>CM038632.1:10704399-12059399 GCA_021554675.1 Leuciscus idus | reverse complement strand
AGCTTTTAAAATGTTTGTGAGTTTATAATTTATGAGATCATAATAATACTAAAGTCATTTATCAGGTTGTCACAAACCACTCGAAATATCCATGGAAAAGTCAATGAATACTCAGAAATGAATTGATCAAAATGTGAGAACCCTTACGTTATTTGAAATCCCTCAAATGAAGAGAATTGAAGTATTAAATTGCAAAAAAATAAATAAATTAAATAGCATAAAAAGTTTGCTTTGTTTCCATATAACTTGTAATAAGTTATTAGTATTGAAAAACGATATATTGTAAATGCACTAAGCTTTTGAAGATATCTAGTGGTACAAACCACTGACAGACATAATTGAATCTTGTTTATGAAAGGACTAATATAACAAAGCTGTTATGTTTTTTCTCAGGTCATATACGTATATCAGACCTGGGCCTGGCTGTGCATGTACCAGATGGTCAGACAATCAAAGGCCGGGTGGGAACTGTGGGATACATGGGTATGTCTTTGCCTTTATTAACCTCTAAACAATATCAGCAGCAGAAGCAATCCATGTGACCTGCATATGTCTGTCTCCCATCAGCCCCTGAGGTGGTGAAGAACGAGCGTTACACTTTCAGTCCAGACTGGTGGGCTCTCGGCTGTCTCCTCTACGAGATGATCGAGGGTCAGTCTCCATTTCAGCAGCGCAAGAAAAAAATCAAGCGAGAGGAAGTGGAGCGGCTAGTCAAAGAGGTGGAGGAAGAATATTCCAGCAAGTTCTCAGAGGATGCCAAATCACTCTGTAAAATGGTTAGTATCCAGTTAAATATTAATTATCCAATCCAGGGATTTTGGTACTCACCGATACCGATTACCGATGCCTGTATTTTCATTGCATTTGTCATTTTTAAAAATATTGGGGAACCAAAAGAATATGAATCATTATGTTCAGTATCGGTATCTGTATTTCCCTAATCCAATCCACTTATTAATTATAATTAATGTTATATAAATTTAGTAATCAGAATAATACACTGGGGGGAAAAAGTTGCTGCCTTAAATTTTTAAGTGCAATCAACTTGAATATTGAAGTAATTTCAACTGACTTTAAAAATGTCTTTAAAATGACTTTAAAAAGTTAAAGCATGTGTTGTCGTAACTTATTTTTACAGTGTAGCAATTAAACACATCAATATTTCTGAGAAAATCCACATATTAATTAAAGATGCTCTGTCAAGTTTACCTTCACCCAAAAATGAAAATTCTGTCAACATTTACTCACCCTCATGTCGTTCCAAACCTGTAAGGCTTTCTTTCTTCTGTTGAACAAAAAAAGAAGATATTTTGAAGAATGTTGGTAACCATATAGTTTTAGTTCCCATTGACTTACATTGTACTTTTTGTCCATACAGTGGAAGTTAATTGGGAACCGAATCTGTTTGGTTGGTTTTATAACAACATGAGGGCGAGTCTTATATAGTTCACACAAGACACATCTCATGATGGGTAAAAGCAAAGAGCTGTCTCAAGACCTTCGCAAGCGCCATTCTAAGCTTCTGAATGGTCCAGTGAGCACTTTTGGGGCCATAATACGGAAGTGGAAAGACAATAATTTCACCATAAATTTGCCTCGACCAGTGCTCCTCGCAAGATTTCTGATAGAGGAGTGAAAAGAATAATCAGAAGAGTTGTCCAAGAGCCAAGGATCACTTGTGGAGAGCTTCAAAAAGACCTGCAGATAGCAGGTACTGTTGTCTCAAAGAAAACAGTAAGTAATGCACTCCACCGCCATGGCCTGTATGCACGCTCACCACGCAAGACTCCATTACTGAAAAAAAAGCATGTTGAAGCTCATTTAAAGTTTGCTGCACAACATTTGGAAAAGCCAGTGAAATACTGGGAGAATATAGTGTGGTCACATGAGAGCAAAATTGAACTGTTTGGATGCCATAATACACACCATATTTGGAGGAGAAATGGCAGTGCACATTACCCTAAAAACACCATGCAACTTGGTGTTGGCTCTTGGACAACTCTTCTGATTATTCTTTTCACTCCTCTATCAGAAATCTTGCGAGGAGCACTGGTCGAGGCAAATTTATGGTGAAATTATTGTCTTTCCACTTCCGTATTATGGCCCCAAAAGTGCTCACTGGACCATTCAGAAGCTTAGAATGGCACCTATAACCAATGCCATCATTAGGGTTGCGAAGGTCTTGAGACAGCTCTTTGCTTTTACCCATCATGAGATGTGTCTTGTGTGACACCTTGGCAATGAGACCTTTTTGTAGGCCATCATTTGGGACTGAACCAGCTGTTATTAATTTCCACTGACAGGGGGCTGGATTGCTTTTTAATTACTGTAAGTTTTCATCAGTTGTCTTGGCTTTCCATGCCTTTTTGCGCCTCCCTTTCTTCATGTGTTCAATACTTTTTCCCTGTGTCATTTAACATTATTACACATAACTTAATTTCTGAACTTATTTTTGTTTGTTTCTTTGTATGTATGGCTTACTTGGGTTGTTACCAACATCTGGTGAAAATGTCACGTCAATAGCACCTTTGGAAATATATTTACTGAGAAAAATGATGACGTGTTCAATACTTATTTCCCCCGCTGTATATATATATATATATATATATATATATAATCTTTTTCTTTTCTTTTTTTTTTGGTTTAGCTGCTAATCAAAGACCCTTGTGAGAGGCTTGGCTGTCAGGGGGGCGGAGCTTCAGAGGTGAAGGCCTACCCTATTTTCCGTTCCATCAACTTCAAGCGGCTTGCAGCAGGCATGCTCGAAGCGCCCTTTATTCCAGATGTAAGTCTTTTCTGAGACTGCCACTTTTTTTAAACTGTTATTGGCAATATCAGTCATAACAACTATTGTTATTACCATTACTCTTTCACTGTTTAAATGAATAGTTCACCCAAAACTGAAAAATACACCATTTTTGTTTTTTAAATAATTATCCTCATGTTGTTCCAAATCCATTTCAATTTCTTTTTGGCTTGGAACTCAAAAGGAGACGGTTTGAATCATGTACCAGTCGCTCTTTTCCTTGCATTTGCAGTAAATGGGAACTGGAGCTTTCAAGCTTCAAAAAGGACACAAAAGCACCATGAAAGTATCATAAAAGTAGTCCATATTACTTTTTTTATTTATTATTATTCATACATCAGCTTTGGGGAAAGAAAAGAACACAATTTTAATCACATCAGTGTGTCTTGCGAAAGATTTGTTCATAAAATCAGACATGGCTTCTTCAATGAGACAACGTAGCATGATATGTTTCTCTGTTTCAGCCTCAGGCCATCTACTGTAAGGACGTGTTAGACATCGAGCAGTTCTCCACAGTGAAGGGGGTGGAGCTGGAACCCAAAGACGACTCCTTTTACTGCAAAGTATCCACTGGAAGTATTCCCATCCCCTGGCAAAATGAGGTCAGGTCACTACCCAGAATAACCTCAATAAATGCTTTACTCTGAACCCTGATTGCTGCTTTATGACCAGCATGCAATAAAAAGGAAATTAACGTTGACTTTGATAATGTGTACAAACAGACTGCAATCAACACAAATTGGGGATATTTTCTCTTGAGAATAAACAGGACGTGCACTCAATGCTGCCATTATGAAATTGACTTAATGAAATAAATAGGGACGTGAAAAAGTTATGTTATTACAGCTTTCATCCTATAACCTTTTTTAATTGTTTAATTTTTTTTTTTAATGCAGAATCAATATCAAAACTTAGAATGCAAGTTAGAAATATTTCTAAATTAACTATAGAAATTAAATTACTTTTTTATGAAGAAAGGTAACAATGTCATTTTAGTTTGGAGGATCTGTGTTATTTTAGTATTTATTATTTATATACTATTGGTATTTGTTCATATTTTGAATTAGTTTTTATGTTTTAGTTGTGCTAAATTTGACTAATATTTCTAAATAGTTTTGATAACAATTTACAATAAGGTTCTATTTGTTGGCATTCATTAACTACATGATCTTAAAGGAATAGTTCTCTTCAGAATGAAAATTCTGTCATTATTTACTCGCCCTCACGTTGTTTCAAACCTGTATGAATTTCTTTCTTCTGTTGAACACAAAAGAAGATATTTTGAAGAATGTTGGTAACCAGACAGTTGATGGAAGCAACTGACCTCCAAAGTAGGATAAAAAATACTATGGAAGTCAATGGGGTCCATCAACTGTCTGGTTACCAACATTCTTCAAAATATCTTCTTTTGTGTTCAACAGAAGAAAGAAATTCATACAGGTTTGAAACAACGTGAGGGCGAGTAAATAATGACAGAATTTTCATTTTTAAGTGAACTATACCTTTAGGTGCTTTCACACCATGTTGTAATGCCCGTAATTACGTAATTTCAATATGTAAAAATCGTTCACGTCCTCATAGAGTTCCATATTACAACATTTTCAGAGAGATCCTACTTGTACCACGTGACCACTGTACCACCTGACTGCTGCAGATTCATTTAGGCGTTGATATGCAGTTAACATGAACTAACAATGATAAATACTTCTAAAGCATTTGTTAATCTTAGCTAATGTTATTTATTTATTTATTCAGCATTTACTAATACATTATTAACAATCAAAAGTTGTGTGTGTTTATATTATTTAGTGATATGAGCTAACATGTATTGCTTAGTTGATGCATTAATGTTAACTAATGGGACCTTATAGTAAAGTGTTACCACAGTTTTAATGAATTTTTCTTTCCATTTTAGTTTTATTTCACTTCAACTTCACCTTATTTCAGTTAGTTTCCAAGGCATTATTTCATTTTTCATAAGATATTTTATCTCAGTATTATTTATATAATATCATAGTTTTTTTTACTAACAGTTTGATTTAATTTTTATATTTTGTGTTCTTATTTTAGTTTATTTCTTGTAATGTTGTTTTGCTTTTGTCATTTTTAGTTTTTTACAAATATTCCTAAATTTTAATAGAATTTTTTTTTGTTAATTTAATAGTTTTAATTTTATTTCAACATGACAACAACACTGGACAAAATAAAATAATAAAAATGTATTAATAAAAATTCTAATTTAACATGTTTTGTACTCCGTTCATGAGACTAATATCCACTGCTAGAAAAAAAAGTGTAATTGGACTGTTGTCTCAAACCTTTGTAGTTACTGAGAGGTTAGTCTGATGCATGAGGCACACAAAAGCTCACACAAAGAGTCGTCATCCGATTGGTTGAATTCTACATGATTTCCCAGGAGACGTGTGTGTCGCGTTCTTTAACGGTTTGTCTAGAACCAAAGCCGCCGTGACGCCAAACCCCCTCATAGAAGAAGAAAGCCGTCGTGTTTACAACTGTGAGAATCACGCTTATCATGATCAACTAAACTCTGGATTTTCAAAAATATGTGAAATATGTGTAGTTCACAGCATAGACTCTTTAATATGCGAAAAAGAGTTTCACACGCCAGTCTGTTACTGTAGGGTCATCGACTTCTGAAGATCTGGCTACACAAGACTACTGAGAGATAGACCTAATTCTGTGTGTCATCATTTCATTGATCCATTCAGATGATAGAGACGGAGTGCTTTAAAGAACTCAACATCTTGAACTTGGATGGCACTGTGCCCCCTGACCTGGACTGGAGAGGTCAACCCTCACCCCCACCCAAACAGGGCTTACTGCAGAGGCTCTTCGGCCGGCAGGTGAGATTTCATCACATTCTTCTATTATTTAAATGCATTGCTTTTGCTCCAAGACATTATTGTTTGTTCCATTAGTGAATGAGGTTCTCAGCCAATACTGTATTATGTTTGATAGTGAAATCGTATACGGGTTTGCTGGCGATTCTTGTTATGTAATAAAATATCAGTGTGCAGGTTTTCTTCCCCCTCTCCCTGCTGTATAATTAGTTAAAGGGTTAGTTCACCCAAAAATGAAAATTCTGTCAGTAATTACTCACCCTCATGTTGTTCCAACCGCGTAAGACCTTCGTTCATCTTCGGAACACAAATTAAGATATTTTTGATGAAATCTGAGAGCTGATCACTTCTCCATAGGCTGCTAGGTGGCCCAAACTTGCTGGCCCAGAAAAGTTATTAAAGAGATCGTTAATATAGTCCAAGTGACTACAGTGGCTCAATCTTAAGTATATCAAGCGACGAGAATACTTTTTGTGCGCAAAAACAAACAAAAATAACGACTTTATTCCACTATTAATTTCCTTCTCTCTGGGCCTCGTAGTGTTTTTGCGCTGCGCGTCTGTGTTATACGTCATCACGCATCACACACATGACCAGCGTCGGCCAATAGTGAGCCTACGTGGTGACGTGTAACACAGACGCGCTGCGCAAAAACACTACGAGGCCCAGAGAGAAGGAAATGAATAGTGGAATAAAGTCGTTATTTTTGTTTGTTTTTGCGCACAAAAAGTATTCTCGTCGCTTGATATACTTAAGATTGAGCCACTGTAGTCACTTGGACTATATTAACGATCTCTTTAATAACTTTTCTGGGCCAGCAAGTTTGGGCCACCTAGCAGCCTATGGAGAAGTGATCAGCTCTCAGATTTCATCAAAAAATATCTTAATTTGTGTTCCGAAGATGAATGAAGGTCTTACGCGGTTGGAACAACATGAGGGTGAGTAATTACTGACAGAATTTTCATTTTTGGGTGAACTAACCCTTTAAGTATGAAATGATTCATGTAATATAGACAGATTACAAATGTATAACTTTTTAGAGCCGGTTACCTTTGTTCTCAGTTTTATTTGGCTCTCTTGTCACTCTTTAATCGATATGCAAACTAAATGTAAAGGCATGTTAAAAAAATTTGGCACACAATTTTGTGTTTTAGACAAAAAAAAATGCTTTTTGCTATAAAATTTGAGATGCACCGATTGCAATGTTCTTGGCCAATTTCCGTTTTCCGATTTATAAAATTTTTTTTGCAAGTGTAACCTGCCGATACTGATTTTTGCCAATTCCGATTTTCTTTCTAAGAACTATAATTGACAGCATATACAAACAAAAAAAAGTACTTTTCTTCAATACAATTTTTTTTTTTTTCATAAAAATCCACATGTAAAAAGTCAGTAATAAAAGAACAACAAATAAACAAATTGTATTATTAACAAATTAGACTACTGTCACTTTAAGAGCTTATGCACGGATCCAACTTGTGTTCTTTCTCAACTATTTACATTCCAAAACTGACTGTGTTTAACTGAATATTCACCAAGACAGGCATTTTGACATAACTGTGTGTGTATTTGACCGTTTAAGCGCAGTAAGCCACTCATTTTGGTACTTGCGACTCACAAGCTGTTTGAGAGGCGGCTTTATTTGCGCGCCACTAATTTAGATCAGTGGTGCACGCGCTTTTGGTGCGAAACCTGTGGAAATTAGTCAAATGATGCGCAATACAAGCACTATTTAACCGGTGCGAGTGCGTTAGAGGAGGCGTGTGTGTGTGTCAATTCGCCGTCGAGAAAAGAGAGTGTGCAGCACTGCATTTGCAGCTGACATTATTGGCCGAGAAGGCGGAAAATCAGCTGATTTCGGTCCGTGGCCGGTCGATCGGTGCATCTCTATGTGAAATGGTAGAAACATTGGGAAATGGGTGGATTTTTTTCCCCAAAACCATTATTTACCACTTGTTAATGCTAGACTGTGGCAGGTAACATTGAGAAAGGAGCATTTTTATTCTTGAGAGCATTTGATTGGACAAGATTTGTATACACCCCTGAGTGCAAGATGAGTCATACATTTTGGGGGGGCTGTTTTCCAGGAAGAGAATGTCTGCTTTTCAACTTTTATTAGCACACAGATGACCTCAGAGTTAGTTATATTTGATAAGGTTTTTAATGCTGCTAAATCCCAGTGTTTGACTGTGCATGTGTCTATGCTGCCCCCGCAGGACTGCTGTGGAAACTGCAGCGACAGTGAGGAGGAGCCCACGCGGCTGTGAAGGCACGGCCTGCCTAGGGCTCCTCCCCTACACCACTGAGGATCTCATTTGTTTACAGTTTTTGCACATTTGTATTTTTAAGATAGCTCTATATAAACATTGGAATGTATATTTTCACTATATAGCCATGCAGTGTATCTTATTTAAAGTCATCGAAATGAAAAGGACAGGAAAAAGGGTCCCAATTATTGTCCTTTATCATGTGTGAAGTATGGCAAGGACAGATCGTTCAACACTGCTCAAGTCTCAAACCCGGTTGAGCCCAACCGTTCTTGTACATTTCGTAGGTATGTCTCGCAGCCTCTTTGCGCTTTTCTTTTCTTTTTCTGTTCTTGTACGATTTCACACATGTACAGTATGCACTCTGAATATTTGTTTTAGACGTGGGGAGCAAAGGAAATTTGCTTTTGCAGATATTTTTATATTTATATTTTGAATTTTATTTTCTTATGGTAATCTCGACAATCAAATGGCACCATTTGTATAAAACAGTGATAAGTGTGCATTAATGGATTTAAAAAAAAGAAAAGAAGCAAAAACAGGAAAGGACTATAAAACAGAGGGAAATTTTAAGATCATAAATTCGCTACCAGAAGTCTCAAATATGTTATATAAGGTTACTTAGCTAGAGATACCTAGTAAACCAAATAGGCATGACTAAAGTGCATATACGTACAATAACAACTGCAAACAGTTGTACCATGTTGTAAATACGCGACACTCATCTGTAAAGTCTTCAGTGCGTCTTCCTGCTAATTCTTCTCTGGATAATAGGGAAGAGCATCCTGATTATAGTCCATAATGAGTCAAACCACGAGGCATTATTTTCCATTTCACAACATGACTGGTAATAACATGACATTGTAATTTGTCAAATTCCAGCTCTGAAGACCGAACAACTTTAATACTCAAACGATTCTCAGCAATTGATCATTGCTTAACAGTTCATCATGTTATTTAATGTTTTTATAAGTAGATTTGCGCAATTGTATGGGCTGCATACAATTTTAATTGCTGCTTTTTTACATGTAGGTCAAACAAAAATTCATTTGCCAAAAAGAAATGTTTTGTTCTGTGTTGCGTATCCCCTGCGATCTCAATAAGCTCTTTATGTTTTCAGTTGCTCGGAAATATGATGTCTTGGGAACTTTGTTGTAAATTTGATCTCTTGATGCACTTAAGACCAAACAACTTCTTAAATTGTTGTCCTCCATCTTCATTGAAGGTGCCTTTTTGAAGTTTTAAGGTACTCTTGTCATTAGGGCTGTTTATTCAAATATCTCCATTATATTTTTTGAGTTGGCTTAGCGTTTTGTGCGCACACTTTCTCTTTTCTTCGCTGTTGTTTTACCTCGAATATTACTGTGCCCTGTGGATGTTCAAACTTTTTCTAAACCTTGTGAATTCTTATTTTGGACATCGTAGAGTCTCGCAAAAGGCTTTGGGACTTTATATTGAAGCCTAGCTGAACGCGTAACATCAGTGACCTGCCAACTCAAGGGTCTGTAAAACATAACATACTTTGGAGGAAGTCTTCAAACGCACCGTCAGCGAATGACATGGCGGATCCTTGAAAGTCGACACATTTCTCATCCACCTGCAGTTTACTTTAATTCTCTTGGATAAACTCAAATACATTCCAGTCTCTACTGTACTGTACAGTTGTAAAATGTACTCAGTTTGTTTTGTTGTTGTTTATTTAGCAATAATGGATTTGATAAGTATAACCATTATGTAAATGTGTATAAAATGACATTTCAAATCTAGAGCGAGACAAAACTTAGTTTGACTCAATGTTTTCCTGAGCCAGGCTTTTAACACTGTGAAGTGATCATTTCTGTCACAGTTGTATTTTTTTTTTTCTGCAAATTTATAACTGTATGTATGTATGTGTGCTTAAATGCTGTATGTCTGAGTGTATGTGTGCTTTAACCTGCACTGTATGTGCCCATATTCTTTATCATAACCACTAGTGGATGCCATTTTCTGCCCTAAATGAGTGAAACGTTACATTTTAGGGAAGCTTTCAGTGTTTTTCTTTTCCAAGAGGAAAGGTGGAGAACTTCAGCCTTACTGATAATAATATTGTCCATTTATTAGTAATACCAATCCTTTCAATATCATAGATTTCATGTTTACCTCAAGGCAGAGCGAATCTCATAAATTTCATAGACAACAAGACTGAGAAAAGACATGCCAGTGGCTTTGGAGGTCAGTGTCAAAATGGAAACCAGCCACATATGTCAGTGTTATTAATCAATGCATTTTAGTTGTAAACAATAAACGCAGACCCCATTATATGAACTCTGTCATATTAATGTTTTTGTTGTTGTTTTGAAGAGTATAAACAAGTAATATTATTCCTACATCTTGTAAGCCTCAAAGTGTACGGTGCCATTTTAAGCATCGTTTTCCATTAGCAAACAACATGCCATTGAGGGCTATAGAATCAAATTAAACTTTTTAGTAACTGTATAATGTGCTTATTTTAGTAAAGTATGGTATATACAGTAACTGGAGGATTTGGCTATTGTAAGTTTAATATGTTTTTTTATCTCTCACTGTTGAATTTTTGTCTAGGTTTGCTGATAGTGACTCAATTTTAAAACAGATTTTAACATATCTGTATTATTTTAAAGCGGCACCTTTTCTTTTCTTTTGCCTAATGTGTATGTAGAAGCCCATTGCCCTTTCATTTAAAGGGATAGTTCACCCAAAAATGAAAAAAAATTAATTACTCACGGTCATGTCGTTCCAAACCCGTTAGACTTGTGTTTGTTTTTGAAGCACAAATGAAGATATTTTAAATTAAATCTGAGAGATTTCTGTCCCTTCATTGACAGTCCAAGCAACTACACTTTGACTCTTCAAAAAGTTCATAAAGAGATCGTAAAACTAATCCTTATGAATTGAGCGGTTTAGTCCAAATTTTCAGAAGAGATACGATCACTTTATATGATAAACAGATTTAATGTTGGCTTTTATTCACATACTATAAACATTGATCAGTGAACATAAACAGAAGCTCAGCCGTACTTGCTTGATGCGTAAGATCAAACCTCATTGGTTCTTGTGAAAGCTCAAACGTGCTGCGCAACAAAAATGAACCTCATTGGTTCTTGCACGTCAAGCGAACATGCTTCTGTTTATCACAACTGATGTGTGAGTTGATGAATGTTTTTATGTGAATAAAAGCCTAAATTCAATCTGTCCAGCGTATAAAGTGATCGTGTCTCTTCAGAAAACTGGAACAAAACCACTCAATTCATATGATTTATTTTACAATCTCTTTATGAACTTTTTGAAGCTTCAAAGTGGTAGTTGGACTGTTCATGAAGGGACAGACATTTCTTGGATTTCATTTAATAATCTTAATTTCATTAAATGATGAACGAAAGCCTTACGGGCTTGAAACGACAGGGTGAGTAAATGATAAAATAATTTAACATTTTTGGGTGAACTATCCCTTTAAGGCCAGAAGAATGTGTTTGGTTGTCTTGTACCTGTTTATCCCTGTTCTTGACGCCTTATTTTTATGTGATACAAAAAAAAGGTTCCTGGATTGCACATTGAAAACTAATTTTTTGCTGAACTCAATAGTTAATTCTCACTCAGGTTACTGCCATTGTTATGTATGTTTTTATTTGCTTAATATATACGGCCTTACTGATAAAATAATGTCAAGTTACTGGTTTATATTTTAAAGTTGCATAAAAGACATGCCATTGGGAATGTTTATAGACTTTTCTGTAAAGTTTTTTTTTTTGATGATGATGATGATGACAGTGAAGGAATTTGTTCTTTCTTGTCAAAGCACTGATGCTCATTTTCTCTGTTTAGTTTCTGCTGTCCGTCTCTGGCCTGTGAAGCCTGTACATTACGCATGGCCTCTCATGCAGGTCTTCTGTGTAACAAACTGAATTTTGTTCCCTGTTTTCCTTTTTATCTGCATTAGTATTCAACTTCAATAAATTTTTATTTGGTTAAATATTGTGTAGCTCTTAAACTCACTTCATAATTGAATTTATTCTATCTAAAATCTATCAAAATTGACTTCTTGTTTTTTTATGGAGCATTGTGTTCATTTTTAAATTCATGCGCCCTCGTTATCTTTAATCACAATAACTTCTCCCTTTTGCAGCGGCATCTCTTCTCTGATGATGTGTTTGGCGTGAGGGCGGGACAACCTGTCACTCACATGAGATCGACCAATAGCAAACCACAACTATCCAATCAATTCCCCATGGACAAAATCAAGTCCCGCCCTACATTTTTCCTCTTTACCAAGAAGTAATTTTACTCAGTTCCATGCCGACTTTGAGACCTTTTCTGTCTGAGTGACTGCACCTTTGCAATCAGATTTACGAAGTTTTGTGGGCAAAAATGTCAAACCAATCAGCTTTCTGTGGTCCACACTGCAAATTTGTATAAAGAAAATATCTGCGTTAGGGAATTATTGCCCTCAGGTTTTTTTTTGCCTCCTACAGATTAGTTGAAAAGTCTGGATTTTGTATGCAAATTTCATGTAGTTAAGGTAAATGTGACCGCACCTTAAACAATAGCCAATAGCGTTTGGTTTACCTCCCAGACTGCAAGTGGTATTTGACAGCACCATGGAAGCGAATCCGAGCGCTGATGATACGTTGGATTCAATAGTAGAGGTGTGAATAAATTCTGGCCATTTCATTCTTAACCAACGTACAGTTGGAAAACGGAATAAAACTCGAGCGTTTGAGCAACCGAACACACTTCTCCAACTCATGTTGCTCCGTGACGTGTCAATGGTCACTTTGGCCGGGTGGTATTTATAGCATAGGGGGCGGAGCTTTAGATTCTAGAGAGCATTTGATTGGACAGAAGATGTGATGAGAAGCTGAAGTCCGTGCTGATGTCATAAAAATCCGTGATCCATTTTAGCGGAAGTGAGAAACTAAGTTTTGAATGCCTATACCTCCTAAATGCGAATTTTGTCATTGTTTTGGAACACACCAGCTTATTCATAACCTTAAGGCCTAACATATTTATTCTAAAAGCTAAAAAACGTACATTTTGATTTCAGGGGGTCTTTAATGTTCCTGACAACCTGTAGTCTCATTTAGACACTTGTTAGCAACCACATTTTTCAAGTACATAAAAAAAAATAATTATTACCGCCATTCTTCAAAATATCTCTTTTTGTGTTTCACAGAATACAAGTTTTGAACCACAAGAGTTAAAATGATGACAATATTCATTTTTGAAGAACCATCCTTTTTAACAGAAATTGACAGTAAGAAACAGCTCAGACTGACAAATCAGACTCTAATGAGCCGCAACTGTACACTGATCCAGTGCCTGAGAGTAACAGTGTCTAGATGCCACTAAATTTTTGATACCCTTCTTTTTTTACGTCTGATGGCCAGATAAACAGCAGATGGGCTTCATCTGATCGCTCAATACCTTGTTATCCAATCCTAAAGAAAGGTAATGTCATTTATGCATCACGCTAGTTTCAGTTCAACCTTGTTACATAGCTCAAATTGTGAGTGGCATTTTCTGTTAGCACATCTCCTGTGCAAACCATACATGATGTTCCCTTACACCTCGCTCTCCTCTCCACTACTTCCCTCTGTTGCTGGGCAACGATCTTTAAGAGTGATTTAAAATAAATAAATAATGCTGCAAATAGACTCTTCTGGGTTTTTTAACATTTGGTGAAGAGCGAAACAACCCATCACACACCGTCTGTGAGGTGTAGACGTAGCATCTGGCTCAAGGGCCTTCAGTGAGAACATGGGGGGGTTGTTATTGATGATGAGAGCATTGAAGAGCATTTCTGCTGTACCTGACCAAGGTTTCTGGAGGGACAACTATCGAAAAAAGTATCTGCTGTGATGGTGTTCACACGTTTATGCGTCTAATAACGTTTGGTGTTTTTTTTCTGCCCAAAATCTTATGCTGCTTTGACCCCAAGACGTTTTTTTTTTTTTTTATCTCAATATCTTCTTGATGATCAAAATAGCATTTCCAGTTATTCTTTTGCACAAGTAGTAGCTAAGCTAACATGCTAATTGGCTTGTATATGATAAATTCCGATGTTCCTCATTTGTAAGTTGCTTTAGATAAAAGCATCTGCTAAATGAATTGTCAAGTCAATTCACCTTTATTTATATAGTGCTTTATACAATACAGATTGTTTCAAAGCAGCTTCAAAGTAATAAACAAGTATATAACAAAATCAGTTATGCAAAATTCTGCTATTGGGCCGTGCTAAAAAACAACAACAGACAGTGTTCCGGAAGTGTCGTAATTCAGCTTATGTTGCTGTAAATAACTGCGAAGTTCATCAATTGTTAAAGTAGTTAAATTAAGCAGCTCTACAGAAGGGAAGGTGTTGTTATTTAGCTCGAGTCAGTTCAATGTTGATTCAATTCTGTTCAGTAACATTGTCGGTTGCAAAATCAATCATGAAACCAATTCGATTCAGCTTTGAAGTAGCTCTACAGAAGATAAAGGTGTCAACATCCAGCTAAGTTCAGGTAAATACGTGAAGGTAAATGCTAATCTTGCAGGCTAATTCTCTAGCATTGTGGTAAAGTAGTAGGCTAATGGTATAGCAGTATGTATATAGCAGGTAAATTTGTTAGCAGTAGGCTATGCTAAGTTAGCTGGTTAATTAGATAGCTAGTCAGTTAACCAGTTAGCTTACAAGCTAATTGAAATAACAGAACGATTAGTGTTTAAGTAAGCCATTTATAGTTTTCGTTATAATACGATTTTTTACATATATTTTAAACAAAATTAATCATCATATTTACATAGAGGACATGATGTCAGGTAAAATAAGTTGAGTACGTAAAATAATATTTTATTGGTGTCAGCTTTCCCATAGAAAACCATAGCTTTATTAATTTATTATCAGAATAATGTTAATGGAGCAGATCCTTCCCAAGAGTGATGTTTGTGATTCTTATTATCAATAATAATATACATCTTGGAAAGTAAAGATTAATTATGATAGTCCTCCACAAAACAAGCAATAAGAAAATGCCTGGTAATCTTGGCTTTTATTGGTGTTGTAAATCAGGATAGTCAGTAGTGTACATATTAAAATCTGAACATGGATCAAAACATTGTGTTCACTTTGAATGTGAGCACAATTATAAAGCATAAAAAGGCCAGACAAAACAAAAAGCACAAAAAAAACTTTGTTGTGGCTTCATTAAACATGTACAAAGCTTATTCATCTACATACATTTCAGAATTTAATAATAATAATAAATAAATAAAACAGATCATCATGACATCTGGATAAATGTATTTTGTATGGAGGAGTTTAATTAAACACTCATTTATACTCACTAGTAGGGAATTCTACATTGTATCGCAGATATCCAAAAGAGTATAGTATGTCACTCACGTTATGATCAAGATGCAGAGAGGCATAGCGGATCTAATTGCAGCTTAACTTTATTAAATAACACAAAAGATTGAAATCCAAAACGGAAATAAAATGAAACCGTGTGAAATGAAATGAAAATGTAAAATGAAACAACAAACAAAAAAAAACTGAGAACTGAAGGCATTATATACACAGAATAATTGAACTCAGCATGAAACAGGTGTGAGCTAATCAATGAAACAATGAATCAAGGTGACAACAAAACAAAAACAGTAATAAAACACAGGAAATAATGATAACAAATTAACAGTCCTTGAAAACGAAACCAAAACACTAACATAGTGTGACAATCCATCTGTAAGATGAAGCTTAAGAGAAAGTGGGTCGTTCAACACAACAAAGACAACTAAACAAAAAAATCGACATCTAAACGGCTGAAATAGAGGAAATCCTTTGTTTGGAAATACAAAGTCCTGCAGCAGACAACTCAAGTCTACCGGTATCGTTTTGGATGTAACCTTCGTTCCCTGATGGAGGGAACAGAGACGTTATTTCGACTGACAAATGGGGTCTCACTTGGAGGCCTCAAACAGTTTAGAAAAAAAAGTTTAGAAAAAAAAACAGCCAATGGAATTGGCAAGTGGAATTTGCATGCCAAGCAACTCCCTGTACATACGGATATATAAGATAGCAGCATGCATCCACTCATTCAGGTTTATGCTGAGGAGCCAAGACGAGGGCTCCAGCCAATCAGCGGTGGTTCAGGGTTGTGGCAGGGGGGACATAAAGTCTTCGTTCTCTCCATCAGGGAGCTAGAGTTACTTCAGTTACCAAGACGTTCCCCATCTGTCAGTCACTACAACGTTATGTTGACTGACAAATGGGGGTCCCTATTGAAAGCGCCACAACCACTGAACTGTGTTACAAACTGTAGTGTGCCCTTTTAGCAACTGCTCCTATTGAGTCGTAACTAACCCAGTGCCCCACGTAGGCCCAGAATGTTAGTCCTCCATGTCAACGGGATGGAAGGGACAGGGCTTACCATGGAGACGGTCGTAGCTGCTGTTCCTTTTACATTGTTATTTCACAGGAAAAGTACTTCAGTTCTAATTTCCCTTTTTTTCAGCCATGACCAGTATGGGGAAGCATACCTAGTCCAATGGAGAGGGACGCTACGGAGGCCACGTCCTACACGTAGGGATGGACATATGGAAATACACATGTAAACCCGTGGGGGAGTGCTACATAAGGAATGACCTCTGCTTTAGGTCCTGCCTAGACAGGGATGGAACTACTACCATTGCAGAGATGAGGAAGAGCAAAATCTGCCCAAGGAAAGACATACTGTGGAAGAATACACACATGGGATTACCAAGGAGGAATCACAACACATGGGGCATCTATGCCAGTACAGGGGCTGACCGAGAGGGGATGCACTCGAGTACTAGGGCTGGCGTTGGACAGCTCCGCCACGTCTGACTGCTGAAGTATGCTTTGGAGAAAACTCAATCCAAGATTCACCCTTAGAGGGGAATGGGGCTGCAAGCAAGAGACAGAGCCAGCCTTCCTGCACATTACCTGTTTGTACCCAGTGCACAGGAAGAAACCAGCTCCACCCAAAGATTGTAGAATATGGCGAAGGTAAAAGGTGTCGCCCAGCCTGCAGCTCTGCTAATGTCTGCCAAAGAGGCCAATGCACAGGAGGAGGCAACACTCCAAGTGGAGTGAGCCCTCACTCCGAGGGGGTACTGCTCGCCTTCAGATTGGTACTCCAAGGCGATGGCATCCACTATCCAGTGGGCCAACCTCTGCTTGGAGACAGCCTTTCACTTTCTGCTGACCTCAAAAGCAGACAAAGAGCTGCTCAGAGCTTCTAAAGCTCTGCATACATTGATAGTCATTCAGTTTATAGGAATGGTCAGAGAACACTGGCTCTGATTATATGAATGAGAAGGAAGCTGTCGCAAGGAGCATCAGGTCTGAAAACCAGGTCCAGGTGGGCCAGTAAGGCGCAACTTCAAGACCTGCTCCTCATAGGCTCACTGGGGGAAACGCCTATTTGCGTAGGCCCAGGGCCAACTGTGTGGAAAAAAGCTTCCGTGCCAAGGTGGGCCTCAGTCTGGGAGTAAAAAAGCTGGCAGTGGGAGGCAAACAGGTCTACCTGTGCTTCCCTGAATCGACTCAAGATCAGCTGGACCACCTGGGGATGGAGTCTCCATTCTTCACGATTAAGCTCACCCGGAATGTAAATGGCGCAGAGCGACCTGAGCAGCTGCTGACTCCAGAAGAGATGGCAGAGAAGTTAAGACATTTGACGTGAGTTTTCAGCACCTTGGCGGTTGATATACACAACCGTCACAGTGTTGTCCGTCCGGACCAACACACACTCGCCCTGATACAACAGTCGAAGCCAGCACAGGCCGAGCAGCAGTCATCAACTGTAGGCAATTTATATGCCACAGTTGAGGTCCTGTCCAGGAGCCCGAAGCTGCGTGCCCATTGCATACAGTGCCCCAACCTGTTCTGGAGGCATCTGTTGTCACAACAACATGCCTAGACACTTATTCTAAGGGCACTCTGGCCCGTAGAAAGGCAAGGTCTGACCAAGGGCTGAAAGTTCAATGTGCCAAGGAACCATACCCATCTCAGGACTCAGCTGCGTAGCCAGTGCAGTAGGGGTCTCTTATGCATCCCCTTGGTGGGGCAAGGGCAGCCTCCGCAACTTTGGTAAAGACACGGGGAGACAGGGGAGGGGAGGACCTTGTACTGGTACACCCGACCCTCGAAGACTAACTGAAGAAACGGTCTGTGTTGAGGCACAATCAAGACGTGGAAGTACATGTACTTCAGGTCGATTGCTTCAATCTTGGGGAAGAACGCACGTGAGAATGCGTTTCTGTGTTAAGATTTTAAACGAGAGTTTGTGAAGGGCCCGGTTCAAAACTCGCAGGTCCAAGATCGGCCGTAACCCACCACCTTTCTTGTGGCAACATGACATCATGACTTTGCGTAAACATACATGCCACTTTCAAGTCAAAAGTGGCGTGTTATCTATACGCATTTTGAGCTATCCGCGTGTATGTTCACGCCGAAACGAACCGTCATCTTCCGCGTGTATGTCTACGCCGTTAAATGTCCGAGCGAAACGGAGCAAAATGTACGTGAAATAATCATGTTGGTCCCCTTTGGAAAACGTGTAGATGTCACAGTTTAACAGCCTCAGACGTGAATCTTAGACGTACCATTATCCCCGGACGTTTGCTAATCCTACCCCTAAATCTAATCATAACCATTTCTTAAAACTATAGGCTACAATTATAAAGAAAAACAACAGACAGACAAGTATAATCACAATAATTTATTTAATGAGAAAATGTCAAAATCGGTACCAAAAGTTGTTCACGTGACGATGTGTCGCAGTCCTCTCTGGCAGTGGTTTTGTATGAGGTAACAGACAGAGCAGAATTTAAGTTATTAATTCAAATCCATGAAAACGTTAATCCGTCTTGGGTTCGGTTCGCTCTGAGGGCTGCGCGGCAGTGCGCGCTTCATTTCAAATGTGAATGTGCATGACGCAATCTGTGACGAAGCAGGCGAGACGAGAGCCAATGAGCGTTTGATATTACTGCCGTAACCATTAACCTGTCGCTTCTTGAGGGCGCAATTTTTGAATTTGAATTCATAACAAGCGCGGGGTTTGACGTTTACGGTCAAGATGACGATTACTGGATAAAGGGCTGAGTTTGGATCTTTTTCTTGCAAATAATAATGGATTCTGAAGGTTTGGATTACATCAAGCTAATAAAATTGGTGTATTTTGTGAATCGATGTTGTGTTGTAAGGTTAGTATATTATGGTTCTATAGGAACCATAAATAAATTATTGTGATTATACTCGTCTGTCTGTTGTTTTTCTTTATAATTGTTGCCTAGGTAGTTTTAAGAAATGGTTATGGTTAGGTTTAGGGGTAGGATTCGTGGCTCAAACTATCTTTTAATGCCATATTGTTCATAAAAATGCCATTTTCCTACATATCTGTCCATTACGTTTTATCATTTTAAAATTGTCCATAAAATGGGTATGTTTAGGTGTGGGAAGATTAACCCCAGTGACGGGTAGGTTTAGGGACTTTTTAGGGAGTTGGGGTAGGTCATATCTATATATACAGACTAAGTAATGTAACGTTAAGTCAACGGCGTTGATAAACACGCTGAAAAGCGATTATGCGTGTTGATAGCACGCCAAAAATGGAAATCGAATTGGCGTGTCATACATACGCCATTTCATGAGATCAGTCTGCTTGTGGAAACATCAGAGGGGGCTCTTGCCTTCACGATGAAGTAGAGTCGTGACCACAGTGTCAACATAATTATGCCCTCGCAGTAAGGGCATGAACCATACACGAACGCCATTTTAGCATATTCTGTTTATTTACTAGTGTGTTCTAATATGTACTGTAACTATGCCATGTTTGGTCTCATCTGACAGCTTATAAACTGAAATGAATGGTGGTGAACTTAATAGAGATATTAAAGTATCCTAATGTGCAATCTAGGTACTATTGGTTAAACATGCATTGAGGAGAATATGTTAATGTTCTTCTCCCCCTCTTGATCACTAACCATTTGCCTCATCTTTTGGTTTCCTGTCGGTCGGTTTCGGTGTTGGTATTCCACTCATGTTTAACAATGCTTTGCTCAGGGTATAAGAAGGAAAGGTAACCGTTGATGTGGGAGAAAGGCTTTAACCCCACCACTCCCGCACACCGGTGCGTAACCTCATACTACAAGAAAGGCTTTTACGGCCTCTTCTGCACAACAGTGCATTATTTGTTACAACTAAGTTTCCAATACAGTATGTTGTTCCATTCTACTGTCTGTATATTTAAACATGTAACTTAATGAATATCTTTGCCTGCTTTAAAGGCTTTGAGAATCTTTCCTTTTATCACTGATTATGTTGAAAGCTAAAATGATTATAACTTTCGTTATCTAAAAGTTCAGGTTAAATCCTACGTTTTCCTATAATTCCTAAGAAAGACCTTTACCTTTAAAGAATAAGAGGTTAAAGAATAACAACAACTTTAATGGAGTCTGATTAATTATATTGAGTCAGATAAATATTTGAATTATACACGTCATCCTTCAACTGCCTTTTGTTATGATTATTTGTTCAAAATAGCAGTGTAAGCTTCAAGCCCTACAAAATTAATACTTTTATTCTGCAATGATGCATGTAATGGATCAGAAGTGACAGTAAAAACATTTATAATGTTACAACAGACTTATATTTCAAATAAATGTTGTTCTTTTGAACTTTCTATTCAAGAAGTAAATTCATGTTGCCATCACAGGAAAAATAATAATTTTAAAATATATATAAAATATAGAAAGCAGTTATTTTAAATTGTAGTAATATTTCTCAATATTGATTTATTTTGATCGAGCATTAAGAGACTTTAAGAGACCCAAACGTTTGAACTTTTGCACAATTTGGCCACTTTTTCCATTACTGTATCACTGGGATGATATCTTTATTTACATACACTGAAAAAATAAATAAACCATGAAAAAAAAAATCCTTTGTTTCTCAGCTTAGATGATAGGTCAAATTAATGAAGAACTAGAGAAAACTGTTTAAGACATTGTCACCTTTGTAAATTATAGACCAACATAATCATGCATCTACTAATGGACAATGTTGAAATTCTTTACAATTATTAACATTCATTAACAAAGTTTCACTCGACAAGTTAATAATGGGCTTGTTCCTAGGATAATGAAGCCACTACAACATTTTGTCTCCCAAGAAATCAAGGTTAAGCCAGCAGTCTAAATATTTACCAGTGTGAAGAAGGCACTCTTCCTGTAATATATTATGCTTACTTTTCATTCTGATCTCAAGACTACGCTAATGCAAAAATTCTGTGGATATTGCCAAAGCTTAGAGAGAAAAACGCAAACAGGCTTCTGTGACGACAAAGTTTTTGTGTATTTTGTGACAAAGTATTACTCATCGGACAATGACTCTCATTGTCTCAAGTGTTTGAGTCAATGTGTCACTGATTGTATCTGTATTGCTAGGCAGGCCAGATTGTGTCACACTCTTAGTCTGCTGGCATGTGATCCGTCATACTGAGCGTCTGTGGGTCAATTCCTGTCATTGAGGGCACACCACAGAGGCAGAAGGAGGTCAGCCAATCACAAAAAGAGTGACCTTTTGCCTCCATCGAGATCACTGTGTCATTTTTTTCCCTGAGTCATATACCCCATTCAGAATGAATGACATTGCCTTTCTTCTGAGGGATAATGCAGGAAATTGGCTTGGACTTGGCTGAAAGCCCTGGTGAGTAAATAATATGTGGCAAATGGTTCCTCTCCCAAGAAGACAGTAGCCTATAAAATGGTTTTCCATTAAGCTTTTTTATGTTAAAATATGTAATATGCAAATTAAGTCATTCCTGAATACGTATGTATTCAACCAAATAGAGTACAATATATACGAATTAGAACCCTTTTACGCGAAAACGAAAACACGAATTTTCCGCGTACAGACGACACCATTGTCAAAACGATCCCCATTCACACGGATCCGCGTAAACGACTAAAAACTCAGTATTCTGCTGCCAGATTGAAACACTATGTATTGAACACGTAATACTCATGTACATGACGTCATCGTCTTTAGAGTTTCACTTTTTTTGTTGTTTACATGGAGACTTTTTTTTTAAGTTTGCGTTTTCAGGCACCGTTGTCATGTAAATGAACAGCCAAAACACATTTTTACGTTTTTAGTTTAAAGCGGTGTCATTTAAACAGCCCCTCAATGTTGGGCTACGTTTACACGTGGCCGGCTATTTTCATAAACGGACATGTCGCCCTCTCCGTTTTCAAAAATAACATTGTGCACACCTGTCAGTTTTCAGAAAAGTATTCGTTTACACGAACCCGTGTATATATGCCGTCAAGTGTATATATGCCGTCAGCCTTAAACTGAGCTTGATGATGTAGATGTGACGTGAGCAACCTATCTGAGCAACCTAAGTCTTCTAGTAGCTGTGCTAAGAGAAATCTGAATCATTCCCTTCTGAATCTTGCAGAGACGGAGAGCATGAGTAGGAGCTGTCCATAAGCTAGGAGCAGGAGCAACTTTATGAACTTTAGAGAGTCTATGGGCTTCTCCCTTGACTTTATCGGACTTTATGCCTCCACGTCCCCCCGAATGCCTGCGAGCTTCTCCTCCTGTCTATACGGAAATCTCTCTACTGTGCGACAGAGAGTCGATTGGTTATGATGCAATCGTTAGCCTATTTTTTACAAAAACGGCTTCTACGGGGCCATAGTGTAAGATACAAGGTACTGGAGCCTTTTATACACCGTCGTGTTTCTTTAGAAATAAACAGTGGACAAATGGAGTTTTTAAACGCCTCAAATGTAAAGTTATTCGCTGTCAAAGTGACGCCAAAATGAATGGGAGTCAGTGGAATGCTAACAGCAGGTGATGGCTTGTTAGCCAATGGATGCCCCCATAGAAGGTAAGCTTTCCGGGTGCTGGATTACCCCCTTTGCCTAAAACTCAGTTTTTCTCAGTTTACATGCAAACATGCAAACGAAGTTTTCCCAAATCTCCACTCTGGCCGGAGTTTTTAGAAAGAATCTTTTTCAGAGGCGAATTCTCAGTTTGCGTGTAAACGAAGGGCACAAACGAAGGGAAATGTCTCAGTTTTTCAAAATAACCATGTACGTGTAACGGGGCCTAAGAGTGACCGGACAACAAACAAAGGAAAAGGAGTACTGACACAATTAAAGGTAATTAATGATACACCGCTGAAACAAATGAACTCATAATGACGTGACCATGGTAACAAAGGAGTGGTGGGAAAATCAAACAACGGAAGACATGTGACTAATGAAAACGAACTGAATGTCTATTAAAACTAAAACAAACTGAACATAACTATGACACTGAAGATACGATGAAGAACCAATTTTAATTTAGTTTAAACATTACCGTTTATTGATACATAATAGTTTGTCAATACATAGAGTGCATCAAATATGGTAAATTAAACCTCAAATGTGCTTTCTTGATGAATGACAATAATCCTCATTGGTTCTCATGCATCAAGCATGCATGTTTGAGCTTCCATTAACCGTATTTAATGCGCTCAATTGGTATGGAATATTTTTTACTTTGAAAGTGTTTAGTGCTGCTATCTTATATAGTAGGCCTTGATGAAAAATGATAGGAATTCTAGAAATCTGTAATCTAAAATATACATTTTTGGTTTGAAACTGGTGTGTTACAAGTTTTAGTTTTGGTAGATTTTTTTTTAGTGTAGACCAGGCAGTCTGCCAAGACCAAATTCATTAACACTGCCATATTCATTTACATGGCAAAACTGCTGAGAGTTGTCATAATTGAAAAAGGGATAATGTCTATTGCAATGTTTAATATAAAAATAAACATTTGGCTCTTTTGGATGTGTCTTTTATCTTTTATTTACTTGTAATCATGACTGTTGCACTATGACTGTCACATCTTTTTTACTTTATAAGAACAACCATGTACAAACCACACCTGTGACTAATAAAAAAATAATTAAAAAAAACGCTGGAGCCTCAAAAATCATTTTCACCAATCATTTTCAAATTTCTTGCAGTAATGGAGTGATGTGCAGTGACTTTTGTAGTAAACTTCTAAAGGGCACTTATGGTTGAATGGAACACACCTAATGACTCACAGAAAATACTGCAGCTTTAACACAAGGGAAGCACCGAAGGACAGATAATGCTGGTAAGGTGAAGAAATGTATGGAACTGATTGTGGAGTTATGGAAATGAAGTGGAAAAATGTTCCCATGTTTCTGCTCTCTAAAGGAACTGAATGGTATCATAATAGATCAAGGTTGATATATCAGACTGTGTATGTGATAGACAGAGAGAGAGAGAGAGAGAGAGAGAGACAGACAGACAGACAGACAGACAGACAGACAGATAGACAGACAGACAGACAGACAGAGATATATAGATAGATAGATAGACAGATAGACAGACAAGACAGACAGACAGACAGACAGACAGACAGATAGATAGATAGATAGATAGATAGACAGACAGACAGACAGAGAGATAGACAGACAAGACAGACAGACAGACAGATAGATAGATAGATAGATAGACAGACAGACAGAGAGATAGACAGACAAGACAGACAGACAGACAGAGAGATAGACAGACAAGACAGACAGACAGACAGACAGACAGATAGATAGATAGATAGATAGATAGATAGATAGATAGATAGATATGAAATGATGGTATTCATTAATTTCAATATAATGTGCCCATTCTTTCCTGGGAAATAAAAGGCAAAAGCAGACTCTCTGATGTGTTTTATTCATCCACAGGGCCAGCAAGGAGAGAGAATGTTGTTCGGCATGAAAACAAAGAATGCTTCAAGGAGGTTTTGCCCAGGGCTTTCAAAAATGAACACAGGCATTGATGGTGTCTATAGTATGATGAGTGTGTGGAGAGACTACGTCTAAAATGAACACAAGCATTACTCTGAGGTAAATAACACACTGCCAATCAAATAGCATTTTTTGTGCATGCTAATAATGGCTTATTCTATTGTCTGTCCTATCCTATTAACTTGTCTATGATGAAGAGTGGAAGCCCACGGCTACACTGTATGGTGAAGCACTGCATAATCATAATGGTAAGCAATATGGCAACCTCAGATATAGGCAACGACTTTAGTCACTGTGAAGCTGGTGCCGTGTTCATGCAAGTTGTCATAGCAATGCTCTTTTCCCTTATGTCCAACACTGTAGCACAGATTAAAAGAGGAGGTACTACAAATCAGTTCCATTCTGCTATCCTGAAGAATAGCCAACACTTAATAAATACGTTCCACAAGAGAAGGTCTGTCTTATGCAAAATTCTTACAATATGTTCTATGGAAAATCTGTTCTAGTATTCTTGAGCATCTTCTATTCTATGGAAAAAAGCTCCTGAGCATGTTCTATACTATACTACTGTACATGGTCTGTTAAATGCACTATGTTCTTAAAAAATAGTCTTCAATGCTAAGTGCCTTTGCGCATGTTTCCTAGAGTGCCACTGTTGGGTTCTAGAAGTAAAAAATTCATTCATTTCTCCATAGGGGAATTGATTTTTAACTTATAAGTCTGTAAAGAGAGATATACTATAAGCTATGAGGTATATATCAGGTACCGTGTATAGCTATACTTCTGTTGAAGTGATCAGTCCACGGTAATGTTTTAAAGTCCCCCTGTAGTCAATAATTGTATCCCTTAAAACTCACCTTAGACCATCAAAATGACACATTTAAAAGTTTTTTCCTTGACAAAAAATTAGTCATGCCTTAAAATAGCTTGAATATAACTCTACACCCTTACCTCATTTAGTATACGCGGTTCTATGAATATGCAAATGAGCCCCGCCTCCACTCACTCACACCAGCTCAGAGATTCACTCGTTGACGATCACACATTGATCTGATTATGGTAGTTTGTGACGTCAGAAACACCAGCGATTTCAAACCGAGTTTTTGAGACTGTCTTTGGTTCACTGCAGTTTTAAGGAGAAAATACTCAGCAATGATGTTGACTTATGAATTTGCACATGGTTTGTCTTAAAGGTCCCATTGCATGAACATTTCACTTTATGAGGTTTTTTAACCTTAATATGAGTTCCCCTAGACTGCCTATGGTCCCCCAGTGGCTAGATGTTTTGATGGGTGTAAACCAAGCCCTGGGTATTTTTGAGAAAATGAAATCTCAGACGGGTGAATCTAGAAATCTTCCCCTTATGTCGTCATAAGGGGAAAGGTCACCTCCCCATTCTCTTCTTTGAACGCAAAGAGAATTTGGCCCGCCCGTAAGAAAATGAGCTGCGCGAGCGCGATATTGGTTTTTCCTCGAGAGACATCATGACTTGCAAACGAGCGAAGCATGGCAGTTGCTCAGTGTTTGGATGTACAAATGAACACAAAAGTATTTTTTTTAGTTCCTTCATCCGAGCCTCTGAAGAACCAGTGGGTTATGTGTTTCTGATGTGTAATTGTTCAAGTTCAGACAGATAATCTTTCTCTCGAAGTCATTCAATACTATTTATGCATCAGTAAATTAAGCCAGTGACTAAACGATCAACTTCACGTCGTCTCTCTTAGTAGGATGAAAATAATCTTACTTAAACTGTGATTAATATATATACAGAAAGCGATCAAAGAACAATCCCTTTCCAATCGCCCAAGCTGTCAATCACACAGCGTGAGTTTATCTGGACACTTGCCAAAACTCGTTATGAAATCAATGACGCTGTTACGCTGCACAACGAAGCACTTACTGTACTTACCTCATGTTTGCATTGGTGAAATCATTAGTGAGAGTGCAGAAACTGCGTTGCAATGATAAGATATTCATTCACGCGATCAACAGGCTGTCATCTGCTCAATGCTCATCACTGCAACCTTTTATGTGATGGGAATAGATCTAAACACTTAAAAAGCTTCTCACGATTCGTTAATCCCGATAGCTGTAATAGTAAAAACATATAATAGCTGTAATAGTAAAAGTTTTCGAGAGAGTTCCACATGTAATGCGAGATATTTCATATGCAAGCATGTCAGCCAATCAAGAACCGCATTCATGTACATTCTTAATCGACTGATTCTTCATGTCTTGAGTGAGTCTTCATTTTATGTGAGTGTACATCATTTTATCATGTATTTTTCAATGGTGCTTTTGATTTTTTTATGTGAAACTTTTTTGTATATATATGTAAAATAATTGAGTGCATCTTTAATAGTCATATCAACGGACCTTTCCATCCAGTGAGAAGCATTTGTGAAACAAACCGAAGAGATATTGTTATCATTACTGAAGTACTGACGTTTAGACTTCATTTAACCAAACAATCACAACCACATCATAAACATGACCGATACAGACACAACAAATAATCCCATTCAGACAAAACCGTGCCACTTCAGTCACTTTGTTCTACAAACAGTTAAAAAGGAGGAGCGAGCATGTCAGATTGTTTAGAGAACCGTTATTCTCAATTTGATATAGAGAGTCCTCGTGAAAGCAGCAGCGCATCTCGCGCGGAGTGCCGTTGTGGGTGTTTCATGACGCGCGCGCGTCAATTACAGGTGTCCATTAACAATCGCGCGCATCACGACCAAGGAATGAGGCGGAACACCAAACGCTTTCTGTTTATCCAGGTAAACATTAGTGAAGACACTAAAATACACACGCATGTAACGACAAGTCTGCTATTAACATTATGTGCCGCTGACAACTACCGCAACTTTATATGGATTGAGTCACGTCCCGACCATTGAAACGGTGTTCACGCGTCTGAAACATCGTGACTGGACGACGCTTATCATGTAAGTAGCCTACGAGCTTAAAGCAGCATATTTGTTTCTATTTGAAAATTACGAACACACATAGGTGGTTAAAGGTAGTATAAAAATGTAGTATACGCCTAATAAAAGCTGTCTAGTGATACAGGCGTTCACATGTGAAGATTTTCAAGTCCTTGCATGTTGTAGTTTACTCTTTGTAATATAAAATGTGGTGTTCATCTGTCATTACCAATTGCGCACATTTCTCCACAAATATCACCCACCTGAGAGGCTGCATATCATCACTGCTATATTAAACGATTGTTTATTTATGGCTTTATTCATTTATTGTGATGATTGGACATGGACATATTATAGCTTACCAAACACTGAAAACTGTGTTGTAATTAAAGAAAAACAACACAGCCCTTATTTTATTTGTAAAAATGTTTCTTAGTTATGTGATAACAGGTTTTAATTAAATTTTTATGAAACGTATGCAATAATATGCTTTATATCAATGACAATTTGTTAATAGGGGGCATCAGCAAAGTCATATTTCTTCCTCAGTTAAGTAAGAGGTGATGACAGCTTCCTTCTCATTCATATAATGAGAGCCAGTGTTCTCTGACCATTCCTATAAACTGAATGACTATCAATGTATGTTAAACAAAACCGAATGTAACCACTTGATCAGAATTGGGGGAACCATTATTTATTGACCAATATTAGCATGGAATTGTCCCCAGTGTAAAGCAGCTCTGGTAGTTCCTCAGGTAATCTATAGGTCATGTCCTCCAAAAGATGACATAGCTGAAATCGTTTGTAAGGCAGTGTGTACAAGCAATCGGAAATGGATGACCACATTCAGATGGGAACATCAGATGCCATCAGTGATAATGACACAGGACAAAGAATTATTCTGCTTCCTCAAGGTCAGCAAGATCGCGGATAGAGATGTGAATGTGTGTAGGAAATAAAGCTTTTACTAGATCATCTCAGAACTGGTTACATAAGTTGTCTCAATCTTAGTTATAAAATGGCATTTTTATTTGTCGGCAGTCAAGAGCTGTCATTAACAGCTGAAGGGGTGCCATGTTGAAAGCCATCATTAATTTTCAAAATACATTAGTGAATGAAAACTTACTCTGTTGACACCATTTCTTTACAATCTTTCTGTAAAACTATGTACTACCACTCTCTCAATGTATGAAATTGATACTTACCCCCTAAAGTCATTGTGTGAGTTGTGCTTGAACAGCTGAGGTTAATTAAGAAATGGGCCATTGTGTGTGAAATATTAAGGGTCTGTGTTTTGAAAATATGACAAGTTCATAACTTATGACGGTTGCCCCCTTCTATGTTCTTTCCCTTTGTTGAGCAGCGTGACTGCTGGTGTCCTCTGGAGATCTAAAGAGCCCTGATCTGCTCAGCGGAGGATCACAACACAGGAGGAGACCCAGGCACTGTGAGACGTTAGCATTCCCTCATTGCACCAGCTGTCAGGAAAAGAGCATCTGCAGATATTCATTTCTTCTTGGGAAAGGGCCCCTGGAGGACCTTCGGAACGTGCCCCTACAGTTTCTCTTTTGCAATATTTCGGACATCTTGCGTTTTCGTGGAATGTGCTTCAAGTGAAATCAGGTCACTTTCTTTGACCTCCGGTCAGTGGGAAACTTTCCGTCGGTTAACTTTGAAAAAATGAGCTCAGCAAACACTTGGATAGACTCGTAATGGTTTTAAACAACAGGATTCATAGAAATATGATAGCTATGGTCTGTTCGTGTGCTTTGAGACTTGGTGCGTGAACTCTACGACTCAACCAGCAGGTCTCCAAATCTTCCCACTGGATCCTGGAGGGCACAAACTTTATCAAGGTGATCATCATGGTGATGTCGCAGGGGACCTATACATTTTTGGCATGCTTTGCCGGCTTCTGGCTGATCTGGGCTCTCATTGTCATGCTTTGCTGCTTTTGCAGCTTCGCCCAGCGCAAGCTGAAGCAGCGGCGTGAAGAGAGACTCAGGGAACAGTGCCTGCGGGCGCTGGAGATGGAGCCTCTGGATTGCACCGGAGGAGGATACCCTCCTAGAGAACCCCCTCAGTTCTGCCTTCCACTTCAAATGATGTCTCCACAGCTGCCTGTTACACACACTCTCCCTCAAGCAAACTGGACTGTCTCTGAAGGTAGGATGTTCAAACAAGCTCAATCATCCAATGCAGTTTTGTCTGCTATCAGGGCTATGGGGACTATTTTGATTGAGGAGGCATGTAGAAGCTACTACATTCATCCACCCACCCACACTGTTGGAAGAAAATCGTTTCTTTACAAAGAGCCATGACTTAAAAATCCCAATGAAATAAAAATTTTAGACTTTTAGACCAAGTCTTTTAACAACTCTTAGCAGAATATTAGCTAAATAAAACTCAAAAAAGGACTAGACATTTGAAATGACTAAATGTTTCGAAATGTCCTTCTCCAGCTACCTGGTTAATTGCAAATACCACTTCATATAATTGAATGTGACCTTGGTCAATTTTCAAATCGTTCTTTCACCCTTTCCTTCTAATGTTTAATATCTCTTGGTTATTAATCTATGAGAATATATTTTTTAATTGTATTGACTTTAACAAGTTTCGAGGTTACAGGTATGTTAAACACCTTTCACCTTTCTGACTCTTACCCCTCCTAGAGGTTCTAAACTACATCCACTAAACTCAGCACAGTCCTTTAGCCTGTCTCTTACTAATCAGACATTTCCTATAAAATTCCTATAGACTTCCACTTCAACACTAATGCTATATATGCTAGAATTTGAAGCATTTAAAGTACACAATGCCTTCACAACTTTCAAACCAAACAACTTTTTAAACTTCCCTGCTGAAAAACACTGCATTGCTGGTCACCTGCATAAGGCATGTTTTGCATGCTGAAACCAGCATGGGAAGCCTGAATGCTGGTGGCTACACCAGCTCCGTTTTCCTTGAGAACAGCATGATTATACTGGTCCACCTGCTAGACCAGCACTATATCATCATAAACCAGCCTGAACAGAGATGAAATGATGAAAAATATTATGCTGGAATTTTCAGCAGGGTTGTCAAGACAGTGGCAGTAATTGTCTTGATGATCTTACCATTTCCAATTAGAAGTATCATCTTTCAAATAGCAATCTGCATAATCCAATAACCAAGCAGAGGACGCTACTCCTTTATTACCTTTTATTAATACATTAAGCATGTTGTGTTTTAACACTGTTTACCAATCAACAAAGATTGTCCATCTCCTAAGGGCTGTACAACTGAAAACCTTGACTCCTCACACAGTGTTGGCAGCCCGTGCTGCATTCTTTCATGTATGACATGGTAACAGTGAGTCTTGTGGGGGTGTTGTGTAGGCAGACGAGTACAGCACTGAGCTAGCAGCAGCTAGAGCCGGGATAATCATGTGCTTTGGCTGCCAGAGATGGTGGATCCCCAGCCATGGGCAAAGAATGTCCCTTTAAACCTGTGCCAAACACACGGGATGGATGACCACACATTGAAACAGGGCCTGAGTAATAAGTCAGCTCATAAAAGAGTAAGAGACGGAAAGAATTCTGCTCTTTAAAGGGACTTTGTATCACTTTACAACAACAGACTCATCATGTCCCCTGTGACGCATTGAGCACCAAATGAGAAAATTGTCTTTGAATTTTTTTTTTAAAGGTTTTAATCAAGTAAACTTTCCCCAAAGAGTGTATTTAATGATAAGTATAAGTTTCAAGCTAGAGTCACCATCAAATGACTTCTCTGCCGTAATACTGTCCTTGAATAGCTTCACCAGCAGGGACAGTGTTAAGAGGGGTGGGGGTGTATAATCATTGACATGTGCCTGACCCCTTCATAACGGACCTCTTCTACAGGTCATACTAAATTCTGCTAGATAAATTGAAGAAAAATACAGTTTTAGATGATGTTGTGAACAGACCTGAAACTATAGGGTGTCTGGAATTGACCTACCATATGAACTATTTAATGGTGCTTGCTAAGACAAACACAACTATTTCTTTAGTAAATACATAGACATGAATGTTATTTTAAATCATTCAGCTAGCCTGGACTAGCCATATCTACTTGCGACCCTACATAGGACAAGCTTTTTGAAGAATGGATAGATGGATGGCCATATCTAGGTATCAGAATATGATTGAGACCTAAGGCTGGAATACAATACACAACTATTAAAATTGAATAATTTTTTATGAAATCTGAGAGCTTTCTGTCTCTCCATTGACAGCTACGCAACTACCACTTTCAAGCCCCAGAAAGGTAGTAAAGACATCATAAAAGTAATCCATGTGACCCAAGTGGTTTAACCTCAATTTTATGAATTCTTTTTGTGCAAAAAAAAAAGAAAAAAACATAATTTACCACTTTATTTGGAAAATGTTTATCTCCAACGAGCATTCACGAGAGCACCACAATGCATGATGTCTTATTAACAAAGTTCAAGAGGAGCATGTTCAGATAATTAACATAATTAACACGAGTGGAGAGCATTCAGTTAATCAATCCAATTAATGATAAGAGGTATATATACAGCAGACTTACCTCTGTTCGTTGGCAGTTTATCAGCTTCCCTCCATCACCCCTTCTCCACACTTTTAGTTCTAACTATTCCTACCGAGAGGAGTACAGCACGCCAAATACGCATCTTTACTCTATCTAATTATATGCAAGTGTGAGAGTGGACATTGTTACATGAACGTGGGTTGGGGATTCATATTTTGTAAATAAAGTGGTAAATTATGTTTTTTTGCACAAACAAAGCACTCGCGTCGCTTCATAAAGTAACATGGATTACTTTGTCTTTACTAAGATGTCTTTACTACCTTTCTGGGGCTTGAAAGTGGCAGTTGTGTAGACTGTCAATGGAGGAACAGAAAGCACTCAGACTTCATTATTTTCATTTGAGTTCCAAAGATGAATGAACGTCTTACGGGTTTGGAATGACATGAGCGTGAGTAGTTAATGACATCATTTTTGGGTGAACTGACCCTTTAAAATATCAAATATGTTTGATCTCCTCCGACCGGACGGATTCTAGTCTGAAGCAAAAAAAAAATTCATCATACTACGTGATTTTCTGCAAAATCTTTTAACTTTAACATACAAAAATATGCCGACTGGCTCTGACTTGTGTCTAAACTGCAAATAGGGGCAAAAATCATGTAATGTATTCCAGCTTTTAAAGTTTTTCGATATGTACAGCCACCCAGAACACCCTAGCAATCCCCTTGCAACCACTCCTTGGATGGGAAAGCACCACTCACATTGTCTTGAGAAAATGAAATGAAAAAAAAAATGGTTTTCTCAACAATGTGGGTTAAAAGTGCAGTTTAAGAAGCACTGCCTCCATTAGCTGCAATCCTATATCAGAAAACTAATAAGTGCTGCCTCTTAGCACTGCTAGCCTTTTTCCGGTTAGCTTTCATCTTCCATTCTAGTAAAAACACTAATGATAGAGGGAAAACACTGCCTAGTCAAACAGCAAACAGTCTTATCTCTGACCTCAATATGCTGGTTATAACTTCTTTTCACAAAAGAAAATCTATCCTAGCTTTCATCTTAGAGTGAGCGGTGACTTTGGAGGAAATGATAAAAGCTTCAGTTTTTCTACCCTCCCCTGATAAAATATACTGATAATAAATATAGAGTTTTTTTTTAATCTGATAAATCATGTGATTATGTATGTTTAATGATGTCTGGGCTGACTTGGAAAAAGAAAGGCCCACAATATCTTGGGGTCATGAGGCAACAGTGATTATAAGCAACTAAAACCTTGCATGTTTGGTGCAGCTTGCAGTTTTCTTTCTGTTCCTTGTTGAACCATTTGGCTTTTCTCAGCAGACACAGATGTCTTTGGAAAACCTCCATGCTACGAAGAGGCCGTATTGATGGAGGACCCACCGCCCCCTTACAGTGAAGTTCTGTCGGACCCCAGGGGAGGAACTTACACCAAACCTACAACCAGGTCCTCCAGGGAGCACCAAGAGTCTGAGACCAGCAAGATGGCCCCCGTGACCGTGTTTCCCGAACGTGGCTACTCGTCCCTCATACGCCTACCTTCGGCCAGACGCTGGGACTCGCTGGGGCACCTCCTGTCCACCATGGACCTCAACCACAACAACCTGCCAGTCGAGCCCCAGGCCTCTGCCATCACCACCATGCCTCGCGAGGGCCGGACTCACACAGACTTGGGCTTGCGGGGACTCCGCAGTCTGGATCAACACTATGGTTTGCCCACCGCCTTTCCCCTTTTGGGTCGAAGCACAGCGGTATGAGCCCACAAAAATAGACCTCACAATGCTGAGTCATATGTGGTCTGAAGAACTGCCAGAGGCGTTTCGATTGCTGTCTTTTGGGGGCAGAATCGGTTGAATCAGCTTTGTTCAGGGGTTAATTTGCAGATCCATCACACTCGCTTCTCTCTCTCGTCCTCTTTGCTCTCCGTGGCATCTTCGGCTGATGCAGAGCAGCAGCTATTATGTGAACGCTGTTGCCATGGCTCCCAGGAGCTGTCTGTAGCCCACCAACACCTCGCCCCTCACGTCCTCTCTCATCTGCGGCTCACTGATATAATACAAATGACGTTTCAAACCCTGACTTTGTGAAACAGGGTAAAACGCAGAAGTGCGACATAGCGAAATGACAGTGGTTGCTCCGTATTGTAGCTACACAATGCTGCTCAGCTGTACAAAATGTTGTTTCATAAACTGGAAAACAATACCTGGCATCTCTTTCTGGATTCTGTGCCAGTTCCTTTCTCGGGAAGGAGTTTGAACTTTGGGGGTGGAAAAGCTTCAAAGTATTCTCAAATTGTTCCTCCAAAGTAAGTTGTTGCCTGAGGAGTTGCGATTTTTGGAAAGATGTCTGTAGTTTCCATTGGAGAAAGTTGTCTCTCACAGCTTTTAATACATTACCATGCGGGTACACTGAGAAACTGCCTTTAATGTCATGTCAGCAGTACTATTCTCTTTTTTTTATAGATTCTGAATCTCTGTATGAATAATGATTTAAAAAAAATATATATATATATTAAATCCATCCTCCTGAAGTGCTCCTCAGATTGATGATAGCACCTTGTTTGTAATGACCTGCGAATGGGATTTGTCAACCTTTTCAAGCATCACCATGTTGCCCACGGTACTTCCTGCTGTTGTTGCAGCCACATGTGGGATTTCCGGCATTTATTTAACAAACCGCATACATTTTTGCTAGGCTGTTTGTATTCTTTCGTAATCAATGTGGTGTTTGCTGCATTGTGAAAATGCTTGATTTCAAATATTTTTCCCTTTTACTGCCATCATTTCTCTTACGTATGTTTCCGTGCCCTTAAACGATTCTACCTCAAATCCATTTAAGGCTGTCTTTGTCAGTTTCCCAGCGTATAACACTGCTTTCATGCATGTGCTGGATGCTTTCAAATGACATTTGATTAAAATAAGCTCTATTTTGGAAATGTGAGAAAGCAATTACAGTGTAAGTGGGCACACAATGCTTTTACTACATCATAGTGATGTCTTTGCTTCATCTTTTTTTTTTTTATTGCGCAGCCATTACTAGAGCGCCTGAAAATAACAAAAGCATAAAGGAAACGCACTTCCCACAACCCACATTATAAAGACTTGGTTTATGAGGCAGTGTTCCCTCCTTCATTATAACCTGTGCAGAAATGATATAATGCAATTAAATAAAGAATATATTTATTACTTGTAGATAAAACGATGCCCATGTCAAATGTTGGAAATCAAGCGCTGCTTCTTGTTATATAAATGACAGAATGAAGGTGGGATCACAAATGAATTCTTTTGAAAAGGTTGAGGAGGAAAAATACTTTCTCAAAAAGTACACCATATTCTCTTTTTTAAATAAAAATAAGAATGTCCTGAAAAAATTAGAACTAGAACTAACCTTAAATGCCAAATATTGATTAATTCAGTGGAAATATCCATATTCTGCACAGACCAAAATACAAAATTGTACAAAGACAATCAATGAAATTTACTGCACCTTAATGTCATTTCAAAAGCACCCTCTTACAGCAAGTTACGGCATTCAACGTGACTACAGCCCTCAAATTAATCAATGGGAAAGGTTTGATTATTCTTTTGGGAAGTATTAAAATGACTGTATATGCTTTTCCCTCTCTGTTTTATATATTCAGTTACATCACAACCGAAGCTAAAGACAGAGATGTAAACTACCTTCTCTCTGCCAGCAATGTGTTGCTATGCGACCGTAGCAGAGCCGTGTGAATCTGTTTGCATAGATGAAGTGAGCAGTACCGTCACTGCTCTGGTACACAGCCTTCTCACATCCACTATGATAAGTGGACTGTGGACTGCAAATTAGCATACAGTATACGAGACATATTATGTACCAAATGTACCCCGTTTATGCCATTTTCAATGAAAGCCGTCATCAAGAGGCTCTGGTGCATCAATCCAAAGAGTTTATGTTGAGTAAATCTCTTTTGATCTGGCAAGAGTCTCAATTTAGGCCCAATTTTGTTCCTATTTCACACTAGATTTACACTCCAGATTTTCTATAGCGCATTTTCTTTCTTGTCACTTGAACTGTGAATGGCAAACTGTGAAAGTGTATCATGCAATGTTCATGTAGCCTGCAAAGTGTGCTTGCGTGTGCGGACACAATAATCAGAGCTGTACTAATTCACAGCTGCTATATATTTCAATGTTCATTTGAGGATTTTCGGTTCGTTTCTGAAAATTTAGACGATACACAAACAGCGCCAGTGAATGCCTAACGTATTTAATTAAACCTTAAATTCATGAATGTTTCGCCAATCATTATTACATATTCGGGTCTTAAGCAACCCGGATCTATATCTAACACGGATGGATCTCTAACTGCCGCAGTAGTATAGAACTCTCCTGATATTAGAGTAACTATTACAGAAGAATAAAATAAAGCATATTTTGTTACCTTTTGGAGCTTGGAAAGGTTCAGTTAGAGCAGATGTTTTATACCATCATCACTGTCCTCGTCAGAGCTCTTTTTCTCAGTACATTCAGCATCTGGCTCATATTCGCGATCCCAACCATATTCTCAAAGCTATCGTTTTCACCGCCTTCAAAATCAATATTTTGATCGCTCGCAGCTTCTTCACCAGATCCACCAGTGACACTAAAATTTGATTGCGTTCAGTATTTACTCCTGAAGTAAATCGCTGAGCCATTTCAAGAGTTGCTGATGATACTTTCTATTCTTTTGTTTTCTGCCTGCTTTACTATGAGTGAAACCATCATTGTGTATCAGACATTGCCACCTTGTGGAATAAAGGTTAATTGCACTTAATTCAGTCATCAAAGATTCAATTATTGTTGTGCAAAAAAAAAAAAAATATTACACTGTTACACACCTCGGGTCATTAGCAACCCTATACCATTTGTTTGTTTTTTTTTACAAAAAAATGAATTGGAAAACAGGCATTATTTTGTCATTTTTATTTTATTATTATTCTTGTTATATTGTGTATAATGAATTAAGGAATACTAAGAAGGTTGATGTCTAACTTGAAAAAAATGAATGATGAGGAGGGTAGTGAATGACGTCCCGGGTCACTAATGACCCAAGGTATGCAAGGTACAAAGTCTTAAGTTATAGGACACTGTTTAAACATTTCTGTGTCCAGTTGGTTGCAGACAGAAAAACGTGAAAGTACACAAGTTTTCTGAAGGATTTTAAAGTCTTTTATTAACATACATAAGCACATAGCATGTCACAAAAGATCTTGTGCTTGTTTCAAAAACAGCGTGTGAGAAGCGGACGGGAAAAAAAAGGAAGAGATAGAAAAAAAATAATTAAAAAAAGAACTTTCAGGAGTCGCTAAGCCTTGCTTCAGGGGCAAAGAAGAAATTACTGTAGTAGAACAGCAGTAGTAATAGTAATAATAGTAGTGGTGGTAGTAGTAGTAGTAGTCTCCTAGTAGTTTGAGGGAGAAAGAGAATAATAATCACTACTAAGGAGGTTGGAGGGTGAACAGGAATACACGGAAGTCGTTTTAAAAGGGGCTAAGTTACTGTTAAAGATGCGGGTTACTTCCTATTAGGTTTCATACTGAGAAACCATGTTTTCTCTCTCACCAAAGAAATGCAAGAAACCCAATCCAAACGTACGCCACCCCACGTTTTTCATGAGTGGTGAATCAATACATGTTAGTTATTGAAGTACATTTTACATGAGAACAAAATTAAAGCTATTTACAGAACAATACTATTGGTTTAGTCTTATTGCTCGCCTTTCCACTCAAAAAAAAAAAAAAAAAATGTAAAGCCAAGATGTTGTGATATGGCTTTTCAAAATGACTAAAAGTATGAGGAAGACAGTGGGTGGTGATAACTTGGCAGTTAAGGATGTGGGCTGGTACAACAAAGATTACAGTTTGAGTCAGTGTTGAGTTAGTGAGATAACCTCTCACCATTCTGCCCTTGAGCAAGGCCATGTGTCCCTGCACTAGTCCTTGAGTAAAAGTCAGTTTATCCAAATTTGATTGGGTTGTAATAATTTTAGGTTAAAAAAAATGTCTAGACGTCCATAAGGGTAACATCACTCTGAAACGGAGTCCTGGATAAAGCATTTTTAACAAGCAAAAAAAAAAAATATTATATTATATTTCAATAATGGGGGTTACCAGGGTTTGAAGTGTGTAATTATTAGGAGTTTCCTTCCCTTGGAGCGTAGAACTAAAAGGTTCCAAATCACATCCACGATAAATTAAGGTCAAGGCCATACTCTACGCAAGTACACAAACACAAATGCTTCGGTTTTATTCGCTAAAATGTGTTAGAAGAATGCAATTCAGCCTCAAGGGGCGCTATAGCCAACATCAGCATAAATCATCCTCTGTAAGACACTGAATCCTGGTAAGCATGTTTACTTGGAAAATAGCAATGTGAAGGGAATTATTTTGGCTTCTTAAAGGGATAGTTCACCCAAAAATACAAATTCTATCATTTACGACATCTGCATGTCGTAGTTGCATGTATGACTTTATTTCTTCTGTAAAACAAACACAAAAGATAATATTATTTACGGACACCCTAAAAGGACATGGTGAAGAAAAAACATGAGATGGGAGAAAAAATTATTTGCCAATGCTTTTGCGTTCTCTCGCTAATGTTTCCGTTCCCCCGAGAAACTCTGCGTTCGCTCGCTAAATGTTTGCGTTCCCCCAAGAAACTTTGCGTTTTGCGAGCGAACGCAGACATTTTGCTAAGGTTTTGCGAGTGCACGCAAAACCATTGACTTATTATTTTTCCTCCCATATCATATATTTTGTTTTCACCACCATGTCCCCTTAGGGGCTCTGTATATTTTGAAGAATGTTGGTAACCAAACAGCTTGTTCCACTGTTTGGACATAAAACAAAATATCTTCTTTAATGCTCCACAGAAGAAAAAGTCACACAGATTTGAAGCGACACAAGGACGAGTTTTTGTCTGAACTATCCTTTTAAGTACTGAGGTCTGTTAACGCCACAGTAAGGCCGCATGCTAACATCTGGGACTGCGAGCTTGCATTGGCGTCGACGCTTGCGTACTTATGTAGAATATCTTTCAGGCCTGAACCTCCCCAATAATAAGGGACTCTCTTCTCCCTTTATCTTTAAACTAGATGTACACGCATACAGTTTATGTGCACACACTACCGCATATATAACTAAAACAATTCCCAAAGGAGTTCACTACAATTGTTATTGCCTAAGTTTCTCAACAAATCAAAGCTCTATTGCAGTTGTTCATAAAAAAAACCAAACGTCAGTTTCAGCCATTGTTTATACACATTGTCTCATATGTAGTCAAAATATACATATGCCACCTGGCGCTAAAGTCCTAAAAGGCCGTTACACCGACACGTCATACTCAAAATAATTGGCACAACACAAAATTGTTTCATAATCACATATAAACCCCCTTCATTTTCCGTTTGCTAAATACGACTGACTCAACTGAAGCTAAAATCGAGTTCTGACATGCCTTTGCTTGGACGAGGGGTGAGGGTTCGAGCGTCCCTGACCGACTGAGTCATCAAAGCAAAGACCTGTGGGCATAACACTCAAACACATGTGATTTAACTAAGCAACTAGGATTGTGGGGAATTTGATTGAAGCGCTGAGCAGACCTCTAAGCTCGGCGTTGATTAAGGAGATAGAAACTAAAACGGAATCTAATCTGCTACTACACGCACCTGTTAGGCACAGGGATCCATACAACACAGGTGAGCGCTAGAGACGCACTGTGCTATACTCTGCATAGCAAAAAGAAAAAAAAGAGATCAAAATAAATAATAAACACACTCTCACACACATACACGAACCGAAAGCGCTCATACCCACTGGCATCTTTAACAATAACCCGAGTCCTTTTCTTCTGTGGCTAACATTGTTGTTGTTTTTTTCTCTAAAACATTTTGATGCAAGACTTCAGTAACTGTTGTAAAATCAGTTTTCGCCGAGGCATCGCCTCGGTTTCCCTCGGTCGCTCCTAATCATCATCTTCCATCACGGGGTCTGTATCCCAGCACGTAATGTCGATTTCTGCAGAAGACAATAAGACAAACACCTTATATTAGGATGTTTTTTTTACGGTGGGATGTACCGTAACGACAGACAATTAAGAAATTAGTGTTGCTGTAACACAGCGAACAGCCCCGCACACATGCAAAATGGACCGTTTTTCTCTTTTGGAAAAATGGACCAAAAATATTAATGTCCCCTCATGTACCAGGCCTTTTATAGTTAACTAAAACCATAAAAAAAACTTTTGTTTAAAATAAAATAACCTTTAAATGAAACTATATATATATATATATATATATATATATATATATACACTGTATATATATATATATATATATATACACTGTATATATACAGTATATACTGCACACACACACACACATATATATACACACCGTTATGGTGCCGTGTCAATGTCATTTTTACATGAAGTGCTGAATTTTTGTTGTTACTTAAAATAAACATTAACTGAAATAAAATATTTAAAAAAACATTTCAGCTAGTTTCTCATTTTCATTTACAGTAGTTTAATACTACAATAACTAAAACTTAAACTGAAATAAAAAAATAAAAACTATAGAGACATTTTTTATTAAAAAAAATGACAAAAACGCAACAACATTGTAAAATAATGAAAACAGAACATAGAAACTTAAAACAATAATAGGGACTCAAGGGATACTAAAATAACAATGATACAAACATTTGTCCAGGAAATCTCTTTAAAATGATAACTGTCCTCCTCATTAACTGTAAATACCATTTATATTTGATTATCAATAGAATGTAAATGTGAACTAAAGGTTATTGGCTACTTTAAAAAAAAAAGGCAGAGCCCTTCATTATGTCCCACCCAAACTTTCCCATCAAAACAGAAACAAGAATTGCGTTCATTAAACCATTTGATGTGCTTCAATCTGTGGCGATCTCACCTGGTGGTTTGTTATAAAAAACAGGTGTTGGGTTGACTTTTGCAGTGCAGTCTTCTGACTGGGCGAAATCCTCCTCCTGTGATTGGCTGAAGTAGCCTTCACTCGCCTGCATAAATGCAAACATATGATGGCTATATGTAAACATATAAAGCTCCATGCAAGCATAGAGTCCTGAATATGTGTCTTTGGCATTATGATAATGTCAAATATAGAAAGTATATGCTGCCACCTAGTGGCAAAATAAATATCATGCATAAGGAAATAAAACATTTAGGAGATTGATAGGCTGTTTTAACAGACCTGGGTCCCTTCTTTAAGCAGCGAGTCTCCATTGGTCAGCAGCAGCTGTCCGTCATCCAGGTCCTGGCTGTCGGAGCCGGACGCGTGCTGGAGGGCCTGCTGGTAACTCAGGGTCATCTGGTGGGGTCCCGACACGTCCACCAGGCTGGAGGGCTCGTCTTCGGGGCCGGTGCAGTAGGGGGTGTCGGGCACCTCATCGAAGCTCATGAGCGGCTGCGGGAGAGCAGGGGAGGAGCCGGGGCGATGGGGCTCCGGGGTGTCCTCCATCAGGTCCATGATGTGGGCGGGGGTCTGGGAGGGGGCCGAGGCTGGCGCTGGGCTGCTGTCCCACAGGTCTAGCAGGGTGTCATCTGTGCTGCGGGGCTGGGGGGAGACACTCGGAGAGGTCTTGCTGAAGCCGGATTCCTGCACTGGAGTTTGCTTGGGAGAGTCAAAGGCTTGAGGGAGGGAAAAGGACATTTAGGAAACACTCATGAACATATAGAACTATATTACCACTGTCACCTCTGGCTTGCTTAGTTGGGGACACTTAATATCTGACTGTACTGACACTGTTGTATGAGAACCGAACTGAGCTGGACGATGACAATTTTTTACTGCTTTATATATGAAATGAACAAATTGAATAATTGATGATCTTTACAACAGGACTGAATCAACACTGAACTGACTTCAGCTGAACAACAGCCCGAAATGCATCGTTTTCCTGTTATCACTGTAAAACTGCATTGAAACAATCTGTACTGTATAAAGTGCTATATAAATAAAGGTGACTTGACTATTATGTTCATGTTAAAAACAATTTATTCGGAAAGAACTGCAATAACACCAGGGGCCTAACATTTCAGAGAAGAAAAAAAAAGGGTAAAACATTTACAGAATTTCAATTTTTACTGTTGCAGTTTGCCTTCTAAAGACAATGTATTATTTTAATCTACTTTACAGATAATATTGTAATAATGTCTTTTGAAAATCTATTTATGACATTTTAATAATGTCAAATCTGGTTATAACTCAGCGAAAGTCGGTCCTTATATGTAAAAATTAAATATTTTAGGTATATTTCTTGGCATCAGAGAGTTGGGTAATCTAATCTAAAAAAAATATTTCATGTGATAAAGTATTTGAAATCAATCTGTCAATATTGAGTGAAGCCAACAAAAGTAATTTTTAAGGGTCAAATTAGATATTCAGGTAACAACCGCCCAATTGCACCCTTTTACAATATATAAAGGTTTTCATAACCCCACATAATATGTAATTAATTATGCAGTTCTCATATACAATTGCCTATTTACACTTATTTATGGTTATGGTACCTAAAAAGTAGGTAACACTTTATTTTAGTGTCAATGTTACATGCAGTTACTATAAATTGTGAACAATGCAACTAACCCTAAACTAAACCAAACCCTAATCCTAACCCTAGAGTAAGTACATGTAGTTACTTAATTTTACTCAGTACTTAAATGTATAATTACACTGTAACAAAGACACCTTAAAATAAAGTGTAACCAAAACGTTTTCTTCCTGTTCTGATTATGAGTAAATTGCGCCCCAGTGAAGTGCTTTTCTTGAGCATACTCAGTGCAGTCAGCGTGGACACGCAAGAGCTGAGAAAGTCAGTCAGCTGTGAAGGCAAACACAACCTGGACAAACAAAAGAGCCCCAGGCTGCCTCACAGGGGCCGGTCTGCATGCGCTAGATAATTCTGTGGGAGCAATAACAGCCTCCCATCTGTCTAACTTCTTGAGCTGATGAGATTCAACATTTTACATCCCAAACAGTCTTTGCTGACTTATTAACTAGTTTTCTGGAGGACATGGTGGGGGATTATTTTTTGGGATCTAAACTTTTATTATTTAAAATAGCACTGCTGCTTTAATATATTAAAGGTCTGTTGATCATTTTATTTCTGTCTCCAAAAGGCTAAACTTCTGTGGTGTACAGACGCCCCATAAACCCACATGTAAAATACAACAAAAGGATAAAAAAGATGATACTAAGGGCCAGATTTACTAAACAGGGTAAATAAGCATTAGTGCAATTCCCCAAAAAAAAGGGAGATGGGAGTGGAAAGTTCTGCATGTGATCTACTGAAGAAGTGCACATAAAAAACACAGACACAGCCGGATCATTTTCAAAATGACCGACACAATCTACCTAGAGAAGCGTAAATTAGCGTCTGGTTTAAGACATGCTTTTTTGGGGGTGGTAAATAATGGTGCAAATACCAGTAAATTGACTAGCGCAAACTTTAGTAAATCACCTTGCATGATTCATTTAAATACCCATAAATGTTGCGTCTGAAAGGGAAACTCCTGCAAATGCATATACAATAAGGTAAGCCGCAAAAAAGCCGTGTGTCTTTAGTAAATCCGGACAGTTGTTTTTTTATCGCCAAAAGAGGGTTTGCACTGGAGCAAGCTGTTAGTAAATATGGCCCTATATGAATATCAAAAAGAGTTCCCTTGTTTTTAAGGCCTTACCAAACTCCTTTCGAAAGAAGTCATCTTTTTCCTCCTGAATGGCGATTTTAGGGATGGGAGTGCATCCAGTGGTCATGCTGCGCTCGAGGATTCCTTCGGTAGAGTCATCTGAGACATCAAAAAGAAGGTAAATGTTTGATGATCTCAAGCAACACATGCCAGACAAAATATCAATCACAACACAGATGACACAATTTACAAACAGTCTGAAAGGATTGCTATCAATGCCAAACAACAGCAAGCAGTGTTTTGTCTGTCAAAAAGTGAATCGTCCACAGCGTTCTCATCAACGACTGCGACATTAAAACACAGACATGCCGCTGTGACCATAAAGACACAACACAGTGTGCAGCACAGAAAATGAGTTCACAAATTTACAAATGCATGTCGTTTTCTGAACATGCACTCTAATGACGTTTTATTAAAAAAATGTCTTATACTCAAAAACAGCTAAAGCAAGCTGTCAGGTTAAAAAATATTTTTTATAAGTGACAGGTGGTCAATATAAGACAAGATTTTAAAATTACAATGTAATAATGCAGAACAGATCTAGAATCTATTTGACTTGTTCATGCAATTTTTAGGAAATATCTTAATAATGATAACAACCCACTGGAAAGAACAATCAAAGATGAGTTCTCTTTAAAATCTCAATTATTTCTCCTGGACAGTAATGATATTTAATCGACAACAATTTAAAACAATTTTACAATCTCCCCAGACAGCAACATAGTGTCGGCCCAGATCCGGCCCAGATTTGGTACACTTTGAATCCACATGTACCAGATGTGACCCAGATCTGGGCCGACACTATGTTGCTGTCTGGGTCAAATATAGTCAAAGATATACAGTAAAATATCACAAATTGTGCTCAGGGTTGCAGAGATTTCAAACAGTAATCAAATTTATTCAAGATCAAATGATCAACAATCGTCTCATTTATTTCTGTTTTATAAATTTGAGACAAAATGACTTTTGAAAAAACATTCTGAAAAGTCATGTCTCCTGAGCTCTGAAAGAGCAACCTCTGAGCTATGAACCCAGCTAACAAAAATATGTTCTAAGAACATAATAATAATAATAATAATAAACCTTCCATTTGCTCATTTTGCAAACATTATGTTACTTTTGAAATGTTCTTTGAACAATCTAAAACAAGTATTAGCATTAAAAAATGTTTGATGAACATCCAACTAAATTGTTTCAGGGAAAAAAATCCATGAACAACATATAAACAATGTTTTTGTGCTAACGTTTTGAGAACAGTGTTAAAGACCATATAACTTTGAATGAACATTATATTAATGTTACTAGAAAGAATGCTTGTTCATAACTTTGTCAGAACGTTCTGAGAACATTCCCTGATAGCTGGGAAATGTTTCATATGGAAGTCACCAATTTGAAATGCAACAAAAACACTGAGAAGCAAATTTTGGTGATTAATACGATACAGCTTAGTGAAGACCTCACACGACATATAACAAACACAACTCGTGAAACCACAATGACCATTGTAAAAACTGCTTGCACATGCCAAGTGACAATTCAAATTCACCCATTTCTGTAGGAGAAATCCACAGTATCACTCTACATAAACTCTATATATTGGGTCTTAGTACAGACCCAGTGTTTAGTCCTCACGGGCGACATTTGTCCTCGTGTTGCTATTTAACTTTATACTTGAACACACCACAAGGTCGGCTCCACAACAGTACAGTCACACAAGGTCCACGGAGCGCAAGCCCAAGGGCTCGGAGACCACAATCACATGCGGTGCAGCGTGGCGTACACTCACAGGTCAACAGGACGAAAGGGAGCGCAGGCAGGGCCACCGGTTATCCGTCAGAAAGAGCATGGGAGGAGAGGAAGGGGGACATGAGGGGAGTAACATTGGTGAGATTCAACCAGATCTCCCTAACCAAAAGAATCAGTTTGTCTCAGTCCTCCAAACGTCCATGGCATAGCTTCAAAATAACACATGCTAAATGTTTCCTGTGCAAAATACAAAGTCAAAGGACAACAAGTATAGAACACATATACTGACTATGGATCCAGAGAAGATGGCAATATGGATCAAATAGACGTCTTGAGAAAGAAATGGATCGTGACACTGAGAAGGCCATAGTGCAGTTAGCTAGTAGGCTACAGCAGGTTACTTGAGATGGGACATACAGGACGGGAGATGGTTACTTTACAGATTTGAGGACCTGACTGTTGTGGTTCTGTCATCATCAGGGCGCCATTATGTTAGTCGCATTTATTAAGCGCAGTTTACTCATCTACTTAATATGAAATGATAACATTTCGCTCTGTTCTGTGTGACTTCCGCTGCAGACTTGTTTCGATGAATTACATAATATTAAACAAGACTACACTTTAAGACTAGACTGGGTAAATCCAGCCTGATCTGCCGGCGATTTGATTTCGCCCTGCAGCTCAGGCTGGAAACCTGTACATTTATCTCTGCTGCTTCCTTTACAAATTTGTGGGAACCAATCACAAACTGGCTAATCCACCTGGCGCGCTATTGGCGGGTTTAATCCAATCCAATCCCAGAGCTGTTACGGCTCTGTCCAATTATTTTAACCTCTCGACGATGCTCAATGGCTTCTTTTTAGCAAATAAATCGCTCGAGTGGGTGTAAATACCACAAACTTTCATGTTTTTTTTGCATAACCTGCAAAAATCGCTCGATTCCATTGCTGCTTCTGCAAACGTTTGGTTACACATTTCCTGCCTGGAGTTTTCGCGTAGCTCTCCAAAGTCACCTGGTCTGATTTGGTTGAAGGACTATCCAATTGCGTACAGAGTAATTTGAACTATGCCCGTTGATCACGCCTCTTGTGCAGTAGAAAATACAGAGCAGACTCTCCAGACCAATGTTCGTTCTTAAAAGATTGAGCTTGGTCTGGTGATAGCCAGACTACTTTAAGACCTTAAAATTAATAAAATTTCTGTAACATGTATTACATGTAATATTTGTTTTGTTTGTCGTTGGATACAAAAGTTTTTTCTTAGTATAGTCCTATGCTTTGACTGAATAGGATCAGTGCTGGTGGAACCATAAAATACACCAAAAATGCAACATAAATTCACAAAAAGTAATCAATTTTATTTGTGTGCTGTTATCCAATCTTCAGAATCCATACGATTGCGAGGAACAGACCCAAATTCAAGCCTTGATTCAGCGATATTAATCTCCATTCTCAGCAGCGATCATAAAAGTAAAATCCAAGCAGCTCGTTATAAATGATTAATTCCAAAATTGTTGCCTCAAGAAGCTTTATGACATGTTCTATGGCAGTGATATCAAACGCTCACTGGCTCTTGCTGCTTCGTCACACATCATTTGGACTACTTATGCAGCATCTATCCAAATGTACAAAAATGTGTTGCGTACTAATACCAGCATATTAACGCATTAAGCCTCGATTGGCTGGCTTTGGACCAAAGTGTTCGGCAGGCCAAAAAACCCTGGCTGTTGGCCCCAAAGCCTTGGGAGTCCGAGTCCTGCACGTGGGTGGGTGCCCGAGGGTATCCGACGGGTGAACCGCTAATATTTGATGTAACGGGTGGAGTAATATTTACGTTGTCATCTGCAGTGCAAGTGCGGGTCGAGAATCAATAGGCATGGGCGGATTGCGGGTCCGATAGCCAAGACCATTTCGACTCAATTCGGTACCCACTGATAGGCAGCTGATTTAAAATGGTCCAGAGCTTATCTCACGAGTTCACACTTACAAATAAGTCAGATAGAATAAATGGTATGTGTATTTTTGCGTGCTGTCCGAGGAGAGCGATCCGAGCTCGGTATTTGGCCCGAAACCCAGAGTACTCCCCCCGTATTCCTGACTGTGGTAGGGATGGGAGGGATGCTGAAAACTGTCGAGGAATGTAGATGAGTCAACTGTGTAAAAGTTTTCCTCTCATGCTGATAGGATAGAAATGGTAATTGCGATTGACGACTTGATTGCATAGATTATTTGAACGTGCTCCTACCGAACTTTGTTAATAAAACATTAAAATCATGATAAAATCATTTGTGTTCACGCTCTGTAGTCTGAAGACCACCAAAGGTGTCTAATTTGCAGTATATGGCTCATATTTGACTATTTGTTCTTTTAATTTTAAACCTCTAAGCGTCTGTATAACCTATTGTGTGATGTATGCACATTTGTTCAAAATAGCCTGAATGAGCAGATTGTTCACATGATGTAGGCAAAAGTTTTGTATTGTTTACACGACGGATGCACGTTCTCATCTTTTTTTCTTTTAATTATTACCATGTTGGGCTGCGTGTAAGTTTTTCTTAAATGCATCAACTCAAAATGCCTAATGTTGGTTTGATTGCTTGTGTTACATGAGAAAATAATATTTTTTTTGTCATTGTATGGAAAAGCGCAGCTTGGACATTCTGTATAATATCTCCATTCGTGTTCCACAGAAGAAACTAAGTCATAATGGTTTGGAGCATCATGAGGGTGAGTAAATAGTGACAGACGTTTAATTTTGGGGCGAACTATCCCTTTAATACTAGCACATACTAACCCTGGAAGACCTAGTGCGTCCCAGTGCAGTGCAGCTACAGTGAATGTGATTAGTGTTGCTGAGGAAGCCAAAAGAAAAACGGTAATTCAGTAAGAAGAGTGGCTACAGGCTAGACTGGTGACTTGGTGATCCTACGCTGATGCAGTGGCCCTCAGCAAGATCTGTCCAGTACCTACCAGGTGGACCTGGCTGCCGCCGCTTATGGGGCGGAGTGCGAGAAGGGGGCGGGCTGCAATCGGATGGACTGTGCTGCTGCCTCAAGAATGGACTGTCCAAGCGGCCTGGTAAACAGGAGACGGGACCATCGTGTGGGACACATGGACACCCACACACACACAAAGAGCGACGTACACAGGTGTGACAGAAGAAGACCAAACCGGATAGACATGAGGAAATAAATCCAGGGATAGAGAGGGGAGGAAATTTGTGTAAAAGTGAAAGATCAGAAAGACAGAGAAGCACGAGTTCAAAACAGAAGTGATGAAGGATGTGCACCAATTGGGTAGAGGGTAAATATGATCCAGGATCGTCAGAAGGAGAGATGGAATGGACGGATGGTTAAAAAGGAAATGTCAACAACCAAAAGGATGGAGTGAGCAGAAGAAAAAAAAGAAATTACCAAGAAATAGAGAGAAAGAAAGTAAGGTAGAAGGAGAGAGGTAAGAAAACAGCTGTTAGTGTGATGGTCTCACACCCTTCAACATCAGATGGTAGTGAGGAGTTTGACATTCACTCCAACACTGAAAAGTCTATGATCTTAAATAAACAATGAAATGAGACAATCACCCATAAATAATATTGCATTGTTCAGCAGGATCATACAGTCTGTAGGAAAATGGCACTAATAAAGCTTTTTGACAGTAAATTAATCTTTGCTTTAGCATCCCTGTTGAAAAAAAAAGCCTTAAACTAGGTTAAGGTGGTTTGCTGGTTTAAGATGGTTTCTCTAAAATAGCATTGATTCACTTAGCCTCCAAAAGGCACAATTGAAGCTATTGTGATAAAGTTGAAAATAAGTTGTAGTACGAAGCAAAACAACAATTTTCTCAACTAAAAACAACATCAACCAGCAAACTCCATGACTTAGCAAAGCACAATCAACCAATTCATTCCAAATGTGATTGCATAGTGTTAGCATGTGGATTAAGAATAAAAAAATACATACAACACAGAAATGTTGGGTATTTATATTGATCAAAATGACCAGCATGTTTTAGCACATCCATAATCATGTTCTATAATCCGAAGACATTCTCACATTTATAACTGTGGTTTACAATAACTTGTAGCCAACCAGCATATATGAAGTTTAGCTGCTTCTCTCTTTAACCTCTGTTCTCTATATAAACATATCAATATCTATCTGTCTATATAATTTAACTATATGAATAATCTGTCTATGACCCTCAGAAATTGGTCATGGTGATTCAGAGCAGAGATTTCAGACAGATGGTCTCTCCTGAGTTGTGTTGTTCAATTCTTGTTAAATGACAGATTGAGAGACAAGTGAAGAGCAAGTAGCAGGACAAACAGAGGATCAGTAGCATCTCCTCCTCCTCTTCTCCACCTTTCACTATGATCTTACCGGTCCTGTGCGTGGTGACTGGTGAGATGTCCACACTGTTGGCTATGGCTCTCTCTCTCTGCTTGAAGTATTCCCGTGGGTTATCAGGCCTCTGGGCAATGATGGCTGCTGCCTCCTATAAACATATTTAATATTTAATACATAAGGCTATCGGTCAAATGTTTTAAATGTAATTTATTCCTGTAATGCAAAGCTGAATTCAGCATCATTACTCCAGTTTTCAGTGTCACATGATCCTAATAAAATGATTAATAATTGAGCACCAATAATAGGCCTAATTGAGCACCATAACAGCATATTAGAATGATTTCTGAAGGATCATGTGACACTTAAGACTGGAGTAATGATGCTGAAAAATCAAGAAATCAAAATTCCCTTGAGCTTTTAACATATCATCATAATCATCATTCTATAAGAATATCCTGTAAGTTTCAGAACTGAAAACTTCCTTGTTACTCCAAAAACAGCTTTTATTGTAACCAAGACCAGATAACAACTCGTTGTGGAATGAGTCAATCTATGACAGGTAAAAGACAGACTCTGCAGAAGAAGATCAATGCCTATAATAACATTACCTTCCAAAGGATCCTAATGCTAGGAATGTGGTTATTTTTTTTTCAACAATGTGAATGTCTCAGTTGAGCATTATTTATTTGTATTCGGTACATTTCACTGTGGATTCTTAGGTAAATCAGTCGCAATTTCGGCGCAGGCTTTGCAAACAGACTTTTACGATATGGACTCGACAGTATTGCCACAACATGTAAGTAACTGTGTTAATTCTAATGCCTGATCTGTGACGAGTGATTTCTGATATGAAATGATTCATGTAGGTACTTGTCAGATGTTCTTTGTCTATGTGTCAGTAAATCAAACCAGTGACTAAACGGTCAACTTCACATTGTTTCTCTTAGTAGGATGAAAATAATCTGTTATTTAAACTGTGATTAAATTATATATAGAAAGCCATCAAATTACGCTCCCTTCACAATTGCTGGAGCTGTCAATCAAACAGCGTATGTTCCCTTTCAAGGGAACTCGCGTTGCGTCGAAACTGACGCTATGGGGAACGCTTTGCGTGATGACGTCTTGAAGCACATGTAAAATCAGTCCAATGGTGTGGCGGAACGTCAGAGGCGGGTGACGTCACGTACCAGGAAGCTATAAAAGCCGGCCCGAAACAGAAAACGAAAGCTTTCTGAGTCTTCAGTTGCGCTCTGTGTGAAATCTGTCTCTGTATATTTGGTGTTGTCTGTCTATATCATATATATATATATATTCAGTATGGCGAGCAAGCAGCAGTTTAGAGTGTGTGTCCATCCCTGCCCGCGTTATTTAACGGGAGGTGATACTCACACTCTTTGTGTTGTTTGTTTGGGTGAGGAGCATGCCCAGTCAGCACTCGAGGGTGGTGACTGTGTGCATTGCGACGCGCTTCCATTGCGTACGCTCCGATCCCGCTTGGCTCGGTTCAATCCCGATCGCGTTCCCCAGGGCTCTGGTCCCGCCGCTGCCGAGGCACGGCGTCAATCACAGACCTGGGGTTCGCAAATGGATCTATCAGTGGATGTTGAGACGGGCTCTGCCTTATCTCAGCCTCCTTCTGATAGATCCAGTGCCTCTCATCAGGGTGTGGAAGCACGCGTTGCGGTTTCTTCCCCCCCGATGGAGGCACCAATACTGCAATTGTCCAGCTCTGAGGAGTTGGACGTTGTTAGTATTGACGCTGAGTCTGAGGATTCGCCACCTCAGTCTCATGCGTTTGAAGAATTGCTTGATGTTATCACTAGAGCTGTCGAGCGATTATCTATTGAGTGGCCAGAAGATAGGCAGGGCGCTCGTTCGAAAAGCAAGCTCGACGAACGTTTCCTGCCATCTCGTGCACAGCCTCAGTGCAGAAGCCTTCCGTTTTTCCCCGATCTCCACACCGAGGTGTCGAGATCGTGGGGGAAACCAGTGTCATATCGAGTGTATACTGCACAAACATCACACTATTCATCCATTCACAATTATAAAGAGCATGGTTATGGGGAGATGCCGAAGGTGGAAGAGACGCTCGCGAGCTATCGCTCTCCAGCAACGGCATCTTCTCTGAAGGCTCCTGCACTTCCATCCAAGCCAGTAAAAGTTACATCTTCCCTGGTTCATAAAGCTTATGCCGCCGCCGGCCAAGCTGCAGCGTGTTTACATACAATGTCCATAATGCAAGCTTACCAGGCTGAGTTATTGGGTGATTCTGAGGAGGGCGGGGGTATTAGTGCTGATACGGTGTCTGAACTACGTAGAGCCACAGATTTGTCTCTCAGGGCCACCAAGGAGACGGCTAAATCCATCGGCCGCTCTATGGCAGCCCTGGTGGCCACTGAGAGGCATCTGTGGCTCAACTTAAGTGACATAAAGGACAAAGAAAAACATGTTCTTTTAGATGCACCAGTATCCACGCAAGGGTTATTTGGAGATGCAGTTAACAGTGCTGTAGCTAAATCACAAGAAGCTTCAAAACAGGCAGCTGCACTTCAGAAACTTCTCCCCCGCCGTTCTTTCATTGAGGTTGCTGAGCGGGAGCAGCCTCACTCATCTAAAAAGAGCGCTGAGCACCGTGCCACTCAGAAACAGAGCGTTTCCTCCCGTGCTCCCCCACAAAAATCTCGGGGACACGGAGGGCGCTCTCAAACCCAGCAGTCTTCGAGGGGTAAAACGGATCTGCGGACCGTTATTACCGCCAAGAAGGCTACTGGGAAAAAGTCCTGATGTCTGAGGGCTCAGGACAAATGAGGGTAGTCCCCCCCGAAGCAGAGCGGTTAACACCTCTTTTCACGGTGCCCGTCTCTCTTCGGTGCCCTCAGGGGACCGTTCTGCCAACCCTGCCGCCTCCGGTGTTACAGGGCGCAGCGGTCTCCGGCGAGCACATATCTCAAGGTCCACCCGGAAACGTAGTGGCCTCGGGATGCCCGCCCCCTCTGAGGAGGGTGCTAGAGCAGTCTGTTCGGTCGTTCCCTGCCGGTGCGCCGTTACAGGGCGACGAACCGACTACTCAACAGCAGGAGAAAAATACGGTGCCCGTCTCTCTTCGGTGCCCTCAGGGGACCAGTCTGCCAACCCTGCCGCCTCCGGTGTTTCAGGGCGCAGCGGTCTCCGGCGAGCACATATCTCAAGGACCACCCGGAGACGTAGTGGCCTCGGGATGCCCGCCCCCTCTGAGGAGGGTGTTAGAGCAGTCTGTTCGGTCGTTCCCTGCCGGTGCGCCGTTACAGGGCGACGAACCGACTACTCAACAGCAACACAATCCAGAAACCAGTCTCGAGAGGCTGGTACCTCTAGTAGAATCTTTGACAGCGTGGAAACTACTGTCAAATGTTTCTCGTTGGGTCCTGCAGACCGTGGGAAAAGGGTATCAGATACAATTCTAGAAACGCCCACCTCGGTTTATGGGGGTCCTGCCCACAGTGGTGGGCCCCGAGCAGGTTCTGGTTATGGAACAGGAAGTAAACACTCTGTTAGAGAAAGGGGCCATAGAATACGTACCTCCCTCCAACAGGGAAACCGGGTTTTACAGCCGGTACTTCATAGTTCCAAAGAAGGACGGGGGATTGCGTCCCATTTTAGTTCTTCGAGTTCTGAATGAGTCAGTCATGCAGCTCAAGTTCAAAATGTTAACATTGAGACAATCGTGCCACAGATCAGGTCCGAGGACTGGTTTGTCACGATAGACCTCAAGGACGCATATTTCCATCCGTCCGTGTCATTGGAAGTTACTGAGGTTTGCTTTCGGGGGCAAAGCATACCAATATCGAGTTCTTCCATTTGGCCTGGCTTTATCACCCCGCACTTTCACCAAATGCGTGGATGCAGCTCTGGCGCCTCTGCGCCTCCAGGGTATTCGCATCATGAACTACATCGATGATTGATTGATTTTAGCTCAGTCGCATCAGATGGCGGTTCAACATCGAGATGTTGTTCTCGCCCATATGAAAGAGTTGGGGTTACGGCTGAACGCCAAGAAGAGTGTGCTTTCTCCATTTCAGAGGACCACTTTTTTAGGCGTGGTTTGGGATTCAGTGTCGATGCAGGCGCGCCTGTCACCGCCACGCATAGATTCCATCCTTGCAGCTGTGAAAAGTGTAAAGCTAGGCCAGCTACTCACTGTCAAACAGTTCCAGAGACTGTTGGGTCTCATGGCAGCAGCTTCCAACGGGATACCTTTTGGACTACTGCACATGAGACCCCTGCAGTGGTGGCTCAGGACCAGAGGGTTTTCCCCGAGGGGCAACCCATTTCGCACAATCAAGGTCACGCGGCGATGCCTACGTGCCTTGGTTATGTGGAAGAAACCTTGGTTCCTGTCCCAGGGCCCAGTGCTGGGAGCTCCTTGTCGTCGCAAACTGCTAACGACGGATGCTTCCCTCACGGGTTGGGGAGCGATCCTGAGGGTCGTTCATCTCAAGGTCTGTGGGAAGACCATCATCGTTCCTGGCATATCTATAGCCTAGAGATGTTAGCTGTCTTCCGGGCTCTGAGGAGCTTTATCACAGGTCTCAGGGGACACCATGTGTTAGTACATACGGACAACACGTCGGTAGTCGCCTATATCAACCACCAAGGGGGTTTGCGCTCGCGCCCATTATCCAATCTGGCACGCCATATCCTCTTGTGGTCCCAGGGGAAGTTGCTGTCACTCAGGGCAGCCTACATCCCCGGGGTCCAGAATATAGGAGCAGACACTCTGTCGAGACAGGGGCCGAGGCCCGGGGAATGGAGGCTCCACCCCGAGGAGTTTGGCCAAACACAAGTGGATCTGTTTGCGTCTCGAGAGACGTCTCACTGTCCACTTTGGTTCTCCCTCACGCATCCAGCTCCTCTGGGGCTGGATGCTATGGTACAGACGTGGCCGAGGCTACGTCTGTACGCTTTTCCCCCAGTGGCTCTGCTCCCGGGAGTTCTGGAGAGAGTTCGCAGGGACCGGGTTTGCCTGCTTCTTATAGCCCCGCGCTGGCCGGGCAGAGTATGGTTTCCCGATCTTGTGTCCCTCCTCGACGGGCATCCTCTGGAGCTTCCTGTCAGGAGGGACCTTCTGTCCCAAGCAGGGGGCTCAATATTTCACCCCCGCCAGAACTGTGGAACCTGTGGGCTTGGCCTCTGAGGGGGCCCAGCTCATAGAGTCGGGTCTCTCAACTGAGGTTGTTGAGACCATTCTACAGTCCAGAGCTCCCTCCACGAGGAAACTTTATGACCTGAAGTGGAGAGTATTCACTTCTTTGTGTAGTGACCGTCGGTTGGATCCAGTCAACTGCCCAATTGGTACAGTTCTGGAGTTCCTGCAGGACCGGTTCACTGCAGGTCTGACCCCGTCCACTTTAAAGGTTTATGTGGTGGCCATAGGTGCTTACCACATTCCTTTGGGTGGAATGTCTGTGGGGAAAGACCCTTTGGTATCTCGTTTCCCTCGTGGCACTTGGAGGCCTTCTGTCCTCCTCCCTTTCGAAAAGCGGACCAGGAGGCGAATAATTTGCTTTGCCCTGTTCGGGCGTTAGACGCATATGTCCACAGAGCTGCCCTGTGGCGTAAGAGTGATCAATTGTTTGTTTGCTTTGGGTCCCCTAACAAAGGAGGTCCAGTGTCTAAGCAAAGGATGAGCAAGTGGGTGGTTGAGGCTATCTCACTTGCTTATGAGGCGGCTGGACAGCCTTCTCCTTTGGCTGTCCGGTCGCACTCTACTAGGAGTATGGCGGCCTCTAAGGCCCTTATATCAGGAGTATCTTTACAGGACGTTTGTGATGCGGCAGGCTGGTCCTCACCGCACACCTTCGTCAGGTTCTACTCTTTAGACCTAGACTCTACTCCAGGGTCTCAGGTTTTGTCTTCCTAGTGCTGCTCACTTGATTACACACAGGACAGACATTTGTAGCTATGGTGGCGTTGGTATAGACGTTCCCCATAGCGTCAGTTTCGACGCAACGCGAGTTCCCTTGAAAGGGAACGCCTCGGTTACGACTGTAACCTCGGTTCCCTGAAGAGGGAACGAGCGTTGCGTCGCCTTGCCATATCTCCTTCATGCCTGTCAGCACGACTTCAGACTCTACGAAGCTTTCGTTTTCTGTTTCGGGCCGGCTTTTATAGCTTCCTGGTACGTGACGTCACCCGCCTCTGACGTTCCGCCACACCATTGGACTGATTTTACATGTGCTTCAAGACGTCATCACGCAAAGCGTTCCCCATAGCGTCAGTTTCGACGCAACGCTCGTTCCCTCTTCAGGGAACCGAGGTTACAGTCGTAACCGAGGCGTTTTTCAGTGACTGAGTTCTGGACTCTCGCCAAAACTCTTTTATTTACATCGTGTTTGCATTGTTAGTTATGATGAAAGCAGTTGCAATGACGAGATCACTGCATTCATGCACTCAACATGTCTGTGATTGGCTACAATGCTCATCACTGCAACCTTTCATGCCACAATCTAAATATAATGCTATAGATCTAAATATAATGCTATAATTAACACTTTTCATGATTAGATAACTTTTAGAGAGCTGTAATAGTAAAAACGTAGTAAAACGTTTTTCGAGAGAGCTCCACATGTAATACTAGCTATTTCTTATGCAAAGCTGTCAGCCAATCACAGCAGTGGGCGTTTACACTGAAGTCTCTCAGCAGGCACGCTCCTTAAAACTGGGTAAAATCAGGGTAGGAAATGACATTTTATTTCTAAATTATGACAAGTTTTGATGTAAAAATCATACTAACACTATAAGTGCACCTCAGGAAACATTATAAAATAATAAAACAATGCAGGTCATGACCCCTTTAAAAAAATCTTAATTATACCAAACTTTTGACCGGTAGTGTATTAAATGTAATAATAACATGATGCGCAGGTAAGATAGTTTTGCATTAGGATTTTTTGGCCCCTTCTCATCACGAAGATCCTATCGACTGCACACACACAGAAACACACTTGTCTTTAAATAGCCCGAGGAATCCCACTGACCCACATGTAAATCCCAGCAGAATATCTGTCATCATAACACATAAAACAAATCTGCTCCACATTTCAGCTTGTTAGGGTCTGCTCTCCTTTTTAATACACTTATCTGAGAAATGAAGCGATGTTAGTGTGGCTCTAACAGCTCTGTTTCAACCCACCTCAACCTCTGATTCCTTTTTCTCCAGGTTCGGGTCTTCACAGCTGGGCTCTGTCTGTAAAGAGAATCAGTGCACGTTTATTTCCAACAGGGGGCAGCAAAAAGTTTTTTATAACAGTTAAATGTGGGTTCCTCCACATGCCGATGTTTGTAACTTATTTACTTTACAAATGACTGGTGCAATAAATCTGAACAGATTTTGTGTAAATACTTCTGAAGCCTGATTACTGCCCTTGGCAACTCAGCAGCCACTTATTACAGGCACAATATTACTGAAGAAACATGTGTCATAGGTCTTACCACCCATAGGTTATCATGCATTCGTTGCATTTTTCAGGCCAGAACATCTTTTAAGACACAAATCCTGGTTTACTGTATGCAAAGCACACGCACTCTTACAATCAAGGGTTGATTCCTTGACCTCTCTTTGGCCTCTTCGTCCTCCAGCATCTTCTTCCTGTGACCGCGCATATAAACACAGATAGCATCATAATAATGTCTGGCTGAGGGTCATGGGTATTGGCGACTGTGGCGTCATTCCTACCTGTGTTCCTCAATCTGCTGCTCCCTCTCGCGGTACCGCTTCTCTCGATCCTCTTGCTCTTTTCTCTCCAGCTCCATCCTCTCTGCTTCAAAGCGCTGCCGTTCCTCCGCAATCTTCCTTCTCTCTTCCTCCTTTCTCAACTCCTCTTCCCGCTTTAAACAGACACACGTCAGAAAAATATCAGTGAAATGTATTTAAATAAGATAGATAGATCTAAACATTGTACAACACAATACTGAACAGTAAATCAATGTTTTGGGCCTCCATTTTTTCCATTGTAATTAGTAGTATATATATATATATATATATATAAATAAAGAAGTCTGAAAGAAGTCTTTCAGTTCTTTACATAAATGTTTCAAATGTTGATGTTCTGATATACTGTGTATATGTAAGGGATAATGTAGAGCTTCGCTTCGCGTCGGGGTCCTGATCAGCCTGTCGGGGTTGTATTCGCTATAACAACCCGCTCTACATTATCCCGCTTATTACATGGCTACCTAAAAGGAGTTTATTGATTTAAAAACGATTGTATTGCTTCCACTAAAGAAAATAGTCCGTTCCGTCTCTACGGTTAGAATCCTGCGTCCATAGCAACGCTCTGTTTTTCATGGCAACGGTGTGTTATACTTCGCAGCGGTTTGTTATCAAGAAATAACAGACCACATTCTACATTAGAATTCAACCAAGCCATGTAATATATATATATATATATATTAAAAATTACAGTATATTTATATCTGAAATATAATGTGACAGAAGCACTTCCTCATTAATGTTAAAACAAAGAGGCTAGTCAGATGAAGCGTCACATTGTGCTTACACTGGTTACAGTGGTTCACACTGCCATCCTCAGCGTCTCAGATCAAGCATCTTAGCAGCAGAAACACAAAAGTATAACATTTCTACCTTGGCTTGTTCCCAGAATTCCTCTCGATTGATTTTCTTCATCTCGATCTCTGCATTTGTTTTCTGGTAGGTGGTGCCCTGCGGTCAGGAGGAAAGGGGAAGTGTGAGTACTGGCCATTTTAATTGGACAGCCAGCTAAGGACAAAAATGTTGATCCAAGGGAGGCACTATGGGGACAGTTTGTTTCTTCTCCAAACATAAAGTCAGCTAGAGAGCACATATATTGGGTTTTCATGTTTTATGTGGATATTCCACAAACTATATATTATATCCTCTAACCCTAAACCTACCCATCACAGAAAACTTTCTACAGATTTAGATTTTCAAAAAAACAATTTCCAAAAAATGTCCCCACAAGACCAAAAAATTCTGCCATTACTAACCTTGTGGAGACTGTTTGAAAGATGTACAAACTGGCTTTGTGATTAGATTATACCAATATCACTTGGTTCTTGAATTTTATTGGTTGAAATGCTATTGGTTAATACCAAATTTTAGGGGATACAATAAAGCATACAAGTTGCATATGTTATATGTTTCTGAAAGAATTACAATTTAAAAGAACTGTTTTCTATTTGAATATATTTTAAAATGTAATTTATTACTGTGATCAAAGCTGAATTTTCAGCATCATTGCTCCAGTCTTCAGTGTCACATGATCCTTCAGAAATCATTCTAATTTGATGATTTACTGCTCAATTGCCACCAATTAGTGCTTATTTATTAATAAAAGTTATTATTTTCAATGTTGAAAAAAGTTTTTACTGCTTTCAACACTGAATATAAGAAATGTTTCGTGAGTATCAAATCATCATATTAGAATGATTTCTGAAGGATCATGTGACACTGAAGACTGGAGTAATGATGCTGAAAATTCAGCTTTGATCACAGGAATAAATTACATTTAAAATATATTCAAAACTGAATTAAACTGACTTAAAAATTAGATGAATCTTGTATAACTTTAAAAAAAAAGTTACTTTGATGAGTTAAAGCAATGTAAAAACATTATTGTAGAACTTATTGATCATATAATTTACAGTGCAGTTCTTTCATATTGTATTTCACAATATTACTTAACGTGAGAAAAAGAGACTTCTTAAAAAACATTAAATTATAATTATTACAAACTTTTGACGTAGTGTATACTTGGCAGAGACTATCATTCAGATAAGTGAGCAAAACAGCAGGAAGGATCTAGGTTATTTTAAAGTCTGTTTCATATGGTACATAAGCAATCATTGTTTCAGTTCCTCTGAATCAACAATGTGGCTCTAAGAGCACTTTCCTCTAAAAACAGCAACAAGGCTGTGCCCTTGTGTCAGACATCACACTATTAGAGAGCCATTCACAGACAACTTGAGTCGACCCCTTTCCAGTGTGCATGCAAACAAAATCACGCACAACGTTCTCTGGGTTCTCCTCGTCTTTCATCCGCAGGCGGCTCAGCACTGGGCTTGCCACTGGAGCCGTCCCATTGGTCAGCCTCTGTCCGATGGCTGAGGGGTCGATGTCGTCTATGGTGCTAGCGTTCACGACGACGTCAACACCCTGAAGAAAGAGAAGAAATTCATCAGTAGTACTGCTGCACACACACACACACACACACACACACACACGTCACCTGGCAACCAGCATCAACCGCGCATTTAAATGACGAGAACTCTTTTAACTGTCACAAGAGAGTCAGACAAAAGAAGAAAGTCACAAAAGCATCAGGCTGCATTGACCGACTCTACTTGACAGGTTTCCTAAAGACATTTTGTGATTCTACCTAGTCCTGTGACTTTGTATGAGACTGTTGTGAGGGAAATGTTTAAAAATTACAGTCCAGTAGTAAAAGTCTGATCAGTGTTGGTAAGTTTGATTCATTTCTGTGAATCAGATCAAACTGTCTATTTAATGGGATTGGTTCACAAGTCTTCTTCAGTTACTTGTTTGTGCCACCATTAAAAAGAAGGGGTTTGGGAGATTGGAAGTCTGATTAATTTCCGCAAACCAGTAAAAATATGGTAATAGTTGTCCATTTAAGAGAATTTTTTATGTTCATGTGGCATTTTCTATTCAAATACACACATATATTGAAAATAAGGCTATAAAATATCAAGATATAATTTTTCTAGCTAATGCCGTGCCATAATTTCAATTGGTGCAACTGCAACAAAATTTACACTACTGTTCAAAAGTTTGGGGTAGGTAAGATTTATAATGTTTTTGATTTGTAATGTAGTCTCACCAAGACTGTATTTATCTGATCAAAATACACTTAAATCAATAATATTGTGAAATATTATTACAATTTAATTTTTTTAAAAAAAAATTGAAAACATGGACTTGGCATTCCATTGGAATTGGAATGGAATTTGTTTCAGGAGCCATTACTGTAGACTTCAATGTTACACGATCCTTCAGAAAACATTAAAGTATGCTGATTTGCTGCTCAAGAAACATTTATTATTATCAATTTTGAAAAAAGTTGTGCTGTTTCTAATACTGTTGTGAAATTGTGAGTTTCAGCATTCTTCAATAAATAGTATAGTATTTATTTGAAATGTCTTTACTGTCACTTTCGATCAATTTAATGCATTCTTGATAAATAAAAGTATTACCTTCTTTAAAAAAAAAAAAAAATCGTACTAACCCCAAACTTTTGAACAGTGGTGTGCATTATCAACTCATCAATAACATAATTAATGAAAGAATTAGTCCAAAGTGAATAACTGCAGTTAATAACATATGAAGGAATAACTATGAATGAGTATGAATGATTCATTCACATGCAATTAGGCTTTTCATGCAAGACAAAACAAGTCTTCAATGTGCTTGTGCGAGCATCACAGAATATAGAGCTCTTCCTCTAACTAAGCTTTTGTAAGAATATCAAACAAACCGACTAAATCTAGTTTGTGTGTATTTCTCTGACATAGCCACATGAATACTGCCATCAATGTTTTCAGTAGCTCAAAAAGAGCAACCGGTGAGTTGACTGGCACTTTAGATCAATTCATTCCTGATAGCACCGTCTCTCTTTCAACCCAAAAGCACAATCTCTGCGGCGGCCTTGGTTGTCTCGCTGATGTTTTATCGTGGAGTTTCTCTACCTCAATACCTCCATTCTCTCTCTCTCCCTTTCTCACCCACGCACCCACGTTGAAGAGATTGAGAGGCTTGAAAAGCAGAGTGGCCCCCCATTCAGATGCCTCACACCGACAGACACCTCCAACACAATAGCCATGAAGAGGAGCGAGTTAGTCATCTAAAAACATCTTCTGCTGCACAATACCAGCAGTTAGGTGCATACACTCAGAAGCACACATACATCCAACAAACCCAACAAGACTCTGTGGCCCACCCACATGACTAGATTTACTCTTATCTGCTGGAGCACAGGACTGAATTACAGCAGAACTAAAGAGGCATGCTTTTAAACAAAGCCATAGAGAAAGCCTAAACAACAACAGAGGTGGTATTGAAAAGCACTAAAATACATATTAGTAAAAAATTCATGCATTATGAGTCAATGTTGAAATGAACACTTCTGATGAACTTCTGAAAACACCAATTATGTTTCGATGTGTGAATCTCACGAAAACATGACCAAGTCTCATTTAACAAAACAAAACTTATTTAAACGATATTTCATGCATATACTGCAAATAAATGTACTGTTTTCTAATTAAAGTCGTTTCAGTGAAAAAAAGAACAATTTTGTGTTTCTATGCATATACTGTAAATATAAATATACACCACAATAAAATGGGCGCTCACTCTTCCTCGATGCCCTCAAGCAGTCTTGCTATCCCACCAAGTTCCGTGTTACTGGAAGAAGCAGTCTCCTGAGGGATTATGCCCAGTATGTATTTAACACCTATGGTGTTTCGGGGAACAGCAATCTCCAGTAGGGTTTCAGCCAATCTCCACCCAGCAATGCTGCCGGAGTGTTGTGGACACACGTAAGGTTGTTACAGCAGTTTGCCCAGACTGTCCCATCAGTCCCATAGTGTCAGGGTTTTCCACTGACAGTCCTGTCTTTGTTCAATGTGTCTTTGTTTGTGTTGTGCTTGAGCACATGGCTCTGTCTTTGTTTGTGTTGGCCATGTGCTCCTCTGTTCCTGCATCCTTGTTACCAATTTCCACGCCGCCTTGTTTGGTTGTTGATGGTCCTCGTTAGTCTGAGTGTGCTCCCCTGTTCTTTGTCGAAGTGTGCACACCTGTTCCTCATGTTCTCAGCTCCCTTTACAATGTGTTCTCTTTCCCTCTTGTTTTGCCAGTTCGTTTTGTGTGCCTACTTGTGCCACAGTGTACTTCTGTGTGCTACCTTATAGTGCCTGGATACCTTGTCTTGTGTCTGTTGTGTCTCCTGTTTGTTCCAGCCCTGCAAGCTGAGCTTCTCTAGCTGCTTCCTCTCTCTGCCAAGCAGCAAGACTGGTGCAGTGATTGATCATGCCCTGTGAGTCTATCTACGTGTGCTGTATGATCCTGTCTGTCTCTCGCTGCATCCATTGGCCTTGTGCTGCACATCAACCACAGCACACCAGCCTGCTCACCTTGGGCTGGTCTCGGCGGCCACCCTCTCAGCTTGCCTGTCATTGTGCTTCGTTCCCTTTCTACAGTTTTGACTGTTATCACCTCCTCACCCACCATCTCTCGTCTTGTTAATAAAACCCTTGTCATTCTGCGCTTGAGTCCTCTCTCATAGATCCGTGACACATAGTTGCAAAATTTGGCTGTTCCCTGCCAGTTAGCTGTTCAGGGAGCTGAATGGAGCAATTATCTCTTTCATCTATTATGGCTTTCAGTGGCCTGAGGGCAAGTTCCCTCGGAGGTAAGTGTGTCACACCACAGTATTGGGTGCTCACTCTTCCCTCAAGAACCTGTTTTACTAACCAGTGTTTTGGGAAGCAGCAGTTTCTAGCGGGATCCCACCTGAACTCTGCTCAGAAATTCTGCCGGAGTGTGGCACCCGCCTCCCTCTTCAGAGGGCATCAGGGCATTTAAGGTTGTTCATGGCTGTACTGAACTGCATTGACTGCATTCCCCTTCCTGTGGTCCTGAAAAGTTTATCAGAAGCTCAATTTGAACCCTTAGAGTCAGCCACAGAGTAGGCTCTGACTTTTTTTAAGTGGCTCTTCAATTCAATTACTAAATGATTTCTTTAGAAGAGCAGAAGATCTGCAGGACCTTTTAGAACAACCTCCTCCTGCTTGGACTTTGCACCCCAGACCTGATTACATTCAAAACATGCTTGGTCAGTCCTTGAAGGGGGCTGACCGTATTCATTGTGAGCATTTCTCCATAAGGCTTACCGCTCCTTCCTGGCTCTCTTCTCGAGGGATGGGAGTCAGGCTTCTGGTTTGGGTTCTGTGCCTGTTGAGGCAGCACGGCGGCTTAGATCATGGGGTTTGCAGGTAGACTTGAAGGAGCTTAAGACAGGTGTCCCTCTTTCTCTTGCTATATCCACTGACTCAGAGGATCCTTTGAGAATCCTGCAAATTCTCCGGTGTCCGACGGGCCATTTGCCCCATCTTCGCTCACGAGGGAATCTTCCCTTCAGTTACTTCGGGTGATCCCTCCAGTTCACTGCTTCAGGGCCTTGAACAAACCGATACTGTCATAAATTTTTTTCCTCAGTGGGCTAGCGTCGCTGTTGACATTCCCACTGGGGCAATGACATGACGCAGCGTTGAGTTACATTCAAAAGGGAACGTCTCTGATGACGTATGTAACCCGGTTCCCTGAGAAGGGAACGAGACGCTGCCACACTTCGGGCGTGCCTTTGTGGCTTCCTTCAGACAATCAAAATCTGGAGATTCTGTGACACAGGTGCCCTTTTATGGTCATGCTTACGTGCTTTGCTACGTAACTTGACATTACCTTAGCCAATCAAGATTGGTGTATTTACACATGTGTTTCAGACATCAGTCGTGCAGAAGCGCTCCCATAGTGACAACTCTATTACACAGCATTTCATTCCCTTCTCAGGGAGCCGGGTAACATATTAACCTGAGGCGATTTATTAAATTAAAATTATTTTAATGACAATTTGCCATATTTCCTCACCAGTTCTCATTGTTGTGAATTAAGATATTTAATTTTTTTTATTTCATTATTCTCAATGATGATTCCCATTTGATTCTCATTACTGTAACTAAGTAATGAAGATCATATGTGATGCGATCTGGGAAAACCCGTCGGATGTCGCGCTGGGCCGTTTTCAGTAAATTCCAAAAAAGTTTGAATGTCGGTTTTTTGTCAATTTTTTTTTTTTCATTAAATTATTATTCTATAACATCTTTTCTCTTATCTCTGAAAATATCTTGGCAAAATTCCCTTGTTTAGTGCAGAAAAACAGCGATAGTGTCAAGCTGAAAATACTCTCTTTCTCCAATGCATTCTATGCGATCATTTTCTCTAACGCCCGGCAGAGGTGAAAAAAAACAAACAAAAAAACAATCGCCGTATATCCCATACACCTGTCCGTCTCTTAACACTACAAAGATAGTAATTACCTATAAAATAAACCACATAACATGTACAGTGAATGTGTATTAGTGCGCATTTCGCGCCAATCCTGTTTAAAAAAAAGAGTGCCAAGCGTCCCGACGGTGACAGTTATTAAACCTGTTTTTCTCAAAATTCCGTTCCAGAAAATCATAGCGATCGGCCGACTTCAGATAAACATAACTTTTGCTACCAACAAGCTATGATACAAATAAAAACTGATTTGGAAAGGGCTTGATACCAGCTTCCATATGATATCAAAACCTGTAATAGGTAAAATTCCACCATGTGGTGGGTTTTCCCAGATCGCATCACATATTGTCTGGACACAATCTGCATATGTAAAGGCAGTCAAATGAACTTCAGTGAAATGTAAATACCTTGTAAAAGTTAAGACTTTAATTTAAATACTTTTTTGCATAATGATAATAAGAACTAGATTTGTAAAAATTAAGGAAATGGGAATTGGAGGGGAACATGGTTAATCACCAAAATAATGTCAAATTATGATCTTTTATTTTTTCATGCAAAATATAATTTCTTATTTCTTTTATTTGATTTTGTGGTGAACTAGACCTGCTTTGCTAGCTTCACCCCGACACTAACAAAGAAAATTATTTTGGATGAATCACATTTCCTTCGTTCCAGACAGTTTTCTCAGGAAAGTTAGAAAAGATGAAACCTAACAGCTAACACTCCTCGCATGCTCAGAGGATAGATGATGTCAAAATGAGTGACAATGGGTTCATATGTCATTGAAATGGGTCATTACCTAATTTAAAAGGGAAGTAAAAGATGTTTGTTTTACCTTGGGGAGACCCACCTGGAAATACTCGGCTATGGTGGCTACATGGCTGGCACAGGCACACTTCCTGGCATCGGGCACATCTTCACCAACCTGAACACACATTGTCAAGTCTGTGTTTATTCAGAGAATTCAACTGCAGTGTGAATAAAAAAAAATAAAAATAATAAAGTCTAGCACACTTCAGAGTACTGCTAATATATAATGGTCTCAGATTGCTCCCCTAGGTAGTTACAACCTCCCACTGCATTCAGAAAACCAAAAATAATAACATATAATAACATCCTTTAACCTAAAATTTAAGTGAATATTGTGTTCCACTGCAACCATTAGGTGCATTTTCAAGGCGCCAATACATTTAAAGAGAGACTGTCGCTTTAATAATTAAACTAACAATAGAGATACTTCTCTGATCAGCACCCATTCAAAATAAAGAAGCTCACACAATTTAAAATAATTGCTGTGAGTGTGACATAAAGAGATAAGTACTAAAAATACAAAGTACAAAACATGCTTGTAATTAAACGAACATAAGAAAATAATGAAAGTATTTAAGAGTGTCTTTCATATGAGTTGTGCGCAATTGCTTTTTATGCAGTATTTGTATGAACTTCAAAATACTGGTGCAAACTTCAAATTGAATGATTTACACTTCTGGTCAAAAGTTTGGAATAATTATGTTTTTTTATTTTAAGTCTCTTATGCTTGCCAATGCTGCATTTATTTAAACAAAAATACAGTAAAACAGTAATATTGTGAAATATTGTTACAATTTTAAATAACTGTTTTCTATTTTCTAACTAATTCCTGTGATGGCAAAGCTGAATTTTCAGCATCATTACGGCAGTCTTCAGTGTCACATGATCCTTCAGAAATGATAATGCCCAATTATATTACTGGTACTCTATTATTAATAATGTTTCTTATTATCACTGTTGAAAACAGTCTTCATATTTTTGTGGAAACTACGCATCCTACGTTTTTTAACGCATCCCTGCTGAATAAAAGTACTAATTTCTTTCTTTCTTTTTTAAAATCTTATTTACCCTAAACTTTTGAATTGTAGGGTATCAAATTTTCCACAACAACATTAAGCAGCACAACTGTTTTCAACATTGATAATAATAAGAAATGTTTCTTGAGCAGTAACCTTTGGGTTACAAGTCCAACTCTCTAACCCTTAGGCCACAACTGCCCCCATAAAATACTTAATGTTTCAAAAACATAAAACAAAAAATGTAATTATTCCAAACTTTTGACCAGTAGTGTAAATCATTTAATTGGAGAGCAAAAATAAATGACTGGAGGCTTACATTTTCTTTATTCTAAGCAAGATTATACAGTGATTCATCTATAATTTTTGCCCTCCAACTCATGTTCAAAAATCAAAATGCCTTCAAGTCACTGTTATACTGGCCTATATCAGGCTGTGCACAGTAACAAAATGTATCTTCTAATCTAATCTAATCTTAGATCTTTAGCAAAATACAGTAGTAATTTCATAACTACTAATTCAGGATTGTGGGGGCTAAATATATGGATTAGACTTGGGGTCTCGCTCCCACCACCATATCAAAATGATTTCCTGCTTTTGTAAGATAAAAGAATGCATGTATAATTAAAGGGTGGCACTGATGTCGGTTGACTGTGGTTATGTTGACTGCTCTGTCTTTGTCGACCTCTAGAGCTGAAGTGTTCTTGCTAACGGCTTGCAAAATGTCAGTGTCACTGAGCGCAGGTTGTTGCGTCATCTCACCCAGTTGATGAGGACGTAGCGCGGCAGGGCTGCCGTGGGCTCCTTCAGACTGCAGAAACCGTACATGATCCGGGTGTTATCGAAGGTGACTGCGATCTCTGCCAGACCGCCATCTGTCAAACACAACAATCACAGAGTTTAGAAAGAAAAGTCCATTTTTTCCCATCAGTTAGTAGTGTAGCAATTGCAATAATAATACTTGTATTTTTTTTTTTTCTTGTTTTTCAGTCAAAATATGGCCCATACTGGCCGACCACACAGTAATAGAACATGCTTTCTAGTCTAATCTTCTAAATGTTGGATCTTTAGTGAAGTAGTCATTTCTTAACTACTATTTAGGAAATAGGATTGTGGGGGATATGTGTGGGGTCTGGCCACCACCACCATCAGAATTTTTTTTTTTTTGCTTTTGTTAGATAGTTAGAGACATTTTTCTATAGCAGTTAGTAGTGTACAGTACTGTGATTGACTAAAAAAAAAAAAAAAAAAAAAAATGCAATTAAATAAAGTCTTGTTTTCCAGTAAAAATATAAAAACAAAAATATCAAGATATAAGACATAAGATATTAAGTTTCTTTTCAGAGAATAAAAGTACTTTCACTAAAAATTCCATTGGGATAAGAAAATACTTATCAATTCAAAATACTTTAAGATATTCTCTAAATAATGTAATAGTCTTAATGTCTTGCAGTTTTGCTTATGAAATATATATATATATATATATATATATATATATATATATATATATATATATATATATATATATATATATATATATACATACATATACACTGTATATATTAGTAGTAGTATTTTTTGTATTTTATAAATATATAAATGTTTTTTAAAAATACAATTATTTTTTATTAATAACAAAATAATAAAAACTGTTAAAACAAAATAATTCTTAATAATACAATTCTGTAATATTAGCTGCAAACGTTTCTTATTTAAGTGGCCCATTATGCCAACCATGACTGATCGGTTAGTTACTGCTTCTCATGAGAGGTAATGTGCCAATAGACAGAAACAAATCTCTGGAGAGGGTTTGGACAGACATGAATACACACATACACACACACACACACACACACCCACAGTCTGGTGGAAGCTCTTTCCTGCTCCGGAAAAAGTTAATTACACAAAGTAGCAGACACATAAGCCCACTACTTACTGCCCACATAAAAACATTTTAATTCCATGTGTTTAATTTCAATGTCCAATTTTCCCCAACTCTGTGTACACTAAACTGATCTAAATATAATAAAAATCCTGGTCATTTAAACGGATAATTTGAAATTGCAATTGGATAGATTGGATCCTTTCTGATTGGCTGAGCTATATATATTTTTTTTTTTGTTTGTTTATTTTTTTTTTTTTTTTGTTATATCATTATACAATATATCTCAAGTTTGGATGGATGGTTTGCATCACTCTCATATTGTCATATTTACAAGCATTTTTAACAATGCTTAGATATGATGTTGAAAACTGCAGCAAAATGATGGCTTTAGAAACAAATACTTCAGGAACAAGAAAATCAAACTGTTCACTGTAAATAAACATTGCGGGAAATCTCTTGCAAACAGAATTCCCACAACAAATCGAACTTCTAAATCCTCTGTGCTAATCAACACAGCCCTTAATAATAACCTTCCCTCAGTCACAGACTAAATGATTGTCATCAGAGTGAAATGACAGGTTTCCCTCCTCCAGCTCTGAGGGAAAATACAGACCGTACAGTTTGATGCACCATAATAGTTTGAAAACGCAGTGAGATTTGAGTGAAGGTTTCTGACGCCAGTGTTTGGGATCTGTTCTGTTCATAGCTGGCAGGATTACAGTCCATTGGGTTTTAAGATTATTTAGATAAGCTGCAAATCAATAAAGATGTTTGTCCCTGCACAACTCCAACAGTGTTAATATCACATTTAATGCGTTTGGCTTCCGTGTCACGATATAATCGCAGGGTGGCATTCACCGGCATAATCATGGTACATCAACAATGCAAATGAATGTCATCAGTCACAGCCGACAGCGTTATTGCTAGTGCATGACTAGATTCTGGTCGGTTATTATTAGATCGTCTATATTTGCACAGGAGGTATGTTGAGATGTAGCCTACCTCCCGATGAAGACAGGATCAAATCATTACTCTCGTCTTCATATGTGTATAAGGCCCTGGAGAACAGAGAAAGAAGAGAACATTCAGTAAATGCCTGTTCAATCAAAGAATTCAGCAACAACAACAATACAATGCAAGAATAATAACAGTTATGAAGGAGGTTGCACAAAAATATTGGTTTTACGTAAAGCCCTTATGCATAATGCATTATAAAAGTATTCATAATGTATATTATAATGCATTATATCTTTTCATAAATAATTGCAACCAAAATGCAAATCTAAAATTGGTTGTTTGCCATGTGTTTTAATGCATTACACTTTCTGCTATTATAAGTATATAGTATGTACATGGGGAACAGGACTATAAAATAAAGTGCTGCCAAACTCATCTCTGAAAGACTGGAATGAGTTCTATCCAGAAGGCCAAAGCAGTGCACTCTGGGACAAGGGTGCTGTTAGCTCCGAGGAGAAAAAGGCATTATCCTCTGTCATCTGAGAGCTGTGTGTGTGTAGGAGGATAAAATATGGAGCACTAGTACTTGTTATGCTTCTAATAAAAGTGCATCTGCTGCTTTTTTCATCCTTTCTCACGCTTACCTGCGAAAGCGAAAAGGATTCTGGTACAAGCGATATCTAGAGATATTAATGAATTGCGTACGCTCAGATAAAATATATCCCGGCATTTGTAACATGCCAAGGCTTTGATGTTTCGTTCTTTAAATAATGGAGATAATCATTAACATACTGTAGTGCACAGCTAATCTCATTCCCCATCACTGCAAAAATAATGAGTGGGAGTTTGGTGCTACGCTAGTAAAGACAACAAAGAGAGGAACAGAAGTTCTACTGCCGTAAGCTACCGCATGAAGCATGGGAAATGGATTAAAATGGCGTGTCTTGCTGTTTAGATGAACTGATGTACAATGCTGTGAATATATTGTCCTAAAGTCTAATAAAAACCGTAACTGCAACTTCAGTACAAATGTGTAATTACAAATATGTATTTAAATACATGGCATGCAAGTTTCAATAGAAATTACATTTTCATACAAGTATATTTTAGTTTACCATAAATCCCTGTCAGTACATTCGGCAGTATTCACTTTCACCATATTTCAAAGACAATATTATGAAATTACATATAAAGATATACTTAATTCCCACTCAAGTGTGTTGAAAAAAACTCTTAAGTTCGATTTATTGCATTAAATATAATTTAAACTATAATACATTTTTATTTAATTTTAAATAACATACAATTAAAGTGTACAAAAACATTAGGTTTACAGTAGTTCCCACTTAAAGCGATATTTCATACACACAAAAAAAGAAAATTATGTCATCATTTACTCACCCTCATATTGTTCCAAACCTGTACGAGTTTCTTTCTTCTGTTGAACACAAAAGAAGATATTTTGAAGAATGTTGGTAACCGGACAGTTGATGGTGGCCATTTTTTTTCCTACTATGGAAGTCAATGGGGTCCATCAACTGTCCAGTTACCGACATTCTTCAAAATATCTTCTTTCGTGTTCAACAGAAGAAAGAAACTCATACAGGTTTGGAACAACATGAGGGTGAGTAAATGATGACAGAATACAGACTACTGTATCCCTTTAAGCATTTTGTTTAAAAGTTTATTATTTTTAGCAAAAAGTACTCATTAAAAGTATGCTAAAATGTGCCAGTGCCATTGTGATATGTTGTGTAAGACAGGGTGTTGCTTTTTGGTTGTTCTAAGTGTTTTTTAGTGCATTTCTATTTATCTGCAAGGGTGTTGTGAATGGTTGTCAGGTGGTTGCTCTAATCAAAGTCTAGTCTGTGGAACTTTTCTGCCAGTTTTATAATTCGCAAGGCTAAAAACATGTCCAAAGCACAAACAAGCAGATTTGAACAGTGAGGACTTCCCTTACCTGACACTATCCTCCAGCCTTTATCAGCCTTTATACTGACAGGCTTACAAAGAGACCCCTATTATAATGCAAACAATCACATGCAAATATTCTGGAGCGCTGGCAGAGAAAAAGTTTGGCTGCAGCCAAGGGTAAAACTACTCTACAGCTCTTAAATAATAATTATGTTGTCACATGTTTATGGGGGTAGAACAGAGAAGCATGTGAGAGTGGCTGAAGGTCCACGGGGTTGATATGGATGTGTTTGAAATATGTAGATTTCATCTGCCTGTGTGTCATAATGAGAGGAATGTTGTGTGCAACGGCCATTTAATAATCATCATTAATCAAACATAATCAGTTTGGAAAATTACATCTACCAGAAATCAGTTCATCTTGTCAAATGAACTAACAGCATTAGGACAGTATCCGTTCTTCGCAACGTAACGGCTTCTGCCATCATTCATTCGTCAATTACAATTTAACTTGTGCATCAGCATTCGATGTTCTTAACGTTAAGTTTGTCTGAAAATAATGTAATATGCCATTTAATGCAATAAACAAGTATTAAAAGCAATGTTGGTATCATATATTGGTTATTACAGATTTTATAAATGCATTGGTGTTGGTTGATATGGGATATTAAATTGTGCATATGCACGTACCTTATTTTTGCAATTAGATAACATTTGTTGTAATCTAAAGACCACTTAAAGAGGTAGTTAACTCAAAAATGAAAATTCTGTCATCATTAACTCCCATAAGATTGTTTATTCATCTTTGAAACACAAATGAAGAGATTTTTAATGAAACCTGAGAGATTTCTGTGAAAGTCCATTTCACCAAAACTACTGGTGCTTTTCCCCTGCATGGTACAACTCACTTTTGGGGGGTTGTACCTGGTTAGTACCTGGTACTTTTTTTTTTAGTACCACCTCGGTTGAGGTTCCAAGCGAGTCGTCCGATACTAAAATGTGACGTGTAAACACTGCAGATCACTGATTGATAGAGAAATGTCACTACCAGCGCAGTATAATTTGTTCGCACGACTTTAAACGACTTGCTTTAAATGACCGTCTTGTTTGTTTGTGTCGTGTTTAAGATGATGTCACGGCACTGGAGGCGGCGCAACTATGAAGATTAGTCTATAATCCCACCCACTTTGAAGCAGTACTAAACTGCAGTGGGAAAGCAAACCGAGCCAAAGTAAAGCGAGCCGAGTCGTGCCGAGCCGAGTCGTACCACGCCGTGGAAAAGCGTTAAAGTATTCCAAAAATAATCTAGCTATTTAATCCATAAAGTCTTATGAAGAGACACAATCTCTCAATATTTTCATTTGTGCTTCAAAGGTGAACGACGCCATATGAGTTTGGAACATAAAGGTGAGTAAATAATGACAAAATTTAAATTTTTGGGTGAACAAACCATTTCAAGTTTAAAACACTAATAATTGAATAACACTGCTAAACGAAATCTCCAGCATCTCTAAATTCACTTGTCTAATTTAAAATTCTTGGTTTTAGCATTATTATTTTTCATTTATTCAGACAAAATGGTAAAAATGGGACATATTATGCCCTTTTTACACAGTCTTGATTTTGTTTTGTTTTTGGGATCTACTAGAATAGGTTTTCATGCTTGATTAAAAAAAAACACATTATCAGCCCAAGAGCTGTAGTTCCAACCTCTTAAGTTTGCGATGCTGTTTGTGAATGTTCGTTGGAACTATGGTTTTGGGAAACGACAAATCGATGAACTATGTTGGTAACGACGGAACTTGCGAGCATAGTTAGCTAACAATGCTTTAGAGGAACGCACCCCTGTTTTGTTCCGGTCTCTCAAAAGCCCCTCCTTTTGAAAAGCACAATGTGCTCTGATTGGTTGGCAGGACCAGTGTGTTGTGATTGGTCAACTGCTTCAAACATGCTTCAGAAACACGCCCCTTATCATAACAGAGTTCGATCTGGGGTGAACAAAAAAGACATGGCGACAACACACTTCTAACGCAACTCAACCAGGCCTTGCCCCCTTTATTTTGCATAGACCTTGGGTGGGAATTATTTAAATGAGGAATATTGTGATGTGTTCGTTCCCGGAAGAAAACTCAAGACTACGATGGAGGCATTTCAGGGAGTTCAGAGACTGTGCTTACTGACTTTGTGCTTTGTAACTCTGCAGACCTTTTTCATGCTCAAACAGCAGCACACACACACACACACACACACACACACACACACACACACACACACACACACACACACACACACAATAGATACTCTTTAATATCAGCCATAAGAGGAAAATAGTATTTTAATAGTAGTGCATCCCTACTCAGCAGGCAACTCCATATTTACCCTTTCCGGCGGCTGTAGGTGCTTTCCACATCATTGCTAGGGGGTTGCTTGGAGGAGACCCTAAGCAGAAGGCTACACTAATAAAAGTGTACTAATGAGTTGAGATTCGCTCATAGGGTGAGTGAATATGGTTCTGCTGAAACTTCAGCTGCAACCCTTAAAGTTTATTTTAGTTTGTGGTTTATCACAGAATACGGAGGAGCCTGATAGACACAATAATGTTGAAGAAGAATAACACTGGCCCCCAGTGCAAGGCCATGCATTATGAGTATCCAGTACAGACAGATTTGACAGATTCCAATCCATCGCATGTGATTACTCGGAACCTGCAATTATTATGTTGATTATAGAGGAGCTGAAAATAAGTTCACTGGAAAATATATAGCCTACAGCACCAAAATAGACCTACTTGACTACGCTCTAATTGTTTTCCAACTGAGTGGTCCCACAATTAAACATCTAGGGCAGAATTCTAAAACCTCTCCTTCTCCCAAGTTCCTCTTTCATCACCGAAACATTTCCCCTCAACCAAATATCACCATTCCCGTCAGGGGCCTCAGCCTGAGTCATAAGGTCCCTGGCTCATTCACAGTCTGTCTCACGATCCCCCTGGCTAACATAACGGTAAACACACACACACACACACACACACACACACACACACACAGAGCTGAATATGCTACGGTAAAGAGTACAAGATGGAGGAAATATTAGTAAATAAGAAATACCACAGACATCAGAGAAAATAATACAGGGAGGAGGTGCAGCGTTTGCTGTTGTGCGCTTCTATAAATATTCCATTTAAATCTGACTCGTTTTATTATTCATAACAGACTCTCATGACCTAGAAACGCGGCTCAGAGCGTCAACGAGCCCAGGGAGAAGCTGAGCGCGATTTGCTCAAGCCCCAGAGTGGGGGGCTCCTCTATTGTCTCGCAGGGTGGGAAACATGCGAACAAACTCTCTATAGCCATGCTAATTAAAGCGTTCCCTTAGCGTGAGTGAAACGTTGAGGCATTCCTGCCTTAATAACACTACATGACCTCCTGCAGTGCTCGTTTCGTTCTGTTTTATTAATTTATTCACATTTCAATGCAAACCATAACTTGAATACAATATAATTAATAATTTTTTGGGGTGATTCGTTGCAAAAATGCCAAAAGCGGTACCAAAAGTAGTCCAAATGATGATATGTTGCAGTCGCCTCTGTGGGTATATAATAGTTTTGTATGAGAGACAGAGCAGAATTTACTGTAAGTTATTAATCGCTGAAAAATCTTATCCTGATCCATTCCGTGAAGGCGAACAAATCAAACACACATCATCGGAAACACAGAATGATGCTATCTGTGACGAAGCAGGCGAGAGCCAATGAGAGTTTGATATCACTGCTGAAAAACGTGTTGTAAAGCTTCTTGAGGTGGCCATTTTTAAATATATAATGAGTGCGGGATCTGATGTTTACAGTCGCTGCTGAGAATGGAGATTAAGATCGCTGAATCAAGGCAATTGATCACTTTTGTGAATTTATGTTGCAGCTTTGGTGTATTTCATGGTTCTATTGTCAGTCACAGCATGGAACTATACTGAGAACACCTTTTGTGTCCCACGACAAACAAAATAAAATTATTACATAAATGCTATTCATTTTAAGGCTTTAAAGTGTAATCTTGTTTAACATTATGCAATCCTTCGAAACAAGTTTGCAGCAGAAGTCAAACAGTACAGGGCGAAATGTTATCATTTCATATTAAGTAGATGAGTAAACTGTATTTAATAAATGCGACTGAAAACACTTACATTAATATCACAACTGAATACAATAGAATCAAAATATTAATGCCAGATATATATATATCTGCTCTGGAGAAGCTGCTCTCCCGGTACCTTGATGCCATACGTCACAGTGACGTGGCGTCGGCGCTGTCTCAAATTGGACAAAATTTCGAACCGGCATGCACTGCTTCAAGTCAGACGCTGATCAGTTTGCGCAGCGCTGCATGAAGTCGAACAAGCCTAAAGACTAATGACTCAACAAGACACACCTGAGAGCAATGAACAATGAATGAACCAATGAGAACGTGACACATGAGACTATGGAAGCACATGACAGGATCACATAAGACTGTGATTAAACTTCAAAATAAGACATGAAACAAAACACTCTTGAAGTTCACTGACCCTGATGCTACAAAGATGTGAATGGTTTAAGTAAAAGTATCGGCTAGTGACCTTCCTCATTGTTAATTACATAGCAGACATACAAAAATGGCCAAATTAAAAGGTATGCCAAAGGACGAGAAAAGAATGTGCACGGAATTTGGTCAGTTCCACACAGCTGCAATTAGTTCCATTCTGGCTTTCGGAATTCGTTCTCGACCGTGTCATTATGATTACTCCGCCGCACGCCTAAGCAGGGGCTAGTAATCTGATTGTTTCTCCGAGGGTCGCCGTGTCCAATCTGCCCCATACCCATGACTGCGCTCTTTTTTTCCAGGAAGCCAAAGCAATCAAACATTTCCGAAATGTTTCCTACAGCCTCATAAACTGATTCCACATGTGTTGCCTCTATGAGAAACAAGACACAGGTAGTTTTTTCTAAAGTGAATGCATATGCACAGTACTGAAAGTCTCTTTCTTGTTGTGCAGAAGAGGAAGTATTGTGACATTGGAAAGAAAAGGTCACGGGTTTTGTAGTTCATGTGTTTTGTGTGGGAAAGAATATGTTGATCAGGGAGAGAAATGGATGTGATAACAGATTTTATTCAATATTATCAGGTGTGCTTTGGGGAAGCACCGAAACTGATATTAAAAGATTGTAGACGAACATGGTTTATTCAAATGCCTTGTGTTGATATCTATCAAAGCGGTGTCCAATAACCAATATAATAGAGCATAGTAATACAGTACATAGATGAAAAATATAGATATACACCCTATGCAAAAACTTTACCTTTAGCTTATCAATAAGGCACTACCTTATTAGTATCTTAAGCTAATAATATGAACCCTTAAGGTAGTAGTGTGGCGTGTTGGGGAAAGTTACTTTGAAATGTAATGCCTTAATATTGCGTTACTCCCTTAAATAGTAACTAATTGAGCAACTTAGTTACTTTTTCTCAAGTGGAACTTCTTTGATCAATGTAATGAGTCCTTGCTGAATAAAAGTAATAATTTCTTTCCAAAAAATCTTACATACCCCAAAATTAACTGCAAAATAAAATGCACAGGTCATCTTGTATAAAACAAAACACACACACACACACACACACTTCACCCAGCTATTCTCTTGCGAAAAGATTGTCTCTCTGTAAATAACAAAGCTCAGCAAAACGTCCAGCCACAGAGGAGCTCATGCAATTAAATTCAGTGGATTGCAAATCAACGGTGGGAGGCAGATGCTATCTAAATATAATTGGCCAATACAGCCAGTTCTAATAAAAAAAAAGAAAGAAAGGATGCAATCCTGAATCATAGTTTTCAAACCCATCAAGTCAGTAAACTAATAACACTTGGAAATCTGCATTACAGTACAGTGGGGCCCGAAATGTCCTAACGGAAAAGTGTTTCCAGGTCCAGTAGTAGTGTATAAAATTCAATCCCGCATTCGCCCTAATAGCCTATAGAACATACATTTATTTTCACACAAATTCTGTTTCTGCACCAAAAATATTAACGCAGTAAAAAAAAATTTGTGAAAATAAATGGATTAAAAATTACATAAATTCAAAATAAAAGTACTGAAAAGTGTTTTTGTTTGTTTTTTGGTTTTATAATACCACATACTTGGTATATGCACAAATATGTCTATCTTTCGGCTGTTTAACTGCAGAAAATTAGACGCACATCCAAGAGAAATAATGGGAGAAACAACATAAATGAGACTTGATGTAACTCTCACAGTCCATGGAAGGACCTGACAGCCTCTATGTGATACACAACAATCTAAGAATGTCCATTAATAGGCCAAATTGAGCACCATCAGCCCTGTGCATATATATATGCACTACGTTTGATGTACTGAAGAACAGCCGTTTTAATTGGAACACAAATGAGAGAAAAAAGGAAAAGCTCATTAAAGGGGAAAATGACATGCACTTCAAAGAGCGAAGGAGGTGCTAAAGATAAAGAAATGGCCTGAAATAGAACAGTACTTCTCGTTCTCGGCTCACGGTTGATTAGGGCTGATGCTGGATTATAGTCCAGCACTAAATCATCACCTCTGTCCCGGGGCCAGATCGGGGCAGGTTTCCAACACACGGCCCAGATGTTCATTCAAATAATCTGTGTAGCCTCAGAAAACAGAGCCATTGAAAATTTTGATGAAAAAGCTTTGAGAAAAAGAAAACTTGTTTCTTAAAGTAAACAAAATAAATAAATTGAATTACATTTGAATAAGCAGTATATTATCATATAATAATAATAATATTAAATATTAATACATTAAAACAAGCAGTAATTAATGGGATAAGCATAAAGAAGGCACGATAAGTTGTGCCAGCATGGCTGGGAGCATCAGATCAAATGCAACAATGAGCAATTAAAGACATATTAAGATGATTTTAGGTGAAAAGGCTGAAAAATCATGAATACAATCACTAGTAATGTGATTTAATGGCAGGGCTTGACCCACCCACCAACCCGCAAATGCCGGTGGATATCAGCAGTGGCGGTCACTCCTACTCGCCACTTTAGCAGGTTAAATCTATATACATTTTTCAATTGTAGTCTTTTAAAAAGGCATCTGAAATAATAAACTAAGTGCAATTAAGTGTTGTCAAAAAATATAGATTTTTCGATACATATCGACACTGAAATATGGGTCATTACCTCCCTGAAATGACTTTTTGCAGGTTGGGATGTCTGTAAAGTGATAGCAGCATAATATACCTGCTGCCAAATTATGAGATAGTATTAAAAATATCTATATGGCAGTTTTTCCACTTGGTATCGATGTCAAAATTGTGGCCAGTGAAAATGCTGAGTGGCTAGTAACTTTGGAAAACCACTAGCCACAGTGACTGGTGAGCAAAAAAGGTGACCAAATTGATGTGGTGTGGTCAAAGTAAGGTGACAATGACACATGCTAAATTTAGTGTCAATATGCCAAAGCATTGCATCGATACAGCCTCTTGGCATCATGCCATCTATTTTGTTGAAAAACAGTTTCATATATCGACATGAAATGAAATCCATAACTTTTTGCCGGCATTGTCTAAAGATCGTCAAATCAAATCGTCTTGAGTCAAGGAATTGACCCTTCGCAGGGAGTTTGATTGACAGGCGATCTGACCAATCATAATCCGCCATCCGCCGAATCCGCCATTTTTGTCCGACAAAGCAGTCAGTAGAGTTAGTAGATTAACGTTGGAGGATTTGAACTTGAAAAACGGTATGTACTGACGTCTTTCCGCGATTAAAACAACATTCCTTCTTAAGTTAATTTATGTTTATTTGATGCTATAAATTAACTAGAAGGAAGAGATGATCGGTTCACGAGCAGCTTTAACTGAGACTCTACCGCGATCTGTCAGACACATTAAAGAGCCACAATCGGTATTTATTGTAAAAATTTTGTTAAAAAATGACCAAATTTGAAAGTTGAAAATTTGAGACTTTGTTTCATATCAAAAGTAACCTGGTCTGTCCTGTCTGTCAGCGCGTTGTCAGTGTCCTCTCTCCTCCGCGATGTATTTTTCACTGCGTGAGAACATGGTGGGGCGTGAGAGCGGCGTGGCTTGTCGGACATAGCAACAGTAACTAAAGGGGGCGGGCCTTTGCAAACGGTCAATTAGAGAACAAATGTTTTGTTCCTAGCCCTTACAGTTCAAAAGTTATTAACATAAACATGAGTGCAACTTTGGAGAGTTGGTGGCGCTAGAGCAATTGATTTAGGCACTCCAAATTTGCTGTGGTTAATGTTCAGACTGTCCTTTATCTGTGTGCCAAATTTCATAATTTTCCCACAAGCGGTACTAAGGCCTGCCATGGACATAGAAGAAGAATAGATTCTGGTCCCCAATCCACAAAATCAGAAGATTCTGTGTAGAGTCTCCTTTTCTGTCTTCCACAAGAAATAAAGCCATTTAAATTTCCAACTAGGAGAGTTTAATGGCAGAATTGTATATTTTTGGATGAACTATTCGTTTTAAGACAATTAAATATGGCATGTACTCTTAGTAAGGGTTGTGGACTGGAAGAAGAGAAGAATGAGAAGGAAAGAAAGGGCTTGAGAAAGCAGCAGATGGACGCATCTGGCAGTGTAAGCCTGCGGGCTGGAGTCGGGGGGGGAAGGGTCATGAGTCGAGGGGTCAGAGCGACACGTGGCCGACACACGGACAGATGTCAGCAGGACACAGCATGACGAAGGGATTCCGAACCAAGTCTCAATATAATGTGTGAAGATTGCACATATACTCACACATAGGGTCCTGTTATTCACACTTCTCAAAAAAGAAAATGGAGATTCGTGCCAATGTTTTTTTGGCAGATTTGCTTGTTTTCACTGTAAATAGGATACACATGCTATTTTACTTCACCAGTTAATTCCAGTATACAATCGGAATGCACAATTTAGACAATTTGGTATCGGCTAATATTAGAGGACTGATATTGTGGACTAATTATGATGATATTGGATGCACAAAATCTTGGATGCACTAAAATTGCATTTTGTGTTGTATAATGTGCATTGTATTTTGTACATTGTATTGCTAAATGTAAATTGTATCGTTTTTGCATTGCAATTAAATTGTATATCAAATAAAAAGACAAACTAGTGAACGCACACACAACAAAAAGGATGCAAGATGTAAATTGACTTTTATACATTTTAACCTAAAATATTAATGTTTGATTTATGTAAACTGCCCGTTACATGAATATAAGCATATGTTTGAACGTGTGTGTGAGTCTGTAATCTGGAGTGGATTTTACCGTCTGTCATCACTCCCTCTTTTCCCGGACAGTTTTCCTCAGACCATCTTAAAATCCCCAAATCAATAATTTAAGCTTAACCTTGTTCACTGCTAGAAGTGAAAAGCTGCTGACTTATTCATGACAGGAAGCCCCCTCCCTCCACCGCAAAGAAAGGAAAAAGATGGGGAAGGAGAAGTGGGGGAGGGGGTTATGAGACGGTGAAAAAAAAGGAAAATCAATAGCAGGATTTGAAATAGAGGTGAACTACTAGTGCAGACATCTGCTACCCTGAGCCGAACTGTCCCAGCTGACTGCTGAGAGAGCTTTTCAGAGAGGGACGGCACACATGACAAATTTACATCGGTGTGCACACAAACCACACACACTTAAGTAGCAATAATCTTAGTCCATCAGTGATGCAAGATGAGCTGATTTTGTGCACACATACATGCAGACACAAAGCAACACATATTGTCACATTCATGCTCTCTTCTCTACCCTCACTTCAGAACAAGTTCAAGCTTGCCCTCTCCACTCCCAGCAGAGCATCATTAGGACAGCCAGCAGCATCCCTGCCGTTACCATGGCAACGCTGGTCCACGGGCATCTCTCTGCTGGAGGGGTGTGTTCATGCTCTAGTCTGTGCCCACTGCATTAGGATGTTCCACAGAGGTCCACACACACACACACACACACACACACACCAGTACGCAGTGCATTTGCAAGATAAGACTAGCCAATTCAACACACCAGAAACACCTGTTTTAAACCCATTATGTGTGTGGAACTGGACAGTCGACTTAATTTCATGCAATAGAAAGAATAATTTTAGTTTTTCAAGGTAACATCACATGACATGACATGAATCATTTTAATAATATAATAACTTTTGCTCTCACATTCGAGTAATATAATATAATATAATATTTTTCTGACAAAAATTAGAACTAAAATTATTATTTTGCCCTCAGATTCTAGTGATTATAATATAATATAAATTAAAATATATAAAAATATAATATAATATAATATAATATAATAGATATTTCCTGACAGAAAATAGAACTAAAATTATTCTTTTGCTCTCACATTCGAGTGATTATAATATAATATAATATAATATAATATAATATAATAAAATATAGTAAAATATATTAAAATATAATATAATATAATATAATAATTTTAATTGTTGCAGTTTAATGGCACTTTATTTATTTTATGGCACTTTTTGTAATACTTTTTATAATGTTTAACTGGTAAAATCACTGCAACGCATGGCCTTGACTATCTTTGTGCTTTAATATATTATATTAGTATAAACACATACAATATTACATTTTATGTTTGGCTGTAATATCACAGGGAAATAGCAATAATGTTTAGTTTAATGTTCAAATGATTAAATAACTAGCAGGAAGGTTAAACTGCTAATGAAGTTAAATATAAACCTTTGTGCCTTCATTTCACTTTAGAGAGACAAAACGATACCAGCCCAGACAAAACGGTGTCAGTGTGAAAGCATGTATTGTGAAAACATGGACTGTCACTGTTCTAGTGGCTGACACAAGTAGGTCGTTTTCATTTGAGCACGACATTTGTGTGTATGCATGTGCATGTCAATGTCTATTTGTCAGTTTGAGTGCAAGCTGCCATCTTGAGTTGTCTTGTCACAGCTCGGTCCAGTCAAGCAAAATCCAACCAGAGGCTCTAGCTCATTTACAGCTGTAAAGTACAGTATATGTATTTGACTTTCAAATATAAATGAGACTGCTTGATGAAACATCACTTTATGATTCTAGAAAGCTCTGAGTTTAAGTGCAAAAATACAGAGGTGACTTTACCCTTACACAGCCATATACAGAATATCAGGATATACAGGCATATCACACTGTTGTCATGGTAACCAAAAATTCCCATAAAATGCATAGGGGAGTATGGTCCCTCTATGCAGCATCTAAAATGGCTGAGCTACCATAATTCACTGCTCTCAAGACTGAATATTTTGGAGATTTATCTGCTAATGTTCTGGAAATTACGACTGTGACAAAAGAGAAAGCCCTAGTAAAAACAATAGCTTTTTGCTCAGCTAATGATCATTCCAGATCTTGATGCGCCGTGGTTTCCTGACAAACCAAGCAAACGTGTTTTCAAAACTGGAGCATATTTGCCACACATATGGAAAAAACATTTTGCACAAGTCCTCATGCGTGGAAAAGCCTCATGCTGACTAAGACAAATATTCCTTCAGGAAAGACGATCACAAAACTTGGTTCATTTTCTGCACATAATTGCATAAAGATCCTTGTTGCAAAGGAAATGAGTTTCTGGAAAACTGTGCTGAGGGCTGCAGATTTGTTCGCCCTGTTTTGGACATGCTTATTCACACAGCATCTCTGTGAAAAGTGTTTAATGAAGGCCTTCAGACTGCGACTCAAATACTCAAAAATATTTCGAATTGTGACCGTGCGTGAACCAACTTACCAGAAGTGTGAGAATGATTTGAAATGTTTGAAACATTAGTCAACATGAAATGACATTCACAAACCATTTTACTTCAATAACTTTACATATTTCCAAGTGAAACAGGATATTCAATGAGAAAAAAATGTGGATCTTCAACCACTGCAATGGAATGTGAGCATGAACGACCTGAATGATAAATGTACCGTTATAAGATGCTTTCGTGTAATACCATGGTCCTTTTTATAACTATTTAGTTAGCGGGTTTTTATTTTTTATTTTTAAGTGGCTAGTGTCAACTCTACGGCCCAACCTAAGACACATGGACCCGGGCTCTGTTTCATTATAGGATCCAGTGGCTCCTATATAAATGTTTAGGGAAAAAAACTTTTTCTGAAATTTTCTGAAGAGACACGTTCACTTTATACGCTGAACAGATTGAATTTAGGCTTTTATTCACATATAAACATTCATCAACTCACACATGAGTTGTGTTAAATGGAAGCTCAAGCATATTCGCTTGGCATGCGAGAACCAATGAGGTTCATTCTCGTGTTACACAGCTGCCATAATCCAAATTCAATCTGTTCATCATATAAAGTGATCACATCTCATCAGAAAATTTGGACTAAACCACTCAATTCATATGGATTAGTTTTACGATCTCTTTATGAACGTATGTACTTATGTACTGTAGGGTCAATAATCGCTTAGATTTCATCAAAAAGATCTTCATTTGTGTTCCGAAGATGAATGAAAGTCTTACGGGTTTGGAACGACATGAGGGTGAGTATTTAATGACAGAATTTTCATTTTTGTAAGGACCACTTCAGTGATGGGGAACATTCTTTGCTCACTCTGTGTATAATGTATTCCCAGTTTGAAATAGAAAAGTCTTTATTTTCTAATCTGCAATAATCGACAATAATGTTTTTTTTGTCATAATATTGCTGCCTTACACTATAATGAGTTCCTGTTTTTGTAATAATAATATATATATATTTTTTATAATTTATAGTTTTTATGTAGGCTATTTACATCATGCAATTGTTGTATGTATACATGTATACAACATTGGAGCAGCATTAAACAATCTAATTAATAATAAATAAAGACAACAGAGATAACTTTAATAAGGTAGGCTAATTATACAAATTGGCCTTACAAAGGCCATGGCAATCAATTCCATAGGGCAAATATTGTCATTTCTTACCCATGTGCTGCTAGGTAATGGAAAAAATACAATAAATTGTAGCACAAACACACAAAACCGCAAAAGAGTCTAAACACAAGAGCAAAACCTCTTAAAAGTCAATAACTGATTTGTACGAGTATGAATAAACCTCCTCAACATGGCAATGCATGACATTTTCTTGGGAGAACAATGAGTGAAGGCTTATTCATATGGCATCCTCAAGGTTATTGAAAATCACCTGAAATAAATTCAGTAGAAGTCTCTTCTCCATAGGGGTTTTTACCACAATGATCAGCCAAGACAAAGTTTTCTCAGGATATCCAGATATCTACAGCGAAAACTCTCGAGTTCTTCCTGGATTAAAATACCTCACATGTTATGTTCCTGTTTCAGGGACGTGCCAAAAAAATAAATAACTTGAATTGATGAGGCTTTAGAGACTGTCTTTGAGGCATATGAATCATATGCACATCTCTGGAAAATCTATGGCCTGTAATCAGGAGCAGCCTGTTTCGAAAGTGCGGTGAAGAAGGAATTTGAGCAACATGACTCTAGATGGTACATTGGCAAACTATCCCAGAGGCAGATCAACCGCTCTACCAGGCCTGAAAAGAACGCAGTGAACTTAATTGGCAAAGAGTTGTTTGTGACGACCAGACGTGAGGGGGGGGGGCATCTGAGTTATGTCGCCCTTTGACCCGCAGCTAGAACATGGTGACATCATTCCCTCGGCTTGGTTAGTCATCGTTCTGTAAAACTAGAGGGGCTGAGAAGGGGTGGCGAATAACCGAAAGTATTTCTTCAGTCTGGGAATGTGTTGGGAGTATGTGGCGGTGTATTAGCATTGGGAGGAGGTCGAGAAGCTGGGAAAATACCCTTATATAGTCATTGGTACAGCAAGACCCAGGAATCCATGAGGAAATGACCATGTGCTGCTGGTGAAAATGCTATTGGTATCAATAAATTGGGCAACCTCAGAGGAAATACAAGCCACCTGCAGAGCTATCTGCTTTCATTACCACTTCAGTGCAACATTGAGGAATAATTATATGTAATTGCAGTGATTACACGGGTTCCACAAGGTTTTCCATTTTTGTGTTTCCGAGTAATAGGTTAGATTAGAAGGTAGAAATGGGGACTCAGAGATGGGGACACAAAGCTTGTGCAGATGGGGTGGGAGCAAAAGATTTTCCACAACAGGACATGAATAAAAGCAAATCTCAGCCACTCCAGGGGATTCCTATGGAAGCTTGTTTCCGCCACAGAATTAAACATATTAATTTTAATTTACATCTTCATATACATCAGATATAAAGTCGCAATTTCGTGTTATAAAGTCAGAATTGCGAGATATAAACATTTATATCACGCACTTCTGACTTTATAACTTGAAATTGCGAACATGAATTGTGAGAAAAAAAGTCAGAATTGGGAGATAAAAAGTCACAATTACCTTTTTTATTTTTCATTCTGTGGCGGAAACAAGCTTCCATAGATTCCAGTGACTGTGAAGCAATAATGGGTGAGCAATAATGATCGACATGTGCCACAATGATGATGTGGAACTTACACACCCACATACATATAACAAACATGCTGACATTGAACCTATACTCTGAAAAATAAAGATTCGTTATTGGCATCTATGGTTACAAGAAGAACCTTTTACATCCATGGAAGCTTTCCATTAGATTATTAAAATGTTCTTCACACTAAGAATTTTTCTCCCAATATTATACAGCCTTAACTGGCTCTATTTATGTTCCTGATCTTACTGTACATGATTCATCAGTGCATATTATTGCAAAAAAAAAGTTGTTCTGCCTCTTACATGACTTTTGCTCTCATTGCATATCCTGAAATCCATCACAATACAGAAGTAAAATGTAAAAAATGTCAACTTTAAACACATCCACCCTAGCTCACACGTATACACACAAATAACAGCATACAGAGATGCATTAATGCAGAAATGGGGTCACAGGGTCCTCATGGAGATCAGGTCACATCCCATCCAGCATCAGCGCTGCTCTGACTCAAACTCTGTCAGACATAAATACCCTCTCCAGCACTTAATGCTTACTCAAGCTCTCTAGATTCAGAAATACTACACACATTGTTCACGCATAAACAGTGTATGTTACATTACTCTTTTTAACAGCCGAGATTTTTCAAGCCTGCACACACACAAACATACAGTCACATCTGTTTCATTCAGCTAAGGGATGAGTGATAACTAAAAAAAAAAACTTTATTCTTCAAGAGTTTCTATAATTAGGGAACCCACGCCTCTTCAAAGGGCCTATTTAATGTAGAACCGGCAGGAAAATTGCATAGATTTGAAATAGAAAGAAACGCTTGAAATCATTCATGTCAAGGGCCTTATGTAGAGTTATCCAAAGTGAAAGATGAAAATCTATTCTTGGAGCAGTGTGGATTAATCTAGCAAAAGAAAAAAAGAAAGATAAAAAACAGAATGTACCATAACCACAAAAGATTTGGAGAAAAAAAAGCACTTTAATCTGACTTAAGACATTGGAGAATGATGTCAGTCGCTTGATGCCAAGTCTAATTGTGAGTCCAGGATAATTTAGGCGTAACTTCCACTGCATCCAATCACAGCTGACAAACTCACATTGTCATTTAAATGAGGCTGCTTGTCTGCATAAAAGAGCATCACCACAATTCATTTAAACAAGTTGTGCTACTGCCACATGGAAGGAAACACAAAGAAAGTGATTAAAGTGCATGTTAATTCCATCCTTGTGGGTACAGCTGCCTGTTTGTCTGAATGCTGAAGTTAACGTCATTCAAGATCAAGGAGATTCACCAAAATTATTTCTTCTTTCATAAAAGTCTCATATCTGAGGTTGTAGAACCCTTGTGACAAAAGTACACTTTAGAATACTTTTAAAAAGTGTACATATTATTGTTTAATACTTGAACTTTAAAGTAATATACTTAAGTGCAAACTGAATGTAATGTTTTCGGACACTTAATTTTATTCTATTTACAATGAAAATGATTATAGTTTAAATCTATAAGGAAAACTTAAAATAAACTTTACATATTTATATTTAACTATACATCATATGTAATTTCAGAAATACTTCTATTGTCTTTTAAATATGGCTAGTGTACTGCTGAATGCAAGCATTTATGGTCAACTACTATATACTTTAATGGCATTTAACTTAAATATATATGTAATTACACATTTGTAATGATGAAGTTGCTATTTAGTGCATTTAAAATATATAAACTTGTAACAGCAAATGTACAAATGTAATACCAAATAACACACATTATAATCAAGTATACATGTGCTTTACTATGTTAGTCAGCACATCAAAATAAGTGTACTTCTGTGAAGCATGACAAAATATTAAAATATAATTATTTAAAAAGTGAATTTTTAGTAGCCTAATATAAGTGCAGCATAAAAAGACATGCCACTGTTTATAATATTGTTAATACTTATCAAACAAGCAAGAAAAAAATTATACTTTAATCATTACATAAAGGCCCTGTTTACACCTGGTATTAAGATGCGTTTTGGTTGTTCTGATCACACGCAGATGTGGAGACACATTCCCGTTTACACCTGGTGTTTTAATCTGTCTCTTTTGTCCACTTTTTTAACCACTTTTGTCCTGATGTCTTCGAGGGGAGGGTCTATTGGGCGGGTAAATGTACGTTTTTTTTCAGATCTTTCGATCTAATGGACCAAATAAGCTCATGCAATTTACATATGAACGCGATTGAAGGCAACAGCAAATCATTTTCATCTGAGCTTTCGGTTCTGCTCTGACAGATGCAAGACCACACCAAACACTGTGAGTGTGCGTTAGAAATCAGGAACGATGAGAGAATACTGTGCTTTGTACAGCCGTTTTTCATCTTCAAATCAAACTTGGGTCTCCATCTTACAAAGTTTAAATCCTGTCTGGCTTACGGACTTCCAATAATGTTTACGCATCAGGTCAGTAGCGAAGAGTAGGCGGTCTTTTGTGGCTGTTCGAACACATTCGACGAGATGAGCGTTTACACTATCTAATGCGTTTTCGACTACCTCTGGAAGTGGTCGAAAGTGGACAAGCTCAAAATATTTTAGACCCCGTTTACACCTGTATTTATCATCGTCCACTTGTGATCCGATTGACCAAAACGCATCTTAATACCAGGTGTAAACAGGGCCAAAGAAGTGCATGCAGTAGCAAATTCATTTTGGTATCGAATGTCATAAAATTCAGAGTTTTGCTATTGTGACAACCCTACATTTCATGTCCTTCGTATGTTTTACTTACTCTCAGTTTATTCTGGCAGTAATTTTCATTTTGCCTTATCACCTCGAGCGATTTCTGAGTTTCTCGCTTCTAAGTGTGTATTCCCTCTGCTTCCTGTTGCTCTGGAGACAGCATGACTGTTCTCCCTTTCAGTGTCAAAACTAAAACTGACCGCTGAAATGTCCAGGATATGTCGCAGCCTTTACCAACAGCAGATGGTCAGCTGTAAACAAGATTTGGGGACTCGATCGGCAAACAAAACCAAGCTGACGTGCTTGTCTTCAGGCTGTTGCCAAGAAGGCCGTCACAGAGCTAACCTGAGGCTTCTCATTTGCTTTGGAAAAGGCCGGCTTCACTTTACAATGGCTGGGCAAGGTTTCATAAGAAATTATTGTCCAATTCCCTTTGGATAATCAGGTTTCAAGACACTAAAACACGTCCTTCCACGCAAGGCCACAAAATGCAATGTCCTGTTTCTAAGAACTCATAGTCCGTTTTATCCCATTACATGAATTGACACTATGTCTTCGCTGCAGTGACGTAAGAGATTTATTAATTTATGAGATTTAATATCTGGGGCGTACATCCAACTGTATTTTTAGGATTAACAGCAGTTCTGCCAACCTTTGTGAAAAAGAACTACACTTTACTTTTAAAAAAAGAGTACTTTTAATGGAAATTATTTAATTTTTTTAAATATACTTAATTTTTTAAGTTAGAACTTAAGAGAGTTTTTTTTGACATAAGTAGGATTGAGTGCATCTTTATATGTAAATTAATAATTACTTTTACTGTCTTTAAAATATGGTTAAGCATTTATGGTTAAACTAAAATATACTTTAATGTAATTTCTACTGAAACTTGAATCATGTCATGTATTTAAATCTATTTGTAATTGCACATTTGTAATGATGAAGTTGCAATTTAATATTTTTTAAATATACTTTAAATGTCATGTTGAATAACACTACTGTTAAAATTATTGTCAAGTACTTTCCATGTGCATTAGTATGTTAGTCACATTCAATTAGGATGCATACAATAAGTGTACTTCTTTAAAGCATGACAAAGATTATAAAGGAATGGTCCACTTAAAAATAAAAAAAAATCTGTAATTTACTCACCCTCAAGTTGTTTCAAACCTGTATGTCAGTTGATGGACCCCATTAACTTCCATAGTAAGACAAAAACACTATGGAAGTCAATGCGGTCCATCAACTGTCTGGTTACTGACATTCTTCAAAATATCTTCTTTTGTGTTCAACAGAAGAAAGAAATTCATACAGATGTATGCAGATGTAGCCTAACCAGTGACAGGGGCTGCAAATTAGCTTCAGCTAGAAACCCTATATGCAACACATCTGCTATTAAGTTGCTAACCTGTTATAATGTGTCTCTTTTGCATTGTCCCTGACAAATAAACAAATAAATACATTTGAAACAACTTGAGGGTGAGTAAATTATGATTTTTTAAGTGAACTATTCCTTTAAAGTAAAAATGTACATTACAAAGTTCACTTTTTAAAAGTGTATAAGAATTATAGTCATGAAAGTGTACTCTCTTTAAGTACACTTAATTTCATTATTATGCACTTATTATGCATTATTATACTTAAATTCAACTAAGCACGCTTATTTTTCACAGGGCACTATAAAAAAAAAAAAAACTCGTTAAAATATTATTCATAAAAATCAACGACATGCAGTCCTATACAAATTGTGCTAAAACTGTGAGTTACACACTGGTCCTGTTCCAGTCCCCAACAGCAAAACAAAGCCTGGAACAATATGCAAAACACATTTCATACTGTATTACACACGAGGGAACGGCCAGTTGTCTCTGCATTGGAAGGTTAACTGTAATATTTCCCAAGTGAAATTCTCAAATTTCATGCTCTATCCCACATTTGGTCCGTTTCAGCCGCCCTGGTCTGTGTCATGTGGTCATGATGTCACTGCACAAGCAGGCGGTTCAGTTTTGTGGTTACTGAGGTCATAGTCACTTTCCATGTCACCCATTTTATGCCTGCTGATGATGCTTCGATACTAATGCTAACAGCAGATTAGCATTCCGTTTTGAGTTTTTTTCTCACTTGAGTCACAAGAGACAAGGACACATCTTGCTAATGGTTATTTCTGATTAGGACACTCAAATCTTTTCAGACATGCATTAAAACCCCAGCTGGTCTTTGGGGAGACAGTTAGCTCCTTGAGCTGAAGTGCTTGGCGTGAATAATACGAGTGTTATTTATCTCAAGCAGAAGAATACGAGAGCTGTCTTGCAAGGTCAGTACCCTACAATCGGGCCAGTCACATTAACCTTTTGCTTTTCCTTCAGGCAATAGTTTGCCGGTTTCTCTCGGCTAGCTTTCAACAGACAATTGATATCTTAAAGACAGATTTCAGGCCAGTTCATCCCAAGAATGATAACTATAAAGATAACTATGACGTGATAACATTCTGTTTATTATAAGCAGTTATGTCGTCTGCCACTTTAAACACTCAAGCTTTTTAAAATCGGTGGATTCTGATTGGCTGTCAATGATTTAAGGTTTCATCAGTAACTTTCTAGCAAGTAATTCCAACAATATTGTTATAGTTATAGTTGTTCTGGTAGAATTAGAATGATTATTAAAACTTAAGTTATTTGTATCAGTATCGTTATCGTCCCTGGTGTGAACGGGCCTTTAAAGGGATAGTTCAACAAGGTCCAGCTTCTGATGTTCATTTAAAGGGAAACTCCACCCAAAAATGAAAATTCTCTCATCATTCGCTCACCCTCATACCATCCCAGATGTATGTGACTTACTTTCTTCAGATTCAAAAAAATTATTAATCTGCATAATGCAACTGGATGTGACCCTAGAAGAATACACTTCAAAAACCATGCAAAACCAACACAACAGTAATCCTTGCAACCCCACTTGATGAATCAATGTCTTTTGAAGCTAAAAATTATGATATTTTTAACTTTTTAAACAATAAACCATCGCTTTATGAAGTGTGATGCATGTCGCGCAGAGAAGATGCCACTTTTTGCACGAGTTTCACAACACGTAACGCACCGATTCATCAACCGGGGTTGTATGGATTACTGTCGTGTTGGTTTTGTGTTGTTTTTGAAAGCAACTTTTAGGAATCTATCCACTTGCATTATATGGACTCACAGAGATGGATTATTTTTTTCAAACTCAAAAAAGTCTAGAAAGTCACATACATCTGGAACGACATGAGGGTGAGTAAATTATGAGAGAATTGTAATTTTTGGGCGGAATATCCCTTTAAAAGCAACGGAACCAAATACTAATATTAATTATGGGCTATTTGCTCAAAGCCTATAGCATGTACATGTTTAAAAAGAGTCCACATTAAAAAAAGCAGAATAATTCAACAGCACTCTAGCAGGAAGCTAAATATAGCGTCACATCTGCCTGAAGTTAGAAGATGGAGGCCACTATAATACGCATGACAGATTCTTCGCACCTGGACAACGGAGTCTTCACACCCACATGGGATACTGGTTCCAGTTGTCATCCATGTTGTCATTTAGTGGGTGAAGTCAAGCTACTCTGACGTTTTCCTTATTGAAGTGTAGAACGGTGCCACCTGCTCTCATGCACATGCAATTAAACCCTTCAGTGGGAGGGCAGCGAACCTGTTCACATCAGTGTTGCCAAGCACCAACAGTCACGCAGGTAAAAAACCTCAGCTGTCTGCAAATAGAGCGCTGCGGTGATGACGTATTAGTGTAGGCGACCCGGAAGTCGGCATCACACTGGTTCCCTAGACAAAAACCCAATAGGATTCTTCCATTGGCTTTTGAGAATATTGCGCGTTGTGGACCCGCCTATAGGCGCACATTACTAATGGCTCTTTAAATAACAAAAAAAATATTGCGCCATTGACTTTAGACCAGTTGGTCAATGGCACAGTCTATTTCTGTTGCCTCAAAATAGCAACACGCCAACAATGCGCCAGAACACACCTCGTTTTCAGACCAGCATGCCCATGGGCGAACAAATTTGCTATTTAAACAACATGGCGCAGGACGTGAAGATGATAACTGAGTCGGGCTGAAACTAGCAAAACACACTTGCGTCGCGCTTGCCGCTGAATTGTGCCGGGTGTAAGTTAGAGCCCTGAATGTTCAAATAAGCATGCATAATTAAATATCCAATTTCAGCCAATATGTATGGAACAAAATGTGGAACAACGAAGATGAGTAAATAATGACATAATAATCATTTTTGAACGGACTATCCCTTTAAGACAGATAACCAGAACATATGAGGACAAGAGCAACAGGTTTATAATATCTTTAGAATATGCTTGTGAAGAATTGGAGCTGTTGTCCTCTTGTCTTCTCCAGCAGGACAGTTAATGCATCGGGAGGGAGGTGGCAGCTCACAGAAACGCTGTGTTCTTCTCTTGGAGGTGACTGTAAAAAGCTCCAGGAAGAAGGCGTGAGTGAAAGCCTCTAGAACAAGCCCGGCTCCATATGGCTAGCGAGAGCTCCAAGACAAGCTCTTGCAGAGTGACATTTAGACAAGAAGTGCATGTGAAAGCATGACCACTGAACTTCTGTGCTGGATTCCAAATGCCAGTGTGTCCATTTATTGTGCAGACGCTCAGCCGATGCAAAGAGAGTAAAACTGAAATGTATCAAGTGCAAACAGCCACTGGAACCTGTGGCCAGACTATAATGGCTGGTTGACATTTAAGCATGAAAGGTTAGGGGGGTGAAAAAAAACTTTGTATTGCACATGCTCTTGACTGTTTTAGAAAAGTAAATAATTATTGCGATTTGCAATTGCTGTAATTTAAACCACATATTTTGTTTTAAAACTAAATAAAATAAGATCACATAATTTTCATATTTGATTCAAAGTTCAAACCACTTTAACACCAGCTGGGTGCTAATCATTTCATCTCTATGTACACTTTTTTTTCCTTTTTTTTATCAGAATGGCCAAACTGAAGCACTGCCCCTTACACAAACACAATTACAGTGTTTGCTTATTGCTACTCTAGTTCCACTTTAAAAAAAAAAAATAAAATCCCAATCACACCACCTGCAGGACTCCACCGCATGACACATTCGGCTTCTCACTCTCAGCCGCTTTCCAAAACAATTCACTGGATAATAAACATGGGCAGCCAATCTTTCAGTAATTGTGTTACTGTTCATTAATCTAATGTGGACATTGTTTTGAGTTGTCTGGTCTGGTTATTTCAGTGGGTGTATATACGGCATGAAAGAGATACAAACCCCTGTTTATCTCATTAAAGTCACCATGAAATCAAAATCAACATTTCTTCTTTTTTATGGAATTGCAGTATTTATTATAAAAACATGAATAATATTGAAATAGCAGAATAGCAAATAATAAAAATATATCTATTTTATAACTGTACATTACAATATTGTGATGCCTGAACTCACTTGTAACATTTAAATAGATTGATTTTAGTGCTTTATCTTTTTCATTTTTCTAGACAAAATAGAATAAATATACATTTTAATATCAGCCGTTTAATATTGTCACGGATGGTTGCAGGAAGGCAGATGAAGATAATGTTTCCAAACACAAAGTTTTAATAATAATTCAAATAACAGGCAAACAGGCAGGAGGAACTTAGAGGCTGTTTACACAATATTGTTTTCAGCTAAAAACGTAAAACTTTGTATGCGTTTTGGCCGCTCATTTACACGACAACAGCGTTTTGGGTGCCTGAAAACGGGTTTCAAAGTGCACGTTTTTGAAAACGATCTCCGTGTAAACAACAAAAAACACGAATCTCTGAAGACGATGACGTCATGCACATGCATATTACGTGTTCAGGCTATAGTGTTTCATCGCCATCTAATGGCCTGGCAGCAGATTACAGCGTTTTTAGTTGTTTACGCGGATCCGTGTGAATGGGGATCGTTTTGACAATGGTGTCGTCTATACGCAGAGAACTCGCATAAACGTACCCTGAAATACTCAGTGATAATGAGGAGATAATGAACAGGTGTGATGATCTGATGAGTGTCCATGACAACCGAGTGACTGGAAGGAAACAAAGACAAAAAACACGTGACTGATGAAAACCAACTGAAAGTCCATGAAAACAAACTAACTGAGCAAACAAACTAACATGAAATAATCTGTACTGTAACAAAGTAAGAGTTAAGTGACGAGGAGAGTTCCAATTTAAAATCATTGTTTCAAATCACACAAAAAAAAGTTAGAAAAGGCTACTCATAGATATGCAAATTTAATGAGCTCATACCATCATGAGGGGCCCCTAAAAAGTGCGGGCACCCCACCAGCTCTTTCAAGTACACCAATGCCTGAGTCATACGGATTTATACAAAAACATATAAGCCAGTGACTCTGAAACTGCAAATGGCTTGTGTGGACACACACAATCGTAATATATCGTAATCACTCATATAGCATTGCTTGAAGGCATATTTGTAAAGGAAATGAAAGATCGCTGCTTTATGAACAACGAGTTCACTGACAGATTCCATGATAAACCAAATTGATTATGAGTCAAATGCAGTCCACAGCTTTGCATTACTATGCTGATAATTCGATTGCTGACAAAAAGTCAGAATCAATCACATAAAGCTCTGTTATTCGCGGCAGAACACTAATCAAATATGGCAGGTTTACAGTATTATAAAGCATGCAGTGTGTGACATGCAGTCTACAGGACTAACCAGACAATCTGGACCTTTCACCACCAAGAATATTTAACCGCAACACTGTACAATCCAACCATGGCCAGCACTCCACAAGCCTGTCTTCAGCTTCAAGGCTTGATAAACCATTGTCTGCACCAAAGCAACGAAATACTGAAAAACAAACCAAGGCAGCGCTCTAAATAACCAGGACTGCCCGTTGTTACCGTCTAAAGGTGAAGAGACAACAACACCTGGTTGAGGTGTGAAGAGGCAATCATGAGGTGCAATGATGTACCAATATAAACCTGAAAGGAAATTTATCACAAAAAAAGGACTTTGTAAAAACTGTACTTACAGTCGTGCTCACCCAAGAGTAATAATAAATATACATACAAATAAATTAATTTGCCAAAATGTATTTGAAATACATTGATTTTATGCTAAGTATACTACAAATTCATTTACATATTTTATTACTTATAATTAATTACTGTAATTTAAATTCTGTATAAATTAAAACAATTCTATATAGATTTAACATTTTAAAGTATGTTTATAATCTAACCTTCTACCTTTAAATACGTTGGTCAGTTCAAGAATAATTCATGCACTTTTATATTATTTATTTGAAAGAATTAAAAGAGCAGTTTCATGTCTATCTTTGCATTGGTCAACTGGTCAAGTTTGAGTGATTAGTAATAAGTTGAGTAATTAAGTAAATAGTAATAAGTAATGCAATACTTTTTACATTGAGTATTTAGTACAGTAATCTAATAACACTGTTGAAGGTGTAATTAGAATTACTTTTTAGAATAAATTACCCAACACTGGTTACCAGTGTGGTCCAGTTCTTTTTAAAGAATAAAAAACAGCCATGACCAGTGTAGCTTGATTCCAGAAACAAGCTTATAAACTGGTTCTTTTAATGAATTGTTCAAAAATAACTAATTTAATGAAATCATTCAGAAAAACTGCTCAGTATAATTTACAGCATAGCAAGAGAGACTATTTCTTTTCATACACTATAAAAAAAAAGTGTAAGTGATTTAAGTTCAATCAACTTGGATGTTTAAGTTATTAAAGCTGCAGTCCGCAGTTTTTCCACTTTGTCGCCATCTCTGTTCGAAATCTGCAATTGCAGTTATTTGCGGAATTGTCAACTTTACGTGGGTTGTGCCTCGGCATGGCACAGAGCGGATGAATCCAATGTTTTGAGGAGAATGTGTGGCTGTCAGTCACCGCGCCGTTGTGGATACTGTCATTCACAATCACAGATTCTACTTTTTGGAAATATGACCAACATAAGAATTTTCACCAGAAAATGTCATCTGAAAAAGTATGCAATATCCACTTTTGTTCTGACCAACTAAGGGGGAAAAAGCATTGCCGTAATTGTCACGTCAAACCGTGCAAATTATACTTTGTTCTCAAATTGTTAATATTAACAACATCAGCATTGCGTGACTACATTTAATGCCCTTCCGATATTTGTCCTTGTTTTCGCATGGGCCGGTTGCTGTCTCTTTTTTTCACCGAAGTCCGAAGTCTTTTGCATTTTACAACGGGTGAATCTCCAGTTGTCACTGGTAATTGTCGTTTGAACCTTTCTGTATCCGCCATCAAATTGATAAGTTTAATTACACAAGTGCTGTGAGAAAAGGCTATAAACATCCTCACACGCAACATAGCCTACTAGCCGAGACTCCATCTTTGTGTGTACGTATGATGTGACGTAATGACGCAAAGACATGCTCGAATTTCCCGCAGGAATCCACCAGTACCACTGGAATTAAAAACATTATTACAAGCTTACCGTTTTGAATCGAGCTAAGGCAAGAAGATAGTTTTGAACACCGGCTGGTTATGTACTTGCTCAAAAATTTATTTGGGATAATTTTTAACCCAAAAAAGCTACGGACTGCAGCTTTAAATTACAACAAACTGAATGAAAATCTAATACTTTTTATTTACTTCAAAATATTTAAATTTTGCTTCTCAAGTAAATATATTGTGTTTCAAAGATGCTTGAATATGGAAAACAATACAAAAATACTGGTCCAAAAAATACTTTCTGGAGTGTAAATTACGGGATCAATGGCAAGAGTTGAGCTTTCATCAGCCTCTCAAATGTCATTGCATTCGCTGGCCTGCGATCTTTTCACTAGTCGCTCTGAAAGGACCATCTGTGTGGACAGTGCAGCCGTGACTGTCCAGATGTCCACTAGTGAGTGGGCTGATACCACATCAGCAGGGGTCATTTCCACTTCATCAATGAAACACACAAAGGAAACGTCACTGGGAAACAAAGAGGTGGAACTGGCAGATGCAGCAGTGAGTAAGAGAACAGGAACAACAAAGAACGATCCAGAATAGCCTGATGCTTCAGTCAACCCACTCACCCTTCTACCATCCCAACTCGAACTACATAAATCCAGCTCTGAGCACATCTGTCTACTAACTACATTAACGTTTTACAATCACCTCAGTGAAAAAGGGAACAATACCCACAGGAGGTTTGATTAAGTCACACATCATAAAACTGTTAGATTGGCTGGCTACTACAGCCGTGTTGCTTTGGTGTAGCATGGCCAACAAATTAAGGGCCTCGTAAAATCCGACCGTGAAAATTTCAATGAATGATTGAGCAAATTGTTCAGCTTTTTGTACAACACAAATAGCTCTAGAAGTGGCAGCTCTTTGAGTGCTGGAGGTCTGGTTTTTTTTTACTTACAGTTATTGACTGAATCATATCTACCCCCTTGTGACCATGATAATATGATTAAAATTCAGACAGGATCACAAAAAACATGATTCATCTCAATACACAAGACCGTGGGTGGCAGGATAAGGTTTCAGTTTCTCACCAAATTTGGTCCTTCCCTTAGAAGATGTTAGGAAATAGCCAATACAAATCCTATAGGGGTTAGTTTAGGGTTAGTTTGATGAAAATGCTGTCATTAATTACTCACCCTCATATCGTTCCAAACCCGTAAGACTTTCGTTCATCTTTGAAACACAAATGAAGATCTTTTTGATGAAATCTGAGAGCTTTCTGTCCCTCCATTGACTACCACTTTGACACTTCAAAAAGTTCATGAAGAGATCGTAAAACTAATCCATATGAGTGGTTTAGTCCAAATTTTCTGAAGAGACTTATATGATGAACAGATTTAATTTGGGCTTTTATTTATGAGAAAAATAAAGTATATTTTAGTTAACTATAAATGCTTGTCAGTACATTCAGCAACACACTAACCATATTTCAAAGACAACAGAAGTAATTATGAAATTACATATACGTACTAAATATGTACTAAAGTCCTACTTAAGTGGGTAAACAAAATACAAAATTCACAGAAATTCAGCTAATAGCATTTAATATAAATTTAAACTACGATAAATTACGTCATTACAATTAACATGCAATCAAGTGACTAAAAACATTGCATTCAGATCGCACTTAAGTATATTTTTTAAAGTATATTGTTTTCACAATTAGTACTCTTTTACTTCACAAGGGATACTGTAGACATACTGTAATATCAACAATTAAAAGCATAACAGAGCCTATTCAGTAAGTTGGTCATCCTGATGTGAACAATGTGACAATGTGAACTTTTCAGAGGTTAGCCAATCAAAAAAGAGCTAATTTACCTTGAAAAAATCTTAAAGGTACAGTGCCAATACAGAAAATTCTGATTGTTTCTAGTTCAAGACATCTTTATAAGATTAAGCGGTTTTCAAGAAAATATTAAAAGCTACAAAAGAGAAACTCAAAATGGAGGAAGATCTATGGTAGACACTGCAATAAATAATAATAGTATATTCACTGGCCCTCTATGGATTTCACCAGCGTCAGCAATTGAAACTGCACAGCTCAAATGGAAAACAAACACAATTTGTACCACCATTTCACACTGAATATTGACTAGCCATCTGTCAGTGGAAGAAAACAACATGTTGAAGCCACAGATGACTTGGCTTGTGGTTACAGCCCATGTGTACTACCCAGCTATTAGGAAAAACAGGATGCAATGCATATGGATTACATTGGTGAAAACAGTCCTTCATCTGAATATATAAGGGATCAGTCTTAGTAAAGTGCCAAGGATGGTCCTTCCTCAGGGAGGAGATGCTAGTATATGAGTCAGCAGACTGCTTCTACTAGGACTTGACACAGATTTGTTTCTTGGTCACCAGCACACTATAAGCCTAGCAGTGGGAGTTTTGTCCCAAAAATTGCCACCGTGTGCTTCCTAAGGACCTCTTGCTAATTCTGGAAGCATGCAATGCAGAGCTTTGAAATGGATTAAGAGAGTGTTTTGCTAAGATTAGAGCACTGTAAGAATATATCATCGGGTGCACTAAGAAAGTCAAGACTGAAGTTGATGCTAAACCACAGCGTCACTGAGATTTTTGCCAACTATAATATTATTATTTTTTGTTACTCTGCACTACTCTTAAATGGCTGTTAAAGAAATGACAACTAAAATGACAATCCTGTCATCATTTTCTCATCTTCATGTTGTTCCGAACTTGCATGACTTCCTTTACTCTGTGGAACACACAAAAAATATTGGTTACACTTTATTATAAGGTGTCAGTGTTCTAGTGTAATTATGCATTTAAAGGGATACTCCACTTCAAAATGAAAATTCTATCATCATATACTCACCCTCATGTTGTTTCAATCCTTTATGAATTTCTTTCTTCTGATGAACAGAAAGGAAGATATTTAGAAGAATATCAGTAACCAAACAGTTTCTGGTCTCATTGACTTCCATAGTATATATATTTTTTCCTACTATGGAAGTCAATGAGACCAGAAACTGTCTGGTTACTGACATTCTTCTAAATATCTTCCTTTCTGTTCAGCAGAAGAAAGAAATTTATAAAGGACTGAAACAACATGAGGGTGAGTATATGATGACAGAATTTTCATTTTAAAGTGGAGTATCCCTTTAAGTACTGAGTATTAATAATTCATTAACTACATGTACTTACTATAGGGTTAGGATTAGGGTTTGGTTTATGGTTAGTTGCATGTAATTATGCATAATTTATAGTTATTACTACAGTAACTACATGTAACGTGTAACAAGGACATTGTCATTATTTTGTACAAACAATGAAAGTCAATGTGGCCCAAAAAGATGTTTTTTTCCCCCCAAAATAACTTTTGAGTTCCATAGAAAAAAGAAAGCCATTAAGGTTTGGTGCTCCTTGTGAAAAAAGGTACGTAATAATATAATATAATAAGAGTGAATTGAATATGTTTTCGGACACTTAATTGCATGTTGATTGTAATTAAGTAAATGTGATCAGAAAATTCTTCTGGCAATTGGATTATCATGATGAATCAAAACTTTTGTTTGTCACGGAGCTTATTTTCAGCAAAAATCCAAAAGCCTATGGAAAAATCCTATTGAAGTACACTACAAGTGCACATTCAATACAATTAAGTGCACTTCTTTTTTCACAGAGAATGACATGAGGGGGAGTAAATGATGACAGAACTTCTGTTTTTATGTGTGAAGTTTCCTTTTTTATATAATATGACATTTTGATCAAACTGTACTTTCATCCCTCACATAACATGTAGCGTCACATAACATATAGCATCTAAACTGATTAAGGTCTGTTGCATTGCCGTGTCATGTGCTTACATAACCCTTGGAAAACTCTCTGACCATTAACCACAAGGAAAACAAACATGACATTGAGATACACCGAGGTTAGGGTGAATTATGCAAGTATATTAGATATAGCCTGTGACAACTGAAAGTCAGATTAGCAATGACACTGCCTTCGAGTCGAGTGGTGGTAAGGGTAATCTGTGAGTGACATTTCTTCCCGACTCCTGTCCCGAATGACAGGACCATGTATACATGGTATACATAAACAAAAAAAGCATAGCTGTGAGCAAGTGGTGGGCCTGGAAAAGCACAGAAAAAGAGTGAAAATGAAAATAAAAGTGTCATGTGTGAATGGAAACAGAAAGAGAGACAGGCAGAGATGGTAAATAAGAGAGAGAGAAACAGGTGGGAAAACAGGACATACTCTCTGTACGTCTGCCAACCAAGACTATTCATCAAGGCTTTGTGGAAAACCCCTTTGCTTACAGTATGTGTGCTGCCCTAAAATTGAATTCAAAATCCTCAGAACTTCAGATCAAGATAATTTGTCTATTTTGATGATCTGATGATTTGTACTTGATATTTAATTTGATCCAAGAAGGGTGGAACTGTATCATAATACTAGATACACAGTAGTGTCTGGTGTTGGCAAGGATTTCTACTGTTATTGTTCAGGGTTTCTTAGGATTCTTCTAAAAATAACTGATAGTTATTGCAAAGAAGGGAAAATCTTTTTTCCGTTTGATTTGGTTTGAGTCCAGAAGTTTTGGTTTCAATCTCAATCAAAGATGTTGATGCATCACTATGAAATACCCTAAGAAAAGCCCCTGTTGAGCACAATCATTAACCCTGGTTTTAGCTCAACTGCAGTACCATGATGTTCATGTGTTTCTGGGGCACTGAAATCTCAGAAATATGTCGCCAGTGCCGTCAGTAGAAGTTGGAGAGATTCACACTCCATTCTGTCCAACACTGCGCTGTGATCACACGCCAGCGCTGATGCCATTCTTGTGAAACTGCCTCCATCATCAGGGGCAAATCCTGTTATCCACGCAAAACACCCACAGAAGCTTCCAGACCGTTAACAAGGGGAAATGGATCTGGATGGACTTGACAACTAATCTCAGGGCCTGTAGGTCCCAAAAACTGGGTTAAAATGAAACATCCTTACATTTCAGGACTGGATTATTTGTGAGGTTTCTCATCACAAGTAGGATTTGTTATGGGAACCACACATGGGTTTGGGTACGTCAATCAGCAATTTGCTTCGGTTCTTTGTTGGTTTGCTGTGTCTCTAAATGACTTTGACTTCAGAGGGGGAAAAAACATGGACAAAAACACGCAACAAAAATATCACCAGATTAGATTAAATATGGGTTTGATGTTGGGCTGTAAGATTCAAGGAGGCCATTAGAACCTGGACAAAACCATTCAAGAAAAAACGTTTTAAAGTACAGGACATGTCCGGGTCAATCCTTGGTTATTTTTATCATTAGGTACACTTTAATCTCGAAGGGTGATCAGAGATTGGATCCTGATTTTAAAAAAAGTGCAGCATCCCTCTTACGTTTTCAATTACAGTCCCAGTCGTTTCATGGCTAAATTTAGCGGGGACAGTTATCTAGACTCCTGTAGCCGCATCAATCACGGATCTTCGCTCTCGGAATGAAGGCAAGATATCCACTGTGGCGTTTTTATTCTTGGACAAGGAAAGGCATAGACATTGGCAGACCTTTTCTTGTTCAAACAATTCCTAAAAAAAAAAAACAGCTGGCTTTGGTAAAGGGATTGAAAAATGTGAACAAAAGAATTAGTAATTTATCTATTGAGTCTTATGAAAAGGAACGAGGAAGTCCTGACTTACATAACCTCAGGCTGACTCAATGTGTCACCAAAAGGAAGGTTAGCACTCTAATTTATGAAAAACCTGTCTCATTCTGTTATCCCATTGAAAACTGACACAAAGTATCTATCTATTTTGTGCAGATCTAACTCTGGCTCAGTTTCTGGCTCTGCAGGACAGAGGCTCATCATCAAAAAATTTCCCTCTGAAGAAGAAAGATTTTAAAGCTGTTGATAACCAATATTCAGAAACTTTTGACCTTTTTATGACAAGGAAATGTTAGTTCAGGTTGTAAAATGTCATGTGGTGCGACTCCCCCAAAACTTTTTCCCAATAAATAATAAAGATGTGTACACTCACATGTATTCATGGTGTAAAGAACCACAAGAAGTTTCTTACACCACACGAAAAAATTTTTTTTATTTAATTTAAACATTTCTTGAAAATGATATATAAAAAGAATTCAAAACCATATGAAACCAACTTGGTACATACAAACATTTTTGAAAGATGTTTCCTTTTCCTTATTATGGACAGAATTAATTGTCAATATTCCTTACTCTTATGCTGAGTCAGAGAATACTGCAAATTCATTTGATTTAAATGGGCATGGTGCGTCACAAGTATGTACAGAAAACCAGCAAGGGTTTGCAAAAGTGAAACCCTGTTATATGCAAACAAAAATATTTCAAATTTGGCTACAACCTTGGAAAAAAAACACATTTGTGTACATTTATGGCTGTGGTCAACATCTGATATGTTCTTGGCCATTTCTAACACAAGTCCAATTGGCATTCTTTGCCACAAACCAATTTGTAACATGACCAAGAAGGGAGACAGGAAACGGCAAACATAGGTGGAATGTACCGGGCTCCTTTCCGACTGATTGATGCCTGCAGGGTATTAAAATTCCACTGCGGCAATCCGGTTGCCCCCACCAGAGCAGAAAAGAGATCCCTTGCCAGGAATGACGTGGCCTGGTGCAGTTTCATCTCCCAGCTAAAGGCCTTTAGTATTGCCACCAAAAGTCAGTGCAAAAGGATCAGCCATTGACTGGACACTGGGTGGGTGATCCGATGGGGTTTAAGTTGTACCCAGTACAAGAGACAGAACAAACAGAGATGAATTAGGCATGGGAGATTTGGATATACTGTCTGGGTGTAGTCGGTTTTTATATCCGGCCAGAAAGAACAGATCAGAGCGGTGTCTCTATGGCCTGGCATTAAACCGGTACCCATCAATCCCCCCATGCCCCTCCGCTTAAGCAGTGTGCTTACCTCAGCAAAACGCTAAGGTCTACTATCATTCTTATATCCACACATCATACTCTCTCAGTCTTTCTCCTCCTAAATCTTCCTCTTAGCTTCCTAATCTCTTAGCTTGACATCCATTTTTTCAAACCTCCAAATTTCTCAAATGTAAAATGCCTTCATAATCAGCAGGAAGGACAACATCCACAGGAACAGAAACACAAAGACAATCAATCTCCAGCTGCAGAAACACTATTGCTTCTGAGACACTGCTTTAAAGAATCAATTGTGTGTATTTTATTGATGCAGCCTGCACCATAACTGCCGATCTGCTGTCTCACTTAGCTGTAAATAACCGAAGAATGCTGGGACTATGATAATGATGACACTAAAACAATATAACTAGCAACTTTCAGCCATATATAGGCTTTTCTATGAGTTTACACTACCGTAAAAAAGTTTGGGGTAAGTACTTTTTTTTTTTTTCAGCAGGGAAACATTAAATTGAACAAAAGTAACAGTAAAGACATTTATAATGTTACAAGATTTCTATTTCAAATAAATGCTGTTCTTTTGAACTTTCAATTCATCAAATTGAGCAGCACAACTGTATTCAAAATTGATAATAATAAGACATGTTTCTTGAGAATCAAATCATCATATCCGAATGATTTCTCAAGAATCATGTGACACTGAGGACTGGAGTGATGGTGCTGAAAATTTTAGCTTTGCCATCATAGGAAAAAATTACATATTATAATGTATTAAACGAGGAAACAGTTGTTTAAAATTTATAATATTTCACAATTTTACAGTATTTTTGATGCAATAAATGAGCATAAGATACTTTCAAAATCATTACCAAATCTTACCAACCACAGCCTTGAACAGTGTGTATTACGTATATTTAAATGCTATTTATTTGGTCTAGGGCTCAATTTAGAATTGAATAGTGTAATTAATTATATATATCACACAACGCAATAAAAACAACAACTCAATCATACAAAATTTTTGGTATTCTTTTAACATTCATGTTCATTGTGTATTTTCAGTGCTATCTCGCGACCATCTACAAATTCATCACAATCTCAAACTTTCTCGATAAATAAACTTTTATTTGAGATTTATTATACTTTATGCAACACTTAGTGTTCTGGTTCTCAAATCTGATTGGCTGAGAGCCTTTTCCAACCAATATCCATCCAATATTACACTAATATCACACGGAAAGCATTTCACAATTTCTACCGGATCTATACTGCAGCATTTCGTACAAATATGCTATAGACAAGAATGTAGTTGTTTAGACCTCAAATATGCGATTTATATATAAACATAGAACCTATTTGACGATTTGTTTAGATGTTTTCGGAGATGTGAGCTCCAGGCCATCAGCGGCCGCTCAGCGCACATGTACCCGCAGAGAACAGCTTCATCTCAGCCAGTCTTTCAGGAATTTGCCACTGGCTCTTATGTAGATAGTAGTTAACAAGGTATAATTCATTTTGAGTATATCAAACGGTACATCTTAGGTCTTGTTAATCTATTACTTGTTCAAGAGCAAATCGATTTGGCTAAGGCAAAGGTAAGTTTCATAGCTTTATTTTTTAATTTAACCTAAATCCTATACTAACAAGAGCGCTGCTTTTGTACTTTTGATTGATTGTTTTGCTTATGTGCATTTGAATACTCATTCATGCATATTCATGACTCTGTGACATTTAACTTCTGATCGGCTCAAGTAGGTTGCAGCTCACTTGATCAATAGCTTCAGCTGAGGCTTTCTGAATGCAATTCAGCATTTGTCCTGCCGCTCTGTGGGTGTGGGGAAATAAATCTGGCCCCAATTCCCTAATCCCCTGTCACAGAATATCTCCTATTCCTCTCAAATTTAAAATCAAAGAGACCAAAACTAGTTGTACAAATCATTTGAGGTACAGCCATGTGGTTAAACGATCCTGGAATTAAAAAAATATATTAAAAAACCCTGCCTGATCTGAACCCATTTCATTATAATTTGGGTGAAATGACATAAAAATGGTTCTCACTAGCATCTAAATGTTAATAAGGACTAGGCTAATTCCCCCGGAAGCTCCAAAGAACCTGACCTAAATGGTAAAATTACTCATATGCATTTTGTGTGTTTTTCTTTAAACTGTGTCATTCCTGCATATGTGGGGACTTGTGTAAATCTGTGTCCTTAATTCTCTGGGATTGATACAGATTACAGTGTTGAGGGATTTGGACTTCATTCAATGGCAGGTACAGAGCCTGTCGGAGCCAACAGGTAGTGTGAGTGTCCAAAACCGACCAACTGACTGCCATTGGTCTAAATATACTGATGTACTGATTCCAATGTTATGGTTGTTATCTTGTCCCTGCAGGCTGGGAGCCGGTCTGGCCGCCTGCTTGTTTGAATACCCAGCCGGCCTGCCAAAACGTGCCCTTTAGACAAATTGTGCCCTCCCGACATGGTGAGCAAGTCCAAGACCTTGATTTACTGAGTTAAATCATCAAGAGATTGGAGAGACTGGAGCCATATGACTTTGAACAATGTTAATGGCTCCCTTGTGAAAAAGAAGTGTGCATAATTGTATGGAATGTGCACTAGTTTACTTCAAATTATAAAAGTATATTACAGTGTTTCCCACAGGATTTTGTAAATGTGTGGTGGGGGGACCTCTGTCCCACCAGGGGTTCATGGGGCATGCCCCCCGGAAGAAAATTGTGTACATTTTTAAGTTAAATTCATCAATCTGGTGCACTTTGAGAGTTCAGAATGAAGAGCTCCAACCCATATTCAGTGTGCAAATTGAACTGTGTACAGACTTGTACCTGAAATTTAAAGGGGACTTAAACTTTTTTTTAGTTGTGATATAAATGTCTCAGTCTACATTACACTACATATTGCTACTACTACTAATAATAATAAGAAAAAACAATAATATAATATTATTCCTATGACAGTAATAACCATGTATTGTAAAACAAATGAATTGAAAAATAAATGAAACTTTCATAATTAGTTTTGGCCTAATTTCCATACATGCAAGAGATAAACCCGTGACGGAAACAGCAGTCGAGCTTTTATTTTGGCGGAAAACAAGTTTACAAATGCGTCTCATTACAAATCCAGTGAAATGCTGTAATCATCAACTATGCAAATGTGAAAATAATGTGTAACTGTGTTCCCAAATGCCCGCTAAACTCAGCACATGAACAGACAGAGTTCACTGCATTCATCCACTTTGAACTGAGACGCGAAGCTGATCACATGCTGATCGGGTGAGCGAAGAGACCAGAAATGGAAATAACTTGTATGTTATTATGAGAAATTTAAATATATTTTCCAGCCAAGACAGTCTATGAAATGGAAGCACTAAAATCTATTTGTGACGGTCAATGTTGATATTGTGGAAGGCCGCCACAAATAAATCAATGTATGGGAAACGCTGATTAAACAATTTACAGATAAAATGTACATTAACCCTGATTAAAAAACGTACAGATAATATAATATAAATGAAAAAAGGCCACTTAAGTGTATTTAAAGATATTATACTTTAATGACTGTGTTTCTTAACACATTTGAGTACACTTTTATATACATTTTAAATCATTATAACCTTTTGTCACACTTTAAAGTACACTTATTTTGATGTTGACTAACATACTAAAGCACATGTAAAGTAGTTTGATATTTAATATATTTTAATTTTTACTAAATTGCAACTTCATCATAATGTGTAACTGCAAATATAATAAACACATGACAAAAGTTGCAAAAGAAATTACTATATTACTAATAAACTAGTTTATCATAAATGCTTGTCATTACATTCGGCAGAAGGTTTTAACCATATTTCAAAGACAGTAGAAGTAATTATGCAATTATATATAAAGATGTGCATCCTACTTAAATGGGTATAATTGCATGTAATTTAATTTAATATAAATTTTAACTATAATACATTTTCATTTAATTGAACATAACATGCAATTAAGTGTCTGAAAACAACATTCAGTTTGCACTAAAGTATATTCATTTAAAGTATATTATTTCTATAATAAGTACTCTTTTTAAGAGTAAGCTAAAGTGTTCTTCTTTTTCACAAGGGTATCCATGTACCCAAACCTTAAGATAAGCTAAATGCAAGGAAACCATCAAGCTGAAAATAAAAATCAGCCGTTCAACATTTAAAGAGGAAGTGTGAATTTTTTTCATATGATAAAATATTTTCTCATAACTTAATATGCTGAGAAAACTATACATAATGCATTGGTAGGTTGATTTGAACAAAAAGTGTAAACACTGTGGCACTATCAAACCATTGTATCCTGACCGGCCAGACAAAGCAACTTTGGCTGAACCAATGCTGTAAGCTTTTGAAAGGATCTGTTTGTCTGAACGTGCTTGGGAAATCTGCATTAAAATAATTATTATTATAGGTTAATTGTTTTCACTTTAGCTGGCTAAACAAAAAACTAGAAATATGCAAACAGCCATTTTGAAAGGATTTTGTGTATTTCAAAATGTTGGCTGTGTGACTACATGAGTTTTTTAGCACACATTTCTAGTGAAATTTTGGCACCTGAAAATGTTCGGCCAAAAACGAAAAGCAATTTGTCTGAAATAGTTTTGAAGGGCCAAAATCATCGACTAAAACAGTTGGTGGTTCTCTGATGATGCGTTTTGGCTGTGCTAGTGTCAATTTCATGCACATAACATGGATAAGCTACAACAGTTGAAAATATCCGTGTTGTGGACGCACAAAAATAAGGCAATATGTTAAAAAATATCAACCATTAGTTGCAATATCTACATTTTTAATTTACCTGTCAATCTGACAATTCTGTTCTGTCAATTATACTGATTGACTTCATGGACTGCATTTATATAGATGACTGCATTTATATAGATGACTACATCATCCATTGGTGGTCGTTGACTTCATCACTCAGTCTCTTCTCCACCAATAAGCTGGTTGTTGGCATTCTGGCGCAATATGGCTGCCGTCGCATCATCCATTGGTGTTTGTTGAGGAGATTGAAATGTATTAAATGCTATATAAATGTAACGAATTATAATCAATTAATTAAATTATCCAAATTTAATTACTGAAACTTTATTTCCGGTTTCAGTGTTTCGGTAAAAAAAAAAAATGTTGGTGCATCACTACACATTTCAACCATTTTCCTGGCTGATATGAAAATTCACAGTTAGTGTGTGCAGACACAAACCATCAGACTATCAACAAACTGAGGAAATCTCACTTTAGCAGACTTACAACCACTGGCCACTGTGGTTAGCTGTGGTCATTCAGAGTACATCTTCCTCTTCCTTAAATCCCCCTAAATCAGCTGACAGGCAAGCAAACTTCTCTTGTTGCAGGATTCAAAATTAATCTTAGCGAATGTTATTGTGGATGAGAGCGAGGCTAAGCACACAGCCAGATGGTCTTCACAGGGGCACTCAGTGCTCACTGCGACGCCAACCTCCACTCGCGACCGCACAAAACTAACTCGACAGTGCACTGAGCTCTTCACATCAACATATCAGACTCCACTTTAAATTAGAAATCTGTGCATGTGTAAATAGCAACATGTCTCATTCACTAACTGTGCATACACATGTATTTTTGTGTGTAAAACGCGAGTACAAATATTTTCACGCAGAAATCATGATTCACCAATCACTTCTAAATTTTAGGATAAGAGACTGAGCCACTGCCAGTGACTTTAGAAACATGAAATGTACATAGTACATAAGACATAATGTTTATTTATAGATAAAGTGACCCTAAGGGATAATGAGTCACCGTTTTCACAGATTCACGTTTTTGAAGTTTACACAGAGATGATAACGGTATCGGTTTCAAAAACTTGCACTTTGAACTCTATTTCAAAGTTTGCATTCTCAGGCCACCGAAACGCTGTTGTCGTGTAAATGAACGACCAAAACGCATTCAAATTTTTCTATTTTCAGTTGAAAATGGTGTAAAGCAGCCCCTAAGGTTTATAACTAATACTAAAATTACTAATACTAATAATATTACTAATGATTTATTCAACAGAAATGAATCAATAAAAAACTTACTTAAACTGGACAATGAATTGTCCATTACTCTGTTCCATTACTTTCCTATTATCACTGTAAAGCTGCTTTGAAACAATCTGTATTGTAAAAGTGCTATATAAATGAAGGAGATTTGACTTGACCAAATAATTGTCTCTCATTTGCACTATGAACGCCATAGGAAACGTATTCAAAGATAAAAGGCTCTTCGCGATGGCATTCAGATTCAAACCTCACCTCTCCTTCCTCGCCTCAGATAGTTCTGAGCTTTCAACTGACACCCACACTAAGCAAATCATTTCCCATAAATCCCCAAGCCTCATCCACTAGCATAAGCCTAGTCCCTGTCAGAGACATAAATATACATTTTCAAAAAGGATTAGAGCACATTTTTCAGCACATATTTCAACTGTTATAACTGTCGGCTTAAAATAAGATATTCTAGAATAGAATCCAGGGAGGAAAACTGAAAATGTCTCTGAAAATAAAATCAAAGACAATAAATACACTCAAAATAATTTTTCATATCTTCGTCGCTGATGATCTGTGACAATTGAGTTTACGATTTCACTACATGGAACATGTTGTGTTTGTTCATTGCAAAGTACTAAAACTCAAATTCAAATTCAGACCACAAAAGTTCCCCCTCAATCGGAATCTAATTTCCAGAAACGTCACAGCCATTTGACATATTCAGTGAGGAAAGATGATCTTAAAGCTTTAACTGGTGCAGATGGTTATTGAGACTCCCCATTGAGAGCCTGTAGTGAGATAAATGACCTTGAATGAAGAATAACTCTAAAAATAGACCCAATCTCAGTAATGCAATGATGTCCACTTATAGGTGCAACAAGTAAACCTATAGAACCAATTTAGTAATGTAGCATGCTTTCTTGACAATTTACAACAACAGTTATTATAAAGCATAAGACAAGTCCTTTAAATGATTTTTTAATGGAAAAACAGTGACGCACAAGGTTTCTATTTTTATCAGAGAGTGTAATTATGTAGAGTTCAAACACTAATCAACACCTTCAAGAGATTCAGTCAGTAGGTGATCATGCATATCCAGCCAGTCATTATTGCAAAATATGTGAAACAGGGGTATAAAAAATAAATAACTATATGAAAATGAAGTATAGTTCTGACTTAAACTGATTTAACTGTAAAGTATAAGAATTTGGCGTAGAATGATACAAGATTGACATAAAACTAGCATTAGCAGCTATGTATGAAAAGTGATTCCTGATGCAATATTAAATTATACAATAGGGGCCATTATACAAACATATTTTACCTCAGAATTCTTTGATTGACCAATCAGAACAAAGTTTTTAGAGAGCAATGTAAAAAAGAAAAATGCCCACCTTTGTTCATGTCAGTGAGGAACTGAGCTGAGTACTTAGCTCAGTGCTAAGTGTGCTTTTCAATGCTATCACTGGGAGAATACTTTCATAGAGTAAAAAAACGTTTCAATTGACCAAACTTAGGTGACCCAAAAACAGCTAAATCGGCTCTTCAGTTATATAATCTAAGCAAATTGTGCCCATGTCCGTTTGAATGGAGACAATGTTTTTTTTTTAATACCACTTTAAAGCACCCTAGACAATCTTATGCTATTTCGCTAGTCTGCTTCTAAGAAGTGCTGCCAATAAAGCACTTAAATTGTCCTGAATAGAAGGCGGTTTTAAATCTTGCAAGTTAATTCCCAACACTTGTTCATGTTTGACTGTTTAATATGAGAATGGCCTCAAAAATCTGTACATTCACTCAGACCTACTTAGGGAAGTAAACTACTTTGGAAAATTGTTTTAACAGGGCTGAGGGAAATGTTTGAACAATAAGTTACTTATTTCCACGATCCATGTCCTGTCAACTGGTTTAGTTGAATAATTAAAGATTAAACAGAGTGAACTATCACAAATATTCACAGCCCTTAGTGACCACTACATTTTGGTCTTCTGTTCACAGCTAAAATTAGACCAACTAACAAACTGAAATGAATGGACAGACCAATGCCAAAAGACAAAGAGCTTTTTGATTTGGGGAAGTCAGTAGCTGTTACCAGAGGGAAACTGGGAAACTTATTTTAGCAGAAGAGTTTCCTGATGGGAAGTTCCATCAGGTCAAAACCCAGTAGGGATCTCGCTATCTGAAAGCTCATTTTTGTCTAATGAAATTTTGGATGAATCTTCAAACAAATCTTTGTTAATGTCACCTCACTATGCAATGAAACTGCTTTTTGGAGCTTGCATGTTACGTTGAACCTCTTCGGCAAATGTATCACCAGCAGATATTTAATAGTTTAGTTTATCTGTGCATCCAAAACACATTAGCAGAGCTGTTATCATCCAACTGTGATCTCATGGCTCTGTCTATCGTTCTGTCCAGATGTAAAAGTGCCATGTCATCATAATCATCCTTATCACTGTTACCAGTTTCTCAATGATGTAGTTAATCCAGTGCAAGAAGGAACTGCCAGATGTTCAGCCCCACAAGCAAATCCATCTAAAACCAATCGGTCACCTCGTCTTAGGCCTTTCATAAACACTGTCTGAACAAAATTTGGTGATCTTTCCAGGAAACAAAAAAAGATTTTCCCCTTATGGAAATGTATGGCCATTAATGTCTTTCAGTGCAGAAGTTAAAACTCCTGAGAAACAATATCTGAGAAAGTTTCATATGAACACATGACATTTTCTTTGTTCCACATTCTTGTGTGCAAGCGAAATGTGTCCGTGCATGATTTTAATTTTGCCAAAACAATCATAAGAGTTGCCAAATGTTCTCACCTCTATAGTCACCGCTTGTCGCAGTTCTGACACAACTTGTCGACACCACAAATTAGTAAATCAACAGTTCACCACCATTAAAGAATCATTAGCAGAAAGCACAGTCAAACCACAACCAACGCAGCAAAAGATTTTTCGGTCTTGTTTAATTTCCAGTAGAGTTTAAATATGGAATCACATTTGCTGAGGTTAAGAAAACAATCTCCCACAAAAGAGTTCTCATTCCTTCTCAAAATCTTCTGCTGCAAATAACAGTCTGCAACTTCATAATAACTGCAGTAATCAGAGTTGCAACAAACAACTATTTTGATAATCAATAGATCAGCAATTAATGTACAGTCTCTACTGTATGTATATATATTGTAAATGCAAAATAAAATATGTAAATGTTATACATTGGGTGCAAAAACATTTTCCCCATCAATTAATCAATATAATTGATGGGAAAAACTTTTGTGCACCCAATGTATACATATATATGCATTTATGTATTTTATGTATATGCATTTAAATGTTTTATTTGATAACTGATTATACTGACAAAAAAAAGATGAGTTGTTTTCAAAATGAAAAATCAAAAAAAAAAAAAAATAATGTTCTTACCAGCTATCTATGAAAATCAGAAAATGCTAAACTTTGAACTTTGAGAATGTTGTGGCCTGGATCTTATCAGAGCTGGGATGTGGACATGTTTGCACTCCTGTAATGTCAAGGGTCGAGAGCCAGGCAAGGAGCCGCCTTTGTTATTAATATATGCCACTCACAAGGCGAGTAGAAGGGAAAATACACAGCCATGATCTGAATCAGCTGCCTTTCACAGACAGCCTTGAGTCCATGAAGAGAGAAGCCAAAGTATCATCTACCCACACAGCGCACCACTATGTCTGGAAAGTGATAACACTGCTTGTCCTCTCTTCAATTATACTGCAGTCAGACTGCATTTCTTTCAGTATGCATCACAACTGAACTGTTACAGAGTACCGCCACATTTAAGATCAGTTTTAGTTGGAAATACCAACTGGAAATTGTTATCACATTAATGTGACTTACTCGACGCAAAAACCTTATAACAGATGCTTTGAAATACGCAAACTCATTTTATGCATCATTGCATTCCAAACTTTGTCAGACTGCAATGCATAATGTAAAAATATACTGCATATTCAGCATTGCCACAAGGGGCGCTGTAGTGGTTATTAACATAAATGTCTTATTTTGCATTTAAACTTCTGTTATGACAGAAGTTCAATTCGTTTAAGTTAATTGAGTCAAATATTTACTTAAATAAAGATGTTTGTCACTAATGTTTCGACACATTTCCAGAAATTAGTGTTTTTCTTAGTTTTATTGTGAAATTAAGTTCAATTTAAGGTTGTCAGCCTAATTTACATGCTTTTATGCAAAACAATATAAATGTAACATTGAGATAAATGTTCTGAGTTTGGAATTAAATAATAGCATCTTCACTGTTCATCTTTAATTCAACAGTGTGGTCATCTACTTTAAGCCGGGCGCACACTGTGCGATTTATTATCGTCCTTTACGATTGTTCTTTGTCAGACTGTACGAACATGATCATCGCCGTAAGCCATGTCACACAGATCTCAGTTGTCACTGATGTCAGACTGTACGAGAGTAAAGACGCGTTAAAAATGGACGCACGCAAGAAAACTTGTCCGGAGTTTTACATCATCGATCAATGACACATTCGTTCACAGTGAGCTGCATTATACGCGGGATTGAAATGGTGGCTACAAAGAAATCTCTAACGTAAATTTTGGTCATGGCTTGTCTTGAAAAATGAAGACAATTTGACGGTCGTTGTAGGAGAAGTCACACTGCAGGACTGTGAGTCAAATCTTTTGACACTGCTAGAATTTCGTCGGAGGTCAAATTTGATCGCAATGGTCATTAATCGGCTGTCGGTGAACATGTCAAACTAACGATCAAGACTTCAAATTTTAGCCAAGGATCAGAGGAATCTTTTAGGATTTGCTAAATTTGTCTCAGACGGCCAAATCGTGGCCAAAATCGTGCAGTGTGCACCCACAACTTGCAACTACTTTGCAACTACTTGCCAACTAACTCTCATTAGAGTATTAGTAGGATGTAAGGTTAGGGTTAGGAACCTTTTCATAGTCCCTAGCCCAGACAGCAACATAGTGTCGGCCCAGATTCGGGCCACATCTGGTGCGCGTTGAATCCAAGTGTACCAGATGTGGCCCAGATCTGGGCCGACACTATGTTGCTGTTTGGGAGAACTAATGGCAGAAGTACTTGTTTTCTGGCGTGTTCGCACCACAGGAACTAGGAACAATTTTAGTTCAAGGAACTCCTTTTGGGGGAACTAAATTAGCTCCTACTTCAGAGTAGGGTCTAAACCAGCACAATATGTACTATATGAAGTGTACGCTGATTGGCCGAACGCACGCCAAACACCAGCACAAACACACAAATTATAGTCTATATATTTATGCCACAAAACTAACTCTATGAACATGGAAAACAGTGATAGACGGACCTCTCAACCTTTACGCTAAGGAGAAAATCCAACGCAACTTTGAAGGGACCAAGCGAAGCATGATTATGTATTTCTGCTCAGCTAGCAACACTGGGCATCAACCACGAGGCAAATGCTAATACCTTTGCATATACTGTTTACTTTCTTTGAACAAACGTTCTATCTAATAACATATTAGACAGGACTGTTAAACAGATCGTAAACTAATAAAGACGAAGAATGGGAGCGCTGGGTGCTTAGGCTCTGGCATTCTAAAATATATTTCCACTGTGCCGTCAAAATAAAGGTCACAACAACAAGCGCGGCTTGCATCACTTCAGAGTTCCTATTTGCGGTGTGAATGCAACCAGGAAAATGACCCTAGGGGAACATTTAGTTCAACTTATAATCATGTGCAACTTTTTTTCTGGAAAATGCAGTACTTTAAATGTTGAGTAGCTTGTAGCTTGGCAAGCTACAGTTTTAATGTAGCTTCCCCAGCACTGGTTCAGCATGATAGATGACTTGATGACTATGATAGTGACCTGATGCAGAAGGAATGCAGGCATCAGACTGTGGGAATGTGGGAGATAAACTCCCTGCAGGTGAAGTTGAGATCTGGACTTCACACCACACTTTTAGGGAAATGGCAACATTTTACAGAGTCTGGTAGACCATGCGAAATATGAATCTCCAGTCCTCTGTGTGGTTTCCCCGACATTTCTTGGCTGCCGAATGCAAACAGAAGAGTTGTCTCTGGGGCTCTCACGTGCTTTCTTTGTGCTCACAAGACCTAAACAAAAACCAAAAAGGCTTGAGCTTAGCTGAAAGAGCAGACTTCTTCTGGCTGAAGAGGCAGTGGTTGTGGCAAATGTTGCTGTTTGTTACATTTGAAAAGATGTACAAGTTGCAGTGCACCAGTTTGACAAAAATAAAGGTTCCAAAATAAAGATTTTCTCAACAATGCCATTGAAGAACCATTTTTGGTTTGCAAAAAAAAAAACTTTCAATGAACAGTTCTTAAAATAACAATTTTATCTCAGTGTGAAGAACATTTTAAAAATCTAAAAGAACCTTTTTCCACTATAAAGAACCTTTCAGCCGCTGGAAAGGTTCCATGGATGTTAAAGGTTCTTCATGAAACCATTGATCCCAATACAGAACCTTTATTTTTAAGAGTGTAGCACTTGAGTAGCTTTAACAGCAATTGTAGATGCTAATAGTGTATTTCTTTGAGTCATTAATCTAGATCTATTATGATCATAATATGTATCATGAAGTATGATTATGTTTCCCACCAAATTCAAGTTGGGAATCTTTTCTTTTGCATGCTCTAGTTATATTACTGGAATTATATAAGCTACTGTATAATGGATGTTTGTGAAATTTAAACTGGAGTAACTTGCTTAAAAAGCCGTTGGTGAAATCTGCAAGAACTGTGTTCTTCCTGCATTTTCCTACTGCAGTGTTACACAAGACATCCTGTGCCATGATGCCCCGCAGTGCGATTGGGTCCCCACAAATCTCCAACAGCTCTGAGGTTAAAGGAAACCGTGTATGCAGGTCCACCTCTGCTGCAATGGTTCACATGAAATATCGATTGAAACAAACTATTTATCATTTACAAAAGGTTTTCTCAAACAGGGGTTCGTGAGGGAAATGCAGGAGGTTAGTGAGTAAATGAAAAGCTATATATGAAATATATCTAATCAAAACATTGTATCAAATTGATGTATACAGTCTGTTGTGCTGCGTTTTTCAGAGTGAAGAGTGGCACTGCGTTCATTTATGTGTGCAGCTTATAATGCAGTGTTTTCAAAGCAACTGAAGTTTGGGAACCCCTGATTTACTAAATCATGGACATATGCAAAACTGCAATGACCCAACAGGAGCTAAAGAATGGGATGGGGGGATCAACCAAGACCAAAATTGGAAAATTTCTTCCAGAAGCCTAAGAAGCACTATATCCAGCTGATATATAACGTGACTGCTGACCAGAAGATACTCCACTAGCTTCACTACCCTTGTCTTGATCCTTCATCATCAGGTCTGAGGATCACATATCCATATGCTTTCTTCAGATCAGCAGCCCGAACATTCTTTGCAACAATTCTTTGATATTTGAGAGTACTCTGATATCCAACTCTCTATCCCAAATGGCTTGGCGTCACCTATCCTTGACAAACTTCAAAAGCTTTATTTTCTAAACCCTACGGCACCCAACACATCAAAATCCTTTAAAATAATTACGACAGCCTTTAGCCTATGAAAAACATCCTGGAACTCGCCCTCCAACCTTACACATGCACTCAGGACAATTTGATTTCCATGTCCGACGCGCCTCAATATGTTTAGAAGCTTTATCTGAAGCCTACCCTGAGGTTCCTGGCAATGAATGGTGGTTAGTAAAATGCTGCTGACCCTCTGGGCTTGATCTCATCTTTTAAACACAGAGTTCACTTTGTGTTTAAGGTTTTCCAGACACAAAGGCTCCATAACGTGGTGTTGGTTGTATTGTAATGACACATGGATGAATACCAGGAAGAGGAATGTGAGTTAGCTCAATGATAATGTCAACTATGTGGGTACAGGAAAGAGGAGAGTAGTGTTTGCGTCTGGTATTGTCATGTGGTTTTACGCACGTAGAACAGGAGCATTGTTTGGACCAAGGTTTAAGGGTGAATATGGAGGAAGGCGGCTGTTTACAGAGGCTGAAAGTCTTTGTTCCCCTCAAGTCAATGTCACATAAAGTGGCAACTGTGGGACATCAGTTTATTCATATAATCATATAATCAAGCAAATTACAGAGTGCCGATGCAGAAAACAAACATCTCAATGAAAATGAGAGAATATGAATCCTTCAGGGAAAAAGTGATTGATTTTATGTCCAGTTTATTTTGTGTGTGTGTGTGTGTGTGTGTGTGTACTGCATAGCCAATAAAAACTAAATAAAAACAAGATCCTACACTATTTACATAATAGCCAGGCTGTGGGTAGATTTTTATACTAACACTGTTAATTGGCCAAGCAGAGACTCAACTGGCCAATGCTGACTATCTCAAAAAGCTCAAATATCAGCCAAATCAATGGGCCTGACCAATATATTGGTTTATCCCTACTCATAACACGTCATCCAGTCAGGGTCCAAATTATGCTCCGTACAACTAAAGACATTTTCTCAAAATAATCCAAACCAAACTTTTGGCTGGGGTGCTAAACCAACAACGCATTAGGCTAATGATTCAGAACTAACAGTTTCGTTTCAACACAAAGAGATCAGATACACTGTCCTGTACAGGGTCCACAAACACAAGGGCCATTCAAAAAAAACATATACGCAGTACAAAAAGCTGAAATAGGCGAAAGTAGTTATTATAACAGAGGTAACGTTTCCGTCTGGTACAAAAGATAGAGATGAGAACACAATAAACGGCTGACAGGTTGACAGACAAGCCGTCGCCTCGCCCATCCCTGTCCTGCCATGCAAATGGAAAGGAGCTCCATTATTTCCACTGATATACCTCACTCAGTAGATAAATAATTAGGAAAGCTGCAAATGTTTGGGTTTTGGCATGATTATCTGGTCATGCTTTCTAGCTGGCAAATCACAAGCGCTGTAGTGAAGACTCCCTTGAACCGAGCAAACAGTACAAAATCCCTTGCACAACTCTCTGGAGGTCAAAGCATGAACTGCAACCTAGTGTAAAATCCGAGTACAAGCTAAAGATGCCAACAAATTAAAAATGTGTCATTTACACTAAAATGTATCAAAGTATGCGCTATTAAAATGCAACTACCCCCCAAAAAACACCCCCCAAAAAATAATTAAGGGGTTTAAAAATCGATTTATCAAACAAAAGCCCCCAGAAATTGGAAACAAGAGATCCAGGATCCATCCCAGACGCATTAATCCACGCATCCCATTCTGTGCGACCCATCCGCATATAGTTAGAATGCCAGCTTAATTGTTTTAATTGCAATGCAGTAACAGCGTGCTAAAAGAAAGGAGTCTTTTTAAGTCAGGTTTGATTTATCTTACCAGTCGGTTGCCGACGTCTCGTTGATAACGTCCTGGTAGGCTGTTAAGAGGGCCAGTCTGTTCTTGCTGAGATTCACAGCCATGTTTCTGCCACTGCAATCATCCAGCCCAGTGTAGCAGTGATGATGAGGAGCGCGAGAGTCACTGCGGACGGAGCGCGAGAGGAGAGCAGAGGAGGAGGAGGAGGAGGAGAGATGTTGCACGCTGAACAAAGAGACGCTGCTGCCGCTCTGCTCCGACGCGCTGCGCGGTCCTAGTGCGTTCTTGTGTTCAAAACAACTACAATGGAACGCAACGTAGTAAAATAAGCCAACTGTTTAACTGGTCATTTTAAAAACGCGTTGCTCATGGAAGAGACGCAGAACAAAGAGCAAGACGTCATCTGTTGCATGTGTGCATAGGCCATTGAAAACAGTGAATATATCATGGAATGTAATTATTTTCATCCTACTAGGTTTCATACTGTTTAGTGTTCTTAGTGTGTATGGGGCGCTGAAAATAAACTGCACAAAAATGCTTTATTTTGTTAGATTTAGTCTTTTTATAGGCTATAAGAGTGTAAAAAAATTTCTAAAGTGTTCTTCTAAATATAATAATTAATAGGGATGGGCTACAATTTAAATATATATTTACTACCATTCAAAAGTATGAGGTCGGTAAGATAGAAAAAAATAATACTTTTATTCAGCAAGGACACAGTAAATTGATCAAAAGTGACAGTAAAACATTATACAAAAGAAAGGTAAAATATTTCTATTTCAAATAAAATCTGAATCATGAATCCTGAAAAAATAAAGGCCATCACAGTTTCCACAAAGATATTAAGAGTTGATAATAGTAATAATAACAATAAATGTTTCTAGAGCACCCAATCAGCATATTAGAATGATTTCTGAAGGATCATGTGACACTGAAGACTGGAGTAATGATGCTGAAAATTCACAGGAATAAATTACATTTTAATATATATATATATATATATATATATATATATACAGTGTATATATATATATATATATATACAGTATATATATATATATATATATATATATATATATATATATATATACATGTGTGTGTGTGTGTGTGTGTGTGTGTGTGTGTTACACAATAATACAGTTTTCACTGTATTTTTTATCAAATAAATGCAACCTTGGTGATCATAAGATACTGTCAAAAACATTTCAAAATGTAAAAGATGTCCAACATTTTTTTAAAAACAAAAAACAATTTGTACGATAGTGTTAATATACTATTAAGCAAAACCATTTTTATTTATATAACGCCTCTCCATTGCTCAAGGATGCTTAATATAACTTAATATAATGCATATGCAATTAAATCAGACAAGCTGTGAAATCTTTATCAAAATAATTTAAAATATGAAAAAATTTGTGACAAACAGCATCAGAGCAAAGCACATGAATCATAAAGCTGTACAGTCAGTGTCCCTCTTATTTTGGAGGTCTCTGGGATAAGTCTCTTATAGGATTTAAGTATTAATATTTCCTTTATGATATGTGACATTAGATGGGATGGAAGGAGCTTTCAAGTTGTCTATGTGCTGGATGTGTAGACTACGGCTGTATCTCAAAACATGCTGTGCCGCCTACCTAGACAGCATTTTCTGGGCTTTTGATCCCAAAATGTTTCCAGATGCTCAAAAACATTGTTTATTTATTTAGTTAGTTGTGATTGAATGTGTTCAACTAGACCAAGTGGACCACACACTTTCAAATGTCAGCTACATTGTAAGGGCATTTGGCATTGTCCTGTTCTTCTGGGCAGCAACAAAGTCAAACATGAAAGATAATCTTGTGCATGGTGGGAAAATCTCCATCCCCAAAGAGTAAACAAATGCGCACCTTATCCTATAGTATCCTGTACTTAACAACCTCTTAGAGCTCCAAGGATTCTGTCCAATCCCATATAATGGCACAAGGCCAGGATCTGTCAGTCACACTGGGTCAGTGTGTGTAATGTATTCAACTACGGCACAGATTTCATCCAAGATACACACACTTCCAGTAGGGTGCTGCTTTCCTGCTGAAAACAATTGCAGCATATCTAATCCCACGACCCAAAAACACACATTTGCTGTGTCGCACATTGGGAGATAGGCACGCACACACACACACACACACACACACACACACACACACACACACACACACACACACACACACACACACACACACACACACACACACACACACACACACACACACACACACACACACACACACACACACACACACACACACAAACGCATACAGAAATAAGCTATAGTGCTTAGCCCTTCACCCTCCTCACAGCCCAGCCTCCACATTAATGGCCCACACACACACACACACACACACACACACACACACACACACACACACATTCACCTTCCACTGCAGTCTCATCCAATCAGGATCTGTGTTTGCCTCAGAGTTTCCCCTCCCCTTGGCTGCCCACTAAATGGGTTACCATTAATTAATTCTTCTCACTCATCTGGTCCTTGGCGTCTCCGACTGCCTACAAAGGTAGCAATTATATTCCGTGGTGATGAGGATTGTTCTTAGGGAAGACATCTGTCCGGCAGAGCCTCGGCAGGCATCCAGAAGGAGGCATTCAGGAATACAACTTTGTGGGCACAATACAAGTCTCTGATTGAACTGCTATTGTGCGTTTAACAGCTCCTGTGATGTTTGCACCAGAGGTGATTTTTCACCTAAACACATTCTCTTCAGCTTGCTATTAATTATCAGTTCCAAATATATCGCAAAGTAGCAATGCTGAAAATTGGTGTTAAAGGTGCCAAGCAACTTTTCAATTTTTTTTGCACTAAAAGAAATCAATGACACTTTTGTATTTCTAAATCCTGTTAAATTTACTGTAAAAAAAATAATGCCAATTCACTATAAAATATGTTACAAAAAAACTATTCTAAACTACTAAAATCTACTTTAAAGTCAGCATGAAACAAGTTCCTTCCTTATTGTGATGCATATCCAAGTGAAACTAATTCTCGAACAAAAAGAAAGGTAGGGCCGGGCTTCATTTTGGGAATCATCTGGAATTGATTGGATGGTTGTGGTTTGCTATTGGTCGATCTCATGTGAATGACAGGATGTCCCGCCCTCGTGCCAGTAAACACATCATCAGAGAAAAGAAGAGATGTCGTTGCAAGAGGGAGAGGAAGTTATTTTGATTAAAGATTACAAGGGCACATGAATAAAAAAATCGGTCTTCATGCACTCTCTTGACAATGGACCTATTTTGCGCAAAAAAATGTCACCGAAGTTCTGCCAATGTGAACTCTTTGCTAGCAATATATTTACCTGTTAGGCCCAAAGATAACCATAATTGGCATCTGTTTCCTGGCACTTAGAATCTCTCGGCTCCCTCCAAAGATGAAAAGTCCTCTGCTTTCTTATTAGTTTTAGGATGTCTGTCTGTGCAAGCTATTGGTGTTTGATTAGAAATAGTAAACATTTTGCACCCTCCAAATACATGAAAGTTCGTCTATCGCACTCTCAGCTGCTGGCTTCGTATAAATGAACTGTCCAGACTGAGAACGCACCTCAAAAACCTTCTGATCGGCCCAACAAAGAATCTGACTGCGACCACTTCATACTTACTTCAGGGATATATCTATACATTTTCTACACAATTCTTTAAAATCGCTTACAGCACCTTTAATTTTTATAGTTTCATTTAAAACTATAAAAAATGAATTTGTGAAAACATTTTTATAATAAAATTGTTCCATTAAATATATTATACTATATATTAATGGATTTCAATAATGTATAACATTTGTGTTTGGCTCACCAATAGCCGCAAGTACAAAGTCCACGGTAAAACACGGTCCATGCAATTGTGTGAATATGTTTGAGATGGTGTAACAAAAACTTCATTTTTTCTTTCCATTCATATGTCAAATGATCCAGTGTCACAAGATGAGTGATGAGTGATCAAATGACAGTATGTGAACAGTATGAGAACATGGTTTTAGGAAATTTGATTATACTGACAGTGGACTCCAGTCACCACCACAACACTTTACTCATTCATGCTCTACACAGGCACACACACACACACACACACACACACACACACACACACACACACACACACACACACACACACACACACACACACACACACACACACACACACACACACGTTAGGTTTCAGGATCTTTGTGGGGACACTCCAAAAAAGTTTATTCAAGTGTGCAATTAGTATACTTCTTTTAAACTAAAAAAAGGATACTTTCAGTGTACTTTTCATGTACATACAACAAACTATTCTGTGGGGCCATAAAAGTTTTATGAAAATGATAAAAAATGCTGGCAAAAAAAAAAAAAAAACGCTGGCAGGGAAAGAGTTAAAGTACAGTTAAAATTATTATGCAAAATTCATTTTTACATAATGTTTGAACATAAATGTGTGTCAGCAGTGTGTGTACACAACAACCCTATAATGGTACAAATCCACCCACTCCTTTTTAAAATCCCCATTAATCATAAGCAGTGTCTCAGAACAAGCCGTTTGCAGTTTCTATGCAATGTGACATCACATTACACAGGCCCCGCCCACGACTGCTCACACTCTGCCCTATTAGCATACAGTCCGCCATGTTTATCTCCTCGACAGAGCATTTAACAGCAGCATTCGAATAAGAAATGTAAAGCTATAGTTATTCAATCAAGAGTAGTGAGTTATTTTCTGTTTTTCTTTTGTTGTTTGATTCATATAAACAGCATATTTAGCAGTAGGTACTGTATATTACGCTGTTTTCACTTTAATACACAAATCTAATATACACAAACGATTTCTTTACTTGCTATTTATGTTACAGACATGACTAACTGTTTATGTGAACTGTGTGTATTTAACAGTTTAAGCGCAGTAAGACGTGAAAGAGAACTTAGTTTAATTCTCACGGGACTCGCCATCTGACATCCAGCTTTCTGTGCGTGAGCTTTGGATGTGTGTGCTCAGAAAATCATATATCAGAAGTTTAGACTGATATGGCTTTAAAGCACATGCATATAATACATTTTCATGATGATGAAGAACTGCAATGTCACGTGATCGTGATCGCGATAGAGATGATAATCAAAACCAAACAGATGTTTTAGTTTTTGGCAGAGTATCTGATGCACCCGCTGTACAGGCTCCTCCCTCTTCTGGAAAGCGGGGTGGGAAGCAGCAGCTCATTTGCATTTAAAGATACATGCACGAAAACCGCATGTGTGCGTCCAATTCGCATACCATCCGTCCTAAATAGTATTCGAAAATATAATTAGCTAGTCCCAAACCCGGATGGTCTACTATTTCCGGTCAGAATCCGAAGTGCAGATCGATGCACACTTTAACGGCTAATATTACCCACAACCCCTCGTGCACGAGGATTCGACAACTACAAATACAAGTGAAAAGTGTTAAAAAACTACAGACATGGAGGATGTGCGAGTCCGGCGGTTATGTAGAGAGGTTTAGATAAAGGGGTTTGACTGAGTGATTAATTATCAGTATCTAACCTGACGAAAATGTATTTATTCAATGTTTACCACATTATATTTCATCTGCAGCAGCATTGTGAACTTTTGTAATGATACGTTTGGCCATTAACTTTCAAATGCATCATTATATTCAAATTGCAAACACATGAGCAGAGTCTCTGCATGAAAGACCCGCGACTGGCAGATCAACGTGCTATAGCCTACAGTACTCTCCGAAATGGTAGGAAATTAAATTAAACTGAATGTGGAGGATTTTGACTTAGACAAGATGATTGACAGGGTTTAAACTGTGACAGGATGCATGTAACTAAGCGACAGAGCTGTCCGGTAAAGATGACGAAGTAGTATGTCCCAAAGCTTACCTACTCTTTTGCTACACACTCAAAAGTATGTACTTTTTCTTTCCAAAAAGTACATACTTTTAGGGCGTAGTATAAGTAGGCGAATTGGGACGCAGCGCATGTTTTTCCTTCCACTCAAAAATGCATTTACAACATGGTATAATAAATGATCTGTGGGGTATTTTGAGCTGAAACTTCACAGACACATTCTGGGGACAACTGAGACTTATATTACATCTTGTAAAAAGCGGCATAATAGGTCTGATTTAAAGGAATATTTAAAGTTTAAAAATAACGTGACGAAGAATGGTAACTGTGTCCTCTGCATTTTAATTCATCCAAGTTAGTGCACTCACATTAGGAGCAGTGAGTAGTGAACACACACTGCAAACCGTGGACACACATCCGGAGCAGTGGGCAGCAATTTTGCTGTGGCGCCTGGGGAGCGATTGGGAGTTAGGTGTCTTGCTCAAGGGCATCTCAGTGGTTTCCTGCCGGTGTTGAGAATCTAACCGACGACCTTCGAGTTACCAGTCTGGACTCTTTAACCATTAAGCATAGTATACTTAAAATGCAAAACATAGTAGTATACTTAAAGTGCAAAAATAATAGTAAACTATAAGTATGATGTTAAGTTCACTTACAAGTACTTACAACTGCAGTATAAAACCTGCAAGTACTGTATCTGTGCACATTCTTTTTCAATTAATGTCATCGTAATTTTCGATTAAAATAACTTCCCCCCTCACTTGCAGGGACATCTCTTTTCTCCTTTGATGGCGTATGACACAAGGGCGGGACATCCCGTCACTCACATGAGATCACAGTAATAACAAAACACATCTATCCAATCAATTCCCCTTGGACAAATCAAGTCCCACCCTACATTTTTCCTTGTTCGAGAAGCTGCTTACTCTTGATATACGTCACAATAAGGAAGAAAAGACTACCTTAAAGTCTTTGTGCATGCAAATACTTTCATGTTCGCCGTTTAGTTTGGATTTCAAATATTTGAAAGTAAGAGTTAGTAATATGTTAGATGGTTGTAAAGGGTTAAACCAGCACAGCAGCTCTGTGAAAATACAATCCACATACCAGACATATGAAAGCGAGACCCATGGAGAGCCTTTTAAGTTAAAACAAAGAGCCTGACCAGCGGAAAGACCCGTGGGTTATGTCCAAAAAATTAAAGGAGAGGGGAGGGGAACCACGCAATTTATTCAGTCCTACAACAAAAATCCTCTCATGAAAGACTGCGTCAAGTACTTTGTCTTATCTGAAGTACTTTCTAGATTGACAGTCAAATTTGACTGGTTTCATTCTAGGGACTGGTCTAGAAATCTATAGCAAATCCCAAAAGACAAATCAGCTTTGTAGCAAATGTTGATTAAGCCTGAAAATGTGTTAACCTTTATGTTTGGAAGTTCAATATTGGTAAGAGGTTATTGGCTAGTCTTTAAACACGAGATTATATCGCACCCTGGTGGCCACAGGCTGCTGCAACAGAAAGTTGAGAGTGCCCTCCCCTTTCAAAAAATGACCATACACTGTGTAGTTAATGCAGTTTGTTACTAGCCTACCATAAATCCCGCAGTAGACCTTAAATGGGCAAGAAGCCATATTGAATTTTACGCAAATGAAAGCAAGGCTGTGAGGGAGAGATTTACGGTCTTCATGCGCTGTGTAAAAGGTACTAGATCACATCCAATTTTCAAAGCTCACACCTCTATTTGAAGTTTTTTGGAAAGGCGTTTTGTCAGTTGAACAAATCGAAATGTTTTTAACAAAAGTAGGCTACAATCCACTGAACACATTAGCCCTCACTAAAATTATTTTTTTACATGAATGACCATCTATTTAGCCCCCACTGTCAAATAAATAAATAAATAAAATTAAATGACAAAGCTTCTGCCACTTTAAAGATCACAATCATTTATTTTACAATAGCTATAGTTACTACAGTAAAATAATAAATTATGTGATCTCTTTAAAGTGTAAGAACCTTTCAGCAATTAAAATAACAGCATGCAAGTACATATTTTTTTATTATAAATATTCAGTGTTTAAACATGTCTGCAGTGACAATCTGTCACAGAGTCCATGTTCCATTAGCATAGCATGCAAAATAAGAAAAGAATTATAATTTTTTTAACCTGGTGGTATTACAACAGTTTATAGAATATTAAATAGGGATTAGCGTTCTGTTTGGCTGCCTTTCAAGTACAGAAATTAAATGAAAGAAAAATACAACCAACAGAATAATAAAGAATGATCAGACAAATGTGTTTTACACAAGTAATTAATCATTAGCAAACCGAGTGAAAATTATTAAATATAATTTGTCATCTGTAAACCTGTGAAATACATTGCATCAAGAGGTCGGTCTAGGAGGAGTGAAAAGCAAATTAAGTAACCCATTTTCTCACAACAGGCAGTTCTACATCAGTCTCTCTGTAAACACATATCAATGATGTCTATGGTAAACCATTCGATGGTTTATCAGGAACACAAATAGTAATTAACTACAATATATGACTATATGTTATTAAAATGCATTTTTAAATGATAAAAGAAAAACAAAACAAATATGAACATTTGCATTGGGACCCAAAATATGCATACCATTTGCACAATACAGTACATTGTTTCTAAAATGAGTAGCTAGGGAAAATAATGGTAAGATCCAGCACAGAGGTCATATGGAGCCCATTTCTTAAATAGCAAGGTTCAACAAATACACAAAGAGAAGAGAGAGAAAAAAAAGAAATAATAATAATAATAATAATAATAATTCACACTGCCTAAGAACAGTAAAGAAGAACCTATAAAGGTGTAAAACATAAATAATAACTGAGAGTATGACCTACACCCACAAAATGACACTGCTTTATCATAAAATAAAAGCAAATTACCATTTATAAACAAAGCAATTTATGCCTAAGGAAAAAGTACAGTAGCTGACCAAATCTTCTGCAATGATGTCCCAATGTTTTTGATATCTGGATCCAACAGTAACCAGACCCAGATCCGGTGTCCATGTTTTTCTTAAATACCTGTATTTTTTTCAAAGAAATCAAATGCTCCATGAGTCATATTAAATGTCCTTTATTGGCTGGCCACTTGATGATCCACTATCTACAGCATATGTTTCAACTTAAAAAGTACTAAAATATAGAATAATCAAGTTCAAGGCACCTTATCTTTGGTAAAAACCCATGGCCACCTGCATCAGTTCAAAGTTTAGTAGTGTTTTAAAAGCAGGTAATTAGCAGATAGCAATGCATCTGCAGAACTGTCTCTTTGATCATACACAACACAAACGTGTTTGCAGGAAAGGCAGAGCAGAGAGGAGTGATAAAGTATGCAAGAGTTAGTAACGCTCCCATGCCTGCATGCTAACAGCTAGATGGCTTCGAAAGGAGGGAACTAGAGAGTACTTTGAGAGAGGAAACTGCATCCGACTCTTTGAGATCATCAGTAGGTACACGCTGCGAGTAGAGGTCACTGTTTGATTGAGGTTCTAGATTTGGATCCAGAGATGCGCTCTCTGGTTCTTTCTTAACTGTCACTGTGCTTACGCTGGTCTTGTCTTCCCCTTGATTCATGTGATAAATACTAGGTAGCGAGTCTGGGGAAGCACCAATACTGAAGGGATTTTCAAGGGGGACATCCAATTTGGGCACTAAAGAGAAACAAGTGGCTTCGGGAAGAGTCAAAGCCACATTGGTCCTGTCCTGAACTAAAGCTCTGGCCCTGCTAGGAGAGCTAAGATCAGCTGGCTCATCTTGGTTCAAAGGCACCAGAAAGGACATGCCATTCCACTTTAGAGATGCTTCGAGATCCTCAGTTTCCACCTTTGGTCTCTTGGTCATAGACTGGACATCCCGACCTTGCAGTTCTGTGAACTCCATGTCTCCAGAAGACCTCTTGGTAATGGCTCTCTTGCTCAGGTTCAGTGGAAGGGATTGATCTTGAGGTGCACTGCCGTTGGGTTGGGAGGTCTTGCCAAGATCCTGAGCCAGAACTTCGGAAAGTCTCTTGGTGAAGGTGTTCATGTGTGTCGAGCCAAGACGGGTGCGCATCAGTTGACGCAACTGTAGGCTACAGTCGATGTCAAGCGGAAGGATCCTAAGAGGGGGCAGGGGAGCTCTGGTCATGGCCAGTCCTCCGTTTTGGGACGAGGCATCCAAACTACACCCTGAACACTGGTGCTGGAGACTCTCAGGGGTCTCGGGTGTACTGACTTTGGGCTGATGGACCATAATTGTCTGGTGGGGCGTAGAAGAATCTTGAGGAGTTACCTCATGAGCACTCACTCCATTGAGGCCGAGACGGGCTCTAAAGAGGTCCAAAGGACACAGTCCTTTAGTGGGACTGAATCCTTCAAGGGAACCACCTGCCAGCAACTTGCAAGGAACCGACAGAAAAGAGGGAGCTTGAGGTTCTACAATCTCCGTCTTCACATCTCGTCCCAGTACGGGTTGGTGGAGCACCGTATTAGAGGGTACAAGGGCCAGACCTTGGCCATGAGGATGGTTGGTGAGCTTCAGTTCTTGAAAAATAGTCAATGGCTGCACGATTTCCTGATGGGGTCTTTCTGGTTGCTCTGAGGGAGGTTTGGGATGCAAGGGCGGTCTTCCAACTCTGCCTCTGGCCAGAACTTTAGCATTGCGTTTTCCAGGTGGTCTTCCTCTTTTCCGTACAACAACAACAACACCATCTGGCGGTGAGGCCTAAAAAAGTAGTAGGGCAAAGAAAGGTAATCTTAGTTATGCTCATTTTATTAGTCGGTCTGAAAACTAAGCTTACGAAGTACCAGGATGATACAGCAAGCGTTTTTGAGAATAAAGAAATCACTGGATTTACCAAAATGTGTGACCTCAAACCTTCTGGAGCTTTGTTTGAGGTTTTCTACAATAGTGTGCCATAATGTATATCAGACAAATGGCATGTATGAACAAAGCATGGTTCTTAAACCATAATCAGATCTAATATGGACTAAACATTATGTTTAACTCATCTTATTGAGAGATCTTGCATATACGGAACAAAAAAAGGTCAGCATTTCTCTTTTCTAGTGCTATAGAAAATAAAACCCGCACCTGGTTTGTAACTGCATTCTTTTTTGGGCTGTTTGACACCCCTCTGCCCCGTACAGTCTTTTTGATGGTAGTGGGTGAGAAAGATGTAGCTCTGGGCTTGCCAAGTTCTGGGTTTTCTCCCCTTACATACAGTTCATAAGGGAGCATCAGCCTAGAATTTGATTGAAAGTGGGTATTCAGTTAGATGAGAAAAGCCCTCTGAAGCAGCAGGAATTAATTGTTGCTGTAATCAGAGCTTCACGCTCACCTTTCATAATGCCTCCTTGTGCAGGTGGCAGCGCTGGTGCTGCCTGGGCTTCCACCCAACTCATTGTACACGGTCTTCCACAAACGGTGCGATGTCACCTGCAGGCGATGGGGAGGACAATGGTTCTGACTCACACTACTGAGCTCACCGCTAATGCTTTCATTCCATTATGATGGATTACAGCTTACTCAGCAGGGCCAAGTAATGAAACGACATGACAAACTTACCCTCTCATATCCCCCCAGTCTTTTTACAACTGAATACATGAGGAAAAGGTCAACTGTGGGCAAATAAGAAAATGGCTTGGTTAATTAATAAGTTAAGGTGGAAAAAAAACTACAGAGAAATTATTCTAGTGAGTGACTGGTGCTTAATTTGTTTCACATGTAAAAGCAGTCATGCATACATACTCTTTTTGAAACCCAGGTTGGGAACTTTGCTTATAGGGGAACCCCTCCGCTCCATAAAGATAAATAGCTGATCCAGGAAGAGCTGCTCTTCTGGATGTGGGAGCCAGTTCCCATCCCAATGCATCTCCACACTGCCCATCACATTCTCCTACAGGAAAAAAAAGTTACAACACATTAGAAGATCTTTCCAACAATAACAAATTAATAGCAACAGATCGAAACATTAAGGCATGTACATTCACATTGGAAAATTTTGAGAGCAAATAAAAGGTACATTGCCTATCAATAGTGTAGCGATGTATGAAATCACAGCTCGTGCAGAAGTCACTCAGACTGAGCAACTTTCTCCTGGTGAACGCGGAAAATCCGCATGTCCACCTGGATTTCCATTAAAATGTCTGGATTTTGCCCCCAACAAATTCAATCAAAAGTGGTAAATGTGACCGCACCAATCAGGTTTTGGATGTTAAAATCCGATTAAAAACTTTTAAAGATGAGCCATGAGCTTGAGGTTGCTAAGAAAAGGCAATTATAATTTGAACTTTGAATTATTTTAAATCTACCCAGCAAGCAGAGCTGTTTTGAAGTTTTGCAGGCCAGCTAGCTAGCGGGATAGGGAATGTTAGCTAACATTGGCTAAACTCAGGGTTGCCAACTCTCACACATTTGGCGTGACACAAGCTTTCAGGCTCTGTCTCACGCTGCCCAAGTAAATCTCACGCCAAATTAAAAAAAGTCAGTGTGCTGCACATACTGTTTGGCGTATGACATCAAGAGTCGTGAGAGCACCGCATGAAGTCGAACACACGTATTGACAAGGTATGGGTTTTAATTAAACCAATGAAGACCAGCAACCTCTTGATGGACCAGTCTGTACCAATCACGTTTTCCACAAACCATGCAGGGTCACTGTATACAAGCTGCTGACCCCCACCTGCGCGACAATCACCGAAGATGTTTAGACTGGTATTTGTACACAAAGCAGATTTACACGGTAACTAGGGATGCACCGATTTGACATTTTTTGCCGATACGATAACCAATAATTCTTTATATTTGAAAGCTGATCAATTATATATTGGCCGATAAATCTAAATCCACATTAATATATAACTTTTGAGAGTGGATTACAAAGACAAAAGTCTCACCATTAAAAGCCATGTCCCAAGCACACAATTATAATGTTCTCGTTACAATTTTTTTTCTGAATCTTTTCAGGCCGGTAAAGATTACATAAAAAACAAAAAAAAACAACAACATATATCGGCCGATACCGACATGCTGGCCAATTCATTGGCTAAGGGTAACTAATATTAATAATATTAGTTCTAAGGCAACTAATATTAATTTGAGTTGTTAATTTTAACCTTTAATAATAATAATAATAATAATAATAATAATAATATTATTATCAGCTGACAGGGCTCCCTGTAATAATAATAATAATAATTTTTTACATTTATATAGTGCTTTTCTGGGTACTCAAAGCACCTTTACATAGAAGGGGAAATCTCCTCAACCATCACCAATGTACCTGGATGATGCGACGGCAGCCATGTTGCACCAGAACGCCCACCACACACCAGCTTATTGGTGGAGAGGAGACAGTGATGAAGCCAATTGGTTTATGTGGAGATAATTAGGAGGCCATAATGAACAGAGGCCAATGGGCAAATTTGGGCAGTTTAACGTTTCATCCGATCTTTTTGACAGTATAGTGTCCCCATCACTATACTGGGGCGTTAGGACCAACACAGACCCCAGGGTGAGCAGCGCCCCCTACTGGCCTCACTAACACCTCTTCCAGCAGAAACCTAGTTTTCCCAGGAGGTCTACTCTACTATGAAGTAATATGATGCCATAAAGAATCGCATACGCAGGGTAAGATTTGTGAAAGTGTACATAAGTTTGCAAGCGTAAATTAAATTTGCATGTACAAGAGAAGATTTGTAAAGGTGTAAATCGCTTTTTAAGTGTAAGAAAAAAATATCTGCAGGCAATGCATGTTTGTTTAAAGCATTAGTTAAGAGATTTTTTCCTTGAGAAAAATGAAAATGTAGCTACTGTACCTGATATTTATCCAATTGAATCGATATTGACTCAAGATCAGAATCGTATCGCAAGCTTATGAATTGAATTCGTGAAATTCGTTTTAAGCACTAACAAAAACAGTAGGCTACCAGTTATTGTACCATGTAAACATTGAAACATGTTGCAACTAAACTTAATGAAATTCTGTTTACTTAGCGAATGTTTTAACTATACACTTATTGTGATGCATGGATTTTTTGGGGCATTATTTTTTATTTTTACAACAATACAAACCCCAATAATTCTCCAATTCTATATTAATAATAATAATAATAATTATTATTATTATTATTATTATTTAATAAATAAATGTATATATTTAAAAATAATAAATAAATAATAATAAATAAATAATAATAAAACAATAATTCTCGCTCCAAACTAAACTCAAGAGTTGCCAACCCTGGCTAACTAGCAACTTGCCTTACAATATTTAATATTGGATATTGTAGTTAGAAGTATGGAAAACCGCAGTGTTCTCAAATAAAGTATATTTAATACAGTATTATCAGCCTTGTATATTTTTATTTTCAATTGTTGTAATGTTGATTAATCTATGATCAGGATTGTTTATTAAATGGCTTTTAACTCTTTCATAGAATATAATATAAATTTTTACCCAAGTTCAGTTTTTTTTTAAACCTAAAATTATGATAAAATTGGCAAACAGTGTCACAAATGGTGTGAAAGGAAGTCAAGATCTCAAAGTTAAAACAAAACAGGAAACACTCAGTGACATCACAGTATTCTTCACTATTTGTTCAACATCTTAAAACATCCTGTTTGGTCATCAGATCTGTATTCATAAACAAGTCTATAGAACAAATCGAGTAGCAAACTCCACAGCATACCTTCATTCTTTCCATCCATGACTCTGATAAATTGTTATTGTTTAGCTGATCGGATCCTTGGCCATCCCTGCCCTTTCTTTTACGAGGTCTCCCCTTCAGACTGAGAGAGGAGCATCCTGGGACAGAAACATATATCATCTTTAGTCAACAGTACTTCACTTTTTTAGCTTTTTGTCATAACATGCAAAATCATTTTACAAAACAAAGTGAACAGTCCCATTTGATTCTTTCCTGTAGTGTGTAGTGCCATTAGTACAATGAAATACAACTAATAAAACAGCCATTTGTTTGAGTTAAAATACTGTAAGAGAATACAAACTACATATTAGGGTTTTCTACATGAATACCACAAGTGAAATTCCACTTCTCTCAATGTTAATAAAGTACAAACTAATACAATATTTAACACACTCCTTTCTAGTTAAATATTAATGTGAATTACAAATTTTTTTAAAGAGCAGGTAGCCTTTAAGTATTTCTCAGTTCAGTAAATATTGTATTTGTAGGGTTGTCACAATACCAATACTAGTCAAATTTCACGTTTTTTTGCACCAATTTTAGTACCAGAGCAAAAACCAGTGACTTTTTTTTGTTTAAATATATTTTTTTTTACTTTTTGAAAATAAAAAATATTAAATATCTTTAATACATGAAATTGGTTAATTTTTAATGCGAAGTAAATAATACATTGAAACTAGAGATGCACCGATACTAACTTTATCTGCCAATACCGATAGTTTGATTTTCTTAAAAAAAAAAAAAAAGCTCTCGCAACTAATGCTGTAAACTATACAGGGAACCCTCTCATATGGTACATTACTGTAATATTAGAGGTTAAAATATTATATTCAACTGAAATGCATTTTGAGATATAACAATTACACTAAAATAAAAACTGAAATGGTTGTATACTTACAGCTCTGTTGCACATAAGGTAGTTTTCATAAACATGCATCTTCATGACTAATTTATTCAAACACATGTATAATTAACAGTAAATAAGCTCCAGCTCACATACACATAAGGTAGTTTTCATAAACATGTCTTCATGACTAATTTATTAAAACATACATGTATAATTAACAGTAAATAAGCGCCTCTCTAGTGTTTTTTTTTGTATAGCTCACTAATGAACTGTGAACATTAGCTAACTTTCCTGAGGTTAACGGAACATTAAGTGGCACTGTTCACAAGCTGTTTTATTTACTTCTTTCCAAGGTTGAAACACAAGAGCGATTACTAGAGCGGTAAGTTGCACTGTATCGTTCAACATGCCTTTTGATGTTCATGGTTTTTTCATTTGTTCCATTTCGCTCTATATATGTATTATAGAGGAAGACATCAACTACGCAACAGGGATCTGTAACTTCACAACAGGGATCTGAAACTTCACATTTAAGAGCATCGAAACGCCAATAATTTTTTTATTTCCTGATAAAAAGGACATCATATTAAAGCTGAGACTTTTCTAATCAGAGATAACAAAGCACAAAGCGATTAAAAAACAGTGGACCTGGCAACCCTGGCTTGAACTACGGGTGATTCATAGGGTCAGACAGAGCCTGATTTAACGTTGCGTTCTTTTAAACTGTTAATGCGTTCATTTTCTTTAACAGCTCTAAATTTGGCCAATGGATAAAATAGTTTATTTATCGGCCGATACTGATTATTGGCCGATTCATTGGTGCATGCCTTATTAAAACATTAGTATGTAGCCTTCAAGTATTGTTCAGTTAAATAAACATTGCACCAAAAAAAAAATTATTTTAAGTTAGAAATAAATTTAAAAATGAAGAAACTTTCCAGGTAACAGAACAAGTATCAGGTCTACTGCATTTACACTAAAACTTATACACAGATCTATTTTGACGTACCAAATTTATTTATTTTTTTACAATCTGTTGTCAAACATCCCAATTTCAAATTCAGTCCCGCATTTTATTATGCTTTGCAGTGTGTACTTAGCAGCATGAAAAATTATGAATGGGTTATGTACAGAAAGCGAACAAAGAGCTCTTCCTTTATAATCAGTGAAACTGATATCTCTTCAGTTCAGCCACAGCGCAAGCTCACGGACTGCAGTCTATATTGCACAATTAATCTGTTATTTACAGCATCTTTATACTTTGGTGGTTGGAGCTCACACTGTGCAACGTATTGAGCCATACTAACTAACTTAGTCTGTCTAAGCCCATTATGTCCATGCACTCAATAAACTTGTCTATGATTGGCTAAAAAGTTCAATACTGCAAAAGCACACTGTAAATAGAAACCTTTGACGGTCTTACCAGAGCACTTACACAAATATGCATGGAAGCGTTTGAAAGCGGCCGCCTATCGGGGGTAACGGATTGACTTGGTGCTTGGTACTAATGGTAATGCAGAAAGGCTGGTGCCGTTATGATTTTAAAGTTTAAGTAACGACTTAGTACTGAAGTACCAGTACTTTTGACAACCCTAAAACTCACAAATCAGCCTTTTACCTAGGATGTACACTGTGTTTTACCACCCAATTGATCTAATAGTCATTTTGGTTGTCTTTAATTGAGTTAACTGTCTACATGTTTGACAACTGAATTAGCCTGCCACATCACAGCAACATTTATGGATAATAGGGCTGGGTATTGACACAAAATGTTATGATTCGATTAAGACTCACAAGCTTGAGATTCGATTTCATTTCATTCGATCTCGATTAATCGGGGCACGGTTAAAACGGTTTTTCGGTGCATCCCTAATTCTTGGGGTTCATTCAAATGAGAGTTGATTAAAATCGAGAAATCAATATTTTTAACCTAGCTCTGTCACAATCCAGCAAGAGTGTATTACTCACCGAGCTGTGTCAGTATGCTAGCATTGCTGTCTAGAGTAGGGTGGTTGAAGGTATCCCGACAGTAGAGGACTCGTGTGTTTTGGAGGGCCACTTTTATTCCCCCCAGAGCCAGCAGATGGGGGTCCTGCAGACCAGGGCAGCTAGCCTGATCCGGGACGCGGCTTTGAAGGGAACGGAAGCGGCAGTACTGGGGGTAACTGAGGACCTTCACCTTCTGCTGTACTTCTAGAGACTCGTCTGAAAGAGAACACAAAACACAAGAGTCAGTCCATACATTAGCCTACGTTCAAATAATGATCAGTACCAGTGTCAACAACACCCTCACAACAGCTTTAATGCTCACGTGCAAAAAAAACAACCCAAAACGATATATTTAAATAGAAAATATACTCATTCAGTATTAGCTACAATCCCTGGGCCCGACATTATCATCACACTCCAGGGTTCTGTTTGCAAAATATTATGAATAAGGCAATTTTACATTTTTGTAAGCTGAATCACAATAATCTGAATGATTCCCTTTCGGGTCCCCCCTGAAATTAAAAGTAGTTCTCTGTTTTTATTTTAAAAATAGTAAACTTTTAAAATGTCATTTCTATTCTATCACAATCTCACAAAATGCTGCCTTCAAGTTCCTATTCACACATTTCACTCTTACTTATACTTAACTATAATGTGACGTGCGTTGAGTTGCCTTTAGGCTGAAAAACAGACACAATGGACAATTTCACAAGCCTTCCTCTTTATTCACTTCCTGACAAAAGCCTAACTCAAACAACACAAGTTTCATAAGAAAATAAGGCAAGATGTACTTTGCGATTTTGCAGTTATTAACCAAAACTATTCAAAATTGTTGGTTAATTGAAATAAAGCTGAGATAAAAACTCCCATGATTTTAGTTCTTCAACTTAAGCTAAATAAAACTGAAATAAAGAATTAAGGTGAATATAAATATAAAAAAATTATAATAATAAATGACAAAAGCACACAATTAAGAAAATAATTCAAAGCTAATTCAATCAAAATATATAAAGAAACTCAATATAACAGAAAACGATCAAAAAATGTACGTGTCAATAATTCTTCATCAAGAGTAAACAAAATACATAAAATGAAAAATTCCAGTCAACATTCATGTTTATCTGCCTCTCAACAAATAAGGTAAGACACCTGGGCCTGTTGAATATGAATTACAAGACAACACGATTAATATTCATGAGCCAAGCTGATAAAGGACCCACTTTATATTAAGTGTCTTTAACTACTATGTAATAACATTTAAATTAATACAGGGTTCCCACACCTTGGTTAACTTCAAATTCAAGAACCTTTCAAGGACTTTCCGGGTACAATACCCTCGAATTCAAGGACTTAATATGAGGACACATTTGTTGTGTTCAACAACTAACGTTGAGGTACCATCGTAGTAGTTTTGTGTGCGCGTGAACGTCATGGCAACGTACAACACAAAGTACCTCACGTGGGAAACACTTAACGTAATGCGCGTAACTAAAGTAAATCAAGCAAGCTAGTGTGCATAGGCAAGAAGTGTTGGCGAAATAACACTTTCATCCGACCGGAGGGAATAATATGGATTTTTTTGCACAAAATAAATTCAAGCACATTCAATATGCATATCTATGCATGTTTATTTCCCAAACTTTTCCAGGGCCTTGAATTCTTTTTTTCAGATTCACAAACTTTCAAGGATTTCAAGGACCCATGGGAACCCTGTTAATAATTTGATGCAATGCACTTAGTGTACATGCATGTTTTTACATTGCACTTATATTTTAAAAACACCTGCATGTATTTACATCTATAATTACACTGTTGACCCCTTAACCCACCCTTAAACCTAGCCATACCACCAAACCTGTCCTAACCTTACCCATATCCCACCTCAATATCAGCAAGTGCTTTGCAATACAACATGAACACAATGAGTACATTGTATCGAACTTTCTTTTTTAAAGAAACAAAAATGCAGTTCAGGATTTTTCATTACTCACCGTCACTCTCCGTTTTTCCTTCCTGTGGAGAACTAGCATCTTGTGAGCCATCAGACCCTATCAGAGGCTCGTGAACGTTTGGACTGCTGTGCTTCCACTGTGGCGGTTCCTGACAAGTCCACTTCACCAGATCCTCCACTCTGACTACAATCTTTTTTGATACAGCGAGGACTTCATCCTGTGCAAAGAAATGCAAAGTAAACGTCTACAGGACGAAACGACGCATCTCATACCTTCACATGAGCTTACAGGCAGGATCGGGTTTGGCTTAATGGCCTGAAGTATGTTAACACCTTTAGTGAATGCTAGAGAAGCCTCTCCCTTTTTCCTATGTTATACTAGTTAACAAGAGACGCATAACCTCAGGCAAAAACAACCAACCAACTGCTTTAAAAGAAAAAGAGGGGTAAAAGCCCAGTTGACATTTAGATGCTTATCTATGCGACATTCTATTGTATACAATGAAAACCCTGAAAAGCTTTAGTATTTCTCCTTACTCATTTATTTTGCTACAAAATGGCCTTTTGTTCTAAACACATTATGAAGAAGTAAAACATTACAAGGGACATTGTTTAAAATGCTGTCTAGTTTAGCCATGACTGCTTCTTACAGCAAATGAATGAGTATCTTTCAACTTCAGATGAAAGAATCTGAGAGGAGTCTTGAAAGTTGTGGTCCGCATATGACTGGATTCTCCTAAATAAACTAAAAAAGAACTAGTTTATGTTCATTACTAATTCAAAAACTCTTCTTCATTCTATGTTTAGAGTAATAAGAGTCCCTTCAATCATTCTGTTACTAAAAATATTGCTAGTTAATCATTTAACAGCAGTTTTTCAGTTGTATACCACAGAAAGAGGGATTTGATTTACATTCTCTTTTGTATGTCATTCTCAGGCCACATTCAAGAGACAACACTTAAAAGTTACATAAAGCATAAAGCTGTGATGTGTGGATGCACGTTCCTAATAAGTAATATCACATAATTTCTATACATCTATTAATGTTTTAAATAATTAAGGCACCAATAATAATTTTTACAGAACCTTTTCTTAAAAAAAGCCTTCGGTAACAGTTCTTATGATATTTTATAAATCATTCTAATATGCAGATTCGGTGCTCAGTCATAATTATCGGTGCACAATTATTAAAGGTTCTTATTATCAAAGTTGAAAATAATAAAACAAAGCTGAAAAAAAAAAAATCACATATTTTTGTTATTATTTTCTTTTCTTTTTTACTTCAGTAAGGACTTACCCTAAAAATTCTATCAAATAAATAACATAAAATTCCATAATTAATTCTTGTATTGAGTATTTAAAGGAAGAAGGTTACATTAGAAACATATTTTAATTTTAAACGTTAAATATTGATGTTTGTTTATTCAATTTAACGGCATGTTAGCATCGAGGCTATTTACATGGCAAACACAAGGTCAATATCATAATCCATAAAATTTTAATTTTTATATAAAACATTTCAATTTGACATAAGATAGAAAATCTGAAATACATTCAGGTGATACATTCTGAAATATTCCATGTAAACATGTTTCTGAATAAAAGCGTTTTCTAGCAATGTTATAAAAATGTATATGAATATAAGAATATATTTGACAGTCAAATAACTTGACACGAGAGACATAAAGGAACTTTGCCTATCAATACAATTTTTTTTAAAACACTTATATGTCTTGAGTGACCCAGTCTAGTGAAGACGACTTGGTCATGTCTTGATTTGAAGTTATGGAATAAATATTAAGTGTGTAAACAATGTATTTACTGCTACTTTATTTCTTGAATCCTCAACAAATCTTGAGACTGACCGAAATCCACATAGAGTTTGAATGTGATCACAGAGTTCTCAATGCAGCCTATCATGCACACAATAATCTGTTTCTCTTTGCATTTGGTCAGTACATTCCAGCACATTATTAAAAAAATATTCTGATTTCATTTTCATTGCTACTTACTCCAAAAAGTAAAAACTGTACTTGAAAAGAAAACAAGATTACTTTGAATAGATATATATATGAAAGGAAGTTGTATGTGTGTGTGAGAGCAGAAATGTATGTGAAAGGAGATTGTATGTGTGTGTGAGAGCAGAAATGTATGTGTGTGAAAGGAGAATGTATGTGTGTGACAGTAGAAATGTATGTATGTGAAAGGAGAATGTATGTGTGTGACAGTAGAAATGTATGTATGTGAAAGGAGAATGTATGTGTGTGACAGTAGAAATGTATGTATGTGAAAGGAGAATGTATGTGTGTGTGAGAGCAGAAATGTATGTATGTGAAAGGAGAATGTATGTGTGTGTGAGAGCAGAAATGTATGTATGTGAAAGGAGAATGTATGTGTGTGTGACAGTAGAAATGTGTGTATGTGAAAGGAGAATGTATGTGTGTGACAGTAGAAATGTGTGTATGTGAAAGGAGAATGTATGTGTGTGACAGTAGAAATGTGTGTATGTGAAAGGAGAATGTATGTGTGTGTGACAGTAGAAATGTGTGTATGTGAAAGGAGAATGTATGTGTGTGACAGTAGAAATGTATGTATGTGAAAGGAGAATGTATGTGTGTGTGACAGTAGAAATGTGTGTATGTGAAAGGAGAATGTATGTGTGTGACAGTAGAAATGTATGTATGTGAAAGGAGAATGTATGTGTGTGTGACAGTAGAAATGTATGTATGTGAAAGGAGAATGTATGTGTGTGACAGTAGAAATGTGTGTATGTGAAAGGAGAATGTATGTGTGTGTGACAGTAGAAATGTATGTATGTGAAAGGAGAATGTATGTGTGTGACAGTAGAAATGTGTGTATGTGAAAGGAGAATGTATGTGTGTGACAGTAGAAATGTATGTATGTGAAAGGAGAATGTATGTGTGTGACAGTAGAAATGTATGTATGTGAAAGGAGAATGTATGTGTGTGTGACAGTAGAAATGTGTGTATGTGAAAGGAGAATGTATGTGTGTGACAGTAGAAATGTATGTATGTGAAAGGAGAATGTATGTGTGTGTGACAGTAGAAATGTATGTATGTGAAAGGAGAATGTATGTGTGTGACAGTAGAAATGTGTGTATGTGAAAGGAGAATGAATGTGAGAGTAGAAATGTATGGAGATGAAAGGAGATGAAAGGAGAATGTATGAGTGTGACAATAGAAGAATGGATTTTGGCTTGTACGACCCCTCATAAATAAATATTGTTTTAAATAGAATTGTTCTATAGTCTATCCAGTATTTAATGCAATTACATCAGAAGTAACTGTAAATAAATGACAGAAAAATGAAGAGTAATCCCTTACTTTACTTTTTCAAGGGAAAAGTAATTAAATTACAGTAAATACTTAGTAATGCAATTAGGGCTGTGAAACGATTAATCGCATCCAAAATAAAAGTTTGTGTTTACATATATGTAAACACAAACTTTTATTTTGGATGCGATGAATCATTTCACAGCACTAAATGCATTACAACCATCACTGATACTACATGCATGTTTGTGTGTGTGCGTGTATAAGGGCTGGAATCGACGTAATCGATTACGTCGATTGCGTAAATTAGTCGTTGCGCGGTTTACATCCGGTAACGTAAAACTGTTTACAACACACAACTGCAAAATCTGTTAAATTACTACGCATGTACAAAACGTTGTGGATATCCACATTCAAACTGATAATACGTAGTAATTAATGTGGCGCTCATGCACACTTCCCCCTTAACCACAGGTTATTTCTGTATCTTTCCCTCTTCTCTCTCACCTCTCCATGCTCCACCGCTCTGCCCTTCGGAGTGTCCTCAGGTAAGAAGTAGAGTCTAGAACTGGCCAGCAGGCGGCGCTGCGTCTGATCTTCCCACAGCAATGTGACCTCCGCTATACACACCGGCTCCTGAGGGCCACAGCGCATGAAGTAGAACTCCCCGAGCTCCCAGACCCGAGTCGCACCCCCGGATTCCTGCTTGCAACCCACTGACTTATAAAAGGCAAAGGAGCCTCGGAGGCAGCTAGGAGCACCTAACCACTGATCAAGACAAGAGCGAACAAAAGAAAACAGGTTAGGGAATGAACATACGACTGAATGCACATATGAGAAAAGAAAGAAAAAAAAAATCCTGTGCAGCTGTGAGAAAACATCTTAAATACCTTCAGTATTAAAGGGATAGTTCAGCCAAAAATGAAAATTATGTCATTTTCTCTCCCTCAAGTCAAATTTCTTTCTTCTGCTGAACACACAAGAAGATATTTTGAAGAATTATGGGTAACCAAACTGTTTATAGACCCCATTGACTTGAAAAAAAAAAAAGAGCTATGGAAGTCAAAATATCTTCTTTTGTGTTCTGAAGAAAGAAACTCGTACAGGTTTGGAATGACTTGAGGCTGAGTAAATAATGACCGAATTTTTTATTTTTGGGTGAACCGTCTCTTTAATGAGTCAGAGCACAAAATTATAAGTTAGCCTGCACACGATCACAAGCAGTCTGTGGTTAAAAAACAACTCATCAATTCATTCATTTCAGTTGGAATTTGCTCCTGCGCAGATATTTTAAGCAAATAGAAGTGTTGTCGTTGCACAAACACTTCATAACAGTCAGAGCTCTGGTAGGAAACGTATGCATACGGAGCTCAAAAACACACATGCAAACACCCTTCACATGACTCACATGACAGCGTCGCTGTCTTCTCAAATCAGCTGAGCACTAAGACAAAAATATTCGACGTCTCGACTTCTAGCAGGATTTTTTTTTTGCTAAACATAAGAGACATAAACATCCTATAGAGTGGGGCAAATGACACATGAACTAATCATTCACGTAACCCACTCAGAATAGTTTGGTAAAGTTTCCATGGTTGAAAACACATTCCAATGTATTAATCTACTTAGGAATGGCCTGATAGCAATGGAAAAACACAAAGATTTTTTCTATTATTTGAGTTGCAGAAAGTAAAACATAAAAATCCCAGAGATGATGCAAAAACATGGTTTTCGGCTAGCAAATATAAAAACTGTAACTAAAAATGGACAATAAATGTGAATGCTACACTAAATATTTTATGTTTTTGTTTGTGATATTCAAAGAAATATATAAATACATATGAAGATTGGTTCATTTTATCTTCAACATAATGAAGATAATTCAGTTGATAACATATTATTGGTCAAAAGCATGAATGTAGAATAGTGTTTAACTATATTCATTTAAATTATATTTATAACATTAAAATGTTTTAATACTATTGTTATTGTAATATTTTATTAAAAAAGTTATTGTATTAGCATACTAAAAGAGATTTACAAATAAATAAAACAAAATAGTTAAAGGTATAATAATGCAAAAGGCTAATGAGGATTCATTTATCTGAAACAAAATGAATTAATTTGATGATAGATATTTTGATATTAGATCAAATGGACAATAAATGTGGAGGCTATACTGAATATCACAAAAACTAATTATTTAAAGAACTATGTATATACATATTAAGATTGATTCATTTATCTTTAACATACTGAAGATAATTTAGTTGATAACATGTTTTTGGTTAAAAGCATGAATGTATAATAGTGTTTAAATGTATTAGTATGTTATTTTAATGACATTTCAAATGTTTTAATACTAGTATCAATATTTTTGTTGTTTTAATAACTTACTGAAATGTTATTGTTGTATTATTAGAAAAGAGTTATAAATAAATAATAAAATAAAATAAAATAAAATAGTAAAAGTTATAATGCAAATATTTTACAAGGGTGTATGGTGTATGTATGGATGAAAGCCTATATTTTTAACTATGATAAAATACACAATTTGAAGTAAATATCTTGACTTAAACTATAAAAGTTATTAATGTCAGCACTACAAACTATTTTCAAACATAGTCTACACCACAATGACAAATCATAAAGTAATAAGCTCTTTAACTATAGGCGACCTTTCTGTTTTCGTTGTCATGATTGATATTGACATTAAAATATGAGTGAAAAATGATAAATAATGCAATATGCACATGGAAATTATTTAATTTATCCTTATGCATTTTGTAAATGGACAATTCACACATGCATAGCATTGTTTGTCATCTGTTTTCCATAGTAATATTGCATTGCCTCTTGAACGTGGCCTGTGCATGACATTACTCAGTACTTTAACTCAACATGTCAATCACAGGACCCGTTCACGAGGGTCAATCACCCCCGCCCCACCCCCACTGGTAACCCACATTTTCACCGAAAAACCAACCAATCAGAAGCCACAACACTCGGCGTCCACATGTCGAGCGCCTACTGGTAAAAAAAGAGAACTAGTCTTACAGTTAAACCACAATACACGTCTGTGACTGTCAACTTTTCACTTTATATACTCCAACGAGCACTTAAGTGAGTGTTTCATCCCAATCCAAAAAAATATTACATGGAGAGCTTGAGAAAGACTTTGAAAGAATAACTAAAATGACCTTGGAGTTTTTACTGAGCCCAACATTTTTTACATTTATTAGCATGCATAATGAAAAATGACTCATATCAGAGTTGCTGATCATGAGGATGAAAATGTATTATATTTTATAAACAATCATTTAAAAAAATTAAATAAAAAATAAAAACAGCGATAAACAACATCCTCAATCCGGGTGCTCTATGAAGCTAATAATACTGGTATTCACTCAATATGTGAAACAACATATTTCAGCCAACTTCCTACTGCCACATACATAAAAGTCTCATATATCATGACAAAAATGTAGGCTACTGCTGTAGCCTAGCATTTCTAGCCAACACGAATAATCTCTTAATATTAAAAGCATTGGAAAAAAATAAACGATGTTATTGTTGCTAAATACAACATTTAAAAAAATAATAACATCACGGCTCGTGTAACGATCAAATAACTTAAGTTTGACGAAAAAACTTCGTAATCTCAAATAAAATCAGCAGCTCCACCAAGTTTACCTCTTCCTAGAAGTTTCATTTTAAAATCAGGCTTAATATTCGCGGGATTTCATCGAAAAAATGTGTCGACAGATCGTGAATATTAACAATGCAGCTTTCCCTTTAAAATCGTGGGCTCGATTCGTATCGTTTTTATTAAAGAAATTAAAACAAAATCTGCTTGGCAAACGTGAAATGTGGGGGTGGGGGGCAAAAGAGGGAGAATCTAGGTAGTCAACACGACACACAAAGAAATTAATCATTAACGAAAAAAATCGAAATATCAAACGCACGCGCTCTTGATATAACAATAAATCGTCACACAAAAAACACACAGCGTCGAGGAAATTTCAAATACATTTCGAAACAAATAAAAGTTTCTCGGCGAAATATGAGGCAATATTTTCAAGTCTTCGTTGGCTTATTGGATAGGAATCAATTCAGCATTTTAGCGAACTTCAAATATTACGACGTGTCGCGGGAACAGCGGGTAAAAAAAATATAGGATATTAATTTTTAAAAACAAAGCGAATTTCGAGCTCGCGCGCCGAGCGCCTTGAGCTGCAACAAAGTAACAGTTTAAAGTTGTAATTCAGTTTACCTGTATCGTACTCTGCTCCATTGCAACTCAACATTCCCTTATCCCTCTCGATGCCCCCTATCAAGTTACACAGCCGGGTACTAACAGCACCGGCACACACATAAACGTAGCTGAAGAAAAGCTTGTGCCTTTTTGTGAAAATAGGGCAGGATCTAGGTGTGGCTTAACTCCATTTGCCAAAAGAACTTTAATATATGTTATGCATTGTACACAAAATTGCCTGTGGAAACATGCTCGCGGTTTAATTTAACCCAGTGACTAACAGTGATCACGAAATACAACACAATTTCAACATGGAGCCTTGAAATCAGCATTTCAAGACAAAATCCATATGTAGCCTACAGTACAGAGCATGCGTGCTGTTCTTCAATAAAATAGCCCATTTTGAACGCATAAAATAAGCAGCGAACCCTCTAAAGATTTGCATTACTAGTCTGACGTGACATATTTAATATTTTGTGTTATTATTTTTTTAAATATAATGTTTAAAAATATAATGTCTGGTCTATAATATATGTATGAAATTTCCCTCTAAAAATGTACATTTTCCGATTGTAAACACTGGTCTTGTTGGCCAGAAGAGTCGTTTGCTGAAACTATTAGATGAGACTGTTATTAAATGTATAGGCTAAAAGATATTAAAATATTTATATAATAAACAATGCAAAATAGTTATATTTTGTTCTCCAGCAGGGGGAGTGTCCACGTGATCCACGAGACAATGGCTGTGACATTTCATTTTTCCTGCTCTTGCTGACACCAGAAAACTGAAAACATACGACTAAATATCCTCATAATAGTGTTTTTTATTAATATTATTACAAGTTATTTAACAATTTGATATCAATTACTGGCCAGCTCTCATTTCTTAAGCGGAGGGCAACAAATACAAACTTTACAATATTGATAAATGTTATTGAGGATTTGATTATTTCCACGTGGTCTTGTGGCAGAACATATGTTGCTGTCCCGCATCAGTCCTGAGAGGATATGTGGAAGCAGGAGGTCACACCACACCACCATTATAAACAGCTTCTTGCATTTGTGTTTTTATTCTTTCAGGTCATTGTAGAATGTCTGGGTATCTGAAGCAACTCAATGTAGTTTTCCACCTAATCAAGTTTAAAAGATTTTAAAATATAGTCTGGAGACATGGAGCCACCATCTTCTGAATTCTGAATGGTCATCCTTTGGTGAATAAATGAATGAATGAATAATAAGATAGAAAAGGCAATAAGTAATATTGTGATAGGATTATAACTGCATAAATGTAATGAATTATTTGTTATTATAATGAACTGATAAAAGATTTCTTGACGAGAAAAAAAAAAGAAGTGTAGTTTTCATGTTTTCAATTTTGTAACCTGAAACCTGAAAATGAGGAAAGTATGAAGGTTAAAATGGATTTTTAAGGAAAAAACAACAGTAGTATCATTATATCATTAATAATATCATCATTCTTCTCATTTCATTGACAAGCTTTATATTTTCTAACTCTAAACATATATTAGCGATTTGACAGCACTAATATTTGTGTAACACACACATGTTATACAAACTTTTGTTATATATATATAATATATATATATATATATATATATACTGTATATATATATATATATACTGTGTGCATAACAAAAGTAGCAATAAATGTAATGTAGGGCCTATATAATGAATAATTGTATATTGGATTCAAATAATAGTTTTGGAGAAATTATATGCTTTATAAATATACAGTATAATAGCATTTTGAAGTAATTATGAATTGTGCCACTAAGCCACCCACAGTCAAGGTCAATTGTTTCTTGTTTCACATATGGCTCTGAATATACACACTAATGCTCAAAACACAAAGTCATGATATGATCTGCTTACTTCAACAATATTAAAAATTCGGTTCTTTTAGTGGAGTTTGCAACGAAATACCTCTTTAGCACACACACACACACACACACACACACACACACACACACACACACACACACACACACACACACACACACACACACACACACACACACACACACACACACACACACACACACACACACACACACACACACACACACACACACACACACACACACACACACACACACACACACAGGAAGCATTCTTCCTCACACTGGCTTTAAAAGACCTCATGGAGGCGCTGTTGCCTTTAACATTTTTTTTTTTGTCCGTGTCAAACTCTACAGGTTTCATCAGTCGATTTATCCTTCAGTTTCTCTGAGATATGACAGCTGAGATGTGCTTCAACATTCTCTAAATACGCAAATAAAATAGATTTGTAAATTGGTTTCATATATGATATAGCCAGAAATAAACAGTGGCTTAATATTCAGACTCTTATTCTGTGATGGAAATAAACACTCATGAACAGATTAGTTCACAGCTCATCATGGTTCCTACTGAGCCATTGTGAAAGTTAACAAATAGCCTACTTTTACATAACAAATTGAATTATCAACAAAAGTCTTATCTGTGTGAGTGACCAGTGAACTCATTGTGCCATCTTGCTGTTAAAAGGCTCATTTAAAATGCTGTACTAACAATTTCTACAAGAGAAATACACTCTTGTGAAAAAGTGTGCTTAACTGTATTGAATGTGTATTTCAAATCTTAAAGGTAGGCCTTTTTCTTCAATTAAGTACACTTTGCACCTTGTAATAATGTCAAATTGAAATGTTTACTTTAGAGTACATTTTAAATCATTGTTTTCATAATCTTTTGTCATGCTTTAAATAACTACACTCATTTTGATCTGTTTACCGAAGAAACATGTAAAGTAGGCTACTTTATCATTTTAACTATTGTATGTTTTTTTTATTATTATTATTACATTTAAAGTTTATATACTTTGAATGTGCTAAAAGTGGGTCAAAAGCACTAGCCTAATTACATTTAATATAAATGTAAAAAATAATACATTTTCATTTAATAGTAAATAACTAGCAACAAGTCTCCAAAACATTACATTCTATTCACACTTAAGTTTATTTATTGAAAGTAGGCTATATTATTTTTCTAAATAGTTTTTTAAATGTACTCCAAAGTATATAGGCTACTACATCTTTTTCACAAGGCGAGAGAGAGAGAAGCTGAAATGCAAAGTAGCCTATATTTTAGCATGTATGCTAATAGCTTGTTTTGGCGTATATACTTTTACATTTGGTGATAATAATACGTTTTTTTATTTTTTTATTGACCTCTATGATAAACTCATTTACAATCAAAGCTATTAAAGTATTTTGTAAACTGGCTCAACCAATGGCACGATTTGGAGGCGGGGCTACTTGTTTGTCGAACCAATGGCAGGTTCTAAGAATGCTAATCAGGCAAAAGTGGAAAATGCATTATTGAGCTAAATTTATAGAATCTTTGAAGGAAAACAATAGCAATGGGAGTAATACAAGACCACCAGGGTGGGATGTTGAAGTATTTAAACTAATTTAGGCGAAGAAAATGATATAATACCAAAAACAAACAGAACTCTATAGGCAGCAGCTAGAGAGAGGAAACACTCCACAGGAAGTGTCTAAAATGACTGGAACACAAACTGGACAAAGAAACATAGCAATGGTACTTTTGAGTTATGGGACGGTCTGCCTGAATTTTCTTTTAAAACCGACCTTGACCCGGTGGAAAAGCAAGCTTTCTCAGGAAGTTTGTGGCATCCTGAAATCAGATTTAGCTCAAATGTCAACATACTTATTGCAGGGGTTTTTCCTTTCTCTCTTGGCAGTGAAATCTGAAATATGACACTTCATGTTTTAGTTTGCAATCTTGCAAGAAATACTACTCAGTATTAACAACTCATGAGCTTCCTTGTTTTGCTCAACTTCTCGAGGCTGTGCGAGGCCACAAGGATTCTGGGCTTCTGCCAAATAGTAGCAGAAGTGCTGGGCCGATAATGGAACACAACTAGACCTGTTTAACTCCTCTGAGTTTCCTTTCACGAGTCCATAAAGTCTTATTGCTGTAAAATAAAATCCTTTAAGCCAGAACTAAAATCTGTTCCAAATTTAACAACACAAAAGCCTTTGTTTCAGCTGTTTTTTTCCCCCCAGAATAAAATATGCGTCACAATATCACATTGACAAACATGAGCATGTTCAAAGAGCGTGTGAAGTGATATGTGTATGATGGAAGTGTGAATCAACTGACAAAAACTTGATAAACACACAAGTGACAGAAGCAAGAGCCTCTGCTGAAACAACACAGCTAAAAACAGCCCAAGCTGCTTGGCTGCTTTTAGAGGGGTTTTGGCAAATTTATTTAGTTGGACCAGCTAAAACCAGCAGAACACCAGTTTGGCCAGCTAAACAAATGGCTAAAACCCCTCTAAAACCAGCCGAGACCAGCTAAAACCAGCAGAACACCAGTTTGGGCAGCTAAAAAAATGGCTAAAACCAGCCGAGACCAGCTAAAACCAGCAGAACACCAGTTTGGCCAGCTAAACAAATGGTCAAAACCCCTCTAAAACCAGCTGAGACCAGCTAAAACCAGCAGAAAACCAGTTTAGGCAGCTAAACAAATGGTCAAAACCCCTCTAAAACCAGCTGAGACCAGCTAAAACCAGCAGAACACCAGTTTGGCCGGCTAAACAAATGGCTAAAACCCCTCTAAAACCAGCCGAGACCAGCTAAAACCAGCAGAACACCAGTTTCGGCAGCTAAAAAAATGGCTAAAACCAGCCGAGACCAGCTAAAACCAGCAGAACACCAGTTTGGCCGGCTAAACAAATGGCTAAAACCCCTCTAAAACCAGCCGAGACCAGCTAAAACCATCAGAACACCAGTTTGGGCAGCTAAACAAATGGCTAAAACCAGCTGAGACCAGCTAAAACCAGCAGAACACCAGTTTGGCCAGCTAAACAAATGGTCAAAACCCCTCTAAAACCAGCTGAGACCAGCTAAAACCAGCAGAACACCAGTTTGGCCGGCTAAACAAATGGCTAAAACCCCTCTAAAACCAGCCGAGACCAGCTAAAACCAGCAGAACACCAGTTTGGGCAGCTAAAAAAAAGTCTAAAACCAGCCGAGACCAGCTAAAACCAGCCAGTTTGGGCAGCTAAAAAAATGGCTAAAACCAGTCGAGACCAGCTAAAACCAGCAGAACACCAGTTTGGCCAGCTAAACAAATGGTCAAAACCCCTCTAAAACCAGCCGAGACCAGCTAAAAACCAGCAGAACACCAGTTTGGCCAGCTAAACAAATGGTCAAAACCCCTCTAAAACCAGCCGAGACCAGCTAAAAACCAGCAGAACACCAGTTTGGCCAGCTAAACAAATGGTCAAAACCCCTCTAAAACCAGCTGAGACCAGCTAAAACCAGCAGAACACCAGTTTGGCCGGCTAAACAAATGGCTAAAACCCCTCTAAAACCAGCCGAGACCAGCAGAACACCAGTTTGGTCAGCTAAACAAATGGTCAAAACCCCTCTAAAACCAGCTGAGACCAGCTAAAACCAGCAGAACACCAGTTTGGGCAGCTAAACAAATGGCCAAAACCCCTCTAAAACCAGCAGAACACCAGTTTGGGCAGCTAAACAAATGGCCAAAACCCCTCTAAAACCAGCTGAGACCAGCTAAAACCAGCAGAACACCAGTTTGGGCAGCTAAACAAATGGCCAAAACCCCTCTAAAACCAGCAGAACACCAGTTTGGGCAGCTAAACAAATGGCCAAAACCCCTCTAAAACCAGCCGAGACCAGCTAAAACCAGCAGAACACCAGTTTGGGCAGCTAAACAAATGGCCAAAACCCCTCTAAAACCAGCCGAGACCAGCTAAAACCAGCTACTTGTAGCTTAAACCAGTTAAGACCAGCTAACTAGCCTAGCTTGTTTTAGCTGTTTGTTTTTTAGCAGGGATGGTTTATAATCTTTGATTTTTTTGAACATAAAATGTGTGAAGTGATTCTTTCAAAGATTATGTGCACCAAGTTTTCCTCATTATTTTTGTATGTGTATCACACTCTAAACCCAAACGTTCTTTGTTTTTTAAGATGAAATGAGGTTGGAGCCTTTCCAAGAATTTCTACATAATCATACACATACAGATCCTCTCCAGCAGATACAGAGACAATATTCGCATATTTCAGTGTCAAATCACATGGGAACTTGTTTTGAGGCTTTGCAAATAATGCCTGCAAGCATCATAACCGTTATTATTTTACACATATTGGCTCTTTATGTCAGTTGTGTTTATTTAATAAATTTGATTAAATATTTTCTTTATTTAAACATAAAATAATCATAAAACTTTTCAATAAACTTCAATTTGTTTACATACATTTTTAGTTAATGCATATAATGAAGTTTTTTTTTTTTTTTTTTTTACAGCGTTTACTGATGCATTTTTGACATTTCAAGTTGTGTCAATAATTATGAGTTCATGTTTTATGGATGAACATGTTAACAATGAACAATGTTGCATTTATAATTAACCTATCTATAAAGTAGATTCATTAATGCTATAAATGTTGTTACATTACATCAGGAATACTAATTCATCAGCTAATTACATTATCATATATACTGCAACTAATGCATTAACATTGAGCCTTATTGTACTAAAATAAAACAGAAAAAGCGTCATTAAAACATTTACTAGTTAAAAACTTAAATGTATTGGACCTTCAAACTGATTTACCTCAGTCACATTTTATTTTCCACTGTAGATATGGAGTGCAGAAAACTTGTTCTGTCCATACTTTAGGACATTCTCATAAATCCCACATAACTGGGTCACAATTTCAATACAAAGTGTCCCACAGAGACGTCACCCCCTCCCTCACTGTGTGACATACATTCCTCCTGTTTCCCTCCATATTCTCTTTTCTTTGAGGACATTTGCACATGTGCAGGGGGAAAGCATGAAAACACAGACCAATTCTTCTATCATCATCTGAATTTTCAGTCTTCAGTGTCACATGATCCAATATGCTTCTATATGCTGATTTGATCCTCAGTTATTATCAATGTTGGAAAAAGTGTAAGGAAATATAAAAGAAATTACAATGAAGTGCTGTATCATACAAATACCACAAGATGGCGCTGCCATTCCACAAATCAAATTACATTCCACAATTCAAAAATCACACACTGCTTATTCCAAACCTCTGATCCTGAGTGTGTGTGTGTGTGTGTATATCCAACTAAAAAGAAACCAGAATGGCTTCATTCCACATCATTAAATATTTCTAGTCAACCTGTAGTTCATCTGGTCGGAGACTGACTAGCATGTTTAGAGAAAGACAACATTTCTGTAAGCCCTTAAAATATACCCAGCACTTCAGAAGGGACATTCAGAAAACGACATGGTAAATATTTGCCAGCTTCTCAATGAAAATGTAAAGAAAAGATTGCTGTAAAGGTGCGCTCACAAACATTTTGCTAAAGCACCGCTCAATTTCAAACCAAGCAACTTTCTTTCATATGCGTGGGGAACTTTTTCTTCCTCGGAAACTCCGATCGTGAAATTTCACTGAAGAAAAGGGCACAGGCAGAAGTTATGTTTGATAGGTTAAAAACAGACACTTAATACAAACATCATGAGCTGTCAATATCATTTAATACACATTTATAACACAACAAAGGCTTTAAATATATAAATTTGTGTATTTTTCATTTTATAAAAAGCCATAGAAATGGAGAGGCATTGAAAAGCACAGACACCAGTGTTACTAAAAGCACGTCGACACTATCTTTTGAATTTTCTTTTTCTTGAGAGTCTTAGGCTGTTCTTAGAGGAGTCAATAAGGCAGTCGGTGTTTTCTGATCGAGGACTGAAGGTGTTACTGGGACAGGAAGTCATCGACGAGGAGTCTACGCTTTCAGACGTCCCCGTCACCGTAGGATCGGCAAGACCGCTGGGGAAGCATTCATGAAATGATCAGTGCTGATTTAATGGGGAAAAAAATAAAGGCATATGCACATACAATGTTTAGCCAACAATATTGAAATTGTACCAGCTGCTCTTTGTAGAAACATCAGATGGTCCAGGTTCATCACTGCCTGAAAGTGAAGAATTAAATATAATAAAAAGCCTCATCGCTCAAGCTTTACTGGCATAAACAGCAGAAATTCAATCAATATGCAAATGTATTCAATAAATGTAAATCAATATTACACACCAGTGGGTCTCCGTTCTGTCCGTTCCAGAGCAGAAAGTAGGCCGTTTTCCTGCAAAAACACTACAATAATGAAACTTGATACAAACACAGGGCTCGACATTAACGCTTGTCTGGGACGAGTGGATTTTTGAAAGAGAGTTATAATTGCCCCGACCGGACAAGTAGCCTGATTAAAACGGCAATAACAAAATAACTAGGGAATCATCAAATTGCGAGAACGATTCTGCATTCATTTAGCATAAGTGCCGATTGATAGTGGATAATAATATAACATTTATAATGTACTGACGGTAACCAGGTTGCGCTATCGAGAAGAGGAGAAATGGAAACAAATGAGCGCAGCACATACAAAAGTATCACACGACCAAGAGTGTGAATAACATCACAACTGAAAATGTGACACTGATTTAATATGACAGTTAAATAAACAAGTAATTAATATTAAGTCACTTAGATTTTAGACGGTTGAGCCAAAGATTCAATGACCCATTGTACGAACTGAATGAATGAATGAATAACTGACTCACTTCATTAAGACGGTCACCTGCCGCCACCTACTGGCGGTTTAGTGTTTAAAAGTATCATTCTTTCCAACATTTCTTATTTGTATATTAAAAAAAATATTTTAAAACAATCTCGTAACATTATTTAAAGCAGTTGTAATTTTTCAGGGTAATTTATTTAATTTGATCGGTAACAGCCCTATAGTGTCTTTTATTTCTAATTTAATTTATTGATCAAATTTAAGAATTTAAAATGAAAGATAAAGCATATATTTATAATATTAGAGGGAAAAAATGCCCTTTGTAAAGGTGAAAATATCATAAATATGCAGATTTAAATATGTCAACGCTGACTGAACAGTGATGAGAATATTGCTTCAGAATAAATTATATTTACAACACAAAAAATATAAATAAATTCCGGACAAGCAAATGTTTTACTCGGACAAGTGAATAGGGCTGCAGCTATCGATTCTTTTTGTAATCGATTAATCTAGCACTTAATCGATCGATTAATCGAGTAATCGGATAAAACATTTTTTGTGTGTTTTTAAACAACCAAAACAAATAATGCATGACGAAAATGAGGTATTTATTCCAACTCCAGCATTTGGCTCCAAAACTAAGCCTATTTATTGCAATCTTGACCCATTTAGTGTTTATAAGTGCCAGTGCCAACAATTATATAACAAGACAGTTAAGTCAACTTACTGTAAAACATGTATAACATGTAAAACTATCAATACAAACTTAAATAGTAAAGGCCATTTGGCCTTAGTTTTGTCTTCTTAATACAACATTACAAAAAAAGGATTGCACCTTCTGCAAATTACCCACTGGAGAACAAAAATAAATGAAATGAATATAAAATATCAAGCCCAACAGGTACACAATGTATACAATTTATAAAACAAAATAAGTGTAGCTTTGAAAAGGGGAATGTTTTATTGCAAATATGCATTTTGTTAAATAGAAAAAGAACAGCATTTTGTTTTTCACTTAGGCTAGTTTAAGTATATTATCACGTTTTGTAGTATTATATTTTTTTTGTTAATTGAAAATGTTCTATGCTCAATTACTTTGGTAGCTGATTATGTCTTCCCCAAAAGTACGAGTGGATTGGAGAGGCTGGGGAGTTTCATTTTTTGTTGTTGTCTGTAACTATTTGGCAGACGTGACAGACTACAAACAAGGTCTCGCAAAGACTGCAATACAATATTTGTTCCTCCATCACGTCCCGGTGTATACAGTGAATGCATGCTGAAATTATTGTTGCGTGGCTACATAAAAGTTTAAGCATATGCATTGCCGCAATTGGTCTGACTGGCGCGTGTGAGAGACGAGGGTGCGTGTGTGTGTGTGTGAAGCGGTTCTTTTTTTAGGCTATACTCTCTTGCAATTGAACGTGAATACGTTTACTACTTAAAAACATCAAAGCTAAACATCATATCTAGTCAAACCGCATCACGACATCATCACTACAAATACAGTATGGGATTAAAATCAGTGAACATCAATGTATAGGCTTAGGCACGGGCGGAAATATTGGCGCTGGGTCAAAAAAAAATGCGGGACAGAATCGTTACCTTGTTTCAGCAACTGACGCAGTTAGGAAGCGATCCCAAACTTTAGACATTCTCTGCCGTTTATGGACATCTTTACTCTCCGCCATCGCGCCAACTAAATTCAAAATGTATCACGCGCTATGGTGTGCTTCCTGAACACTGAACAACGGTCCGTGTGAAATCAGATCCCTGCGCGTATAGTGCGCGTCATAGGAATTTAACGAGGCTTCGAGGCAGAGTTTTTGCCTCGAGGAATTTTTGTAATCGAGTAAATCGAGTAACTCGATGAATCGTTTCAGCCCTACAAGTGAATGACCGATTTACTTGTCCAAAAGGACAAGAACGTGAAAAGACAATGTCGAGCCCTGACACAATACAAATCCTTTCAGAGAACGCTAAACATTTAAAAATGATGTGCAAGCATACTTGTTTCAGTATGTAACGGTCACCTGATTAGTTCCCGGGTCTTTCTTTTTAAAGCACGACTCAACATGTTCTGGATACTCCTGTGGAGAAAACAACTCCTGACACAGGTAGCACTTCTCCATCTCTGCTGATCTGTGAAGAAAAAGACCATTCAAAGACAGTGTGTCGTGTCTTTTATGACACTACTATTGTAATTTATTCTCAACATGTTCATGTTTGCTTCACCTACTTGCCAGATCGCTGAGTTGCCTCTGTTAAATTTCCTCTGGTCCTCTTCCGTCGGGCAACAACTACAAGAAAATTAAATATTTCATTTCACAAATTTATTGACCTTTTCCACAAATATCTCAATAGACTCTATGCACACCGACTGCATATGTATTTCCACTAAAATCTCAGTGCTAAGCGAACTCTTTCTGTCATATGTCTAATAACTGTTGATTACAAATAATTACATTATATATTAATACATTATTAACATTTAAGTATAACCATAACGTTTTAGTAATAAATCCCAGATGCGTAATACCTTTAATGTGAAGGTGGATCGGATCAATGTTAATTTGTCCTGTTATGTGACACTTCCTGAAGATTTAATTTTGTGCTAAATCTCCATACCCAGCACAGCACCGGAAGTCACGATGGACACTGATGTTAAATGCGAACGCGATTGTGCATGGAGTCCATTATAATAATCATAATATTTGCATAATGAATATGATTGATCTTCTTCCCTAGATCTATTTGCACACTGAATATTATATTCAGCATACATACTTCACACATAATATTCAGCAATATTACTGATTTGACTGTACTGACACTATTGGATGAGAACCGAACTTAGCTAGACGATGACATCACTGTTTTCTACAGAGCTGCTTTATAGCTGAATTGAACTCCCTTCATACTTACAGTTACTGAACGGAACTGAATAATCTCAGAACTGATTTCAGCTCAATAATGACTTTACTATTGTCTTTCATTTCCATCACTGAATCATTATTTTCCTGTTTAACCCTGCTTTGAAACAATCTGCATGGTATAAAGCGCTCTATAAACAAAGGTGACCTTGTGATTGTTCTTCCTGCTGGTCTGCTTCGCCGTCACAGTAAGCTGCGTGGATCTCGATCCTGCTGAAGGGGAAGAGTTTAGAGCACATGGGACACTCCATCCTCTGACCGTGAGGAGGAGCAGCTTCTGCTGGATGGATCTCCTGCTCCATCATCTCCTCCGCTGCCACAGACGCACCTTCTCCCTCCTCCACCTCCATCACGTCGCTGGCAGCGTGAGACTGGGGCTGTGAACAAGGCAAGCTCTCTTACAATTACAAGGTCCTTCAATCTGCTTGTAAATAAAAAGTGTATTTCTTTAAGGATGCTGCCTGTGTGTTTGTATAGTGCTACTGTACCTGTGCGGGACTGGCGGGACTGGTGATCATTAGCTCGGGTGAGCTGTTTCCAGTCATCTGAGTCTCTGTATTCACATTCAACCGAATTATGTTTATGCCACAGGAAAGGCTTTCATCATCTACTGAAGAGTCACTTACCTGGACAAACTATGTCATCCTCGTCACAACCCTCATGAGTCTGGGCTTCCTGTTCCTCTTGCTCAGCTGGACCCTTTATTTGAGTTTCATCTGAAATATCCCACGGAGTTTTCTTCCTGTCAATGAGATGCGATAGGCCAGCTTTATAATACTTTTATGATGTTACTTGTCCTTTTTTAGAGCTTCAGCACCATCCACTTCATCACTTTGAGTAAATCTTTCAGTTCTATGCCAACTATTCCTTCAAATACTGTATATAAGAAATGAGGGGGAAAAAATGGGTACATATGCAATAAAACATACAATATACAATACATTTATATTATACTATGATACATTTTTTTTTTGATGAACAGGAGGTTCAAAAGAAAAGCATTTATTATATAAATCTTAAATATATTAAACATAATTAATCATTAATAAATTAAATATAAATCTTTTGTAACATAATACATGTCTTGTGTCTTTTTAACTTGCAGACCCTTAAAAGTTTTAAGTATATTAGACCATACAATGCATTACAAGGCATAATTACTATATTAAAAATACTTTTATAATGCATTCACATAAAGGCTTTAAGTAAAGTGTTACTGATATAGCCTTTTTAAATGTGGTGCTGACTGTGTGCTTCTGACATAAGTATGTCACCTAGTTCTTTCAAAGGGTAGAATGTGTGACATAATTGGTGGAAAAGCCACAGTGGTGGAAACACCAGAACTACACGGTATTTTACCTGAAAGATCTATTTGCAGCTGCAGTTACAGGCTCCTCTTGGCTGAGGAAAGGGCTTTTTTCCTGTTGAGAAGGCAAACAAGATATCAGCAACAGGTGCTGTCTTTGTTATAGTCAATAACTGGAGTGTCATCTTGTGGTTGATAATGGTATTACACTAAAAACAAAACCCTACAAAGCTACTTAGAGCCATGGATCTAGTTCTGACAACAAAATCGGTTCATTTCACACGACACCGACATCCCTAGATCTAAACAATCACCCTGATATAGAGATTACAGTAATACCAAAACCAGTATACTCACTACCTGCTCATCTTTTGTCTCTGGAGAAGACACGACTACGTATGTTTCGCTCTGTCCTCCCTCAGCCTCCTCCTGTGACCCCACCACAGACCCCTGCCTTTCTTCCTCCCTCGCTCCTTCTACCGCTTTTCTGTTCTTTTCCTTCCCTCCCTCTTCTTCATTCTCCTCCTCATCCTCTGACAGCTGAGGAGCTCTGTTGCGCTTCCATCTCCTCCCAGCGAACGGCCTCTCTGAGGACCCAGGCAACACCTAAAAACAAACAAATGTATAATTTGGCAATCTTGAGGATTGAGGAATATTCATAAGGAAAGCTGATCAGTTTCAGATTGTTCCTATAAACGCTGTAATGCGACAGTTGATGTCACTCACTGGCTGCCCCCAATCTGCTTTGCGCAGCAGCTTTCGCTGGGCCTCCTTCAGGCTCTTCTCGTACACCTCCATCTGACACATGATCACACGCGTGTACTCGTCCGGGCTTTGCCCCATGGGACAGAAAGGCACTCCCCAGTAGTAGGAGATCGTGCATGGTCCTTTTCCCACTGACGTACGTGTAGGTTTACGGTCAGAGGTTTGGGATTCAGCACCTTTGGACGCTCTTAAGTCCTCCTCCAGGACAGACCGAGACATTTGTGTGTCTTGTGTGGAAGGATCGATGGTGATGGTAGCTGAAGAGATACAGGACTGGTTTGGAGAAAGCTTAGTCCTGATTGGCCTGATTGAAATCTTCTTGACTGGGCTTGGGAAGAGAACCTGCAAATGACAACATTTTCCAATTCTGGTTAAACCTGGATGTTTATATGTAGCTATTGGAATATTTTTGTAATCAGCATATTCCCAATAATCTAAGACATGCACATATTATATTTTTTGGACATGCACTGATACAAGTGAATGTTCATTTATGTGGATATTTTGACCCGAAATTCTGAATACAGACATATGGCAGATTCTAATTTCTAGAAACCAGAACATTAGCTGTAACTGGTTATGGCAATATTGTGCTTACAAGGGGCTTACATAATCAGAATACATTCAAATACTGATTAATTTAATAATATCCTTGTGCATTAACATGCAGCTGTTTTAAATTTACAAACTGTTAACTTTAAAGTACAGTATCCTGCCTACCTCATCACTGCCATCATCTTCTTCATCATCATCATCATCTGCTAAATGCAAGACCATGTGACTGGTAATTTCATTCCACGACTGGTTTGGAGCTTTTTCTGCAGTTTAACACATGATGAAATGATTAGGGTGAACCCAAGTGTTCAGAATCACAGATATTGTGCACTACCGTTCAAAATATATATTTTTTACATGTTTTTGAAAGAAGCCTCTGGTCAGACTTCTTACATTGATTCGTTGATAAACAGAAAGTTTAAAAGAACTGCAATTATTTGAAATAGAAATCTTTTCTAACATTATACATGTCTTTACGGTCACTCTGTATAAAATGTTTAACGGTAGAGTATGTCAATGGGAGCTTTTCAACTTTTATATAATTTTTCTTTAAAAAGCCTGAATAATTGGCCTTTCTGAATTAACATTTGTATGGAACCATCGCACAGAGAACCCAATAACTTGTCAGGCCCTGTCGGCAGGAACCAAACTCGCTCTGTGTGGTGACGAATACTACAAAACACAGCTCAGTCTTGCAGCAACAGTGGGTCAACCACACATGCAACTTGAAGCATAAAGTAAATGCTTTTCTATTGCCAGAACTCACAATCAAACTGTCATTTCTATACTCAACACTAAGCACTTCGTTTGACATGACTATACATCCCCAAAGTACCACTTAGAAATTAACTATGCAAGTTAATCTATATTTGTGTGGCAGCATCAGACAAAGATGGCAAGTTGAAAATTGTAAACTCTTGGTTCTAGGCCATATGTCTCAGAGTAAATAGAGCAAACATTGCCAGTATGGCCACAGTAGAGAGGAGGAGTGTAAGAAACAACATACCAGTGTCAGATTTTACATTCTCACCCTGAGTGGTTTGATCCTCCACTTGCTTTTGGTCAGGAGTTTTCTGTTAAAATGATAACACAATAGAGTTAGAACACAAATAGAGATGATAGATAGAGTCAGGGACGTTCAATCTCATCTCTGAAGATCTAGGGCGAATCCCAATTCACATTTTATGTATCCTATACAGAATGAGAACGTATGGGTAACATAGTAGGTCGAGGATTTTACAGATACTACACTATTTCCACAGATTTTTACACATAAGACCTTCTTGGGTAGCTCTCCAAGAGCAGAATTGTGTCATTACAAGTTAAATCTTTGAAATAAAAATGATTAGAACATGCATTACAGAGGATTAAGGCCTGTTGACACCATGAACGATAACTATCCACACACCAATGCAGAATAACGTTCTGATTATAGAACGATTTTTAAAACTATATTTATTGTTATAGTTGTCATCCTTGGTGTGAATTGGCCTTTAATCCAGTCAAAACCTGATAAAATAGAACTAGTCTTTACAAAAAACATGTGAATGGGATTAGAATGAAGCTCTCTGAAGAATATACACACTATCGTTCAAATGTTAGGGGTTGGTGAGACTTTTTAATGTTTTTGGAAGAAGTCTCTTATGCTCGCCAATACTGCATTTATTTGATCAAAATACAGTAAAACCAGTATGATTCTGAATTTCTTACAATTTAAAATCCACTTTTCATTTCAAGCGTAATCATAATTTATTCCTGTGATGGTAAAGCAACATTTTCAGCATCATTACTCCAGTCTTTAGTGTCACATGATCCTTCCATCATTCTGATTAATATGCTGATTTGGTGCATAAGAAAAAAAAAATTGTGTTAAATGTTAAAACCAATTGTGGTACTTAATATTTTTGTGGAAACCGTGATACATTTACTTTACTGTTCAAAAGAACAACATTTACTTGAAATAGAAAAGTTTTGTAACATTATTAAGTCTTAACTCACTTTTGATCCGTGCTAAATAAAATCATTTCTTTAAAGGAACCGCATGTAAGAAATGTATTTCAATTAATCATAAAATGGCCCTGATATGTCACTAGATATTAAGAAATCATGTTCATTTCAAATACTTATATCACTGACAACAGTAGTCCGGCCAGGATATTGTCATTTAAAAGTGAAGTTGCAGCCCTCAACTGATGTTGATGTTGTCATGTTGTGTTTTGGCCTGATGCTCCACCCTCCACCTATCTACCAATCATGAAGTCAGTAGTGTTTCGGCATCCGGGTTGCCAGCTCTGCTCTAGTTACCACAGCTGCAGCTACAAACGTGTCGGATAAAAAATGCCAGCCTATCTGGCAACCTGGGGGGGGATACACCGCTAGTGATAGCAGTACCAGTTTTGGCCACAATCTTACTTACAGTTCCTTTAAAACAACAACAAAAAAATCATAGTAATCCCAAACGGTTGAACAGTAGCGTAACTGATAAACATCTACATAGTTTTAAGCTGTCCTACTTACACTTGTTTCAGTGACGTCTTCATTGCTGTTTTCGGGCACACATTTGGGGCTTGATTTCTGGGATCTTCTAGAAGGTGAAAGGCACGAATCTGGATCTGTGCTCAAACCTTGGCTTAGCTGTGTTGGTAAAGGAGTATCTTCATCAGGTATTTGAGTATCGTCTTCCTTCCCGTTAGCATTTGATTGGCCATCTTTGTCCTCTGGCAGATCCCTTGTTGGTTGGAAGCGATCCTGAGTGAAGACGGGCCATTTGGAAAGAGGTGAATCCTTCTGTGGGGACAGAAACCTGTCGGCGCAGGTGGAAGTGGCAGTGCTGTCCTCTGTGTGAAAGTTTATCGAGCCTGCGCTCCCCGGGATGAGTTCCTGACTCAGTTTCTCCACACACACTATAGGCTGGCGAATGAAGCTGCGATGCCTGGGGAAGACTGGGGACAACTGGGACTGTGATTTGAAGAGCTCATCCTCCGGAGTGTCGCTGATGACTGTCAGTTTATCTGAGGTCTTGTCCTGGGAATATGCATCAACATGTGGGAAACAAAGGGGAAGGTAAATACTTTTATAATTAAAGGGATAGTTCACCCAAAAATTAAACGTTTTCATTAATTACTCACCCTCATGTCGTTCCAAACCCGTAAGACCTTCGTTCATCTTCGGAACACAAATTAAGATATTTTTGATGAAATCCGAGAGGTTTCTGAACCAGCCATTGGCAACAACGTCATTGCAACTTTCAAGGCCAAGAAAGGTAAAGACATAGTTAAAATAGTCCATGTGACTACAGTGGTTAAAAAAATGTATGTTAAGAAGTGACAAGAATACTTTTGTGCGCAAAAAACTAAAACGACTTTATTAAACAATATCTTCTCTTCTGTGTCAGATCTCCTACTACGCTATTTGCGTAATGTAAACAGTGCAGCGCTTCCAGGTTCTACGCAAGAACACCGTCTCACTATTGGCCGATGCTGGTCACGTGAGCACCACGACACATGCATGTGATGCTGACGCAGGAGCTAGTATAGCCAATATTGAGTCGATGTTCTGATGTAGAAGCAGGAAGTGCTGCACTGTTTACACTACGCCAACAGCGTAGGAGAATGACGTGGAAGACAAGAGATTGTGAATAAAGTCGTATTTTGGTGTGTTTTTTCGCACAAAAAGTATTCTCGTCGCTTCATAACATTAAGGTTGAACCACTGTAGTCACATGGACTATTTTAACAATATCTTTACTACCTTTCTGGGTCTTGAAAGTTGCAATGACGTTGCTGCCTATGGAGGGATCAGAAAGCTCTCAGATTTCATCAAAAATATCTTCATTCAAAGTCAACCTTACAGGTTTGGAACGACATGAGGGTGAGTAATTAATGACAGAATTAAAATTTTGGGGTGAACTATCCCTTTAACCATATATGAAATAAAAGTCCAAAAACTGTATTTTTAAATGAACCTTCAGACCTTTTTTTGTTGTGTTGTGTATCATATTTTTGTTGTGTATCATATACAGCAAAAAAGGCCTTTTACTTGCTAAAACAGTATAAACTATCAATCAGATGAAAGAAGGTACATAATAGATTGCGTACAAAAGCAAGGTTGAGATCATTTTGACAATTTAGAGGCCTTGGAAATTTGGGTATCAAATATGATACAGTAGGCTTTATAGGTTTAAGAAGAAAACATATATAATGTGAAGCCATTTCATAAAAACTAACCTGAGAGGTAGCAGGAGTCTTGGAGACCTGAGTTAAACTCCTCGATGAAAGATGCGAGGAGGTCACCTGTGACAGATCAGGCATTTCCAGCAGCGGACTAGTCTTTTCCCTCTCATTCTCGCTGTGTCTCTGATCTTGTCTGGGGTAAGACAGCTTTCGTCTCAAGTGCAATATTGTATTTGTTACATTCTGCTGTGGTTGACCTGAAGAGCTGGCTGCTTCATCCTGACCCTGTGAGTCTTTTACAGCGCTCTCCTGCAGAAACACACACAGCATTTTTGATTAATGCCATTCTGCTCTTTTGGTATGAGACTTGTGACTTGTGAGACTTAAGGGTGGAATCCACTACACATTTGCACAGACCCTCCCCTTACACCCCCTCTCCGATTTGCAGTCTGCACGAGGTGCCCAAAGTCTGCAGATTTTGGTAAGTCAGAGTTTTCTCATCAGAAAAATCACATAGTGTATATGATAGGCACAGACTTTTTTGCTTCAAACATATTTGATATTTTGAGTCGATTTTAGAACACGTATTGTTTTCATGTGTCATGCATCTCCTAGCAGAGGTGCATGTTGGTTGTTTTTGGAATGACTTGAAAGTCTGGTAGTGTGTGATCCTCAGTCGTTTAGTGCATGGTGCCAGTTTTTCTCTGTAACTATTTAGAAAGTCAGCAAGTGTATGATGCCTAGTGCTTTAAAGGTGACATATTATGCCCCTTTTCACAAGATGTAATATAAATCTATGGCGTCCCCAGAATGTGTCGGTGAAATTTCAGCACAAAATACCCCACAGATGATATATCATAGCTTGTCAAATTTGCCCCGTTTTGGGTATGAGCAAAAACTCGTCTATTTTGTTTGTGTCCCTAAATGCAAATGAGCTTCTGCTCCGCCTCCGTTCCATAAGACGGCTGATCCTTTACACGGGCTTCGGATACTCCGCCAATAACAAAACGTGAATCTCCCTCATCCAAAATCCCAGAAATAACCAGTAGCGGAGTGCAGCCTTACCGAGAGACTCAGGACGAGGTTGCAACTTTTAGACGCACATGGATGTTTCTGGATGGTTAGTGGATACATTTATGTAGTTGTTGTGGAGTTACATTGATTAATCTCATCGACTTGCATGTACCGTCATGTTTAACTTTTACACAAGTTGACACAGTTCCATGAGGTCTTTATAAGACAGCTGTGAAATGTTTAGGTCAAATAGTGTTCAGTGCTCGTCTGTGCAGCCAACAACAGTTTGCATGCTTTGCTCGAACTTTGCGTTAGAACTGGTTACACTGTTATCGCTTGTGAAAACCAAATGGCGGCGCCGGGTTGGTAGATGCACCGGGGACCCGATTATAGCACTTAAACACGGAAAAAGTCAGATTTTCATGATATGTCCCCTTTAAAATCGGTTCCCATTTTTAAAAGTCGTGTAGTGGATTCCAGCCTTTATGAGAAAAAGTGTTTCCCCAACATGAAGACTTTCTTCTATGGCTTTCTGTATCTCGCTGTCTTCCAGCTGTCGTCTCTCTGCAGCAGCGCTCTCCGCTTCCTGGGCGCTCAGTCTCATGGCCAAGAGCAGCATCTCTTCTTCCGTCATCTCTGAATTTTCAGAGAATTGAGGCACAGAAGGGTCTGAATGAGATGTACGCCTAATATTTCAGGCACAATTTATGATTTGTTAAGAAAATCTTGAGTTGCACTACCTCGTAGTTGGGACTCGTTCTCTCTTCGTCTCCTCCGGGATGTCCGAGAGGACCGTTTAAGGGGACTATCGTCCTCCTAAGGATAAAAAGGTCAAATCTAAAGTCGGTTTATTGTCATTTTATTCCTTTTATTTAAAATTAACCACAGTTATGTTTAAAAATGTCATAGTTATAAAAGTCGCATGAAACAAGAAGTTGCAATAGTCTTTTCTTCACTATTGTGATGTATATCCGAGTGAAACGGCTTCTGGAGCAAGATAAAATGTAGGGCGGGACTTGATTTTGTCCGTGGGAAATTGATTGGATAGTTGTGGTTTGCTATTGGTCAATCTCATGTGAGTGACAGGTTGTCCTGCCCTCACATCATCAGAGAAGAGAAGTTGTTGCAAGAGGGAAGGGAAGTTATTTTGACAAAAGATTACAGGGGCACATTATTTTTGTTTTTTTAATGTTGTGCATTGAATCTAGAATGTTTGGAAAAACAAAAACAATACATTTTGCAATTCCATTTGGTGACGTTACTGGCATTGAAATGAGCACAACACAAGACAGCCAACTGCATTGATAAACTACTAAATATGTGGTACTAACAATGTTTAGAAGAAACAATTGTTAAAATTGTATTTCTTAAAGGAGAAGTTGCTGTTTTTCCCACTTAACCAACTCTCAAACCTTTAAACGAACGAACGCGCACACACACACACACACACACACACTAGGTGGTACACAGTACACAGTACCTCTTGATCAGAATCAGATATGACAAGGGTCTCCTCATTGTGCTCCACTCTGCTGACTTTAGCTCTTCTTCCGCTTTCATCCGGTGTGCGCTTCCGGCGGGGCATCCTGCGACCTCAATAACATTAATTTTCCCTCTCTCTAACTTACACACCTTTTGACACGCTGTCTGAGACGCTACCTCAGCTAACTGCTCAGAAACTTCTACTGAACGCGTTCAATGTTCATATCAGGTAATACAATGTTAGTTCGTCCAGTCAAAGGCTCGAAAAACAAGGATTTCAATTCCAGGAAATTTTCACAAGCGACGAAACTAGAGTCACGTGAGCCAAGAGAGACCAAGAAAGACGTTACGTCATAGCCGAGAGCGCGCGCGATGGATCGAATCATTTCCGTGAATCGGTTTGTTTCAAAGAACCGGTTCAATGATTCTTTTACGTCATTACGTCGCCGCACGACGCTGAATTTTAAATAAAAAAAAATTTAAAAAAAACACACACACACAAAAAAACAAACAAAAAAAAATCCATAGGCTCTCAAGACATTTAACAAAAAACGCAAACGCAATAATAAAATACATAAAAATAATGAAAATAAAGGACATCACAAAAATAAATTAATTTACCAGATATTTTTTTAGGGGGATTTTTATAGACTCAAAATAAGTTCCAAAGGGCTGTTTGCAAATGAACCAATAAGGGTTTTAAGTCACTCCACTTACTCCAATGAATATAATTTTTTTCTAATATCAAAAACAGATCCATAATATACATGACATTTGGGTAAAGTGAAACTTTTGATAGATTTATCAGCGTGGTATATTAATCCTCCAACGTTTAAATAAATCGCAGTAATTAACGTTACTTTATAGGCGCATAGCCTGCCCTACTGCTTATTATATATCTTTTTCAAATTTAATTTACAATGTTGTTTATAATTTCATGATATGTCCCAATTTAGTTTGCTGAAGACAAAATTCAGTTAATAAAAACTATTTTCACCAACAACAAAATTGTGGATCAGTTAGCGCGAGAATTGGATCGATTTAGAGTCAGACAGACCACTTCCTGAATTTACTAATTGGACTCAATTTATTCTCAAACCAGCACACGTCAGTACAACATTTGAGGTGATAATAATTACATATTTGTGTCAAATCTATAGTCTTAAGGGGAATTACGAGGTTATTTGGCGTTACTTCAAATTGTAAGATGGTAAACAGCTTGTTGGAAGATTCGCCGTAACTTAAAAAGAATGCCAACTTTACTTGCCAAGTTAGAAAAGTAACGATCCTTTAGCAAATAAACACTTCAATTACACTCCAATTATAGCAACACGACATGTTTACCTCGTCTAGATTCTCTTACATATCCTTGTGTCATGCGCATTGCTTAGCGCTTATAAATAATTGTGTGAAGCATGTAGGATAAATGGTGCACATATTTGTTTGTAAACAGAATAAAAATGGGTTACAGCATTTCGTTATGAAGAAACTTGTGCGGCGCATGTCTCGTCTGCGCATGCGCAACCCGCCTCCTGCAACCATCATGGCGCAGCAAGAGCCGAATGGAGATTTTCCATATTTACCTTCAGGGGCGGCCGAGGGTAAGAGATCGGCGACACTCAATCAGAATAAATGGTGTTACTTTCGATGCATTATTTATTAGTAAAACATGACATTTATTCCGAGAATGTACAGTGCCTGAGAGTGGGAAGGAGTGTAAAGCATGGTAGCCTAGCTCAAGCTCTCAGGACTGCTGCTTTAGTGTCTATAGGCAGAACAGTGTACACAAGGTCGATGTAAGACATAGTCTGATACTTGCAATTAAATGCATAGAAAGTCTATTTTAGGTGTGCATACTTGGCCTTGTAGCTTTTTTGTATGTTTCTTGTATACAACAATGAAATGCCCCTAGTGATTGTTTCTGATGCTGACCTGTCTTTCAGTGAACCGAATGATAAAGGAGAACAGTGACTTGTTCTCCGATTCTCAGTGTAAAGTGTGTAGCGCTGTCTTAATCTCAGAATCCCAGAAACTTGCACATTATCAGGTAAGCTTTCACATTCACATAGACAAAGTTTATATGATCGCAACACGTCCTTTGTTCGTCAGCCGATAGAGTACAAAACGTGGTTTTAAGGGCTAAATATTGATTGCAAGTATTTCAGGCTGTGTTCACAATGACATACTAGCATACTACTCATACTATTTCTGCAGTATGCATACTTTAAAAATGTTTGTATGCATGCAATACTCAGATGATTAACTGAATTTGATTAACTCTGCAGTATATAACAGCACACTGTGCTGAGTGCTATCAGAGACAGTGTATAGTAGAGTGCAGGACACTTAAATTATATTTAAAGGGAGAAATTTGTACGCCCAATATGGTGCTTTTAATAAATAAAGTTCCAAATAAGAGAGTGTAAAACAGAGTATGATACCGTTCATGACAGAATGAATTGCTGATTTGAAATATATCCTATTATTCAAATGTTTAGTTAAATTAAGGGTGTGTTCACACTTGGCATGTTTGGTTCGATTAAAATGAACCCTGGAGTGATTGCTCATGGTTCATTTGAATAAGTGTGAACGCTGTCATCCAAAATCCAGGGATTCCTGCTGCTGTTTTGACTCATTTACACATTTTATTAGCTCTTCACGAGTTCTCAGCTGGTCAAAATACCATCATATGGAGCTACGCACATACAACAAGCGCATTTATCCCAGCACACAGCATTGTTTTGGATGTTCGGTAAGTTCCGTGGGGAAATTTATGTCATGTCATAAAAGCCAACCAATCAGGTTGTGAACATATCCCTATGCCTTTAGGTTCAGTATCTTTAGGTTTGGTGTTAAAAATACCAATGTGAACGCTAAGCGAACCAGGACTAAATGTTTTTTTTTTAGTTCAGGCCAAACAAACCAAGCGAACCAAACTACTATGATGTGTGAACACACCCTAAATATTTCCCAAGATGGCCTCCGAGTCAGCTGGCCTGCTTTAAAAGGTACTTTTGTGTACAAAGGACTTGTACCAATACCCACACTTGTGGGCTTGGCCACTTGAGTGCGCATGACAAGAAGCAAGTGCGCAAGGCTGTCCCAGGTTGAAAAAATGCCAAAGTTTAGTGCCCATAACGCACACTAAATCCACATTCTCTCTCAAACCGCTTCAGAGCAGTATTTGAGTCTTAAACCCAAAGTATGCTTTGGATGTCCGCGTTATAATTTTCATCATCAGGAGGGTCCACCAACGTCTACGCACACTTTCACACACACGCACAATTTTTACTTTACTTGTATTTTTACAAAACTATGTTATACGTGTGTCCCATCGGGTAATCGGGCAATCCAACTTGCGGTCTTCACGCCCAACTCTTGGGCCAAATACAGGAAAGTAAGTAGACAAGAGGTCAAGTGCAAAGACTGTATCCCACAATGCAGTACGTTCAACATGACCTTAATTTTCCAGCATAACCCATGAAAATCATCTGGTCATTTGATCTGACTGTCAAAGTTTAAGACTTTTTTAAAAATTATTATTTATTTATTTTTTATGTGGATGAAAAATGCTATACATATTTCCAAAAAGACTGACTACCCCTTGCTGAATAAAGCTTAGGAAATGTTTGAGGTCATGTGACAACTGTAGTGTACTACTGGATAAAATGTTTATCATTGTATGTACAGTAGCATACCACACACTGTTTCACAGGATGGTATAGCTTTGGGGGTTAAAGTTCCTGTCCCATGACAGGACTCACTTTCTAAAACATCAGCTAAAGGACAAATTAGGACCTTCTCAATGTTAACCTTCCTGTCTCTTCTTGTAGAGCAAAAAACATGCGAGCAAAGTACGCCGGTACATGAGCCTTCACGGTGATGAGGAGCCTATTGCAAAACGGTCCAAGTCTTCAGATGATGCTGTAAGTCAGATGAGCAACCAGATGTCATGGAGACTTACTGAATATTAGATCACGGATATGTTTGTGTCCTGTATTAATGGGCAGTGTTCTGTTTTGCAGACAAGTAATGTCGACGAAGAGGGCAAATACAAAGCCTGCAATGTGTGCAACATGGCATTCTCTTCCCCGGTCGTGGCACAGTCACATTACCAGGGCAAAGTTCACTCCAAGAACCTTCACTTGAAGACCTACGGTCAGCAGACTCCTGGTAAGAAGACTTGATTATCATTAAATTTAGTACTTGAAATACAGGAATGAACAAACTGAGCTGTACTCTTGTTTTTTTATAGTAGATGGTCTTGCTTTGCGATCAGTTCTTTTGCACTGGGTATTTTTGTAATGCATAAAACCTAAAAAAAATCCCTCTTGCAACAACATTGCCTCTCTTTTCTGATGTAGTAGAGCTTCATGATTAATCGTTAAAAGATTGTGATCTCGATTCATAACCCACGTGATCTTATACCTAAATGACAACCATTCGGCTATGTCTATTAAACCTTTAACAAAATCATGATGGAACATTCAACGATTCAACAATCTCCCACAATTCTGAACAGACTACTAAATAACATGTAGAGGTTCTGATAAAATATCAATTGCTGCAGTTTATTTCAAAGTTAATTCAAACAATATTTTTTAAATGGTTTAAATGAACGATTCAATGACTGACTTCTTCACTTCTTTAGTTTTTCACATGCTAATTGTAGACAATATTCAGTAAATATTACACAGAGCGCTAATATTATATTCCGAACTGGTCATTTCACCTAAAAAGCTGACCTGCTGTGTTTTCCCTCATCTTCCAGCATTACCTCAGCCCAAAGCACAGGTGAAGAAGGATGAAGGGCTACCTAAAGGTGTGCAGGGGCCGGCAGAGCGTGACCCCAACCGCTTCTGCTCCATCTGCCAGGCCTCCTTCAACAATCCCCTCATGGCTCAGCAGCACTACAATGGCAAGAAACATAAAAAACACCTGACTAAACAGAAGCTGATGGAGACCTATGGGCCGTCCATTGTACCAGGTCAGAACATAGAAGGGGGGTCTCACAGCGTTCATGACATCAAACAGGACTTACACTTACATCTCTCATGTAAGGAATTACATCTCAGAATTTTATCCAGTCAGAAAAATAGCATTCATTTTTGTGGCTTTATAGATTTTTATTAAAACATTTTTTTTTATTAATAATTCATATATAAATATGAAGAGAGCTTTAAAAAAAAGTACAGGCTTCACAATTCTGTGAAAAACATTTTTTGTTTGTTAATTACTTTCAGTGGTAAGCGACTGCATCTCTAGTTGTTTTTAACCTGGAATGTTCCTTTTAACCTTTATTTTTCAATTAAATTCCTATTAGTCTACATTATTTTTACTTCTAAATATTTTCTGCCACATTGCAAATGCCATAACTGAATAGGTTGCACAAAACAAAAGCAATATTATTGAATACATTTGCATGCACATCAAATTCTGTTTAACATAATAAACAGTGAGTTGAATATATATTTTGAATTTGATATTCCTTTATACATGGTTATTGCAAGTAGTGGTCAACCGATATATCGGCAGGTATTGGCATTTTTTTAAATTATAGGCATTGTACGATAAGTTTCTCTTTGGCCCATTGTGTCAGAAGTGGGACTTTCATTTTGAAGATGGGCCGGACTTTTATTTTGACGACGCTGAAAATGGCAGTGCACGAGCACACAGTCTAGTTTACCGTCACTGTTTAACAGTTCAGTCTAATAAATAGAATTAAAAAAAAAGTTTTCTGTTTACAAAGATTCAACAGTTTATAAAAAAGCGTCAGCATTCAGCAAACACAAATTTACATCAAATAAATAGGGATGTCCTGAGCCGAGCTCAAGGATCGTTTAGTTGTTTAAGGATGTAGTCTGTCATATCGGCTATATAACATTATAATGAGAACATTATAAATGTGTGTTTGAGGCATGGCTTTTAATGGTGAGACTTGTTTTTGTAATCAGGCTGTCAAAAATAATATAAAAATTTGGATTTAGATTTATCAACCAGTATATCGGTTATCGGCTTTAAAATATAAAGAATTATCGGTTATCCATATCGGCCAAATTTTCATATGGGTGCATCCCTATTAAAAAGTTATTATAATAATATTATAAAAAAAATTATATTATTATCACTTTGTTTGTATTTCCTTGAGAAAAATGTACCTGATAAATATCCAAATGAATCTATCAAATCGAATTCTATTCAGAGTTGAAATTTGTCAATGACTCTTTGTTGTTGTGTTTTTGTCACTAAAATGTGAAACGTCACTTCTCTCAGCCTCCTCACTGAAGGGCTACCCATGTACTGTGTGTAATATTGAGCTGAACTCCGTGGAGCAGTACCAGGCCCACATCAGCGGCTCCAAACACAAGAACCAGTGAGTATCTCATGCTGCTTTCCTGAAAACATTTCCTTTTCTTATTGGTCAACAAATAACGTATTTCCCCCATTTCCACAGCAACAGACTCAAGAAAGGGCCAAATGCGTTCGCCTGCCCACCCGACAACTACCAGCCCGATTTCCAGTATCCGCCCAACCAGGAGGGTCTGGAGTCCGGGGGGGACTGGAACAGCTTCACTGAAGGCTATGAGTGAGAAGATGCCCTCGACGTTGGCTGCCCTCTGCTCATTTGTGACAAGCTTCCTCTGTTTAGGCACAGGTCAATGTGTGTCTGCACTGTGCATCTCCTAATGCCAGCTATTCACTACGATACATCTCTTCCCGTCCATTGATTCCTTCTGTCACACTCACACACAGTTGAAGGGACCACAATAAACTTCCACAGCTCCCCCCCCCCCCCCCCCTCTCCATATCTGAAAGCAACGGAGGCGAAACTTAAGAGTGCTGCTTTTTCTTTTTTTTCTCGAGTGTTAGGAGTGTTTATTAGCGTTTATGTATTTTTTTTGGTTTACAAAAATTAATTTCCATGTTCTCCACACACAGATGCAGGTCCTGAAGGTGGTTTCGGGAGATGTTTTGTCTATATGATCGATACTCTTATTTGTTGCTTTTTATCTTAAAACGCTCAAGCTCCACGTTTTGTGTTGAATGAATGTCTTTCGAGTTCAAAGCCGTCGGATTTGATAGTGCGCAACATTTGGAAAGTTTGCTTTTCTTGGGAGCTTAGAGTGCTTTATTTCTTAAGTTCTGATTTTCTACAGCAATTTTGGAGAAATCTATGTATTTTTAAGCAATTTTAGTCATTTCTGTTTAGGCTGGGCAGTAGATGTCTTTCATTTCTCATGGCTCCTTTCCATTTCCATGTAAACGTGAATCTTTAAGTAGGAAGTATGTTGTAATTTCATATACTTAGAGATTTAAGCTAAAGCTTCAGTTCTCACATCCAAACTGAATTTGTCCTAGTGATTAAAATTGTCCAATCATAAAAAAAGTAGTCCCACTCCATAAGGGTGATTTATTTTAGTTTCCATTTAGGCACAAACGCATAAGTTCATCTTGACGTTGTCACAACATAGACTCTTGCAGTATATTCTGGTGTGTTACTCTTTTTACAAAGTCAATCTAGTAAGAAATTGATTAGTTTCAAACGTGCTTGTAAGATGAAAGCCTCTGTTAGGGTATAATGTGAAAACGCTCTCGAATTTCAAATAGGGAAACAAAAATGTAACAAGTTTTCGATGACTGTTGAGCATATGTGTAATGTCTGGCTTGCATTGTTTATTTTTGCAATGTACATTACATTGCAAATTGTCCTTGGCATAAGAGACTGATGCCAATGCTAAGACGTCAAATCAGCAATAGTTCAATTAGTGTTTAGCACCTCCATATTAAACAAACGCTTCTGTTTAAGAGTCCGTTTATTCGGGGGAATTGTATATGAAGTTACTGTGAAAGGTTGAAACGCTACTTTGTCATTAAAGAACCGAATGTGAGAGACCATTATTGTTTTCTCAGACTGAAAGAGCCTAGTTTTTACTCTTTTAAGCTTGGTATGTTATATGTATGTTTGATGGGCTTTGAATTCATACAGACTCGTCATAATCCGTTATGCTATTGAACACGATAGCAGTCCGCAGAAGAACTACTGTAAGTGAGTATAGACAGTGTTATGTTATACTGACGAATGTTTTTGCAATCTTGAAGGCTTCTACGCAGCACAACAGCAATTATGTGAATGCATAGGGCCTTCAAACTTGGTAGCATTTATGTATTTGATGTCATTTTGCTTTTATTGGTCAATTTTCTTTTCAACAGACATTGTGAGCCTAAAAAAATGTATGTTACTTTTCATCCAGTAAAATGTTTTGAGAACTCCTGTATTTCAGACATGTTTTAATGAGCATAGCCTACCTGAAATTGCTCTATCTACCGATTTTTCAATGTGTTATTTCTCATAAATGTGCATAGAACGGTAAACCAGCGTGTTTATGATTACGATAACAAATGAATATAAATACCAGTTTGTAGCATAACGGACTGTTTTTGGACAGCTAAAATAACTGGAAGCGGCCGACACCGAAAGCCTTGCAAATTTAAGTTAGAAATGGCTCTTACATTTAAAATAAGGTGGATACTTAAAAAGGGCCATATTAAAAAAAAATAAAGTCCACTTATACTTAAGTTTGCCGTTTTTCATTTGTTCTTTATGTAAACTTGTTTCCACCATAGAATAAAAAATAAAAAAAAGTATTTGCTTTTTATCTCGCAATTCTGATATATGATATAAACTCGCAATTGTGAGTTAAAAAGTCTGAATTGCTAGATAAAAAGTAGCAATTATCTCTTAAATAGTTTTATTTCATGGCAGAAACAAGCTTCCATAATTCTTTGACCTTTCGAATTAAAGCTTCCGTAAGCAATGCTCCCAATGCCCTCCAGAGACACTGAAGAATCAGATTGTTTTTTTCTGTTTTTGCTACTGCACCATTAAGACGTCTATATGCAGTGTTGGGGAAAGTTACTTTTAAAAGTAATGCATTACAATATTGAGTTACTCCCTAATGTGAGGCCCTTACACCAAAAGTGAAATGAAAAAGCCTCAGGCTGAATGAAATGTAAATTTAGGCCTGTACAGTAGAGGGCGCCGCTCAAACAAACCTCTGTGCTGCCATTCTGGATTGAAGAAGAATGGGATGTAAAAAAATTAAATAATTTAAACAAATGTGATGGTTATCTAAAGTAATTTTTGCTTGGTGGAATTGGATCATTGAAGGTCAGCAGCAAAGACATTGGTTCACACAAAAATGAAAATTCTGTCATCATTTACTCACCCTCAAGTTGTTACAAACCTGTATGATGATTATTATTATTTTTTGTAAAACACGTTATAAGATATTTTGAAGAATGTTGTTAGCCATTGACCTCCAAGGTATTTTTTTCCTACTATGGAAGTAAATGGCTACCGTCAACTGTCTGGTTACCAACATATATTTTGTGCTCAACAGAAGACTGAAACTCATACAGGTTTGGAACAACTTGAGTAAATGATGACACAATTTTCATTTTTGGGTGAACGAGAGATCTCAGTCAATAAATGGGAAAGAAAAAGTAACTTGTGTTACTTATTTGAATAAGTAACTTAGATATTGTTTAAAAGTAATGTGTTTCTTTACTAGTTACTTTAAAAAAGTAATCTGATTACATAACTCAAGTTACTTGTAATGTGTTACCCACAACACTGTCTATGTATATATGACCTGTGTTATGATGGCCAAATCGCTGAATATGGAATTCTAGACATTTCAGTGTAAATGGTTTTATGTGCGTTTGGTTGTAACTTGTGAATGACCCGGGTTCTTTCCGTCCCAATGTAATTTTACTTTTCTATAGAGGCGAGTTGGGCCCTGTCCTAAATGGAATCTAAAACCCTTGCATTCTTCCTCCAATCGGCTGCTTCAGTGCGGGCGCGGGAAACGTGCACATCACGGGCGCATATCACAAAGGGGGGCGCTCGCGAACACCCTTCTGAAACCTAAAATGATAAACGGGACACCTTCATGAATCTGTCTTATCTTGAATCACTACAGTACACATATAATAAGTGTTTATATTCGGACTATTTTAGACTGGTTTGGGTCGTACTACTGCGGAGTAGCTCAGTATCTGCGTGACTCGTCACGGATATAAACAGAGAGAAGTAGCTCCGGCTACAGTGTTCTTCTGCAAGACGCATGCAGTTCTGCTTATTAACCACTAGAGCAGCGAAAGTTACGGACTGCAGCTTTAATGTCCCGCCGAAATTTAATGTATTAAATCGTTCGTGTGAATCTGTCAGTGCCGCAGTTCACTCCATCTCGCCCAGAAAAAGCATACAAGTTGTGAGAAGTCAAGATGAGCAAAAACGTGACACGAAGTGTGGAACAATTTGGGACAGGGCCTTGGACTTCAGGTGGGAAGCTAAATGTCTGTTCTGTGGTCCCGTCCCTGTGTAAAAGATGACGCCATTTTGTCATTGTGATGGTTCTAATAAATTAAGTGAAAAAAATCAGTTGCAACTTTTTACAAAACACTTAATTTAACTTGCACTGAAAAGTTTTCCTCGAATACTTCCGATTCTGGGCACATGAGTTCCTAAACATGATTAATGATGGGATAGGCCTTTGCTTTTACTCAAATACCGCTACGAAGTGGTATTAGAGAGGGAGTGTGAGAATTTAGTGTGTGTTAAAGGCACTAAACTTTAGGCTTTATATGCATACATGTTCAGACCTTGTCCTCTAGATGGCGTACTTTACACACTTGTCTTTACCTTTTCTTTATCACTTTTGGTGCAAGATGGATTTTGGGCCAAAACATGGCTAATATATCTTCTCTGAAATGCTTTTGTGGTAATGTAAACTTCTCCAAAATCGAATCAAGTTTTATTGCTCATAGTGCTGACAGAACCATTCGCCATCTGTAAATTATCAAGGATGAGTTGTTAGCATTAGAAACAGATTCTCACTGTCATTGTGGCTTATTGTCAATAAACTTTTGTCTTTGCTATACAACATAGATAATAAATCAACTCTAATAATGAATAACAAACAACAGTTAGTTAAACGTTCACAGTTGCTACACATAAAAAAAAAAAAGATTTTCTTAAAACAAAATTGTGAGTAAACTTCCGTTTTTACATGAGACTACTAAATAATTTTTGCAGCATAAATGGAAACTAAACAGTGGATTTTTAGTTCCCAGCATGCATTGCATAGGGCTGGATCAGGAGGTTAAATGTCAAAATTAAAGTTTGAATAAGACCTGTTTGTTCATGTTCAGTTCGGCTATGACATTTAAAGCTGCAGTCAGTAGTTTCTCCTCTTTGTCGCCATCTCTGTTTGAAATCTGCAATTGCAGTTATTTGCGGAATTATCAACTTTACGTGCGTTGTGCCTCGGCACGGCACAGCGCGGATGAATCCAATGTTTTGAGGAGAATGTGTGGCTGTCAGTCACCGCGCCGTTGTGGATACTGTCATTCACAATCACAGATTCTACTTTTTGGAAATATGACCAACATAAGACACAACTTATCGTCCAGGCCCTGGTCATCTCTAGGCTTGACTACTGCAATGCTCTTCTGGCTGGACTTCCAGCATGTGCAACCAAACCCCTACAGATGATCCAGAATGCTGCAGCTCGTCTTGTCTTCAACGAGCCCAAAAGGGCCCACGTCACTCCTCTGTTCATCTCTCTACACTGGCTACCTCTCGCTGCTCGCATCAAGTTCAAGGCACTTACGCTTGCTTACAGAACTATCACAGGCTCAGCTCCCTCCTACTTTCACTCACTCCTACGAGTCTACATCCCTACCAGACACCTACGATCGGTCAACGAGCGACGTCTCGTGGTTCCATCACAGAAAGCCACAAAATCACTTTCCAGAACATTCTCATTCACAGTTCCATGCTGGTGGAACGCTCTCCCCACCCTCATCCGGAATGCAGAATCCCTGACAACATTCAAAAAACAGCTGAAAACCAATCTCTTCCATGAGCACTTAACCTTATAGAAAAAAAAAAAAAAAAAAAAATTCCTTTCCCTTTGAAACATCACTTATCAGGCTTATGCTACTCTGAATAATACCTGAACTTCGTATTTTGAGCACTTCCTGCGTTGTTGTTGCTTTTGCCTCTTTATGATGACTCGCTGAATTTAGTCCTAATTTGTAAGTCGCTTTGGATAAAGGCGTCTGCTAAATGACTAAATGTAATGTAAATGTAATAAGAATTTTCACCGGAAAATGTAATCTGAACAAGTAAGTAACATCCACTTTTGTTCTGACCAACTAAGGGGAAAAAAGCATTGCCGTAATTGTCACATCAAACCGTGCAAATTATACTTTGTTCTCAGATTGTTAATGTTAACAACATCAGCATTGCGTGACTACATTTAATGCCCTTCCGATATTTATCCTGGTTTTCGCATGGGCCGGTTGCAGCCTTTTTTTTTCTGCAGCCACTCCGAAGTCTGAAGTCTTTTGCATTTTACAACGGGTGAATCTCCAGTTGTCACTGGTAATTGTCTTTTGAACCTTTCTGGATCCGCAATCAAAACTGATAAGTTTAATTACACAAGTGCTGTGAGAAAAGGCTATTAACATCCTCACACGCAACATAGCCTATTAGCCGAGACTCCTTCTTTGGATGTGACGTAATGACGCAAAGACATGCTCGAAGTTCCTGCGGAAATCCACCAGTACCACTGGAATTTAAAACATTATTACAAGCTTACCGTTTTGATCGAGCTAAGGCAAGCAGATAGTTTTGAACACTGGCTGGTAATGTACTTGCTCAAAAATTTATTTGGGATAATTTTTAACCCAAAAAAGTTACGGACTGCAACTTTAAAAGAGTTTCTGTTTTTACTGTTGCCATTGTGTTGAAGAGGAGAGCTTGTGCTTGGGTTGTGTGTAAGTTTATAGTGTTACTGTTAGGCTATATTATATTATTGCTATACCCAATAATCAATAGCTGTAAAAATGTTAGTAGTGACAAACAACTTATTTGTCCATTGCAAATGTAATAACACAAAATAATTCATAACTCTGTGTAATAAACCTACAGACTAAAAATTGTTACCTCAGTTTTATTGAGTAGATTCTAGGTTTGATTTTACAGTGACAGCACTATTTCCAGTTCCTGTATCCCTCATGTGCTGTAAAAAATCAATGCGGGGAGATTTTGCCAGGTATTTCCATTTATAAAAAGGCAATGGGGAGGAGGCTTGACTATTTTCATTGATAAGATCTATTTACTCGAAGGGGGAGGTATCTGGTGCCTTTCCATTCACTGAAAGAGAGGAGTACTGCCCCTCCAGCAAGGCGCCACGGTGTATAAACAACCTAGTTGTATGTACTATACCAGCATGCTGAAACATAGACTCCCCTGTGTGAACTGAACAAACCCCACCCACCATCATTTAAAGCTTGCATGTATATTCATCGAAGAGATATTAGCACCGTGTTAGGTTTAGCTCTCCAGTGAATTGCTGTTATTTACAGGCATGACAGATTAATCTCTCCAAATTTGCCCCGACAAAGACGTTTTGAATTACCTGGACCTCAGTGCTGTGAAAAGAGGATTGTGTCGAGCTGGATGTAGCGCAACATGCTGTAACTTTAGTGGTTATAGTCTGTAGTTTCATAGTTCGACCCCTACATTTCATCCGAAATGAGGCCCGGGGAGCTTTGGGTCATGTTGAGTGTAACTTGATGAATGAGTGCTGGACTTTGGCAGACCCATTCAAGTTTACACTCGCGTTTCTAAACATGCCCTTGTGTATTGAATGGCCACATGGACACTTGTTTGAACCGAGTGCTGTTTGCTGAACCCCTCTTCGGGATGTGTAGTCATCCTTTATTCACTGTTTGCACGCTTTGCATGGAAAAGACCTCAAGCAAACTGTCAAAATGCTTTTTTATTTACATTTTTTAGTTTTCCTAAGGCAAGACACCACAGGTGAACAGGGGGAAAATGTTAACAACAATCACAGTACATTAAAACTACTGGTTTGTAAAAGCAAAGCTTTCTGAAATAACTGATTTCCAGAAAAGAAATCTATTATTAGAAAATGATACGAGATTCAACTCATTATTTTAAGTTGAAACGACTTACACAGCCAATTTGATTGTAGGCTACTTAAAAATTTAAGGCAGCAAGTTTATTTTTTTACAGTGAAGTTTTTTTACAGAAGGGATATTTGATCTCTTTTTATCACTCCATAAATCAGAAAATACTTTCAACAGTGTAATACATCACTGTGCATTAGGAATAAAATGTTATTGTGAATGATTTTTGAAAAAACTTCAGATTATAGATATAGGAATAAAACTGGGAAGCTGGAAGAATTTCTGGCTCAGTGAAGGAGAAAAAAACTCATTTTGAGGAAACAACTTTTAAAGATATGTATTATCATTGAAATTTACAGATGCAAATAGATAAAGTGTAATATAATAAACACTTTAATGTGTATTTTGGGTGTGGTTTTTTTCACTAGTCTGAAAGAAGATAAGTTATGGAAGGTCAAAAATGGTTTTGCCTGCATGTCTTGCCTTAGTAATAATAAAAATAATAATATATGTATTGTTTATTTATTTATGCTACTTTCCAAAAAGTCTATGGACCTCTTTTATGGTACTTTTGTGGGGGGTTTTGTCCTTTTTGGAGCTTGAAAGTCCCTGGTCGCTTGGAAAATTTGTTTGTGTCCCACAGGATTGTTTATGCTTTGAATAACACGAGGATGTTATTCTCACGTCATTCTCATTATGTTTTTCTTTTTCTTTTTGATTGAACTGTCCATTTCAGAATATTATGATTTTTCATAAACCTCATTGAGTCAATCACGCTTTAGAGTGTTATTATTTAGAATATTTGAACTGATGGTACAGTGTGTGTGTGGACAGTCAGGATGCAGGAAACAGGGGTTGGGGGTTTGCTCATGGGTGAAGAGAGAAAGTGTTGTTGAGGGGCATGTGGGCGGCAGGAGGCTGTATTCTCTGTTTTGCCTGTCACAGTTTCAGGGGGTTATTGTCTAGGATGGAGACATCCGGAGGTCAATGCCTCAAACCCTGTGTGAGGAAGGGAACAAAACAGCCCTGTATAAGAACAGACCAAATGGGGATCACAGGTGGCAGGAATGGACTACATCTATATGGAAATGAGCTCACTGTTCTCAGCGTCCCACTGCAGCCGCTGCTAATTTGCTTATTTTCACATGGAAGAAGAGTATAGGGTGGATCTCACGAAAACTGAGAATGTCCCGGTCAAAATATTAATTAAATACATAAATACGGTTATTTAGGACAATTGGGATTTTTGTACTTTTATTTTTGAATCATGGGAGGATGTTTTTGTTTTTTGCTTTGTGACATTATTTTCATGCCAATTAAGCACAGTTTAAGCACATTTTCTTGCTGTAATATGTCCAGATGTTTTTTTGTTTGTTTGTTTTTTCTCCGAAGACTCCTATTATGTGTTAGTACTTTACATTTAAATTGCATTAAGGAAATTACATCTAAATTAACAAAATGGTACTTAAAGTTTAGAGTAAAATATTACTTGGACTTGAAAGAACAAAAAGGAAAAAGAGTAAAAAATGTGTCAAGACCGACTTTAAAATAATGCGTTACAATATTGCATTACTCCCTAAAAAGTAACTAATTGTGTTACTTTTTATGGAAAGTAATCTTGCGTTACTTTTTTTTTTCACCTGGCCTGGGCTTGCTTGAATTTAAAAAAAGTCCTATTTTTGGCAAATGTAAAGGCCCTTTCACACCAAAAGTGAAATAAATAATCAGTCAGACTGAAGGAAATGCAATGTCACGCCTGTACAGAAGAGGACGCCACTCAAACAAACCTCTCTGCTGCCATTCTGGATTGAAGAAGAAAAATCAACAAACTTTTGAAATAAAAACAAAAAGATTTAACACAAATGTGATTTTTATCTAAAGTCATTTTTGCTTATTAGTATAGTTGATCATTAGTATAGTTGGATCAAGGTCAGCAGCAAAGACATTGGTTAATAAAGTGAGATTAAATGCATTAAGTATATTTGTGTAATTTAACATTTAATTACCGGTATTGCAGGTTTGCATAATATTCAGAGTTTGCATTTCACTGTTTTTATTCATTTAGAGGAATATCTGTTTTTGTTCTAGAGCTACAATAACCAAAAGTTACCAAAAAAATCTAAAGTAATTAGTTACTTTACTAGTTACTTGAAAATAAGCCACGTTTCTTGTAATGCATCACCCCCAACACTGGTCAAGACCATGACTAATTATTAGAAATTCTCATTTCATATTTTAATAAATAATGGATAAATATAACATGACTTTTTTTTAGCAAAATAAAATGGACAAATGAAGTAATATCCTCACTTTTCAACAAGAACATCTTTCAGAGACACATTAGAAATGAAACAAGCACTGCTGTTGGCTCACCCTGGTTGAGTAAAAGCTTAGTTTTAGCCACAGAAAGGGTTGAGCCGTTCTCCTGAGATTTTGCAATCATTTTCAAGTGTTTATCCTTCAGAAACAAACAGCGCATGAGATACATGTTCGATTTCAGCTCAAACTTATTATGTAAAAAAAAAAACACATAATTTCCCGAGAGCCGTGGTTCCAGGAATTAACACCACCAGACGTTCATGGGCAGTTACAAAAAGGCTGTTTCATTACGTCAAATCGGATGTTTGCTTGACATAATCCAACAAACATGAGAGCATGTTGAACTGGTGATAAGAGGGGGCCAAACATTTGTTTGCCTGATGGCTGGGACTTTTTAGCGTTATGGCTGCTTTAGTTTGCAAATACGAAAATAGAACGAAGAAGACAACGACTGGAGAAAAATAAGTGTGTCTTAATGGGGTGTCCATGATAAAGGAATGGAAAAATCTAGTTTAAACACTTCCCAAATTCTGTGTATTCATGGTTCCATATGATTTAAAAAAATATATATCAAAAATTATAAAATCCTTTAAACTCATCTTCAAAACAGTTTAAAATGTCATATGGTGAAAAAAAAAAAATCCTTTTAAAAATTTTTTTACAAATACAATGAATTACACACTTCGCACAACATGAACTAACCTTGCCTTGTCATAAAAAATCTTATTATTTGATCATTTAAGTCAGAGATGTATTGACCTGTTTCTGCATGTTAGATGTATTATAACTTTTTGGCAGCCAGAAGTTTTCAAATATTATAGTGAAGCAGTTTAAACATTTATTTTTTAAATAATATTAATAATAATAATAGAAGTTTGTCAAACTACCAAAAAATTCCTTCTTTTAATGAGGCCTTTTCTGTATTATGATATCAGGACAGTTGTATCACTATCGTTTTTGTTTTTTTTATGCACCCCTAAAAAATATAAAAATGAATTTTAATTAAAAAAAAGTTTGCTTATTAAAAAACAAAAAAACAAGTGTATTAAGTCACTGTATGTTAATGATTTTTTTTTACATTGTTATATAATGCATAGACATTGACATATTAAGTATGACAGTACTTTGTAGGGTCCAACATTGTCTCCTAAACATTTCTAACATTAGCAGGATATTTCTAAAGGAGTCCACGCTGGAGTGAATTTCATACCACCCCTAAACAAACCCCATAAAGGAAGCCGTATATGTCTGCATGCAATTCTCAAGTAGGATTAGTTCACTATGAGAGCTGAAAGAAAGTCCCATGTACTCCATTTCCTGGGCTCCGGGACAAGTGCAGGTGGCTGAGGGGTTCGGATTACACCCCAATGAAAGTTCCCCCTACCCTCTGGTCCCTCCTTTCCCTTCCAGCCCCCCTTTTACCCAGCAAGCCAAACCTTTCCATGATCTGAGAATTCCTGCAAACTACTCCTAATTCTTCTGACAGATGGACACACTTAATCTGCAGCGGTCAGGCTGGAAGTAAGTGCTACAACCTGTGAACAGGCAACTAGGACAGCCACCTGTCAGGACCCCTGTCACATGATAGGCACCGCATGGCACACAGCTAAGCTATCGGGACATATTGTTGCAGAAATATGCTTGGGATTTAAAAAAATAAATAAGTTTTGCACATTTGAAAAGTATTGAACAGTAAACGAGGCAGTTTGTATTCATCTCTAGAGCATTTCAAACCCCGAAATCCACAAATTTTAGTAATAAAAATGCCATTTTGAGATACTAAAGGCCGGTTTGCAGGTCAGTGGAATGAAAAAAAGCAGGTCTAGGGGATGGTGTTGTAAATGAGTTTTAAATTGTAAAATGTACAGGTTGTTCTGTATGTTTATAGACAGAATATACTAGAGGTGTAATAATACCCTCATGTCACGATTCGATACATATCACGATAATGAACTCACGATACGATATTATTGCGATTCTCCAAGACACATGGTAAAAGGTTAACAAAAAATGTTATATTGTTTATTAAAATGGTAAATTTGATGTTACATTGTGGGTGCAAATGAATAGGCTTGGACTTGGTGCTGGAAACCCAATGTGTAGTGACACCAGAATAAAAATATTCATGATTCTGAATCTGAAAATACAGGATTATTTTAGACGAATATGCTTGCACTCTGTCACTGACTAGATATATTTAAAATAATTTAGGCCACTTTTTACTGGTAACATTAGACATTTGGCATTATCAGGACCCACAAATATTCCCCCATTGCATTATTATACATTATATTCAACATTATATATAGCAGTTTAATGTAGTACTGACATTAAAACTCTGTAATCTATACACAATACATATTGTCACTATCCACGATATATGATATATTGTTACACCCCTAATACATACAGATATATGATAGCTGCCAGTTTTTTTTTTCTCAAAAACGACAGGATTTCTTTCTTTTCTCTCTTTTTTTTTTTTTTTACATTGATTCATTCAGAGCCTATTCAAAATGACACATCTCTAACTTCACCCCAAAAAGGAGGTGTTTCCCACAGCATGCCAACAGATGGATATCATTTTGATAGTTTAAGTGTCCGAGGAAGCAGAGACGGAGTGCGGCTCTAAGAACCCATAGACCAGACAACAGGTGAGCGGTTACGGTCAGCCGGCAAATCTTACTGATATTCTAACCTATTGAACTTTCCCAGAACAGGGTTCCCCTGTAGACACACATTATTGCATTGCAGGACCTGTTCCATGCGCTTTGATCCACTCAATGTGAAGCAGATCTGTGGCGGTGGCCTTAACAGTGAGATAATGAAAGCAGGCTGGCTGGGAGAGAACTGACCCAGGACAATGCTTCTCTTTCAGGCTGCTGGCATGAGCTGTTGGATACTTGTACTATACAGCTAGTAAAGTGACTTTCCAGCTTCAGCACCTTTAGCTGATAAAGCGGAGTGCAAACAAGAATCAGCTTCCTTTTTGGTTCAGAAAGATCTTTCCCTGGGTAACTAGCAGTGCCAGGGTTTTTCCGAGCTTCTTCCAGTGTGACAGCCTCTGGTTTTTTTATATATCCTGCTGAAAAATAGCTAGTGGACCAGCTATACCAGCTCTAACACTGGTTTATGCCGGATTTCTCAGCAGGGTAATGATGGAAAATTATGAAGCATTGGAAAACAACTAGATGTTTACATTTTCTGAAGATAAAGTAAGTTGCCAGCAGGGACTCTTCATTGTACATATAACATGACAATAATGCAATGCTCATATATGCAATTCAATATATCATTTGCACATTACCGTATAGCAGACGTTGCACATTCGTACACTTGCATTTTGCAAATATCTTTATTGTAAATAGCATATATATATACGTAATTCTGTCTATTGTGTATTTTCTATATTTTTATCACTGTATTATGTTGTATTGTGTTGCCTTTTTTATTATTGTGATATATTCCTTTTAATTGTCCTAACTCCTATGTATGTCTGCTCTTCTTTTTTTCTGCACTGGATGCTCCTATAAACATACTTGGGATTAAAGCTCATTCTGAATCTGAGTTCCGAACATGATTCAGGTCGGATTTGAACCGGGATTCTCTTGAGCGCAGCAACGCTTCCTTCCCTGTGAAGTGGATTTTACACGGTATTCCTCCATGTGAAATTACAGTAGTGAACATGTACATGAACAGTGAACATGGGAGTGAACATGCTATTTTCAAGAGGTAATATGAAATAACTGATCATCGATTCATCACTTCACAAGGAAGTGGAGAGGGAAATTGCACATTGCGCATCACTCAAGCACTTAAAGAAGTTTGAATAAAATATAGGTGGTGAAAAGGAGTTGAGTATCCAATGTTATTATTGAGTATAAAGTCCTCATGAAATGAAAGTTGCGACAGACTTTTCTTCCCTATTGTGATGTATATCCGAGTGAAGCGGCTTCTCGAACAAGAAAAAATGTAGGGCGGGACTTGATGTTGTCCATGGGAAATTGATCGGATTGTTGTAGTTTGCTATGTCAAGTAAAGTGAACTTCAGCTGATATCCCATTCTCAGAAAGCAGAGAGCAGTGAACGGTGTAAATCCTGTCAATCAGAACAATCAGCATAAGATATAAAGCCTGAACAGTCTGACATCAACAAGGAGAGAATTTACTATGAATACATAAAATGACTGATGACCACACACACACAAATAGGACACAAGAAATGGATGAAAAAAATTATAGATCTGCTTTTTTGTCATTAGTGGGAAGAGCATATTCTTATTTATTATGAATTTCATTATAAGTTTTAAAATTCATGTGCCCTTGTAATCTTAATTTAAAATAACTTTCACTCCTTCCCCTTTACTTTAAAATAACTTCTCCTCCGCTTCAAGTCAAACACAACTCTCTTCTCTGATGACGTGTTTAATGGCGCGAGGGCGGGACAACCTGTCAATCACATGATATCACTGCTATAGAAAATCACAACCAATCGATTCTCAATGGACAAACTCAAATCCTGCCCTACATTTATTCTTGTTCGAGAAGCCCAACTTTGAACACTGTCTGGCTTCTCTCAGTAGATTGTAAGTATGAACATTTTATTAAACAATAAAACTTATAATATAACACAATAAGTGTTATGAATCAGTTGAATTAATGATTTAATTACACAATCACACAGACAATAGGTGCTCCTGAAATGGCATACTACTTAGTTTAGTTTGCATACTTCTTAGGCACTACATTTGATGAGGAACAAACTTCAGAAATGTTAAAAATTGTGGTCTGTAGGCTATAGTATGAATATGTGTAGTAAGAATGAAATCCAGACGCCATTCACAAATCCTTTGCGTGGCTTCATGGAATAGTAAAATTGGATTGCGCACTCCATTGGATGCGCACTTTGAAATCTCGATAGAAGTAATTTTAGTACTTTTTGTCTACTGTTTTTATGAATGCTGTGAATTCGGACATACAACCCATTTCAGCCACACTTTAAATTAGCATCCAATTTTCACTATTAACTAACTGATAACTAAGACTTTTTCCTCAATAAACGCCTAATTACTGCTTATTAATAGTTAGTAAGGTAGTTAAGTTTAGGTATTGGGTAGGATTAAGGGATGTAGAATATAGTCATGCAGAATAAGGCATGTTAGTGCTTCATAAGTACTAATAAACAGCCAATATCCTGGTAATATGCATGATAATAAGCATAGTGATAAACTAAAGTTTTACCCTCATCTCACACACTGTTTTTCATAGGGTATAACCTGATCTGTTTTAATAGGGAAGTGTGCATAGTTTTGTAGTTATAGTATTGCTACAACCCTATAAGCTGCAAAAGGAGTCACTGAAATGAATCAGTAAAGGAATCTGAACCTGTGAGTTGAATGGACTCAAACAATTCGAGTCATGTGAATCAAATTCCCTGTTAGTGTATTACAACAGCTTCAAATGTGGCTGATCCAATAAGAAACTATGTGTTTTATAAAATGAATGTATCCTGAACTCAAGGATCAAAACGCATTTGTTGCTTCATAAGCTGGATGTTGCGCTCAAGTTGCACTTTTGTTTTGGGTGAGTGGGGTGAAACAAAAGGCTCGGCTTCGGCTTTTGGGTTTTAGCCTTCCTTCGGACTTATGGAGGAAGGATCTTTCACTTCCCTGCTTGTAATAAGTGACTTCTCCTGTTCCATGCGCACAATGGTCACTCTGTTGGGCCCTTTTTAAAGGCGTTGAGCCTGCACGGTTCGGCAGCCCTCCCTGCCGTTTGCTTAGCCACCCAAACGCCAGGCGCAAGGCAAACAGAGCCAGCCTCCACCGCAGCCTTTCAATGCTCCGTCCTGACTCTAAGAGGCTTATGTCCTCACCCAGGGGTGGTAGGAAGCACAGGATGAATGGATGAAGGAGGGAGGGGCAGGAAGGAGGAAGGTATCGGCCCAATCAGCCGTTACCGCTGAGATCAGAGGAGCTAAAGAGAGTGACCGGTAAAGAATGAGCATTGCTGCGGTACCTCTCCGTTAAGATTCGAAACTCCCCTCTGTGAACTATTTGGTCGACTTTCAAACAAGAGATGAGGAAATAGCCGAATGCCGGTGATGTCACGCTTTGCTGGAGATGCAAACATCTTTAAAGGAATCTCCTCTTTTTGTTCTCTAGGTTTTTTGGGAATGCAGGAGGATCCATAATTATTTGCTAATCTGGGAGGAAGTGCTGTTTGCATGAGTACATTGAGATAGAGGAGAAGGATGGGTCTATTAAATAAGACCCCATTCAGTGAATGAATGAGAATGGAGGGATGAATAGTTCCTCGCACAGATGAATACAAGCGTATTGCTTTGCACAATGACAAGACCACAGGGACCTTTCTTTGAAATCGGGAGTTAATCTGGAAAATTCCTGGCAGCAGGCACCCGACGCACAAATCCTGATGCCTGGAGAATGGCACACTGGCACAACGTCAGTTAAAGGCCATTAACAAGGTTTTACAGCCCCCATGCAAGTCCAATGCGGAAGAGATGAATACAGCCAGCACGTTTTCTAGGCCAGTCTCGCTTCTGTTTCATCTCAGGAGTGGCATGTTTGTAGTGCCCATTCATTTTTTGTCCTATCTAGTAAATTATTTCAAATTATATAAGAATGCTATTCTCACATACAATAATTTGAATACACATTCTCTGATGATGAGCATGTTTTTAGTTTCTTTCATAAAAGGTAAAAAAGGTCAGCGTTATATAGCTGTCCTGATATCATAATGAGGAAAATAAAGCGTCATTAAAAGAATGAAGTCTTGAAAAGAAAACCTTATGAAATACCACGGAATAATCTTATATTACTGTTATTGTTGCTATTATTATAAATATTTTTTTTCGGGGGGTGGGGAATCAAAATTAGTATAATTAATTGAATTTCAAAATTCAAATCTTGGTGCAACCAGCAAACAAAAACATGCAGGAAATTATATTATACATCCATGGACAAAAGTATTGGCAGTGACATAAATTTTGTGTTTTGCAAAGTTTGCTGCTTCATTATTTGAAGGTAATTTTTTGCATGTTTTATGCTGGAAAACAATGATAAGCAATTCTGTTTCAAAGGCTTTTATTGGCAAAAACATTCAATATATACACAAAGTCGTTGCTTATAGTGTTGACCCTTCTTCATAACCTCTGCAATTCGCTCTGGCATGCTGGACACTTCTGGGCCAAATCCTGACTGATGGTGATCCATTCTTGCCTTATTGGTGCTCACAGTTCATCACAGTTTTTTGGGCTTCTGCTTTTGTCCACTCACCTTTTGAGGATTGACCACAGGTTCTCATTTTTCAGTTTTCAAAATTTCAATTTACTGATCTCCGATCACTCTTGCCCTGTGACATGGTGCTCCATCATGCTGGAAAAAGTGAAAAGACTATAGAAAATCCAAGTTAAACTGTTTTGAAACAGCCCACAATTAGCAGGTGAACTGTTAATAATTGAGTTTTTGGATAGGAGCATCCACAAAAGACTCGGTCTTTGCAAGGAAAGATGGGTCATGGCTCATCACTTGGTGCTAAATTTCAAACCATTCGAAAATCACATTTGTCAATGCAAGATTGCAAAGTATTTCGGTATTTCACCATCTACCATGCATAATATTGTGAAAAGATTCAAGGCAAGGCAGTAAATCTCTGTTATGCGTGACTTCAGATGGTATTGCATGAGAAACCGTCATGCTACTGTGTTCAGTATAGCCACATGGTTTAAAGGTATGAGGAAAATATATGAATTTTTACTTGATAGTTACACCATAGGATATTTTTCAAAATCATATGAATGGAAAAAAAGTACATTTCGAAGAACTTTTCTTTATCGTGAACTCTCTTAAATGTCATTGACCCTTGAACTGGCCACCCAACTGTCTCAAGACAGCACCATTTCCAATACCAGTTAAGCACTTCCTTTACAGGAAGAGGAGGAGTGGTGTGCTCTAATGCAAACACCAACATACATAAATGGCACGGTTCGGAACTGTGATTCAGATCAACCGAACACAAGACTCATTCTTCATTGTGCAACGGTGGCTAACCTTTTTGTGCCATAAGCCAGGAAATCCTGGGTTGGCGTGCCGGTTTGGCTACCAGTCCATTGTCTAAACCCGGCATCAGAGACTCCATTGAAGTTCTCCATCCAGCTGTATAATTGGGTAGAGACGGGACCCCCTCTAAAAACAAGATATTGCCCCACTCAGCCGGGTTAGAGCAAGCCAAAGGTGTAAGCTTGTTCGCTTCCTGCCTCTTCCTTCTCAGGATTCCAGTTTCCTGCCTGGAGCTATTGCGTTTCATGGTGCATTTCCCCAGTTTGGTCGCATGCATTCTGCAATATTAGGGAAGGCCAGATTAACACAAGAATCCCTCCAGGAGTGCTGTCAGTGCAGGAGATGTTTCCTCAGGAAGTGATTTGCTGTGTAATCTTAACTGGCCAAAAGCAAAAAGAAAAGAAAAGAAAAGAAAAGAAAAGAAAAGAAAAGAAAAGAAAAGAAAAGAAAAGAAAAGAAAAGAAAAGAAAAGAAAAGAAAAGAAAAGAAAAGAAAAGAAAAGAAAAGAAAAGAAAAGAAAAAAACTGCAGGAATATGTAACTGTCAGAAGTTAGCACAGCTTGTCTAAATGAGCACGTTCAAGGAAACAGAGGTGACCAGCAGAGGAATCTTGGGTTTGGAATGGACAAGAATCCAAAGCCACTGCCAATTGGTTTCTGTGAACAAACTAAACATCTGACCAGAGATCTCAGCAATCTGTTTCCAGATATTTTATTGTTCCATAAAGTTCACTAGAAATGATTTCTTTCAAAAACACTTTCTCTTGTGCTCTCTAACATGTTCTTTAGCATGCTTCAGGGTTAAAAGCACTCTCTTACTCAGTGTTTTAATCAGTTTTAGAATTACATTGAAGAACTGTCTGTCAAAAGTTACATATTCATTGTTTATACAGAATAATTACAGCCGATTTATCAATAATATAAGTGTGAGTGGGCAAGGCAAGAGACCCGATACCTGGGATTCCAGCTTACGAAGTGAGACCTCAGATGGACAAGGTTGAAGCCGTATGCAACTGTCCCGGACCCCATACAAAGAAGGAGGCATGTTCTTTTCTAGGACTAGTTGGATGGCACCGGCGCTTCATAGCACAGTTCTCCAGCATAGCTGTCCCCCTGACTAACCAGACCAAATTAACTGTTAAAAACCCAGTGATTTGGCCTGAGGACTTTGAACAAGCCTTCACACAGTTATCTGTGCACATCCCCAGTCCTGCGAACAGCACTTGTTTTCTGACAGACAGGGCATGTGGAACAGTGTGAAAGTACATTTGTGTTGTTCATTGGTGGCCAATAAAAGCGCGCGAGAGCTAATTCTATGGTATGTTTTCTGATGTTTCATTGTATCTAATTATGACAATATTCTTTAACAGATGCATTTGTCACACGGCATGATTATTTAAACTTGTGGCAAAAAAAAGATGACAATTTTTTTGACTTTTTTTATGGTAAACGTTTACAGGATTTTATGATTATGCACTTATACTTATATATACATGTACCCCTTTTTAGATGGGGTGCATTGCGTTAAATAAACAGCACAATTCACTTTGAGGTATGCAAACTCCATGGAAAGTCACTGTGCTCTTGGTTTGAGTAGTCTTGGATTGATAACCATTAGTCATTTTTTACTCTGTTATTTGCTTTGACTTTTCATTTTGCTCTTGGTGTGAATAGTCTTGGAGGTCTTTCCCCCCTTGCTGATGGGCCGGCCAAGCACCTTACTGTCCATTCACGCACAAAGACCACATTGAGTCTGCAGTGCTGGACTGAGAGTCTTGACCTGTAGCCCTGAGATAAACCTTCAAAACAACAGCTGTGGTGGAGGAGGGGTGAGACCTGGGCCTGTGGCCATGGTCACGCATGGAGGCCTGCTGTTCTTCAATTGAGATGGTCAGATCCCCCTTTTTTTGTAATTAGTTCTATGAGTGGTCTTGGATCAGAATATGGAACATTTTCTGTAACATCTTTGTAATTAGCGTGAATATAATGATCTATCTATCTATCTATCTATCTATCTATCTATCTATCTATCTATCTATCTATCTATCTATCTATCTATCTATCTATCTATCTATCTATCTATCTATCTATCTATCTATCTATCTATCTATCTATCTATCTATCTGGTCAGATCCCCCCTTTTTTGTATCTAGTTCTATGAGTGGTCTTGGAGTAGAATAAGAACATTGTGATTAGTGTGAATCTATCTATCTATCTATCTATCTATCTATCTATCTATCTATCTATCTATCTATCTATCTATCTATCTATCTATCTATCTATCTATCTATCTATCTATCTATCTATCTATCTATCATTTTAATTAATTTCAGAATAGCTGTTTTAGTGCTCATCGTCTCTACCGCTTCACTCAATCGTACGCACACATCCACAGTCGAAGCTTAAAGATGTTTTCAGCTGTCATTGCTGGCTGCATAAGTGGTTCTTTGTTCCCCGCATGCTGTGAAAGTGCCGGTTTGAGCCACTGCCGGCCTCCCCGCGGCTCCCCTCCACCCCACAGTTCTGTGACGTGAGGTCACTGCTATGCCCTACCTGAATCCAGGCCCTTTGTCAAGCCAGGAGACCCCACCAATACTGAGGGAGACCTGCAACTGGATCTCGAAGTTCCTCTGGCTTCTATTCCACTGTTCTGTTTTCTCTGTCAACAGAGCACTTGAGAGAGTGAAGGGGCAAAGTACTTCTGGTCTTATGGTGATATGGGAGTGCAAGGACAATTTAATCCTCCACGGCCTCTTGCCCTGAGACCTCTATGGCTGGTGTGTTCCTTTGAGAGGCTAAATGAATGTTCAGACGCACAGCTGTGCGAGAGCTCAAACGAAGTTCGGTTCATGACATAAATCTGCCCTCGAGTGGGCTTTATCTCCTATCTGAGCTAAAAAGGCAATCCAAACATAATTCAAAATATTTGTGTTTGCTTTCTACGAAACTAATTTTACGCACTTAATGTTGTTTTCTCATCGACTTTGTCCAGAGCTTTTCATAGCTCCCTTGGCATTGCAAAATATCAGCATTTCTTTTATTTAATTAAAGTTACAAATCATGCACAAGTGCTTGTCCTCTTCCAAGAACATTTCACAATACAGTTTTCTCTTCGAAAGCAATCTTTAAATGAGGATTTTCTTGTATGTTTCGAGTAGGCCTCAATCACGCTCGGATTTCCGAACTCTGTTATGTTATTAGCTTTTGGCGCAATTTGACTGTAAGTCTCGAAACAGATGTGATGCTTTTGGTCTCAGATGAGACAGATTTTATGTTTGCGAATGAAATGCCTTTAATATCTGAGATTTATTTGACATTTATTATGGTCGATTGTCTGATGTGGAATACATAGCTATAGCTTGTAAGCCTACAACACTACAAAACAACTCTGAATCCAATGGGACATTGTGCTCTTAGCAATAGAGAGACTTTATGGAGAATTTATGACTCTTGGGAAAAGCCCAGAACAAATGAATAGTGAATTAAGAGGGACACTTTTAGTGGCAAGATAAAAACAAACTCCTAATGCCAGTGCTGAGAACGGAGCACAGCTCACAGCATTTTGTGGCACTCAAAGGAGTGCTTATAGAAAATGAGTGCAGAATATTTCATTCATTATTACGGTAATAATTAGTGTGATGCCTGAAAGTAATAATTTGTTTATTTAATATAATTTAATATATATATATTTTTAATCAAAACTGCTTTTTATTTTAAAATGAATTTACTGCCCGGAATGAATGAATGAATGAATGAATGAATGAATGAATGAATGAATGAATAAATAAAAAAATAAAAAATAAATGGTAGCACATACGTATTAAAATCATTCACTTGATTATTGTTAATTTATTACATTTGTACTTTAAAAAAAATATATTCTTTTGAATTGTATCTACAAATCTTATACAATGCCATAAATACATAAATAAATAACATTTATGACTAAAAGTTTGAATTATTTGCTACATTTTGTTTTTTAAATGTATCTAATACACTGCAATAAATAAACAAATTAATGAACAAACAAACTAACATGTTAAAACATAAAACTTAATGATTTATTACTAAAAGTTGAAATATTTGCTGGATTATTTTTTAATTCGTTAATTTTATTTTTATATTTTAAATACCATGTAAATGTCTTGATATCAAGACATTAAGTTGCCATGACTTAAAATGTTCCATTATTGTAATTTTCAACAATATTTAAGTATTTTCAATTAATATCAATTAGTAACAAAGGCACCATGACATGTTACTAAATGACAAATCAACAAAAATGGCAAATGGTCATAAAGGCAACCATATTATGTATTCATAATATGGATTTGGTCTGGATTTGTTTTTTGAGTGTCTGAAAAATGTTTAATGACTTTAATAAATCATTAATCCCACTCACCTGCTGTTTGTGTCACTTAAACATATAAAAATCACATATATCATAGAAAATGTACATAACTTTACACAAAATGTATAAAGCAATATTTATAAAGAGTTTTTTTACAGTGTATGTGACCTTATGTTTTCTGGTGTGTAAGGAACGACAAACAGAGGTGAAACCGGGAAGGAGAGAGAGACAGCAGCGAGAGCCCCGGGGACCGGCTGCTGGTAATGGCTTTTGACGCTCACTTCTTCCGTAATTTGCCGATTAATGGGTGACAGATGCGCATAATGCTTCTGTGCATGGAGCCAGCCAGGAGAGGATGGACCGGGAGTGCTCGTGGGATGAGATAATGCCTATGAGAGGAAAAAGAGTTAGGACCCTCTATCAGCCTCTCTCGCCCGCTGCCCCAGTGTGATTTCCAACAGATGTTCAGCACAGAGAGAGTCGCATGCCAGTAAGTTCAGCATCCTGAGAAATCTCTGGATCCGAGTTTTAGACTAAGAAAAGTTTGAGACGTGGAGACAACTTGAAATCATCTGTAAATCTAAGGTCAGGGTCTTTCAAACCTGTGAAGGGTCTGCAGGAGGTCTGTGATTTGATTTTTGGGAACACTTTTATTTCCATGGTCCCCTTTAGACATTTTAACAATAACTATGAGAACCTTTGCAACTACATGTCAACTAACTCCTTTTAAAGTATAAGTAGACCGTCTGATAAATATCTGCTAACACTTTATTTCGATGGTCCCCCAAAAGACATTTTACTGACTATATATGACAAATATTTAAAATATATCGTCTTTATGTTGTTTCTACATTAATTTGGAGATTGAATGTGAAATTATTATAATCTAAAAATATATTAAAAACTTGATTGTTAGGTGTAATCGCGATTAATTACAGAAAAATGTGAGATTAAATAGTTATGTTTCAGTTATTTTATTTATTGACAGCACTAATATAGCATCCAAAATAAAAGTTACTGTTTACATAATGTATGTGTGTTTTTTTTTTTATATAATATATTTATATATAAAAATATATCAAATTTTTCTTAAATATATACATGCATGTGTGTGTATTTATATATACAATATAATTATAATTATACATAGTACACGCACATATATTCCGTGAACAAACTTTTATTTTCGATGCGATTAATTGCGATTAATCGTTGCCCAGTATTATATTGATGATTTCAAGCTGCCACGCCCGGGTACCAGCTTCAGCCCGGCCCTGATGGCCGCGAGTTCTGACCTGTGTGCAAAGTTTGAAGAGTTTTCGAGCATGTTAAGGGCCCAAAAAGTGCCCGAAAGGTTGAATAATAATAATAATAAAATATAGCTGCAAGTAGCGATGACGGGCCCACGCCAGTGGCCTCGGTGCCTAAAAGGTAACTGTGCACGACAGGCAATATGAAGTTAAACCCTGTAAATGAAAAAAAAAAAAAAAAACATATCAAAGATGCCTGAATATGACACTTTACTGCAGCAGCTGGTGCCACTATGACCATGAACCATAACAGCCACATCCATAAGATAATTTAAATTTAGATGAATTTCATGTCATAAGATGTCATAGGTCACTTTGAAATCTTATATCTATTTATATTGAAATCGAATATCTTTTGCAGCTCAAAATGTTTTAAGTCCAGCATTCATCTAAAGGTCTTTTATATTTTTATTAACCTAACTATTAAACTAATTATATAACACTATATTGTAGGTTCCCTTACAAATTAAGGCGAGGTGTAAAATTTAAAAGGAGTTTCTAATTGCCCTTTTTGCAATCTGATTGAAATACTAACATGTTTTTCAAGTTTTCTAATTTTACAACACAGTGTGTGTGTTTGTGTGTGTGTGTGTGTGTGTGTGTGTGTGTGTGTACTAATGTGGCAAAATGTGGCTGCCTTGAATTTTTAAGTGCAATCAACTTGAATGATTGAGTCATTTCAACTAAAATTACATTAAACTGACTTTAAAAATTTGTTGAATCTTGTATAACTTATTTTGATGAGTTAAAGCAATGTTAAAACATGTGTCGTCATAACTTATTGATCATATAACTTTTTTACAGTGTGTGCATGTGTGTGCGTGTGTGCTTGTGCGTGCGTGTGTGCTTGTGTGTGTGTGCATGTGTGTGTGTGTGTGTGTGTGTGCTGAATGCTGAGTAGATTTCCTGCAGTGAGTTGCAGGGCTCCGGATCTGAGGCCATCTCGCCCCCTCTAATCCCCCTTTCCTGTTTTGTGTAAATGCAGCGCCACAGAGGAAGAGCGGGATTTATTTGATAATTAGGCAGATAATACCTTACAGCCAATTACCTGAGATGGGTGGGTTACGAGTGTGTTTCGTGAGCGTGCAGGGCTTGTGGAAGAGGTGGTGACGCCCATATCCGTCCACACTTGATAATAAACACTCAGCGATTCAGATTTGCAAAAACCTGGAGTCCTTGTTGGTCGGGTGAATCAGTGCACATGGAAGCGAAGCATCTAATTGAACGCTGTCAAGAAAGCAGACGAGCGTCGGAATCTGGAAGAGTTTGTGGCTTTGCAGTTCTGCCTAAGCAATTTCACCTTGCACTCGCTTCTCCACACACATAAATATGGCCATGGATCAAAGCCTGGCCCACAAAATAGCATCAGTGTGGAGATGCTTCTGTAATGTGGTTTGGGTATTTTTAAGACCGAATGACTTCGAGAAAATCTTTTTGCAGTGAATGAGTTTTTGAGCCCTGTAATCTGATCAATTTTCATTCGAAGCTGAAATGGAAAAGAAAGGAATGTGCTCTAAAGGAAAAGACAGATTTAGACTCGGCCAAATTAGTCTGTAAAGGAAGTCCTTTGTTTATTTTCAGCTGTAAATGGGATCTCCTGTCAGCACGACACTTGCCTTGGCCTTCACACTTCTGTTTATTGGTTTCTGTGGGCAAAGAATCCCCTGCAAACCTCTCCATACTTTGAAGAACATCCATTTCAGGGCCCGTCCACACGGAGACGCGTTTCGCTGTATACGTATACATTTTTTATCGTATTGGCGTTTCGTCCACACGGATCCGGCGTTTTCGGAGACTGAAACCGCTATTTTTTGAAACCGGGTCCCAAGGTGGATAAATCTGAAAACGCCGCCCTTGCGTTTTCGTGTGTATGGTCGTCGGCCAATCCGTACATTTTGTGAAACGATGATGTCATCACACCAAGTGTCAACTAGTCAGACACCGTTAAGTCACAGCAACTACATTTATGGTTTTTCATATTGTTCAACAAAGTTCTTGATTAAAAAAGAAAGGAAAAAAGAAGCTACTGTGCCTAATATTATTGTTGTATACAGCCATAGTATACAGCGCGCAAGGTTTATGCGCATGCTTTAAGTCTTCTTCTCCGTTTTTAGTGTATGTCTGTGGCAGAATTACAGTGCCACATACTGGTCTGGCATGTATACTACATCGTTTTGAGTCGGTTTCAGTGGTTTCGTGTGTACGCAGATATTTCTTGAGACGACGCCGTGTTTACGGAATTTTTTTTTTGAACGGGGAAAAAAAATATCGGATAGGGAAAGCTCTGGCTTCGTGTGGATGTGGCCTCAATCTCTGGCTGACTTGGACTGGATGTTTGCAGAGGTACGAGGAGACACGCATTTAAGACAATGAGCCAATTGGTTATTTTGGAAAAGGCATCCTTTGGTCTTTAAGACATCTTTAACACACTTTTAACTTTCCTGATGTATAAGGCCGAATTTGAACTCTCTTGCATGGGATCCCTTTCTTTAAATGGATCCCTTTCTTTCTCAATTGTCCACACTATACATTCTACTACTAACAATATAATTTTGCAACTACATGTCACCTATCTCTCATTAGAGTAGTAGACTGCAAGGTTAGGTTAAGGTGTTAGGGTTCGGGTTAGTAGAATAAGTTGTCATGTATAGTCTGTAGAATGTCTAAAGTGGACCATCAAAATAAAGTGTTAGCAGATATTAAGCAGACAGTCTACTAATGCTCTAATGAGAGTTAGTTGACATGTAGTTGCAAAGTTACTTGTAATTAGTAGAATGTCTAAAGTGGACCATTAAAATAAAGTGAGAAAAATAGCATGATATTATTAGACAACATGTTCATGTAATAGCATGTATAATAAATAAAAAGTAAAATATAATATAATATAATACAAGAAAAGGTAGCCTATATTGCTAAAAGAAGTGATACAAATATTTTCTGAAAAAAATATTTACCTTGTAATAAGTATTTGTTTCACTGTTATAGTAATTTTACATGTAATAATCTGAAGAAAAACAGGTTCAGTTCAAATTGTGTAACGTTTTTCACAATAAATATTATTTCAAAGCAGCTTTACAGAGAAACACTTTTTTTTTTTACACAATAATTTGAATACTTTTATAGTTTTAATTAATATTTTGGATTAGATTTCATTTTTACATATGCTGTGACCCCAGTTTGGAAACCTCTGGTTTAGAACATATGTATTACCTTGACTAATCTGCAATATATGACATTTTAGCCATAGAAGATAAATTATAGCACTTTTGTCTGATTTTATGGTTGATTTGACAGACAGGTTATTAAAACCTTGATAAACAGCTTTGGAGATTGTCTTTCCCCATTCAAGATCTGTAACTGAATGGGGCCGCCAAGATGGCCGCCAAGTGGACTGACTTGCCCAAAAAGTTGAAATGCTATTTCCAATTCATTAAAGCGTAGACATTTCCCTCCTTTTGGTCTTAACTTAAAATTATTACGGTGTGCCATGCCTCAACATTCAATGTCTGGAAACTTGCTCTTTTACACTCTGATCCACTTCATTGGAGGCTGCCGTTTTCCACAGTCTTGGGCTGGATCCCAGTCTGTGCCCTCGGCATGCGCGTCGCTCCTTAGCTGATGTGTTCGCGTGGAAGATCATATCGTGTTGGTTTAGCCATTCGATACTGACAAACATTTATTCACCCCTCCACCCTTTCTCGTCGCCCTCTGCTGTGCCGCTCCAGGTCATTAAAAACTTGTCACAGTTTGGGCCGGTTTAAAGGATTGCCGTGGATAAGTTGCCGTCACACATCTTGTTGTGGGAATGCTGATAAAGTGGGTTGGTTTGGAGATTATGGCAGACTATGAAGGGAAGTGAGGCGGTGAAGGGGCCCAGATTCCCCATTCCGATTGCAGGGGCCCATCCCACTCCTCCCATGCTTGAAATCCAAGCCAAATCAATTACACTCCCCCGGCACCTCAGAAATTACAGAGCAATAAATAACCCCCCAGAAAAATATGAAGGAGTTTGCAGGCGGTGGTGAGGCCCATGGCTTCTTCATGGTTCCCTCTTCTCCCCCTCCTTCCGTCTTCGCCGCGCTCTTCCTCTTTCAGGGACTTTAGTTTAGGTCCCCTTGATTCCTCCTGCATCTCTAGTTTCAGGGCTTTCTGTTGTCCATGACCTACAGTCCAGCTTTAGGATATGTGATCCGGTGTGTAGCAATCGCCCTGCTTCTCCTGTAGCCGACAGGGATTGTGAGACATTTATATTGTTTCCTGAATTGGACCTTGAGCTCTTGGTAGCCCTTAATGGAAGCCAATATCTCACATTTTAGAATTTCCCAGATATTTTTTTGTTTCATTTATGTCTTTGCAAAGCTGTCTAAATATACCATATTTAAATGATGACATTTATTATTTATGAATGCTCGTTCTAATTAATTATAGTAATTAATACTACTAAATGTAATAATGTAGCATTGCATTTAATAATAAAATAAATATTCTGTATTTTTCTCAAATTAAATAAATAATTGTATTCATTTATTTATTTTTGAGATGTAACTTTCATGAAGACAAAGTTTATTAAAGGGTTAGTTCACCCCAAAATTTAAATTATCCCATAATTTACTCATCCTCAAGCCATCCTAGGTGTATATGACTTTCTTCTTTCAGCCAAACACAATCGGAGTTACATAAAAAAAATATCCTGACTCTTCCAAGATTTATAATGGGAGTGAATAGAAACTGAGATTTTGAAGCCCCAAAAAGCACATCCATCCATCATAAAAGTAATCCATACGACTCCAGGGGGTTAATAAAGGCCTTCCGGAGCGATGCGTTTTTGTAAGAAATATTTATAACTTTATAAACTATAATCACTGGCTTAGATCAGAAGTCACTCTTACGTCGGAACTAGACTGGTGTACATCCGTTAGGATGGCTTGAGGGTGAGTAAATTATTGGATAGTTTTCCTTTTTGGGTGAATTCAACTACACTCATGGCAATTCGCAACTATTTTACATTCAGGTGAATTGGTGGCTAATTTGTATGAATTCATATGTCTCATTCATACCTGTATCCCCTTACACCCACTGACGGTTAGGTTTAGGGGGGGACCCTCATGCTTACATTTGTTTTTAAACTTTGTTTCCATAAGAATTTCATTGTACAAATTAAATTGCCATCTCGTAAAATTGTTCGTTTTCTATTTTTCTAATGAGATCGGATTGGCTACCATAACAATTAGATAAACCATGATGTATTTACTATAACGATATAGTCACATTTGCTTATATTTTTATCAATTCATTCTCACCACATTAATTGTACGAAAGTCATTAAAAACAACATTTAGACTTGTTTTCTGACCTGACCTGACAAACTCCACTTATCACCACACAAAATAAACTCCTTTTAAATCCTTACATAACCAGTGTTTCCCAAAGACACATAAAAGACATTTTAGCATAAACTCTTTCCATCCAGTTGTACACATAGCATGCAAGTGACTGAAAATCCCCTGTGCGGACTCAGAAATGCTAAGCTTAGCTTTTGTTGTTTTTAGCAATTTTAGCTAAATTTAACTAAAAACAACAGCATTAATTGTTACGTTTACTTGCAAACTAGTTAACTAAAGAAATGTCTAGGTTTACTCATTGTGAAGACCACTTTAAAGCAATTCTCTCAAATTTTAGCCTCTATTTAACATGTTAGCATTTACAGTGTACTGAAGAGCTCACAGAGAGATATACGAGTCTGACGTCAATATTAACTGGAATGTCAAACTCCACTATAATCCAGCAGCAATATATCTTCAACATAAACTCTGACGTATGCCAGTTCTGACAGTCCATTTCAACGAAGTCCAAACCTGTGTGGAAGCGTAAGAGCCCAAATAAAATGGCGCCATTTACTGGGGGATGTTTACCCTTCACACTTCCTGGCCTCACACACTCTAAGCATTATCCACAGAGGCTCTGTGTATAGACAAGTGTTCAAATACTTCCCTTGATCAGCAGATAGAGAGAAAGAGAAAACACACTCACTCACTCACATACACACACACACACACACACACACACACACACACACACACACACACACACACACACACACACACACACACACACACACACACACACACACACACACACACACACACACACACACACACACACACACACACACACACACACACACACACACACACACACACACACAGATAAGCCATTGTGCTCTCGTCCGGAGCACTGGGCTGAAGGCTAAGCGGTTGAACATTAACTTTGAACTGCTGGACGGTTAGCATGACTCAAATACAGCCAGTCCTTACATCATGTGTGTAACAGTGAGAAACTATACAAGATTAAATATTCTATAACAAGAGAAATCAGTTTTGTGAATAAGTCTGATGTTTGTGTGTGTTTTTCTTCACTAAGTGAGGGAATGTGTCCCTATTAAGAGAGATTTTGTAAGTGTGTGACCTTAATTGGAACAGGATACAGGAAGGCAAACATCTGATGTAATATTCTAAAGTAATTGCTACATAATTACTCTGGCTGGCCTTACTGCACTACACACTGGTTTCTGTAGATAAAAATGACATTGACATAGTGTGCCCACTGTAAGATGTTTCCATTGCAGAACGTTCTGTTATTACTTTGCTCTTTAGCAATATCACTCCTCAAGAGGTTTTGATAATAAGATTGACAAATGATGCAATGTTGCATGCAACATATCAATTGTTTATCCTAAGTATGTACTTTTCAGGGCTACACGTGTGCGAAAAGGAATGTGTATCAGTTAGAAATACTTATGGGAATCGATGGTAAAGCAATGATATCAGATTGTAATAGTACTTTGATTTCCCTCGTAAAAAAGTACACTTTAGCAGAATTTTAAAACTTATTATGGAAATAATATACTTTAAAATAAAATTGTTAAGTGTGAATGTAATGTTTTTGGACATGTAATTATTTACAATTAAATTATATTTTATTATAGTTTCAATTTATATTAAATGCAATTTATGTAGTTATAATAAATGCTGTTTTTAAGTAGGACTTAAGTGCATCTTAATATGTAATTTCATAATTACTTCAAAAAAAAAACAAAAAACAATTATATGGTTAAAGTGTACTGCCAAATGTACTGAGGCATTTACGGTAAAACACCCTAAAATTAAAGTAAAATAAAGTACAAAAAATTATAATCAAGTACTTTACTTGTGCTTTAGTATGTGAGTCAACAAAATAAGAGTATTTCAAAGATTATTAAAAAAATATATTATTACAAAAGTGCACTTTTTAAAGATGGTATATATTCATATACCATAATTTACCAGGTTATTAAGTGCACAGTGCTGCTAGCAATGCTAAGTTTATGGGTTAAAATGCTTGAACTGATTAACTGTATATCCTGAACTTGGATAAATGCATTAATGCATAAATGCGGATGTTCAGCTACATTTGGTAGTAACTGCTTGTCTGGCTATGACTGGATCACCTCTACGTCTTGCTGCCAACCAACAATCAGCAGAAGCAGCAATTCTTTTCATCAGTAACACCAGAACAGTGATTATGGTCTTGGGATGAGTCAAGAAATATCTCGAAGGTTGGCGGGCTTGAAACACATGCTTGCTTAAATGATTTAAAACAAAGACAAACTATAGGTGGCATCCAAAAAGCAGTAACTCTCAGAAGAGAGACTGTTTGACTGAATGAAGTCAAATTCAATCACCAGAGACGAAATGGCTGCTACTGATGGATTCTGAAAGACAGTGAAAACTTACATCATTGTATTTTGAATGAATTGCCTGTGAACTAAAAATACAAAAATAAAAACAAGGTCAATTCTAGTATGTTTTGGCAGGGACATTTCCAAGGACAGCTCCAGCCAACAAAATCGGGGACTGTCCCTGGACAACACGGACATCTGGTCATTCTAAGAACAAAAAAAATGAAGTAGGAAGCCAGAGCTTGATGCAGTCCAGGGCATTTGGTAGGCTGGATTGGGCCTTTGCCCTTTGGCTAAACATGCAGGACATACAAAGAGGAGAGACGCCTAGTCCATGGTGGACAAACTCTTATCTAACCAACACCAGCTGGCTGAGATTGTCTCCATGGAGAGACAGACACATGTGGACTGTAGTGATAGTTGTCCCGATAATTATCCCATCTCATAATGGTTTGTTACACATGAGAGATAACTAAGTGATGCAGTAGACTTGCGTCTAGACAATTTAGATGGTGACACTGAGGTGTGATCAGATAGTCAAACTGCATGATTGAAGCAGACGAAATACTAACAAAGAATTGTGTGAAAAGAATGCATTGATCTGATGTTCATGGAACAAATACTGGCCTCGTTAAATTAAAATCAGAAATTCTAATCCCACGCTAAACCATTACAAACCCGGTGGCTATAAACCTAGTTCGAGATTCTTCAAACATTCTCTCAGAAATTCAAACATTCTCTGCTCACGCATTCACAGAAATAAGATACAAAAATGGCTCAGTATTTTAAATTATACTTTATTTAATATAAAACAAACAATAAACAAATAAATTAAATATTTCTAAAATAATTCTTTAGAGGGGAAATTTATAATATCATCGATTGTTACAATGGGGAATACACAAATGGAATGTCATGTGTTTTATAATACTTTGTACAATTTTTTTTTTGTACACAAAGACTGTGCTCTTACAATTTTGGAGGTGTCATGGACTGCTTAAGAATTTATTTCCTATTTAGAGGTCAAACATCACTGTAGCTGCCTGAAAAGAAGATATCGAGCTTTGACGATAAATCGAAATTGAACAATTTTGCTCTCATTGGGGAAATCAACCACCAATTGTCCCAGAATATGCCCAAAGGGAACCGTAGGAGCGTCCCTGGCTGAGAATGCAAAGTACTAGGTAAATTAACTTGAGAAAAGCCATTGGCTTCTTATCAGCTTGTGGGATGAGGCTTTGCATTCCCTGAAGGACATTGCTGAGTTTGTTTAGAAAGGCCAGCATTAGCATTTGTATATTAAAAGATAGTGCAGGATAAAGATGGGCAGCTGGAGCCATTAGCATAATAAGGGGCTTTCTCATTTGCACACAGGCCTTAGACAGCCCCCCAATCACCCTAGCCAGCAGTCACACACATTACAGCTGCATGAGACCATTGTCCACCTCGGCCTATGCCTGGATCCCGCAAACAAGCCGGGGTGGTTAAAAGGTTACAGCCAAACAATGGAGGATTCACCATTTGAAATCAATCAATATCAAGGCATTTCACATTCAATCGAGTCCTTTTCTTCCGTACAGTACTGACAATTGAAGCGTTGCTGGTCCCCGCGTTTTCTCAGTTTGAATGGGGTGAATGGTTGGGGAGATGACCACGACAAACCATGCTTACCAAACGGTGAGGCATGAAATGAACAGAACAACAGGAAGTTGAGTGCTCAGAGGTTTAGCCTTGACAGTGTACAATGGTACGAGCAGCGAACAATAGCTATTGTAAATGTGTCGATTGTTCAGGGATAGCTTCAGAATAGATTTACATAATTTCTTCACCTAAGTAACACCTTCACTTTATATCATTTAGAATAATTTATAAAATGTAATTGTTTTCTGTAATGATATGTACATAAAATATTTTAAGATATTCACAGGAAATCAAAAAATCAGGCACTTTGCTGCCACTACAACATGCAAGATCCTGAGATTTAAGACAGTTTTTTTAAATAAAAAATGTAGAATAATTTTATATAGAGAGAGATTTATATTTATCAACGCTATTCGCTTTTAATATCAAAATAAATGTTCTCTTTAAAAAAAAAAAAATCTGGTTTGAAAACGCTCCTGTATGCTGCTCAATATAGCTTTCTACATCTAGCAGCACCCATTCAATAAAAACTCATGACCAGTCCTCTAGTAGAAATCTGATGATATGAGAGTGAAAATGATTCATCAGCGAGTTTCATAGTGCCAAGCATCAGTATAATGTTCTTAGGCATAACAACAAAGGTGAAAATCCTTGTACCACTTTTCATAGCAACATCTGATGTCCACAAGCTTGTGCCCTCAGCCAAAAGGGCCTATCGCATCGTCGTCTTGAGGTCCATCCGAGAGTGCACATCGTGGTAGCCAAGGAGGCATGGGACAGTTGACATCGCATCATGGGTAAACACTGAATCATTGTCTGAAGAGCAAGAGCTGGAGGTGTCCTCACAAGATGGAGAGTACTGTTCGAAAGGGGTGGATAGGTCCAGGTACTAAAAAAAAACAAAAATATGAATGGTTTAGAGGTTTAGAAACAAAAACAACATCTTGTGGGACTCAAACTTTTGTTGAAACAGGCGTTTACCTCATCTGAAATGGACACCAGCACCCTATCAAGCTCTTCCACAAGCTGTTTGAATGTTGGTCTTTGTGTTGGAACCGCATGCCAGCACTCTCTCATCTTCATGTAGCTATAAAAGCAATTTGAATATAAGTAAATCACATTGAAGACTGAAATTAAACATGTTTTTTGGTGAACAGATTGATGCTTACAGTTCATGGGTGCAGTTGGAAGGTTTGTCCATTCGATGACCTTCCTTCAGTAGCTTAAAAAGCTCCTCCACCGGTATCCCAGGGTACGGCGATCCCCCCAGTGTGAAAATCTCCCACATCAAAACTCCAAAGGACCAACTGCGGAAGCAAGAGTCCAAAAATGTCAGTGCACCATGTAGGATAATCAGCTTGAGCCGTTCTAATTCAATCCTCTTGTTGAGAGCATATTTTAGTCATTAAAAACGTCCACCATCTAATCAGGATTAAACTATACTGGTGCATTCTGGTTAATCTGAATGGACCGGCATTCCAGCAAGGGGGATCCCTGCTCAGCTGATTCTTTGGCATAGCTGTAATGATTAGCCAGACTTACACATCGCTCTGGTGTGTGTAGACTCTGTCAAACAAGGCTTCTGGTGCCATCCATTTCACTGGCAGACGTCCCTGAAATTGGAAACAACAGGGCTGTGAGTGGGACAGTTAGCTGCCACACAGGCCGAGCCAAAGCACTCCACCTCCTTTTGATCCACAAAAATATGACTGCCCATTCTTTCGCTAATCCCTGCCCCCCTTTCCCCAATTATCTTCAATTAAGCTTTCTGCCAATCACTATGGACACATTACACATCTGTCTTTCAAAGCATTAAGGCATCAAACAGGGCCATGCAGTCCTGCTTACAAATGGGATGTCTTCAAAAGAGCAAAAAACTTGAATAGAATTGTTACTTACATTAGTGGTTTTTTTGTAGTAATCAATTTGATGCACTCCTCTTGCCAAACCAAAATCTGCGATTTTCATCACGTTGTCCTCTGTCACAAGAACATTCCTTGCTGCTAAATCTCTGTGAATGCACTGAATGGCAAAAAAAAAAAGAGATTTCTATTTAGTTAAAATGGCACAAACAATTTTTCGCAGACTCTTTTCCGCTTCTGGTAAGTAGATAAACATGTTCACATTGAGGCTAGAGTTTTGTTCCCGCAAACCAGATGAAACAGAAATGAAAGCTGCTTTCTATATGAGGTCTGCTGTATAAATCAACATATAGCAAGCAACATTTGCAAAAGTTTAAACAAGCCGAACTTTAAATAGAGTTGGACTTTACAGAAAAACAACACAGAGCTAGTTTCTGATGTAAATGCATGTCATTAAGTTTATTTTGGTTTTCATTTGAAATAGAAGTGGTATTTGAGGATTGAAAAAGAGGACGAAAAAGGCCCCTGGTTTGTGGCCCTTAATGGAGGGGTTTCAGACGACTGCATTCTTAGCAGGCCACAAAAAGCTAGTAATACGATCCAGTGCACAGGCGGGTCCGAGCGCCTGCTTGCTAACAGATTTATGGCAGTGCTAAAAAGGACAAAGCCCACAGAGACAGGATGGACACAGCGGTAAACACGACACACCACCACTCCACTAAGGAATGCTTGGCATCACGTGTCAGACAAAGGGACGTGTTGATAAGATGCAGGGGGGGCTGGTTTCAAACCGAAGCTAATTGAGCCCTGCAAGCAACTTACTCTTTTGGAGGCCAGGTACTCCATGCCTCTTGCCACTTGGTAGGCGCAGGAAACTAGGTCTTTGAAGGTTAGCTGTTCCTCAGGAACCTTGGTCACATCGAAGGTGTAGTCCATGCCTGGAGGTCGACGAGCTCTGAGGTATTCCCGTAGGCTACCCTTAGATGCATATTCAACCAGCACGTAAAGTGGACCTGATCCAGAAATATAAATTGAAATGAAGTCAGATGTCCATATGAAGTTAGTTCAACCATGAGATGTCACTGTGTTTAACTTACCATCCTGTGTGCAAACACCAAGAAGATTTATGATGTTCTTGTGCTTGTCCATCACCTTCATTAGCTCCATCTCAGAGATGAGGTCTGCCAGGTCTTTGTCAGTTGCATCATCTAAAAAAAAGACAGAAAAATCCTTCTTAGTCTGAAATTCAGAAATGCTTAACACTTGAATACGATATCTATAAGTACAGACATACCTTTTAGCATTTTAACAGCTACAGTTGCCGTTTGATCTTGATTTTCTCTGTTTATCCCATAAGCCTCAGCTCTCACCACTTGACCAAAACAGCCCTCTCCAAGTGGTTTCCCTAAAATCAAACTAGCACGAGAGAATTCAAATAAATAGTCAGTTCACCATCATATAAAAGAAACATATTTTACAGCTATGGTTGCTAGTGCTACTTACTTCTCTCTTGGAAACTCCCAGTCGGGGTCATAAGGCAGTTCAAACTCCATAACTCCAGCCAGCATTGGGGAACAACTGGAGGAAAGACGAGCCACCCTCATCAGTGACGCACTTGATTTTCCAGAAGAATTGGACTCCACAGAATACTGAAATAGGGTCCAAAACATACAGGATTAGAACACAGAATGCTCTGCTGAATACCATGTTCTTGGGGAATTATCATGAGGATTGTTCAGAAGTGTCATCTTACCTGTCTGCGTAGAGGAAATTTGGAGAGTTTCTGCACTGGGAGCGTATCAAAAGGCTCCCGACTGGGATGAACCTGCATTCGGCATAGGACCACGATAACTATGGCCATCACCAGTGCCAGGAAGCCAGATGCATAGATGATGATGTCAGTGTACTTGGACTCTGTAAGGTCTATCTCCTTGGCCACGTCCTCCTCTGTGGAAATTATACGTTTTATTTACTTGTACCTCTGAGTCACGAACAATATTTATGATTTGTGTCGTCAATGTGTCTATACAAACAAATCTACCTAATAAGACTGTAAGCCAAGCAGACTGATGAGAGAATCCAATAGAGTTTCCCGCCAAGCAGGTGTATTCCCCAGCATCCTCCATTGTAATATTGGTAAGATATAAGACTTCCACTTCAGACATGTTCAAGCTTCCTGTCTGAGAAGGTGGAAGAAACAATCAAAATGCTCATTAATTCCATACCGATCTGGTAATGTGATGTACCTCCAGAAAAGTGTAATGAATGACTCGCTAAATACCTTCACGATCTTCACATAAGGAATGCCATCAGGCCCATAACGGCTGCCATTCATCTCTATGTGCTTTAGCCATTGGATGTGAGGCTGGGCATCACTGTAGACTTTACACAGGAACTGGGCATCTCCACCCACTACAGCTGTAATGTTTTTGGGTAGACCAGCTTGAAGGATGGGTCTGTGTGGAGAGCGTTCTGAAAGAAGAAATCTGAAAGTTCAGTACTTTGATACTATATTCAAAAGATATTTACAATTCTATCAAAATTCTCAACATCCCCCCAAAAATAATGTTATCAATGAATGTTAACATTCAAATGCATTTGAAGGAAGATAATCTAAGGCACAGGGATAGACAAGCGGCACTTCCAATGCTGATCAACGCTCACTAATTAGTTCCATTAAGGGATTTTTAGAACCAGGCCCATGTATTGGGTTGCTTTGAAGTTGATGGGCTCTTTATTTCCTGTTCTTTCCCCCCTGTCTACTAGGACACAGCAGTTGACCCCACGCCGGACTCTTAACAAACAGGTCTGTCACAGGTCAGGTAGAAAATTGGTCTGGACGCCTCAACCCACAGCGCTTCCAGGCACGTACCACAGACCGATGCCAACCCCCCAACCTGCATTCCCCTGCTGTGATGATATTTATTGCCCTTTTCCTGTGTAGTTCTTAAATATCTGTATAGACATGTAGAGCCTCGGGTGAACCCCGGTGCCTGTGGTGCAGCAGTGTGCCCTGTGGCTCTCTCTGAGGTGCATTTGGTGCCTGTCTCGCTATGTGACGCCACTGAGCTGCTGGTACAGGATCTCACTGATTTGATGCTTATTGCTTCTGACACTTGCTAAGCATGGCAGACTTGCGATGGCTCCTCGTGGAGCCAGGCGGCTGTCTAGAGCAGGCAAGCAGAAGCCCTCTTACCCAACACGTCCAAGAGGTAGGTGTGAGCAATGGACCCATATTTGTTCTCCACCACACAACTGTAGTTCCCACGGTCTGAGGGAACCACACTCTCCATGACCAGGCTCCAGTGTTGATGTCGTAGCTATGAACACAAAACGGTAATGTGTAAGCATGAGGTGGTGCTGATATTTATTGTGAGATTTTGAAAAGTTCAAGTTTGTTGGGATGTCTCCAACAAACCAAAATATCAATCTCTCACCTTGATGCCTCCAATCCGGTGCTCTCCTCTGAATTCTCTGCCATTCTTTAGCCAGCGAATGGTGGGAAGAGGGTTCCCTGTGGCAGGGCAGCGGAATTTGACAGTGTTTCCAGCTGGGACTGCGTAGAGCTTCTTCTCCATCCTTTGAGTAAGAGTCCAGTATGGTGCTAAAATGTAAGAAACAATGGTACAATTCAAGCTATCACTCTGGAACTGAAACACAAGTAAACACAACTGAATGTGTAGTTACAATAAACACTAACCTCTGGAGATGTAGACCTGGTCATTTTCAATCTCAGGACCAGCGTCATCAATACCATTGTCCTCATCATCATCTCCTGATCCTACAGCATCTGCAAAGGAGCATTAAGGGTTCAAGTTATTAGATGAACATTCAAAAGAAAGGGTTGTTAATGAGACTATTAATCTTCTTAACGGTCAGAACCAACCTGCCACTGTGATAGTGAAGTTGCGTAGAGCCTCTTTGGTGCCGCGCAGCATACACACATACACTCCTGAATCTTCATATGTGGCATCCGCAATCTCCATGACTGCTGCCCTTATCTGGATACGAGCATTGTGTTGCACCCGCATACCACCCTTGAACCACTGGACAGCTCCAGGACGGTTTGTGTCACAACGGAGTTTTAGTACATCTCCAAGCTCTAGAAGTAGATGCTCTGATGTTTCCTCAGTTGGCTCCTCTGAAACTTTTTGGACAAAACATGAAAAACAAAGTTGCTAATGGCATTACTATTGCACTTAACTGAAGCTTACACCTTAGCTGTGACCTTTTAACTACATTATGTGGTTTGTCCCACTAAATACTCGTAATATGGTTTTCACGGCAATAAAACGCCAATGGCTGACCTGCCAGAGAATGATGGTAGATCAGCCCTGAAGATGAGAAGGTTAGATGTTATCAGATGCTATGGCTTACCTGATAAAACTTCCAGCCAGGCAGAGCGCGTTGTTTGACCAACTGAGTTTTCTGCCTTGCATACGTACTCTCCAGCATCTTTCACGGAGACATTCACTAAAGGAAGAATGTTGACTTTGGAGAGGTTCTCAAGAAGAGGCTGCGGGGGAAACAAATGTAACATTACTCCCTCTTTCTTTAAGACAGAAAATATGCACAATAGAGGATCTTTAAATCACTTTCTCACCGTAAGCGCTGTAAAAAATGGTGATCCATCAGGCCCTTGGCGATTGCTGTCCTTCTTGAACCACTGGAGACGTGTTGAGGCTGGCTGGTGGAGTTTACACACCAGTTTCACATGTCCTCCAACTAACACAGTAGCATTCTCAGGAAAACCAGGAATAAGAATTGGTCGAGAAACTCGGATATCTGGCGGAATGTAGAAAAGGAGGTTTTGAACAACTACTCCTATAAATAGTCTGTAGAATAAACCACATTTAATAAACACTTCTAATTAACATAACTTCTCACTAATTGCTAAACAGAGCCTTTCTCACAGAGATCACCACTGTTTTGGAGCAAATCAGGCAAACAAAGCCACAAACAAAAGAGAGAACAGAAACACAATTCTTAGCTGAGAATGACCTAACTTTGACTTCACAGCAGTGTTTCTTGTGGCCCGGAGGTGAATGTGATTTTGAGCATTTGAGTGAAGAACGCCCCCTAACCAAGTAATGTCACCTCCAGCACTGAAGCATAACATTCTTCCACCAACACACTAATGAACTTCACTGAATAAAACTAGGGCCTGGCCCGTATCTGACCCTGAAGAGGGTGTGAATGGTCAGCAGGAAAATAAAGGACAAGCTAAACAAAACACACAAACACATGCGGCCACCAAAAATAGCCTGAATGGCTCAACTGGCAAACTTTACATGAAAAATATGCCTCTTAAGGACACATTTTGAAGGGGCATGCAGTCTACATTTTTATCATAAGAGGGTAATTTGCAATCATGAAGTATCACAGTACTAACGGACTAATGGAAAACTCCATTAACCAAACTCCAATAAATCCACGAAAGACTTGCGTTATTTCTGAATTTAAAATGTGCATAAAAGTTATATCAAATAATTATATAACTTACTAGTTGTAGATTAATCAAATTATTACTACAAATGTGTGTATTTTTAGTTCCTCTTCAACAAGTTCATTTCTGCCTCTTCTTGTTCGTTTAGCTCTGCATGTCTCACTTGCTTGGGTGGCTCGGCCCATTAAAGTCTTACAGTTGTCAAATGACTTTAATTTCTCCTGGCAGGAACTTAGTGGGGCATTGTTGGGCTGCACCACAGGGATTTTCAACCTTTATCACCTTCCTAGCACTGTATGTAGCTCACAAGTGTTCAGAGAAAGATGCTTTTAACGAAGACTTTGCCCCAGCATTGACAAGGGTCTACATCTTATCCCTTCATTCTCTAGACCTCAGAATGGTGCACTCAGGGTGAGCATATCAACAGTCTAACAAAAAAATGCCACATAAAGCTTTTAGGTAATCCTGTGATTTACAAGAAAATACTTTGATTTGTATACATAAGGCTTTTTCACACAAAAAACTGTTATGTGTAAGTCTTAGTAGCTCTTGGAGATAATCGGATACCTCCCTGGCAGGTACAAAATGGAGACAACCCAGTGTTTGTACAATTAAATAGGAGACCCATCTTGCCCCAAACCAAGCCCCCCCCCCCCTCAACATCCCACAAGCCCCTGTTACTGGCACCGGGCCAGACAGATTTACACTTCCGAGCCTCAGGGCTCTGGAAGGATCAGGTAGCACTGTTTATGGCTCAAGAAAATACTGGGATTCTCTTACTCTCTAAACGATTACATCCTCTCCAACTTCTCCTGGACTTAAATTCTTTACAATCAGCTCGGCTCCTTTTATCATATACTGAATATTCATCAGATATTCAAACCGTTTTAAGTAAAATTCTAAATATTAAGTAACTTTGACAACTTTGTATTTTATACTTGGAAAAGTTGGATTTGGGTGATTTCAAATGACATTGTTAATTGTAATCCATACCTTTTGCCCGGACTTCCCTAGATGTTATGCTTCTTGAAAACGCCAGTTCCGTGAAGCAGATGGTAATGAAAACCTTAAAGATGCTCAACATCTTGCTGAGGTAATGTTTGTGTGTGTGTGGAAGACAGCTGGTCAGCTTCAAATGCTGACTCCAGGCATTGGCAACCTCACTGTAGTAACAAACCTGAGAGAAAACAGAACTGATTTACAATTCACAGAAGCTATTGTGAAAGATTAACCTTTAAAATTACATAAATGCATAATGCATTGCACATCCCAACCCTGCCCACTAAACCACATTTAAAAATGAATGTCCTATTGTACACCTACATCGTTGTTAGACATTGTCTACCTCCTCTTGTACATGAATAACCCTCAGGTACGAATGTGAAGCAGTTAAGGACAGTTGTATATGAATAGAACCTGTACAGCGTGCTTTTGATGGGTCGTTTCAATATAAACACGTGAATTGGACCCGGAACATCAACTAATTGTCCAAACTCTGAATCTATAAAAATATATTTTTAAACAAAAATCATGTAGGCTAGCCTACATTGAAGATTTTTCCACGTAGCTTACTCCGAATGTGCTTCTAAAATACTTATTTTGCTCAGCATGAGAGATAAATAAGAGCAAACGTCACGAGGGTACGAGGAGACACATGTGTTCTCAAAACATACGAGAATTTCACACCAGAGTGAGAGTTTGGTTAAGGTAAATAAATCCGTTTACAAGTGTGAAACCACTTGGTAGAGTTAATGAAAGTCATTCTGAGCGCAAGTAAATGTTTTCAGAGACAGAAAATTGGAATTGAAGCTAATCAATAAAAGTTTTCATTTACGATTCAAAGCGAGCATTGCGTTTTTATACGAAATCCCCCAACTTCGCGGAAATAACGCTTAAGAGAAGTTTAAACTAAACAGTACTATTTAATTTACAATCTAATTAGGCTACAATAAGTCCATAAAAATTAGACAACATTTTCAGTTGAATTTATCTGAAGCAACTAATTAGTTAATAAATAGGCTACCAATTGATATATAAATTGGCTAATATTCATGCAACGAATCTGATCCTAAATTTAACCATATGCACACACAAAACAACAACAACAACAAAAAGTTTTACCTATTTTCGTGTGCCCTTTGCCCGGTCCCTATGGGTTCGATAAGGCAGTACTTAGTGCCCTTGGATCGCGGTGGCCCTCGAGATACTCATGTGTCCTTTTTTCCCCTTACAGATTCACAATACTTTATCCTTGGAAATCCAATAAGCAACTTTTGGGAAAGTCTGAGTTACGCTGGTAAATCCATTTAAAAAATAAAACCAATAGACAGATAGTGCAAGGGTAAGACTACTAATCTTCGGATTCAAAGTCCAGTGCTGCTTTCCTTTGATGAGCTTCTCCGTGTCTCGCGCTGTGCTCGTGAGCGCTCCCGACTCCAAAACCGCTATAAATCCACAGAAATCAACGACGCGGAGGATTTAGATAGTGTCTATTTTTTCTTCTCAAAATGTAAAAAACAAAAAAACAAAAAATCCAGCCTTAGATTGTGTGAACGAAAGCATCCAATACCAAACACATTGTAGCGTCCCTCTGTCTTATTTCACATGAATAATGTGATTTGCGCGCACTGACAGCGGAGTGGGGTTTTGCGCGCTCTCTCTCTCTCTCGATTGGGTTTTCTGTAGAATGATTTGCTCCACACAGCTTTGGTGAGTTTAAAACTGAAGAGCCCGAAGAGACTCTTTCTGGCAACTCTCTGCTTACACTCTGAGGCAGAGCAAGCGTCTGACTGGCAGTGGGAGACAACAGCACTCTGAGGGGAAGGTTCATAACAATGGACTAAAACCAGAGGGAGAGAGGGGGGGTGGGGGGGAGAAAGGGGGTGTTAAATCCCCCACCCACAAAAACAAATCCCCAGAGGCAGACCCCAGCAATATAGACTATTTATATTAGAGATAGATAGATAGATAGATAGATAGATAGATAGATAGATAGATAGATAGATAGATAGATAGATAGATAGATAGATAGATAGATAGATGTGTGCTTTTTGTTGGTTTGAAACATTTTGTTTGTTATATGTTGTTTTCCATCCTTATTTTGTGACAAAATTTAATAATATTTTAAAACAACGACACTGCTTATACTTTTTATGAGAGTTTTTATTTTATTTTTATATACAATCTCTGCGTAATTACACCACTTTTTTTTTTTTTTTACTTTAAGCCCAATAAATAATATGACTTATTTCAGATATTAAAAGGGGAAAAAAATCATAATAGTTTGATTAAGGTATTTTTTGTAAGAATTTTAACTTAGTTCTGGACAAAAACAAATCTGATATGTAAAAAGTAAACAATCCCACACTTATATGGTAAATAGACTGACTAAATAACTCTAAATTACACCTAGATTTATTGCATTGTAAATAAGCAGGAAAAACAAATTAGGCAGTTCCTTTGAAAAGTTCACGAGCTCTGTATTCAACAACTGTAAATGACACCTTTCCTTAATTACATTATTGTGTTATCTTTACCACTAATCCTTTCAGAAGTGACGTCACAATGCGCGCGTAATTGATTTATTAGTTGGCGATGCCAAGAATGTCTTTTAGAAACATCGCGCTTTTTCTTCTTTCTTCTTCTTTTAATTCCTGGATCAACGTATTTGCGACTGATCATAGGCTACGCTTGTTCAAAATAACACATTATTATGGAAAGTAGGCTAATCACTGTTTCCTGTCCTCGCTGCAAAGCACCTTATAGCGCATCTTAAATTGGACATGCGGTTAATGTGAAAACTGTAATAGAATTGATCATGGTCAAGTTTCCGCGACCGTGCAGGTGTTATAATGAACTAAAGCCTGCGGCGGAGAGAGTGAGGCTTAAAGTGCTTACGAGAAGGATCTGAGGGGAACACTTGGTTTGAAATGATCCCGTTTCTCCCATTCATCAGCGGACTGTGGCATAACGAGCCCCGCGGTCAAGTCCAGAGGAGAAGACACACACACACACACACACACACACACACACACACACACACACACACACACACACACACACACACACACACACACACACACACACACACACACACACACACACACACACACACACGCACAGTGCACATTCATTTCACGCGCATAAATAATAAAGATGATCAAACGCATTATGTTGATCAAAGGCTAAACATTACTCATGAATAAATAAATAAATAACTACTTTTCATACATTTAAAATCACTTTACAACCGGCTGAACTAACATAACATTTTCACAAAGAACACAGACCAAATGTATTAGACAGACAGACAGACAGACAGACAGACAGACAGACAGATAGATAGATAGATAGATAGATAGATAGATAGATAGATAGATAGATAGATAGATAGATAGATAGATAGATAGATAGATAGATAGATTAGACAGACAGACAGACAGACAGACAGACAGACAGACAGACAGATAGATAGATAGATAGATAGATAGATAGATAGATAGATAGATAGATTAGACAGACAGACAGACAGACAACAGACAGACAGACAGACAGACAGACAGATAGATAGATAGATAGATAGATAGATAGATAGATAGATAGATAGATAGATAGATTAGACAGACAGACAGACAGACAGACAGACAGACAGATAGATAGATAGATAGATAGATAGATAGATAGATAGATAGATAGATAGATAGATAGATAGATAGATAGGACAGACAGACAGACAGACAGACAGACAGACAGACAGATATATAGAGATAGATAGGACAGACAGACAGACAGATAGATAGATAGATAGATAGATAGATAGATAGATAGATAGATAGATATATAGATAGATAGATAGAGATAGATTAGACAGACAGATAGATAGGACAGACAGACAGACAGACAGATAGATAGAGATAGATAGGACAGACAGACAGATAGATAGATAGATAGATAGATAGATAGATAGATAGATAGATAGATTAGACAGACAGACAGACAGACAGATAGATAGATAGGACAGACAGACAGACAGACAGACAGACAGACAGACAGATAGATAGAGATAGATAGGACAGACAGACAGATAGATAGATAGATAGACAGATAGATAGATAGATAGATAGATAGATAGATAGATAGATAGATAGATAGATAGATAGATAGATAGATAGATAGATAGATGTTGAAAAAGCTTTTCTTTTCTCCTATTCCTTCTATATCACTGTCCATCCCGCTCTTTCCCTATGTCTGTTTATCTCTTACTTTTTCTAATTTGATCCTCTGGCCTCTCTAAAGAAAACGCTGACATTCCCCCGAACAATGGCAGATTTCCCCCCACCATCGTCCTCAGCTTGTGTCTCCAAGGCCAGGAATTAAAGCACTCTGGAGTAACAATCGGCCCCTCTCCCAAATCCCACTGCCCGGTCTTTGTTATGTCCTGCTGAATGTGAATGCCCCATTAAAGCCTATTATCTGGAGCTTCTCCGTTGCCCTGCAGATCCACTTCTAACCGTCCCCTCAAAAGAACTCTCTCCTCAGAGCTGTGGCTGACCAGGGTAATCAGGTACACACATTATTTCATGATTATATCTAGTGTTTAGTACTCGAAAAATATGAAAAGCAACCGCTTTTGCCCACTTGTTGCACACAAACAGATTCTACATATTTTTCTAGATTCGAAAGTCCAAATGTACAAAAAACAGGAACAAATTAAGCTGTAAAAGATGGCCATTTCTTGACAAGCTCACAAACAAGAGGGCAGCATGCTGGGAAGAACACCAATGACCTCAGCCATTAATAATTTCACATTACTCTCAACTATGCAAGGAATCCTCGGCTTGAAAACACAACATCTTAACCAGTCACTATTGAGTTTCCCTCCAATGAAAACACCCTCGATTCCTGTCATATATATGTATGTTGATAGCCAGTGTTGATGTTTATACTACATTATTCTGACTGTCCAAAGTTCACTCATGTTACTGGTGTTGGGCAACACATACACAATTACAAGCAAGTGTTTGTGCAAGAGGCTGCCTGAATGTTACTGTATTACAGTTCAAACTGTAAGAGATAACCTCAGAATGACATCACCAGAGTATACACTTTTAAAGCATTTTCAGAATTATGAAGTGTTTTGGTATTTTGCTACTCACGGTTAGGATTAAGCTTTAAAGGGATGGTTAACCGGAAAATGATAATTCTGTCATTAATTACTCACCTTCATGTTGTTCCAAACCCGTAAGACTTTCCTTCATCTTCGAAACACAAATGACAATCTTTTTGATGATATCTAAGCGATTTCTGTCCCTCCGATGACAGAAACACAACTGACACTTTGACGCTTCAAAAATGTGAATAAAAGCCTAAATTCAATCTGTTCATCATATAAAGTGATCGTGTCTCTTCAGAAAATTCGGACTAAACCACTCGATTCATATGGATTAGTTTTACAATTTCTTTATGAACTTTTTGAAGTGTCAAAGTGGTAGTTGCGTAGCTGTCAATGGAGGGACAGAAAGCTCTCAGATTTAATCAAAAAGATCTTCATTTGTGTTCCAAAGATGAATGAAATTCATACTGGTTTGGAATGACATGAGGGTGATTAATGACAGAATTGTATTTTTACTTAACCTGTTCGTCAATATTTAATGCATGTTTGAATTAATCAGTCATGTTTTTCAATTATGTCTATTTAGGCCTATTATTATAGCGTTGTAAAAACTTTCTTTTGTATAATTTAAATGTACGTAATCTAAAAATCCGTTCATTTGAACCTTTAGTATTATAATGCAGGACCAGCTGGGATTCCCTGTTTAGTTTACAGTATTAGTTTTCCTTGAGAATAATTCTTTTAACCGTTTTTTTATTTTTTTTTTACTGTTTTTTAGGCCTGGGCATTGACACAAATTTCACGAACAAAATTTAATGTACAGTAGTCTTCATGACAGACCCCAATTAATATCGAATCGAATCGTGAAATTTGTGTCAATGCCCAGGCCTAAAAAACTGTGGGGGGAAAAAAAGAGTTAAAAAAATTATATAAATACATTTGATTTTTTTCTCTGAAATGTGTCACTTTGGTTTTCAGTGACATTGCTTTTACATCAAATGTGCAAAAGTTCAGATACATCACAAAAATGATTCTACTGTTTTAACAGGGGTGTGTAGACTTTACATCCACTGTATATTTACACACATAAGTTGTCTCTCTATATATAACATTAACAATATATAGATAAATACCATTTACCAAATTTGACATTGTATTCACTACTTTTCTCACACAATATAAACGGGTAAACATAATTAGCTTTATATCTTTTGAAAAGCGATCCCGTATTTGGAGGTCACTGTAATTAAAAGCCCCCGGCTAAAGCAAAGTCAAAGGGAATGCAGCATCCGAGAACCGCATTCCCCGAATGCATGTTGGCAACAAATCAACAGCAACATTCTTCTTGTCCTCCCCACCTCCTTCTTATCTGATTACATTAGTGATACGCTGGATGGCCAGCTGGGAGACCTGAAAGAGTCTGAAAGTATTGATACTTGCATAACTATGCTAATGAGCCGCTCCACTGATGGCTGTGATAGGGGAGACAGTGGTGTGAATAATTAGCCAGGGTTGCAGCCAGTGAACGGCCTATAGCAACAGAGCATGTGAATGCAAGGTGGGGCTGGTCGCTCATTAACCGCAGCACTTGTTGGTCCCAGGCTATTGTCTCGTGTTTGTGTTAATTATTAGCTGGACCGGGCCAGACAATGGTGTGACTGAGAGGTCTACTTTGTAATGCAAGTTGACTTCTGCTGCCAAACATATTCTGCGAGGGTCCCACACCCAGCTGTTTTTACAGAGATGGATATCCCTGCAGCCACTGTTTTCTCTGCTCGTCTTCTTTTCTTCTCTGGTTTTCTCTTCTTATTCTTTTTTTTTTTTTTCATTAGAGATGAGGGTAGATGAACCCTCCCTGAACTCATCTCTCTTGATGAATCTGATACAATGTGTGAATGATTTATTAAAGCATGAGCATATGTGTTAATTGACGAGTGCGAGTATCAGATGTTTTAGGACATCTGCATGCAGTCTCCGTTTTAATTAGTATCTGTTCTAATTAAACTCCTTAATTACTCTTTTTTTCACACCTTTCTGGAAAAGAAGTTCAAAGGACAAATACTTCTTTAAACTTTATTTTGTGGATCATTTCAGCCTTAGATATGCTGCCTATTTTTAGTCTGAAAAATTACAACATAAAAATGTTTTTTACATTTTTAAATATCCTATTTAGATAGATAGAGCAAAAGGAAAAAGAGTCCTCATTTGTTAATATGAAAGTGAAAACAATTTAGGACTATTTCCTCCACCATCAACGTTACAGATACAAATTCAGGGTCTAATTTTCCTGTGTGTGTATTTGTGTCAGGGTTAGTTAATCATTATTTAAAACTCCAATTCCCCGCGAGTGAATTAGGTGAATGCATCATTGTCTCATTAAAACAACAATCCATTTGTGTGAGTGTAACAGCTCTTGTCATGAGGCAATTCACACTCTCACTCCAGACGCTGTCCTGATATAGCCACAACAGGTACACTTACACACAGTATATCTTTCAGTACATACACACACATGTCTGATTTATCCTGCAGAATTACTCATCCAAGCATTGCCTAAGCAGGACAGCCCTTTGATAAACTTTGCACATATGAACGAATCAAGAGATTACACTCTGTAAATATGTTCCGAGCTGCGATGATCTCGGGAGGTCCCGTGTGTATTTTGGTTCACCCTGACAAGCTTTTCATCCGAGGGCCTTTCTTTTGAGGATTATGTCCAATTGCTATAGATGTTATCTCCATGGAAACAAAACCATATTTGGTGGAGTATTGATTACAGCTGAAAACAGAACCAGAGCACCCAGACAGTAACCCCGAAGTCCATGTTTATGTTCATAAAGCTTGCGCTAAAGGGATCAAGACATGCGCAAGGAGAAATAACATAGTTGGAATTATATGTAACTGGATCTTCCCAGATCATCCAGATCTCAGAGAAACTGCCCTTTTTCGGGCTATATGCGATGCGAGGCATGCTTGCTGCGTTTTTGAAATCCCGATGTTCTCCGCTTCCAAGACTTTGGAGACGTCCAACATTCGTGACTGAATGTTTTTTGAGCTGGAATCAAAGAGCGCTGAAGCTCGAGCCAGATCAAAACTGACCATTTTAATTAATCAGCGCAAGCCAGTGAATATTAGCTCGATGATGTGCTTCAGATCACTTCATTCCCAATTGCTTGTGACAGATTCCTGAGATTTCTTTTCATTAAGAAGGTGTCTTATGAAGACATTAAGCCTGTTTGACAACGTCACACTATTCTTTGTTGGCTCCACGACCCCCTTTGTGGACCGGCCTTGTGGGGTTCAAAGGGTCGCCATCCCCGGTTTGAATTAAGGAGTATCCAGGGTTCTTCTCCAGGGCTTCCTGCTGTGGCCTATCTTCAGAGGTAATCCAGGGGGATCGGCTCATAGTTCTCCGCAGCTTATTAGATCAGGCCGCTGAAGAAAGCAGGAGCTGGAGGTCGCATTGTTTGGCCTGATTAAGAGCTTCTCGTCGTTGGAATCTGGGGAGCCCTGAGTTTGCCTCTCAGCTTTTCTCTCATGTGACACATTGTTGCGGGATAAAGTGAAGAGTTTCTTTTAACGGTGGCTCATGTGTTAACAATAGGATGTGCTGAGATTAGACTTTACTTCTTCAGTTTTACCCTTTGAATGAAGATTTTGCTACTGCAAGTAGAGTGACACAGGTGGTCACCATTGATAGTAGTTGTCGTCATGATTGAATACATTTTTACCCTGTTGTAACTTGTTACCCTTTTTGGAGTCCTTGATTTTGATCAATAATGGCATTCTGATCTGAGGCACGGTGATTTTGTATAAAGATCGATAAACTGGCCACAAAATGTTTCTGTATGGCTGCTAATGCATCATAATTCTCATGGCAATTTGTAACAATTTTACGTTTCGGCAAATTAGCGGCTAATTCGTATAATTGTACGATCTCATTATATGTTTTTGCGCAATATGCTTACACCCGACTTATTATTAGTTCTTTCCCCGCCATTGACGGAAATTTCCGTCATTTCTGAGACATGCTTCGGAAATCTATGGCTTTCTGGGTTTTCACTGTTATACGGTAGGGGGCGCTGTAACACATCTTCTGAAAGACTACTGAATCTCCGGATCAAAACAGGCGAAAAAGAAGCAGAAACATATGTTAAATAACGTGATCATCAACATTAAACAGCATATAAATCAAAATTGCCAAATGTTAACGAATGAAAGGTCGACCCAGGACGAGCTACAGGACTGTGAAGCTTTGGGGATGTTGATGGACTCTATCTACTCCATCTATGTTTTGATCATAGTTCTGAATCAGATCTGGATGTAGTCTTACGGGTTTGGAACAACATGAAGGTGAGTAATTAATGACAGAATTATCAGATCTTTGATAAAAATGTGATTTTCCAATGCTATCTCTCGACAAATTTGAATGTATTTTACAAGGTGCCTAATTCGTACGAATTCGTACGACCTCACTCGTACGAATTTGTCCAAAACCCAGTGATGGGTATAGGTTTAGGGGCGGGGTCAGGGGTAGGTCATTTGTACGAATTCGAACGAATTAGCCACCTCGTAAAATACGTACGAATTGCCATGAGATTGGGTTGGATTTCTTCAGCTTTTTGCTCAAAATGTTGCTTTTTTTATGAAACTTACCCATTCAAGTGTTTCTAATGCAACACGTTTTCATGGCGATTCGTAACTATTTTGCATTTTGGCGAATTGGTCACTAATTCATACAAATTTTTATAATTGCATTCACACGTTTTCATTCAATCTGCTTACACTCCAGTTATGGTTAGATTTAGGGCTAAACAAAAAAACGTAAAAAAAAAACAAAACAAAAAAACTGTTGAAACCTTCAAACTGACATTAGCCAGATATATCAGTCTGCTGCTTACTAAATTGATGAAGTTCATATCATGCTTCAATGTGCTGGTTTATAGGGGAGGTAGTAATGATGATTGATGTGCTCTGAGGACTTGAAACAGTTCATCTCAATAAGCCAGCCTCCAGTGTTTTGACCAGCAGGCAACAGGTGTGCCTGCGGTGTGCATGTATGGATCAGAACAACACAATGATCTTGCTTATAATAGCCCTCCCACCCCTGATCTACACCTGGCCCCAGGAAGCCACGGGTGGGTGCCGAGAAGAAGACCCTCTTAAAACCCACTGGAGATCCCATATCTCGCTCTCATGACCGTAACGCTCGGTGGCGTGTCGCTCTTGAACTCGTCTCCAGAAGAGAGAGGCAAACCGCCTTCACATTCTCCTGAGACAAAAGGGGGATGGTTCCCGGGGGGTGAAGGTTTCTGGTATGTTTGGATTTTGAGATTTCAGTCACGGTTTGAGAGACAAAAGGACCTACACTCCAAACAGAGACAGGAGGGACCAGGTGCCACCTGGAGTGCAGCATCAGGGTCTTGCTCGACAGCGCCAGCGTGAGACTGGACCAGCAAAGACATTACCAATGCTTTTAAGATGTTTGAAAAAGGCTTGTGCATTATTTTATATTATTATATTTATATATATTTATTATATTATATTTAGAATAAAATATTGTTTTTACTTTTGTCTTGGTATGCTTTGTTTAGTGCTTTAATTAGAATTATGACTTTAAATTGTTAATTTATATATTTTTATTTTACAACATCATTGATAATAATTATTATGTTTACTTAATTTAATGTTTATTACATTAATTTACATTTAAAATAAAAATGGTTAAACTTTAATTTAAGGTGACATAGTTACACATTACTGCATGTACACTGTAAAAAAAGTTGCTGCCTTTAATTTAAGTACAATCAACTTGGATGTTAAGTTATTTTTAACTTAAATTACATTAAACTGACTTAAAAAATGAGTTGAATCTTGTATAACCTATAAAAAAAGTTGATGATTGATTTACTTATTTTGATGAGTTAAAGCAATGTTGTCACAGTGAATTACTATAGTAATAACAGTAAATTATGCACAATTACAAGAAACCCTATACCTAACAGTTACTCTATAGTAAGTAAATGATAATTAATATGACTCAGTAGTATACAATGTAACTACGTCACCTTAAAATAAAGTGTAACCTAAATATGTTTTTTGAATACAGTGTTTTTTTTGCTTTGTTTTGTGGTTGTGACTTTTATTTATTTTATTTTATTTATACTTTACACTTTAAATTCAATTACATTTTAAATTGAATAATATTAAGTTTATTTCCATTTAAAATAATATAAAATTTTAAACCTTCGGTTTTTACGGCTTTATTTTGAGCTTTAATGAGAATTATGACGTTAATTATTTATTTATATTATTATATTTTTAATTCGTTTTTTTTATTACATTTTTTATGAAACTTTTAAGCTTATTTCCATGTTAAATAAATATATTTTCTTGATTGTTAGTTCACTCTCCCTGGAGATTTCCCGCAGTTTTGGGTGTCCACATCTGTGCCTGATTAGCACAACAAAGGAAGCCCAGCGCCTCTTGCATTAATGAGAGCTCCTCCAAGCCAGGGCCGAGGACCTCAGCACAATACACCCAGCAAATTACCACAGGCTTCTGGAGAAGACGCATTCACATCAATGGCAGCTCCTGTTCTACAGTTTACCAAACCAAAATTACATTTGAAAACCTCTTCCATAAACCTTAACCCTAAGAAAATTCCTCTCCAAATCATAATACTACTTACTCCCACAGTCCTCTTTTATTTCCTGGGAAAGACGTTGGGGAAATAGGAACGAAAAAGACCATAGGTCCATTGGTGATGTGAGCACCATTGTGTTCGGTATGGATTCAGCTGCTTAAAGAAGAGCAAACATGGATGACATTTGAGCAGCGCAAACAGAGCGCTCCTTCGTCTGTTTGTCTTTGCATGAAATGTGAGGAATTGTGGAATGACACTTTTGAAGAAAACCTCACTTTTAGTATCTGATTGATCACTTTTTAATAGGTGAGTGGTTTGAGCCATAATAGAGCACTTTAGTGATGACGTATTTTGTAGGCCAACTCGGAAGTCAGCATCACACTGGTTCCCTCGACAAAACCAAATATGATTGGCTTTTAGATTATTACAGAAAATAAGCTCTGTGATCAACAAATGTTTATGATTCTTCTTCATCACAATAATCTTCACAAATGAAAATTTTATGAATTGTGAAGCCTATATAATCGCAGAAACAAAAAGATAAACGTAGCCTATAAACAAACTACACCACAGCTGGCTTCAGCGTATCAACACTGTACAAATATTTTATGATCAATACGTTATGACAACATTTGTTTTTACATTGCTTTAACTCTTCAAAATAAGTTAACTTTATTTTTATAAGTTATACAAGATTCAACTAAATTTTTAAGTCAGTTTAATGTAATTTAAGTTGAAATGACTTAAATATTCAAGTTGATTGCCCTTAAAAATTCAAGGTAGCCACTTTTTTTTTTTTTTTTTACAGTGCACCATAAAGAAACTCTTTCAGTCTTTATTTAAAAATGTTTTCCCTTAAAGTTTGACTTTCAGTTTGCAAGAGCAAGATTATAAACACAAGAGGACTGTAAAAGTGCAGCGGACTAGTGAGTAGAAGCGTTTCCCTGCTGTGTGATAATGTTTAATGTCCCTGACTGACAAAATATGTCATCCCATTTTACCACTTTTCAGCAACTACCTTTTTTAAAACAAGTAAAAGCTTTAAACAAATCACAAGGGGGTTTTACTGATTTATTGTAGATAGGTAACAGAATAAAACATGAAAATATCTTGAGCTTCTATTAACCACAGACTTTATTTCAGGCATTTAACCAGAAACCCATTGGCTTCAGGACAATGGAATCGGAAGTGCTAAAATGCTAACTCATTTCTTGGGTTTGGCCTACAAATATACATCATTCCTGCAGACCTCTTTTACCATAGACATGCATAGTTGATTTCACAAAATACCATTTACAGTAACATTTTTACAGTAAAGTATGAGTGAGCATGTAGAATCGGATATGAATGAATCTATCTTTTCTATTCCCGAACTAATGCAACACACAATGCTGCCAAAATTGGATTGAAAACTGTCATATACTATCCATATCATTACAAGCTGTAATCATTGCCTAACATGTTCATTATCACTGCTTAACTGAATACGCAATGTTTACAACCCAGACAGCAACATAGTGTCGGCCCAGATCCGGCCCACATCTGGCACGTGTTGAATCCGACACAATGTTGCTGTCTTGGTAACCACAAAACTTGTAGTATCTTATTCTGCCATTACTTTCATACTCATCTCTGGCTGATAACACTGAATATGCATATTCCGTGAAGCTGCTTTGAAACAATATCGTAAAGTGATATACAAAAAAAAACCTGAATTGAACTGAACATGACACAAGGTCAGTAAAAATCAAGCGCAGGTGCCGAGTGCCGAAAGGCTGTTAGAAACGTGGCCTAATGTCAGAACAAGGTGCTAATGTTCTCCAACAACAAAACGATGATTCACGACCGATCCCACATGAATGGTCAATTAATGTCCTCAGTTGCCAGTGTTTATTACCCTGCCTAAATGAATCGGGGGGCCTCCCCGGAGTCTCCTTCTCCTCCCCTGCTAGCGAAATGAGAAACAGCAACGGCGCTTTTGCTGATTTGCCGAACACGCACTGTGTGGTCTGAAATAGAGGGGGAGAAACGCCTGACTTTACGGGCTTCAGTAATCGGCAGGCGTTAAACTGAACAATTAGGCGCTGGCTATATTGTCGCCCGGTTTATGGCTCTACTCTGGCTTTAGCTCGCACAATATGGCTCCATTCAGTCACCCCTCCCAGCCTCTCTGGTAGCGGGACGCAGAGACACCCCTGAGCCGAAAAGAGAGGAAATTACAGGTATATGCAGCTAAGCAGCTTAGTGTACCGTTACAAACTGAGCATGGGTAATGAGACATATCAGTGCCCTGCGGCTGGAAGGATGGAACTTCTCATTAGGACGTCTTTCTGGACGATATGGAGAATAGGTTAAAGGGCCAGACCCCTGAGAGAGTGACACCGGTCTCAAATGGGATCAATCGGGGCAGATGGCAACGGGGCAAAGGGATTATTCGTATAATCTGTTTAATGAAATCTTTAATCTTGGAACTTTTCTTGAAGGTGGTCTCAGTTATTCCACCCTGACATACTATTCTACTAACTATAAGTAATATGTAAACAAACTATTATTAATTGTCAGTCAAAATAAAGTTAGCAGATATTAAGCATATAGTCTACTGACTGGTTCACATTAATACTCTAATGACTGGTAATGACATGTAGGTGCAAAGTTACTTATAGTTAGTAGAATGACAATCAAAATTGTGTTACCGTTAAAAAGTGTTACTATTAACGACAGTTAACGCATATTCTAACATTAACAAACAATGAGCAATTTGTTAAAGAATTTATTAACACTTTACAATAAGGTTCATAGTTAACATTAGTTAATTTATTAACTAACATGAACTAACAATGAGCAATACATGTGTTACAGTATTTATTAATCTTTGTTAATGTTAGTTAATAAAAAATACAGCTGTTCATTGTTATCTAATTTTAACAAATACAACCTTGATTTTAATAACATATTAGTAAATGTTGAAATGAACGTTAACTACGATTAATGAATGCGGAAGAAGTATTGTTCATTCTTAGTTCATGTAAACTAATGTAGTTAACTAATGTTAACTAATGAACCTTATTGTAAAGTGCTACCAATTTATTAATCTTTTTTGAGGTTAGATAAAAAAAAACTATCCATGTGAGCTCAGGTCATTAAATAAAATTTGATTTTAATAATGTATTAGTAAATGCTGAAATTTAATTAACTAAGATTAATGAATGCTTTACACTGTAAAAAAAATTATTTGATCAATAACAATAACAGATGTTTTATTTAGCGGAAAAAAGTCAACTATTTTAAGTTTGTAAAAAAATTATTTAAGTTAAAATGACTTAAACATCCAAGTTGATTGTACTTAAAAAATTCAAGGCAGCAAGTTTATTTTTTAATTTTTTTACAGTGTTTAAGTATTTTAAATTGGTAGGTCATGTAAACTAATGTGTTTAACTAATATTAACAAATGGATCTTATTGTAAAGTGTTACCAATATAACATATGGTAAATAAATAAAACCTGTTTTTATACACTATATTTCTCCAGTGTTTTTCTGAACCGGTGGAAAGCCACAGGGCTTGGGCCCCAGAATGACAGAAGGTGAGAGTGTACGTGATGTGTTTGTCGACAGATCCGACAGGGCCACAGCTGCGGGCCGACCTCAGGGTCTCCCGAAAGGTGTTTGCAGTCGGATGTAGACCCTCTCCATCATGCTGAAAAGTGATGACCCCCCTGACAGTACCCTGGCCCCTGTGGAAAAATGTGTGTTTTGCGGAAGACAAATGTGAGCCAAATTCGCCATAGAGGATAATATTTATCTCTGCTATATGAGACTGAGATGAGCAGCATTAGTTTAGTATATCTAATGGGTAAATGAGTGACAACGCTGAAAGGGTTAGTTCACCCAAAAATGAAAATTCTGTCATTTACTTGCTCTCAAGTCGTTCAAAAAATGTTCTCTCTTCTATGGAACACACACACACACACACACACACACACACACACACACACACACACACACACACACACACACACACACACACACACACACACACACACACACACACACACACACACACACACACACACATTCTTGTACATTTATCTTTATGAGGACATTCATTGACACAATGCAATCTCTTGCCGCTTACCCTAACCTTACCCATCACAACTTAGTGCCTAACCCGAACCCTTACCCTAAACCTACCCTTAACCTAATTATAACATTATCCCTAAAATCAAGTCTTGACCCTCAAACAGGCCTTTAAAGGGGTCTCATAAGTGAGGACCGGCCAAAATGTCCTCACTTTACTCTCTTTGACCTCACTCCAATGGTCTAAAACTCAAACTGGTCCTCACAAACATAGTTGTACAAGTACAAGTACACACACACACACACACACACACACACACACACACACACACACAGATATTTCCAACTATTTTGTTCATTTGTTCACTCCGGACTGACATTAAACTTTAATGTGTTTTGGCATGGTAATGAATATGGCAATGTTATGACAAATTTAACATTAGTGCACATACAATACAATTAGGCACACTTCTTTTTCACAAGTTACAGATTTGGAACAACATGAGGGTGAGCAAATGATGACAAAATGTTTATTTTTGTGTAATCTATCCCTTCAGTTGTCCTTTTCTTTACACTGAATACTTTTTGGTAGCAGAGATGTAGAAATAAAACCATCTTGATGTTTTTTCATGCCCCGTCGAGTCTTCCGCCCCATGCCAGTCTAAAAATAGCAGCCCGTGCACTTGTGGCTTGTGATGGCCTGACTGATTGCGCTGTAGCGGTCTGTGATTTCAGCTGAGCAGAAAACCATATCGTTTCCGTGCGCCACGTGTTCTTTCCCGTTGTTTTACATATGGCTGTAAGTGATTCCAGGCGTTTGCGATGCACTGTGACGCAGATTACGAAATGTAAGTCAGGGTACAGTGCACGAGAAGCCTTCAATTCACCCTCTAATTACATTCATTATATCTAATTATGTCTATTAATTATCTGTGAAATAGCCTCAAATGCACAAATAGCACCGATTTGTTAAGTTCAGGACGTTTTATTTAGAAGGTCCCGGAATGGTTTCTCTGGTCAAATACACTGTTGGGGAAACGCATAGGTCGTGCAGTGTAAGTGATGGCAGCTGCTGTGTTTAATATGGCAAATCTCAGCTTCCTAACCATTGGCTGGATGAAGTGTTAATGCTCCCATGTGATGACAGGACATAAACAAAAAAGATGGCTGAAAAGGGAAATAGGAAAATGGTTGAGTTGTCAAATAAGCATTAAATCGTTCATTTTTTATGCCAGTAGATGCTGTGAGACCTTAGACTCACAATAAATGATTACGTCTGTAAAAACAGACTAATTCTGAAGTCTCAAGGATACATTGGTCCCCAAAATAGAGGATTTGGACACTTAAAGCAATAGTTTACCCTAAAAATTAAATCATTTACTCGTCCATCATGTTGTTCCAAAACTTTCTTTAAATTAGAGTCAAGGCGATTTTTTGTTCTGCTAACATTTGACAACCAGAAAGTGTCACAAAAGTGCACTTTTCGGGGCCAAAGTTTCCGGGGCCCCAAGTTGATCCCTGTAATAAGTTCTTCATGTTGTTCAAAACTTTCTTCAAATTAGAGACAAAGCGATTTTTTGTTCTACTAACATTTGACAACCAGAAAGTGTCACAAAAGTGCACTTTTCGGGGCCAAAGTTTCCGGGGCCCCAAGTTGATCCCTGTAATAAGTCACTCATGTTGTTCCAAAACTTTCTTTAAATTAGAGTCAAGGCGATTTTTTGTTCTACTAATATCTGACAACCAGAAAGTGTCACAAAAGTGTACTTTTTGGGGCCAAAGTTTCCGGGGCCCCAAGTTGATCCCTGTAATAAGTCGTTCATGTTGTTCCAAAACTTTCTTTAAATTAGAGACAAAGCGATTTTTTGTTCTACTAACATTTGACAACCAGAAAGTGTCACAAAAGTGCACTTTTTGGGGCCAAAGTTTCTGGGGCCCCAAGTTGATCCCTGTAATAAGTCACTCATGTTGTTCCGAAACTTTCTTTAAATTAGAGTCAAGTTGATTTTTTGTTCTACTAACATTTGACAACCAGAAAGTGTCACAAAAGTGCACTTTTTGGGGCCAAAGTTTCTGGGGCCCCAAGTTGATCCCTGTAATAAGTCCTTCATGTTGTTCCAAAACTTTCTTTAAATTAGAGACAAAGCGATTTTTTGTTCTACTAACATTTGACAACCAGAAAGTGTCACAAAAGTGCACTTTTCGGGGCCAAAGTTTCCGGGGCCCCAAGTTGATCCCTGTAATAAGTCACTCATGTTGTTCCGAAACTTTCTTTAAATTAGAGTCAAGTTGATTTTTTGTTCTACTAACATTTGACAACCAGAAAGTGTCACAAAAGTGCACTTTTCGGGGCCAAAGTTTCCGAGGCCCCAAGTTGATCCCTGTAATAAGCGCAAGTCGTTTTAGATAGAAGCCACTACTTGTGCAAATCCTCAGTTAGTGATCTCAGCTCATGACTGAGCGTCAAAGAGAACGACAGAGCAATCCAATGAGTAAGTCAGGGTCCGAATCCTCCGGTAGTGATTGAGGGCCAGGTGGGGGCCCTTTCAGCTCAAACGGACCTTGAAGGCGGCTGATTGAATTCCCACTTCCTCTCTGTGTTTCCCTCTCAGCGGTGTGGACAGCAGGAGTGTATCCTGCACGGCACTTCATTCTGCTCCACTACTCTTTCCACACTCAATGTGCTTTTTGTTCCCCCTTTACACACTTTTACACACACATACACGCTCAGAGAAGAAGGACAGAGGAACTCAATTAGGTTTTACAGTTATGGTAGACACTTCAGTTTAAATGAAACAGAACAATGTTCAACACTTCCATGCAGTGGGAGCTGCATATTAAAATAAAAAGTATGTGAAACAGGATGCAGTATGCAGTCACATGCAGTCACATGACTTATAGGTTGTTTGATTAATTCAATGATTTAATTTGATGTAAAAATTTCTTTTGGGAGACCTATCTAACAATGGGTTGAGAAGATGTCAAACTGTGGTTGATATCACTCTCTGTTCATTCATCATGCTGGTGAAAGAAGGTCATGTGCATTGCATTGTGGGATACATTATTCCATGTGCACATTTTGTAAGTAGCAGGTCATTCGATTACTCCATGCATACATACAGTTTACAAATTACAGCGGACAGAATACACACTGCTTACTTCAAAAACCGTATCGTCATTCTAAAGATATTCAAAAAGATTCCACCAAAATTACACATACGAGAAGAACCAATAGAGGCTGTATTATTTTCTCACCATCGTGACTTAATTTTCCTATGATCTCAGTATAACAAATGTTGCTGTCTTGTGATTTTCAACTCAATGTATTTTGAGAAACTGTTCGTCAACTCACCATTTCTCTGGTCAGCCGCAAACCATACAGATGTGTCTTTGACAATAGTCTCCGTCTCAAATGTCAGACAGTAGTTTAAAAGTGGTCCATCACTGACAGACATGGAGTTATTTCAGTCTGAGTGTCTGATCAGAGTAAAAACCAACATTCTTGTCCATGACAGACATCCCACCTCTCCTGGAAGGTCCGGGAGTCTCCAGCATTATTGATAGCGGCTCCCTGACGCCCGCAAATCCCAGAAATCCCAGAGGCCTGTTTCCACCTGGTTTTAAAGTCCCCCTGTAGTCAATAATTGTATCCTTTAAAACTCAAATCTTTGATCACCAAAATTACTTATTTAAAATGTTTTTCCTTGAAATGAGTTTTTGCAGGGTGGGATGTCTGCCATGATTATAATGCACTTAGTAATGTTTTTTTTATATATACTGTATATATATAAATTCAAGTTCAATAAAGAACATCAGAGTAATTAGAGATCTCAAAAAAAAAAATTATGTTGCTTTAAAATCATGAGAAATTTGAGATTAACAAAGGAACGTTTGTCATATCGAAATTACAAGAAGTTTAAGTCAAGATCAAATTTTGTCATAATCACAAGAATGATAGGTCACGAGAGAGAAAATCAAGTCGCAATCTTGAAAAAACAACTTTTGTTGTGTCCAAACCACAAGAAATGCAAATTGAGATCTCAGGAAAGAACTTTTATTGTTTCAAAATAACGAGAAAATCAAGAGCTCAAGACAACAACTTCTAGGAAATTCAAGGAAATTCAAGCCTTGATCTCAAGAAAACAACTTCTGTTTTGTCAAAATGCTAGGAAAATCCTGTCAAGGTTTTGAGAAAGCAATTTTTGTGTTGTATCCAAATCACGAGAATTGCAAACTGAGATTTTGAGAAACAACTTTTGTTTTTTGAGAAACAAATTTTTATTTAGTTGTGATCACAAGAATATTAAGTTGGGATCATGAAAAAAGAAGATAATTCATGACCTCTTAGCAGAAACAGATCAGTGAAAAAGCCTGTATTATGATTCTGAACATTCATTATGCATTTTATTATTCAAAACATTCAGAATATGCATACATGGTTGATGTGTTGATCTTCAATAATTTCCAAATATTTTCCAAGCATTCCTGAAATAAAACATCTGGAGTGCTGTAGATTCCAAAACATTTATAACGCAGAACATGGTAGAACATCTCATAAGGCCACAATTATTTTTCTCTAGATCAATACCCTCTATTTACGCTTTCCTTCGAAATCAAGCAAAGCCATGTTTACGACTCAATGCAGGTCTGTAGTAGGCCGACTCAAAAAGTGCACCCTGCATCCTGTTGCATAGACATGTATCTATTAACATTTCGGTCTAGACCCCTTGGTCCCTGCTACATAGACTCGGAGGCACCATAAGTATCCACTTAAATTTATTGGACTCCCTTAAAACCACAAACTCAGTGTTGAGCTGCCGGTTGTCTGAGGCCCCTCTTTCAACACCCGTGTAGTGAAAGTCCTGTCTAATAACAAGACGGACGTGGGCTGGGGCGACGTCAGCTTTCGGATCCGGCTGGTCCGTTACAATGGACTCCTGTCACCGACCCCTCCACCCCGGGATTCGGAGGGAGTGTCTGGATATGAAGGCCAGGGTTGGTGCTGTTCATCCAGGCAGAGAGCGGCCCCCGGGGATTACGCAGGGGCCGACGGACAGACAAGCCGACTGCAGCGCCATGCCGCCATCCACTTTTGAGGAAATGACCCCATGCTAAGTGTTGCCTGACATACTAGAGAGGCTGGTGATAAAGTAATTGGCAAACGTAGAGACTAATCTCACTTGTTGAGCATTTACAGGCTGATCTGAAGCTCTGATAAGCACAACCCAGACTGCTAACCTGCATATCTTAGTCTTGCGCAATCAACCTAAAGACTTAAGATGAAGTTCTGACTAGTAATGACTGAGAACGGTTGAGCAGGCTAGAATTTGAATGCACTTTTTCAAAGTATTAGAGGATAAAAGTGTCGTTAAAGGAATGGTTTATCCAAAAATTCAGGCATTATTTACAATATTTATTCACCCCTATATCTGTCACGAAGTGGCTGTGGTAATCACATCGTCTTTAATCATAAATCCAACTGGGAACTAACAGGAGATCACAGGGATAATAAGCATAGCAAACAATCATGTAAAACATAGACAACACTGAACAAAGAACAATGAACTAAGGGGCTTAAAGGCCCCCTGAAATCAAAATGTACGTTTTTTTAGCTTTTCGTATGAATATGTTAGCCTTAAGTTTATGAATAAGCTGGTGTGTTCCAAAAACAACGACAAAATTCGCATTTAGGCGATATAAGCATTCAAAACTTACAGTGTCCCACTTCCGCTAAAATGGATCACGGATTTTTATGACATCACCACTTGACATATGACACTTCAGCTTCTCATCACATCTTCTGTCCAATCAAATGCTCTCTAGAATCTACAGCTCCGCACACTATGCTATAAATACCACCAGGCCAAAGCGACTATTGACACGTCACAGAGCAATATGGGTTGGAGTTGTGTGTTCGGTTGCTCAAACGCTCAAGTTTTATTCCGTTTTCCAACTGTACGTTGGTTAAGAATGAAATGGCAAGAATTTATTCACACCTCTACTATTGAATCCAACGTAGCATCAGTGCTCGATTCGCTTCCATGGTGCTGTCAAGTACGACTTGCAGTCTGGGAGATAAACTAAATGCTATTGGCTATTTGAAAAGGGGGAGGAGCCATTCAATATATCCCGCCTTAGCTTCCTGTTTCAGTGGAAATTACGTCAACGCATCATACAAAGCTGCACATTCCAATGGCAGTGCAGTGGGCCTTTAAATTCACACATGGACTAATCAACATCACATGGAACAGGTGCATAACTCAAATCTGAAACCATAGCAACCAACAAGAAATTATAACACAGGCAAACAGGGACAGGGGAAACAAAACCAAAACACAAATTAAACTAACATACCCTGACAATAGGCTTAGCCCGCTTCAAGTCCAACCCCATGTGCTTTCTTTTTTTTTTGTCTGTACAAAACCAGAAGAAGATTTTTTTTTTAGTTCATACAACTCATGTTTCCTATGAATGACTTGTTAACGACTTGTCGACTTGTCAAGTAAACATCCGCCAAAAATGCTGACGTAATTGTGGGCAAATAAATGTTTTTCTTTAAATTATAGTCACAAATGGGAGATAGACCCAAGTGTTTCACTATCTTAAAGCAAGATTATCAGATTTATCCGATCTTTTAAAATCAAAATGAAAGGATTTTTGGCTGTTCATCCAAAAATGTTACTATATGGCTTCAGAAGACTTGTAATATAGCACACAATTATTTATTTATTTTAGTACTATGAACTTTTTTAATAGATTTTTTGACCACTTTTATGTTTTTTCTTCTTTTTTCAAAACTGGGTAACCATTCAAAAATGTCTACTTTTGTCTAGCACAGAAAAAGACAACCAGCATATGGGTTTGAAATCTGAATAAATGATGACATAAATTACATTTTTGGGTGAACTATTCTTCTTAAATTGTCAAAAGCTTATGATAACACTAATCATGCCAAACTCCTGACATATTTAACAGAGGAAGACATACGGACTGACACGGCTTGTACACAATGTGTATTGAATGAGACAGATGTTTCCGCATCATCATGACATACGGCCAGTCAGTGGTCATCCAGTAGTCATACTGACTGAATGAGTCACTCTTTGTGGCTTTTTCATCCAGGATATTTCACAACGGAACTAGGCTGTGGATTAGAAGTGTGTGAAAGAGTGCTTCAGAGAAAGCAAACCTCATTTTCGTGCTGGCTAAGAAAACAAACACGGAATCGGAAGGGAAAGTGGGAATTGTAAACAAACTGTTCTCTTCTTTTTCCGGAATTTTCTTAATTGCACATGGAAAAATGGTAAGAAGAGATCAAACCGATCTTTACATGTGTTCAGCGGCGCCCTCACATATTAAACGCTTGTATTCTTTTGACGCTTGTATTCGTCTTGTTAAAAAGAGGTAATGAAAACAGCCTCGCATTTCTGCAGGCGACATAATCAAAGCCTCATTGGCTGCTCTTTGAACACATCTTTATTTTTGCACATTGGCAGAACAAAGCTTTGCTGGAACCAGCCAGAGTGGCCCACACATCCATTCTGTAATTTATGGATTTGAAAGAAAATTAGTTTTAAAATACAAGATATTCTAAAATTAAACCACATCAGAAAGATGCAGTGCCATTAGCACAGTTCAGGGGTTAGTAAGCAATATTGAAATGTAATGGTAAGAAACTCTGTAAGAAAAATTATAGAAACTCACATGAAAGATGATAACTGTAATAAAAACTAGAACTAAAACACAGATTTCAATTAATAAAATTGGACAAAAACAGTACTAGTATATTGAAAAAAACAACCAATAAACTATAGTTAAACAAACCCCTAACCCTTTTAACTTTTGACATGCAATCATCTTGCAGTTTGTCACATAAAACAGGTGAACAATCCCTCAGAATTACATCGGAGGAAGGACCTAAACCATATAGGCTACAGAGACCAAAATATCAGCATATTTTGTTGATCCTGAAACAACATTTCTGTGCGAAAAAGTAGTCCCTAAACTTAACCCTACCCATAAGTTATCCCTAAAATCAGAAGGAAATCAGGTGAATAAAACCAATGTAGAAGCACCTAACCCTGGTTTGTAAGCCTAAACTTGAAATAAACTGTAAACTTGTCCCTCAAATCTGATTGGTTGATTGGAATGTTGACCCAGGAACATGTTTGTGGAGAGCAGGACGAGGCTGAGGGCCGTGGGAGAACGGCGTGAGGCTGGTGGCGTGATTGATAATGAGCGACACCTGCGCGACGCACCGGTCTCGTATCTCTCACGGAGGAGCGGAAGCATAAAAGGAGGAGCGACGATCGTGAGAGATACGAAACCGTTGCGTTGCGCAGGTGTCGCTCATTATCAATCACTCCCACGGCCCTCTGCCTCGTCCTGCTCGCCACAATGTTGTACTAGGTTAAATCGGGTTCAGCAAAATATCATTGAGACAAGCAACCATCCAAAACACACCTGCAATGACCTAGCAACTCAGAACACCCTAGCCAACATCTTAGCAGTGTCTCCAGGTTTTGTGGGCAACCACCACTCATGATCTAAAGCTATTTATTAAATACAGTTCAAAATGCATATGTTGCAAAATAAATGAAAAATAATAGGCTACATGATGTGGTTTCTGCATGATTTCCAGTTCAACCAAAAGGGCCCTTATTTATCTCGCCTAAGACTTGGAGGAGAGAGACGGCGAGTCCAGGGAAGTGAAGCAGACCACATTGAATCGCTCCCGTTTGACACTAATAAGCAGATACGTTCTCCAATAAATGCTGGTGACATTTAAGAGCAGTGCCAGCTGTTTGTGGAATCTGTGTGGAGAATGAAGGGAGGAATTAACCGGCTACAGGAGGATCCTGACTCCCTTATATATATATATATATATATATATATATATATATATATATATATATATATATATATATATATATATATATATACACACACACACACACACACACACACACACACACACACACACACAAAAACCCACAGAACACCAAGATCCGGCCCTGAATAGCCTCCACTGGCTCAGGTTCCATAACTTCCTGTCCTCCTCTTCCATCTAACCAAGGGTAAAATATCTTTTTATTTCTCTGCCCTTCCTTCCAGTAAAATTTGGGAAGGGAGAGCGGGAAAGAAAAAAAGGTTGTCAGGAATATATTTTGATTTCATCGACTCTTGTTTTGAATATCCACAAACATTTACAAAGTTACAGAACCACAGGGCAATGAAAGGTTAAAAACGATAGAAAGATCTTTCCCTCAAGAGAACAAAGCATCAGAATGGGACGAAGAGAGAGACAAGAGAGAAGAATGTACATGTTCAGTGTGTGTTTGTGGTCTCCGTGCCTCATGTCGTGTTCGGTGGGGGCTTGTGGTTACTTCGTTCTGCGAGGGAGACAGACTGACGGCGACCCTACACATGTGGCCCTTACAGCTCGAATTCCTCCTGACCAAAGAATCAGTTGAGAAGCAACCGCCAAGCATTGGCTGAATAAAAATGACTCTTGGTTTAATTTCATTCCTCTTTTTGTATTCTATACAGCGCAATAGTCAAGCTCTGGGAGTGAAAATCCCATTCATTTTCTCCAGAGGAGACTTGGATTCAAACGATAACTTTAATAAAATTACGATACAAAATGTCAGACCTCTCCAACTTAAGATTTTTCTGTTAATTTTATCAATTGTAGCAACAGTCTGTTAACGTGTTCAATCAGAAATAATATATTGAGACAATGGAAAGATGTGAATTGTTAGTTAGTTCAGTGATTCCTAGTGGAAAAACTACATTACCAATGATTTTGGAACATTGTACCAATGAACACTGTACAGTGCCTGTCCACTCACATGAACACTGCAAATTATTTAATAGAGATAGTTTCCCTGTGCTCCTAAATTACTTAAATTTCGTACATATAATCTTATTTTGTACAAAAATTAAATATACTGTTTTTGTATACATAATCAACATATATAAATCAATAGTTTTATATTTCTCCATTGTTTTTACTGAATATGTCATTTGCACGCTTCATGGGATTGTAGTTCTTTCCCTCAATAGCTGTCTAAAAGTCTTTTTGTTCGATTTTCAACTGTAAATTTGCATCAAATGAATTTTTTTAAATCCCTTTGTGACAAATGAATGGGGAGAAATACTTCTGGAGCCAATATCGCTGAAACAGTAGACAGACACAGTTGCATTCTATAGGGTACATTTCCACTGAATCGCTTCTTACATTTTTCCAAGAAAACGTAAAGTGGTCTGTATACCAACTCACTATCATGATGCTAGGGTGTGCGTTACAGTATGTGTTTTCTAGGGTGGTTGTTGCCAGTGTCTGGGCCACTGCTAGTTAATGGGGTGAAAGGTGGTGTTAAATCTCGAAACTCTCTGGTCTCTAGATATAGCTCAAGACTCGTTAATCTATGTGACTTCTATAGGTCAGACCTATGAAAATCTTAAGTTTGTTCACTTACAAAGTAACAACTCACAAATCATTAGTAGCACATCTTCAGGTTTCATTCAAGTTTGTAGCACAACCAGTGGGACAAGTTTGGGTTACAGTTTATTTTAAGGTGACGTATTTACATTGTACTTACTCAAATAAGTACGGAGTAATATTAATTATTGTACTTACTAAAGAGTTATGGTTAGGGTTTGGTTTAGGGTTAGATACTTGTAATTATGCATAATTTACAGCCATTACTAAAGTAAGTACACGTAGTAACGTGTAACTACATCACCTTAAAATAAAGTGATACCCAAGTTTGGCCTCAAAGTTTAATACTTAGGGTTAGGGGTTTATTTAAATCACTATTCATTATTACGAGTGATAGTGAGGGTGATGATTGCTAATTGTGCACAGCACCAAATACTTCGACCTTGCTCGTCTCGGGTCACTAAAGTGTTTGTTGTCCTTCAAGTGCTTTGAAGCATGTTTTCACATCTGGTTCTGAAATATGCGTCTCATACTGTCTTGGTTTGGCACTGGAGGCATGCGGGTAAGATGCGTCTATTTAGAATATGCAGTCAATGTGTCAGAACTGACAGTTAAAACACTGTGACACACCAAGCCGACGGTCGGCCATCGGCGTCAGCTCAGTTTTTGCGATGAATCAGACCCCGTTGCTGGCTTTTTGGCCGATGCAAGTCCATGATCAAGTTGTACATCCAAGTATGAATTTAAAGTTTTGGGATGTGCTATAAATTATGGACTGTGCATCTTACGTTACTTGAACGTACACCAGAATAGTTCAGTACAGTGTCATCTGGCGTTCAGAACAGGTAGAATCCATCGAGTCCAGTGAGTCAGCATGTGAGTGAGTACTCAGTACATTTGGATGATTCTGATTCTACAATCTTGATTGATGTGACTGGACCGGCTTCAGGTCTTCAGAGACTCAAACTGCAGCGCTGAGACAGTATTGCAGATAGTTTACACGGAAACTTCTGAACCCTGTATTTCACCTAATTAAAGGAGACGTTAGTCTGTGTGTAAAATGCCCACGAGACCCTCGTTAAGAAAAAGAATGAAGGAAAATTCTGGGTTTGGATATCTGAATATAAGTGCCATTGACGTAGTATGAGCAAAATTGCATGCAACTGAATAATTTCTCCATGATGCGCTTTCAAACAATTACAGACCTCAGATCCCACAGAGAATTTTAAATGTACATGTTAGATGAAATTCTGATGTCAAAAAATAAGTAATCACCCCTTAAACCGCACTTTAAATTAGACTTTGGCGCATTTTATAAACTGCGGTTTGTCTTCGATAGTTTGCAGGGCTGTGAAATGCAGTGTGAATGCGACACTTAAGGTGATTTATGTTCCACTTCTTCTTTGTCCCGGTAGCTGAGTTTCCACACAGTTAAGTGTCTCCCAGTAACCACAAAGTAAACTGGCTTTGTTCGTCTATTCTTTTGTTGTTTTTTTTGTTTTTTTATTACTATGGTGTACCCACAAACCTCTTTGTTTTGTCTCGTCTTTCTGCCTATGTACAGACACAATAATGAACACTCTCAGCTTGGTGAATCATTTATGAAACTTTTCACTCCAATCACAGAGTCGAGAAAGTTCTGCCGATAAACTTGTAAACCACAGGACATTTGCAGAGCATGTCAATGAATTTCTAATGAAAAAAATAAAAATAAAAACCACATTGTTTTTTTGTATTTCTGTAATCGTTTCCGTAATCAGGATGAGGGGTAAATGTTATTTGCGGTGTTTTGGTTTTTCTCCGGCCTGGAGACGGGAGAATTGAGGCTGAGGCTGGGTCATCATTGCTTCCCAGTAGAACTCCCAAACCCGGCCAGACGCTAATGAAAACCTTCCCTCTCCGTTTAACAGCTCATAGATAAAAAAGCGGAACTCGAGAAGGATAGAGACAGTGCCAAACTCCCTATCTCGCCCTCTCAGATTTACTCTTCCACTTTGTGGAGCAGGGATCTTGTCTGTTGTTTGAGCTTTGCCATTAAGGGAAAAGCTGTGACAATATTCAAATAAATCAAACTGATTCTTAACTATCACTATAACTATAACCAGGGTTTGAAATAAACTTTTTACTCACCGGCCAATTTGGCTACTACATTTTTAAGTTACCGGCCATTCAGAACTTCTACTAGCCAAATATATATATATATATATATATATATATATATATATATATATATATATATCATACATTCATTTCTTATTCAAACAAAATCCGATCATCCAGCCATTTCCTCCCTTCCTCTTTCATCCACATTCTTTTCATCAAAAATGTGTTTTAGGTGGACAGATCAATACAGTACAAAGAACATCAAAAAAATGTAGGATGTTGGAAAATAACAATGTCTTTTCTGTTAACCGCCATTTGTTGCGTAGTGACGTACATGTTCAAGTAAGCCAGATATCAAGCGTAGCGTCGGTTCTGGCAGGTCACCCTCAGCTGATCCATGTATACCTATAGGAATACGATGCCTATCACTGTATATATATATAAGCTCCTTCAGTATTATCAGCAGCTATCGCGTTTCTAAGGACCTAATTACCCTCCTCCCTCCCCAGCTCCTCCTCTCGTCCAGTCAGGATTTGGCATTCTGATTCCCCATTGAATCAGAATAAATTCTCGAATTATGTTGTACTTTAAAATCTTGAATTAATGATATCTGCAATACATTCATGTTGGTTCTGTTCTGTTTACCCTAAGGGGGGTTATTGCTGCTCTCCCTGCTCTTGTCCATGCTAGGCTGCATCTTGTCCTCCATACCGCCAATCCTGACAGAAATGCGCAGATTCTGCGCAATACGCTGTATTTAATATTTCATGATGACTCATGAGTTGAGTATTTGCGCTAAATCTGCGCAGATTTGGCTTACACGAACTTCCCCAGCAAAGTGAGTAAACATAATAAGTAACACGCCAAATTGGCTAGTGATTTGCCAGCGTTACCCGCCACAGTTGATTTTTACCCGCATTTGGCGGGTCGACGGGTGTTAATTTCAAACTCTGACTATAACTAAACCCCCAATGGTGGTAGCATCCACATCTGGTTGAATCACTCAGGGGTGGGCCGCAGTTCTTGGCTAGTGTGGCGGCACAGACAGGTGATAATGAGGAGGCTGTCTGCTTTTACAGTAGGACCGATGTGGGCCCCATGCAGCGGGGCACAAGGACGGCGTAGACCTCGTCAAGGACTACCGATGGGGCAGCAAGGGAGTGATTAAGTTTTTAGGGAGCTGGCGGGCAGATATGGGGGTTAGAGGCTAAAGAGAGGGGATTTATTAGGGCTGTAAATTACAGTCAGACGGCTTCCTCCTTCTCCCTCCCCGCTTCCTTTCCTCTCACCCTCCCTAGCTTCTCCACAAAGTCCTCATAGTTCCTGGACCTCTCCCCAAGTTTAAGGGTGCAGTAGAGACAGAACCCTCCAGGCTCAAAGGCGTCTTTGTGCACAAGAAACCCAGAGAAAGAGAGCGGGTGAAAGATGGATATGAGAAAGAGAGTCAATCATTTGCTTTGGCAGATTATTGTGACCTTTGTGAATGTCATTAACACTTCATTCAAACAATCAGGCTTTGTCAGGGGTTGACACATCTCCTAACTGACCACTAGGGTGAGCTTGAGTTAGCAGAGGAGATGGAATACACTGCATGCTGGGGTTTTTTTTTTGGAAACCCCCTACATTCAGTGAACGTCATCGTTTCATTTATTAGCTGGACAATATTCCAGTAGCCTAAGTAAATAGAAAGTGCAAAACTACACAAGCAGACATTAACTGCATCCGGACATTTATTTGGCGTAATAAATCAGAATATTCCATACTCCCTCGCCTCAATCCTGAATAAGCACGCTATTTCACCTTCAACAGAAAAGCACTGTTGCATACTGCAAATGCTCCACTTTTGACTGGTTTTGACTGGCGCTTTCTTAGGGTACATTTACAAGACAACGATGTACTAAATACTGAAACGTTTTTCCTTTTCGTTTTTCACGTACAGACGACAACAGTGTCAAAAATTCCCCCCAGTGAAAACCATTTAAAATGCTGTATTCTGCTGTCAGGACAGTTGGCGATGTCACTTTGTAAAGAAACACTACACGCCTATAGACTAAACACGTAATACGCATGCGCATGACGTCACCGGTTTCACAATTTTGCGTTTTTGTAGTTAACATGGAGAAGATAACGGTATCTTTTTCAAAAACTTGCACTTTGAAACCCATTTTCAAAAGTTTTCATTTTCAGGCCCCCAAAATGCAATTGTCGTGTAAATGAACAGCCAAAACGCATAAAAAGTTTTCCATTTTTAGTTAAAAACTGTCATGTAAACGGTCGCTTAAACTATTCTGTCTCTCATAGGTGGAATTGGATAGTTTGATTTATTTTATTGAATTGGTTAATTCAGATGTTCATATACTACTCTAAATACAGCGACTCATAATTCTAAAAAACTATTGAGTCTCTAATATTTAATTAAATACAACTGTTCATAATTATGAAAATAAGCCTCTGGTTACATTATAAATGATATTATTCAGCAGCTAGACCCAGTCCTCTAATCTGATTGGCCAAGCAGCAAGATTTTTACTGATATTTACTATGACTGTTTGTATCACTCCACCCGTATGTTTTCATGGCATTCTGCAGAGTATGAGAGTATGTGCGCAGATTGAAAGCAGAGTGAATTGTGTAATTTTGCCTCCAATACTGAGGAATATACAAATTAACTGGCTAATATTCGTCTGAAACATAAGTTACTTGACATTAAAGGGATAGTACACCCAAAAATGAAAATTCTGTCATCATCTACTAACCCTAAAGTCATTGCAACTACATAAGACTTTTGTTCATCACAAACACAAATAAAGATCTGTGTCTCCCAAAAGAGTCGCAATCACTTTATATGATGAACAGATTTAATTTAAGCTTTTATTCACACATAAACATTGATCTACACACACACAGAGCAAATCATATTGTAAACAGAAACTCAAATGTGCTTAGATCTCACATGTCAGTCAAGCATGTTTGAGCTTTGATTTTCCATATTTAATGTGCTCTATGTACTGTATGTGCATTGTTTTTTAGTCCAAAGAATCAGTTAGTGATTTGTAATATCATGAAAGTAAATGATGACTGTTGTTGTCAGTGCGGAAGAAACTACTTCAAATTGTGAGTAGCTTTAACACTGATTCAGTTGTTGGACTCAGAACATCTCAAAGAATCGCTAAAACACACAGGAATCTCTTCAGGGTTATTTTTGGTACAGACATTTGGGGAAGATTGTGATGTGGGCAGAACGGTGAAAGAGAGGGTTCTGCACAACGAGTGTTTTGTAGCTTTTACACACAATAAGAGGGAGCTTTATGTTTAGAGTAACCGGTAGGTTGGACGAGGCAGGAAGAGGGCGACGTACAATGATATATCGCATCTACTCACACCAGGCATTTCTCACTACAAGGCTCAACTAAGGCCATCTCACTTCAATGTCAGTTTGTATGGCCTAAGGTATTTAATGTGGACCCACTACTGTAAAGACACTCAATAGGGAAGGTCTACGACCGAGGATATGTTCAGAGATCCCGAACACAGCTCTAGTACAACACAGAAATTGCAATCTAAGAGTCCCAGCTGTGTGGTTTGGTGTACCAGAAAGCATTTCAGATATTTTTTTTCTTGGCCTACCAAAAGACTCTCATAGCATCCCCCCCAAAAAGCTATTTTGTGCCCACATAGCACCAATGTCTGAGTTTACTGGTAGCATGTTAAGGCAGAATTCATGTTCTGTTATTGTTAGCTCTCAAATAAAATACAGCACCCTTTCGACTCTATAAAACATGGGTGGGGCTTTAACAGTTTTGAACTCTACTCGCAATAAATGAGCTATTTTGGTCATTGAGTGAACCAAAATCTGTAGCTCAGGGGTATTTGATGTCACATCTGTTTTCGCCCACGAAAACAAACTGAAGATGTGTCATGTAGTCACATATTTGTATTGTATTTTTATCCTAATAACTGGGATTTTTCACAATCCTAGAACGCTCATAAACCTGCATCACATCACTTTTGGCAAGATTCAAAAACAAATTTTTTTTTATCATAAAACTATTCATACTGTCAAAGAAATAACTGATCTGCACAAAACAAGAAATTAATTTAAAAAAATGACCTGTATTAGTTCCAAACCGCCCAATCTATTAGCTTCTAAGAGCATAAACTCTCCCCATAGCCGAATAACTCTGTTTCTGTGCATAAATGTCATCATCTAATTGTTTTACAAGTTAAGATTAATAGGAAATTGGCTTCAGCTAAGTTTAAAGCCCTTATATCCATCTTTCAGTATAAGATACACTACCGGTCAAAAGTTTTGGATCGTTAAGATTTCTAATGTTTTTAAAAGAAATCTCTTGTGCTCACCAAGGCTGCATTTATTTGATAAAAAAAAAAAATAATAATAATATTGTGAAATATTATGACAATTTAAAACAGCTGTTTTCTATAAAGTAAAGTGTAATTTATTCCTGTGATCAAAGCTGAATTTTCAGCATCATTACTCCAGTCTTCAGTGCCACATGATCCTTCAGAAATCATTCTAATATGATGATTTGATGCTCAAGAAACATTTATGATTATTATCAGTGTTGAACAGTTTTTTACATTTTTATTTCAGGATTCTTTGATGAATAGAAAGTTCAAAAGAACTGTAACATTAAACAATACTGTTCAAAAGTTTGGGGTCAGTAAGAATTTGTATTTAATTTTTTGGTTGAAATAAATAAAAGAAATCAATACTTTTATTCATCAAGCATCAAAAGTTACAGTAAAAACATTTATAATGTTAAAAAAAAAGATTCTATTTCAAATAAATGCTGTTCTTTTGAACTTTCTATTCATCAAAGAATCCTGAAATAAAAAAAAATACACAACTGTTTTCAACATGAGTAATGATGCTGAAAATTCAGCTTTGATCACAAGAATAAATTACATTTTAAAATATATTAAAATAGAAAACAGTTATTATAAATTGTAATAATATTTCACAATATTACTTTTTTTTAATCAAATAAATGCAGCCTTGATGAGCAGAAGAGACTTATTTTAAAAACATTAAAAACTTTTGACTGGTAGGCTAGTATATATATATATATATACCCACTGGTTTAGCGGTAAAACACAAAAATAATCTAATCTACTGTACATTCCTGAGCAGGACGCTAATAGTTCAGTGTAGCCATTATGTCACGGGTCATTTTCAGAGGCCAGGACTGTATGATATGTGAACCTGGTAAGTGATGCTCTCCAGTAGTACAGCGTGTTTTATCAAAGGGGGCATGTGTTCCTGTGATCTCTCCCCTCAGGGCATTATCACTGCTGTCCCGCGCTCTGTTTTATCAGGGCTGCTGGGGTGGAGGGGAGTCGGTGTGGGACGGCATGGCTCCAAGTGCTAGGCCTGATCTCATGGAGCTATATCAGCAGAGATAGTCCTGCAGAGGAGTGGTCCAGAAGGTTTTAGACTGTGTGTGGGACAAAGACACCTCTCTTATGGGAAACCAGCACTGAAATAGATTATCGGTTAGCATTGGGTGTTGTTTCCTGTTTTAACATCAAAATAAGGTTAGATTGGCAGTGCGTACTGTAATGTAGAAAGAAAGCTATGAAAATATAACCGTACCAAGACTGGATTATAACAAAATGGGCAGTTGACTTCAGTATTCTGCAATGTGACATGGCAATATGTCATCAAAAACTTTTATTTGCGTTATTATTAGCCATGTAGTTTTAAAAATATATATATATACAGTATATATATATATAGTTTTTAGTTCAGTTTTACTGTATAATTAAAAATGTATTTTCACACTACAGGACTATTTAAGTAAACTGCAAAAACAGCTCAGGGTTTGATGACAATAAAGGAAATGAAATTGACTTTTGGAACAAAGTAAAGAAAATGGAAAAACACTCTTTTCTCTTGCTAAGACTGGTTCCATAACTAGAAATGTACGTATGCTAAGTACAAAAAAAAAAAAAAAAAAAAAAAATTGGCTAAATCTGACAAAAATGTATTGGAATATAATATAATATATGTATAATATTTGAAAACAATCGTATTAGTGTCAACATTGTTTGCTGTGGTGGAAATGACCAATAATAATAATAATAATAATAAATTAGGGTACATTTTCATATTTTAAGAAAGTCTAGAACATAACAGTAATTATTTATTTATTTATTATTTATACTATTATTTATTTATTCATTCATTTGTTCATTTATTTATTTATTCACTTATTTATTTATTTATTTATTCTTTCTTTTCTTTTTCTTTTTCTTGAAGTGGCTGAGAGGGAAATCTGACTGCATACTTTGCTGTCTGATCTAATCTTAATTCTTCTTTTAATGGGTGACACAGGCTGAATCAGGGGTCAGCATGAAACTGGCCAGATGGGTGGGAGAGCTGAGCCTTATGGCTGTGGCCTTCTCAACAAGATAAGCTGCGGTGTGTCCACTCACCTTCTTCCCTGTGGCACAACCTCAGGGGGGCAGATAAGGGGCTCTTTGATGCATGAAAGGGGGAGAGGAATAGGAGGGCAGAAAGACAGGATGAGAAAAAGAAGACCTCTAATCTTTTAATTAAGTTTGCGGAATAGCCTTTCGGTGTCGGAGTAAATGCCACTGTAAAGTTCTCTCTAGACTATATACAGTCAGATGATTAGCATAATTCAGGTAACTTTGATTTCACAGATGAACTGTTCCTAATTACCTTTTCTAATGAGAGCATCATGCGACTTAATCTGCTAACTTTTGAATGCCCTGGAACCACAGCTTTGGTGGCATTTTGGATTCAGATTTTAGTTTTATTGTTCATATTAAGTATGAACTAATTCAACCTAATATGATCTCAACATATAGAAAAAAATTGTGCTTATTCCATATATATATATATATATATATATATATATATATCCATATTATGGCAAGCCGTTCAGGAAATAATTATATTTATAATATGAAGTCTGAATATATAAAATGAAAGTCTGATTATATATATATATATATATATATATATATATATATATATATATATATATAGAATGAAAGTCTGAATATATAAAGTGAAAGTCTGAATATATATAGAATGAATGTCTGAATATATAGAATGAAAGTCTGATTATATATATATATATATATATATATATATAGAATGAATGTCTGAATATATAAAATGAAAGTCTGAATATATATAGAATGAATGTCTGAATATATAGAATGAAAGTCTGAATATATATATAGAATGAAAGTCTGAATATATATATATATATATATATAGAATGAATGTCTGAATATATAAAATGAAAGTCTGAATATATAAAACGAATGTCTGAATATATGGAATGAAAGTCTGAATATATATATAGAATGAAAGTCTGAATATATATAGAATGAAAGTCTGAATATATAAAACGAATGTCTGAATATATGGAATGAAAATCTGATGTTATCAGCGCCATCTTGTGTTTGTATCTATTTTTTATACACATTTTGAACAATGAGCGAGTCCGCACGAAATTTAGTAGCAGCAATTTTAAGTAACGATCATCTAATTAACACCCTGGCGAATGCGTGTACGGGCCAAAATACTGGCAACTGTACTCAACATCGTTCTACTGATGAAGAAATGAATTCACTATTTCATCGTGGAAGAGCGAATGCGGTGAATTCATAAGATTCATAAATTCCTTCGAGAATGATGCATAATGTTCTTTCAGCAACATTTTGTTGAACATGACTGCCCATAAGCGCTAAGAATGTTGCAAGAATGGAAATATGATCCTCGAGATGACTAGTGTAGACTCCAAATTGTTTATGTTGTTTGGAGTATGACCAACTGTTGCAAAAAAGTCTTGTAGCTCACCAAAGTATTGGAAAATTTCAGGGAATTACATTTTTAAATGAATCACAATTCAAAAGGCTAAAACAAGCTACACATTATTCAGTGAGAATTGTCAAATGTACACTTTCTTTTCACATATTCACACTTTCACATACATTTAGACTTTCATTCTATATATATTCAGACTTTCATTCTATATATTCAGACTTTCATTCTATATATATATTCAGACTTTCATTCTATATATATATTCAGACTTTCATTCTATATATTCAGACATTCATTCTATATATATTCAGACTTTCATTTTATATATTCAGACATTCATTCTATATATTCAGACTTTCATTCTATATATTCAGACATTCATTCTATATATATTCAGACTTTCATTTTATATATTCAGACATTCATTCTATATATTCAGACTTTCATTCTATATATTCAGACTTTCATTCTATATATTCAGACTTTCATTCTATACAGACTTTCATTCTATATATTCAGACATTCATTCAATATATATTCAGACTTTCATTTTATATATTCAGACATTCATTCTATATATATATTCAGACTTTCATTCTATATATTCAGACATTCATTCTATATATTCAGACTTTCATTCTATATATATTCAGACTTTCATTCTATATCTTTCATTCTATATATATTCAGACTTTCATTCTATATATTCAGACATTCATTCTATATATATTCAGACGTTCATTCTATATATTCAGACATTCATTCTATATATTCAGACTTTCATTCTATATATATTCAGACTTTCATTCTATATCTTTCATTCTATATATATTCAGACTTTCATTCTATATATATTCAGACTTTCATTCTATATCTTTCATTCTATATATATTCAGACTTTCATTCTATATATATTCAGACATTCATTCTATATATATTCAGACGTTCATTCTATATATTCAGACATTCATTCTATATATTCAGACTTTCATTCTATATATATTCAGACTTTCATTCTATATATATTCAGACTTTCATTCTATATATTCAGACTTCATATTATAAATATAATTATTTCCTGAAAGGCTTGCCATAATATGTATGTATATATATATATATATATAATTAATTGTATTTAATACTTTACAAAGAAAATACAAAAATGTATACTTTACTACATACAGTAAATATAAAAATATTAACAATGTATACACAATTAAACTATTTGATTCAATAATATTTAATTTGAAATAATTTAAAATATTTAAAAGATGTTTACAATTATATTGATTATATACACACACATATGAAGTATATATAACTATATTTACATATATTTATTATAACTTATTATATATTGTAAATGTTATATATATAACTTAATATTTATATTTATTCATACTGTATATATATATATAGTATGAATAAATATAAATATAAAATTAATAATCTTTACTTTAAAAAATGTCACAATATTTAAAAGATATTTCCAATTATATTGATTAAACACAAATATAATCTATATATAACTATATATATATATATATTGCACAGTATTGTTACTATTGTGTATACAAAAATATATATTTTACTATATAAGTCCACATGCATTGCCATCCTATTTAAACAATTAAGTATGACAACTAACAACGACCCACAGCGCTAAGAGCTCAAGCCGAATTCCAGCACAGGAATGAAAGATTAGGGTCACAGACTGTGTGTAGGCTAAGAGGTGTGGGGAGAACATGTTTTACAGCAGCGCCACACCAGAGTGTCGGAGGCAACCGGCAGCCTGTCTGTCTCCATCTCTCCAGTTTAATTAGAAACACAACTGTGATATGAACCGCCGCCGAACAAAGAAACAGTCAAAGCCCTGTCGATGATGCAAAGTACACCACAACCGCCCAGTTACAGTGCAGAAAGCGCTATCTCAAGGCCTGGAAGACAACCTTCACACTGTCCTAGATTGAGCTATCTATGACCTGGCCCAACACGGTACCCAGCGGAGATAGGCCTCTGCTTTTATCTGCCAATGTCATTACTATGGCAAAGGAGAATCGGATTAAGGCTTTTGGGACAGTGTTATCCATAGCAGTGGGATAGGATGTTAGATAAACAGGAGATGAGGAGGATAAAACAACACTGGGGAGGCGGTGTGGTTTAATGAGAGTCTTACAAAAGGAGCCCTTATATCCTTCACTGGGTTTTGCCGTTGTCAATCAGCCAGACTCCTAAAGATAAATGACCCATGACCTGAACTGTATCTAAATCAGGTCTCAGTTTGCTGATTGTGGCTAGAAGGAATTGCATGCAACTCATTGAATTAAACATGAGATTTTTAAGTAAAGACTGAAATATTATTTTCTTGTAGAACTCAATCATCTTTGTTTTATTTACAATTTCAAAAATTCTGATAGTTCACCCAAAAATGAAAATGTTGGCATTATTTACTCACCCTCAAGTTGTTCTAATCCTATATGAGTTTCTCTCTTATGCTGAACACAAAAGAAGATATTTTGAAGAATGACAGTTGACGGTAGTCATTGACTTCCATAGTATTTTTTTTTTTTCCTACTATGGAAGTCAATTGCTACTGTCAACTGTCTGGTTTAAACATTATTTGACAACCCTCAAGTGTCCATGAGAATGTTGTAGCCTCACCTCTCTATTTATGTGTATGTATTTTTATAGGATTTTTTTTTTTTTTTCAACTTCGTAACATTGTTGAATCGAGTCCAAATTGTTTTTGTGTGTATTGTGTTCAGGTGGCAAACTTTGGAAAATTAGCCAAGTCTTGTACCACTCAGATTAAAGAAACTATTTAAAAAAACAAAAAAAAATGTGCCCACATTTGTCCCGAAGAACCCTTGAGGGTTAAAATATATATATTTTTGTGTTCAACAGAAGAAAGAAAATCATACAGGTTTGGAACAACATGAGGGTGAGTAAATGATGACAGAATTTTTATTTTTGGGTGATTGAAGTTGCTATAGACTTCTTTGTTAAATGGTTACTTCACCCAAAAATTTTATTCTCTCATCATTTACGAAAGTCATTCCAAACCTGTATGTTTTCTATCTTCTGTGGAGCATAAAGGGTGATATTTTGAAAAATGATGGCGACTAAACAGTTTCTGTTCCCACTGGTAACCAAAGGAAACCAAAACTCTCGCCAAAATTCATCAAAATTACTTCTTTATGTTCCACAGAAGAAATAAAGCCATACTAGTTAGGAAAGACGTGAGGATGTGTAAAATATGACATGATATCCTTTTAAGTAAATCATTCAAAGAATTTAGTTTGCCAATCATCATTAGAAACCTTCCTGTTGTTGGACATGGATTATGATTAAATGTGTTTATTGTTTTAGTAGTATTGCTCTCGTACAGTCAGGGAAGCACTGTAAACTTTTAATGATGTCCATAGTGCAAAAGAAGCATTTAAGAAATCTTTTTACAGTTAAAGAAGCATGTGTTACCATTAGTCAAACTTCCTCAAAGTTGGTTCCAGTGTGTAACAAAATACTACAGTTTGATATAGACCTAGTCTTGTTCTTGCATGATCTATAGGGTTTCTAGAACAAAAAAACAATGAATAGCATTTAATTTTTTCAGAGCATTATAAACACTCCCACAGCAACTCAGTCTCTTTCATCATTGTTCAAGATGAGCTTTGCGTCAGTCAGCGAGATAAGTTCAAGAGCCAGGACATGTGTTAAGTACGAAGCACTTGTTGTATTTCCTGTTTGGCTACATCCTGTCTCGGACCAGATGATCCAACGCTGTTCCACTTTTATGTCTGATCTCCTGTCCTCACCGGCCCGCGTATTCCAATCCTCTCTCTCAACCCTTGACCAACCTTTTGCCCCCGTCGCCCCTCTTAAAATCCCGTTATCCCTCACCCAACCAAACAGGAAAAATAAACTTGACCCTTCAGATAGCTAGCAGTTCCTGTGGAGAAGTGACCCCCCGAATACGCCGCCTCTCGGTTGCTGCATTCTTCATCCCCCTGATCAGCGCTGAATGTTTACCCAGGTGGAGGGGTCAGATCTCCGCTGGGCTTCAGGGAGTGGATGCCCGGTCAATCTCTCACTTTCTCATTCATCTATCTTTCTGTCTATCTATCTCCCTCCTAGGCGGATGATTCCCGAGAGATGCTCTCTCTCGCGACCTCGCTCTTATCTAGTGAAAGGGTCGTATCAGAGAGGCCATTTGCTTGAAGATATCAAAGTTCTGGCTCGTCTCCGTCCTCGTCTGTGCTGATCGTCTAAATTTAAGAGCATTTTAAGCTAATGTTCTTGAGACTGAATTTACACATGTAACTGTAAATAAAAATATTTGGTAACACTTTATTTTAAGGTGACACAATTACACGTTACAACATGTGCTTACTATAGCAATAACAGTACATTATGCATAATTACAACTTAGTAACTAACCCTAAACCAAACCATAACCGTAACTCTATTGTAAGTACAATGTAACTATGCCAACTTACAAATAAAGGTTACACTTTATTTTACATGTCATTGTTACAGTCTAATTATATATTTAAGTACTGAGTAATATTAATTAACTACATGTACTTACTATAGGGTCAGGGTAGGATTAGGGGTTGGTTGAGGGTTAGTTGCATGTAATTATGCATCATTTATTGTTATTACTACAGTATGGCAAGTACATGTTACATATGTAACAAGGACACTGTCAAATAAAGTGTTGCCCAAATAAAAGTATGACCAAATATTTATATGAACTTAAGGAGCTATACTTGCTATACTGATATTTCTGTGTTTGTCAGAATGTGTTAATTATACCTTGTACCACTGTACCATGAAAAAACATATTAGATTGGACAAATACATGTAATTTTACTGTAAATAATGTAAAAAAAAAAGATAAATTAGGCAATATATATATATATATATATATATATATATATATATATATATATATATATATATATATATATATATATATTTAAAAAGAGAGTACGAGTACTTTTACATTAAAATTGTTAAAATATGTTTCAGTTAAAAGTGAGTTACTGTAATTTACACTAAAAGAAAACAGTAAAAATACATTCCCAGTAATCTGAGTGACACATTTGGTAATATTTTATTTAAATAAACTAAGTTTATTTGCTGCCTTAAAGTTTTAAGTACAGTCAACTTGGATGTTTAAGTCATTTCAACTTAAATATCATTAAACTGACTTGAAAAATGAGTTGAATATCTTATAACATAAAAAAAGTTGAAAAATGCTTATTTTGCTTAGCTGAAGCAATGTAAAAAGTAAAAACATGTTGTTATAACTTACTGATCATATAATTTTTTACAGTGGTTTGTTTATAGTACATGGTTTTTATGTCACATTTATGCTACATAAATGTTGTTTAATTAAAAGTATGTAATGCCTAAAACATTATACCACATTTTTACAGTGATTTTTATTTTTTATTTTTTTATTTTTTTGTGAATACAGTCAGCTGTTATCATAAAGTTTCAGGTAAATTGACAAATCAAACATTTTAGTGTAAATTTCAAATATTCAATTTAAAAAAAGATTCAGCCTCATTCAGTAATGATGTCACTTTTTTTAAATAACAATATTATTGTGGTTTCTGGGTATTTTAGCTGAATGCAACAGCATTATTAACTACTAAATCCTCACACATTCCTCAAGCATTATCACAGTGGGAGGAGACTGATTTAAGCTCAAATCTGTTTCTATTTTAATCACTGCACTTGATGCCTGAACCAGAAGAAGACATGGGGAGCGAGAGAGAAATGGAGGCAGGGAGAGAGAGAGAGAGAGAGAGAGAGAGAGAGAGAGAGAGAGGGTGACCTGAGAGAGGTGAGAGGTTGGGGGTGATGGTGCACTTACGAAATTCATCAATCCAGCGTATGTGAGTCCATGTGTGCATCACTGCCTGGCATGCTGGGAAACCGAGGTCTTCCCACACTCCCCCAAGAAAACCAACGCTGGACAAGACAAGTCAGCACTATCAAAGTCTACAGACTGTGACCGAAGACAAATACACCAGCACTCCCATTCCAGATTATTAACTCATCAATCTGAGCTCTCAGCACAAGACCCGATGCGTCCACAGCTGGTTAAAGGACAAATATCTCCTCTCTAAGCAACTTTGAAATCTCAGTCTGTGATATGCATTCTAATCTTCTCTTAGGTCAAGTTTCAACCTTGCATGCTCAACAACAGCGCCCAAAAATGCACCTTCAACCCCCCGTTGAGAGCTCTTAATATAAGAAAACATGGCTAACATTTAGAATTTCTAGGAACAATCCCGTAAACCCTCTTTGAAGTTGATACTATCAGAACTGAGAAAGATCTTAAACGTGATATCATCGCAAAGATTCGGCATTTAAATGCCAAACAATCCCAGATCTATTGATACACGTGTTGTTCCAACCCCTTCCAAGCAGTTGATATATTTAGCACGAGTGTGGAGTTCAAGACACAACCACGGTTTTACAATTAGGGAGGACGAGGTAAGATAATGATGAACGTCCTCCATAATAACTAACGTAATAACACCCAAACATAAATAAGGGCACTTCTTGACACGAATTACAGGAAAAAATTCGTCCACTGAGATCTCCCCGTGGATAACATGACGACACCGAACGTGTGTTATGTATTGGAAGCGTGAGGTATGTGTGTGTGTTTAGCGCAGCTTTTTCCCCGAGCCCTCAGTTCCGGCAGAAGGATCGAGAAAGAAAAACAGCCCTGTGTCTTGTTGCCGGACTGGAGCGGCGCACACAGAACACATGGTCCCAATTTCACGGCTGTGGATAGAGAAGTGCGGGCGGATGCGGGGGCAGGAACAAGCATGCAATCTGCAGGCATTAATACCTCAGTAATAGTCACATTCGCTTAAAACCAGGAAACAGTTTTTTCTTTCTTCAACACACACACACACACACACACACACACACACACACACACACACACACACACACACACACACACACACACACACACATTCACTCTCTCTCTTTGAGTGGCTGAAGTGCAGCAGATTGTGCTAAACAAATATAATGCAGAGAGACGAGCCCATGTCCTGTTTCCTTTGCGTACCTGCAGTCTTAATGAGTGGCATTACAGTAAACCGGACATGTGCTTTAGGACTCGCACGCGTCTGGCCCAGGACAGGAAACGGTCCTGTTTTCCCAACTGCAACGGGCTGTTCTGGGGAAGTTGACGGACAACTTGAATTTCCAAACTGCGGTCTCGGAGACCAGCGTGTAATTACCGGACAGGAAGCTGCTTTTACCCGGGGTTTTGTGTTTTCCTGCTGGTGTAACCGCAGTGCCCGGCCCTGGCCTGCGTCGTGAGCGTTAAAATGGATTTAAAGGAGGTCAAATGACAGGATATGATAAGGGCTTTAGTGCCTGTGAAGGTTTTAATAAAACCCAAGCCTGAGCTTTGAACTGTGTCTCAATTATAACCTATCAATGATTCTCAAATGGCCCCCGGGGTCCCTCCAGCTTCTGTGTAGTATTATGGAAAGCATGACTTCTGGGTAGAAAACACTTCAACTGTGCGGATGTAAACAATACAGCAGGAATGGTTCCAGGATAGTGTGCCTGGGGTGGGGGTGGGGGCAGCATTACGAAAAAACTTGGAAAGGCAACATTAGCCTATATTGCAATTGTTGGCAGTGCTTGGTAACTGATTATATGGGTTCTGGATTACATAATCATATTCCAAAAATTAAGTACTTGCAATTAGATTATATTACGTTTTAAAACATGGTTTTAAGAGGGGGTGGTTAGCACAGGTAGAATCTGGGGGGCATTGAGGCTCCAACTCCACCTTAGACCCGGCCCTTCAATACAGTATCAATTTCTGGGATCAATGAATGCCGTTTCCACACAGGGATAACCTACAGAACATGCACATTTGCTAACATGAATGCTAAGAACATGTATGTTTGCAATAAATATGTATATTTACCCACAGTTTGCTATATTTGCTATCGTTTAATGAACATGTGCTAACAGTTTGCTGAGAACATGTATGTTAGCTACCAGGTACGTTTGTTATCCAAGAACAGGCACATTTAATAACATAATGCTAACTTGTATTGACAGCTTCTTTAAAACCTTGCAAAGTATTTATTACACTGAAATTTGAGGTAAGTAAGCCATCACTGCTCATTTTAGTATGTGCATTGTGGATTTCTGTCTGTACTATTTATTGTTACAGTACATAAAGGCAACTGTTGAGCGGTAAAGCCAGGCGCTGCCAGTTTAGCGTAGCATATGAGAGGAGCCTCGAGTTTCAAAGAGGTCAGATAAGCTTGTCGAATGAGGTGCACACAAGCTTTTGTTTGATCCTCAAACATCATCACAAATATCAAAGCTACTGCCCACCCCTGCAATTTGGAGCCAGAAGGCAAGACTTACATGCATTTTCATCTACAGCCATGAGACACTGTTATTATTCTCAGGTTTAAGGCTTTATAACTACATCTCTGTGTCATGGAAGTTATTAATTACAGGATACAAATGTGAATAGGTCTACAGTGCGGACGTATAATGGTTATATTGTCCATAATAAACAAAATGTGACCTGCGGAATTGAGAGGAAGTGCATAATGTAATATACCTGCATTACAAATGGTTTTCCTATAAGTGCTAATGGCATTAGCATGAACTGAAAAGGCATGGTTCATGGTTCATCTGCTGATTTCTTTTTCCTCAGGTGCAGAAAGTTCAATCATATGATGCTGACCCCCGTTTGGCAGGGTGATGGGTGAGGGCCAGCTTTCACATACGGAGCCCAGTGAGGAGAGCCAGCATGGGGGTAATTAAAACAAACTGCCAATGCTTTTTTAGCCTGAGCCAAACAAACGCCATCAAGTGTGGTGCTCTCGAGCATGATGTTGGTTGCCGGCACTACAACGAGAGGTGCCAGTTGGGCTAGTGATCGTGAGGACATGCTAGACTGTCAGATTCACATGAGACAGCACACAGTATGTTTGCTTAAATGCTCAGACAGAAACCGTGTCTTCACCTTAAGATGTGTTTGCTCAGCCTTTGGTTCAACATTAATCTTATTTTCTCACACTCTGCAAGAAAGCCATGGCTTTTGTTAAAGGGGGAAGATTGAAATCTTCCAGGGATGCACTCAACCTGTTCACCACCTAGGTTCAGCTGGACGGTTGGCAGGGTGACAGCGTGGCTGGCACTGGCAACTGTCTGGGCCAATTTTGTCTATAGGCTAGCTGGAGATGCTAACAGATTGTGTCAGCTTCTTCAACACTAGATTAGAACACAAGCATATGCTCTCACAAGCTAAAAAAAAAAAAAGTCTTTGTCCATTTTCACTGTTTCCACAGTGATAACCTACAGAACATGCACATTTGCTAATATGGATGTTAAGAACACATATGTTTGCTTACATGTTTGCAAAAACTATGTATATTTGCAAATAGTTTGCTAAGAACAAGCACATTCATTAACATGAATGCTAAGAACATGCACGTTTACTAACATGATTGCTAAGAACATGTATGTTTGCTAATGTTTGTTAGGAACATGTGATAAAAGTTTGCTAAGAACAAGCACATTTATTAACATGAATGCTAAGAACATGTATGTTTGCTAACATTTGATATGAACGTGCTAACAGTTTGCTAAGAACATGCACGTTTGCAAACATGAATGCTAAGAACATGTATGTTGGCTACCATGTACGTTTGTTAACTTGTATACAAAGAACAGGAAGCCTATGTTTAATAACATGAATGCTAACCTGAATCATCCATCATACACTACACTCAGTCGACTCTGATGTCCCAAATCTGCAGACAGTCTATTACTTTCAGCAACTAGCATTGACTCCTCCAGACTGCAAATTAGAGTCAAAAGTGGTTGTAGTGTTTTTCACCATTAACTAGTGTGAAAAAAGGCTACATTGCTATTTGTCAAGTATTTTCCTTAATTTTTAGTCAGTTGGTTTTTTCAGTTGGTTTAGAATAAATCAGAGAGTAAATATGAGTCCCTGTGTCCACTACTAGAGGGTCCTTTCCATTACATTCATTTTAGTGAATCGTTTTATTCAAACAATCAAAATTAATTGTCTCAAAAAGATTTGAGTCCTTATGTTCACAACTCTCCTAGAATATCTTTTCTCTTTAGTGACTGGGTTCATTTAGACGGTTCAAAAATAATTGGTGCAAAAATATTTTTTTCCCTACGCCCACGACTCTCCAAGAATGTACTTTCTCTTTTCACTGGTTTACTGAATCAGATCATTCAGATGATTTGATATGGCTTGGTTCATAAAGATTCAATTCATCCCCCATTCACAGCAGTGTACACCAACTTTTCAAAAGTTATATATTGTCAGGGTGTTTTATATTAAACAGTTTAAATTTTAGTTATGTTAAAGTCCCCCTTGTGGTGAAAATCAAGCTTTTAATGTTGTTTATGTCAATGTGGTGTTTTTAGGGTACTAAAAACTTTAAAGGTACAATATGTAAGATTTGTGTAATAAAATATCCAAAAATCACTTGCACAGTGTGATATATTTCCTGCAGTTGTGTACTTACAATATCCCAAAAGTTCCCAAAGATTTTTAATTGTAGAGAAATTCCAATTTTAAATAATGGCTCGTCCCTGGTCATTGTCGCCTGTCAATGGCGTAATATCCGCGTTATCCCTGTTTTCCGCTTGTACTGCCATAGTAACCATGGCAACAGACGTGGGCAACTGCGTTACGTCTAGCGGCACGCTCACACTTTTTTGTTGTTTCGTTCAAACATAATGGACCAAGGCCAGCAAACTTTGGGACAAAAGGAGAAATAAAACGAAGATTAATATCGGCGTGGCGTTTTCGAGATGCTGAGAGCTCCACGTCCACGACTAACTTCGACTTGACAGAGACGCCTCTCTTCCATGTACTTTATTAGACAGGTGAGCAAATGCACATAAAACGAATCATTGTTATAAAGCTCAACATGATGAAATGTTAGAATGTGATCAGTATGTTATTCTAATGTTGATCTAGCTTACTGCTTGTCTCATATAGCCAACAAACGAACACATAGAATAACATTATAACTTTCAACACACTCAAATGCAGTTTAGTATGATAGTGTAGACCAAGTGAAACAGCGCTGCGTTACCTCACAAGTTTAATTCGTCTAATAAACTGACCTGTGTGTGAAGTAATTCAGCACTTGCGGGTAGTTCGGTAGAATGAAATGTCCTCATTCCTTTATATCCGCGGGACTCGTGTGTGGCGCTGATATGTGTCTCTCATTTGCAATCACACCCTGCTTCATAACACAGTCATGTTAAAAAACATCAATGTATTCAGTCATCCATAAACATTATTAGATCCATTGGCATTACGACAAGTTCCATAATTCCGCTTAGCGTCATCAACCTACGCCTTTGTTATTGTAAGAGGTTACAATTACCCCTAGTGGCAAAGAAAATTACATATTGTAGCTTTTTGAAAGAGGTTTGAAATCGCTGGTGTTTCTGACATCACAAACTACCTTGTAACCAATCACGTCAACGTGTGATCATCAACTAGTGGATCTCTGAGCTGGTGTGAGTGAGTGGAGGCGGGGCTCATTTGCATATCCATTGAACCGCATATACTAAATGAGGCAAGGGTGTAGAGTTACATTCAAGCTATTTTAAGGCATGAAGAAATTTATTTTCTAGGAAAAAAACATTTAAATATGTAATTTGGGTGATCAAAGATGAGTTTTAAGGGATAGAATTATTGACTACAGGGGGACTTTAAGTTACATATTGTGCAAACATACATTTATATTTAAATTTTGTAAATATATATATATATATATATATATATATATATTATTTTTGTGCACCTTATAAACTAGAAACACACACAGCTTCATAATTTTCAGAGACCCTCCTCAGCCTGAAGCGAAACATGAACAGATAGCGGGAGGCAAACGGTCTCAATCCAGCCACACTGTCCCTCATTGTTCAGGCTCTGAGAGGCCATTAGGCTCCACAGAGGGCCGTCAGAGAGGCTCTTTCTCTGTGGATGGAGGGGTGCATTGGTAGAGGACAGCTCTGAGAAGGGCAGCAGTGTCCTGGGCAGCAGGCCTCGGCTTTGATGGGGCCAAGTCAGGCTTTGGCTGCATTCCTCGCATGTCTCCCTGGTTTCCCTCTACCACATTACGACCTCCAGTCTAAACAAACAAGCTGCTCTCGAAGGCCCAAACCCTACCCTAAAATATAGGCCTTCCATTTTTAAAAGCAGGAACACATATTCTTTGTTTCCGTGCCCACAACCAAAGTTGTTCCACATGTCCCAGTTTCTAAACTCTTGTCACTTGCCACATTTTGTATGGAGATGTTCACCTCGGATGATGCTGAACTGAAGAGAAAGACTCGCTGTGTAAAGTTGATGTGGCCACAAAAGGTAAGGCCACCGAAATTCAATGCACATTAAAAAGTGTTTACTACATTTTTTTTCTCCTCTCAAAAATTCTTAACATTTCCTCCCATTTGGGTTATTATGCCAAGATGGTGGCAAATTTCATTTAAAAGGAGAAACTGAAATGGTTTTATAGCCCATCTGGAAAAAATGAATGCATTCACAACTTTGAAAAACAAACTAATTTCTCATAGAGTGAGTGCTAAAACAGGCAACCGCAATGACTTCAGTTTAACTCGCAAACAAAAGAGCCAACACAAGAGAAGCAAGATGTATTATGTATTAATAGACACTAAGGCAAAAACAACTTTCATACAATTGAAGTGAAGATATAATTGCCCATGTGACTTTTGTAAGATTTTCATTCTGTTTTTTAATATTTATATTTTATTTTTTATAAAACGATTTTTATAGTTTTATATTATATTATATTATATTATATTATATTATATTATATTATATTATATTATATTATATTATATTATATTATATTATATTATATTATACTTAATATAATATTGGTCATATTTCTTAGTGATATTATAAAACCAAACCCTGAGGCAGTTTTGCACAAAGGGGCAATAACTGTGGTTAAATACCCTCTGATTGCTGACTGCAGACCCTGAAAGGAGAGACAAGAGGGGGGAAGCCAATGAACCGTCCCTGTTTTTAGTGGAGACAATGACCTGAAACAAACCTTATGAGTGACATGATGAATAGTGTCATCATGACCAATAGTGTCATTCCCCAAGGGTAAGGTTGTGAGAATGGTGAGATTGACATTGCCCTTTTGTGCAGGCCTAGAACATGATCTTCCCATCATAAAAACTTTGACCATCAGAAGACCAGCTGCAAAACTGTTCAGATGAGCAGGCAAAGGGAAACCCATGATTTGAGTAAATGAATTGCTTTTAAGGGATTCAGTAATATCTTGTTCACCAAGTTCACCTAATGCGGTCTTCGCCATTTAAGTAGACTTCATTGAAAGAATGTTTTTATATAAGGATTTCAAAATTTGTTGACGAAAAACAACAAAAGCTAAGCTGAGCATTACTGACATTAGCCGCTTTTCCATTACAGATTTGACCGGTGACCGATGTTATGCAACAAAAACATTTTTCTTTTCTCTATCGAAAAGTCATTCCAAAAATCATGGCAACAGATGTTGGTAGGTTTAAGTATATCACAGCAAATTTTATTATTTTATAATACAATTTTTTTTAGTATATCGCAGCCACCGCACTAGCCATTATTTTAAATCGAGGTGTGTTATCCAAGCATTAATGGCAAGGAAAGCCCCTTATACTTGGGAGCGGCCGCGTATGAGGTGTTTCTGGGTGTTTCTCCCTCATATCTGCTTCAAGATCTTGATAAATTGTGGCATTTCTTTGTTGTTAGAATCCTGTAATTCCTTTGTGTTTTACGAGTTTAATAAAGAACTCTCTGTCTCATCTTCTGTCCAAACATACCGCGCCTTCTTTAAGGAATGATCGACTGTTACGTATGCCAGGTGACCTGTAAATGCGGAAAAAAATGTTTCCATTGCAGTTTTGCAAAATATTCCTTTTTCAAACTGCCTGAAAAACCACCTCATGCGAACGTAAAAACTTAATGACGTGTTTCCATTGGGTGTATTTTCAATTCACAATTTCAATTTGCGCAATTTGAAGGGTAATGGAAACGCGGCTATTGTTACTGACATTAATTTTGCAAAAAAAAACATACTACTGTCCAGTCTTGGGGGTAACACATTACAAGTAATGCGAGGTATGTAATCAGATTACTTTTTCATGTAACTAGTAAAGTAACACATTACTTATATATTTATAACAATATATGTTACTTTTTCAAATAAGTAATGTAAATTACTTTTTTTTTCTTGCTGAAGCAAGAGTGTTGTACTTTCATCTTCTGCATCCTACTCTTCTGCGATTCAAAAGGGCAGCACAGCTGAAAGGTTTGTTTGAGGTGCGCCCTCTTTTGTACAGGCGAGAATTTGCATTTCCTCCAGCCTGAGGGTTATTTACTTCACTTTTGATGTGAAAGGGCCTTTACATTTAAGCCCAGCCCAGATGAGAAAAAGTAATGCAAAGGTAACATAACGCATCACTTTCCTTAAGTACTTTTTGCAATATTGTAATTAAGTACTTTTAAAAGTAACTTTCCCCCACAGTGCTGTCCGTAAACACACTGCTGCCCACTTATGAATTGGAGAAAATATTAAAAGCCAAAGTTACAAAATTTGTGTGATTTTTTGCCTACTAATGCTGATTTTTCTGAAAACACCAACTTTGCAGTGCTGAAACTGTTTGTTTAAGCGTCCTGAGCAGCCTGACACAACAACCAACAGTGTGATTTTGGGACGGGACTAATGACCAATGGCCAATGGCAGACAAGGGAATGTTCGAAAAAAAAAATTTTTTGTTTAGTTTGGTGATGCAGAAATTACTCACTCCACTTTAATAGAAGAAATTAAACAAACTAACAATAAGCAAAACTGTCACTGTCATATTAATTTATGTTTATATTTGGCATAAAACATGTTTGACAATGATGATGAAACTTTTTCACTTTCATCTTCCTTTTTCATTCATTATGAGTTATTATACATGCAATTTTATCTCTGTCTTTCTCGGTCTGCACAAAGCGCATATTTGCATGCAAATGGCAGCATTTTAAGTTAAACAAATAAAGATATTTACATAAAGCTAGGCTAATGAAATCTTGCTTTGTTTCTTCAGGTTTTCTGAGGCCTCTTTTCCTTTTGTTTCTGTCAAACATTCTTACCACCTCCTGTCGGCCCGCTTCCGCTCCTATAGCCTTGAGGAACATCTATATTGTCTCTCCGTCTCAATCACGCACACACAGTCTCTTTGTCTCTCTGTCCATCAGGTTCAATTCTGAAGCAAATGGTACTGACATCTATGTCTCTCTCAAATACACACACACACACACACACACACACACACACACACACACACACACACACACACACACACACACGTCTGTCACACTCTAGTGATTTCAAGGAACCAGCTGCAATAAAACTGTCTTACAGCTCATATATTAATCACTTTTCCTATTTGGGCTTCATGACTAAATCAGTGTAATGGAAAATCAACAAGCAGAAATTAATTACATTAATTAAGATTCATATAACAGGAGTCTAAAAAACAGTTATAGTTTCCTAAATGTTGCCCAGTTTTCTAGGGTTTTAACCTTTTTTCACATTTTAGCACAGTTTCCGAGAACAATAGGTACAAAAATAATATGATGAAATGTGAGAAATATTTTAAAGGAGATATATATTAAACATACAGTCTGAGAGACTATATTGAAAATGTAGGATTCCAAATCAAATCATGTAAATTTACTCATATAATAATTAGTTTAGCTAATTGAAAGAATCTGTAATTGTAGAATAATATATATATATATATATATATATATATATATATAATTTATAATACATTTTTAATATTATATATATATATATATACTGTATATATTTATATTTATAATAAAATCAAATTGTGCCATTAATCATGTGAAGTCTTTGTACAGACGGTCATACATTCTTGAAGCATTATTCTCAAATCATGCTAGATAACATGACCCTCAGGTTATATAAAGATAATTATATTAGCGTTCACACCAGCGGATGATATCGTTCTGCTTATTCTAAGCGGGTGTTTGTCTGTCACTTTAAATGCTCGAGTGTGTTAAAGCAGGATGGATTCTGATTGGCTGTCAATGTTTAGGTTCATCAGCTGGATAAAATCGTTCTGAAAGTGATTCCAAATTTCCAATGTTATTATTTCTCTGTGCCATTATCGTTATAGCTGTGGTGTGAACTCTGCTATTCTTTCATACTGAGACCGATTTTTATAACTATATCTTTATCGTTATCTTTATCGCTATCGTCCTTGGTGTGAACGGGCCTTTACACAAACTCAAGTTCATGCAGCTTGAGCGCTGCTTTTATTACTAAAGAGGACAACTTACCAAACAAAATGAAATATAAAAGTATATATTTGGATTAATGGGTGGGAAGGAAGAGGCTCTCAACAGCATCAGATCGTGACCCGTCCCGGTTCACCCACACCAGCAAGGAGCCCTAAACCCTCTCATCAACAGCTATATGACAGGCCTCATCCCACAGAACCACGATTCAGATTGACATCTCAATGAGGGGGCCGGTGCCAGTCTTTTACAAGCGCCATTTCACGGCTGTGCTCTTTGTCCTCTACCCCCCACTCCACCCCACCGGGTAGAGACCAGCCCTTTCTCTTTCAGAGAGAGAGAGAGAGAGAGAGAGAGAGAGAGAGAGAGAGAGAGAGAGCTACGACGGGCAGATACAGGGAGGGCCTCTCGTCATGGCCCACTGCCCCTCAATCGGTGTCTGAGTCATTGCCCACAAAAACTGGCTTGCTCCATATACCTCATTTTTGCATATGAATGAGCGGCCCATTGTCCGGCCTTAAATGCACATTAAACCTGTCTGGAAACAATCGAGAGGAGGCGCACACTTTTTCCCCACCTTAATAAACTAATTAATTGGACATATGAGATTTAGGAGAGGAAGAACATCTTGGCGCTGTTTATTCCAGTGCTTCCTTAAGCAACGGCAAGTGTCCCACATAAAGGAAAGGATGTTTATAGTTCTGCCAAGAGTAGCTCAGTGTCTTTGTACAGAGGCCAAACTGAGACCTCTGGCTTTTGTCTACATAAGAGGGGTTGAACAGACCCATCCAGCCAGGCAGACCGTTGCAGAGACACTTTCGTCGTGTCTTGCCCTGCAGGCCTGCCCTTTGCTCTGGCCTGGAGAGCAGACATTGGAGATGGGCCGAGCTCAGGCAAACCAGGTCAGCTAAGATCTGAGAGAGAGCAAAGTGCATGTCCAAAAAAGAGTGATTAGATATATCAATAGGCATTTGCATTGACTCACACCATTGACCTGCTCTGGTCAGCTTTCTTGTCAGCCTTGTTCGGCCGTGTTGAGTATTGTCGGTTCACTTCATCCACACAGAATCTCAGTAAATATATTATGATTGATGCAGGTGTGTAACGTTCTACAACCCAAATCCAATCTGTTTTAAGGCATCCAGAAATGAAAACTTTGCCATCATTTAGCTGCCCTCTTTTCATCCCAAACTCATTTGGACTAAATACTTTTCACTAGATACTTTGAAAAACGTTTCAGTTGTTTTGCCCATATACAGTGAAATGATTGGACCAATTAATGGGGTCCAAAAATGTCAAGCTTTAAAGCTCATATCAATTCTGAACAGTGATGAACATCAAATGTGTCTGTGTATGCATGCACCAAAACTCAACTAGGAAACCTCATTGGTTCTCGCACAACTTGAGTGATCATATCAGTTCAGAAGACAATACACCAGGTAGTTTCTGCTACATTTATGTCCTTTTTTCAGCTTGAAAGTTTTGGATCCTATTGACTTTAATAAAATGGCCATAAGCTGAAACATTCTTCAAAATATCTACTTTTGTGTTCTGCAGTTATGAGTTTGGAATGACATGAGGATGAGTAAATGATGAAAGATTTTTCACTTTTGGACAAACAAACCCTTTAAATGAGGGGTTCTAAATTATACGCCTTTCCATGATGTGCACAAAGACTAAGAGACGGATAGTTAAACATGGAAAGGGAATGCTTTGGATACCCTTCATCTGCGTACAAAGCTAAAAGAGGACCAAGACTGAGAACATCTAATCTCTGGTTTTCCTGGACCTTTTCTCAGAGTTAGCGGTTTTGCTAAAGTACAGGGACTTAGATGTGAATGTCAACAGTCCAGACTGGACATATAGAATACAGAGTTTTTATAAGTGGCTTTGCATCTTAAAATCCAACAAATAGTCATTAGCCCTGCATTTTTCACCACCTACAGCGCTAAACTCGACTAAAATCTGCCATTGCGCTCTATGAAGAGATTTCTGTAAAGATGTGAATCGCCAGAGCCGCTAGTCTCCAGCTAATTTTTGTGGCGTGCCCCATGTTGGGCTTTGTGTCCTGGCTGTAAATGCTTGGCTCCATCCCACATGCAGAGGTCCTTCAGGGCCAGCGTCCCAGAGGGGGACTCCATCCCTAGCCTCCAACAGCCGTCATCTGCCCAGTGGGGTTTGTTTGTACTCGCTCCGAGCAGGAGCTCCGCATTTCTCCTTACACAATGTCCGGCCCCGCCGATTCGGGGCTAGGGCCAAGATGCCCTCAGCGTCGTATGGTAAGTAAGGAGCCCCGGGGGCCTCTTCGTTGAGCTCCTGACGGCCCAGCTGCGCATGAGGTTCCTCATCTTTCGTGCTCATTCTTTTAATTAGACAATCTGAGAAGTAGCTCTCCGAGGGACACCTCCACCTTCTCAAAAAACCCTGCATGCTCAGAGAGGTGGCGGTCCGCATGTGAGCCCCAAGCTCATATACATAATCTCGCCACATACCTCCACCCCCCCTCCACCCATCTTCATTTCAATAGCGCTCCCCTCCTTCACCCCACAGATACTCAAAAGGAGCCCACACCTCCCATTTCCAGGAGCCTGTGGGCGCAGTGAGAAAATGAAGACCTCTGCGCCCCTCCAAATCCCCAGGAATTTCTCATTAAGAGCAGGTCCTGGGCTCCTGAGGACCCCCGGGTTCCCCTCCGCACCCCCCTGCTCCCTCAAGAAGTCGACCCTCTAGCCCGACTAGAATGGACTACTCCAGTCCACTTTGTGTCGGGCGGCTGTTTCCCTGTGTGTGTTATTCATCTCGCTCCCATTCTCCAGGCACAAGAGGCTTTCCCCGCCAATGGTGCTTTGAAAGTCCTCAAGACTTCCTCTTCTTTTCACCACATTTTTTATGTGTGTGCATGTGCGCAAGTCAGTGTCCGTAATGAAAGGCCCGGGCTCTGGATAGCACAGAATAGGGGTAATTGAAATTACATTTTTTTTTAACGGTCTCCCATGATAGGAAGCGGGAGTTGGTTCATCAGGACAGTTCTGAGGTTTTGTGCCTTGTTTGGCATTCAGCTACAGGCTGTTTTATTGACGGGCGAGTGCTTGGGTGAGGAGAACAAGAGTGTACTTTAGTGCGAGCGGGACGCAGTCAAGAACAGTTATGTTTTTATTTCTTTGTGGCTTACAATCATATCAGCTCAATGCTAAGTGTTGAAAGAGTATGTTTAAACAGTATGAACAATATAGTTTAACATAAACTGATAAGATAAAAGTATATCTTAGCGAAGAAGTGGGAACTCCCTGTAAGGTGATCGCAAGAAAATTAAACAAATTCTATGAATAAACATCAATATATGCTGACCGTGTAAGTTCTTATAAGTAACAGTTTTCACTCCAGAATCATTGTAGTGCGGCCTGCAGGTATTTCGTCTATGAAAGAGCGATTGACTCCATCTAGAGGAGAGAATGACTCTCTGCCTGAATGTGAGTCCCTTTGAAACTCACTTGAAATCATAACCCAACACAAGACAGGACGTAACCCTACTCAAGAGCTTAAGACGTCATTTGTTACAGTCAGTTGGATCAAGTTTAGCATGCAAAATATAATTTCCTCATTCACATGAAGTCAAATTACAAGTCCAAACATGAATTGTTAACTGTATTATTGTATAATTTACGTTCCTCTGACAAGCAGTGAGGAGTTTGCAGTGCATTTAGTTTGTGTAAGTCTTTGTGCTGTAAATCTACAGTCTTCGTTTACACAGGATGCACAATAAAACTTTGAGTGACTCATTTATGTTTCTCAACCACTCATGGTTTTACTTGCCAATTCGTGCTATCATTCAAGACACTGGGCTGTTTAAAAAGTTGAGTAAGGGAGGATGTGGAAAAGAAGGAAAGCAGTGAGACAGATATAAAGCAGGAGAGAGCTGTCACAAATGAAGACAGCTGTCAGCTGGGATGCATGGCGGGGCTCAGAGGTTAAGGAGGAAAACAACGGGGGTGGACAGTGGAATCTCAACAGGAAAAGACACACAGACTCAGACACACGGGCCTCCGGAACTCTCTTTGAGAGATGGATGGGTACAACCAGACACCTTCAGCAGATCAGCTGGTGTACGGTATAGCGTAACGCACAGGATAGCCTCTACTCATCAACATGCGGACACCTGATGGCCCTGTCCTAAATGCTCCATATTTGTGGTGGCAATGCCACATAGACAATTGGGAAGTAGTCCGATGCTTCAGTCCAGACTTCGCAAAAAGAGAAAAAGAATCATAAAATGATGAATGTATCAATACAGTGCAGTAGACCTGCATGGACATGCATGAGCAAATGCAAATCCACACCAAGTGTATAATTTGGAACAGGGCCCAGAGAAGCGGGCTTCTTAAATTCTTTCATTGAGTTGTGCTGCCCTCTGCCAGTAATATTTGTTAATACATTTGATGGTTTGTTAAAGTCCCCCTATAGTCAATAATTGTATCCCTTAAAGCTCGTCTTTGATACCCAAAATGACATAGAATATTTTTTTTATATATATAAAAAATTATTCCTTGAAAAAAAAATTATTCATGCCTTAAAACAACTTGAACGTAACTCTACACCATTGCCTCATTTAGTATATGCGGTTCTATGAATGTGCAAATTAGCCCCGCCTCCACTCACTCGCACCAGCTCAGAGATCCACTCGTTGACGTGATTGGTTACAAGGTAGTTTGTGATGTCAGAAACACCAGCGATTACAAACCGCGTTTTTGAGACTGTCTTTGGTTCACTGCAGTTTTAAAGAGAAAATACTCAGCAATGGTGTTGACTTATGGATTTGCACATGGTTTGTCTTAAAGCATATTAAAAACACCACATAGACATAAACAACATTAAAAGCTTGATTTTCACCATAGGGGGGACTTGTCAAGTACAAGTATAGGCCTTAAATTAAAGTATAATGTATAATATTGCTTCCTTAAAATTAATAATGATATACTGATATTAAAATCTGTTCTCAGATTAACCTTTTCTTGTATATGTTAGAGGTAAACTATTAAACTTAATTTGCATGCATCAAAGTGCAATATCCAGTGAATATTGTTCACTGAGTCTAACTGATCACCAAAGTCCCACAATCTAAATCACACACACACACACACACACACACACACACACACACACACACACACACACACACACACACACACACACACACACACACACACACACACACACACACACAAAAAGACATGCTCTGCTGAACGATTGTTGAAGGGTAATAGGTCAAGACAGAACTGACTGACCACCAGGGGGCGTAAGAAAGAAGGCTTGAGAAATATGAAACAGGCATTATTCATCCAAAATGAACAATATAAACAATGATATGATTATCTAAAATCAAAAATTACATTATAAGCAAAATAGTAATATATTATAATATTAATGTAAAAGCATAAAATGTTTTAGTATTATACATATGCAATCTATAGTTTTATTACAGTTTCAAATTTATTTTTTCATTTTCAATTTAATGTTTCTATTTTTAAAATAAAACTATTTTAATAAAAAAATACCTTTACAAAAAGTGTGGCCTTTACAGGGCATCTCTTCTTTGGCCTCTGTGCATGTTATGCAGCTTTAAATAGTTTTGTTGTTGTTGTTGTAAATCAAATTTGACCAGAAATAGATTTTTGACATTTTTCAGACATGAAAAAAAATCTTTCCTGAAGATTTAGCCCCACACACATAGTGTTCTACAATAGGGAACAATGGGGCTAAAGGCCCCGGTGTAAAAGGCCCTTTTGAATGTTCTTCTTACATGACAACAAAAACCAAAACTTAACTAGACTTAACATACGTTAGTGTAGTTAGGTATAGGCCTATTGGTGTCAAGTTGCCAAGTGTGGAGGATAATACTCATAAACACACACACATTTTGTTTTATCAATAGGCTATTTAATTTCACCCCCTCCCCTCCCTCCCTCCCCTTTCAATTAATAGGGATGAATTCAGGTTGATTGGGACACTTTTCCTCAGTCATCTAAAAAAAGTGTCCCAATCAACCTGAATTCACCCCAATCAACTAGTAATCGTTAATTACAGTTAATCAGTGTACAATATTTCAGATGGCATTGTGTGTTGAATTAGCAAGTAGGCTACAAATGTAGACTAAATGGACAGCCTGTCATATTTGACTGAGAAACAGAAACAGAATAGAGACAGACTTATTAAGAGTATGAATCGGTTATGGTAAAGTTTCCTGCTGTATTTTCTGCCAGTCGAGGCGCTGTTCAGTCGAAAGCAGTCAACAGGCCCACAGACAGCGCTGATGAAACACGAACTCTCAGCTCAACACCAATTTTGACATCTTTCGCAAATTTACTTCTGAGGTGCCAGCGAAAAACATATTTACCAACGTCGCCAATCGACATGATAAGGGTTCCCAAGCCCCAAACACGCCCTGCCCTTATAATAACCTCACGGGACTATTACAGTACAGGTTTTGAGTTATGCAGGATTTGGAATAATAGACGTGTTGCTAAGCAGTGTATCATATGTACGTTTAATGAAACGTGATCTAAAGCTCATGCTCGTCGTATTAAAGCGCTCTAGTGTCACATTCACACGACATTAAACTCGGCCACAGTCGGTGAGATGATGTCGGACTCCTCCATTTTCTCTCTCCTCAGACAAAATTAAATAAATAAATACACGGCAGAGAAAAACAAATGCGCTGTTTATATATTCACACGTCCAAACATAAGGATCAACACGGTTTCGGTGTCGTTTCCATATGTTAGAGAAGTGCGTTGTGATGCGTTGACAGCGATATTTATGTGTGTCTTGTTTATTACACAAAATCTTAGTAGACTACCTACTATATATTTGTACATATAAGCCATTTTTATAGCGCAGCATTGCTGAACGCACGTGCGTCTTCACGCGCACTGTCATTTTATCAACTCTAATGTTAAAAAAACGTCGTTTGAAAACGAGTCACAACTTCTTGAATGTATAAAAGCCTTACTTCAAATCGAAATTTAACACTTTGTGGCCTGTGCCAGCACACACCAGACTCCATCTTGAATGATCAAGAGCGCTGAAACTTAAACATAATCGCGTATTTGCATACGCTTCCGAGTGTTTGTGTTAAATTTGTGTTTATTTCAGAATAGGATTTTATGTCACTTAAAGGAAAGCCTACCACTTAAGGGTAGAAATGTCCCGTTACAAAAGCACAGTATATATCTTAACATATATTAAAAAAAATATTAAAAGGACGTCAAATGTTCGATTAAGCGTGCATTTGAGCGTTTTGAAATGTTTAATTGTGTTTTGGGATAAAGTGAAGCACAGGAGTTGAGAAGAGCTCCTCTCGCAAGGGGTTGGGTTGCCGTGCCGATTGGCTGCTGTTCTTAGACACATACAGTCACGGGCTTGAAACAGAACCAGGGGCAGGTCGACAGCAAGGAAACCATAATCATTGAAAATGAAAAGTACAACGTCCGCATCGTAACGCAGAGGTACGTTGTGACTCAGACATCGCGCACTGGGAAGGTTCCTCTCGGTGTGAGTGTTATAGTGCATGTGTTTTTATATTGAAGGGGTAGAGTGATGATGATAGCATGAATGTGTTCTCAGGTTCTCTGGCCTACTACTGCAGCTGCGGCTGGGATTTTCTTGATCCACTTTCACAATTTGGGAAAAAAGGTCATTTCACGCGCGCAAACGAAGAGTTGTCAATATGAATAACACTGGCCAACATTTAAATGGTAAGATTCCATCGGTGTTTCATTAGGCATCACGTTTTATATGTTTTAAAATAACGAAATATCCGGTGTAACTCTGTGAACTCTGATGTTTGTTCGGGAAAGAGCTATTATTAAAATATTAGCTTATAAATATTAATGAGATTAGCACGCGTGACAATGAGCACAGCGCTGCCAGTTTTTACATGCATGTCACTATTGTATCTCTTCATATAATACTTCATTATGTGAATCATGTGTCAGAGTTCACTCTTCGCTCTGTTATATATGTGCGCCCGCTATCATTCCTGCGTTCCTGTGTTATGGAGAATGTTCGAAATGGAACACCATACTTCCCCTACTCGGAATAGTAAGCATTAAGCAGTACGTAATTAATCCGTTCCGAACGTACAGTCGCGCTAAAAACTTTGTAAACGCTTAAGAATTTTACATAAAATTCCACTATAATGTAAACAAACCTCCGTTTAAGTCCTATATCTCAACTAGGAGAATCCAATTAAATGAATGATTCATAAATATTTATGCTCACTTATTTAGCCTATATTTCACTTGTTTATTGAGCAAAATGATGCAGGTGAAAATATCCTTTTTTGGATCCTAAAATTATATTATAATAATTCAATAGTTCATATAATAATAGGGGTAATTGGAGAAGGTGTTTTAAATAATTGGATAAAAATCAAGTGTGAGTTTGACAGCCTCAAATTACTGAATGAACATGAACCTGGGTCTCCTGTCAAAAAAAGTTGTTGATGCTTACTAGGCTGGAAAAGGTTGCAAAACTATTTCTATAGAGAATACAAATGGACTCTCTTACTCTACCAAGAAAAAAAAATATCATCTGCAAAAATCTCTCCAAAAGCAGGACATATAATATTCAAGGAGAAACCTCAGAGTAACATCTAGAGATCTTCCGGTTAGTGTTTGTGAGTCCACCATCAGCTATACTAGAGAGACAGGGCAGCAAGACAAATTTTAGTCTAAAATTTGACAAAGTCCACGTGGATGAGACTAATGGAAGTGTGTTTTGTGGACAGATGAGCCAAAAAAAGAGCCTTTTGGTGTTAATGAACCATTACGGTTGGAGAAAACCAAACACTGGATTAGGCTTAATAAACAAGTGAAAAGATGCAATTATATAAAAATATATAATACATAACTCCTTTTATGTAGTTAAAAGGTTTAGATGAAGATGTGACACAAATTTAGGCCTACATTTTTTGCAAAATTTCCTAAAGGTTCATAAACTTGCAAACAACAGTGCTGGGCACTTGTTGCCAGCTCTGCTTTACTACTACCATTCTTTTTTTCTTTTTTTTTTAGCGAATCCACACAGAAGCACAATTTACATTTGTCTACTTATTTCATTTTAAGATTTTTACTCTTACAGAGGAAGTGATGATGACGTGAATGCTTACAGTATATGTATATTCAAATTTGTTTTTCAGATAATGGAGCAGTGCCAGTATGATTCGGTCACATATGCTTACTCTCAGTAATTCCACACATTGGTGTACTTGTTCACAGGTGCTGGATCTGCTTGACAGTATATGGAAAACTTCACCCATTGGCAGACAGACACTTGGCTTTGACCCTGGCCCTTCCTGTCTCACCTGTCCATGGGTTAAAAACTTAAGAGCCATAGTTTACTCATATTTGTCTCTAGAAAAGCCTTGGAGGCTTATGGAACTATGTGTGCACAAATAACTCAGATTGGTGTGTTGTAGCCAGACTGAGTTATTAACACATCTGTCTCAAAATGGATGCAGCTGTGACTGACAGCTGCACGTCCCCACCCAGCCCTGATTTTAGTCTGGACTCATCCAGTCCATTTGCAAATGGACTGCACTTTGAGTCAATTCTGTTTGAAGACGAGGACGAGGATGAAGTTATGGATCCAGAGACAGTGTCTCGGTTGGAACGAGCCTCGTGTGGCTCAACAAGAGAACATACAACAAATACAGATTTAAAGACAAAATTGGATGTCAAGCCTAGAAGCAAAATTTCAAAGGCTCGCTCCTCCTTGGGGAAAGAAGTCGTCTTTGAAGACAAGTCTAAAAGTGATTGTGGGCTTTCTTCTCATGTGAGCAGGCCTGCCAGGATTGTAATGGCAAGTTCACCATCAAACCACCACCAATATTATTAGATATCTCTTCATACGAAGAGATCAGCTGTTCTGCAAACTTTTAAAATTAGGACCATGTCAATATACATAATGCTAGTTATTAATACGTTTAATTATTAATAAAATAATATAGTTGATAATTTATAAAAAATATGCTCATAAAACGTATATGCTAAAAAATTGAATGAATCCTATTAAATATTTTTGTATGGTGACCTCGAGATCCTATGATGAGGGAACAACATATTTTTCTTGTGACCACGAGTTTAATGTGTAAACGAACCTGTAAATGGATATTATTAATAAACATTTTATTTAGAATAAAAAATGACAGACAATGCGGCATTAATATTATATGCGTTAATATTTATATGCATTAATATTTAATGCGGCATGAATATATATTAATATATTTTATTATATTATATTATATTATTGTAGCCTATTATAGGCCTATTAGGCTTTTATAGTAATTGAAATTATATCCATTTCTGTGTGATGGATTGATATAGGCTTCTTAGCATATGACTATTTTTCTAGGCACACTTACGTACTATTAACACTTACATAACTACGGTTATTTAACATATTAGGCTATAATATTTATTATTTTCGGCTAGTAATTACTAGACTACATTAGTAAATAGGCATAATTATAAACATGTAATTAGTTGTGTCTATTTATGTCTCATTTATCACTACACACTGGCGTAGCTACAGAAATACAGTCATCAAGTCAAAACTTTATTGGCATGATTGTCGGGTATATATGGGATTTAAAAAAACATATGGCACTTTAAATATTAAAATAAATAATATAGAATGTTAATTAGGTAAAGAGATACATGAAAAGGGAAAAATGAAAACAAACACATAGGCTAACAATGAATATAAAAACTTAACTAATAGCAAAAAAAGACTAAAAAAGAAACGATCAGTGAATGGATTTAAAATACTGTGGTATGGGAAGGATACATATTTTTTTTCTTGTAGGCCTATATTATTTTATGTTTTTACATATTCTTTTAACATAATTAACCTAATTTATATATGATGTCTACCAGCAGACAAAAAAAACGAAACGAAAGGCTCTACCACCAGTGAAATATTTGGAGCATGAAGTTATATGGGCTAAATTCAACCGTAGACCATGGTGGCCCTGTCAGGTGACTGTTCACCCAGTTGAGGGAGTTTACCACAGAATTAAAGGTAAGTACACAACCACAGAAGCCATTCTGTTGATGTCCCTTCATAATTTCATGAACCAGATTCATAACTTTTCAGTCGCTTTTTTCCACACAATCCACCCACAAGAATGTGAATTGTCCTTCCTTGAATTGCTTTGTGCGATTGTGTTTCAGAGCCACCAGATAGGACCAATCGTCAGTATTTCCTCAAGACATTTGGGGAACCTGAAGAACAAGCATGGGTTCCTGAGCGATCTACTCATATATTTGTGGGTGGATATCAGTTTAACAATCTCCCTTTTGTGAAAGGAAGTGGACGCCAACAAGATGAAAACGTCAGACACTCTGTAATTTCTGAAACATCCTTTCAGTAAAATGGATATTGTGACCTTTTTAAAACCCTTGTGAAATTGTTACTCTTGGGTTACTTTGCAGATACCCAAGCGTTTTCTGAACTCTTGGAGAGCTAGTGTGGTTGAAGCAGAAGCTCTTCTCCTGGAGAAACCAAGGGTCACCACTCCATGCTCAGACTTCTTCAAAACAATCTCTGAAGGAACCACAAATAACACAGAAAACAAAGTGTCTGTGCCAGTGGAATTACCCAACATTAGTCTTCTGAGCAATGGGACAGTTACACAGAAAGACCACCTGAACACCTTACCACATAATCAGGGGTCTAAAAACAAAAAGAAACAAAGAAAGTCGTCAACACATTTGAAATCATCTGAGGAATTTCATTATGAGAAGGATAAGATTATGGAAGGGATGGACAGTCCCTACTCTGACATTGATTCGGTACCACAGATCCGCAGATGTCCCAAAAGCTCTGAGCGAATATCAAATATAAAAAAATCAAACTCAACCCCAAGTCAGCTTCCCATTACAAATGACAAAGAAATTAAAAAGAATGTGGAGAACCAGGGTGGCCTTTGGTTCAGTAAAACAGGGAAAGGTCAAGTCAATGGGGGACTTGGTCGTGCTGGAATTAAATCTGTGAATTGTTCTTTTGGGAAGGTATCTTGTAAAATTAAGATGCCAGATTCAGCAAGCATGAAATCCAAGGACAATCAAATCACCGGACTTGAACATCTATCAACCGAAGCCAGGAAAGCTCTTGGTAGGAGAGTGAAGTGCCTTCCGGCAAGTAGTCGCCTGATGACGAGAGCACTGAAGGCAATGGAGGAGGAAGAGTGGATGAAGAAACAACTGGTAAACCGAGAGTCAACCTCAAATGTTGAAATAGGGAATTGTGTGTCTTCTTTTGACTTTACATTACATGAAACAACAGATGTAGACAACAATGGCCTGTCACAGAAGATTCCAACTACCGCAATCTGTGATCAAAAAGAAGACTCAAACTTTAGCACACACACCCAGCTATCATCTGATCTTGAAAGTTGTAAAGACAATGAACATTCAGTCAAATCTGAAGATGAAACTTCTTTGATATCTCAAGCACCTGTTGCCTTTCATTCATCCAAATTCAAACAAGAGAGTCCAATTTCTGATTTATCTTCTAGTTCTACTCCATCTTTGTGCTTAAATATGGAAGATATGGAGAACATGAAAGAATTAACCTTCAAATCTCTAGCAAATGAACACAGTGGCCAGCCTCTGTCGTTTCATCCTGATGCAAACTATAAGTTTAGCACATTCCTAATGATGCTCAAGGATATGCACGATAGCCGGGAAAACGATGGAACAGCATTGATAATAGAACCGTTACCCAAAAATGAACTTATTAAAGAGGAGCCATCACTGATTCCGAATGTGAAGGATGAGTTGACCACAGTGAACACAGTAGTTACAGAAAAATTTCAATTAGGCAAAATCACATCCAAACGGAAGAAGATGAAGCTGAAGTCTGGGACAAATAGCATTCAGGAAAATCATCTAAACCCTACAGTTTCAAAAAATGCTCAAAGACACAGTAAAAAAATTCGTTCGAAAAAGAAAACCACTGTGGTCACATCAAACATCCTCTCCAAAGATTCATTTGACAAACTGATATCTGAGCTTCACCTGCCCTCAGAGGAACCAGAGACCTCAGCTAAGTTCTCAGCTAATGTGCCCAAAAAGCGTTGGCAAAAGTTTGCAGACGAAGGAGGTTGTATTCAAGAGACAAAACGATTACCCTCAGAAAATTGTGAAGTTTTGGTGGGTGGCACAGATAAGTCTTTTTCTTTTGTGCCCGAGAAGGCAACTTCCATCAATGCATTAGAAAACACTCAAGCCAACTCTCAAAAAAATGACACCCCTACAGGTAAGGTAGACAATGCTAATATCATCTAAAGATTGAGTCAATTTTTAAGTGGGCTCAAAAATGTTTGTGCTTTTTACAGAATGTAAACGTATTCGGAAACCTAGCAAAAGACTCATAGAATGGACAGAGGAATACGATCAATTGTTTTCTACTAAGAAGAAAGCAAAAAAGAAACCTGAGTCGTTTACTAAGGTAGCTAAATTCATGCTAGCTAATCAAGTTCAAGTTGGATGTGTAAGTTATCCTGTATTGTGTAATTCGCTTTAACATTCTGACCATTTTTTTTTTACTTCTGAATAGGTCGAAAACCATAATTGCAGTGGTCAAGTGGAGAAAACATCTGGCGAAAGTATACAGAATCCTCAGGTAACAGAACTAGGTGTGTCGAGGCCCCTGCCAGAATTACAGACCCCTCCTCCAGAAGACATGTCTCGGAGCACTCCTTCAATAAATATTACGCCATGTCAAGAGAGTCAAGTGTTGTCTGTTGACACGCTAACTCCACCTCCAGAAACAATCCCATCACCATGTGCTGAACTTTGCCATAATGAGCAGCTTCAAAGACAAAATGCTTTGGCTATTGGTGAGTAGCTTTTTCTGAAGGTTTACACAATTATGAAGAAATGCACACATTTTTTGACTGTTTGGAAAAATACTGTAATATTTTTCAAACAATTCCATCACATTGTTTTACCATATGCAATGGTTAGACCCTAGTGCAAGCCAGAACCACTTTTTTCCCCTACGTTTTAGTTTATTTATTGTTTTAGGGCTGACTATATTCATGACTTTTTATCAGAACAAAATTACAGTCAAAAAGAAATGATTGTTCATAATTTTGAATAGGTGATGGTGTGTGTCTAAGCACAAAGAGACAACGGAAACCCACCAAAAAGATTCTAGAAAGCTCCATTGAAGCTGAACCAATTCTCATGCCTAAAAGAAAGGTACTATTTAAAAAAACAGTTCCCTTTGATAGATAACTAGATAAAGAATAATTGTTATAAAAAAAAAAAAAAAACTATTTGTGATTTTAGTCTAGTTAGTTTAGTCTAATGACAGGACAAAGGGAAATTGGGCTAATTGCATTATCATTCACAGGTGAAGTCACAGAAGATGTCCTCATCTGGACAATCTACAAAATCAGGTTTGACTGCTTTCAAAACTCTGTTATTTTATTAAAATCATAATATTATTATATTGGACAACTTCATTATTTGAGGGACATAGCCAACAATCAGATTCAATTCAAGGGGCCATGTTTTCCGAACATGCATCCCTGGGATGCGTTTCCCGTACAATGACGTAACTCGATGCTTAACTACCATAGTACGATGCATTGCTGAAGAAAAACAATAGTTTCCCGAAACCGCATTGACGCAAATTTGCCGTTCAACCACGTTAGTTAATGATGTCACGCAGGTGGTGGAGTGATAACTTATTTAAATGAATCCGTTTGAAATTGAATTAATGCTAGATTTTTTGCTATAAATTATGGGCATGGCATCTGAGGACTAATTTTGCTTTATTTCCAGATTCAATCATAGGCTCGTTCTTACGTACTAGAGCACGTATGCACATGCACACTCTTTAGAAACGGTGCTTTAAATCTTTTGACAAACTAAAAGATGTAAATGACATTTGTATGTATTCAAAATAAAACATATAGATTGTACTGAATGTCATCTTGCTTATTTTGGTCCACAAAAGGGTTTATTAAGTCCATACGACATGCAAACAAGAGGTCGGAGCTGGCGTTCTAACCACACAACTTTTTGATGCCGTTTGCGAATGTTCGTTGGAACCATGGTTTCGGGAACTACTCGTTGAACTATGCTGATAACGACGGAACTTGTGACCATAGTTGGCTAACGATGCTTTTGGGAAACGCACCCCAGGTCATTTAATTTTGCACTAAAAGATGTATGTCCATCAGTTACATTTTCAACAATAATCTAATCTAGTTGAAAATGATGGTTTAAGCTCTAGAAGATCTGGCATATGCTGCCACTGAACTTTATTATTTTTTATAAGTTTATTTGGTGCCTTAGTTGTCTTTTGGTTTACAATCTGTAATTGTATTGTAAATGAAGGAATGGGACAACAATCATCTAAAAGTAAGAACAAGCTGTCTTCTGAGTCCATCGACAAACCAACTGACCCAATACTAAAAAGCACAGAGATGGAGATAAAAGTTGCCCCTGCAATGCCTCATACAGTTGACCCAGAATCAACAGCGGATGACTCAGATGCTCTGAGATGCTCAAGTTCAGAGGTCAGTAAAAAGAACAGTCTTTAATTATTTCTTAATGTTCACTTGATTGGGTACACCTATACAACTGCTTCTAATCAGCCAATTCAATCAGCCAGAGAATTCAATGAAAATTATTTAAATCAATCTTCAATTAAATGCTCATTTAATTAATGAACTGGAATATCTGGCATTTCGTTCAGATGTTTGAATCTAGTTATGGCTTGAGTTCTGAAAGAGAAGAAAATCCACAATCTGATGAAGGACTCTCGGATAATAAACGACTCTCAGAGGAGAACGGTGGCAGCATCTTACTCAAGGAAAATGTGTGTCAGGTAGGTGTGTTGAGGCCCGTTTACATCAAGAACGATAACTATATTAGTGTCCACGCCGAAGGTCAATAACAGTTATGTCGTCTGCTGCGTTAAATACTCAAGCTCTTTAAAGTCAGGTGAATTCTGATTGGCTGGCAAGGTTTATTTATCATTAATTGTCCAACAAATCACTCTGAAAGTGATCCAGTGATATTGTTCCTTTTCCCTAAGAAAGGGGCGGGGTTTAAGCGGGCTAATTGATTGGTGAAGTCCAGCAAATGTCACGGAGACAGAAGTCTGTTGATTCACCATGGCTCCGTCCGAAAACTTAAAAATGCTGCTTTTGGAGGATGCATTCCAGGGTAGGAAGGCATCAAGGCACGTCCGAATCCAATGTTAGCTTAACTTCCTCTGTCCTGAGATACCTTCATCTGATCGATTTTTGAAGGCAGCATAGATGTATCCTTCACCGTCTTTGATATCCCCCAATCCTGTGCTTTCCACTGATTCAGAAGTCTGTCCGAAATAAGTTTTGTGAGGTACCTTCATGCGCAAACGCTTCCTATAAAGTCCTTGTCTGATTAGGCAACAAGTCAGCTGCCTAAGTTTTCGGACGCAGCCCATAAGATTTAATCATAAACAAATGACAGTGTCAAATGAAATGACATTATCAATCGGAAAAAAAGGGATAGTTCACCCAAAAATGAAAATTGTCACCTTCTGAAGCGAAGCGATGCATTTGTATAAGAAAAATATCCATATATATCCATATACCCAATATCCAGACGAACATACGGATTCGACTTAAGTCTAAAGCGCAACTTATGTGAGTAATGTGACGTACTGCTGATATTTACGCTACGCCATGACGCACTACGCTACTTCCGACGCTACAAGTTGCGTAAGTTGCGCTTTAGGCGCAAGTAGACTGTGCGAATGGCCGTTTGGCCTGAAGCTAGAATTTTACTTTATAAAGTTTTAAATATGAATATTTTTCTTACTCAAACTCATCGCTTTGCTTTAGAGGGCCTTTATTAACCCCCTCGGAGCCGTGTGGAGCACTTTTATGATGGATAGATGCACTTTTATGATGGATAGATGCACTTTTATGGACTTCAAAACAGAAACAGCCATTCACTGCCATTATAAAGCTTGGAAGAGCCAGGACATTTTTTAATATAACTCTGATTGTATTCATCTGAAAGAAGAATGTCATTTACACCTAGGATGACTTGAGGGTGAGTAAATCATGGGCTAATTTTTACTTTTGGGTGAACTATCCTTTAAGATGTTTCAAAGAAGTGATCTTGATCTTAGGATGTTTTAGCAAATTAATTTATCATTTGAAATATGAATTCACTAAATTCAGTTGTCGATAGCTGTGATTAGACAATCCCTCAATGACCTCCTCCTCTGCTGTTTCTGAAGGCATGTGAGAAGCAGGGAGATCTCCTTCTGTGCGAAGGGCAATGCTGTGGGGCATTCCACCCACAATGCACTGGTCTGAACGAGCCTCCAACAGGAACATTTTTATGTCAGGAGTGCACGTCTGGTGAGTGCCTGCTTCATAATTCACAAACCAACAATTTGACTTGAAATAATTTTACAGCTTTTAACAGCTGGTTTTGTGAATATTTGAATAGGTATACACTCATGCTTTGCTTGTAAGAGCCTGGGTGAGGACGTCAGGCGCTGTATGCTTCCTGGATGTGGGAAGTTCTACCATGGGGAGTGCGCTGCCAGCCATGCACCCACTGTACCTCTGAACCGGGCCTTTCGTTGCCCTCTCCACGTCTGCCTGTCGTGTTTCATCACAAACCCTACCAATCCGTCCATATCTAAAGGTTTGTTGTGCTTAGAGCAGTTAGGTGCTAGATCAGGTGATGACCTCTGCCTTAAGAAAAAAACAATTCCACCTGGGAACAGCAATATCTTTACATATGTGACCCTGGATCACAAAACCAGTCGCACGGGTATATTTGTGGCAATAGCCAACAAATACATTGTATCAGTCAAAATGATCGATTTTTCTTTTATGCCAAAAATCATGAGGATATTAAGTAAAGATCATGATCCATGAAGATATTTTGTAAATTTCCCACCTTAAATATATAAAAAAAATATTTTTGTGAGTGGATGCAGCACAATCGCCTATAGAAATGGACAACTTTAAAGGCGATTTTCTCAATATTTCGATTTTTCTGCACCCTCAGTTTCCAGATTTTCAAATAGTTGTATCTAGGCCAAATATTGTCATATCCTAACAAACATAATATCAATGGAAAGATTATGTATTCAGCTTTCAGATGATGTATAAATCTCAATTTAAAAAAAATTACACATAAGACAAGTCAATTTTGTGGTCCAGGGTCACATATGTAAGATTCAGTCCATAAAGTGTGGGTCCAATAAAGTTGTTATTTTTAATTAGGTGAGTTATCATGATGGCAACATCATGGATGCTGTGTTTGTTGGACCAGTAAGAATTAGCATTAGGATGTTATCTTGCAAACTAGGTATACCGATATTATTATAACATGAAATATTCATGGGCTGTATTGACCAGAATATTAACAATACAGATAAGCCCATGATTATTTCATGTTGTGGCCGATATGAAAATTCTATGCTATTTTGTCCAAATCATTTTAAAATTAAATACTTATAAAATAAATTCAATCATTTGAATTAGGTGAATTTGTGCATCACAACATTATAATGTACAGTATGAAAAAATTATATTCATTTTGGGATTTGCTAAGTATTACATTTGACAGTATTTTTTTGTTTTTAAAGATTCACTTCAAGTGAGTGGCAAAGGTAATCTAAATTTAAAACTAAAGGAAATTAGCACGTACATTTAAATGTCCAATTTCGCCTGACACAAAAAAAAACTAAAAAACATACACCATGGTAAGGCTCCGATATACTTCAAGCGAAACCTAAGAACGAACTGCTGTGACGTCATTTCGAACAAATTCAGGCCAAAACGAAGTTCATTTAGGGAGTTCAAAACAGCTTGCCAAAGCGAACTTTCCAGAAAAGTTCGCACCAGCTGGAAAACACCTTAGTACTATCATTGGTCCGTGGCGATTACGTAATAGAGTGGTGCAGGTATGACATCACTTTGTTGGCCAAAACACGGAAGCGAGTAAGCATTTTAGCACTTCCGGTTCCATCGTCCTGAAGTCAATGGGTTTTTTGAATGGGGTTTTGGTTAAATAGCTGAAATAAGGTCTGTGGAGAACACATGCTCAAGACACTTTCATGTTTTATTCTACAACATAAAATACATCAATATTACCCCACATGTGGTTTTTTGAAGCTGTTACCTGTCTTGAAAAAGGCAGTTGCTAACAAGTGGCTAAATGTGACTACAGAGGCTGTCGAGGAGATTAAACGTCATCGCCGAACAGGTAAACTCAGCCCGCTTTTAGAGCCTCAATATGCTTATAATTGTGCTCTTAAAATCTATTCTAACTCAAACGTTCTGGGAAAATGGTTATAGATAAAAACTGAAAGAGTTGTCAGAAGCTTAATGATGATGACGTTGAATTCGTGGGACTGTGGTGTAGTTCGTTTATAGCCTACCTTTAGCTTTTTACTTCTGGTGACTGCATTTAGGCTTCAAAAATCATAAAAGTTGTGTTCATCTTTGATAATAATCTTGATGGACAAAACATGCAAGTATCATAAACTTTTGTTGGTCACAGAGCTTGTTTTTAATAGCGATAATCCAAAAGCCTATGGGAAAATCCTATTGGGTTTTTGTCGAGGGAACCAGCTTGATGCTAACTGCCGGTTGGCCTATAAAGTGACGTCATACCTGAACCACTCTATAGGCAGGTGTGCGCGGAGTCTCCACCTTCTTTCACGTCAAAATCTAGAGCCGAATACAAACATATCCACGTTGCTATGATCAGGTGCTTTTCTTATGCTTTATAAAAAATATTTTTTTGTTGTGTTTATTTTGTAATTGAGAGGAAAGCGAGCTGTACATATTTACATATTCATCTAACGTGTTGGTCATGTATTTCAAACTTGTGAGTATATCGGGGCCTTTAGTGTTCACCATCTAAAACACATATTTTTCAAAAGTGGGTGCTTTTATTATGAAATTCTCTGTATTTTGTGTTTAGGCCAGCTAACCCGCTGTATCAGATGCCCTGTGGCATATCACGCCAACGATAACTGCGTTCCTGCTGGGAGTGTCACACTCACCCACAGCAACATAGTGTGTCCCAACCACTTCACACCAAGAAAAGGCTGCCGCAACCACGAGCATGTCAACGTCAGCTGGTGCTTCGTCTGCTCAGAAGGTTCATTCAGAACGTTCGTTCTGTTTGCTGAATCACAATTTGCACCTCTGATTTTAGTGTGTGCACTAAATCTTTTACATTATATTAATGGCTTTAGTAATCCTTGATAATTCATTCAATTCAGCTTAAAAGAACTTCCCTAAGAAGCTCACTTTATTAAACCCTATCAGAAACACTTCTTCTCTGTATCTGTATCACTTCCCTCTACAGGTGGTAGTCTGCTGTGTTGTGAGTCATGTCCTGCGGCATTTCACCGAGAGTGTCTCAACATCGAAATGCCAGAAGGCAGTTGGTACTGCAACGACTGTCGTGCTGGAAAGAAACCGCACTACAAGGAGGTAGTGTGGGTAAAAGTGGGCCGCTACAGGTCAGCATGCACACACCGACCCTTATCATTCCTGTTTTTTACAGTCAGTGCACACAACAGTTTCTACTCTACTCTTTGTTAGATGGTGGCCGGCAGAAGTTAGCAATCCCCAAAACATTCCTGAGAATATCCTACGCATGAGACATGATGTCGGAGAGTTCCCAGTGCTTTTCTTCGGCTCTAATGACTACCTGTGGACTTACCAAGCCCGTGTTTTCCCTTACATGGAGGGTGATGCCAACAGTAAAGAGAAAATGGGAAAGGGAGTTGACTCTACCTATAAGAAAGGTATATCTTCTGCAACTAATTATTGTTGCTTGCTTTTTGTACTATTTCTAATGCCCTATCGTTTTATTAGCAATCAGATTAACATTTTTAGCTCAGTGAATGATAAAACGGGTGTTAACATCTATATTAATTTAAATGTAAAATAAAACACACAAAAAAAAACATATGCTAAAGTGAATTACAGTGCGTGCATAATTATTATGCAAGCTAATATTCTGATCAAATTATTTTTTTTCAAGCACATTTGACCAATTCCAAACCACAATAATCTGAATAACTTCTATTCATTTCATATTTAATAATTTATAAGAGATATATAATTGTTAAGGAAGGCTGGAAGTGAAAAACGCCCTTAATTATTAAGCAGGTTTTCTTTTACAGTTAAAATAGGCCAAAAAAGAGATTTAACTCGCACTGAAAAGTCTAAAATTATGAAATGCTCATGAGAAGGATGCAATACTAATGCAATATTAGAAATTGCTAAATTAAGGCGTGAACAATGGACAGCAAAACGCTCATTGGTTCAGCAGGGTCATACAAAAACAGGCCAAGAAAAAGACACGTTAACGGCAAAACAAATTGGAATTAAGGTGAATAATTAGGTGTGAAACCATCAGGAACCTTTTAGACTCCAGTGCCACCATTTTCCAAAACTGCAACCTACATGGAGTCTCCAGAAGTACAAGGTGTCAGGATCTCAGAGACTTTGCTATGGTAAAGAATCCTGAAACATGACCCACACTAAATACGAATCACAAGCTGAAGTGTTGTGAAATACACGAAGACTGGTTTTTTATAGGCCTTATAGACAGATATGTTGTCTATAAACAGTCTTCATGTATTGCATTAGTACTGCAAGTAAGTACAAGGTGTCAGGATCTCAAAGACTTTGCTATGATAAAGAATCCTGAAATATGACCCACGGCACACTTAATAAGAATTACAAGCTGAACAAAGTAGTGTGAAATACATGAAGACTGTTTATAGACTACCTATCTTTCTGAAGGCTTTATAGACAGATAGGTTTAGAGTGACTCTTGAGGGACCAGTTCAAGTCAGACAACAGCAGGGAGTCGTGATTTGAGCTGCTATAACAATGAGTTAAACAAACCTTTTAGGGGTCAGGGAACTGATCAGATCCAGAGAGTCCAACATGCCGGATGGGACCTTAACTTTTACTTTATGAAACTTCAGTCATTATCCAAATGAAATCTGCCTAATGTCATTCTAAACCTGTTTGACTTTTCTGTGGAACACAAAAAAAGATATTTTAAAGAATGTTTCAACTGTCAAGTCAATAGGGTCCAGAACAAAACTGGCCCACAATGACTTTCATTTTATAGTCAAAAACACTTTTTTCAAAAAACTATACAGTACACAAGTGAGTGTTAGATGACAGCAAATGTCATTTAAATTCATAAATAGGGAAATGTACAAATACATATACAATATTGACCGATACCCATAAATTATACAAATCTTTAATATAGGCTGATAACTCCTTAACGACTTCATTGCAATGCCTTAGCAACCATCCACAACACCCTAGCAATCGTGAAGGCGACATTTACACACACAACTCATGTAAAAACCTAGTTGTCTTACATGATTCTTGGTGTAGCTGAAATCAGTGATCAAATGAAAATGTCTGAAATCAAAATGTTCAATGTGGTTTAGCTTTGGAAGAAGCTGCTCTAAGGTTCAAAGAACTGCAGGCAGAGAAAGAACTACGGCAGCTCCAGGAGGACCGACAAATTTACAAGAAACCCCCACCATACAAACATATTAAGGTACATGACCATTACAAGACACACTATGAGATTGATTGCTAGCTTTATGTTACGATGGTATGTTGTAATCTTATCTTGGTTAAATCCAATAGGTGAACAAACCAATTGGCAAAGTTCTGATCATCTCAGCAGACCTTTCAGAGATTCCTCGCTGCAACTGCAAAGCGACAGACGAGAACCCCTGCGGAATGGACTCAGAGTGCATCAACCGTATGCTGCTGTACGAATGTCACCCACAGGTTTGTCCCGCAGGCGAGCGCTGCCAGAACCAGTGCTTCACCAAACGGCAGTACTGCCAGGTGGAGATCTTTAGGACACTGTCTCGCGGCTGGGGACTGCGCTGTGTGCACGACATCAAAAAGGTGAGCTGATTTCGAATGTTCTTCATGGGCAGTGTCTCAAACATCATTCATGCAGACCACACAATCAAAAGCCCGAAAGTATAGTTTGTTCGTGTTCCAGAAATTTCCGCATAATGCAATTGCTCAAAAACAAAGGTCCACTACGTAGTGTATCCATTCACACTCACAATAAATGAAGTATACTCTGAAGGGATTTGCATGCTCAACTGTGCACAAGATGGAGTTGAATGCGGAAAACATAATATACCACACAGTTGTATAACGCTTAGCATGTTGCTAAGCTAATTGCTCCAAATCAACAATATCATAATTGCTTCTCTTTCTGTAATCACACCAAAAACTGTGTTCGGTTTTAGAGTAAACAAACTTTCGAAAAGCGACTGACTTTTTTTTTATATTGAGCATTCAAATTTTTCCAAAGATATTTAAAGGACAAGTTCGGTATTTTACACTTAAAGCCCTGTTTTCAGATCGTTTCTGATGAAATACAATGGTTAAGATTGAAATTTGGACAAATGCTGCTGGCCCGCATCGTAGTTTTTCATCCAATACAAGTCAATGGAGTTGGACAAAAACTACGATAAAACCTGTTGGAAAGCATCTTTTGCAGCGATTTTTCTGTGAGCATATCAGTGAACACCCCTGACCACTCGGTGAGTTTCACGTCTTTGTAAACGAAAGTTTAATGCGTTTTAGGAAGGATTATTCCAGTGCACCTATGCAACCATTGTGGAGGTGGGGGGGTGCTACCACAGAAACCGAAAATTCTCGGGCCAGCAGCATTTGTCCAAATTTCAATCTTAACCATTGTATTTCATCAGAAACGATCTGAAAACAGGGCTTTAAGTGTAAAATACCGAACTTGTCCTTTAACAATTAGTCCATCTCAGTCCTCCCCCTTATAATATCTCTACAGAGAGCCAATATGGATGTGGATATAATTAGCTTTAGCTTGTCCATTCTGCTTTCTAAACAAGTCTTTGTTTTTAACGCTTGACCCAAGGGAGGATTTGTTAACGAATATGTTGGAGAGGTGATTGACGAGGAAGAATGCCGTTCCCGGATTAAACACGCTCAGGAGAACAATATCGGCAATTTCTACATGCTTACGTTGGACAAAGTGAGGTTCTAAAACTACAACTCTAGTGTCTCCTAAGATTTCTGTTATAGAAGCTGAATAAATTGCTTTGTGGTTTCTGGAAGGATCGAATTATTGATGCCGGGCCCAAGGGAAATGAAGCCCGTTTTATGAACCACAGTTGCCAGCCGAACTGCGAGACCCAAAAATGGACAGTCAACGGAGACACACGTGTTGGGCTCTTTGCGCTCACAGATATCCCTGCTGGTAAGTCAAATTATTTTTATATAGAAGACTCTGTGGTAAAGCCTCACATTTACACCGCTTTTTGCAAAAACATTGATGTGCATTTTCTTTAAAGGCACAGAGTTAACATTCAACTATAACCTTGAGTGTCTGGGCAATGGGAAGACAGTGTGCAAGTGTGGTGCATCGAATTGCAGTGGATTCCTGGGAGTGAGGCCAAAAGTAAGCAGATGATCTTTTATATAGTATAACGTAATGTTATAGATTGATCATTGATTTGTTTGATATAATAATATACACTGCCGGGCCAAAACAAAAAGTCGCTGTTTGGATAGGCAAATGCTTAAGAGTCTATGACTGGATCATTATTGCAGTGATTATTATGTTATCATGTTATATGTTTGGCATCAGTTCTTCTAACCCTAAGTGATGGAGTGTGTAGCTTTTCATTTTTTAAACAACCATGTAGGAAAACGCATTATTCGTTTTCATATTCCAGGCCATATTCCAGGATGACAAGGCCAAGATTCATCAGGCTCAAAGTGTGAAAGAATGGTTGGCAGGGAGCTTGAAGAATCATTTTCACACATGAATTGGCACCTTAAATTCATTGAAAGTCTTTGGGATGTGCTGGAGAAGACTTTACAGAGTGCTTGACTCTTGCATTGTCAATGCAAGATCTTGACCAACCGATGCAACTCTTGATGGAAATGACATCACAAGATGTATTTTGGTCAAGATCGTGTATTGACAATGCAAGAGTCAAGCACTCTGTAAAGTCTTCTCCAGCACATCCCAAAGACTTTCAATGAATTTAAGGATGGACTCTGGAGAGGTGCCAATTCATTTTCTAATGTAAATCTGTCCGATTTTCACAATTAAGTTTTTAGTATCCAAAGCATTCTTGCAAATTCAGTGGTCCTTTCTGCTTTGATAAGTGATTGTAGTTAGACATCAACCCTGTGTCTATCAGAACAACCCCCCATCAGATGATAAAGGCCGTAAACTGAAGAAGAGGTCCCAGATGAAGCGCAAATCCCAGCAAGTAATCAAGGAACGGGAGGATGAGTGCTTTAGCTGTGGAGATGGAGGACAGATTGTGTCCTGCAAGAGGCCAGGCTGTCCTAAGGTTTATCATGCCGACTGCCTCAATCTCACCAAGAGACCTGCAGGTCAGTCTTTCTTGAAGTATTCTCAAACAGGCCACTCACTGACCATAAAGTCATTATTCAGCTCTAGTTAGTTCAATGTTGATTCAGTGGAGTTCAGTAATGTCAATGTTGCAGAGTTCCCTTTCAGTAGGTCACGTTCGACATTACGTTGACGTCTTGGGATCCCCGTCTCCGTTCCCTCCTTCAGGGAACGAGGGTTACATGCATAACCGAGACGTTCCCTATCAGTCGTCTCCATTCCCTCTTTCAGGGGACGAGAGTTACATACGTAACCAAGACATTTTCAGAGATTCAGTGAGAAACTTGTTTTGCGTTTCAGGCCGTTGGGAGTGTCCCTGGCATCAGTGTGACCTGTGTGGACAGGAAGCAGCTTCCTTCTGTGAGATGTGCCCTAGTTCCTATTGTGTCGAACATCGGGACGGCATGCTTTTCATATCCAAACTGGATGGGCGATTGTCATGCAGCGAGCACGACCCATGCGGCCCCGAGCCCCTGGAGCCTGGCGAGATCCGGGAATGCCCCGGGGAACTCGCCACACCGTACCCTATAAATGTCATCAGAGATGCCAAAACCAAAACCACAACCCAAAACACTATGGATGTCCCGCAGGCTCCTTCTCCCCCTGATATAGCCCCTCAGGTCTCCTTTAGCCCCCCCAGTAGCCCTCCACCACTTAACATCTCTTTAAACTGTGCATATTCACCCATCTCTCCCTATGGAGAAGAAAACGAAGAAGAGGAAGAGAGTTTGATGCACTTAGAAATGGATGCTGAGAAGAGCGTATCTCAAGATAATTCGGAACGGTTGAGGATAAAGAAGAAAACCGAAGTATGAAGGTTTAATCTATTGACTATCGAAGCAAACTAACCCGGGGTTTAAATTTCCCAAACAGACCTCTTTTCAGCCATGTTCTTGTTTTCTCACACTAACTTTCACTGAGGGTATCTGGTGTACTTTGAATTCCAATCACTACAACATACTTGAAGATGGGACTCAAAACGGTTTGCATCTCCTTCTGAAATCTCTTGCTGATTTTATGAGGTTGATTCGAACTGCACTGAGGAAGATGACATGCTTACGAAAAAAAGATTCAAACAATGATTGAACAGTATCCACTTCATACAACGCCATCAACAGTTACGACATCATGGGACGTCATGAGATTTCGGCCATCTTATTATTTCTTGCTACATCTGGCACTATGAAAGATGTTGAGCATCACAAAAAATCAACAATGGAGAGAATATAGATACAGTATTGAGGGAAGGGAATATATTTTTCCATGGAAATGCCATTGCCTTCTTCATCGAGTCAAATAATAATGACTATAAATAATACGTACTGTTACCAAAACTCATTTGTTCTGTAAATTTGCTCTGTGAGCAAATAGTACAGAACATAAGCTAAGGTTAAATTTTACTATTGAGAAAGTGGTTGATGTATTCAAGCCCAAAGTATACTTCGGTTTTTATGCGAATGCTATATGCATACAAGTGCGTGTGGTGTAAATTTCGTCTTCAGCACAGTACACGTACTGTACATATGCAGCCCGACTTTTGTAACCGTGTGTAGTTTAGTTACGCTAATAATCTGGTACACAAGGTGGCAACTCTGGGACGAACTGTTAAAAAAAAAAAAGGAAACATAAGAGATGGAACAACAAACTTCTGAAGACCACGTTAACAATAGAAATGCACATTGATGAGCAATTGTGTGAAGAGATTAAGGTCTAGGGAAAAATAGCACGGACATTTGACAAAGGTGAACATTTCTAGTGCACGTGTCAACCGCCTATGTTGGCATATGCTATCAAATTGATTATACTTTGAAAGACTATGTGTTTGGCTCTACGCATATACAAAGCATTTGTATCAAAACTGAAATATACTTTGTTGACGGTAATTAAAGTGCCCCTATTATGATTTTTCCGATATTACCTTTCATGCAGTGTGTAATATAGCTGTTTAATGTATTTTTTTTGCAAAATTGTGTCCATTAATGCAGATTGTCCTATTGTTCTTACTACTTTGAGTGATGATAAAGGATGGAGCGAAATTGTTTTAACAAACTTTAATGTTACATCCGTCATTCACGCTCGGCTAACGTATGCACCGTTATTGATTGTTATAGTTACAGTTCCTGCATGTGCACTGCAATAAATTAGAAACATACACATCGGTTTGTTGATGAACAGACAGTTGTTAATGCTGATGGTGAGGAATTACAGTTGCAACATCTCATAATGTATGACAGACTAAGTTAGCGTATCACTGAGAAACGTCCTGCTCAAATCGTCCTTGCGATGGAGGTTCGGGTTGAATAACTAGTTCTTCTAATATTTCATCTTAGGACTCGTGCTCGGATTGATATGGTCAAATCAACGGCAATTTCCGACACACGCTGTTAGCGGAAGACCAATCACAACAGAGTGGGTCATTTGGCCAATCAGAGCAGAGTAGCTTACCGAAAAGAAGGGATTTAAAAAAAAAGACTGAATCATCGGACGAGTCGTTTGAGAATCATTGAAAAATGTGGTGATGTGCAATCTATATTACGAAAGTGTTTTTTTGACCTTTGATGCATGTTGTAGGAGACTTCCAAAACACAATTAGGAACCTTTAAAATAGCATAATAGGGGCACTTTAATACAATTAAAATATCAGTGTCTTGATCCTGCATTTTCCACATTGTATTATAGCCAGCCGTTTAAATTTCTTTAGACTTCAAGACTATCATTTTGTTAAAGCACTTTTGTATAATAATCCAAAATTTGCCTGCTAACACATGCTAAAACAAAGAACATTACAAGAATGCTTGTAATTTATTTGAGATCATTTAGGAAATTTCCCCAGAAATGTCTTTGAATTAATCTTAGCCAAATGCCACAAAATCCATAAGAGCTTGATGCAATTTACAAAGGAAGTGTTCCTCTGTTTTAATTGATCATATCAACCCGAAGAGACAGATATTCCCACAATCCTCTGGTGTAAATTGTGCTGTGAATTTAATGGTGAACTGTGTGATTTTTGAAACGCTTGCGGCATCAAACAGTTACAAAACGCTCAAACAGGAAGTCCTGTCCCAACTCACACCAGGGCCGCTCAACCAGGGCAATCTTATAAAAGCGCAACTATGAGGTCTAGTTAGATAAGCAAATAGATGAGCTGTTTTATCATGTTGTATATGTTTTTATACATTTAAGCTATATGAAAGAAAGTAACAGACTTTGCAATCCGGATACGTAAACACTCCCAGTCAAGTCTTTGTTGACTTCATGTTAAATCAACATACAATTTGAATGCTCATATTTCTATTCCTCTATCGTCATTTGTGAAGCTAATGTATAGGTCAAATGATTTTCGCCTGTTACTTGTCTACACTCCTGAATTCCCTCTTCTGATTTTCCTGACCCCCATCTAACTGATCAAGTTTTCTTCATGTTGAACAGCATTTAAACTTTTTTTTTTTTTACTGTATTCCTGTATAGAATTGTTAACTTAATAGTTTTCATGCTGCTCCTAGAGTCATTCCACTTCAGTATATTTCAGACAAATTATCAAGCAAAAGGGGGAAAAAATGTGTTGCCTTGTCAGAGATTTTAATTGTGCTGTAGTGCTTTGTACAGAATAAACAACAGTACACACTTGTTGCATCCTTGCTGCTGTTTTTATTACCTCCCTGTATATAGTTTGATCTAAATTCTATTTCATTTATTTATTGCATTTGCCAATCATTAATTGTCAGTAATCAAATGGGTGGGGAATTGAAGCTATTAAATCTCACAAAAAATGCTTTGGTCATATTTCACCCCCAAATAAAAATAAATTCTATTTCACATAAAGATGATGAAACATGTTTTATGATCATTGACGTGTTTCGGATTGCAGCATTTATTTCATGACAATTAAGCACATTTCCACATGCAATTATTAGCCAACAATAATGCGGGGGGAAAATAAATATTCTCATTACTGTAACACAAAACTATTCTATTTACATTGTAAACCAAGTATACATAATGGTAGACTTTGTTATACTGTACTTTATATATACTGATTATAATAATAAAACAATATTTTTTTATTGTCCAGACAGGATGATTTAATTTCTGTATTACAGTAATGATAATTTTAGCAGGACAATTGTCATGACAATAATTTCACAACGCAAAACTCTTGCAGCTAATTTCATTTCAATCTTCTCTTTAATTCTTAATAAAACTGGGGTGAAGCTGTTTTATAATGTTCAATATACATGTATGTGTGTATATATACATATATATATATATAATATTCAATGAATATATTATTTTGGTGAGAGTATATCTTAAACAAAAATAAATAAATAACTTACATATGTGAGTGCAAGCAGGAATAGGCAGCAAAGGATGAATATGATATGTTGATAAAAAAATATTTTCCATGTTGAATTTAGGTGATTACTGCTCAAAGTTAAAAGATTAATTTACAGTATTGACACGAACATGCTAACCGCACACTGAATATTTTATTATTACAATATCTGATCGTTTGTAATGACTTGGGCTGCACAGCTTGTACTATTTTGATACATATTGGTAAAGATGGTCCGTATATGCATGAGGTGTTTAAGACCACATGCTTTAGTTTTTTTTTTAAGTGACAATCTTCACGTAATCTCACAGTAAAATGTAACGTAGTAAATTAATATTGGGTCCTTCTTTCCTGTAGGATGCCCAGTGAAAATGGCACAATATCAGGATCTCTTTCACAAAAAACATTTTTTTTTTTTTGGCCAGTATTTAATACATTCACAATATGAACTGAGAGCGAAATAAGGCTGTAAAGTTCGCACAAACATGTCCACAACAGTTAGTGTCCCAGTTTACAATATCTTACCCATTCAGTCAAATTAAATAATAATAGAAATAGCTGTAAACATTAACATCACATTCATCAAATGCTGCACATCAACTCACTTTTGAAACGCAAGGATAGATCTATTATGTCAAACAGTCGATTGCAAATAATGGGCAACATGATACAGGAAACCTTGGGCTTGATTTTCAAACAGTAATATTTCCAGATATCAAATTCACCGTGATGTTAAAATGTTCAAGTGACCATAGTTGTAGTTATTAGCCTTTACCATTTTGACAGCATCATTATGATCCAAGAATATAATAATGGGAAACTGCCTTTTACTCTGTGATTTTCCACCCAATGAACATCCAAACCATTATCGTGAGAAAATGTTTGAACTGGTTTCAGATCTGTGAAAACTGCAACTTAAATAGCTTCAGTTTAGTGTGGGTGTATGCAACAAAACTGTTCATACATCAGTACAGCGTGACAAATGAAGGGTGTAAACATTACGATCCTCAAAAGATCTATAAAATGGAGACACTTTAAATTATAAAAAGTGATGAATCACTCAAGGCATAGTTTGTGAAAATTGGCAACGATCATCTCCATGCGATGGCATCTCTCCCTAAAGCTTGATTGGTGTCTTTTTCTTTTTGGTAAAATGGATTGCCATGCACTGTTGATATTTGCTTCAGTCAATAGAAAAGGAAGAATCCTTGACCTTCTTCGTTTTCAAAAGCCCAAATCTCAACATACTGCACAGCAAAAAAAGAAAAAAGAAAAAGCAAAACACTCCAGTGGATGCTTTGAGGAGTGTAAAAGACAGAGAGCCTCCAGTCATCCCAGAATAGATCATATGATACAGCAGTTTTTCCTGTGATAGGTCAGTTATGGCAGCAGTTGTCAAAATAAGAGTCCTTCTTTTGCCCGAGATCCACCCCCTTCTCTTCTGTGAGGATACAACACCAAATAAATAAATCAAATAAAAATAGACAATATCACATTATTTTAGCAATTCTGTTCCTATTATTATTTACTTGCTTTAATGGAATTCGTAAATACAATTATTATTAAATGCATTCAGAATTTGATGCATCAAAAGCTTTGGAAATTGCAGTGTCAATCAAAGCAAAATGCGTTCAATCGATAATGTAGAAAATTTACAAGAACATTGGTGTACATCTGTATATAAATAAGAATCTGTTATAAAATGACCATTAAAACCCGCTCACACCAAGGACAATAACTATTAGAGGATATCGCTATTTACATCATTGCACATGCGCGGTCCTTTCAGTTTCGGTTTTCAATCCGATCAAGTCTTTACATGAAGGATTTTCAGTCCGATTGAGCCGTCAATCCGATTATTAACGGATTTTTGGTTGCATGTAAACGTAGCCAATCAGAATCCATTTCACGTTAAAGAGCTCAAGCATTTAAAGTGGCTTTCGGCAAACCTGCGGCGCACGCTTAGAATAAACGGAGCGTTATTCTTCATTGGTGTGAACGCTAATGTAGTTATCGTTCTTGGTGTGAATGGGTCTTTCGGCATCTAAGCCCACGTAGGTTAGGCAGGTATTTCAAAGCCTGCAAATCTTTGCACATACATTAAGATATCATGAATGTGTTTCCCCACAAAGACAAGCAATTTACCAAGGTCATTGTAGTGAAGTTTCTGTGCTTTTTCATGCCTATGCTAAGCATCAAGTAACTGACAGAGTGCTACATTAGTTAGCATGAAAGCTGATGTACCTAAAGCACACAGGACCAGGTGTATAGTGTAAAAAAATAAATGCGTTTTTTAAAGATTTTATTTTTGAGAAAAACATTCCCACCTTGCATGAACTCTAAAGCACAGCTACTGAAATCATCAGCCACCTTCTGAAACACCTCATCTGTACGGGAATAAAAAAAATTAAGAAGTGAAACTTCTCGGTATGTAATGGCGTGTTCCACATAAGTAGTGCTCGACAGAGCAGATACACTGAAGTATCACTTACCAACATTTTTTCCTGTTTTGCTGGAGGTCTCGAAATGTTGAGCACCTATTTCTGCAAAGAAAAGTTTGTTTTTTTCTAATTGTTTTGCAATGGTTGCATGAAAAGAAAAAAAAAAAAGCAGCTAAATTCATGCTTACCATCTGCAAAGTCTTGAACATCATGGTAGTCTACTTGCCGCACACTTCGATCGGCTTCAATGAGGTCACTCTTGGTACCACACAAATATATCTTGCAGTGCTGAAATTAAAATAATGCGTCAATGAAGTGCTGAATAATCTTAAGGTGTTCCTGTTGTTGTGAGACGTGGGTATATTTTACCTCTTCACAGTTCTGTAACTCCTTCACCCAGAACCTGGCCCTTTTAAAACTGCTGCTGTCAGTCAGATCTAAGTGCAAAAGTGAGACAACCACATATTTAAGATAAAAAATTTATGTTTTCCAACTTTTCTCTTGCAAGGGACTCATTTTCTTATGATTATTTCCATGTACACTACCATGCAAACGTTTGGAGTTGGATATCTGTTATTTTAAATCATAATACTATTTCACACTATTATGGTTTAATATAATAATATACTGTAGTTTTAATTAAATAAATGCAGCCTTGTTGAGCTTCTTTCAAAAACATAAAAAACTAATTTTGAAATACAAACTTATTTATAATGTATGAGAAATGCTCACCAAGCCTGCATTTATTTGATCAAACATACAGAAATGTTGTGAAATATTATTACAATTTAAAATAATGGTTTTCTATCTGCATCATTACTTCAGTCTTCAGTGTCACATGATCTTTCAGAAATCATTCTAATATGCTGATTTATTATCAATGTTGGAAACAGTTGTGCTGCTTAATATTTTTTATAACCTGTGATACTTTTTTTCAGGATACTTTGATGAATAAAAAGCACAAAAAAAAAAACTATAAAAAAACGAGCATTTAATTAAAATAGAAATCTTTTGTAACAATATACACTACCGTTCAAAACTTTGGGGTCAGTAATTTTTGTATTTTTTTCTTGAAATAAATTAATACTTTTATTCAGCAAGGATGTGTTAAATCGATTAAAAAAGTGAGAGTAAAGATTTATGTTGTTAAAAAAGATTTCTATTTTGAATAAATGCTGTTCTTTTCAACTTTTTATTAATCAATGAATCCTGAAAAAAGTATCACAGGTTCCTAAAAATATTAAGCCACACAACTGTATCCAACATTGATAATAAATAAGCATGTTACAATGATTTCTGGAAGATCAAAGGATAATGAAAAATTAAGCTTTGCATCACAGAAATAAATGATATTTTAGGCAAGGCAAGGCAAGGCAAGTTTATTTATATAGCACATTTCATACACAATGGCAATTCAAAGTGCTTTACATAGAAGAAATTAAAATAATGAAAGGAAATAAGAATAATTAAAACAGTTTAGAAAAATAAAATAAAATACAGTACTTTTAAAAAATAAAAAAGAATATTTATTATAGATCTTTCTTTCAAAGGATTCCCTTAAGACTTAAATCTTTCAACCTTCTTTTAACCTTCAATCTTCTTACGACTTCCATCTATCAACTTTCCTTTAACTTTCTTTTCTCCCTCATTTACTCACACGTTCTTTCCACTTTCTTTAGCACTTTAGCACTGCGTTCACATTCTTTCTCAGACGAAAACTTTAATATCGTCATTTAAATACTGTTCTACTTTCAAACCCACATTAATCACTTTCACATTATCACCTTCTGAGTGGGCATTTACAGTTTCGGGCTAAATGCCCTGCTGACATAGGAGAAATTAAAATAATTAAAAGAAATAAGAATAATTAAAACAGTTTAGAAAAATAGTGTAAAATACAGTACAGTACAAACAGTCGGACGAACAGCGGCACAGTGCTCATTCAGTAAATGCACAGGTAAACAGACGTGTTTTGAGTCTGGATTTGAATGTGACCACTGTAGGAGCACCTCTGATCTCTTCTGGAAGCTGGTTCCAGCTGCGGCTGGCATAGTAGCTAAAAGCAGACTCGCCATGTTTAGAGTGAACCCTTGGTATTTCTAGCTGATATGATCCTAATGATCTGAGTGATCTGTTGGGTTTATATTCAGTGAGCATATCTGCAATGTATTGAGGTCCTAGGCCATTGAATGATTTATATACCAGTAATAATACTTTAAAATCAATCCTAAATCTAACTGGGAGCCAGTGTAAAGACCTGAGGACTGGTGTGATATGTTCATATTTTCTGGTTCTGCTCAGAATCCTAGCGGCAGCGTTCTGTATGAGCTGCAACTGTCTTATGGTCTTTTTGGGAAGGCCAGTGAGGAGTCCATTACAATAATCCACCCTGCTGGTGATGAAAGCATGCACAAGTTTCTCTAAGTCTTGTCTGGAAACAAAGCATCTAATTCTTGCAATATTTTTCAGATGATAGTATGCTGATTTAGTTATTGCTTTGACATGACTACTGAAACTAAGGTCTGACTCTAGTGTCACACCAAGATTCCTGACTTGATGTTTAGTTGTTTGACCCCTAGAGTGAAGGTATGCGTTCACTTTGAGAACTTCATCTTTGTTTCCAAACGCAATAACTTCAGTTTTGTCTTTGTTTAATTGAAGAAAGTTTTGACACATCCAACTGTTGACTTCGTCAATGCATCGGCACAGGGAGTCAATGGGGCTGTAATCGTTAGGCGATAGGGCTAAGTACAGCTGTGTGTCGTCTGCATAGCTGTGGTAAGCAATTTGGTTATTTCTCATTATTTGGTTCATTGGGAGCATATACAGGTTGAACAGGAGTGGCGCAAGAATTGAGCCTTGAGGGACTCCGCATGTCATGGATGTCCACTCAGACTTATGGTCTCCTATACTCACATAATAACCTCTCCCATCTAAGTATGACCTGAACCATTTTAGGACTATCCCAGAAAGCCCCACCCAGTTTTCCAGCCTGTCAAGAAGTATGTTATGATCGACAGTGTCAAATGCAGCACTGAGGTCGAGTAGTACCAGCACTGATAATTTGCCTGAATCAGTATTTAAGCGAATATCGTTTATTATCTTTATGAGCGCTGTCTCTGTGCTGTGGTGCGGTCGGAAACCAGATTGAAAGTTGTCAAAGTATCCATTCGAGCTTAAGAATTTGTTCAGCTGATTGAAGACAACTTTTTCAATGATCTTGCCTATGAAAGGAAGATTTGAGATCGGTCTATAGTTGCTTAATATGGTCTTATCCAGATTGCTCTTTTTCAGGAGGGGCTTGACAACTGCAGTTTTCAGGGAGTTTGGAAAACTCCCAGAGAGAAGTGAGGCATTTACCACTTCTAGAAGATCTGCTTCTAAACTGTTTAGCACAATTTTGAAGAAAGATGTGGGAAGTGTGTCAAGGGCGCATGTTGATGTTTTAAGGTGCTGTACGGTTTCTTCCAAAATTTTGCCATCAATTTCTTTGAAGTCAGACATAGTAGCTACTTTCTCAGGTGGTCTGATCTGTCTGACCCCAGTGCAACTCAAGGATGTGCTGATCACCTTTCTGATATTATTGATTTTCTCAGAGAAGAAAGAAGCAAACTCACTGCACTTGCTGTTTGAGAGCATTTCACTAGGAATCTGGCTTGGGGGGTTTGTCAGTCTCTCTACAGTAGCAAAAAGAGTGCGTGTGTTGTTTAAATTGCTGTTTATAATATTTGAGAAGAAAGTCTGTCTAGCTTTGCCTAGTTCCATATTGAAAGCATGCAGGCTGTCTTTGTAGATGTTATAATGGACTACAAGTTTTGTCTTCCGCCACATGCGCTCTGCTTTTCTGCATTGTCTTTTCATATGTTGCACTGCTGTTGAGTTTCTCCAAGGTGCTTTTTGTCTGCCACTCTTCTTCCTGACTTTAACAGGAGCAATATCATCAATTATATTTTTTACTTTTGAGTTAAAAGAATCAAGGAGAAAATCAACAGAGTCAGCAGATATGCTTGGTGTTAAGGATATAGCCTTCATAAATAGTACACTAGTGTTCTCATTTAAGCATCTCTTCTTGACAGACACAGATCTAGCTTCAGTGGCAGGAGAGATCAATATATCAAAGAAAATACAGAAATGATCAGACAGTGCTACATCCTTAATAAAAATCGATGAAATGTTTAGACCCTTACTGATAAGTAAATCTAGAGTGTGTCCATGATTGTGTGTGGGTCCATGTACATGCTGAGTCAGATCAAAAGTTTTTAAAACAGTTTTGATTTCTTTGGCCATATTGTTTTCTGCATTATCTATGTGAATGTTAAAATCTCCAGCAATGCCAAAACAGTCAAACTCTGAGGTAATTGTTGATAACAGTTCTGTAAAGTCCTCAGCAAAGGCTGGAGAATATTTTGGAGGCCTGTAAATAATGATAAGTAAAATGCGAGGAGCACCTTTTAACACAGTACCCAGATATTCGAAAGACGGGTAATTCCCAAATGATATTTGCTTACATTGATAGATATCTTTAAAAAGAGCAGCTAGACCCCCGCCTCTCTTAACAGCTCTGCAGACACTCATAAAAGTAAAGTTAGGAGGGCATGTTTCATTGAGGATTGTTGCACTGCAGTTGTCTTCTAGCCAGGTTTCAGTTAGAAACATAAAGTCCAGGTTGTTTGTGGTTATTAAGTCGTTGACTAGAAGTGATTTATTTTTAAGTGAGCGAATGTTTAAAAGTGCTAACTTAACAGTCTTACTTTTTGTCCCCACAGCAATCTTAGTTTGACATGTAGTAGGCACCAGATTAGTTGGGTTTGCTGTACGGCTATTGAAGGCCTTAGACTTTCTATCTTGTAATAGAACAGCAATAGAGAAAGATACAGGCACACTGGGTTCCCGCTTGTTCTGTAAACATTTGAGAAAGTTACTGTTATCATAACAGGAACCCAAAACACATCACTGAGAGCTGGTATCAGTTGTTTTTGGTTCACCTCGAGCAGATGGAGGAGGGTGTGGGCCCTGGCGTTTTGGCCGAAGAGGCCGAAGAGCTCTCACAGGAGGAGGGGGCGGGCGAGCTCGGCGCGCAGGCTTCGGTGTTTGAGGTGCCTGACGATTTTTGGTTGGTATCTGGGGGCTTGCAGCAAAAGAGTGGGAGAGTCTGGTTCCAGCATGCACTAGTTGTTCCATTTTCTGTGAGAAGCACAGGAGTGGAGTCGCTGGCGAGAGTGAGAAAGTATCTGGTGAAAGGGGCTGTTGCTCAGGTGTTATAGGAGGCTGTGATATGCTGTCCTGGCTTCCCTGGCTGTTTTCCAGGAAGTCGTCCTTGGGTGCTGAATCTTGGAGCAGTTCTAATATGTCTGTCTGTGGTGAGCTCTGTGGGCATGGCTCAGCTGAGATTGTGTCCGTGAGCAGAGGTTGTTGTGGCTCAGTGGTGTTATCATTGTCCTTGTGTGATATGTCAACCGCATGTCCATCTTGTTGCTGAAGTGAAGTCCCGTGTTCATTCATACTGTTTCCAGGTGTGTGTGTGTCGTTCAGATTGACACACACTGCAGAAGGATGATTGAGGGAGAAGTCGATATTGTCCTTTAACACTCTTGAACCAAGTTTGTTTGGGTGATGGCCATCCCGATGAAATAGTTGTCTCTGACTCCAGAAAAGATTGAAGTTGTCAATGAAGTTTACTCCTTTTATATTGCAGGTTTTTTGCAGCCATGTATTAATCCCAAGCAGCCGTGAAAACCTGTTTGTTCCTCTTGCTGGGAGTGGTCCACTGATGAATGTTTGAACTTTCAGTCTTTTAAGTGTTTCAAAAAGTTCATTGAAATCCTTCTTAAGGAGTTCTGACTGCTCTTTATGAATATCATTCTTCCCCACATGAATTATGAGTCGATTTGCAGTCTTATGTTTCATTAGAATGTTCTGAAGTTCCCTGTTTATATCAGAAATTGTTGCTTGTGGAAGGCAGCATGTAGTTGTATCCCTGCTGCTAATGTTTCTGATTATGGAGTCCCCCACTATCAGAGTCCTGGGCTCGGCTGCGCTCTGAGCTGAGTGCCGCTGTCTGCTCGACCTTGAGCGCCAGTTAGCATCAGTGTTAGCTACTGGCCTATTCAGTCTGTGTTCGATCACATTTATCACGTTTGGGGATTCCTCATTTACATTCATTAGTACTTCAAATCTGTTCTCAAGATGTATAGGTGTTGGTGGGAGACCAGTGTTTGCCATCCTTGTCAGAGCTGTATCTGGGGTAGAGGATGCTACTGCGGTAATATGTGGGGCTCGTGACAATCTGATGTCTCGAGTGCCTTTGGGTCTCGCTCCCTGTTTGTGCCATCGATTTGTAAGTCGATCGGCTTGTTTCTCTACCTGTCGAGGAGCACTAGTTTCATGGGACTCACCGGCTATATGCTGAGGGTGTCCATGACGAAGCTCTGTTGTGTGTTCCGTCTGGTTTGGTGGTCCCGTAAATAACTTTGTTTCAAGAACTGCAATCCTTTGTAAAAGTCTGTGGCAGTTAGTGCAGCAAGTAGATTCCAGAAGAGGCATTTTCTCTCTTATCCTTGTAGGCAGTTGTGTTTTCCTTTCCCCGGAATGTAAGCTGGTCGGGTAGAAGAATTCTGCGTTTTTGTGATAATCCAAACTTTGTCGTTTGAGCACTGTGCTGATTTGCTGAAGTTAAAATTAGGTGATAAAAGGAGCTAAAATATAAAAATATAGAAGATAAAATATAAAAGCGATAGAGCAAAGCGCGGAGCAGTAAGCAAGAGCGTCCGAACGGTAGCTGAGCTGAGCAGGAAAATGATATGGATTTCTATTTTAATATCCTTTAAAATATATATATATAATTAATTGACTGGTCTAAAATGTGTATATATATAAACATAAACATTTTAGACAAGTCAAAAAAAAAAAAAAAAAAAAACTATCACGTGAACAAAAAATTCAATTACATGAATTGAACATATTTCGTAATATTTCGTTATTTTAACACATTTTAACTTTGACAGCTTTGACAAATTTTTTTTGTCTCCCAAACTTTTAAGTAGCCCTGATTAACTTAGAACTTATTTGAACCAAACACATGAACTGCCTTGCAGGACTGGTAACTACTGTAAAACAGACACAGAGTGAGCAAGTATGAGCCGTTTACTTGCTCACCGTCACCTGACTAGACTAGCTGCCACATCCTGCCATTTTCCACAAAAAAGCCACTTTCCGTGTCAAACTGTGAGAGAGGGATATACCATAGCAGACGATGGCAGCACGGGCTCCTCTGTAATAGATTCTGCTCATGGCCTCGTAACGTTCAGACCCAGCAGTGTCCTGAGATGAAGGAAAACACATGAAGTCACTAATAAGTGGTCGACAAGCATATATGAAGACCCTAGTAACAACACTTACCCATATTCCCAGCGTAATCACTTTGTCATTGACATTGAGGGCTTTTGCAACAAACGCAGCCCCTATAGTCTTAATGAGACAAAAACAAATGAACACGTCAAGCCTAGCCACATCATATCAGATCATTGACATCAGTGGAAGGAATGGTGGCTTTACCTGTGCAGCTGGTTTATGTGACACATGATTAAAGACAGCTGATACCCAGGCAAATGTACATCTTACACAAAAATGTCTTTACTGAGAACAAACAATCTCAGAAGATGTATTTGTTATGGCCCTAATGACCATAACTAATTACTACTTCAGGTTTCTATGCAAACGCATGCTTACATTTTGATAAGGTCCAACAAGAAAGCGGCGATGTACATATCTCTCCACCAGGCTGGTTTTACCCACACTCTCCTTGCCAAGCATGACCACCTTAGCGTCCACTCGCATGGCAGTCATGATTATTTTGGTTTGTAGAAAAAGACACTAAAAAACAACAACAACAAAACAAAACATGGGTCCATTGTGTAGACATTATATATACACTCTAAATATGTACAGGATATCCATTGTAAAAAATAAAGTGTGCTTAATTGTTTTGAATGTGCACTTGTAGTGTACTTCAAATCTTGAAGGTAAGCCTATATTGAAAAGAAAATGTACTTGCAGTAATATAATATTAATGAATAAAAGGCCACTTAAGTGTGCTTAAAGAGAGTAAACTTACATGACTGTTTCTTAATACGTACACCTTTAAAAAGTACACTTTGCAATAATGTCAAATTAAAAGTTTTTCTTTGAAGTACATTTTAAATGTTTAGCTGTGTTTATGTAGTATACTTATGTTGATGTGTTGACTAAGATGGTAAAGCACATTTGACGTTAATTTTAAATATAGTAAATTTACAACATCATTATTACAAATGTGTAATTATAAAGGAATTTAAACAAATGACAAAGGTTTTTGCCAAAAAATATTTGTCAGTAACGTTACATCACGCAGTACACTTTAATCATATTTGAAAGAAAATATAATTACGAAATTAAATATAAAGATAAACTTCTTTTAACTTAAGTATGCCAAAAAACACAGTTGGTTACATTCAAGAGTAAGTTATTTAATATAAATTTAAATTATACAACATTCTCAAGTGTCCGAGAACATTACGTTCAGATAGCATTATGTATATTACTTTCGACATAAATAGTATGCTTTTTAATATGCTTAAAGTGTTGTAGTAAAGAAATCAGAGCTAGCTTTGGCTAATGCGCAGTTTCAGTTTATCAAGCAAAATATTATCCATATGAAACACACTAGAGGTTTGTTGACTTTCTCATATTTTTCACTCACCTGTGTATCAGTTGACGGGACTTCAGGGCGACTTTACTGACGGATGAACACTGTAACTGGGTGGCTAATGGTTCAGTTAGCAATCCAGACTGATGTGCCAGTGAAAACTCCTAATAATACTACAGTTAAAGACTAACGTTACTTGATGAATAAATACATAAGCAGCAGCGAATCACACAAGACACCTCGAACTGAGGACACGGTCAAAATTAAAATATTCAGTGATTTGTTCACCTTAAAACGATAGAAAAACAAACAGCTTAGATTTCAACATCACTAAATACAGCAGAGCTAGATAATTTCCGAGCCATGTTTCTCCCGTTAACAAGGGACAACTACAGTAAATGGTCTGACAGATGTTAGACGTATTCGGTGGAAGAGGAACTGTAGTGTGTCTAGCTATCTGGAATAAACTAGTGTGTGTTTTTTTGTTTATATAGAGGAGGATGTGACTTCACTAGGGTCAGTGGTTGTGTTTCAAATGGCTATGTATGAATCGGGAAACAATTGTTCTTAAGAGTCGGAACTGTTCGTTGACGGGTCAGAGTGAATCAGTTACAGCGTTTCTGGGGGTTTTGTCTGGAATAAAACGTACTGGAAATATGTTTACAACTTCATTTATGTTTGTGAATTACAACTATGTATAGTGCAAAACGTGCGAAATTCTAGCATTGTTTAATGTAAAGGCGTAACGTTATTGAATTTAGGTTCAAAACATATTTTAATAAGTTAAATCGTGACTGTAACGAATTGAACTTGGACAAATTAAATTTGTACAAATTCTCGTTAACAATACCTAATCGAAAAACATAATATAGCTTTACTGTAACGTTTAACGCTTGTAATATGCTATTTTTAAAATCAATTGCTTGAAACGAACTGTTCGAAAGAACCGAGTCGCAGAAATGATTCAGACGTCCTATTACTATAGGCACGTGCTGCAGTTTGGGCGCGTTGATTGTCTAAACCGCTGCTGATTGGTTCCTCGAGTCACTTGACGCGTCACAGTAGGCTGAATCTCTCTGTGATTGGTTGCTTGCATCCGCCACTCATCCTTTCTTCATCCCGAGTGGCTGCGCTGCTTCGGCACCGCCCGTGGTGGACAAAATGCGGTCTAGGTAGTCGACTCCATAGACTCTGTACGTTTGAAACACAACCGAACCGAGGCTTCAGGGGGAGGAGAAGCTGAGTTCATGTGAAAATGGCGTCTCCGAAAACAGTGCCTAAAGATGCACAGGTAAATAATGAATCAGAAACGGTTTTATCGCTGTGCTGTGCACCATTAAGTGTTATTTAACAATAGTGATTAAAGCAGCATGATTAAAGAGCGACTGTGCATTTTATTCATCTTACTTATTCTTCTTTGTGCACATACATGCGCTAGCACGCTAACTGGTCCACTGACTGTGTCTGTAATGCAGTGGTTTGAGTTTCAATTTGGCGCGGTTCTAACACGTTGTGTTATAATTTGCCATATTTTTTGGGAATATGAAGGTTTTGCATGTATGATTTATTTACAAATGTAAAGTAAGATGTGCACGGGCTGCAAAGAACCTGCAACAGAGTCGAATTGATGCTAATATAGTATGCATAATATTTCCTTTTCGCATTGTTTGCTTTCTTATTTTATTATTATTATTATTATCTTTATTATCTTTAAAGGTTATGATGCAGATTCTGAAAGACATGGGGGTCACGGAGTACGAGCCTAGAGTGATCAATCAAATGCTGGAGTTTACATACAGTAAGTCAGGATGCCTTTAATGAAATCAAAATTGACAATGTTTATTTGTTCAAAGAACATTGCAACTTTTATTATGAATGATTTATCCATACAAGTCTTTTTTTTTTTATGCATGTGCTCTCTTAACCTTTAATCAAAATAACTTGCAACGACATCACTTCTCTGATGACGTGTTTAGTGGCGCGAGGGCGGGACAACCTGTCGCTCACATGACATCACATCACAGCAATGGCAAACCACAACAATCCAATCTAGTCCCGTCCCGCCCTTCGTTTATTCTTGTTCAAGAAGCCACTTCACTCAGATGTACGGAAGAAAAGACTATCGCAACTTCCGCTTCATGCCAACTTTTAAGTATATTGCTAAATGCATTAAGAGAAAATGTTAACGCACTCCAGCAATAACCTTTCTGTACTAGTAAATCGCCCAATAACATTTTAACGTTTTTCTACAGGATATGTAACCACTATTATTGAGGATGCAAAAATATATTCCACCCATGCCAAGAAGTCCAGTGTGGATGCAGATGACATAAGATTAGCAATCCAGTGTCGAGTGGATCAGTCGTTCACATCTCCTCCGCCACGAGATGTAAGTCTCTCTTGATGACTAATTCATAACTCATATGTGACTTCTGGTAATTAATTAACAGTGCTGTTTGGTCCATGGTTTCAGTTTCTTTTGGACATTGCAAGGCAGAAGAACCAAACCCCTCTGCCACTGATCAAACCGTACACCGGTCCACGTCTTCCACCAGACCGCTACTGTCTCACCGCACCAAACTACAGACTGAAGTCCCTGCAGAAAAAGGTATTACTTTAGCTTTAGTCTGTCTGGTCAAAGTTTTGGATTTGGTGATCTATGGATATAGAGATTTCTTACTACAGTTATTGTATCTAACTTTTTTGGCTTAGAGGCCCACCTTTTATCCATGACAATATTCGAAACTATAGTTTTGTTTTTCAAAACTTATTTTATTTTAATCTACGGGATTATCTATTTTCTGTTGATAAAAAAAAAAGAAATATATATATATTATTGTTATGATTTAAGGTTTCCAAAATGTTTTAGAAGCTGAATGTTTTTCATGGATCCAAATCTTTTCACCAAAGTAATGAACAAGAGTGTAGTCACAATTTTCAGTGAAGGTTTGCGGGGGAAAAAGGTCCATCCATAGAGTATGTAGAAAGCACTGCTCACAAAGAAGTCACTTTTCAAATCAAGCAAGCTTTATTAGCCAACACGGAGAATTCACATGATTGCAAAACCCATTGCAAAATCTATGGGGAATATTTTTTTTTACCTCCACGTGGAATTCACAGAAAAATGGTAAATGTGACTGCATCGTATATATATATATATATATATATATATATATATATATATATATATATATATATATATATATATATATATATATATATAATATTCATTTATTCACTCACTCACTCACTTAATAGATTTAATTCTTTAAATGCATTTGGTATTTTATTCGTTTACATGGCCTTTCCAAGTAACCAGCATTATTTTAGTATCTTTGAAATACTATTATAGTTTTATTAATATTTAGAATTAGTTTATTTATACACACACACAGGTTGCAAAATGCAACAAATCGATTTTGATTAATTTGAGTAAAAATGTGTTTTCTTTACCAAGAAAGTGGCAAGATGAAAACCACTATTTTCTGTTTCAAAATAAAAAATTCAAATCCAGATTTTGATTTTTCAAAGATTTATTATAAAAAACGGATAATTTCCCCCCCCCAAAATGCAATAAATCCATGACAATTTTTTCCCCCCAAAATGCAATTAATCCATTGAATCAATATAAAAGTTATTTTTCATATTGAAACTGTTGAAAATACACCACAAATTAAGTTTATTAGTATAATAATATTAGTATAATATTTTTAGTAAGTTTCACTGACAAAAAAAAACCGTACTCTGTCATATTAAAGGGATAGTTCACTTTGAAATACATTTTTGGTATGTTTTAGCTTGCCTCAAGGCAGAGTCCTGCAACGGGTCGGGTACCCGCGGGTATCCGCGGGTACCCGCATAAAAGTGGCTAAAACGGGTGGATTGTGACAATCCTAAAATTCACGGGCGGGGACGCGGGCGGATAATGAACTCCTTGCGGGCGGGTAGCGGATGAAAAAATTTGCAATATTTTGTATGTCTAAATTACCAGCATTACACATACGCAAATATGTGTTTTAGTCAGGCCATCCTTAAAAATATTCTTGTTTGCCGTAACCCGACCGACCCTGTCAATTTAGGACCGACCCAATTAAATTTTTTTCTCCCCTTTTAGTCCGACCAAGTTGCGACATTAAATTTCTCTGTACTGTAGGCTAATAGGCCTATGTGTTGTAGCCCAGTCATTAAAAAACGATTTAGTTTCAGATTCATGTTTAAATAAAATAATATACTTTTTTTTAAAATTTCATGTTGATTATATGAAAAGTGAAAAGCATGAATAAGATAAGATTATCCCGAATATCGTGAGACAAATGGAGTGGGCAGACATGATTTTGACCACTTCATTAAGTTTGTTAAGCCTTTCTTTAAAGTGAATTTCGTTTTGTATTAATTGTATCTTCATTTTAATCAATGTTTCATCTACCAAATTCATGGATTTAATAAATAAGTAAATATAGCAGGCAGGCAATATAATCAGGACATGGCCGGAGGCGCCCGCGCGTGAACTGATCGTCTCTTAAATGAACCGAAACTCATCGTATAAGCTACTTGTCTCACAGACCTGAGAAATAGAAAGAATGAAATGTGTACTTTTAAACAAAACAATTCAAAACGAATGAAAACAGACTGTTCTCTGCTTATAATCCGTATGAAATGTGCATTTCTTTCTGGCGCATTCACTAGGCCTACTGTGAAGATCGCGAGTCAGCATCGTCATCTTTGACACAGAAAACACTTGCTTATTAATAAACAATTGAAATGTCTCATTGATATATTTGACAGGCCTATTAATAATCATTACTTTTCCCAGTTCTTTGTGACAGCTTTTAGGTGCGTTATTGGCAGCGCACCCTTATGTTACATGAACGCGTCACCTGTGTGGTTTATCGCGGGCACGGGTCGGGTAACGGGCCAAATTTTAACGGGTCTGGGCGGGTGCGGATTTAATTTTGATATTATCACGGGTGACGGGTCGGATCTGGTACTGAACTTTGCGGGTACGGGCGGGGGCGGGTCTCCAAAAATGGACCCGTGCAGGACTCTGCCTCAAGGGCATCCAAGATGTAGGTGTCTTTTTTTCCGCAGTAGTTTCAATTTTGATATTTTTAGGTCAAACCGTTCTTGTCTGTCAGTCATATAATGCAGGTCTATGGTCATTATCTCAAAACACAAGCACAGAGTCCAAATTAAAACAATTCCCCAATTTACCTCTTATATGCAGCCATGTCGAAGTGATCTGATCTGACGTGTACGCAGACTGGTGCATAGATATATACTAGGGGTGCACGATTCAGAAAATTTCACGATTCGATACCGATTTTTAGTCTCAAGATTCGATTCAAAATCGATTTTCGATTCAAAAACGATTCTCGATTCAAAAAACGATTCACAGTATGTAAATGTAGTTGACTTTTTACTGTGTGATTGCAGTAGACATACAATTTAAAAGAAAATAAATAACAAATTAAATGGAGTTTGATATTACTTTGTCTTCATAAAAACTTTTGCAACTAAACAGTGCAAAGTGCCAAGCTTTGGCCAGCTTTCAAATACATTTAATTCAAGTTTAAATTAAAACTTAAATACTTTTTTTTTTTTTTTTTTTTTACATTTAGCTTTAAAGTGCTGTAGTCAGATTAAACAAACAATACTGCTAAATGTAGTTTAAGGAGTAGGCTATTGACGGCAAAATAGGCTACAGAATATTTCGTTCTGTATTGACAGGTGCAATTTTTGAAAATCGATCAAAAAAATACAATAAGCCTACATTATATCTGCATTTATGTCAAAACCTAGACTTTCAAACATCAAAATGTCATTTATTAATATGAATATTCGTGTCAAAATTACATATAAACATTCTATTTTGCCTGGAAACGCTTCCAACACGCTTGCGTGTCGCGAGAAAAATAGGCGTCGGTTCTATTTCTAGCACGCACGACTCGGGCCACACCTGAGACGCGCGTGTCACGCAGGCTGTGTGCAAGCTCTAACCTGTTAACATGGGAGCCGAAATAAAAACAGACACGCCACAAAGCCAGCCAGCCAGCCTTCCTTCTGCTCATAGACAGTATATAAACGCTTCTGCTGCACTTCTTCTTTTGGCTATGACAAGAGTGTGCAGGCGTAAGTGTGAATTCGATGCAGCGCCATCTATGGGAATGGCAAGCTAAACTCATTTCAGGACAAGACCAAAAAAAAGTATATAAAAAAAAATAAAAAAATAAAAAGAATCGATTTTTGGAATTCTATGAATCGATTTTGAATCGGTAACGTTTGAATCGCGATTCATATGTGAATCGATTTTTTTGCCCACCCCTAATATATACACTAGATGTCGCCTTAAAGACATTCGTTCCAATGAACTGCCGTAGACAAGGCGACATCTAGTGTGTGTATATATCTGTGCACCAGTCTGCGCACACGTCAGATCAGATCACTCGGACATGGCTGTGTATAAGTGGTAAAAACGATATAAATACTGTTCGTTTTCTCACACAAACCGCTCGTTTCGTGTCTTAGGCCATCAATGTGTACTTACGATGGGGAATTGTTTAATTTGGACGACAGGGAATTGTTTTAATTTGGACTCTGTGCTTGTGTTTTGAGATAATGACCATCGACCTGCATTATATGACTGACAGACAAGAACGGTTTGACCTAAAAATATCAAAATTGAAACTACTGCGGAAAAAAAGACACCTACATCTTGGATGCCCTTGAGGTAAGCTAAAACATACCAAAAATTTATTTCAAAGTGAACTATCCCTTTAAGAACACTGTAAAGAAGATTCACATATTATAGTATACATTTTATATCACTTGCCGAAACCACCACAGGTTCATCAATGCTGTCAAATGTATTCCTTTTTTTGTTTGTTTGTTGATCGAAAAGTACAAAGTAGATAAGAAAAACTAGGAAGCCGGGTGTATTTAAAATGCTGCGGTTACTGTTTACAGTGCTACAATGCGTGGAATGGTGCGCATTGATTGGTTGAGCGAATGTATCGCATTCTGCAGAGAAGGGAAACTGGGGCACGTTCAAGTTCAAAACGGTGCGCAACGTTTTGCTATGGTTTCCGGGTTGAACGCCATGTGTGCAACGGGGTTTGAGATACGTTGTCTCTTGTTTGGTGGGTGTGTCAGAACTGCAGTCCAATCAGCAGCAACATGTATATAAAGCACGCGGTATTAAAGTGAACTCGCACAATGGGTTCAAGGAAAGTAATTTACAAATGTGTTCGATGCAGCTCGGTATACGCAACAACTGAGGATATTAGAAGACATGTTTGTCGTAAGTTTTATTGTAAAAATATAGGATATCAACATAATGATGTAGTTGTTTATATTTTTAGCTTCATTGCAAGTGTATGACATTTGGTATAGAAATAAACAATGGTAATTAAGTGCTTTTCCTAAAAATGAGAAAGAAAATACAGGGTATTAAAAGTATGAACAGAACTACAAATAAAGTCAGTATGTGAGGCTAAATAGATGTGTTTTAGTCTGAATTAGGTAAGATGTGTGCTTCCATTTCAGTTTCAGCAATCCCTTCACTCGATTTGGATGTTCTCTTTTGTTCTGGGCGGCAAGTGCAGTATCTGTAACATTGGGCATATTTTGTAGTATTAAACACATATTTATACCGACTTCATCAGGCTCCAAAAATTCTTCACAAAGAACACAAAGAATGGCCTTCTCAGCTGCCATAGTTGCAACTCTTGCGTCATCAGAACAGGGTGTTCAACGCATCACCGTTTCTGTTTAAAAAACGTTGTGCAACGTTTTGTCGGGGCTGAACGCAGCCCTGGCGTTTGGAAAGAAAGGGAGAAATTATGACAGAATAACACGGCGGATATCGCATTTTACGTAAACTTTTAGATTGACTTTTCAATACCGACCAGATACAATACTTATTTTTGTAGGAACTCAATTTAAAAAAAAGAAGTGTTTATCGCATTTTGGCATTTTTATATATATATATATATATATATATATATATATATATATCGATCTATCTCTCTCTCTCTCTATCTATAATCTCTATCTCTCTCTCTCTCTCTCTCTAATATATATATATATATATTAGGGATGGGGCCGATCCGATCCAGTATCGGTATCGGGACCCGATACCAGCGTAATTCACGTATCGGATTTTCCCGATCCAACCTGCGGAGATATCCGATATCCATGAGTCATGTCTGCGCTCGCTTTAACGTCTGCTGAAATGACTCCAAAAGTGATTCCCACCGGCTAGTCTGCTAGCTGGCTGCAAACTGTGGAATGGATTTCCTGAACGGAGGCGCGGCTCAATGAGACACAAAGTTATGAGACACGCCCCCGCTCAGGAAATCCATTCCGCAGTTTGCGGCTAGCCAACAACGTCCGCTGTGTGAATATACTTCACACTGGAAACACCGCAGAGCAAGACAGCAAAATGCAATATTTGCAAAGCTGTAATTCAGAGCACTTTGAAGCTTCCTCGCGTCTTACAACACAACAAACGCAATCAAACATTTAAAAAAGCACCACGTTACTGTGCGTTCACATCAAATGCGAATAGCGCGTCAAATTCGCGTCTACCGCGTCTAGTTGGACGCTTGAATATTTTGAATCCATTCGCGCGTCGAGAAAAATTGACGTGCGTAAAAAGCAAAAGTTTGAAGCGAAACTGACGCGCGTCTGAGGCAAAATCCGCTTGTCTGTTTGCACGATGCTGATGTTGATCGAGCATTTACCGCATCGGAGCGAGGATCACCCTTCAGATAGTGTGTGTAATATGTTTACACTTGCACTTTTCTTATATTTCAAGACACAAGTATTTGACATTTTGGGAATGTAATAAATATTGACGTGACAATCAATTTGAAACCCTTACAGTTGCATATTTGTTTTCAGAATGGGATTTTTCCTGTTAACAGGATTTTCAATTTTTCTGACTTCCTTTTCTGACCTTATACTTACCTCAAGTTGCCTTTTGGGACATGCATGCATACATACCTACATAACATATCATTCATACTTGCCTGTTGAGAGAAGTTTATTTCAGCATCGTATAAAATAAACAATAATAATATTAAAGCAAACACAGCTCTGGTATCGGAATAGTATCGGTATCGGCCGATATCCAAATTCAGGTATCGGGATCGGATCGGAAGTGAAAAAATATGGATCGGTGCATCCCTAATATATATATATATATATATATATATATATATATATATATATATATATATATATTATCTCTCTCTCTCTCTCTCTCTCTAATATATATATATCTATCTATTATATCTCTCTCTCTCTCTAATATATATATGTATATATATGAGAGAGAGAATATAATATAATAATATCTATAATCTCTCTCTCTCTCTCTCTCTCTCTCTCTCTCTCTCTCTCTCTCTAATATATATATATGAGAGAGAGAGAGATCTCTCTCTCTCTCTCTCTCTCTCTCTCTCTCTAATATATATATATGAGAGAGAGAGATCTCTCTCTCTCTCTCTCTCTCTCTCTCTCTCTCTCTCTCTCTCTCTCTCTCTCTCTCTCTCTCTCTCTCTAATATATATATATATATATATAAAAATAAAAAGGTGTTTATCGCATTTTGGAACCAAACTCTATATACATATATACATATAATACACACACACACACATACATACATACACATTATTTTTATTTTAGGTAATATTTTGTTTCAAGTAATGACAATAATTTTTGTGGTTTTAGTTTTTAGTTCGACTATAATAAACCTGATAGTAACTTTTAAAATTTGGGTCTCTTCATATCTAGGTTTTTCTAGACTGTGTGAAATCCTGGTTCTTCACATGAAACTAACAGATGTACCGTCTGATATGGTTCTGATTTGCATGTTTAGGTGTCTTCGTCCACGGGCAGGATAACAGTGCCACGGTTGAGCGTGGGAGCAGTGTCCAGTAGGCCAAGCACTCCAACTCTTGGTCAGTTATTCCAAATACTTCCTGTATAAACTGAAACATCTCTAGCATCTAAAGGCACTGAGTTTTCAGGACACTTTGCATGCTCACGATTTCCAGCATACATTCATTGAGCTATTCGTAGATACATAATAATACACAAGAGCTATTAGTAGTTTTCCTTTGTTCTCTTTGGTGAACGAGCAAAATCTAAAACTCAATTTTCAGGATCCTCGTGTTTTTCAGGTACTCCATCAATGCAGACAGTGGGGACCAAAGTGGGAACACCTGTGTCACTGACCGGCCAGCGCTTCACCGTTCAGATCCCCAACTCACAGGCTGCCTCTGTCAAATCAGGTACAGTTTCCACCGTAGAACAAGCAGTTCTCTTTGTATGATCTTCTTGTATATTAAGGACCATGTGGAAGATTTTGTGCCAAATCAGTGAGCAGGTCAAAAGTTAAGCTATTAATTGAGCTACAGTACCTGTCAAAAGTTTGGAAACATTACTTTTCTTTTTTTGTCTCTTATGCTCACAATGCTGAATTTCATAAAAAATACAGTAAAAAAAAGTTTTTTTGTTGAAACAATGATACCATTCAAACATTTGTGGTAAGATCTAAAACAAAAAAGAAGAGAGAGAAATTAGTACTTTTTATTCATCATTGAAGGGGACCTAATGGCGCTTTTCCATTACCAGTACCAGCTCAACTTGACTCGCCTCGGCTCGGCTCGCTTTTCGCTCAGTTTTCAATTGCAAATAGTACCTCCACAATAGTCCCTGGTCGTCATAGCGACGCCACAGGAAACTGCAGGAAACGCAACACACACCCGCTACCCACACACAAAGCACAATGGAGGAAATCGCATCTGGCGCGTGCAATGATGACGCAGTGAATAGTGACGATTCTCTCTGACCAATCAGCAGTCTGCTGTGTTTTCACATCACATTTTAGTATCGCCTCAGCTTGCTCAGAACCTCGCCGGAGATGATACGAAAAAAGTACCTGGAAGCGAGGCGAGCTGGTACTGTGTAGTGGAAAAGCGCCATAATATGCAAAATTCACTTTTATATTGTTTTTGAACAGAATAATGGGTACACAATCACCCTGTTGTGGTAAAAATTCATCCACTCCGTTTGTTATTTTCCCCATAAATCTGAAACAGTGTCTCAAAACGAGCCGTTCAGGAATGTGCTCCAGTGTGACATCACACATGCCCCGCCCACGACTGGCGACAGAATCTGCCCTATTAGCTTAGCTCCTCCCCTCAGTGAACTGTACACAGTCCGCCATGTTTATCTCCTCGCCAGAGCATTTAACAGCAGCATTCAAGTAAGAAATATAAAGCTATAGTTATTCAATCAAGAGCAGTGAGTGAATTTCTGTTATTCTTTTGTTGTTTGATTCATTTTAATAGCATGTATAGCAGTAGGTACTGTATATTACGCTGCTTTCACTTTAATACACAGATCCAATATACACATGTCATTTCTTTCCTTGCCGTTTACGTTCACAGACATAACAGACTGTGTTTGTGAACTTGGTCAAAAACTCACAGTTTAAAGGGTTAGTTCACCCAAAAATGAAAATTCTGTCAGTAATTACTCCACCCACATGTTGTTCCAATCCCGTAAGACCTTCGTTCATCTTCGGAACACAAATTAAGATATTTTTTATTAAATCTGAGAGCTGGCTCACTCCTCCTTAGGCTTCTAAGACACTATAACTTGCTGGCCCAGAAAATGCATTAAAGACATCGTTAATATAGTCCAAGTGACTACAGTGGCTCAATCTTAAGTTTATAAAGCGACGAGAATACTTTTTGTGCGCAAAAACAAAACAAAAATAACGACTTTATTCCACTATTCATTTCCTTCTCTCTGGGCCTCGAGTTAGTTCACGTAGTGTTTTAGCGCAGCGCGTCTGTGTTGTACGTCACACGTAGGCTTACTATTGGCCGACGCTGGTCATGTGTGTGATGCGTGTGACGTGCAACACAGAAGCGCTACGCAGTTACACTACGTGAAAAAACTCGAGGCCCAGAGAGAAGGAAATGAATAGTGGAATAAAGTCGTTATTTTTGGGGGTTTTTGCGCACAAAAAGTATTCTCGTCGCTTGATAAACTTAAGATTGAGCCACTGTAGTCACTTGGACTATATTAACGATCTCTTTAATGCATTTTCTGGGCCTGCAAGTTATAATGTCTTAGAAGCCTATGGAGGAGTAAGACAGCTCTCAGATTTAATCAAAAAACTTCTTAATTTGTGTTCCGAAGATGAACGAAGGTCTTACGGGGTTGGAACAACATGAGGGTGAGTAATTACATTTACATTACATTTAGTCATTTAGCAGACGCTTTTGTCCAAAGCGACTTACAAATTGGGACTAGTGTTAATTTCGTTGACGAATAATTTTCGTCATTATTTTCGTCAACGACATTTTTTCACTGACGAAAACGAGACGATAACTAAATAAAAACTAGTTTTGAATGACAAAAACTATGACGAAAATCTATTGACATTTTTGTCAACGAATAAAAACTAGACGAAAATGTTAAATAGTGACGATTTGGGAAGCGATCCAGTCTGATGTCCTGCATTTGTGGTAGATGCGCACAATTGTACTGTAACGTGATCTACCCAGCGGCACACGAGTTGGCATTCGCTGCATGTCTCATAAAACGTTAAAACATGTAAACGTCTGGGAGAATGAGTAGAGCAGACATGAAGATCTGAATAAGAGTGACGATGCAAAAAAAGAGCTATATTCGGTACGGTTTTCTGAGCGCACACACCCGACCCGAAGCGTGCAGCCATTCACATAGACACCTAGCCTATACAGCGCACGAGTACAGAATTGAGCTGTCTGAATGGACAAATACACACAAATATTATGTCTAAATGTCCGTTTTGGAGAGTATTCACGTAAATGATGTCGGTTATGTCTTAAACTGTTGTGAGTGTATCTATGTGCATCAGTGCATTGGATCCGCATGTCATTGGACATGATCCGATGTCTTAAAGTGACAGTGGGTAATAAACCTAATGCGGTCTGTCCTTAATATTGATCAAGCAACAAAAGAAAAAGAGAAAAGTATTCACTGCTCGTTAATAGCTTTAATAAGGATTAATTATATTTAATTCATACAAATAAATATGTCTGCTTGAAAGAATAGAGAATGATGTATGCAAGTAGTTATAAAGAATTCATATATCATTCATTGAAAAGAAGACTGTCTTCTACTTTAGGAAAAGTGGTTTTATTTAATTTTAAGATATTTTTTAAGTTATAGTAGTTAAATCTGTATCTGTATTGCACGTTCAAACTTTAAAATCATTCATATTAGCAGGTTAATATATGTTTTCTCCGGGCGTATATGGGTTTGGAAATTTTAGAGAAATTCTAAATAAATGCATTTAAATTGAAACCCATTATATTTTAGTCGACTAAATCTACTGTAGATTTAGTCGACTAAAATCTTATTGTATTTCGTCGACTAAAACTAGACTAAAACTAAAACAATTCAGATGACTAAAATATGACTAAAACTAAATGGCATTTTAGTCAAAAGACTATGACTAAAACTAAATCAAAATTTGCTGTCAAAATTAACACTGATTGGGACTAAATTAAGCAAGTCATCGTGAAGAGGCAAAAACAACGCAAGAAGTGCTCAAAATACGAAGTTCAGGCATTATTCAGAGTAGCATAAGCCCTATAAGCGCGAATTTACAGGAAAAGTGTGTGTATAAATATAAAGTAGGAGGGAGCTGAGCCTGTGGCAGATCTGTAAGCAAGCGTCAATGCCTTGAACTCCGATGCGAGCAGAGAGAGGTAGCCAGTGCAGTGAGATGAACAAAGGAGTGACGTGGGCCCTCTTGGGCTCGTTGAAGACAAGACGAGCTGCAGCGTTCTGAATCATTTGTTGAGGTTTAGTTGCACATGATGGAAGTCCAGCCAGAAGAGCATTGCAGTAGTCAAGCCTAGTAATGACCAGGGCCTGGACGAGAAGTTGTGTTGCATGCTCAGTTAGGAAAGGCCTGATCTTCCTGATGTTGTACAGTGCAAACCTGCATGATCGAACTGTCTTTGAAATGTGATCTGTGAAGGTCAGCTGGTCATCAACTGTTACTCCAAGATTTCTGACCGACCTTGATGGGGTGATTGATGATGAGTCTAGTTGGATAGTGAAGTCGTGTTGCAGAGACGGATTGGCAGGGAGGACGAGAAGCTCAGTCTTTGCCAGGTTGAGCTGCAGGTGATGTTCCTTCATCCATGTCGAGATGTCCGCCAGACAGCTTGAGATCCGTGCAGCTACTGTGGGATCATCTGGTTGAAATGAGAGGAAGAGCTGTGTGTCATCAGCATAGCAGTGGTAGGAGAAACCATGTGCCTGTATGATGTGTCCCAGTGATGTGGTGTAGATGGAGAAGAGGAGGGGACCAAGAACTGAACCCTGAGGAACCCTTGTGGTCAGATGATGTGCTCTGGATGCCTCGCCTCTCCATGCGACCCTGAAGGACCTACCTGTGAGATAGGACTCAAACCAGTGGAGGGAAGTTCCTGTGATGCCCAGTGCTGAGAGGCTGGACATAAGGATCTGATGATTCACAGTGTCGAAGGCAGCAGACAGATCCAGAAGAATGAGAACTGAGGATTTGGAAGCAGCTTTTGCGATCCGTAGGGCTTCTGTGACCGACAGTAATGCAGTCTCAGTTGAGTGTCCTTTCTTGAAGCCGGATTGGTTGGCGTCCAGCTGGTTGTTCACAGACAAGAATGATGTTACTTGGTTGAAAACAGCTCTTTCAAGTGTTTTTGCAATGAATGGTAGGAGAGAGATAGGTCTGTAATTGTCTACAAATGATGTGTTTAGTGTTGGTTTTTTAAGCAGTGGGGTTACCCGAGCCTGCTTGAATGCAGTAGGGAAAGTGCCAGTATGGAGGGATGAGTTGATGATGTGTGTGAGTGCTGGTAGAAGTGTGGGAGAGATGGCTTATAAAAGGTGTGAGGGGATAGGGTCTAGAGGGCAGGTGGTAGGATGACTGGACATAATAAGTTTAGATACTTCTTCCTTGGTTAGCGGAGAGAAGGATGAGAGAAGGTTATTGGTTGTGGGAGAGGTTGGTCTGGGTTCCTGTGTGTGTGGAGCTGAGAACTGACTGCTGATAGTTGTTGTTTTGTTGGTGAAGAAGTTAGCAAAATCGTCAGCAGTTAAAGAGGAGGTTGGTGGTGGTGGTGGTGGACAGAGGAGGGAGTTGAATGTCTTGAAGAGTGATCGTGAGTTAGAGGCGCTTTTGATCTTGTTGTGGAAGTAGGAAGATTTTGCAGCATGAACATACAGAAAATGAAGAGAGGAGAGATTGATACATACTCAGGTCAGATGTTTCTTTTGATTTGCGCCATTTCCTCTCCGCTGCCCTGAGTTCGGTCCGATGTTCACGAAGAACCTCAGATAACCAGGGGTTAGAGGGAGTAGCACGTGCAGGCCTGGAGGAGAGAGGGCAGATTTTGTCTAGAGAAGAGGTTAGAGTGGAGAATAAGGTATCCGTTGCGGTATTCACATCCAGAGATGAGAATTGTGAGGGTGAGGGAAGAGAAGATGACACGGCAGAGGAAAGATTGGCGGGAGAAAGTGAGCGCAGGTTTCGTCTGAGAGTGACTGGTGGGAGGATTGGTGGTGCAGGGGTAGAGAGTTGTAGACTGAAAGTTATGAGGAAATGATCTGAAACATGGAGAGGTGTCACCAAAATGTTGTCTGTGATACAGTTGCGTGTGTAAACCAGGTCCAGTTGGTTGCCTGATTTGTGAGTACCTGTGGTGATGAGCCGTTTGAGATCGAAAGAGGCTAGGAGAGAGATGAAGTCTGTTGCATGTGGCTTTTCAAGATGAATGTTGAAGTCACCAAAGACTACAAGTGGGGTGCCGTCCTCAGGAAAAGAGGACAGCAGCACATCCAGCTCCTCTACGAAGTTTCCCAGCTGACCTGGGGGGCGATAAATGACTACAATATGGATCTTAATGGGAGTTGTAAGTGTAATAGCATGATATTCAATTGAGTTGTTGTTGCATAGAGAAGAGAGCGCTGAGTATTTCCAATTGTTAGAAATGAGAAACCCGGTACCCCCACCCCTCCCAGACTGGCGAGGGGAGTGAGAGAAAGAGAAATTGCTAGAGAGAGCAGCGGGGGTTGCCAAGTCTTCTGGACGAATCCAGGTCTCAGTCAAGCCCAAGATACTAAGAGTAGAATGAGATGTAAAGGCTGGAATAAAGTCAGCTTTATTGACTGCTGACTGACAATTCCATAGACCCACGGAAAGAGAGAGAGGTGTGTGTGAGGATGAGAGAATGGGACGCAGATTAGCAGTATTGCGCTGCCTTTTGTGAATGATGAAAGGGCGTTGCTGAGAGATAACAGGAATGTATTTAAAGCACATGTTGAGTAAGGAGGAAAGGATAAAAGTGGGAGAGGAAAGGGCGAAGAAGATACTTAAGTGCCTTTCTGGTGTCCTCGCTCGGTGGAGTCGTGCAGGTAGAGTCAATGGTCTTTACCCGAGTCGGTCTTCACACGAGGAGGCTGAACACGAGAGCTGAACGCTTCCGCGACAGCGCGCAGACTACAGGGATATAGTGCTGTCACCGCCTGAGTGAGGACAGCTGTGTCGCTGAGCAATTAAGGCAATACAGCGAAAATGTCCCAAATCGAAACTGCTAAAAGCCAGTACTTAAGTGCAATTAAACAGCAATAATAATAATAATAATTTCCACTCGCGGCTGTTAGAGTATTAACGCATCTAGATAAAATACAGATTTGTGAGAAGGTAAAAATGAAAAGTAAGCAGAGAATCGAAGATACACTTACCTTGAGTCAAATACAATACTGAATTACAGCAGAACTGGTGTATTTCGAAAAAACCACTTGCGCACGCTCTCGCCGCGTTCACTAACTGACTGCTACTTAATTACTGACAGAATTTTCATTTTTGGGTGAACTAACCCTTTAAGCGCAATAAGACGTGAAAGAGAACGTAGTTTAATTCTCACGAGACGCGCCGTCTGACATCCAGCTTTCTGTGCACGAGCTTCGGATATGTGCGCTCAGAAAACCATATATCAGAAGTTTAGACTGATATGGCTTTAAAGCACATGCAGATAATAAACTATGATGATGATGAACTGAAATGTCAAATAAATGCTGCTCATTGAACTTTCTATTCATCAAAGAATCCTGAAAAAATGATGTCCATTTCCAAAAAAATGTTAGGCAGTACAACTGTTTTCAACATTGATAGTAATAATAACAATAAATGTTTCTTGAGCACCAAATCAGCATATTAGAATGGTTTCTGAAGAATTGTGTGACACTGAAGACTGGAGTTATGATGCTGAAAATTCATTTTTGCCATCCCTGGAATAAATTGCATTTTAAAATAAATTCAAGTAGAAACCTGTTCTTTTAATTTGTAATATTTCACAATATTACTGAGAGACTTATTTCAAAAACACTTTAAAAAGAACTTTTGACAGAAATAAAAACATGACAGGCTTTAAGAAAATGTAGTGAATTACAGAGTTAATTATTTAATTTGTTTTCGTTCACAGCTACTCCTACCACTCCCACGGTTCAGAATGTCCTCATCAACCCCTCTCTCATCGGCTCCAAGAACATCCTCATTACTACCAATATGGTGTCGCAGAATTCATCTAGTGACTCTACGTCTCTTAAGAGGAAGCATGAAGATGAGGATGACTATGATGCTTTATGACCTGCTGTTGTTTCTTACTAGTATGGAAGCAAAAGTGATTATGTAAATAAGCATTTGATAACTCTGAATTTGCCTTTCAGTAGTATTGTCTTGTTTAGAATATTACCATTGCATATTACCATTTATTGTTAATTTTTGTAAGTAAAAAATAAATCAAATTAAAATAATAAATTGTGTTTTGTTGTTTATGTTTCACAGACTTCATTTAGTGGTTGAGTTAATTATGGTGCAAAAAAATCTTGATCACCCTGAGCCAGTTTAATAAATAATTTAATTATTTAGATAATTTATACTCAATATTAGGTGTAAATAGTTCTTATGAAATCAATGAAATGCCAGCAGAGGGAGCTAGTTAAACAAGGGCTCTTACTCCAGGAGGCTGACACTGGTATATGCTTATGGTCTATTACCTGTATACTGATATAAATTAGAGGCAGCAAACGAGAACGGAACAACATTTTTACATAGAAACAAAATCTTATGAGCACATATTAAAAAATAGCTATTATTAAATATGTATTTCAAAGTGTTTTTTTTTTTTTCTAGATTGAGAACGATTGAAAATAAATAATGCTGAGCTCATTTGAAGTTGTTTTTTTAAATATATATATATATATATATTCTCATTGCACATATTTCATGTGTATCCTAAGCATGTTAACTGACTGAAGTGCTTTTTTATTTATTTTTTACCAGATAGGAGGGGGTTTTAATAGAGCTAATAAAATATGTTCCTTCAATTTTATAGTCCAGTAAGAACTTTTTATTAAGACTTTATATCTTATTTAGGTTTTCATTCTGTTTGGTTCTAATGATTTAGCTTTAATCTTTTAAAATGCGTCAGTCTTCTGATTGCATAAAACGATGAAACATCCTTCTGTAGTGTCGAAGTGCCGTAGTGCAACTGTTTGCTGTTTACTTCACTAGCCAGTCACGTAGACTCTTACGTAAATGTCAAGAACAGCTCTGTGATTGGCTGAGAGGAGTGTCAATCAGACGTCCTTCATCCAATAGTCTCGTTACTCCCTCTCAAACTATGGCGGCCATGTTGTATCCGCGGGGGATTGGAGGCTGCTCGGAACCGAGTCTCTCGTCAGTTAGGAGTACATGGTGAGGCTCTCGGGCTTGAACTCGTCTGGGTTTTACACCATCAGAGATCTACACTCCTCGCCATGAGCCGTCCGTCCTCGACGGGTGGTGCGGCTGGGGGACTCGGAGCTGGTAAAACAGGAGGAAGTAAGCATGGAGGAACAGCCGCAGCCACAGCCGCCGCTGGGGTCTCTGGCTCTGTCCCGGGCTCTGGTACTGTGCCCGCGGTTGCTGTTACCCTTCCAGCCGTTGCCCTACCGGGACAGTCAGCAGAACTGACAGCGTTGTTTGAATGCCCGGTGTGTTTCGACTATGTGCTGCCTCCGATATTGCAGTGCCAGGCTGGGCATCTGGTGTGTAACCAGTGTCGGCAAAAGCTCAGCTGTTGTCCAACCTGTCGCGGCCCTCTTACGCCGAGCATAAGAAACTTGGCAATGGAAAAAGTTGCATCTAATCTACCGTTTCCGTGTAAGGTAAGAACAACCCCGAAGCACGAGTGAAATGCATTCACAACTTTCTTAATAACCAATCCAGTCCCTGCCAGGTTGTTTCATTCTGTCCTGTATGATGATGGCACACAGGCAGCCATGAGTTTAGAAAGTGTGCTCATATCCTGTAACTAAAGCTCAGATGCCACAGGTGTATTACATCAAGCCAAGAACATGCAGCCCTTCTCCTTCATTCATATTTTTCAGTCACCTTTCGGTTATATTTGAAGTGACATATCTAGCTGAAGTGTGTATTTTGTCTTAAAATACTTCATTATCTATTCTTTATTCTAGCTTAATATTCAGTTGTTCGTAAATGGATATCATATCACTAAAATTCAAAATTCTATTTTGAGCATCCCTACCAAAACGACATATCAACATTGTCTCAACCAATGGCGTGTGTTTGGGGGCGGGGTTATCCTTTTGTTCAACTAATGACAAGCAGGGAGGCGGGGAGTGTTTCGGAAACCTGTGTGAGAACATTCATTGTTGTTTTTTTGTATTTCCGTTTGGTGACGCTAGGGGCGCAGAAATTACACTTTAGCTTTAAAATTTGTGATGGGGGTCATATAGGCTGTGCCGTCATTCACTATTCCCTACATTAGTCCACTAAAATAGTTCACTTGAGAGAGTGAATGAAAACTAGTGAGTGAATTCGGACACTGAGTGTACCGGACGGGCTGCCGCTTTTGCATAGTTTGTGCTTGCTGTTCAATAATCATGGCAGCTCCAGTTGTTATGAAAATATTTATCTTGAACTCTGTCATGGAAACTGTGTGAACCTTAGTTAAACAATTTAATAATCAGTTAAAAAGAAACTTAGGCTATACTTGTATGATATTACGCTGTGGCCACATTGAACCAGCGGTTTGGAAAATGGATGGATGGATGGATGCATGATTCAGTCGAAGGCGTCATCTTCTGGTATGACTTGGATATCTATTTGGCGCACGACTCTCACAGACAGTGCATTATGGGTGCACTCCAGTCGTTGAGTGTATATCATTTGTACACTCGTTATTGCGTTGCATTGTGGGATTGAATAAGTGCACTCAATAATGTCCACTATGGTTTCGGACACCACTACAAATGGCTGTTCCTTCAAATAGTGCCCAATTTAAGGGTATTGGGGCGATTTTGGACATAGCCATAGTTTCACAGGCCCCCCATCATACTCTTAGATATATCGTTATGGATATATACACATATAAATTGTCTTTACTTGCAGTACAGAGTCGTTCACAAGCTGTTTGCGCAATAAAGAGCTGCATGCCTCACCGCATACGATTAAAAACATTTTCAGGTTTTCCACCTCATCCTGTGCTTTTTTTCCATCGTATAAATTATACTGTTATTATTTTGGTGTGAGAAAGCGCTACAAATAATTCAGTGCTTGACTGAAGTGTCCAAATGAACCAAAATGAATCAAAAACATTTTCAGACTTTTTGCAAACCTAGCAGTCCCACCAAGATTTCCTGAATTTCCTTTCTTTTTCTCTATTTTTTTCTTTTCCTTTTCCTCTTCCTTTCTTTCTTTTTGCAGATTTTGTCATCAAATGACTGACTAATAACTGATTTTGTGGTGTAATTCAGGGATCAGTCATATTTTACTGGGGTAATTACTGGAGCAAGTTTGATTGCTTTGTTTAAATATAAGAAGTCTTATTAAAACCTTGCTTGACTTGGTTTTGCTTGTTGGACCAGAAAGATCTGAATTCACTCTGAATGAGTTCTAACTCTTGATACAGCATTAAACACTAAGATCAGTTCACATTTTTTCACCGTACCACTGCAGCATTGCTGCAGTGTGTTGTAGCTTTCTGGGCAGTTTGAGCTTAAAGTTTTCTGTTGACTGGCCTGAAACTCCTTGATTACATCATCAGTACATTAAAGTTGTATTCTCTATGTTATCACTGGTTGAAAGTTGATCACTACCCTTGTTCCCTGGGGTAATGTTTCCTCCTTACAGTGGCTATAATCAGGACATGGCAACTGGTACGTGATGTAGTGCAGTCTGTGATACAAGCCATCAGTAAAGGAAAGTAAGCCTCAACATTTGTGGTGAAAGTAAAGCTTGCTCCACTGTTGTTTCAGCAAAGGGCTTTGTCAGTTAGTTGTTCGATGCAATGTGCTAACATCATTATATAATAAAAAAAAATAAAAAAATTGTGGAGGGATGTTGTGAAAATGCTCGTTTTGGCATTTTTATTGCAATCTATTAATTTTATTAAAATTGTTCTCTCTTTGGCCCTTGGAATAAATAATAGATCGTTTTATTTTGAGGTCATTAAATTGTATTTTTGGCCAGGGGAGGACATTGAGACCTGAAAGTTCTATAGTGTATATAGTACTTTTTTATTTCAAGTGGTCAAGAAAAAATGTTTCTCATGAATTTGCCTCTTTAAGATGAGGAGGTATGACACTATATGACTTCTGCGGAAGACAAAAGAAGATATTGTGAAGAGTTTGGTTACCATGCGCTTGATTTTTCTGAACAAAGAACACTAAAGAATTTCTCAAAAAAGCTTCCTTTGTGTTGTACATAGGCTAATAAAAGTCATACAGGTTTAGAACGGCATGAGGGTGAGTAAATTATGACAGAATTACATTTTTGGGTAAAAATAATACGATTAAAAAAATGTAAAGTCAAAATAAGCTAATTAATAAGGTACTGTTTTATATATTTAGGAACTGTTTTTAATATTTCCTGGCTATCTTTGCATGCATGCTATTCTAAATGAAAACAAATAAAAATTGGCCATTTAAATAAGCGTGGCTGCTTTGTATACAGGGGTTACCAGGGTAACCATTATATTTCTGCTATTCCATAAGAGCCACATATGACAATTCAATTTTATTTCAATTCAGCCCACAGCAAATATTGACTTGTCTAGTCAGTGTTACTGTTGTTACAAGGTGTTCGGCCATACACTGATGACATTACTGCCTCAACTGTCATGTAGCATTTTTTTAATAGAAAATATAGTTCAATTTGACAACAGATGCTACATTTATAAACTGAAAGTGTCTGCTGCGTTCCATAGCACAGTGCAGCATGAGTCCGAACAGACAACACAACTTGTATACCTTAACTTGTTAACTTGCATCCCCATTTGGAACCCAAATCCAAGAAATGGCATAACCCGTCATGTTACGCATCACATTTGAGCTTCTGCAAGAACCAATGAGGTTCATTCTCATGTTACACATCACGTTTGAGCTTCTGCAAGAACCAATGAGGTTCGTTCTCGTGTTACGCATCACGTTTGAGCTTCAGCAAGAACCAATGAGGTTAATTCTCATGTTACGCATCACGTTTGAGCTTCAGCAAGAAACAATGAGGTTAATTCTCATGTTACGCATCACGTTTGAGCTTCAGCAAGAACCAATGAGGTTAATTCTCATGTTACGCATCACGTTTGAGCTTCAGCAAGAACCAATGAGGTTCATTCTCGTGTTACGCAGCACGTTTGAGCTTCAGCAAGAGCGAGTCTAGCAGTTGAGATTCTTTATAGACTTGATGCGACAAACTGGTAGTTGGCGTGACTGAAATCGCTCAATTTCATGTAAAATATCTTCATTTGTGTTCCTGAAGATGAATGAAAGTCTTACAGGTTTGGATCAACATGAGGGTGAGTAATTAATAACTACCTCTTTCATTGTATATGTGAAGGTCTTAAAAAAGGTCTTGAATGCATTTAATTTGATTTGAAAAACCCTGCAGATACTCTTCCACATTCCTAAAAATGATTTATTCGGTTTATAAGAAACATGCGCTTCGGGAGAAGTGGAAAAGGAAACGGAAGACTTGGATCTCAGTCGTAGTGTCCTAGCAGCACACCTCATGTAGGATGTCCGTTTGGAGCTCGGCCCAGAGAGTCTGGCAGGAGGTGAGCAGTTCCTCAGAGCTGTCACTGAGATAGGATGCTTTCCTCACACGCCAGGCTCTGTGTCCGGCTGGCATACGCAGCCAGATTAGACATGGATACACTTAGTCCCCTCAGGCTTGGGCATTTATTTTGCCATGTGAATCTATTTTCAGCCTGTTCAGCGGGTTTGTTAAGACACAAGCTGATGTCACCATGAATAGTGGCGGGTGCAAAGCGAATTAGAGGTTTGTAATGATCCTCATCAAACCCTGTTTAAATAGGAGAGCACCACAGTGTGGCGAACACTGGGGACACCGGGCCACTGTGTATTGCAGCACTGAGTGAAATACTCGTCCAAGCATCTGTCCACACGAGACAAAAGGCTCTGCTGCCCTTGAAAATCAGTTTGTGCATGGTTTTGATTTCTTATATTCTTGTTTACAAGATTTATTCTCACATAATTCTTAGCAAAAATCTTCATCATTACCATAGTTTACCCTAGAGAATGTAGACAACATCAGGCAGGCTGACGTTTAGTCATTTTGATACTTTTGGTATTGTTCTATAAGTGTCCACTTGGCTGGCTGTTGTCAGCATAGATATGTATAAGTAGACGCCACACTCCATCGCCTCAGACACGTCTGCTCTCCTGTCATCTAGCAACGGTCAGCGTGTCGTCACTCACAGTAAGAATCAATGATGCAGCTTCTGGTTGTGAAACCGTCAAGAATTAAATTCCCGAAGAAATGGGATGACCTTTCATAGGAGAGAATGTGTTGGTTTGTGTTTTTGTATTAACTCAAATTACATGTTTTTACTATGGTACTTTTACTGTGTTAACGTTTTAATGTCTTGTTGTCAGCTGGTGCCTTCGTCTTGTTGTATTGTGTTAGTTTAGCCAAATCATCTGCTTAAGTCATTTATAGATTTCATATATAGATATTCATACATGCGTCTACCTACGGTTGCAGACGCTCAGTCTACTGGCTTGCGAACGTTCACGGACCGCTCCAATATGGCGGACAGCTTGCGTATAGCGGCCCATTGAAACGGCCCCTAATGTTGTCAGTCCATTGTAATGTCTGTTTTCTTGGTTTTAAATTAAACAAAACATTACCTAAAATAAAAATAATGTGTGTGTATGTATATGTATATGTATGTATATATATATATATATATATATATATATATATATATATATATATATATATACACACACACACACACACACACACACACACACACACACACACACACACACACACACACACACACACACACACACACACACACACACACACACACACACACACACACACACACACACACACACACACACACACACACACACACACACACACACACATACATACATACACACATTAAATTAAAAAGAATTACTCAATTTCAACTTTTGTAAAGGTTTTATAAACATGCTAAACAGTATTTGTTTAGTTATAATTTGCTAATGTCTTTCATTTTATTTAAATAAAGTTTATTTAAAAGCAAAACTAAATTAGTTATATATATACACGCACACGCACACACACACACACGCACACAATTTTAACATATATTGTTGTTATGCCCCTCCTGAAAAAGAGCATTCTTGGTACCACTGATCTCTATCTCTACACACAGATATAGATATTTTGTGATATTTGTTTTAGTTCCATAGTACATATAATTTAAAAAACATATTGTTTTTGTGGCACATTTTTTGGCTACATAACTCCTTTCTTCTTTTTTCTCAAATATAGGCACACAGACCCAAGCATGCTGCTGATCATAAAACGCATAGACAAATATTTTCACATGCAATATTATACAAAATACACACACACACACAATCATGCACAGAGATCTCCAGGCACTCAGTGTCAATTTAGTAAAGAAATGGAAGGATTAATGAGAAATCTGCCGTTTTCACACATGAGCTGTGCTGAGAGGTGGATCAAAAGAGCATTTTAGCGCACCGCGTTTCCTCCCCCTACTGTAAGAGCTGAGGAATGAATGTGAGCAGCCCCTAATTAATTTCACAGATGAGTTGCTCACGGGGTGACTCGCTCGCCCCTCTGCAGCTGCATGTGTTGAGAAGGGACACGGTCAGCATATTGACGTGTGAACTTCAGAGGGCAAAGAATGACAGAAATGAAAGACCGATTTTGTGTATCTCCTTGGAGGCCGAACGCAGAAAGGATGACTGAAGTGAAGTGTTAAGGTTAACGCAGAGTGCTTTTAATGGCATCTGTACATTAATTCGCCAGAGGTAATGTAGGACTCTTCAAGGATCTGTGTGGTCGATAAAGTACAATTGTTGTTTGTTGACATTTCCTGCATCATAATACCTCCTATTTCTGCACTGGAAGATCACACTAGCAGAGATTATAACAGTGAGCATTTTTTTTTTTTTTTAAATGTCTTTTTGCCACTGTAGAGAGACTAACAAACCCCCCAAGTCACATTCCCAATGGGTCAGACAGCAAATGCAGTGAGTTTGCTTCCTTCTCTAAGAAAATCAATAATATCATAAAGGTGATCAGCACATCCTTGAGTTGTGCTGAGGTCAGACAGATCAGACCACATCAGCAGAAAGTAGTTTACTATGATTTCGAAGCAAAATTTTGGAAGAAACCGTACAGCACCTTAAAACATCAGCCTGCGCCCTTGACGCACTTCCCACATCTTTTTTCAAAAGTGTGTTAAACTGTTCAGAAGCAGATCCTCTAGAAGTGGTAAACTCCTCACTTCTCTCCGGGAGTTTTCCAAAGTCCCTTAAAACTGCAGTTGTCAAGCCTCTCCTGAAAAAGAGCAATCTGGATAAGACTGATCTTTATCTAACGTGCAATATTTTTTCTGAACATTGACCATATGGAAACTCCGTACTATAGTGGAATTGCACTGATGTGCAATTTTTTTTCATTATTATTTGGAATTGCTGTTTTTTTAGGGTGGGAGTGGAGGGGTATAGATAATGGCATCAATTATATGCATTTATTCATTTTTTGGGGGAAGTGCCATGATATAATATATGCATAACAAACACAATTATATTACACAATTATACAGCACAGCAATATTTTAAGGAAAGAGCAGAAAGAATGCACAGTTAGCTGTTTTAGATCTGTTTAAAGAATGCATGGTAATGAGGAAACTAATACTAACTGTCACTGCTGCTTCTTGCTGATTCAGTGGATATTTTCTCCACACCGTCACTTGTCATTATCGCATACAGTGCGGAATACAATATAAACACCTCTCAGCTCCACTGAAGTGCACACATTGTCTGGACTATTATATCCATTAGTCATATTACACAGCCACAACTGAAATCATAAAAAATAATAAAAATTACTAGTATGGATTATTCAGTGGTTTCTTTGGTTGCGGTCACATCAAGCTATGAGCATGTGAAATTACTTTGGACCCTGCAGCGCATAAGTTTGTGTGAAAGGATGTCATTAACCCCCAGTTTCACAAAAAAGGCTTAAGTCTAGTTCCAGACTAAAATGCATGTTTGAGCTGTTTTAAATGAATGCAACTTGCACTGAAATATTTTTAGATTGTTTTGTACATTGTTTTGTCTCAAGATGCACACCAGTAATGTTTTTTTCTAGAGCACGTTTATAAAAGCTACTTAAAGGTCCTCATTAAACTAAGGCCTAATGCTGGCTTAGTCTAAGCCCTGTCTGTGAAACCAGGCCTGAGTGTTAAACAGTTTTGTTATTTTACTCAAGTACACACATCAAATACTTGAGTTAAACTACAGATACCCTAATCAAATATTACTCAATTAAAAGTATCAAGTACTATTTTTCCATTTTACATGAATAAAAGACAAAAAGCACTTGATTTTTAAGGTACTTGTGTATAAAAGTACTGATCGATTAACCATTTATTTATTTATACTAGCCAGCACTTGTCATACTAGTGATTATTAGGGGTGTGTGATATTAAAACGTGACGATATTTGAGGTGAAAAGCTGTCTTGAGAGATCAGCATGACTGTGTTGAGTTTGCAGCGAAACCTTTCACAGTGCTTGCATTATTTGCACTGCAGGTTTTAGAGTGAAGCACAGCACTATTTACATGAGCGCAGGTTACGAGTTTCTTCCATTCACAGTAAATGCTGCTCCACAAGAACTCAGCCTCCGAATGTGCTTTCTGTTTAGGTTTCCAATAATGTGCCTTTGGAAATGCATAAAATCTGAGGCGTTTTGTGTTTCACAGCGAAGCGTTGCGCTATTATCATTTATATGCATGGAGCGCGTCTCAGCAGCTTTGTTGAATGTGTAGTATTACGTACTACTTTCGCCATTTTGTCATTGACCTACAAGTTGATCATGTGATGTGACCTACCAGTGTCAGTCGCGTTGCTTCACTACCATTCATAAATCCTCTCCTGTGGCCTCATGGGATAGTAAAGTGTCTATCATATGCACACTTAAGTAGTGAGTCATCCGGGTACTTTTTGCCTACTCTTTTATCAGTATTGTAAATTCGGACATACTGTTTTTTTGCCCTACTATATAGTAGGGAAGTATGTAATATCAAATGCAGTCTCTCTCTGCATATCCTGCAAGTTTGGGTTGCTTATAACATTCATCTGGGAACGCAACGTACGTCATTTCACCAGATTTGTAACGTAAATCATTTATAAACTTAAGCCAACACAGGAGAAAACATCTAGATGTTTCTAAACATGCGAACTGTAGTTGGTCACGATTTCGAAGTTTAACCCCTCGCTCGAGTTTGCATGTATTGATGTCCACATGTTCTTGTCCAAGAAATTACAGTGGCTGTAGCATTTGTAGCATTTATAATTAAATGTTTGGCCAGTATTAAATAAAGATATGATCTGCTGTAAAGTGAAACAACACGCAGGCATTGGTTATAATATATAATGTATAGGAGTTGATTGTTTATTATGTTTGTTACATTTTGTATTTTTAATCGTGTTGTTCAATAAAACTATACGATTACTTACTTTTGATACTTTATTTGAACCAATTATTATTATTGTCTCATTGTTATTAAATAGCCTATGTATTTTAAGTCATTTTAAAGACTATTGTTGTTCACTTAAGTCTATTTTTATTACCACAAAAATGATTTGATTAACCGTCAAAATAATCGACAGATTACTCGATTACCAAAATAATAATTAGTAAAAGTTTCTTAAAATAAAAATACTGTATCTGATAAAGTACAGATACTTAAAGGGATAGTTCACCCAAAAATGAATATTCTGTCATGATTTACTCACCCTCATGTCGTTTCAAACCCATAAGACTTTCGTTCATCTTCGGAACACAAATGAAGATATTTTTTAGATATTAATTTTGGAGATTAATATTTAGTAAATAAAGTGGTAAATGGTGTTTTTTTGCGCAAACAAAGCACTCTCGTCGCTTCATAAAACTGAGGTTAAACCACTGGAGTCACGCGGATTACATTTATGATGTCTTTACTTGGCCTTGAAAGTGGCTGTCAAAGGAGGGACAGAAAGCTCTCAGATTTCATTAAAAATATCTTAATTTGGGAAAGTCTTGCGGATCTGGTAATTAATGACAGAATTTTCATTTTTGGGTGAACTATCCCTTTAAGTCGTACAGTAACAAAGTAAAAATAGTTTACTGTACACCACTGGTGTTATATAAAAACGTACTTTTTCAGATGTTATTGCTGTTAATATCAGTACATTTTCATCTGCAGCCCACACTCAGTTTCTAAGCTTTACTGTCAACCATTTCTATGGAACAAAATATGACTGAATAATAATAATAATAATAATATGATATCATTCCTTTTTTTGGTTTCGGTCTTCCCAAACCAGCCATGTTAGTCTTGAGAGACCTTATACAGTAGCTAGCGCATGTTCTAGTAGCTTGTTTTTTGTTTTTTGTTATGTTGTTGCCGTTTCAGGCATTTACCTCCTCCACTTTATTAGGAAGAACAAAGTAATAGCACATTTTCTGTGCAGCTCTTTATTATATGAACAGAATTGCTTTTCATCACGCTCTGAGCAATTTCATCCTCAGCTCCGTCTTCAAATTGGATTATCTGATGCAGTGGAATGCACCCAAGCTCCTTCTTCCTCCCGCTCTCTCACTGTACAATGTGAGGACGCCTATGGAAAACAGTATTGAGCTTTGGTGCCATGTCAGCAGCATTTTGTATCAGCCCCGTGGGCACACTGATGCGTCGCTCCTCACTTCTTCTGCACATTAATGATGGACGCAGCGATCCTTGACCACATTCTGCTCGGCCTGTTTAATGATGCGACATCTGCCTCGCGTATGATTCTGCCCGAAGCGCGCAACCTTCCAGTGGCTCTCTAGCGATCATGGCTCACTGGCCACAAGGAAAATGGCCCATCGTGGAATCCAGACAGGGTAATGGAATATAACGATCCGCACAAAAAGCAGTTAATCATTTAAAAGTTAATAGGTTAATTGAGCTCTCTGTGACAACTTTTAAAGGAAATCTTTGTGAAAAAGAAGCACACTTTGGCATGTTTTTAAAAAGAATACTTATTACGGAAATAAGAATATACCTAAATTTTCGGACACCTAATTGCATGTCATTTACAAATAAATGAAATTGCATTATAGTTTTTATGATAAATGCAATAAATGGTTTAAGTACATTTTTATATGTCATTTCATAATTACTTCTATTGTCTGTTGAAATACGGTTAAAGTGTACTGCCGAATGTACAAACATTTATGGTAAACAAAAATATACTTTAGTGTAATTTCTATTGAAACTTTTATGGCATAAATTTGTATTTACAAATGATAGTAACTATCATGACGTAATGATAGTTGCAATTTAGTACATTTAGAAAATATTGACTTTAAATGTAGTGCTAAATAACACGCTACAGTTAAAATAATAATCTAGTTCTTAAAATGTGCTTTAGTTTGTTAGTCACATCAAAATAAGTGTACTTTAAAATGTGTAATTAATAATCATAATGTAATTATTAATGTCATCTCATGTTGTTCCAAACCCCCCTCCATACAATGAGAAGTCAACAGGGAGGTCGGGGACCATTGTTGTTTTGGACTTAATTGACTTTCATTGTGTGGGAAAAATGAATGAGAATTTTTTCATAATAGCAGAATTCAGTCAGTCATATGGTTTTGAAACAACATGAGGGTGCGTAAATAATAGCATAATTTTAATTTTTGGGTGAACTCTTTAAGTCAAACATTGTGACCTGGATTTTCGCCATTTGTATATGGTTTCAACAATGGTTTCTTATTTGAAAAAAAGCTTCTGAACTGTAGACTTAAATTTGCATCTGGACGGTTTGCTGAATTTTATTGAGTTTAACCTTCGTCCCTCATCGCTTAAGCTTTGTTTAATGTCCATTATAGCGCAGTCAATGAGCTCTTTAGCCAGCCGTAATCAATCCCTTACTGGGTGACCTTTCCTCATCCCATTAAACTAGCGAGCACTTACCTTAAATCCATGGATGAGTTAAATAAGCTAAGTGAAGGGGCCTACCAATCCTCTTTGTAAATATATAGCTTAATATCTTCCCTCCCCAGATCAGTTCCTCGACGTGAATATGGTTAAAGGAAGTCAGGCGAGATTAATGGGATGGCTCAATTGTCTCGGTTTCAATCATCTTCTCTTTGTAGCCCTTCTTCTACAGCCCGTCTCTGTCCCCATCCAGCTGCTTCCTTAGTAACTTGGCCATTCACTTAACGGAGCCTTTTAATCAGGGGCCATTTGGAGCAACGAGAGCTCTATGAGAGACGGGCAGCTTGGACTATTGTGCCTGAACTGAATGATTCCCAGGAGGCTAAACTGGAGGGGACACCGCGGTTTGTCATACAATGGGGCTCAAATTGAATGAAAGTGCAATTTAACCTTGTTCTACCCAATTAGGATTTGAGGAATAGAAGAGATTGATGGTTGGACATGCCACTAGACAGATTTTCAAACCAGTGATTTGTAGGTCTCCTGTCATGGCATGTAATATTTGGTGAGGCTGAGGTGGAATGTTGTATGATTTAAGTTTTTTTTTTTTTAAGAAATTAATTCTAATCAATACTAAGAAATATTATTAAGGACCAAATCAATCAATTTGAAATGATTTCTGAAGGATCATGTGACACACTCTTTCACTTGCCCCTTCAAAAAATGCGTCAATGTCGAGCCCTATGCGTGGTGATGAGCCAAAACATTATGACCAGTCACAAGTGTGTCGTTATTAATGTCTAGATAGATTAGATGGTAGGCTAAGTAAACAATCAGTTCTCGTAATCAACGTGTTGGATGCAGGAGAAATGGGCAGGAATAAAGATCCAAGGAACTTTGACTTGGGCCAAATTATTATGGCAAGTCGACTGAGTCAGAGTATCTCTGAAACGACAAGGCTTATGGGTCGTTCCCGGTCAGCAGTGGTGAGACTTTACCAACAGTGGTCTGAGGAGGGACAAACCACAAACTGACCACAGGGTGTCTGGCGGCCAAGGCTCATTGATTCACGAGGGCAACGAAGGCTATCCAGCCAACAGAAGATCTACTGTGGCATAAGTCACACAAAATTTTAATGATGGTTATGGGAAGAATGTGTCACTACACACAGTTCATCGCACTCTGCTGTATATGGGGCTTCGTAGCCACAGACCAATCAAAATGCATATGATGACCCCTGTCCACCATTGAAAGGGCACGTGAGCATTGGAACTGGACCTTGAGGCAGTGGAAAATGGGTCACCTTGTCCGATGAGTCCTGTTTTCTTTTACATCACATGGATGACCGTGTACGTGTGCACCGTTTACCTGTGGAAGTGATGGCACCCGAATGTACTGTGGGACGACGACAAGCCGGCTGAGGGAGTGAGATGCTCTGGGCAATATTCTGCTGGGAAACCGTGAGTCCTACCATTCATGTGGACGTAAATTTGACGTGTTACCTACTTAAACATTGTTGCAGACCAGGTACACCCCTTCAGGACAATGGTTTTCACTGGTGGAAGTGGCCTCTTTCAGCAGGATAAAGCAACTGCCACACTGCACACATTGTTCAGGAATGGTTGATTGATTCATATGACTCATATGATGAAGAGTTCAATCTGTTGCCCCTCTCCAAATTCACCAGATCTCAATCCAATTGAGCATCTGTAGGATGGGCTGGACAAACAAGTTTGATCAACGGCGGCTCCACCTCAAAACCTACAGGACTTGAAGGATCTGCTTCTAACGTCTTGGTGCCAGAGACCACAGGACACCTTCAAGGGTCTCAGAGAGTCCATGCCTCGGGAGGTCGGCGCTGTTTTGCATATTAGGCATTTGGTCATAATCTTTTGGCTAATGACAACATCTGTTACATTTGATGATATTTTGATGATGGCTGTGATTGTGTTTAGTAAAATGTTGTTGTTACACCATGGCTGTGTCCAAAATCGCCCTCTATACCCTTAAATAGGGCACTATTTGAGGGAACAGCCATATGTAGTGGTGTCCGAAACCTTAGTGGACGTTACCGAGTGCACTCATTCAGTCCCACAATGCACCGCAATGAGTTTACAACCGATGTAACCCTCAACGGCTCGGGATTACCCATAATGCACTGTCTGTGAGTTGCGGCAAATTAATTCCAGTGTCTCGCCAGAACATGGCGCCTGCAACTGAATCATCCATCATCCATTTTCCAAACCAGTGGTCCAATGTGGCTACATTGTAATATCATACAGTATAAATATAAATATGAAGTATAAATTATTATTTAATTGATTAAATTGTTTAATTAAGGGTTATACATGCTAGTTTCCATGACAGAGTTCAAGATAAATATTTTATTACTGGAGCTGCCAGTTTGCTAAGTTCCAAATAATTATTAAACAGCAAGAACAAACTATATACAAGCTTCATCCCTTCTGGCTTCCTTCTTTCACTCCCTCAAGTGGACTATATTAGTGGAGTAATGTATGATTTCAAACACAGCCCATGTGTACATGTAGGCAGTTTTACATGGCCTTTAGTTCTCCTGTGGATGAATGTTTTATTGCGCCGAGATATCACATCAGTGGTTTATAATATAGCCAGGCATATATGCCATGCCAGGCGGCGTAATGAAAAGTGTTGACACTAAATTATTTGTGGCAGAATATAAATTTGTATAATGCCAGACATGGAAATATCCAAGTCATTTACTGCTAATTCCAATCAGGGAGGGGAAGCCATTTCTCCTAATTCATTCTCTCTCTCTTCCTTCCCTTCATAGTCTCTCCATCATTTACATTTCACACTCTGTCGACCCTAAAATTTCCACGTTCCTCAGCTCTTTACATTCTGCTCATGTCTGCGTTAAGAGCTGGGATTCTCTCTAGTGTTTGTGTGTGCGTGTGCAGGAAATGGAAATTGGAATGGTTTTGGAGTGTGCACACACTGGCAGGCTGCCAATCTCATCCCGTCACTGTCTCGCTTGGCTCTTTGAGCACTTGGTGTTGGGGGGCTGCAGTTGATTGACTGACAGGTGGTCCTCTCTGTTGAGCTCTTCGGGGTACAGCTTTGACAGAAATTGGTGCCTCAAGGCGAGTGATAACTACTGCAGTCTAGCCTGTCCCTCAGTTTGGGTATGTTTGTAATATTATACACATCCATGTGCTTAAATGTATATTATAGCAGTTAGTTCCGGTCTACTTATTGGGATGAAGTACTAATATTTATTGAAATGATAGTCTAATATAAGAATTTCATTGTTTCTATAATATAACCGTTCGGCCCGGCGGTGGAAAATTGGCTTTCGTAATTTTTTTCATTTCGAGTACTGATAGGTTGAAGATCAGATATTGGCTTTTTTGTCTCCAATAAAATCTGAGTTTTGGCATCTGGAACTGTGACTCAAGTGATTTTAGACTTTTTCTACAACAAAAATCTGCAAAATGCTAGATCTAACGAGTGGTAGCTGACTAAAATACCCGTCATTTTAACCCTTCCATTTAAATTTTGCATTGCAAACGTCAATAACAGCCTCAACTTGTCAATGCTAGCAAATGACTATGGTATAAACTAGGGATGGGCATTGGTTTCTTAAAATTATTAATTAATTTGATCAAGAGTAATTCCATTTTGTAAGACCATTTTCATCATTCAAGCAATTCCAAACTTCACGAGGCAGACGACAACATTGTGATCAAATACAAACAACTTAACACGCTCCACAGCGCCACCCAGTGTATTTAGTTCTAACTGCGAGTTAGTGCTTGTGATTTATCATGGATATAGTGCATTTACGGCCGAATATTCGTGCACACCCCTAGTATAAATGGGAAAATCTACAGCTAGCTGTGCAATAAATGATTTTAATGTAAAGGCAAAGAACCGCCCGTCGCTAAGCGGAGGGTTGTTGCCTTCACATAGTGCATTCAAGTCATATATCCCTTACGTTTACAACCGTAGGATGTGCGCTGAAGAAAACGCATCTCAAACGCATTAAACAACACGCACGTCTGACGGTGGTGAAAGCCGTGCAGGTTTATGTTTTAGTTTGAAGTCCTTAATATAAAGAACATCTCATGTTTAAGATAACTTAAGCCCAATTTATACTTCTGCGTCGGACGTATGCCGTATCCTCTACGCTGTAGGCTACGCGTTGGTTTTCATTTACTTCTGTGTCGTTATCCGCGTTGACGTGCAGTTACCCATAGAGGGAGGGATTCTAGCAAACCAATCACAGCGCTTGCGGTTTGCGTAGAATTGACGCGGCGTTGTTACATTTTTGGAGAGGTGTGTGTCAGGGTACGTCGTACGCTATCTGTGCTACACACAGCCTACGACGTAGCTACGGCATGAGTTCGACACAGAAGTATAAATTGGGCTTTAGGGTGTGTTCACACCTGTAGTTTCAGTTCTCTTGGTTCTTTTGGTCTGGACCAAAAGGTGAAAATAATACATTTAGTCCTGGTTCACTTAGCGTTCACACTGTCTTTTTTAAGACCGAACTTAAAGATACAAAAATAAAAAACGTATTTTGCGACGGAACTCGCCGTCCAAACCAATGTTGTGTTTTAGGATAAATGCGCTTGTTGTATGCATACATATGATGGCATTTTGACCAGTTGAGAACTTGTGAAGAGTTTATAAAATGTGTAAAGGAGTCAAACAGTGGCAGGAATGCCTTCGTCACACACACTCACACTCACACTCACACACACACACACAAAGATCTGCTGCAAGAAGATGGCGTTTCTGATGCCTGTTCCTGAACTGTGATGGGCAACGTCACAATTATGATGAGAAAAAAAATAAAAAATGTTTAGGGTGTTTTTGGTTCGTTTAGATGACTTTGGTCTGTGTTGCGTCCATATTTCAGTCGAACCACACCAGATTTTGTTTGTTTGGTGCACACCAGGGTTCGGATGGCAGCGTTCACACTTATTCAAATGAACCACACTAACCAAGTGTGAACAGACACACCCTTAGATCGTGCACTTCTCCGGCAGAAGCTCACTCTGTGTTATTTTTTCAGATGTGTTCACAACATCATAGTATATCGATTATAAATAATATTGTCCCGTCCTAGGGGGGGGAACTCGGGGGTTTGGTCCTCACAGAGAGAAGTTTTGCATGTGCAGTGTTTAAAACGAACTGAAAGACCCGTACTGAATACGTGTACATTGATTCACACCCTTAATGTTTATCAGTTAAGATTTAAATTACAGAGCATTAATCACAATATAATTTTGTTTTAGTTGTACTTTGGTTTTGATTTATTTATTTATTTTTAAGTGGTTTTGTGTCTATGGTCTGCAGCATTCGTACCAAAAAAAATTTTTTATTGGCAGAAGAAAAAATAAAGTGCCAGACCATGATGTGTCTGAAATGTCACTTAACTTGATAATAAATGCATCTTTTCTTGTAGAAAGCACGACACTCGCAAGTATGCTAGCACTCGTGATATCTCTTAAATTTCACTAGTGTGGTCCAGAAGGTGTTTAAAGTCCCAATGTGGTGGAAATCAAGCTTTTAATATTGTTTATACGTCTATGTGGTGTTTTTGATATGTGCTTAAAGACAAACCATGTGCAAAACGATAAGTCAACACCATTGCTGAGTATTTTCTCTTTAAAACTGCAGTGAACCAAAAACAGTCTCAAAAACGTGGTTTGAAATCGCTGGTGTTTCTGACATCACAAACTACCTTGTAACCAATCAGGTCAACGTGTGATCGTCAATGAGTGGATCTCTGAGCTGGTTTGAGTGAGTGGAGACGGGGCTAATTTGCATATTCATAGAACCGCGTATATACTAAATGAGGCAAGGGTGTTGTTACATTCAAGCTATTTTATGGCATGAAGACATTTTTTTTTTTCAATATGTCATTTTGGTGATCAAAGATGAGTTTTAAGGGACAGAATTATTGAATACAGGGGGACTTTAAGAGAGAGCTGTTTATTCAAGCTTCTTTGAATAGATTACCTGAACAGTTCCTGGAATTACACATGACATTTGCCTTACTGTGAAAACTTGCCTTACTAGCTCCTGCGAAATAAAAAGCCTTATGTTATTGTACTGAACCAGTATCAATACGATCTGTCTCAGTCCCAGCTCAGCGAACATTACATTTAAACTGCAATCACGGGTCAATCTGTCATGCCCCATAAATCCATGAGCAGTATCGCTTAATTGAATTGCCTGGTTTTGGAGAACCCAAGGCAAGTTTAGTGCTTTCTGTATCCTTTATCTCTCATCATGGGGTCCAAATGGAAAAACACTAGGTTTTTTAGCTGGAGAAGTACACCTTGTCCAACTCATCCTCGTGTGTGTGTGTATGAGCGCGCGCCCATATGCTCATTACGACTGTATGGTGTGACACTATATAACATGCGTCAACATTAAATGTCAACAAAAACCCGATCCTGCTGTCTGCTACGTTATATCCTCACTCCTCAGCATGATTTTAAAAATCTGACACCACCAAGCAAACATTTTATTATATTTCTCAAAATGATAAACACAATATAATTGGACCTTATTGGTTATCTTCCAGGGTGTTGAATTTTTTTTACCTTTGTGTTATGTAGTGCATGCAGTTAATAGTTTAAAACACTCTAGCAAATCTCAAAATTAATATTCATTTTTCATATTGTACATTTATAATGTTGTGATGCCTGAATTGACTTGTAGTAGGGGTGTAACAATATATCGCAATACAAATATGCAACAATGTGTATCGTGGATACTGACAATATAGCCTAGTTCACCCAAAATGAAAATTAGTGTGTTAGAAAAAAATTCAAGTTTACAGAGTTTTTAGTGTCAGTATTACATTCAACTACTATAATATTGAATATAATGTATAATAATGTAATGCGGAATATTTGCTGGTCCTGATAATGCCAAATGTCTAATGTTACCAGTAAAAAGTGGCCTACATTATTTTAAATGTATCTAGTCAGTGACCGAGTGCAAGCATATTCGTCTAAAATAATCCTGTATTTTCAGCTTCAGAATCATGAATATTTTTATTCTGGTGTCACTATTGTCCTGTGCATTGGGTTTCCAGCACCAAGTCCAAGCCTATTCATTTACACCCACATTGTAATATCAAAGTTAGCATTTTAATTAATAGTACTTTTTTTTGTTAACCTTTTATCATGTCTTGGAGTATCGCAATAATATCGTATCGTGAGTTCAGTATAGTGATGTATCAAATCGTGACATGAGGGTATTGTTACACCCCTAACTTGTAGCATTTAAAATGATTTTAGTTTTTAGTGTTTTATTTTAATTTATTGAGACAAAATAGTATACAATTTAAATATTGACCATTTAACAGTTGACAAGTCATCTTCATTTATATAGCGCTTTTAACAATGTAAATTGTTCCAAAACGGCTTTACATTGATAAGAGGAAATAAAATATATAACATGAATAATTGGCTTCAATTCTGTCTGATATGAATAATCATATCAGACAGAATTTAAATTCAACAAATTTTTAGTTTAAAGGTGCTCTAAGCGATGTTGGGTGATGTCACTTCTTGTTGACGTTCGAAGTATTGTCAAACAAAGCGGAGGCATCTCTCCTCTAGCTAACTTCCCTCTTCATGCTTCTCTCTCCTCCTCTCCCCACACCCCCCTTCATGTGCACGCGCACTAACCCCCCAACCCCCACCCCCAAATCATTCTTGTCGGTTATTGGCTGGAACACTGTTTGTTATGTTTCGTGGTCCAGGTTGGGCCAGTTTGTTTTTGTTGCCGTTTGTGGAGCCTGGGCTGTCTACAAGTGAGGAGATGTTTGCTGTATGTGACAAATGTTTCGGCCTAAAAAATGTGTGACATCGTTTTTAGAGCATCTTTAAATTTCCAGGAAAACTGTATCATGATATATACTTTTACTGTGAAATAAAAATGACTCAAACTGGGATGTTCTTACCACCCACCCTAAAATACTCATGCATGTCATTGTAATGAAATAAGAATGCGAGTGTCAGCCTCCTTCCCGTGTAGCCCAATAATTGTATCCTCCTGATTGTCCTGCCAGTCATCATCAGGCTAAAAATAGGCGGCCTTTTCCAAAGCGGGGAAACCAAGAGGTATGAGCCTAGTGTGAGTGTGTGGGTGTATGTGTGAAGGCACTCACCCAGAAAGTGAAAGAGGCTAAAGATGAGTAGAATGCAGTGAGACAGATTGTCTCTCTCCTTGTGCATGAATGTAAATAAAACCTGTGGCAATGACTGCTAGATCCACAGACTTCCAGGCACACAGATGTGTGAATACATCCAGGTTCATCTGATGCATCTCAACCCTAAGGAGGGCCTTGAAGGAAAGAGAATGATGAAAAGGAAAATGGACAATGGGGAGAAAAAAAATTAAATGCTGGAGCTGTGAGAATAAGTCATAGTCAGCAAGCCAGCTGTGCTTAAGGAAAGAAAATCCAATGCATGGTGTGATTTATTATAGGCAAACACACACACACACACACATGTGGAATATACAGGATTAGGGATAGGCAATTTATTTGCAGTATATTTCCAAAAAATTTTTGACAGTTTGATATGAACAATTATTATGATATTAACGGTTTATCGAAAAAGAAAAAAAATTGTAGGATGAGACCTGGATCTATCTGTCGGTTGTGGATTTTATGTACATGTCCGGCGTGTACATTACCGGAGTGTTTAAAAAATGTGTTTACATGAATGAATCATTGACAATAAGATCAGTAATTTGCATTTATACTTTTATTTTTTTATTTTTCATAAATATAACAGGATTTTTATTAGGAATGATTACAGAATTATAACAGAAATTAATTATTGTTAATTATTAAATGTAAGTCTTGTACTCATTTAGTGACTCACTGGAAAATTTATAAAAAATACAGTTTATAATTTGAATTACATATAGATAGATTCAAACTGAATATTTTTTAAATAAATTTGTTATAAAAGATTTTTACTTTAAATAAATGCTCTACTTTTAAACTTTCCGTCAAACAATTGTGAGAAAAATGCATCACTGCAGGTTTTACACATTCAAGCAATTTTAAACCATTCCAGCGCAAGAAGAGGCGAAAGAACTCAATTCAGTTCTCGTGCGCTGTTATCTGTACGTATAGCCGTGAGATCCTCTTTCGTATCTCCTTGCACTTGAATGGACACATACACGCATAATTATGTCAAAATACCCGTCTAGGCAAGTATTCTCGTAAACCCAGTTGGTTATGTCTAAAAGGAATATTTCACTTAAAAATGAAAATTCTGTCGTAATTTACTCACCCTCAAGTTGTTTCAAACCTGTATGAATTTCTTTCTTCTGCTGAACACAAAAGAAGATATTTTGAATAATGTCGGTAATCAAACAGTTGATGGACCCCATTGACTTTCATAGTAGGAAAAAAAAAATACTATGGAAGTCAATGGGGTCAATGGGGTAAACGGTTGAGAAAGAAATCGGATGTGTATCATTGCATTGGATTCGTGCATTAGGTCTTAAAGTGACAGCAGCCTACAAATACCTGCTGCTGTCTATGTCATTAATGTTAATCAAATAACAAAACACAGCACATATCCATATTTGATTTATACAGTGAACACTATAATGTTATTTTACATTTAGGCCTAATTACATTTCTGTACTGGAGTACTACTGTTAGACCTTACTTTATTTGTCTATATTGTATTTATCTATGCTTATAATTAGTGTATTTTTTCTTACTTTTTTTTACCGACCCTGTCCTCCTCCTCCCTCCATTTAATTTTTTCTTGTAGATCTGGAAAAATGATCCGATCTGTGACTAAAAACCGTAATATGATCCGAACCGTGAGTTTTGTTATCCATTGAAGGATCATGTGAGACTGAAGACTGGAGTAATGATGCTGAAAATTCAGCTTTGCCATCTCGGGAATAAATTAGTTTAATATAAAAGTTGTTTTATTTTGTAATATTTTTTTTTTTACTGTATTTTTGATCAAATAAATTTAGCCTTGGTGTGCCGTGCATTAAAGACTTTCTTAAAAACAAAAATATAGATAGGCTATCTTTATTTTGGTATTCACAAATCATGTATAATCATATTTTTCCCCTATGGCTCACTCACTCGTGTATACGCATGTTTTTATATCTGCCCTTCAAAGTGCCGCAAGGGGAATAAACGAGCCCAAATCTAACATGAAAGACCTGTAGATTACGTTCTGCTTGAAGTCCCCAAATGGCTGTGCTACAGGCATGAGAGAGGGGGAAAAAACACGAGCGGAGGAATGGGGAGGTGAGAACCCCCCCCTCCACACACACACACACACACACACACACACACACACACACACACACACACACACACACACACACACACACACACACCTCCTCCTCCTCCTCCTCCTCCCCCACCCCCTCCCGCCGTGTGCAAGCGTGCTGCCAGTGCTGCAGTCCACAATGTTTTTCCGCGTCCGCAGCTCTGCTGAGTTGTCACCCTCCGGAGCGCAGCAACAACAGAGCAGAGAAGAAAGAAAGAAACGAGGAAAGATTGTTTTGCAGAGATCGTAGTCATTTAGCCAGCTATATTTGTAGGATCTTGCACAATATGAGAAGAGGATAACGCTTTCCTGCGGGTACAACATCTCAGCTGACTGCGTTTAAAAGCCTTTAATTGAGGCTGATCAATATGAACAGGATGCTGCGGTTCGTAGATGTGTTTGTGGCTTATCCTGAGAGCTTTTTCAAAGAACTGATTTGACCTGAAAATCCAGAATTGGGAACTGAGAGAAAAGCGTGGTGTTGTTTTTTGCGTCTGCATGGAAGGAGAGCAGAATTTAAATTGGGATTGAGGTGTTTTGACACTGACAGTTTCTGTACGGCTACTGAATCACAGCGCGGGTCTCTTTCTGGTCCTGTGAGGGGACAATGCAGTCCATGGTGTATGTTTTGAATCAATAGATTGTTTGTTTGGTTTTACTGCTGTTATGTGCATGTGTTAGCCAGCAGACGAGGGGACTGCGTCGCTCTAACCGGTCCGTAAGACTTGTTTTGGCAGTGTCCTTCAGGACACACAAACAGAATCTGAGGTAAACGGAGAGACATTGAATATAATTACTCTGTGCTGCCATACACACTTGAACTTGTACAGATGCACTCAGGGGAACGTTGTTTTCGCTTGAGTGAGAGAGTACAGCGTGTTCAGTTTGCCTCTGACTCTTAGTAGGGTCAGTAGGTTCATTCCACACAATTTCAAAATCTTTTTTTTTTTTTGCATTAATTGTAAGATTCTTAAGATTTAGATTTTATCCACCTGTGAATGGAAAGACCCCAAACAGGTTTCTTGTTTATGTTGAGCAGCATTTCTTCAGGTTGATTCGTGAATACTGAAGCTAGAATTAGGCTAGCCTAATTGTGTCCGACACGGCAAACGGTCTCAAACATTTTGACTGGAGTATTATTGTATTGAGGTGATGTTGTGCCCGGCCTCCTGTTTCCCTCTCCTGAGGGATTTGTCCCAGTTGCGGTGCCTGCTCGGTTGGCCACGACAACGAGGTGTTTGTGTCACGGGCACAAATCGACCAGTTTGTCATACCAAGCCACTTCCAGGGAGCAAGGTGAGTATTGCATGTGAAGATCATAGTTCAATATATAAATTTTATTTTTGTTAGATATTATGTATTATGGTACTTGTTAATTTGCTGTTTGCTGCAGGAATATTTTATAGGTTTTTCCCCTTCACTTAGGCTATTTTACTTGTTTTCATATGTGTCAGCTGGCATTAAGCCCATGCATTTACTTGTAGAGGAAACCAAAGGACAATTTTAGGAAAATATGAATGTTACAGGAATAGGGAATGAAGTCGCGCCGCCTATGGGCATAAAGTTTTAAAATATTGCTTTAAAAATACTCTCATAATAGTATAATGGTAATAGAATACTTTTTCTAGGCTAAGTTTTAAGAAAAAAGTCATAAAACATGAAATTAAATTCATTCAATTAAAAAAAAAAACGCTAAAAGGCTTAAAACTATCACTTTTTTTAACGAAATGTTATGAAATTATTAAATTAAACTTTGATTTTATAAAAGGCGTTTTACAAAAATTCTCAAAACATTACGATTTGATTCTAGAAATTGTATATTTTTTTGTTTTAGTCTCGCACTTAGGCTACATGTCATCCTACATTACAGAAGGCTCAGTTTCCATGTCTTTCCAGCTCAATGCCAATTATACTATGTTCATACAGACACATTACACTAATTGCTCCGTAAAAACATTAAATGTAATTGAAGAACCGAGCGAGAAGGCTGCAAGCAAGAACTCCCCTCCCCCCTTTAACCTAATTACTCTGGCTTTCACTGGGCCGATTTCAGCTTTCAAACTTTTAACTAAATTGCTATTGATTCCGAGTGTCCAGGCTTCCATTGCAGTGGTTGAAGTGGGTGCGACGGCTTGCCACTGATCAGGAGAAATCTGATTTCTCTGTGCCTTTCGATTGGGTTATTTGAAGGCCCCCACAGAGATGATTGTAATTATGAACTGGGTCTTGCTGCTTCCCAGCAGTGATGAGGTCATGTGCAGAGACAATGACATGGTGCCTTATAAGAGGGGACCAAGATGATGGTGGCCTTTCTTGGTCAAAGAGCGCTTTCTCTTGCCATGTCATATGCGTTCACCCTGTCCTTGAGAGAGAAGGGAAGAGAGACGGTAATGATGCCATCTTGTCTGTCCTGGGTTCAGTCTCTTGGGATCTGAATGCGGAGACGCCTTCGCTTTCAACTGACACTTCGGTGATGGCAACTCAAGGTCCTCCTGCTTGTTAATGGAGGAGAGATAAGCCTGCCTCTCATTCATTTGCTCTGAATAGGTGAATTGGAGACATCAATATTTTCTTGAAATGAGGCTACCCAGTGCCAACTGTCAACATAGTAGACAAAGGCATCAGTCATTTGGTACAAGGAACGGTACCCTTGAAGCTTAACAGTACTTGTAGCACAATGTGCTTAAATTTTTTTGAAAACTGAGCATTTTATCCTAGGGTAAAATTAAAACCCAACAAAAAACAAATGAAGTGTGACTTTTACATGCCCATTTTGTGTTCTGATTTGCCGTTAATTTGTTGATTTTTAAAATACATTTTCATGTCAACACACTACAAAACTAGTTAATAGATTGTCAAAATTCCTTGTCATCTATCAAAATGAGACTATCCAGTGACTCCCCCCCCCCCCCCTTTTAGCTAAAGTGGCAAGATATAATTTGCAACTTAAATATGGAATTGTGTAAATAATTCAGTAGCTAAGCTCCTAGCCCAGGGTCTGTGCGTCTCCACAGGGCTAAATTGGCACAGCGTCAAGGGTGTACCAGAAAGAGAGCACTTCATTTGTTATTTTATCAGGTCTCTAGAGCAATGTATGCTGGTGATAGATTCAAAGTTTTAATTAAAGTGAATGAGAGTAGGGAACCAGTGGCAAATATGTTGGTCCTCTGCTCTTTTTTTCAGAATTGATAGTTGGAATTGTGGGCATATTAGTGTTTGGATGTTCAAATGCATTGTTGAAATGTTCATTTGTTTGCTCTAAGGGCTAATCAATGCTTGGTTAGTGATATACTGGGTTGTTTTGAGAAGTTCACAGCTGAATTCAGGTATCCACCTTATTCCTGATGACCTTACTGCTTTTTGAATTATGGGTGGCACTTCCGGTTTGGTGAACTTCCATTCAAAAAGGCTGAAACGAATCATTTCAAATCATAAGGTTGCCCTACAAATAAAGCTGATCCGTCAGTTTGACTGAATTTTCCTTCATGATTTATTTTCAGACATCATGAGAATAACATTATACTTGGTATTTTAACGTGACATGTTATAACAAGAATATCTGTGGCAAGAGCTCTTTTCAGTCGCTGCTTTCTTTTCCTCGTGACTTTTCTTTTTTCCCTTTGCAATTCACTGTTAAAGTATGAAAAAGGACAACATATACTGCACATTTGTGGTCTGTTCTCCTGAATTTAACTTACGGTATATGCCATTAATAACTCACTGGAATGCACAAAGAATCTCTTGTTATTCTCCTCAAATCCTCACGTCTCTTTCCAGGTTTGTTTTCACTGGTAAATGCAATTTATAATCTGTCAAAATGACGGAAATCACTTTGAAATAGTATCAGTAATGCTGAAGTTAATGAACATTTTTGATTAAGGCAACATAAGTCACATAATACAGATATATATTACTACAGTGATAGTTAACCAGTCCATTATTGCTGTGGAAAGACTCGTGCTTTTGGGGCTGTTTGGTCTGTTGAAATACCTTGTTGATGCTTTTACACTTTTAAATTTCCTTTTAATGTTCGATGGTTGAAGGGTGAGTAGATTAATTTCATCTCATTGTGACACTTTTTTAACGTATTGCGTTCATAGAGCGAGCCTTTTCACTGATTGTTTACAGCTTAACGGAAGTTACACCCATAATTCGCGCAAAGCGTCATGGGGCGTAGGAATAATGTGGATAGTGATGAATGAGGGTTTTGAATACACACACGCTCATAAAATCGCGCACACACACAACAGTGTACCCTAAACAAACACTTGATACGGTTCCCTTCCTACCAGATACGCCAGTACCCTCAGCTCCAACAAGCTCCAGAAAAAGGCTTTATCTCCACCATACGGCCCTAGGATTACCGCTCAAAATCCTGTCATTCTCTCATTAAAAGGGTGGATAAGAGGATAACTGTCTGATTTGGAGGGAAGAGATGGGACACATAAACCTTCAACACTCCTAGAAGTCAGATTGTTTGATTCGTAAAAGAAAGGCTGGGTAATGAGGAAGGATTAGCTAAATGAATTTGAGGGTATTTGGACACAGGCCATGTCCTAATGAAAGACAGTTTGGAAAACCCAGTGTAACGTGAAGGAGATATAATGATTCTTTCTCCTAGCTGCTGCTTAACGGCTTTTGACAATAAATGTCAGTGTTTTAAGGCAGTTACAGCCTCTGGGGTCTTCTGGACCACTGGATAACGGCTGTCACTCATTGATTTTTGCTAGGCAGCCAGTGACTTACCACTCAGATTAATAATTAATTTGGCAGATATTGAAGCACACCCTTGGGGGGGCGTTGAGTGGGCTGAACGCCCACACCTCCAGCCTTGCACTAACTTGATAGAAACCGATTGTACTGTGGTGCAAGGATTTAAAAGTAATTTATAAAGTTTACATGGATTTTCAGAAGAAAGAATCCAATAATGCTTTAAAAATGGTTTTGAGTGGGAAACTAATTATTTATTTTAGTTTGTGTGCTTGAAAATTTCGACTTGGTCTTAGTTCTTCACTGTCTAGACATAATTGAGCTTTCTTTTTGTCAGAAAGTCTGTATGTTGCTCCTTTTTCCTGCCCATTCATGCTAGGATTTTCTTTCTTTGTTGCTTTGTCTATGGTCTCATCTAGACCTTCACCCATAATTTGAGTTGAATACCTTGTCTTTACTGCAGCTCTGCTAAGCTGATGAAATTCCCTGAAAGGGGCATTTATCAGGTTATCTTGGGATTTCACCTTTTGTTGATGCAAGTCCAATCCAGTAGGCCATTCAGGGAGATAAATGTTGGTTTTAGAGTGTGCAATGAAAGTCATGCGGTGTGCACATTTCTAGTAAAGTGAGCAGAATGGGGGAACATTCATATTTGACCTTCATTGATATTCCCTTCCTGAGATAATCAAAGAGAGAGCCTTACTGTGCTATTCATCTTCAAGCAACACAATCCATCCCGCTCATTTCCCCAAACTGCATGGACACGTGCATTAAAAGAATGAGAGGGTTGTCACAGCTTGACACATGATTAGTAGCAACGTCGCTTTTATGGCAAGTACACACATGAACAGACGGATCACTCTATGTAATTTATGGATGCGTTTCAAATGATACTGCCATATCTCGACACGTGGCCTAGTTCCTTCTTTGCCCTACCTATATATAATCTCCTGTGTCCTTCACCTGCCCTCCTGAAATCCCCTTATCCTACTTTTTCTCAATTTTTTCTTGTTCTCTCACCATTTCTCAGCCTCCCACTCGCTGTTCCTGCTACTCTGTCAGTGTTTTCCCATTACTTACCCGAGGACTCTTAATCCAAACATTCTTCACTTTCAGTTTTGTACCAGAAGCCTTTTATTAATGTCTCTTTTCTTCTTCTTTTTTTCCCAACAGTATGCCTCGGCCGGATGCCTGCTGTCCCTTCACCACAGCGAGAAGCCAGAACATGAAGAAGTGTGTGAGTTTCGCCCGTACACCTGCCCATGCCCGGGAGCCTCCTGTAAATGGCAGGGCTCCCTGGAGGCCGTCATGCCACATCTCATGCATGCCCACAAATCCATCACCACCTTACAGGGCGAGGACATTGTCTTTCTGGCCACGGATATCAACCTACCCGGGGCTGTGGACTGGGTCATGATGCAGTCGTGTTTCGGCCACCACTTCATGCTGGTTCTAGAGAAGCAGGAGAAATACGAGGGACACCAGCAGTTCTTTGCAATCGTTCTGCTCATTGGCACGCGAAAACAAGCGGAGAACTTCGCCTACCGCCTCGAGTTGAACGGCAACCGTAGGCGGCTCACGTGGGAGGCCACGCCACGCTCAATCCACGACGGTGTAGCGGCAGCCATCATGAACAGTGACTGTCTTGTATTTGATACCTCTATTGCTCACCTGTTTGCAGACAACGGCAATCTGGGTATTAACGTGACCATCTCCATGTGCTGAGGTGGCAGCGTTAGGCTTTTTCCATTGATCCAAACCATTGACAACCTCTGCTCCCTAACAGACTGCAGATTCTGAAGGCAACGGTTGGGAGATGTATACATTTGTGTATATTTCTGTTCAAGAGTCACCTGCAAAAACAACGCAGACTTTCCAGATTCACTTGTAGGTTAGTATGGTAGATGGATGGCAGGAGTTCTTCTCGAGATAAAGAGGGGAGTGTGCAGGTGTTTGGAAGCCAGTTGAAGTGCAATTGAGATTTTTCCCTTGTACACCCCAAGGATTCAAACACCTCAATCTTCGGAACCTTCCGGTAAAGTTCAGGTGTGGATGACCACATTTATTGTCTGGGATGTCCAGCCCAAAATCCACAGGAACTTGACAAGTGAATCTAGCTTCACAGAATCAAATGCTACATTGGGAAGATTCTAGGCATGAATGTGTAACATTTGCCTCAGAAAACCTATGTGTACAAAAACTGCACTGACTACTTTGGTTTTCCTCTCGGTATATCGAGTGGAACCATGACAATGTAAATGGTAATCCTCTGAATTTCATAGTTGTATAATGGCTTGATAAAACAATACCCATGGTGGAGATGCAGTGTGCATGGTGGAAATAAAATTCACTTGCAAAAATAACTACAGAGCCACCATGTTTAAAAGGCAAGAATCTAACCTCTTTTTTTTTTTCTTACCTCTTTTATTTTTATTTTTATTTTTTTACTATATCTGTCTTCAATGTTGCAAGATGTAGATGAGGATAAGTTTGTTAATTTGTGGTCTTCTGTTAACTTATCCAGAGGAGAGAACTGGTTTGTAATCAACACAGATTCAAGATCATCAGCTACATGAAATGACAGAACTACAGCCAACCTTTTCAGATGTTCTGTTACCCATGATCTAATGCCACATAATAATATTCTAAGATATATTTGTACATGATGCTTGATTTTTAAATGGATAGTTGACCTACCAATGATAACTCTGTCAACATTTACTCACCCTCATGTTGTGTTGTAACACTTTTTGTGGGACACCAAAGCAGAAGTTTAGCAGAATATCTCAGCTGTTCTCTTTCAATGCAATGTACGTGGATGGGGACCAAAGGACAAAAGATACACCATACATGTAGTCCATACAACTTGTGCACTATATTGCAAGTCTTCTCAAGCCATATGATCGCATTGGGTGAGGAATGCCTAAAACTTAAGATGTTCAACACTGAAAACCATGCCTTTCACTTTCCTTGTATGAAAAAGAGCAGCTTGCACATTAAGCTAGATGACTGCTTATGTGTCCCATATGGTAGAGGAAATCATACAGATTTCAGAATTTTCATTTTTGAGAGAACTATTCGTTTAATATAGGTGTTCCACCTTTGCGTAAATTGTATTGTCACCAATGACTGTATGTAAAAGATTTAGCCTGCGCACAAACCCCCATCTGTTATTTTCCCATTGATTAAGTGTCTGAATTTGACTGGTTTTGTTGTCTTTGTACTTTTTCTTTCTATATATTCAAGGTAATCTGTAAGATTAAGGAAAGCTTTTGTAAATATATAAACAATTTTAGTTTTGTTGATATTTGTTGTTATTGTTAAGTCTCTTTAAAATGATTGTTTAGTCTAGACTGAAGTTTTGTCTGTATGATTTGAGCAATTCCTCACTCTCCCCTTGAGAATGAACCCACAATGCCTTACTTGTATACAAACTTAGTCTTTTTTCGAGTCTGCCTTCTTCTAGGACTCAAAGTGTGTCAGGTTCAGGTCACTATGCTCCAAACCTCCAGTGTCTTGAAAGAGACTTTTACAGAATTTACAAAGTGGCATTATGTGTGGGAAGGACATGGCGTGTTCACAGAAACCATTTCACTTACACTGTTCAAGTATGGAACCCAGCCTCTTATCAAATACCTCTGAAGACTTTGGAGATGTCTGTGCGAGAAGAGCATTGATATCCCTGAATGTGGTTGGTTCTGTGAAGAGATCCCAAGTTTGATGCACAACTTCACACCCTATTTCATTCTCTCTGGAAAATAATAATTTAAAAATGTAAATTAAATGTTTTATAAATCTGTTCTAGAGCAAATGCATTCTGTTTTGTTGATGAATTTGTACATTTATAGACCCATATGTGGAGATGAAAGTGCGGTCAATGTCTCCGGACAGACTCTCGTTCCCATGGTTGTGCTCTCTACATGCAGTTGTCATGGCAACTAAATATGCTAATGAGGAATCTAGCTCATTCATTCCAAGTAGAAAATTCTTTTAATTCTCTTAGTCTGAAATCCTATTTTGACACATTTTGTTGATGACAGATCAAAATCAGTAAATATGTCAAGGTATCTATAGGACATGGATCATTCCTCTAAAGACCTTTAAAAATGATGCTGTTAAACCAAATGGAGGGTGACTAGCACTTCCATCATTTTAAGTTATGTTTAAAAACAGCAAATGTGTGTTGAACAGGATGGAGTACCTGCATGTAGATGGCAAGCCCTGAAGGAAGCCCAGAGCCCTGAGTCTTGGGTGGTGTGACTATAAAAACAATAGTAATGGGAAAAACTTATTTTACACATTTAGCCTAATCTGTTTGGATTTTCAAATAATACACAGATATATTCAGTGGTCTTAATTCTGATATGACCAACCACCAATTGTAGCTTGTTGTAGCAAAACATACCATGTCAAAATAGACCAGCAGCCATCTGTCTAACTCCCATGGTATTTCAGACTCCCCTACACCCAAGTGAACCTAAAACGGAATAAATACATTTTAATGAAGCCACCAGGTGGTTTCCCGAGCCGTGTGCCGTACCTCGCAATCAAGCCATCATGATCAATATTGAGCACCACATCCTAATGAACTGGCGAATAAACAAGTTCCCGTCAAGCACTAGAATCCTTAACATGCATGACAATGAAATGAGCTTTTTCCCGTTTCCTATGCCAACCCAGCGATACAAATACTAGCACGTGTGAGTTTACAGGTCAATCACATTTGACAAACCCTAACCCTTGTTATTTCAAATGCATTAATCTAGGAAAAACAATATTGAATAGATAAATGTAAGGTTAAAGTTGAGATGAAACAGAAGTAGCGACTGGACTTTTTTTTCTTTCTTATTGTGACGTACATCCGAGTGAAACGGGTTATCGAAAAATAAATTGTTGGGCAGGGACTTTCGTTCTATCGATAAATCAGTTTTTGATTGGATGGAGGCACTACTGTCACAGAAACAACAACTATTTCAATAACAGTTACTGCAATATATTAGACTCGCTTTGCCACCAAAATCTACACTGTAAAAAAATTGTATGATCAATAAGGTATGACATGTTTTTACATTGCTTTAACTCACCAAAATAAGTTAAGCAATTTTCACAAAAAAAAATAAAATTGAAATGAAATGAATTAAACATCCAAGTTGATTGTCCTTAATTTAATTAAATTAAATTCCTTTTTTACAGTGTATTTTTATTTAGCTTTTAGAGGTCGTTCAAATGTAATTTTCCACAATGAATGGTGTTTCTGCAGAAACCTAATGCTTTGCTCTTGACCTGTTCATTAAAATATTGTTACATTGATATGAACATTCTTATGGTGAATAATTCACATAATTTAGTTTGGGAAATACTGTGAGACTGGCTAAAAATGTAAATAATAAGGCCGCTTATAACAACAAAAGACCGCTACATCCAAAGACCTGATGACGTATGGCAGCTGTTTATTTTTTAATAATCGGTGTAAGCATTTTTTCTAATTTATTTTTTGATAGCTTCATCAAACCTGGGTTTGTGATGTACTCTAGTGAGTGAGCATGAAAAGAGGGACTTCTTATGAGAGTGACAGTGCAAACAAACATTTGACCTTTAACCTTGAGTATTGACAGAATCTTTGGTGTCTGTGACAGAACAAGACTAATGGAGTCACATCTGCAATACTCCTGATTGGCCAATTAATGGATTGTTAAAATTTGACTTGAATTGAACTGCTCGCAGTAACTAAGGATATTACATATAAGGGCAATTTTCTTAATTTACAGTATAAACAGCTGTGCTAACTGGCTTTAGCTACCGAAATCAATTATTTTGGACATAAAAAAAAAATGTCCAAAGAAAAGCTAAATAAATTCACCACAACAACCTACATTCACAACTCTGTTTATTACAAATAAATGTGGTGTGTTTATCTATTCAGAGTATATTTGTGTAGTTCTGTTTTATCCTCTCTTGCTAGGTTATTGAATATGTTGATGTGGCAATAGCGATCATTTGAAATATTAGTGATGAAATGCTGTTTCCTGTTGAACAGGTATAAATGGATTATGTGCAAACCTGCATGGTCTGATATATATATATAATTTTTTTTTTTTTTTTTTTTTTTACTTCACGCCCTTAACTAAATGTCTTTTAATAGTTTTACAACTGAATCCATAATGATTGGTGTACTTTGATTGCATCATCTTGATTTTAGAGTATTCAGTTGACACTGTTCATCAAGACATTTTTGGTTTTTGTACCATTTCAACTCAAATAAAGATTATTTATTTGTCAAACTGTGTTGGGGGTAATGCATTACAAGTAACTCGAGGTATGTAATCAGATTACTTTTTTCAAGTAACTGGTAAAGTAAAGCATTACTTTCATTTATAATAAAATATCTGAGCTACTTATCAAACAAGTAACTTCATTTTCTCATGTATTGACTGATAGCTCTCCTGTCGGGAGAGAGAAATCGGGAGTCAGGTGCAGAGGCGTTGTGTGTGAACATGATGGTTATCGCAGTTCTAGAATAAATGTGAGCATTTACTCATCTCACTCGCACAAAAACAGATTCAGTATTCCTGTAAATAAAAACAGTGAAATGCCAATTCAAAATATTATGCAAATCTGCAATAATTAAATATGTTAAATTATACAAATATACTTTATGTATTTAAAGGCACACTATGCAGTTTCTGTTTTTCTCAAACAGCGACCCCTAGAGCCGCTGTGGAGTACTTGTATTTACCGTTACTGTCGTAAATACCACTCACGCAGAGTCGTCTCTGTACTCTTCCGACCGCGCTTTCTTCATCGACTCTGCCATGATTCACGTCTGAAATGCGTGCTAGTGTCTTCCATAGAGGCTGCTTCATATGTTGTTGATGTATGCAACGTCATGCCGTAAAGCAAGTCGTGATTCTCGCGAGATTTGTCGGGGCGCCACCTCTCAATCCTGCATTGCTGGTTTTCCCAGCAGTGTCCCCCCACCCCCCTTTGCTATCGGGATGATTCACCCTACTACGAGTTCGTTTACCATCGAAATGATTTCAAAGCTGTTATATTAAGGTACAAATCTTGCATAGTGTGCCTTTAATCTCACTTTATTAACCAATGTCTTTGTTGCTGACCTTCGATGGTCCAATTCAACGATACTAAAAAGTAATAATCACTTTAGATAAACATTACATATGTTTGTGTTGAAGTGTTTAAATTTCTTCTCTAGCATCCCATTCTTCTACGATCCAGATTCCAGAATGGCAGCACGAGAAGGGATCCAGAAAGGTTTGTTTGAGCGGCGCCCTCTACTGTACAGACGTGAATTTGCAGTTCCTTCAGCCTGAGGCTTATTCATTTCATTTATGGTGAGAAAGGGCGTGTTATGGTGTGACATAAATATAACTTTTTATATTAGAAAACAAACTAGAAAAAGTAATGTAAAAGTAACATAACCAGGGTTTGAAAGTAGGTACCAATATGTGTGTATGTATGTGTATTGTATATATATATATATATATATATATATATAAACACACACATATAATAAAATTTGGATTTCATATATTAATTTCTTATTCAAACAAAATCCTGTCATCCAGCCATCTCCTCCCTTCCTCTTTCATCATCCTCATCACCAAAAAGATGGACAGATCAATACAGTACAAAGAACATGTAGGATGTTGGAAAATAATGTATTTTCTGTTAACCAAATGCTTTTTAATCTTCGCTATTGCTTCAATGCAAATGAACAAGCGTGCCGTTATTTGTTGCGTAGTGACGTGTGTGTTCAAGTAAGCCAGATATGAGCAGATTCTGCGCAATACGCTGTATTTAATATATCATGATGACTCATGAGTTGAGTATTTGCGCTAAATCTGCGCAGATTTGGTTTATATGAACTTCTCCAGCAAAGTTAGTAAACATAATAAGTAACACGCCAAATTGGCTAGTGATTTGACAGCGTTACCCGCCACAGTAGATTTTTACCCGCATAATTTCAAACCCTGAACGCAATCCAATACTTTCCAAAAAAAAGTAATGTAATTTTAATAAAGTAACGTAACAAAAAAAGTGAGTAACGCAATATTGTAACTCATTCCTTTTAAGTGTGACTTTCCCCAACACTGCAAATGAGTATATTGTGTGATATCAGGTGGTCATTATACAGTTAATTACTCCAGACAGATGTTTAATAAAAAATCTAAAGATTTATTTACATTTTCAAATTACACACACACAAAAAAACACAAAATTTGTATTAAAAAAAAAAAGAGGTAAAATGACTATCTGCTCAGTTTCGCCTGTTCTCTCTTTCACGACTGTGATCTCTGTGCATGGCAAACCCTCGGTCATTACCTCTGTCTCGCTCCCTTCTGTCTCGGTCTCTGTCACGTTCCCTTTCTCTCTCTCGCTCCTCATTTCTCCCTCTTCCTCTGTCCCCCTCCCTGTCTCGCTGTCTCATGTCCTCTCTGTTTCTCTCTGTCCTGTTGTCTTCTTCTCTACCCCTGTCACGCTGTCTTATGTCCTCTCTGTTTCTATCTGTCCTATTGTTTTCTTCTCTACCCCTGTCACGCTGTCTTATGTCCTCTCTGTTTCTCTCTGTCCTGTTGTCTTCTTCTCTACCCCTGTCTCGCTCGCCTTCATACCTATCTCTGAATCTGTCCGCCTCATCTGCTCTGTCCTGTGGATTCCTGGGATCCTGTCCGGGTCTGTCCCTTCTGCTCCCTGCCAGTCCCTTCACAGCGTACTTCTCATATGCCGTGTCCTCCTTCTCCTTCTTCACTCTGACAGGGGAAGACGCTGACGTCTCAGTCCGTGCCTCGCGTTTCTCTTCCTTCAGTGCCTTTTTCTTCTCTTTCTTTTCCTTCTTCTTTTTCTTCTTCTCCTTTTTATCTGAGGTATAACAACATGAGCCAATCAATTATTAAATCAATAAAAACGTGAATTGCCTCTTGAAATAATGTAGTTCCACTGACTGCACAGACACCTCTTTACCTTTTTTGGGCTTTTTCACGGGTACAGCCTGATCTTCCTCAGACTCGGTCTCAGAAGGTTGGGGCACGTTGGGAGCGCATCCCTCCTCTCGCAAACGTTTGGTGACATCATCGATGTCATCTGTGTCCTTTGGTGGTCGGTAATTTGCGACATGGTCCACACGTATGGTTCGACCCTTAATCTGTGGAGCAGAAAAACAATTCATAAAGAACAAATATATACATGATGTCAAAAATGTACAAATAAAAAAAATATATATATATGGCAATAAGTTAAAAAGGGCACTGATAACTGTACTGATATCATAATGAAGAAAAACAAAAAATATAAAATTAAATATATAAACATTAATTAAACAATACATTTAAATTATATTATTAAATATAATATAATAATTTTGACTTTTTATAATATGATTTGTAAAGAAAAACTAAAAATATTTAATTAAATATATAAACATTAATTAAACAATACATTTAAATTATATTATAAAGTATATTAAATAAAATATAATAATTTAGACTTTTTATAATATGATTTGTAAAGAAAAACTAAAAATATAAATTAAATATATGAACATGAATTAAACAATACATTTAAATTATATTATAAAGTATAAAATAATTTAGACTTTTTATAATATGATTTGTAAAGAAAAACTAAAGATATAAAATAAAATATATAAACATTAATTAAATTATATATTTGAATTATATTATAAAGTATATTAAATAAAATAATTTTGCATTTTTACAATGTTCGACTCCGCGAAAATTTGATATTTCTAAACTAATAATGCATGATATTGTTTAAAAAAACAACAACTTTTATCTCTAAAAATATATAATAGAACTTTTTTCCGATTTTTTTGAAAAGCGTGTATACAAATAATGTCACTGATCCACAACTAGGCTAGCATTTACCAATTATATATATATATATATATATATATATATATATATATATATATATATTAGAGGTGGGCATAGATTAATTTTTTTAATCTAGATTAATCTAGATTAAAATGGCTCATTTGAATTCTGCCGAAGGCATTCAGAATATGTGTGCTACCCAAATAATGACTATAAAAGTAAGTCTTTGAGAACGGGTTTCTCAAGCCAGGTGGCGCATTAGACCAGGGGCTCATCTCCTGTTTCCAAAATGCATCACAAACTGCTTGAGAAAGCTGTTCTACTCATAGACTGTAAAAGGTTACTACTGTACTGTTACCGTCCGTAGGCAACATTAGGTAGGCCTATGTTATTATCAACTAATATAGGCTATCAATTAGGGATGGGCGATATGGCCTTAAATCTATATTGTGATATACATTGCAGCCTCTTGCGATAACGATATACAGTATATTATAATAAAACCATTTCAGAACAGATTACACAGACCCATGCTAAACAACTGCTAAATGTATTTTTTTTTAAAGGGTGTATGTAGTTTTGAGAACATATATTGTGCAAAACTGTAAGTATACAACATAATTTTGCAGATAAATAAAATTTAAGTACACTAGCTGCAGAGACTTAAGTAGGTCTAATGTTTATTATGGCTTGGAGTTTATGAAACCCCAAATTTAAAATTAGAATATTGTCTAACTGAAGTCTTTTCAGTTAAAAAGAAACACAACAACGATTCTTAAAATCGAGATTATGTGCTACACCACTAAGATATATTGGAATGGGAATAATACGCGCGCGCTGGTATTCAGTGATATCATGTTTCGTTTTGAATTTGAGGTGGTCGAACGGATTAGTCGTGTGTTAACTTACCGAACTGTTACCCCACACACTCTGTATATAGTTTGCTGCTGCTCGTCTGACGGCTTAAACCCGAACCAAGTCCAAATAATGGATGTTGCACCGATCTTTTTCACCAGCTTTCACTTTCAGCCGTGTTTACTTAAGATGACGACGAATATGCGTTGCAGCCGGGTTTACCTCGCGGCCGCGGGTAGATTGCGTCATCATAGCTTGTGTAGTATATAGAGCCATCTCCCAACCCAACTTGGAGAATAGATTAACGGCGATATTTTTTTTATCGCGCGATAAGAGTCTCGCGTTAACGCAGCACGTTAACGCCGATAACGGCCCACCACTAATATATATATATATATATATATATATATATACGTTATAAATAACAACAAATAGCATATTCCAATAGTACACACAGCGACTGGAAAAGCCCTTCACCTTGATTCCATTAAAGTTATCCACAGCCAGAATGGTGCTCCTTTGATCCTCATAGCACAGGAAGCAGAATCCTTTGGATTTGCCCGTCGTCTTATCTCGCACCAAGTTGATGTTGGCAATCTCTCCGTACCTGAGACACACAGAGGAGGATGAAGCTTGACTAGGAGGAAATAAAACAGAAGCACTGCAAGAAGATGTGTTTTTGATGCAATTAGGACTTACTGGGAGAAAACACAGATGATGTCTCCTTCTGTCAGATCATATGGAAATCCACCTGCAGATTACAACAAATTTACATACAAAGCTGAACAGCTCAGCATTTACCTAAAATAAATGATCAATAAATACAGAATTTATAAAACAAAGTATTATGCAATTCTTAAAATTGTTCTTCTGGCAAATGAATGTGAGTAATTAATATGAATTAAAGGTCAAATCAGCATTAGTGTGCACATGGTCTTCTAGAGAAAGAGTGTGATCATGCCATTGTCTGCAGAAGAACACGTTTAGTGAAAGAGGCAATGCTGCCATCATCTGGCACAGTGCAAATATAGTCCATCCAGAGAGCATTGCCTACTACACCACAGACCACCCCCCCCCCCCCCCCCGTGAAAAAAATAAAAATTATAAATATGCATAGAATCTCATTTAGAAAATATTTAGTTTCTGTGTTGTTACTATGTTTTTATACGCACTATAGTAGTGTACTGTTAGATGTATTATTTACTTATTTGATTATTTATTATTTCAATCTTTTTATGCATTTTATTCAAATGATTTATTTAGTACGACAGTTATTTATTTATTTTTTTACACTGTCTTTCTCGTAATCAATTTATTATTTTAATCTTTTTATGCGTTTTATTTAAATTATTTATTTATTTAGTATGATAGCTTGATCTTTTATATATATATTTTTGTTTTTACATTTTTTACAGAATTTTTCTAATTCAACTTATTCTTATTTATTATTTTTAAATATTTTATTCAAATTATTTATTCATATACTATGACAGTTAGTTTATTTTTATAGTTTTTACACTGGTTTTCTCTTAATCCATTTATTACTAAAATTATTTATTTATTTATTTATTTAGTATGATAGTTAGTTTAATATTTGAATATATATATATATATATATATATATATATATATATATATATATATATATAGTCAAACCAACATTTATTCAGACACCTTCAACATTTCTCACATTATCAGTTTATTCGCTATACTTTAGAAAATGGTAATAAATGATGACAAGGTTCTCAAATCAGTTGATATTTCACTGGTTTTGTCCATCGTTCTGTTAGACTGTCTCACAAATGAATTAGGTTGAATAGCTGTCAGCTGTTAAATTTAAGTACACTATTAGATAATACCAATTTAGGTCAACCAATTACCAAGAAATGCTTAATTTTGTTCAGTCTGTGGTGTAAAAAGGTTGCATTAACAATAAAGGAAAAAACTTAAACAAAACATGGTCAGGCTATCCTCACTTACATAAATTAACTATAATGTCCTGCACCCACTAGTAATAAACAAAATATAAAAAATTATATCTGGTGTCTGAATCCTTTTTGGTTTGACTGTCTGTGTGTGTGTGTGTGTGTGTGTGTGTGTGTGTGTGTGTGTATATATATATATATATATATATATATATATATATATATATTACATTACATTAAACCTTTCCCTGGACCCCAGTTTAAAATCTAACCAGTCACTTACCGATGAAGACCCAGGCGCTGTCCTTATAGACTGAATGCCAGGACACACTGTCTTTGACACCCAGTTCAGCCTCTCTTTCATTCAGTTCATTGATGAGTTTCACTTTGGTGAGTGGACTAAAGACAGATAATGAACATATATTTGCATTATCTTATTTAGTACAATATGCATTCTCTCTAATGATGTTTATTATTCTGTTGTGGTCTGTGCATGATGATACCAGAATTACTTATGATTCTTCCATTAGGATGACTTTTCACTTCTTGAAAACAATTAACTTCTTTAAAATATGTCAACTGTATTCAAACATTTTAACCCAAATATCCATTTATGGTAATACAGTATCCTCTAATTATGCAATAACTGTCACGCTGTATGCCGAAAGAGTGGTCGTTTTATGTTTTCATTTTCTTGTTATATGTCAGTGTCCTATAAATTATTCAAAAAGAATAAATGAATCAAGAATAGGTAGTTTACTTTCATGTTTTACCAGATGAATATTTAGCTTTTAGCTACTGCTACAGACACTGAGGCTATTTGTTTAGCTTTCACCTTTAGCGACATTTCCTTTTCCATTACTGAGGGGTCTAGTAACTGTATTAGACTAATAAAAAACATATGACAACAAAAGTAAGGGAGATATTAAATTCCAAAGCATAAATTTCAACGCATCACTTACTTCATTGTGATGAGCCGGAGTCACTCCGGAAGGATTTAGTTCCACTAGCGGTTTTCGCGTTTTGCACGTGGTACTACTTTTTCCGGGTTGTTGAAAAGGACTGTGGGATATGTAGTTAACTGACTGTTAAACTCAGATTTCTCCTTTAGCATTAATTGTGTGTTTGTAGCTGAAAGTGTATTTCTCATATTTTGCAACAGGTTTTAGCCTACAGCTGAAGAACTAATGAACATATGAAGCACACTGATAGTTTTATTGGCATAGTAAAAAGGCGTAACACTATAGATGTATAACGTTTACATAGGCTACATGTTGCCTATACACAATTTAAAGGAGTACAAAAATAAATGGTCTACAATAAAATAAATTTAATGGTAAAATTTAAATAAAAGTAGAAATAACATTGAAATAGCCTAAGTTAACCTAGCCTATCATTTTAGAAATAAAATAATACACTTATTTTATTTGAATACACTTATTCTAACAATAATTTCACTGTTTACACATGTTTCCTGGCAATTTATGCTTTTTGCACAGTTTTTAAGTTGTCTTCCAATTAGTGGTTGGCCTTTTGTCTTAACACAGGGAAACTTTTTGATGCCAAAAACCCCCACTCTTGTGGAGGACCACAAGCAGATCATATTTTTATGAAGCCCCATTTATACTGGCGAAAAAAGAAAAAAAAAATTGTGAAAAATAAATGTCATATATCATTCAATATATTCTTTAGCAAGTGTTTGCTAGCCAAAATCTTATACTGCTGCAAAGTACATAAACATTCGGTTTGCATAGTTCATTGTACTCTTACTGTTAACCAGACTTCCTTTCCCATACTTTTTTTTCTTCTATATCACCAAATTACATTTATTTGTGAATGTATAATGGATAACAAAAAAAAAAAAAAAAAAAAAAAAAATTGTTGAATATATATGAGTTTAATCTATTTTACAGTCATCTATTTTACAACTGAAAAAAACACAAGAAAAAAAAAGAGGAAAGGTGGAACTAAGTGCTATGGTTATATTTAGAATGTAATGTGTTCATTGCAAGCGGACATGTTAAGCAAATAAAGTCTGTTTTATTTAGACAAATACTCTGGTCTCCACATCCATTAACAAAGCCATTAACGACAAAGCAAGACCTTTTACAGTTTCCTGTGACTAGAGGACTAAAAGGACATTCTTTTATTCCCTATTGGCAATATATTCCTGATGTAGTTCAGGAATTGTGGCAGACCTACTATATCTTGTCCTGAAACGCTACTGCCTGAGTGACAGTCGGGTGGTCTGTGGGGTATCTGTCCGCTGTCTCAGAGTGTGTCACACAACACAACACAACTTTAACATTAGCGAAGAGCTCGCAGATCTTGTTCCTCACCTCTCGCTGCCAGCAGGCGTAGACGAGGGGATTTATAAGGGAGTTCGAGAGTCCCAGCAGCCAGAGATGGTTCTCCAAAAAGTGATAAAGTTTACAGTTTGGACAAGACACCTGCACAATACTGACCACAAAAAAGGGGCACCAGCAGAGAGTGAAGCAGCCAACCAGCATTGCAACAGTCCGCAGGGCTTTTACGTGACCCCAGTAGCGGCTAGACGACAGACAGCGTGTACCCGATTGCTGGGCAGAGATGCGCTTCTGGTGGCCGCAGGCGATTTTTAGGATGTCCATGTAGAAATAGATGAAGACCGAGAGTAGTGGGAAGAAAAACAGGCAGAAGACCACAATGATGGTCTTAGGCTCGATGACGGAGAAGAACGTGCAGACATTGAGATAGTCTTCTTTCTGCATTGGTTTCAAAAAGCTGGGCGAAAATCCCACAAACATTGAGATGAGCCAGACAACAACCAGAGCCCCAGCAATAATCTTCTCATTCATAAGCTGCGAATAGCGCAGGGGCAACTTTATAGCCATGTAGCGGTCCAGTGAGATCAAGAACATGGTTAGGATGGAGGCTGCAGAGGGTGCGAGGATAAAGGTCATGCGCAACAAACAAATGCCCTTCTCCATGGAGGTCGTCGTTCCTTCCAGAGCATCAGTGGCGATGCCAGTGATGGCAATGCCAACTAGGATGTCCGCAATGGATAGGTTTAAAACAAAACACCAACTCTGGCAGCCCCTTTTGCGGATAAGCAAGACCAGGGCAATGGTGACTAGAAGGTTGGTAGAGATGATCAAAATGGATCCTACACTAAGGATACAGCCCATGGTCACTACCACTCTTTCCATCTTGACAGGGGTTGTGAGCTCAGGACTGGCTGATGTCACTCTATAGTTCTCCAGTGAAGTCTCCTGAGACAAATTGAAAGCGATCATTGTTGCATTAAATGTCTCATTTCATTTCAAAGTTGAGAGTTTAAACAGACCAAGATATTGATGGTTTCAAGAGGAGGAAATGGACACAAGGATGTAGATTTTTCTTTGCTCCCATTGGGAAAAGCAAAACTTTTGGCTGCTGTGGTTCCGTTTGTCCGACCCTTGTTCTGTCTGGCTGTCATCCAGGTCCCATTAGATCATGCTTCCTTCTAAGCGACTATATCCGTGAGCATTCGATTATGATGAACCTAACCTTGCTGAAGTACGAAGACAATGCTTATCTATTGATGAAATCTTTATCCTTGGCTTTTCATTAAGGAGTAATCTCAGGATACTATTCGATTTTCAGATGTTTTAAGAGTGCTCCTTGCCTGAAACGGTGACGAGAAGCAGAAGTCCTTTCTCATGAAATCTCCGTAAAACTCCAATAAATTCAACAGAAAACATATTCCAACTGAGGAAAAGATGTCCAGAACAAGGATTCCAAGTGAGTGCGTCTTTCAGATTCGGTTGGCTTTCACTCAAAATGGGGTGATGTGCCAGTGTCCATTTTGTTGTCCGCAAATCTTAGATGTCTCTCTGTCAGCAAGGGGGATCAGTCTACTTACTCTGAGCAAACAAAAAGGGGGAAGAGAAACTGATGAACATGGAAAGAGGTTTGGGTTTGGAGAGTGGGCTGGGAGGTGGGTGGACACTAACAGCGTGGCTGTGATCACTCATGAGTGAACCAACTCTGAACAAACAGAATCACTCATGGGTGAATAAACCTTTACCCAAACCATTTTACATTTTATCATAGGAGCCAGGGTCAATGCACAGATATGGATATATTTTGAGAGCAGGACGAATCAGTTACATTGATTCCGCAATAATGCACTTCAACTTCCCTCTCGAGGTCATATGAATGAGTCAAAGCCCTCAAGTACAATGGGCTTAAAATTACACAACTGGTTTTTAAAAATCTGCACACAGTTGTCCATTCCGAGGAAAGATCTATTTATAACAGTGCTACACAATAAAGCCTGACTCCCACCGGCCAACAATGTGGTGATGTTATTCATCCCTACTAGACTTTTCACTGCTATTGAAAGTGGATTTTGGTCAGCAGTTGTTGTGCCCACTGCTACGCTCAGCTCACAGAAAGCTCTTGGATGCGATTTGTGCAGAACTGTGTCTACCCCTCACCGACACATCACTGCCCGTCTTCACCTTGAGGTGGATAAATAAGGAACGTCTTGGGCTCTTTGAAAAGAATACTGAAGATTCTTCAGGTTGTTCAGAGCATCGGGAGAATGTCTTTAAAGCGGAGACTGCTTTCCATGTTGTTGTGCTGTGCGTATTGCGTGGCGTCACTCTTTTGCCTTCACCCGGACAGAAACAACTGTGTCTCGAATGGTGCCCGGTGAGTTTAAAGGCCACCTTAAACTATTTAAAATACATCTAATCTTAATTTTCAAGCAATTAAAGGGATAGTTGAGGCATTTTTTAAAAGATCTTCTTTTGTGTTTAATATGTTTGTAGCGACTTGAGAGTGATCAACCCATCCGAAAAAAGTTAATTTTATTAAGTATACTTTAGTAAAGTTCAAGTATATTTTTAAGTATACTTTATGTAGTAAGTATATCAAAATGTACTAGAAGTATACTAGTAGTACTATTTCAATGCTGCTTGGGACTAAATTGGCCCACTTTTTAGTAGACTATGTAAAAGTATACTTTTAAGTATACTTTAAGTGTATCAGTAGTGAACATTGAGTACTATAGATGTAAACATTTGACTATTTTAATACTTGTAGCACATTTTTTAGTTTATGAAAGTAGCCTATACTTTGAAATATACTCTCAGTAACTTATTTAATAGTTTTATACTGCAAGTATACTTGTAAGTTTTATTTAAGTGAACAAAACATCATACTTAGGCTATATATATATATATATATATATATATATATATATATATTGCACTTTAAGTTTACTAGGCTACTATGTTCCTATTAAGGTTTTTTTTTTTTTATTGAAATATTACTGTACTTTAACTTTTTCCATTTTAAATACATTTTATTCTAGCGTCATGCATCCTTTTTTCATCAACACTTGAACCTGGGTAAGTTTCCTTAAAAAAGGCAACATTTTAAACAAAAGCTGAAAACATTGCATTTTTGTTGAAGACTACGTCCGGATCGGATTCAGATCGCGTCCCCCAAAGCTTCACAGTCGTTTCCTCTTCATGGGTTCGACATTTCATTCAGTAATGTTAAGCAGTTTTAATTTATATGCTGTTTAATGTTTGATGATTGCGTTATTTTACATTTGCGTAAGCAATCTTCTATTGTTTCTTCTTCTTCTTCACCTGTTTTGATCTGGAGATTCTGTACTCTTTCAGAAGATGCGTAGTTGCACTCCCCTACCGTATAGACCTTATGCGCCAGAGAAACGAGGGCGCCGCCATCTTTAAAATATTGTCCCTTAAAAAGAAAAGGGGCGGGGCTACATAAGGTCTATAACAGTGAAAACATGGATAGCCGGAAAAATCAGTCAATGGTTGGGAAATGTAGTCTGGCTATCACCAGACCAAGCTCAATCTTTTAAGATTGAACATTAGTCTGGGGAGTCTGCTCTGTATTTTCTACTGCACAAGAGGCGTGACCGTTGGGCATAGTTCAAATGACTCTGTACGTAATTGGATAGTCCTTCAACCAATCAGACCAACGATCCAGGTGACACACATTTTTCAGCGAAAACTCCAGGCAGGAAACGTGTCAACAAACGTGTTGGTTTGTAGCATTGATCAACGGTTTGCAGAAGCAACAATGGCATCGAGCGATTTTTGCAGGTTGTGCAAAAAAAAACATGAAAGTGAGTGGTAGTCACACCCACTCGAGCGATTTGTTTGCTAAACTAAAGAAGCCATTGAGCATCGTCGTTGGTTAAAGGAATTGGATCGGATTAAACCTGCCAATAGCGTGCCAGGCGGATAAGCCAGTTTGTGATTGGCCCCCGTAGATTTGTAACGGAAGCAGGATAGAAGAATGTAAGGGTTTCCAGCCTGAGCTGCAGGGCGAAATCAAATCGCTGGCAGGTCGGGCTGGGTTTACCCAGTCTAGGGGAAAAGTAGGTTTGAAGTAAATTCCTCTGTACACTACCAGTGGACTAGCCTACACAAAAAATCAGATACTCAGACTCAGGAACATATCTGTTTTCTTTAGTAATCAATATTTTTCAAACAATGTAAATTTATAAGACAGTATGTAAAACTATGTGAAAAAGTATTTAATAGGCTTCTCAATCAAAAGAGTAAACACAACTACAAGCCGAGTATCCTTAGAATACTTAAAGTCTGGTGGTGAAAATCAAGCTTTTAATGTTGTTTATTTGTCTATGTGGTGTTTTGAATATGCTTTAAGACAAACCGTGTGCAAATTTATAAGTCAACACCATTGATGAAAATGTTCTCCTTAAAACAGCAGCGAACCAAAAACGCGGTTTGAAATCGCTGGTGTTTCTGACGTCACAAACTACCTTGTAACCAATCAGGTCAATGTGTCCGTCAACGAGTGGATCTCTGAGCTGGGCTGCGTTCAGCCCCGAAAACGGAAACAGTGGTGCGTTGAACACCCTGTTCTGATGACGCAAGAGTTGCAACTATGGCAGCTGAGAAGGCCATTCTTTGTGTTCTTTTTGAAGAATTTTCAGAGCCTGATGAAATCGGTATAAATATATGTTTAATACTGCAAAAATACACTCGATGTTATAGTCACTGCCCTTTACCATCCAGAATAAAAGAGAACAACCCAATCGAGTGCAGGGATTTGTGAAAACTGTGGTTCCTAATTAGTGTGATTCAACATTTGCCTCGCATTTCAGGATGAAAAGACAAACATTTCAGGTGAAGGATAATCCACATCTTATGTCCGAGACTGTGATCTATATGACCTTATTATTTTTATAAGTATTAGGCTTAGCATTATTTCTGATCACTGTTGATATGCTATATTTTTACCATAAAACTTTTACGACAAACATGTCCTCTAATATCTTCAATTGTTGCGTATACCAAGCTGCAGCGGACGCATTTGTAAACGACTTTACTTGGACCCATTGTGCGAGCTGTCTCTTTAATACCGCGTGGTTTATATACATGTTGCTGCTGATTGGCTGACATTTTTGTCACACCCAAACAAGAGAAAATGTATCTCAAACCCCGTTGCACACCGTTTCCAGGAAACATGTCGTTCAACCCGGAAACCGTAGCAAAACGTTGCACGCCGGTTTGAGCTTCAATGTGGTGTGAGTGAGTGGAGGCGGGGCTAATTTGCATATTCATAGATTATTATTTTTTCAAGGAAAACACTTTAATATGTAATTGTGATGATCAAAGATTAGTTTTAAGGGATAAAAGTATTGACTACAAGGGGATTCTCGATCAAAACATTGAGTACAAGTATAGGCCAAATATACTTTTCTGTCAGTATAGGTCAAGTAAGTGCAATTTTAAGTATATTTCTGAGAAGTACATTAAAAGTGTACTTTCTTATTTTTAGTTTTAAGGAAGTATGCTAATAGCAGACTTTTTCGTAAAGGGAGTGATGACCGAGTGTTTATTTTTGAAATGGAGAATCATCCCTAGTGAATCATATGCATGACGTAACTCATGACGTTCATCACTTCTGTGTGTTGCAGGAATCTGGTATCAGTTGTTCAGCAGCTGTACCAGCGTGTGATGAGGCTCCTACGCACAACTCTGTGACACCACATCTAGAGGGAAGGTGAAACCACAACCAAAGTCTACGGACCACTTATCATGAGACCAGCATTTTTGACATAGAACTGTTGACTTTTAAGCGTGAGAACTTTAAAATATATTTCCCAACATCATTAAAAGGTGCATCTTCTTTTACAATGAGTTTGTGTGTTAAAATGTATGATCTATACCGAAGCATTAAAAAGCCATATGAGAGATTTACAATGGACGGAAATGACACTTTTTGTGATCTCTTTGCAGGTTGGGGTGTTCATTGCGAATGATGCTTATTGACGTAATGATGACGTCTTATTATGCTGCTGGTGTGGATTTGTGGGAGCATAGTCCTGTTAAAGATGGACAAATTTTGCTTGCATTATAACATGCGATCTGTATAACCTTATAGAGCAAATGGACAGACAATACAGAGAGAGTCAAAAGGTGATTCTTTGGTTGAACAAAGAAGTTAGTTATTGAGTGGTGTGATTGGGGAGTTCACAGTTTTCAATTAACAAAGTTACATCTTTTCACAATACATTTTTATTTTTGTATTTTTAATTTTTTTTTTACATTCTGTTTTATGGGGGAAAAGCAGACCTTTTATTACCGTTGAGTGATAAAAAATGTGTAAAGATGAAAATGAAATAAACTTTTACAATTTCTGATCTCTGAATTTTATTTTGGTAATCCAATATATATATATATAGTCATTGCATGAAGGACCACACACATTTGACATCTCAGCTCTTTCCTTTAAAATAAATTTTTCTAAAATTCCTTCTTACAATAAAGGTTAAGGAAATTTCATATAAAATAAGTCACAGAGTCTATCCTACCAAGCAATTTTTACAAAACATTTTTAAGTGATATTTAAACTAAATGCTCTTCCTGTGAAAGTTCTACGGAAACAATTTCTCATATGTATTGATCCTGCCAAGATACACAGTGTTTCAGGGAAGATGTTAAGAGATTCATTGCTGATAATATTTTAAATACTTCTCTCTACTACTTATACTTATCCTATAAATATGTGATTTTAAATTATTGTATTAAGGACCATTGCTCAAAGGATGTTGGTTTCCTTATAATTTTTTTTTATTTATATGTAAATTTCATATCCACAAATGTAAATTCACAAATGGCAAACCCAATTTTACAGTGCTTAAGAAGATTAAAATGTGCAAAGATGCGATGTCAAAATCTAAAAATATGCAATATGTTCTTAATTTAACATTTTCATATAAACAGTATATATTTACACTTATTCAACAATATATAGACATGTTTATAGACTCTGTTGTTTTCTTTCTTTTTATTTTCTCTTTTTTGTAATTTCTATTGTATTGTGAAGCACGTGACATGTTCTGATGTAATATGGACATGCTATTGCACATTCTATTTGTTGATAAAAAAAAAAAAAAGCATTAAAAAAAAAACATGAATTTCTTTAACGTCACCCTGGGGAAAAAAAGTATAAAAAAAAAAAATTGTTGTTTAAATCAAACCTCACTGATTGCTCCTCCTTGACGGACAGGGTGACATTGAAAAATGGAGGGGGCGGAGTCTAGTCTCTTTCAAACTTCCGGGCGGGAACTTCCGGTTGCGGTGAGTTGAGTTCCTGCTAGAGACACATGATGGTAAACTAAGAGCCATAGGTGCGCTCCTGGAGTTTGACTGCGAAAAGTACAATAATCCTACATGTGGTCGAGACTATGGGGTCAAAAATAAAATAACAGAGGTGACTGAACCACCAAGCCTCAGGTACGTGAGCTCACGGAGCGATATCGCCTTAATGTCGCGATGACTCCGTTTTGTACTTTATAATGCCGAGAGTAGTTCTGCGTACCTGGCTAACAGTTACAAGCCGTTAGATGTCCGATTCGCAACCAAGTAACGTTATAGCGGTCTTTCACACTACGCCAACGCCATATATCCATTTTATTTATATTGGTGAGTTTGTTCGCATTCTGTTTCTCTTTTTAATTTGCAATGATAACCTAAAAAGTTAAATGTTACACGGGTTGAAGAGAGAATAGGCGAGAGCCGTTGCTTGCTGTCACTCAACCTCCTTGGCGACGGAAGTAGGTCGAACTTCAGATCACTCCCACCAATCAGGATCGCAGATAAAACGACTGACAGACTGTACAACCAATAGAATTACCGCAAATTTCCTGTGGCGCTTGCAATGATTCTTTAATGCGGTTCGTCTTATTCCGGTGCACATTTGTCTATGCATCTGGGAAGACTGGCTGTAACACAGACGGGTAGCGCTATGTTGTACAGTGTGAGATTAAAACAGCTGGTTTGCTCATATTTTGGGTTCCTGCTGTTTTTAGTAGGACTCCATCAAGCCGAGGGGGCCGCTACAGAAATGGCAAACCTGAACTGGAAGCCGTTCGTCTATGGAGGAATGGCCTCAATTGTCGCAGAATTCGGTGAGTCTCTGTTGTGCACCTGCTATTTTTATCACCTATTAAAGAGCACTTTTTCATTTAAGTTTGCATAGTATATTTATTCGGAATACATGTTATTATCTCATATGAAAGTGACAGAATGCATATTCATATTTGAGAGAATATAATGTATTATTTAGTTTTGTTCAGACGTATTTTTGTTTACGTGTCCAATAGCTGATATAAAGAACCGAGTTTCTTTCTACATTTTGACACTAATATGTAAATAATAATAAGGTTTCCACAATAAAACGGGCATTATAAATATTTTATTTTTTATTATTATCATTATTATAATGGTTATACTGTTATATTAGTATAACATAATAATTGTAAAGCTGTTATATTAGTATAACATTATAATTTGTAAAGCTGTTACATTATTATTATTATTAGTATTTATTACTTCTATTAGATGCTTTACTAAATATACTGTTATTTATAACTATCAAAGTATTACCTTCAGAATCACAACTGGCGTGTTTGCACATTGGAGGGACTTTAAAATGAGCCTTAATTGTTAGTGGAAGAATGATTTGCAGAACATGAAAAACAACATTCCCAGCCACACAAAGAGAGCGAACTGTTCGAAATAGGGTAGGACATTCGATGACAGATAAGAGAAACAGGGCAGCCTTTAGATACAGTACTAATATGCATAATAAAGTACTTCTAGATTTGATCTGAAATGTAACCCATAATTGAATCTTGCAGGTACGTTTCCCATTGATCTCACTAAAACGCGTCTCCAGGTTCAAGGGCAGACGCACTGCATGGAGGTCCGATATCGGGGGATGTTCCACGCTTTATTCAGGATTGGAAGTGAAGAAGGCGTCCGGGCGTTGTATTCGGGGTGAGTTTGAATTATTTAAAGCTTCTGAATGACAACAAACGCTTCACTTTAGCATCAGTGTTATGGTGTTTTTACCTTACAATTTCTGAAGATCAGAGTTGTGTTCCCTTTTAAAGGTATATATATATATGTAACCCGTTCAGTGGGTTTTAAATACAGCTGATAGCTGTAATAAACTCTAAATATAGATGATATTTAATTCACGAGGTTTGTAGAGTAGCTGAGTCAAGTGAAACTGGCCCTCTGCTTTGGCGTGCACAGACAGTTCCAGTCTACGTGGTCATTTTATCTGTGCGTCTCAGAGCATCTTGTTTTTCAAACCATCATCTGATATTAATCTGCTGTTTCTTTCCCTGGCCTGAAGCTTATGGTTAGGAGGTTACTGCCATTGCTTAGCCTTAAAGTGTTTTAAAAAGAAAATAGGTATTAATTCTTAGTGATTCAACTTTTTTGCCTGTCTTTTTTGCAAGTAGACTTGGATTGATAAAAGGACCAGATTTATATATAGAGACTGGTGGGCTTTTTAAAATTATTATTATTTGGGCCAGTAAGCAGTCACCCACTTCGTTGATGAACTTAAGTTCACTGTATTCAAAACTTGTTCTTCATTTCACAAAAACATATCAGAAATCAATTCCTTCTCTGAGATGCGATAGCAATGTTTGGTTTGTGATCCGGGTGATTCTTTTCAATGAACATGTTGAATCGTTTTGCAAACAGACTGAACGATTCATTTATGAATTGGACTCATCCGTTTGCTGCGGTTCTCGAGTCAAAAACTCCCTGATTTAATGGGAAGCTTTAAGAAAATTAGAGATGCAGTGATTTATCGACTGCCGATATCTATTTAAACTACTGTTAAAACTGCTACCTAAAAAGCACTGTTTATTTCGTATGTATCTTTGTTCTGCTGTATTAATGTATTTATGTTGGCCTGCTGAATGTTAAATGGATCCGCTCCTTGTTCATTAGAAAATGTTTGATGATGCAGCAATAAACTAGCTTGTACGACTTAGTGCATGCGTTTTTGAACTTTGCTAATTTATAACATGATCGAAATACTTACTGACAAAACTTCAAATAAGAGAGCAATTGACAAATATCAGTATCTGAAGCTGCCAATAATTGTTTGTTAAAATTGGTATCGGTCCAAAAAAATCCCACAATGCATGTGCATCCCTAACAAAAATCATATTAGTTATTTCAGAACTAAATCTGCTGTAAAAGGTCGAGCTGTTTAAGCCTATTATATGAAATGCTTGATTGTGGATGCATAGCGTTCTTCTAAAAACATTGATGCCTTTTAGCCCATTAAGTCTGCATATAATGTATGCTTCTGTTATTTGCCACTACAATTACAGACAATTTGTATTCCCCAATTTTTTAATACTATATGGTATATTTAGTCATTTTCACTTGTTTGAACACTTGAATTATCAGTAGCCTAACTTAAATTGATATTTTAGTCTATTGAAAGTTCATGTTTTTAGTAATAAAACATTAGCATATTTTCAGATCAATACATATTAAATGTGTGCTCATATCTTCCTTATTGACTAGTGCTGGCTAAAGTAAATAATAAATGTGCTTCATTGATTAGTACCTTTTACTAATACTTGCGTACATTAAAAATCAAGTTGTTTTGTACATGCAGTTGTGTTCATGTAGATTTTAAAAGTAGTGGTGAAATGGTACTTTTGTTGAACCAATTTGCACAAATGTTTGCATATGTGCTTTGCATGATTTTGTCTTTGTTTTCTAAACATAAGAGAAACTTTTGATGATGTGCACACTTTAATGTTTTCTGACATTGACGACCATTCATTCTTTAGTTTGGCTAATCCTTAGAACTTAATTTATATAAATCTTTGCATGAATAAATGTGCTTGTTAGTCATTGCATTGGAATTTAGTCTGTCATTGAAACTGATCTAGGCCTATTTAGATTTCCATTTAACCTTTAGAATGGAAAGAAAGCAATGACCTTGAAGTTGTGTTTTTTTTACTCCTAGAATTTCACCTGCGCTCCTCCGACAAGCTTCCTACGGCACAATCAAGATCGGTACCTACAACACACTGAAGAAACTGTTTGTTAGCCATCCTGAAGGTGGGTTTAGGATGAATCCTTTGATCATACTGTTAATTTCATACTACATCTTTCTTCTCAGTGCAACATTTCTGTAGTTTGAGAACAGAATGGAAAAGCTACAAAGCTTTAAACTTTGTTTTTGGCACTTTGATTCTGTTATCTTCAATTACATGATCTTAAAATTATATTAATATCTAACTATATCTAAAATATAAAAACATTGATATCAAACATCTCTGCGACATAAATTGTTGATGATAACCTACTTTGACTGTAGCGGGTAGCTCTATGACAAGGAATGAATCGTCTCCAGAAAATGATCTACACCGTAATGTGTTGAGTGATATGGGGTAGTCATTGACTTGTTAGCCAACATGACAAACATGTTGCACACATCCAGTCACAAATGTTTTTTTTATTTTTTTTATTAGAGTAGCAATAGCTTTGAAGGGATAATTCACCCAAAAATGAAAATTCTGTCACTAATTACTCCCTCATGTCCTTCCAAACCCGTAAGACTTTCGTTCATCTTCGTAACACAAATGAAGATGAAATCATTTTGAATGAAATCTGAGAGCTTTCTGTCCTTCCATAGACAGCTACGCAACTGCCACTTTGACGCCTCAAAAAGTTAATAAAGAGATTGATTGATTGATTGATCACAAATCGTCGAGCTTCTGCAAGAGCCAATGAGGTTCATTCTCGTGTTATGCAGCACGTTTGAGCTTCAGAAAGAACCAATGAGGTTCATTCTCGTGTTACGTTTGAGCTTCTGCAAGAGCCAATGAGGTTCATTCTCGTGTTATGCAGCACGTTTTGAGCTTCAGAAAGAACCAATGAGGTTCATTCTCGTGTTACGTTTGAGCTTCTGCAAGAGCCAATGAGGTTCATTCTCGTGTTATGCAGCACGTTTGAGCTTCAGAAAGAACCAATGAGGTTCATTCTCGTGTTACGCAGTCTGTTTGAGCTTCAGCAAGAGGTTTTCTCCATTAGGTCACCTGATGGAGTTTTAGGACACCATTAGGTCACTTGATGGAGTTTTTCGGTTCCTTGCCACTGTTGCCTTTGGCTTGCTCAGTTGGGGATATTTTGGGGTTATTTAATTTAATTATATCAATCAATAAATTCCTCTTGAAACAAACTTTGTTGTTTTATTTTAATTTAATACTGTGAAGCTGCTTTGATACAATCTGTATTGTGAAAAGCGCTATACAAATAAACTTGACTTGACAAATAAATATTCATGAACACACATCAGTTGTGGTAAACAGAAGCTCAAGCATGTTCACCTGACATGAGAGAACCAATGAGGTTAATTCTCGTGTTACGCAGCACGTTTGAGCTTCTGCAAGAGCCAGTGAGGTTCGTTCTTGTGTTACGCAGCACGTTTGAGCTTCTGCAAGAGCCAATGAGGTTCATTCTTGTGTTACGCAGCACGTTTGAGCTTCTGCAAGAGCCAATGAGGTTCATTCTCGTGTTACGCAGCACGTTTGAGCTTCTGCAAGAGCCAATGAGGTTCATTCTCGTGTTACGCAGCACGTTTGAGCTTCTGCAAGAGCCAATGAGGTTCATTCTCGTGTTATGCAGCACGTTTGAGCTTCAGAAAGAACCAATGAGGTTCATTCTCGTGTTACGCAGCCTGTTTTTTGCTTCAGCAAGAGGTTTGTTCTCGCGAGTCAAGCAGGTTCGATTGAGCTTTTGTTTATGTTCGCTGGTCAATGTTTATGTGAATAAAAGCCTAAATTCAATCTGTTCATCATATAAAGCGATAGTCTCTTCAGAAAATTTGGACTAAACCACTCGATTCGTATGGATTAACGATTTCTTTATAGTTTTACAATCTCTTTATGAAATTTTTGAAGCGTCAAAGTGGTAGTTGCGTATGCGTAGCTGTCTACGGAGAGACAGAAGGCTCTTGGATTTCATCAAAAATATCTTCATTTGTGTTCCAAAGACGATTGAAAGTCTTACGGGTTTGGAGCGACATGAAGGCGAGTAATTCATGACAGAATTTTCATTTTTGGGTGAACTATCCAATTAATTTCCCAGACTACTGAAATCAATGTTGAGAATCAGTCCAACGTTCATGTAGTTGTCCAAATAGTGTTGGTGAGGATTTACATAAGCAATTGACCGTTCGTAAAGACCGCCCCCTTTAGTTACTGTTGCTATGTCCGACAAGCGACGCCGCTCTCGCGCCACACCATGTTCTCACTCAGTGAAAAATACATCGCGGAGCAGAGAGGACACTTGACAACGCGATGACATACAGGACAGACCAGGTTACTTTTGATATGAAACAAAGTCTCACCTTTCGAATTTGGTCATTTTTTAAAGAAATTTAAACAATAAATACCGTTTTGTGGCTCTTTAATGTGTCTGACAGATCGCTGTAGAGCCTCTTAAAGCTGCTCGTGAACCGATCATCTCTTTCTTACTTCTAGTTAATTTATAGCATCAAATAAACATGAAAGAACATAAGAAGGAATGTTGTTTTAACCACAGAAAGACATCAGTACACTCCGTTTTTCAAGTTCAAATCCTCCAATGTTAATCTACTAACTCTCCTGACTGCTTTGTCGGACAAAAATGGCGGATTATGATTGGTCAGATCACCTGTCAATCAAACTCCCTGCGAAGGGTCAATTGTTAACAGTTGCCCTTGAATGCATTTCAGATCAGTCCCGTCGTAAGGTTACATTTTCAGTTAGCTACCTAACACTGTGGCATGGCACTAGGCATGATGTAAGTCACAGAACAATAAATCCTGTCTCTCGTGTGCTAATCTGAGTTTGTCCTAACCAGCTGTGATTAAGTGGCAAGTCGTTTTCTTTGTATAAATCTGGCATTTTGATGAATAGTCATGCCCACAGTGAAGTCTGTTTTTATTCAAGGTGTCGTTCCACAAAACGGATGGGATTCGGGAAATTTAATGATTTTGGTTAGATTTCTCTTACAATTCTGGATCCATCCCATCTGATCCTGACATGATGAAAGCAAAAATTCAGTTCTCATTCATTTCTCTAGGGTGAGTTTCCCGTTGCCAACTAAGGAAACACACCCCGACTGATTTATAAGTGTTTTTGATTCACTAAAAAGAACGGTCACATAAGAGCACTTTGTTCAGGAATTCCACTGAATTGTCTAGCTGTATAGTTTGTGATTTATTAAATGGTTAGTTCATCCCAAAATTTAAATTTACTCCTGTTGTTTCAAATCCGTTGCAATTAAGATGTCTTTGTAACCTGAGTGAATTCGGTCCCTCCATTGAAAGCTCATTGCACCAAAACTTTGACGCTTCATAAAGAGATTGTAAAAGTGGAATCAAGTGGTTTTATCCAAGTCGTGAACACATCAAATATGGTGAACAGAAGCTCAAATGTGCTTGATTGAAGAAAAAAAGAACTCATTGGAACATTATTCTGTTTTCTCACCTCCTGTTGCTTGCTTGGTGGTGTTACACAATGGGATATAGATAACAGGGTTTTAAGGAACAGGTATTTTTGATTTGAGTTTAAAAAAAAAAGAATTATGTAGCATTTAGCTAAATTTTCCACTGTTACGAGGCTCTACCAATACTGTTGTTGAAAACAAGGTGTAACCACCATCACTAATGTGCGGTCCACAAAGGCAGACAGGTGTCTAGCATTACCTTATCTGGTGCTGGCGCCGCGGATTTCCATCTGACCTGCTACAGAATCTTCCCTGCTCTGCAAACAACATTACTTGAATCCCTGTGACAAACACTCAAAGACCTTGGCCTTTCTATTGTATTAAACACGCTGTATTTAGAGTCTTCTGGACGATTTCTATTGCTTTTACTGCATGGTTTTCCAAGGATGTTGCCACTTTTTGTCAAATGCTTATTTTGATACAGGCTTTGCCTGCTGGTGTGGGGATACCAATACCCGTTCTCCTGCCAAAATGAACGGCTGTTCTGACTGTTGGTCACATTGATCAAGGAATCACTGTAATTATTGATCTAAATTTGATCCACACTTAAATTTTGTTCTTTCTCCTCCTGTCATGTCATCACACTGAACTCTAATCTCATTCATTTTCTCTCTTGGGGTCTTATCATTAGTGCCTTGCTCTATAAAGACTAGGTGCCACATCTTAAAATACTGAAACAAGGCTTTACTCAGAGCATTTACAAAAATAAGGCTTTAGTGCACTTTAAATTAGTTTATCTGTGGTTGATTATTGCATGTCTTATTCCTTCCTTATTGTGTTTGTTACTGATTTGAATCATTAAACAGCTAATTGATTTGTAGCTTCTTTTTTTAGTCTTTAATGAAACGTGTTAAAGAAAATTCTGAATCTAATGGGTGCTCTTGTCTGTTTTCCAGATGAAACTATGGTGATTAATGTGTTTTGTGGGGTGGTGTCTGGTGTTTTGTCCTCCTCTTTGGCAAATCCAACTGATGTGCTAAAGGTATGTAAAATCTCCTCCGAAAAGCCACAACAAATTTTTGTATAATAATGCAGAAAAATTTTAATATAACTGTGCATGTAGACAGTTATTTCTTTCTCCTAGCTAGGACGGCACGATATTGAAGAAAAATGTGATATGCGATAACTTGTTAATGCGATATGTGATACGAAATAGCTTGAAGTGTGTAAAATAAATAAACAATATTTAAAAGGTTTCCGCTACATTTTGAAGTAACCTATTCAAATCATTCAGATATCGCAAGCTATTGTGATATGTACATTTGTGATATTTAAAATTTCTATATATCGTGCAGCCCAACACAGACCACTGAGCTTGTTTTGTCTGATGTCTTATTTCCCTCGGCTTTATCAGATTCGCATGCAGGCTCAAGGCAGCCTGTTACAGGGAAGCATGATGTCTAATTTCATCAACATTTACCAGACCGAGGGCACGCGAGGCCTGTGGAGGGTGAGTGCTTTCATTACGTCTTGTCTGAGTCTGAGACATCAGTGGTGAGATTTCAAAGCATGCGTGGCCATCGGCTGTTTGAATATCTCCTTAGCGTTCCAGCTTCTGGGATTTTGATGCCTGTCTTGTTTTCAGGGTGTCATTCCTACTGCACAGAGGGCAGCCATCGTGGTGGGTGTGGAGCTGCCAGTCTATGACATCACCAAGAAGCATTTGATTCTTTCAGGCCTGATGGGAGACACAGTGTTAACTCATTTCATGTGAGCATTTCTAGCAGTTCTTTTGATGTAAAATTTGAATTATTAAAACATTGACCTCATGAATCACATTGTTTCTTCTGTTTATTTAGTTCCAGTTTTGCGTGTGGTCTGGCAGGAGCGCTGGCCTCCAACCCAGTGGACGTGGTGAGGACGCGTATGATGAATCAGCGTGTTGTCGCCGGTAACCATATGTACAAGGGCACCCTGGACGGACTCATGCAGACCTGGAGAAATGAAGGGTTTTTTGCTCTCTATAAAGGCTTCTGGCCCAACTGGCTGCGTCTGGGACCCTGGAACATCATTGTATCCTTTATCAGTAAAATACTTTGTTTTAGGACCTTAAAGGGGCCAAGTGGTCTGGTTTCAGACCTGCTTGATTCTATAAAACCCTGGTGCTTTTGCTTTCATCTTCATCACAAACTTGCATGGTGCATTATGAAGAGCAGGTCAATATATTGTTCGTATTTATTCGGTGGTTTTATGCACAGCAGAGTGAACAACACTTGGGTCACTATTAGGGCTGCACGATGTGTCGTTTAAGCATCGATATCGCGATGTATGAATCCACGATAGTCACATCGCCGGATGTGCGATGTAGGCTGTCGTAGTTGATCCGTGATTGATTCATTAACCGTACGGGCCAGCTGCTCCCCGGCCCTTGACGCATGTGATTCGTGGATTAATTGCACAGCTTAACCATCATAGAGTGAAAGTTTATCATTTACATGTGTTTTTAAGTCCTGTCAGTTTAACCGGGCGCATATAAGAACGAGCAGAGAGCGAGAGAGCCCCGGCAGCGCGTGCGCTCACCTTCACCGTCTTCAAACAACACGAGCGCTGTCTTGCTCTCTCTCCCTCGCGCATATTAATCAAAATCAATTGACACGATGATGTCAAAAAAAAAAAAAAAAAACTATCCAGTGATGAAATGTTTTCTGTGTTGACAAATCTTGTGCGATATCCTAAACTGCTGAGATAAACACAGCACGTGCCGTAGACTACACGTCCGATTCGCGAACTAATGATTCCTTTGAACCGATTCAATTTAATGAATGGTTTAAACAACTGACCTGTCCAACACTGAACTCAGGAGACGTCTGAATTGGTGTATAAAAAAATCTGTAACACTTTACAATAATGTTCTATTTATTAAACTATTTAACTACATTAGTTAACATTTACTATTAGTAAACTGCACTTCTACAACATTGTTAATTTCAACATTTAGGATATAGCCTACATTATTGAAATCAAAAGTTGTACAGTATTTGTTAACATAGTTAATGCACTGTGAAGTAACATTACCAAACAATGAACAGCTGTATTTTTTATAAACTAAGATAAACAAAGATTAATAAATACAGTAACAAAAGTATTGCTCATGGTAAGTTCATGTTAGTTATTAGATACATTAACTAATGTTAACAATTCAAACCATATCCTAAAGTTACAAACAAATAATTTACTCTAATTTAAATAATACTCTGATGTTTAAATCATTTAAAATGAGAATGTAAGTGTGCTTACCCCATTTTTGTTTGTAAGAAAAAAATTGATTAGATTTCATATCGCAATATATATCGCAGAAAAATAAAATATCGCAATGTCATTTTTCCCCAATATCGTGCAGCCCTAGTCACTATATGTGCGTCACATGAAGGCGGCTTTCTGCTGCATGCTAACTGGCTCAGAGGTGACAGCTGATTGTGAGCCTTTCATTTGCTCTCTCTCTCGCTCGTATTCAAGGTAAATCATCACCAGTGTCATCCCCTACACTGTAAAAAAAATATTGTTGGTTTAACTTAAAAAGTAACCTGGTTGCCTTAAAATTGAGTTCATTGAAATCAGAAATTTGAGATTGGTTTAATCAACAGAAACTCTAAATATGTTATTTGAACCACATAAATTATCCAGTTGATTTGACAAAAGAAAAAAGATACATTTCAAGAATAAATCATGAAAATATTTTTTTACAGTGTACATCTTTTGTTGAACTAATGACGCTGGCTAAAACGCATGAGTAGGTTACTTTACTTCTTGAACAAGTGCGGACACGATTTCACGAGTTCACCATCCGCATGACAGCTTTCACATTCCAATTTTTCATGCGAACCATGCTCTGTTAAGAACTAAACTGCCAGTGTGAAAGCAGTCTGTGAAATGTCCTTGGGTTTGTAGTGTTTGCATAGTCCAACCACTAGAGGTCAGTACACTGCAACATGAGGTCGATGGATATATATCTCTCACACACACACACACACACACACACACACACACACAAAGTGGGCCCCAAAAATACTGTATTTCTATTATTAATATATTTTCATGAATTTATCACAGGTATTACAATATTATGAAGTGGCATTTATTTTGAATAACTCAAACACACTTTTCAATCAAAACGTAAAATAAATTTGTTTAAGGTTTCAAAATTCGAAACAATAGATATATTGTTGAAATCAAAGACAAAAGGAGTGTCTCAGAAGAGTTAAGTTAGTTCTTGCGTCATTTGTTTGCAGATACCACTGGCTTCAATATTTTCTATGTAATGCAATGAAATTCCAACATTTTGAAATAGACTTAAAGGATAAGTTTGTAGATTTTCAACCAGAACATGAGAATAAGATTTGTGTGTGTAAACGCATATGCTGACATCTATCTATTCTTCCTGTGATCCTTGACTTAAATTTCAGTTCTTCCTCACCTTTGAGCAGCTGAAGAAGTTTCCGTTGTAGCTGAAACTGTGACTTCGCTGAACTGTGTGTCTGTGTGTGTGAATGGAGCTTTTGTCCTTCAGCATTCATCATCCCTTCTCCATCACACACACCTATAAGTATGTTTATTTAAGAACTTGTTTTTTTCTGTTCTCATTTGTATTGCACATACTTGACACATTTAAACACTCGTTTTTGCACTCGTTAATGCTTTATTTTTCACTCCTGGCAGCTATCTGTCCGTCAGCGTCATGTTCACAGGCCCAGTGGTGATCTCGTAATATATGCTTAGTCTGGTGAATATCTGAAGTAAAGTGCGATAGCTGGAAACCATCAGGCGTAGTTTCTCCTCACTCATGGCATCAAACGATTATGCTCAAGTTAAGTTACTAAAGACACGTCCACCGGGTGAGGATGTAGAGCAATAGATAGTGTATTACTGAATATAAGTAGATTTGTTTTCTACTTTTTTCTAGAATATTTGATGTTAAACTGTTCACATGTAGACACCGCTTCAATGACAAATCTTTTTGCTTTATCTGTAGACTGCAGATATGATAGGACATGTCCATGTTGCAAACTTGTATACAGGTCAAATTAATACCAAAGGAACTAGTAAGTTGGTGATGTGACCTAACATCCTGGATCTTTGAAATCAATGGGCCCTGTTCATAAAACTCAAGCAAATTTTCAGTCATAAGTCCTTTCTTGCTCAAGTTGTCACATTTAAGTCAACGTTGCTTGTTTCATAAGGCCCAATGTGCGCAAAAAGCTTCTTTTATCCAATATTATGTCTAAGACTTCTGAAATTCTCAATGAAAATAGGTGAGGAGTTTATGCTTGAACACGCACAGAATTGAAATCACTTGTGCACAAGATATATGTACTGTTTTTCTTTTTTTCTCTTTTTTTTTTTTGCAGCGATCTCTTAATTGCCACATAGATGTGTGTATGCAGTTTGTGTGTGTGTGTGTGTTCTGAGAAGCACATGCAAGATAAACATTTTGGCAACTGTCAAAAGTGTGTAAATACTGCAACTGTATGATAGAACAAAAATAAAATATTAGCATATACTTTTTTTTTTTGCATTTTAGGTCAGATTTTGTGGAAAAAGGGGTCAGTAGCATTTCTGGCGCTTGCCTCCTTTGCCAAAGTGTACATGTTTTGAACCAGAACTGCACTGTTGTTTCTGAGTTTTAAAGTGACATTATTATTATTATTGGGAAGGTACTGTTACATATTTATCTTTGTATGTCAATATATTTCAAGCCTTACCGCTTCCTGCTTTTGTATTTATGTCTTTGCCTGATCGTTTTATGCCTCTTGGTGTGCTAACCAAACATGAAGGGTTTAACTTCTGCTATAATTCAATGTGCTCTGTTGTTCATAACCTTTAACATGTTCTTAAGCAATTCAAACTACTGTAAACTAATCAAACATTCTTGCTTAAGTTATATGGGCAAACTGTTCTTCATACGACTTTAAGGGGTTTTCCTCTTTGATATACTTGCTTCCAATTCTTTCTCAGACTTTGGCTTTTGCTAGATTGGTCATTACAGCATGGTGCATGAAATATTCCTCTGGATAACTTTTGAAAATGCTTATTTCATTGTGTAGCAAAGACCAAGAACCACATTAACGAATGTGCCAGTGTTTTTATTTCAATTTACTGTTAGTCACCCACAGATCATGGTCTTTTTTTGCTTTGCAGATTTTCAACTTTTTTTTATTATTATTTAGCAGATATTTGCTGTTTTATCGTATGAAATGTTCTTTTGTGTAGATGTACTTTAATTGTATAGGGTGTTCATTTGGATGTATAATGGAAGTCATGATGAATGTTCTGACAACACTGTCATACAATGATGAAAATTATACAATTTACTCCCAATTTAAAATTTACTGCAGCAAATTCATTTGATAAATGAGCTTATGAAAAACTGCAGAATTAAGTGTTTACACACACACGTAATATTTGATGTGTGTGTTTTGAAAGTGGGTATAAGAGCAAATAAAATCCCCAACGCTGCTTTTTTTCTTTTCTTCAAAAATCGAAAAACATCCAATATCCATTGCTGTATATTATATATGCTTGCAATTGCCAATTTCTTTGTGAGACACTCTTTAGTTAAATGTCTTTGGTGAACACATTATTTATTATGATCTGTTGCTTGAATAGACAATGATTGTATTAAACATGTTATTTTATTTTTATTTTTTTGATTTGTGTGTGTGTGTGGCTGGTTTGATTTATTTTGCTTTGTCTGATGTAACTGCACCCTGATAATAAACACAGTTTTCACTGAAAGTTCGTTGTTTATAGGTCCCATTTAGTCCCATTGAGGCATAGGACCAAACAAAATTAATGAACTGCATCATCATATGGTTCTATGTTGTGTTTGAACGTTTTGTTCAAAAATGCATCACACTTTTTTTTTTTAATCAAATGACTCTAACCGTTAACAATTTGATAAAAAAAAAAAGTGTGATGCATTTTTCAATGATATTATGAGATCATCATAGTTTTGCAATCAGGCATGGAAGAAACATTGCACCTCCATGCCAAGGGTTGAACAGTTTGGCCACCTGCCCAGATCTTTAACCATCAGACTTACACCTACATGCCAAGTTGTAGCGTACAATCGGTAGAATTCAAAGGTATTTTCTTTGAAAATGTTACATCCATGAATATAAAATATTGCAAGAAATCGTACTAAGTTAATAAACATGAAAAGGGTCGTTTCACCGAAGAGCACATATTTTTGGCTGATACAAAAGTTTGGGGATAAATTCCTTTCTATAATGTTTGAAAAGTCTAACCAAAACACACTGCAATAAACACAGTTCCAAACTAAGTGAACATGGTTTCTTCAAATTGATGACAAACGATGTTGGGTGTTATACTGGGAGCAAATACTGATATTGAACTCTGCAAGTTTACAATTTACTGTAACAATTATTTACTGGGTAGAATTATTTGTTTAATTTTTTTTTTTTTTGAATCCGGAAATCTTTTTATTATGTCACTTGAAATTATTAGATATATCCACAAAAACAAAATTAACAATGAGTGTTGGTAGTTGACGGTAGCCATTGACCTCCATAGTACAACTGTCTGGTTACCAACATTCTTCAAAATATCTTCTTTTGTGTTCAACATAAGAAAGAAACTCATACAGGTTTGGAACAACTTGAGGGTGAGTAAATGACGACAGAATTTTAATTTTTGTGTGAACTGTCCCTTTAATAAATGTGCCAATCCTTTTTTTCCACAATGTACAGGTGGGCCTCCCTGTTGCTCCTTTCAGATATTTGAGCTTAGGGAGGAGTGATTGAGAAAACACGCCTCTTCTCATTTATACAACATTACTGGAGAAACTTCAGGAGTCAGTTAGCGGCGCGCACACGGGCTTCGCAAACTTCACACACATTCATATGATAATTCTTTTTTAATTTTCTGGACTTACACAACCGCAGAAATGACTCTACCATACTCTCAAAGTGTGAGGACGATGAAAACCGTGACCGTCGCGGCGGAGCCGTGCACACAGACTGTCATGACGACTCCTGGCGGGATAAACGACGGTTCGACGACTTATCACACGGTAACCCTCGCTGGATCTCAGCTACAACCAACCTCTCCTGTCGGGATAAATGACGGTTCAACGACTTATCGCACGGTAACCCTCGCTGGATCTCAGTTGCAACAAACCTCTCCTGTCGGGATAAGCGAAGGAACGACTTACCGCACGGTAACCCTTGCTGGGTCTCAACAACTACAGCCCGTCCAGTACATTAACAACCAAATGCAGGGGAACGTGGTGTACGGAGGCGCGCGTTACCTGGTGCCCGTGCAGCAGCAGCAGCGGCCCGCGGAGTACGTGTACCTGAGCCAGGCGCCGACGCAGCGCGTCATGCAACAAGTGTACGTTCAGAACGCTCAGCCCATGAGCGTCAGCAGCGTCGACGAGACCGACTACAGACAAGTTGTGAGTGTTTATTTATGCTTCTAACTTTTCCTTTTGCTTTACAGTAGTATCTAAATAGTTCATATAATTTAGTACTATACTCAATCTAGCTATATAGGGGTCCAGGTAGTTTGTGGAGAAAATGACCAAAATTGACAAAAGATGCTGCTGATGCTGTCGTGTCGATACAGCTGTATTGGAGTTTAATGTCAGCAGCAGCCACCGAGTTCAAAAGTTTTAGGTTTCTTTAGAGCCCCCTAAGATCAGAAATTGAAATTTAAAATGAATGTGCTAATGCAGTTTCCCAACTTTTATTTTTATTTTTATTTTTTTGAGTCACGGTAACGTTACCTCTTAATTTTTCCATAACTTGTGGTACCCTACACTAGTGTTGTCACGATACTGGAATTTCTAGTAACCTCTATACAATAACTTGAAAAGTGTCGATATTCAATACTATTTTCGATACCATGGGAAAGAACAGCTGTATCTGTCATATAGATATTTTTTATATTTTCAAATTTTTGTTCATCCAAGGAAATCAATAATCAATCGCTTTATATGATCACAGATTTCAATGTAGGCATATATATATATATATATATATATATATATATATATATATATATATATATATATATATATAAACATTGCTCAGTTATTTTTAACTATCTCACCTAAATGTTTCAATGTATTCAAGAGTCAGTGTATTTATGTTTTTACAGTGAGCTAATTTTGTTGCAATAGCACAAGATGTCTTTTCTTTTCTTTTTTTAAAATCAACCCAAGTAAACAGTTAGCAATAAAATAAGAACAAATAAACAAACGACTAAGGATAGCACAAATAAATACAACAGAATAAAGATGCTTTCACTTTAAGACCTGACTCACGTATCCAGTATACACGTGCTTTCTTTCTGAACTGTTTACATTCACTTAGGACGATTGTGCTTATGTGAATACTCAGCAAGACAGACATTGTGGCATTTTTATTTATTTTATTTTTTTTGAGTATTTGTCCGTTTAAAGGGATACTCCACTTTAAAATGAAAATTCTGTCATCATATACTCACCCTCATGTTGTTTCAAACCTGTATGAATTTCTTTCTTCTGCTGAACAGAAAGGAAGATATTTAGAATAATGTCGTTAACCAGACAGTTTCTGGTGCCATTGACTTCCATAGTGGGAAAAAATATATACTATGGAAGTCAATGGGACCAGAAACTGTCTGGTTACTGACATTCTTCTAAATATCTTCCTTTCTGTTCAGCAGAAGAAAGAAATTCATACAGGTTTGAAACAACATGAGGGTGAGTATATGATGACAGAATTTTCATTTTAAAGTGGAGTATTCCTTTAAGTGTGTTTGTTTGGCACTCGCAAACTTTATAAGAGGCAGCTTTATGTGCACGCTTTGAATGTGAGCGCAAATGAAAAATTAAAATGATGCGCAACTCTCGCAATCCTGCACTGAAATTCAGACCAACCTTTCTTATGATTTGCATTTTTACTATCCATTTGTGTGTGTTCTTTGCTATCATTAGAGACATTAGAGATTGGTGGTATATGTTAATTAAATGCTACATATTTGAGCAATTTAAAAATGTTTGAAGGATTTTTACACGGCATCCCTGACGCCAGGGTCACCAGACGCAGCACCCTGGTTGGGAATCACTGTACTAATGTAATGGAGGCCAGAGCTGTGCAGGTAAACCTCACTGCCCTGATCTCAAGAGGATATTGGATATTGGATCCCAATGAATATTTTAAGGCTATATTAGTACCTGGACCAAAGATGGAAAGGATTGTTCTATTAAGCTACGTTATGTGACTTCAAAATTGTTCAATTACCAAAATTTGAATAATAAGAAAGTCAGGCTACTCAGTTAAAGATGTCATAGTAGCTTGAAGCAACAACAACTGAAACTCAAACCGAAAATAGTTAGCAAGCAAAAATGGAAAGAGACAGTGCCATAATATAACATGAATCAACGTCGACATGGCTTTTCAGAAATACGTTTTAGTTTGCATAGCATCACATTTTAGTTCACGACATTGTTTTTTTGTGAGTTATAATAGCTCCTGCCATTTGACCTTATCTGATTATAATAGAAATTAGAGCTGTGCGAATCGCATTTTTGATTTTGGCTTCCAACGATCATGAAAACAAGATAGTCGAGGTAAATGATCATTGTGGCGCTGCCTCATTCAGACGGAGCGCTTTCGTTCCTCCCTAAGCCAAACTTAACATCCAGATCAGCCGAATAAGTGAGTGTTGTAAAATGCAGTCTACTGTTGCTAAACTGAGGGACGTGCCTGCCTAATATTAAACAGTGTCATTAAAAAGAATTAAGCCGCTGTGTTCCCCAGGCGGCTTTCCGTGCTCTTGCTCCGAGATGGAGCGGAAAGCGCATAAGCAAAGTATAGCCTACTGTTTGATTCGGATTAGCGATCTCATAGCCTACTCACAAAAATGTCAAAAAGCCGTTTTGGCAAGTATCCTCGTAAACACAGTCGTTTGTGTCTTGACTCTTAAGTGAATGTAAACAGTTGAGAAAGAAAACGAGTGCGTAACTGTATATTGGATCTGTGCATTCGGTCTTATGCCATGCTCACACATCACATACTCCCTTTGCAGTGCGTATACAGTACGTATTGCAGTACGTAGCCTATGCAGTGCAGAAGCAGCACGGTCTCTTGTGCTTTCACATAAGACACGTTCGCAGTGTGCAACTGATCTGCGGCTGTATCCACAAACACAGCATTTATTCATTATTTTTATTTTAAATACAAAATTTGTAACTGAAAAATGCTTTATTCAGCATCTTGATTCTCTTTGTACACAGTACCGTTCCACAATAATTTCATAGACGTATTCACGTTTATACGCCCTAAATTTGAACAATGTATTATTAAATTAATTACCGTACTTCTAGATTTATATATCAAGATGCTCAAGCAAGTGGTAAAACATTTAAACATATAGCCTACTTTTCTTATTAAAATCACAAACATTTTAAACTAAAACTTACAACTGACAAAAGAGCCGACTCTCATGCCTTTCTTTTGTATTTAAATCTTCATATAAGAAATGCGGGTCATAAAGAACTTGGTTTTTCTTAAATGAATAACTTTTGTAGCTTTAATAAGGATTAATATAAATTGAATGTATCCAGGGAAGACTATGACGTGTTATTTTACATTTGATTAGTTTTACTTCGCTACATTAGTAGCCTAATATAGTTTTTGCTGAAGTAGCCCATTGATAATTGTGAGATTTTACTGATATCTTAAATTACTTGTATCATGAAATAAGAAGGATGAAGGTTTCTGTGCGTTCGTTTTCGTCATTCCAATTAAACTTCTATCTGACTCCATTTGATCACAACCTCGATTGGATTGGAATGCCAATTGGTAATTTAAATAATAGTTTAGCTACGCATTTGATTATTCTATTTAACTCTTTATTGAAATTACACCCGTTCATCCGGATTCCTATAACGCTTTGAGTCTCGAACCGGCCAGGTATACGATCTCATAATCACAAACTCGTCAGTCTTGGTCATTAGACAGAGCTGGTTGACTAATATTCTAGACGGCCGTACTCTACTTACTAATTCTAGAATATATTATTTAGTCCCCATAGATCTGAACACACTTAATTAAGGTGAGATTATATCTAACCAGAGGTCACGACCATTACCACAAGCTGACCAACTTAACTACTTCTAATGGTAACTTTGTATAATCATGCCATGGTTTCCCACGTACACTTAGGTAGAATAATATTACAATAGTAAGAGGTTGCGGCTCACTCTATTTAGATTGGTCTAACACACTGTTGTTCTAAACGGAAAACCCATTATTAGCCTCTACAGTCTAAGTATACATGACTAATGTTAGTCGGAGCTCTAAAACTTCAGTCGGTGTGCTCCTCTGCTCCACCTAAGCTGTATTTTAGTCCGTTACCAAACACGACTGTTAATTAACTTGCATTGACATAGAACATCATAACAATATATATAATCTTTTCTAAGTGAACCGAGTGAAGAGAAGAATGTGTAGGGAAGGAAATAGGGAGAAGGAACAAATGTGAAGGAAGGACGGGAGGGAAAAACATCTTTCCCGCAACTTCACCCTGTTGGGTGTGGAGACAAATGGCAGTATGCGTGTCCATATCTCAGGAGATCAAAGTATCTGAGGTTCTGTTTGTCAGTGCTTGTCAATTCATGAGCATTATTAATGTTTTGATGTGAATAAGGGAAAGTAGGGGTTAGTTGACAGTGGCCACATAGGCTACGCTATTTCTCAGTAACTAAGTGGTTTTGAGTTGCATGCACATGGGCGTAGATTACGCGGGCTTTTTCGTAGAGCAAGTGTGTTCACGACAAGTTGAGGTTTTCGCGGGCCAATGTGTATACATCCAGATTTAAAATTCAAAGAGTCAAGATAGTCTATACGTGACTTTTACGTTTCCATGGTAATCAGTCACTCGTGCATCACGACTCGCCCATGCTCGCACCCGCGCTGTATCCAAGGGGGTAATCCATCAGCCAGAAACTGAAGCTTCCCCGGGGGCCGCCATTGATTAGCAGACCATCACCTGCTGTTAGCATTCCATTGACTCCCATTCATTTTGGCGTCACTTTGACAGCGAATAACTTTACATCTGAGGCGTTTAAAGACTCCATTTGCCCATTATTTATTTCTAAAGAAACACGAAAATGTATAAAAGGCTCCATTACCTTGTATCTTATGTTATGGCCCCGTAGAAGCAGTTTTTGTAAAAATAGGCTAACGATTGCGTCATAACCACTCGACTCTCTGTCGCACAGTAGAGAGATTACCGTATAGACAGACGGGTTGCTCACGTCACATCTACGTCAAGCTCAGTTTGAGTCTGCGCAGTACGCTCAGCCATCAGGAAGTGAGTGCTTCTAATTGACTTCACTTTTCTCTGTTAAAGTCTATGGGGTCGCTGTGTCCATTTCTTTTACTGTCTATGGCTGTATCCATCATTTTCATCGAGGTCGCAATGAGTTCAAACGGCAAAAAACTCTTCACTCCGTTTTCCCGAAAAAGTCAAGCACTGTAAGTTGTCATGTGGTATCCGAATTGTGTTGCACAATGATGAATAGCACTGCCTATTTCTCGAGTTGAATAATTAACAAGTTTTGTTGGAAATTGAAAATATTCACTACCCGCACAAACGTGCGCTTATTTTCAGTCTTTTTTTTATTCGTAATGTCTTTTATTTTCACAGATATGTAATCAAAGCCCTTCAAATTAGAATAAAGATGGTGATTGTTTATGCTGAATTTAGATTTTCATGCATTAAAAGCCACTATCTGCTTGAATCATGCAGCGTTGTAACGTGTAGCCTATATGATGTTTACCATATATAATTCGGTAACACTTTACAATTAGATTAAAAAAAAATTGTAGACAAACTTTAAGTCGTCTTGAAAAAGCCGAAAAAGGCTATGTGCAGTATAAAGTACAGAACATCTTTCTTTCTTTCTTTCTTTCTTTCTTTCTTTCTTTCTTTCTTTCTTTCTTTCTTTCTTTCTTTCTTTCTTTCTTTCTTTCTTTCTTTCTTTCTTTCTTACTTACTGTTTTATTGCTTTAAACATAAATAGCATATTAAGCCAATTAAGCAAAAACCTGTCAACAAAGGTCTGAAAAAACGAAAAAACAACAACTGGTATAACGCTTGGCATTCTATCCCCCTCACTTTTGAAATGATGGCTACGCCCCTGTGCACGCACAAATAAATACATGTTTCTCTATGTTGGTTTCAAACATCTATAAATGTGAATTCTGTCTTCCAATCTAAAATTACAATTTCATCCTTTTATATCCTAACATGTCCTGCTATTGGTCAGTGCATGTTCATTAACTTTTTCTTTCTGTCAAATAATAACCTTCAAAAGGTTTTTTTGTAATCAACAAAGTTTATGTTTATTCACTGGAGTAAAAAGTGTGACAACTAGCTCCCCAGTCCCAACAAATGAAATTATGAATCTTTACTGTATATTGCCTATATTATACTTATAATAACTTATAGTTTAAAATGTTTGTTAATGTTAATAATTTAGTTATAAAGTTAGCCTTTTCCCCTTGTACCTTTAGATCTTTATCTCATTTTAGTAAAGACACAACAAAACCACATGAATTTTTTTTTTGACTTTTAAGCACAAGACAAAACATGTTCAAGAAGCCTGATTCATTCATGTTTTCTTTTTCTATATTCAGAACATAAATGGACAAACATCTTTCTACAGCCATTCATCCAGTCCCGTCAAGAGCCCTGAACCATCTGAGGTAATAAAATAACATGTTCACGAACATATAAGGCTGAATACTGTTTGCATGAAATCATATGGTTAGTAGTAGCACACAAACACACACACACACACACACACACACACCTAAAGTTACCCTTGACCTCTTGACTTTCATGCCTTTATGCGGAATACATGAGCAATAGATACTGTATTACACATGCTTTCCTCTAGGTTTGTTCATGCCTCTGGCTTGTTAGATGAGCTGGTAGAACTAGCTTTACTGTGAGGCAGGCTTTGGTGTGTATGTGTAGTTGCACGCACATGCTAATATGACCGCGTTTGAGCACAAGTGCAGTACCTGCAGGGTTTAGGGTGTGTCTCAGAGAAAGAATGGACTCGGTAATTCCCAGAGGAGACAGTGTGTTAACACCCATTTAGATTGGGCCCGACAATAGTCATAATATTGCAAGGAAAGTGTTAGAGGGAGTTGTCCTTTATCGCAACTGTTGCTGTCAACCAGCCTGCAGGTGATTAGAAGATGACAGGTTTATAAAAGAGCTTAATGTGTTTTCATAACATAGCTGTGGTCACACGGATGTTTTATTGTTTTATTTTTTTTAAACTTAGTGTATCAAGAAAACAGCAGTGTCAGTGAATTGTCATTTACATTCAAGTTGCAGTATTTTAAATTATGCAAAAAGTGTCTAAATATTTATTTAATTGTGTGTACGTGAGATTTCAGATAAATAACAAGTTGAAATTTCAATAGATATGTCATCCACACTACTTTCCTGCAACACTGAAAAATAAGGTATGATTTTTTTGTTTTGTATTGAGCCAAGCAGTGTTTTTGGCCAGCTGAAAACACCAGACGCTCTTCTGAAAATGCCTTGCTGTGTTTTTTTTTTTTTTTTCAGTTGAAATGCTTTGGTTGCTCTGATACGAAATATCCGCGGAAGTGTAACTAGTATCTGATTTCACAGATAATTTGTTTCTATATATAAAATGACAATACAATGAAAAGTGTTTGCTTTGGCTCTTGCTTTAAATGATTTTGTTCTGTTGTTGTGCTTGTTTTTGTCGTCTGATGCCATTGTACAAGCCGAATGTGGCGGTTTATCGGTGTGGTATTTGTCCCTCCCCTCTTCCACTGTGATTGGACGGCTGGGTAAAAAGTAGGGGTGTGCACGAATAGTCGAATCTTCAAATATTTGATCTGTAATTATTATTCGAAAAATAAAAATACTATTCAAATTTTGCTACATATGTTGCTTTGCTGGTCGTAAGGGGGTGAAATCCTAAGCACGCAAACTAAAACTAAGTGTCGCGCTGTGAAGCTTGTTAACAAGTTGATCGTATCTGATCACAGAATGTCGTCGTCTGCCTCTGGCGCACCGAAGTTTGGAATTACTTTGATCAAATGGATCAACATGACGTGTGGATACATTAGCCCTATTCGCACAGGATTAGTATTACCTGGTGACCTCTAGTCATTTGTAATAATTGCGGAGGTTGTCTGTGATCTTAATCTCGTGCAAATTGGCCATGTCTGTAATTTGTCAAGTAAAAATTTCCCCGCAAACCTACCAGATTTTGCCGAACACCGAGGTCCTGTGATAATATTAGTCCTTTGCAAATCGGCATCTCTGCGATTTGGCGGGGTCGTATATCATTTTTTCAAGGTTTTTGTTTCCTGTTCGCCCGTTTTTTTTATCCATCTTTCGCGAATAATGGAGTGTTGGAGTGTTTTGATAGTATTTTGGGTGCTGGGTATATCTATATCGCTATACACCATACAACTATAAAATTGGCAGAAAGAGAAGGCTGACAACCATCAGAAGACTGAAAACAAAAATGATTAGATGGAGATGGATGACATGTATAGCAGCATGCGGTATGAAACACTCTTCTGTTTATGGTATATCACACATCTATAGAACTATAACGACAAGACATTTCCAATCAATAGCCTATCCAAAATACGCAAAGCATTGACATCATATCCGGGAGATTCGAGTAAAATCACAGGCTTCGCTTATCCCGTGCGAATGTGCCACACGAAATTCAGATGTGGGGGTAGGGTGACCACCATCAAACAAACCAAATGTGGGACGATTAATACGTTTGTGTGGGACAATGTGGGACATGTTAACAACACTAAAACATAACCTGAAACTGTAATATAATGTCTATCTAACTTAATAAAAACATTTGTATTCTGCCTTTCAGCTGATAAAAATACAAAAAATTCTGGTGTCTAGAAAACACCATTACATCACAATGTAACATAACATGTCTTTATTTTACATGTCATTTAAATGGGCGGGTCATTTTTTAAATCACACAAGTTCCCCAGATAATACTAATCCAGTGCGAATAGGGCTATTCTTGGGTGAAACTGAGTTTTCACCAGGATGAAATCACATGAAATCCAAACATCAGTCGAATGAGGAAAGACAGCTGTCCATCACTGCATTCACAACTGAGTGAGCCGAGAAGATAACTTATCTGATAGCAAAATTATGTCGAGACATATGCTTCCTTTAAGTTTGGTCGAGGGAGACAGGTTTAAAGGGGTGGTTGATTATGATTTCACTTTTTTAACTTTAGTTAGTGTGTAATGTTGCTGTTTGAGCATAAACAACATCTGCAAAGTTACAATGCTCAAAGTTCAAAGCAAAGGGAGATATTTGCTTTTAAAGAAAGTGCTTTTTAAGGACTACAACAAATGTAGGGACTACACGACATTCCTCCCTGGTTAGTGACGTCACTAACCCAAACATTTACATAAACCCCGCCCCCGGAACACGATTTATAGATGATCAAGACAGAATATGCTAATCAATGGCTAGAAGATAAGCTGCATAAATTCATCAACTAACCATTCAGAAATGTCCTGTTGCATTCTACATGTTGTCACTTCTTCTTGAGTCTCTCCATCATTGTCTGACTCCGGTTATAAAACCTAAAACATAAAAGGCTAAACGTTTTTGAAATTTTCAATGCATGTTTGTGTGAGTGCAAGCTGTTGTAGCTCCGCCCCCTGTGCCGGGAGCAGCAGCTCATTTGCATTTAAAGAAACAAACACAAAACTGTGTGTTTTTGCTCACCCTCAAAAAGTGACAATTTTAACATGCTATATAAAAATATCTGTGGGGTATTTTGAGCCAAAACTTCACATACACACTCTGGGGACATCAAATACTTATTTTACATCTTGTGAAAAGGGCATTATACCACCCTTTTAAGAACAGAAAACACAAAGCGCTGTAAGAAACTTCACTTAGCACACCGTTATCGGTGTCTCTGAAGCGTCTGTCGGTGGAGCGCATTTTCCCTGAACCTGGACTTATTGTTATCAGAATGAGGAGCCAACTTTCACCCGAACATGTGAATATTATTATTTTTTTCCAACATGAACATGTATAACAATATAAGCACGATAACCATATGCTGACTCGACTGTATATGGACGTTCTGCACGATAACTTTATTCCCGTTCGCTCTGCTTCAGCCAAACAGATACAGTTTGTTCTTTGTTTCTTTTGGTTGGCCAGACTCCAGCCAAAGCTCAGCCTAATGCTGTTTAACACAAGAGTGTGAAAAAAAAACAGTGCCAGAATTAAGCCAGAAGTGCCGAATGTAAGCCAGACTCGGCCCAGACTTTGTTGCTATCTGGGATGCATTTGTTCTGTATATTTTATTGTTTACACACATTGTTTAATGTTTTCAACTAAAAGCTATAATGTAAGCTTGTTGTGCATATTTTCTTATCATAATCTTGTTCACAAATGATGACAAAAAATGTAATGTTAAAAAAAATAATGGGTATCATTCACCAAGTATGCTTACAAACGATTTTATGAACAAATCACGATTCACCAAAAATTCGGAATTTAACCGTCGGGTTTCAACTGAAACCACACGTACGCAAAAAGCACTTACTCTGTACAGCCTTATAATCGTGTTAAGAAATTGTATTTTATCCTATCATGACTATAATTATATTGGAGTATGTTGCATACTCTGAGTGAAATGCATGTGGGGAATAACCTGCTTTTTGATAAACTTGTAAACATTGTCAGATTATGTAAACTGGGTTATTTCAATAAACTGATTTTTGGTCGTTTTAACTTCGGTTCTACGCATCAGAAGAAAAAAAATTTGACTTGTAAGTTGTTATCTGTTCAGGTTCCTGTCAGTTTTATTTTGAACACTGTCTCTATGGGCACTGCCAGTCTAGTGCTAAGGTTAAGTCGTCATCGGTCTTTCATATGGCCTATCCTAAAGTTTTAAAAACATTACACTCAAGCTGTCATAGGGTTGTGCTCGCAAACATGCTGGGACAGGAGTTGGGAGCACATCATAAGCTTTGAGTTTCGTTCACAGAGGAGGATTTAGTTGTGATTAGGCGTATTGCACTCAACACATTTAGGATGAATTGAATGGTAATGTGAGATAGCATTGAAGATTGGTTTGGAGGAGTTTCAAATGATGTTATTGAGCTGATGCAGGCACAATGATGAATATAAAAATGGGCTTTAGTACGTGAGTATCTTATATGAACAAACTGTAACTTTGTGCTGTGGTTCTTTTGTGTTGAATTTCAAGAATTCATGCATCAGATCATGGGACGAGCAGGGACGAGGAGAGGTGAGGATTGTTTAGCAAGCCGTCTTTAGTCCATGAACATACAGACACAAGGATTATCCAAACAAGAAGCCAATAGTAGTACTAATCCAAACTGACGTTACGGGAGACTTTACAACAAGTGAACAACGACTGACAAACACTGATTAAAAACATGGGGTGTTTAATTATATACGCAAGAATACAAGAGGCTAATGAAGTAACCATGAATACTGACAAGGGTAATTATGGAAACTAACCAGACGACAATGGAAACAAAGGAAACAGGAACAAATGCACAGAAAATGAAACCAGAAACATCAAGGCAACAGAATAACAAAATAAGAGTCCTTGAACAGGGGAACCGTGACAGTAGTGGTTTAGCTAGCTGTTTTGTTGACTATTATTTGATATTGCACTTTTACAGATCGATTATCTGCTGTCTCCAATGGAATAGTTTTACATAAGTTTCAAGTTTTTAATAATTATATTTAAAATTAATTTTGCCTTTAATAAAAACAAATTTGGAAATGGCTTGTAATTATGATTTTATACATTATTAGTAAGACTTGAATTAGACCCTTCAACTCATTACTTGACTGTTTGACGTTTTCCTATGATTTGACTTTTTGACAGCTGACTCTGAAAAGATCATGATTTTGGCTTGGCTCTTGCAAAACAATGACTTGGAGTGAAAATTGAATGCCAAAAAACATGTTTCTTTGCCACATCTCTGAGGGATTACAATATGTAAAAATTGTATTAATAATTTTCATGTATAGTTCTTGTGTGCATGGGAGCATTTGAATTTGGCATTTAAAAATCCTAGGTAAGACCTTAAATAAATTAGCTTTTAAAATGAACCAGAAGGACTCGGGATCATGTGATTATAAACAGAAAAATAATATTGCAATGTTTGAAAACAGTCTTATGGAAAGATTCTTTGTAAAGGGTTTCAGTCTATTTTCATTTAGAACATTCAACACTTAATGACTAGTTTGGAATGATATTGTTTTACTTTGGTAAAAAAAAAACTGTAGTCCCTCCATTCCTTCAAATGTCAAATCTCTCAGTTTCTCTGTATCTCTCTCCACTTGCTTCCTGTGGTCAGACACAACTTTAGTTTGAAAACCGAGCTCCTCCTTCCTTTCACTGTAGACCAGAGCAATGACCTGCTGTTACACTGGAACAGAGGAGCTTTTGGCTCACACATTGACCTATTTTTGCACACAGTAAGGTATTGTGGAAAGCAAAAGGCAGAAAGGACATCCCACAGTTGCAGGATTAGTTTGTTTGTTAGGTAGTAATGATTAGTAGTGTCTTCTCATAATTCTTGGGAACTCGCTTATCAAAAGGTTAGATAAGACTTAGTTGTTATTTTCACATCAAAGTAAAGGGATACTAATCTGCAGTTCCTATTTCTGAGTAATTATTGGGTGATAGTAAAGTATCACTTTTGCCCACTCAACCATATGTACATTTCTGGAACATGTCAACAACAACATGTCCTGTGTGAACAGACTTGGACTCGAACTTGGACTCTACATATCATATAATTAATTTGATTAATTATTATTCAAATGGAATCCCTAGTGATTATGGATTCAAACTTTTATATAATATAATATAACCCTACAGTTTATATAAAGGTAAAGTATTTTTCATATCTTTACATGGTGGGATATATATACAGTATATAAAAAAATTTTTTTATGAACTTTCCGTAATGTTGATTTTAGGATTACAGCACTTTCTGTGCATTCCTGTGCAGAGTTGCTCAATCCTGCTGTGGGAATGTTACAATAGTACAACTGAATGAAATTTGCATATAAGAAGGGAGTTCAGGTGATCTGGAACTACTCCTAGAAATATTTTGTACATTAACTCTTGACATAACCCATATATAAAGTTTTTTTGGTCACACTTTAGACTATGGTCCAATTCTCTCTATTAACTAACTATTAACTAAGACTTTTGCCTCAATAAACCCCTAATTTACTGCTTATTAGTAGTTTTTGTAGCGTTTAAGTTTAGGTATTGGGTAGGATTAAGGGATGTAGAATATGATCATGCAGAATAAGACATTTATATGTGCTTTATAAGTACTAATATCATGGTAATATGCATAAGCAACTAGTTAATAGTGAGAATTGGACCTTAAACTAAATTGTTACCTTTTTTTTTTTAAAATGCACACTTTTATTGATTATGCATAGGCCTAAGTGGCAGTTTGTTGGACTTCTAATTCTAGTGATACTACCTCTAGTCACTGAGTGAAACTAGAAGAACTAAACTCTATAATGTGTCCTTGCTTGCTGTGTGCAGAACTTGCTGCAACTTGTCAGATGGTAAAAGTAACTAATGTCCAAAGTACGTTTCAATCATTGATGATTTCTTATCTTCCTAATCTTGTAAGAACACACCCAGACGCAATCTTTTATTAACACAACTCTGCATCCACTCATGCACAGCTTATCCTGTAAAAATTAAGAGTTTAGTAATATGCGCAACTGTTAACAAGCTGGGCTCTTTGTTGTTGCAGCTCCAAACCGGTTTCGGCACAGTAGTCTCAGTAGTCCTTGAACTACTCTGAGTCTCAGAGTCAGTCCACACACCCAGTTAACACAGTCACTGCTGGTCTTCCTGCTACAGAATGTGTGGAATGTTCTCAAGGCCTGACACACCCATTGTCAAAAAACACTTTTGTCTTTCTATAAGTGCTCTCATAACAGATGCTGACCCCTGCAAACACCTGGACGAATGTCTCTTTTTATAGTACTTCTGCTGCATTGCTTAACATGCACTTTTTGCAGAATGCATAGGACAGAGCAGAGACACTTGTAGGATACTTGCTCCAGTTGCTCTTCTAGTAGAGCACGGTGCTACCAACACTAAGGTCACAATTTGAGTCACAGGAAACACATACCAGTTGAAAACCTGGTAATCGTAAATGGTACGATGGTAATGGTAAATGACTTCTAGTTGTGTCAAGATGATTCAAATTGAAACCTAAATATCTTTTGTAGTGTCAGTTCAGTTATTAAACCAGACCCTGAGTGATTCTCTCTCACGGATGAGTGGAATCTGGCCCGACCACTCCGACACACCTTGAGTTCTCGAAGTTACTGGAAGATTGACGAAACTGCTGCTCTGTCTTGCATTATATGTCGTGTCATCAATCATTTTGATACCCAAACACCGCTGAAGCTTTTAGAATGCAGAAATGTCAATCAATCTGAAACGCCCTTAACTAGGGATGAAAACGCTATTAATTATGGATGCACCAAAATAGATAATTTGGCCAATAATTATTTTTAAAAGTATGCATAAGTTTAGACACCCATGCTAAAGTTGACTAAAAAGAGGAATAAAAAAAATCATCTTTTGGAAATTGAACTTAATGCCTTAATTAAAAAAAAATTGAAAAATCCAACCTTTAAGGACACCAATTCTCACCATACCTAGAGATTGGCATGGAGTACTTTCCATAAGATCATCTCTCAATGCATATCAAACCAGCTATTAGGCTAACTGAAATTAAACCATGCCAATCTCTAGGTATGGTGAAGGCTATGTGATGATGTGGGGCTATTTTAATTCCAAAGGCCAAGGGAACTTTATGAAGTAACTGGCCTTTAAAAATCTGCCTGCCTCTATGGGAATTTAACATAGGGGTGTCCAGACTTATGCACCCTGTATTTTAAGGAAGAACATTTATTTATTTACGATACATTATTCATTCACAAAGAAAATTGGTGTCCTTAAAGGTTGGATTTTTCCAAATTTTTTTAATTACGGCATTAAGTTCTATTTCCAAAAGATGATTTTTTTTATTCCTCTTTTTAGTCAACTTTAGCATGGGTTTCTAAACTTATGCATAGCACTGTAGCCAGACAGACAGATAGACAGATAGACAGATAGATAGATAGATAGATAGATTTTTCTGTAAAGCTGCTTTGGAACAATGCGTGTTGTGAAAAGTGCTATGCAAATAATTTTGACTTTGAAAAATCAGAGCAATTCCGATAATTAAAAAATGGTCATAATGGCCGATATCATATTCGTGGATCTCCACTACTACTACTACTAATGCTTTCTAGCAGATGACAATGTACAGAATGCAAAGTTTGCATAGAGACAGATTAATTTTTCCATCAATAGCTTCAGTAGCTGCATATGCCAACGTTTTTCCGCTCCACTGGAGGCCTTATACCTTTATGGTTCACTCAATTCCCAGCATGTAGTTTGGTCTTCTGCTTTTAAGAGTATTGTTAGAGAAGTCACTCAGGAGTGTCTGAACTGGGTGTGGGGTTTAACTTACTATTCATCGAGGTGTGGACTGGCTGATGTCTCTCGTAGTATGCATCACTCACAATCTACTACTAAAATGTAACAGATACTTGTAAACGTTAACCCTCATTTCTGAGCAGACATAGGCAGAGTTTGTTTGTTTCTTTGAAAAGTTTCCTCCATTTTGACATAGTAACAGTTATGTAAGCTTTATGTTTTGCATGTGTCAAGGAAGAGCAGTGTTGATCCTGTAGCTGATTTGTTTAATATTAAACTTACAGAGAAACATCTGAAAATTCATGTAACTCAACAAAAGTTGTGCACTCATGCTCAGAGTATCCTCTCTTCACATCCTGCCCTTTTCTAGTCGGACTTGGTGGAGAGTCCAAGCATTCAGGGGGACATCGTGGACTTGAGGGAAATGAAGAATGGCTTCTCGTCTGAGATTAAGACCGAGGTATTCGAGGTGGAACCCGTCGCCAAGATGGACAACCGCTTCTTTGGTGAGCTTCTTGCTGAGGTTTACCGCAAGAACTCCGATATTCACACCTGCATCTCCGAGCATGTGGCGAAGATCCGGGGAAGGTAGAGCACATCCTTCAGCATTTTAATGCTTTTTAAAACCATTATTTCATAATAAGTACATTTTCGCAAGCTAATTCATGAAATGCCATGCTTCAATTACAATAATGATATATAATGTGCAAATTGCATCTCACATATTCTGTCTTAGTGAATTCCTCCCTGTGTGCCTTAAAGGAGTATTTAAATTGAAGATTTGCATGCAGATAACAGCCCTTAACCCTGTCAAACACTAGCTAGATGATTGAAGACTTAACTGAGAAAACCTATTACAGACCAAAATTAAATCTCATCTCTTCACCTAATCTACAGCCACTTTCTCAAATGACTCATTAGAGTGATCAAAAACCTGAATCCTCTACGCCTCGTCTAAAGCTGTCTAAGAGCAAGGCTCAATCTAGTGATTCATGGCAAGTTAAGAGGTTCTGTACTTTACACCTTAGAAATGATTGTGAGAACAGCAACACTTCTGGACGCCTCTGCTTTAAGGCTCTGTTTTTTTTTTTTTTTTTTTTTTTTTTTTTGACTCATTCAAATTGTTCTCCGTCTCTGCAGGAAACACCTTCTGGACTCCACCATTGACTACAAGGTAGGGAGTGGCAGATTGTTCAGTTCCTGTGAAGTTGGCTAAAAGTTGTCCATGTTGCATACAGGATTTCAAGTTTCAATCATGGTTCATTCTAAACCCTCATTCTAAATTAATTTATCAATTAATAATTCATGATATTTTGGAAGGGAAAAAAAAAAGTTTGAAAATAATGTTCTTCCAGCTCTTGGTCAAAGAATATATGATGAACTTGTTAAACACGTCTGTATGTGTGTTTTCAGGTGGACAAAGATGAAATAGAGAGTCTTATTCCCAAAGGAGTGTCTGAACTGACTAAGCAACAGATCCGCTACCTACTGCAGGTGAGCGCACATTACGAACGACTGCCCTGCCCACTTCCAGTCAGCCCCACCCACCTCTCAGTACACCCCACCCTCAGACGTCTCTCCTGACAGCAGCAGATTATTAGCTCATAAAACCTGTCCTAGGAACACATGTTCCTCCAGGCACAATGTAGCCTCTCTGACATTGTTTGAGCTGGGAGTCTGATAAAAAGAGATAATTGCTTCATCTTCAGTAATTTTTTGGATATTCAGTCAACTTTGAGCAAGTTAGATTAGATTAAGTGCTGTCATTATTTTCTGTTAATATATATATATTTTCTGTTTTCTGTTCTTTTTTTCCACAAAAAAAGTTAATATATGTGATTATTCATTTTAAATACACTATATTGTCAAAAGTATTGGGAAACCCCTCCAAATCATTGAATTCAGGTGTTCCAATCACTTCCATGGCCACAGTTGTATAACATCAAGCATCTAGGCATGCAGATGCGTCTACAAACATTTGTGAAAGAATGGGTCGCTCTCAGTGAATTCAAGCGTGGTCCTGTGATAGGTTGCCACCTGTGCAATAAGTCCATTCATGAAATTTTCTCACTAATAAATATTCCACAGTCAACTGTTAGTTGTATTATAACAAAGTGGAAGCAAATGGGAACAACAGCAACACAGCCACGAAGTGGTAGTCCACGTAAAATCACAGAGAGGGATGCTGAGGCGCACAGTACGCAGAAGTCGCCAACTTTCTGCAGAGTCAATAGCTACAGACCTCCAAACTTTGTGTGGCCTTCAGATTAGCTCAAGAACAGTGTGTAGAGAGCTTTGTGGAATGGGTTTCCATGGCCGAGCTGCTGCATACAAGCCTTACATCACCAAGTGCAATGCAAAGCGTCATATGCAGTAAAGCACACCGCCACTGGACTCTACAGCAGTGGAGACGTGTTCTCTTGAGTGACAAATCACGCTTCTCTGTCTGGCAATCTGATGGACGACTCTGGGTTTGGCGGTTGCCAGGAGAACGGTACTTGCCTGACTGCATTGTGCCAAGTGTAAAGTTTGATGGAGGGGGGATATGGTGTGGGGTTGTTTTTCAGGGGTTGGGCTTGGCCCCTTAGTTCCAGTGAAAGGAACTCTTAATGCTTCAGCATACCGTCCTGTTCCAACATGAACACGCACCAGTACACAAAGCATGGTCCATAAAGACATGGATGAGTGAGTTTGGTGTGGCGGAACTTGACTGTCCTGCACAGAGTCCTGACCTCAGCCCGATAGAGAACACCTTTGGGATGAATTAGAGCGGAGACTGAGAGCCATCCATCTCATCCAACATCAGTGCCTGACCTCACAAATGCGCTTCTAGAAGAATGGTCAAAAATTACAATAAACACACTCCTAGACCTTGTGGAAAGTCTTCCCAGAAGAGTTGAAGCTGTTTAAGCTGCAATGGGTGGGCCAACTCCATATTAAACCCAACTGATTTAAGAATGGGATGTCATTAAAGTTCATGTGCATGTAAAGGCAGGTGTCGCAAACTTTTGGCAATATAGTTTGTAGATTTACACATATATAAACAAAAACGTTTATGTTAGCTGCAATTAATCACAATTAATCAATTTGAAAGCACTAAATATAATATAATATAATATAATATAATATAATATAATATAATATAATATAATATAATATAATATAATATGTAAGGGTTAATGCCCGACGAGGTGTCCATTGTCAGGTATTAATGGACGACGGCGAGGCGTGTAGCCAGCGCATTTATTTATTCATTTCGAACGGTAAACAGTCAGTTTCACCAGAACTCCTTTACTAGGTGTCCTCTATCACTTTTTAATGGACACCCTGCAGCCAATCAGAATCGAGTATTCACCCAGACCATGGTATAAAATATAACAGTCAATACATATGAAGCACTTTAGTTGGCAGTAGTTTCAGACACAAAGTAAAGTCTTTCTCTCTCTCATCTAGACTCGTGTGACGGCTGATAAGACCATGCGTCTGTTGATGGCCACGTTCAGCAGTCTGCGAGAGGAACTAGTGCGTATGCAGGAGGATATGAGGGTGAGTGCAATTATTCTACCACTAAACCAACCGACAGCCTCCTGTCCTGCAGAAGCAGTAGATATGATGATGAAACATATCAGGTTTTGCCTCGTGGGCGTGCGTTTGCTTTACAGTCCAGCTTTCAGCTGACCTTGTGTTTTTCAAGGTGTGATGCGTGTATACACACATCACACTGTAGATTCAATGGTATGATGTAACAGCTACACAACAGCCGCCAGCCCTTTAACATTATATTAGCATTGTTTTGTTGAAGGTAAAACATTTTTTCTAGTTCTTCGATTATACATGAGAAAATTACAAAAGTTAATGTCAAATGTAATAATATGCACCTTACTTCTGCAAATATAAATTCAGATTGTGATACAGTTTACCACAAGAATATCTGCTTTGTTGGTATAGCAAGAGGTAATTTCCTGTTTGACTGAATAGAGCTTCTGCTCAGTTTAACATGAATCATCACAAATACATGTGCAGCATCTTTTCAATTGGTAAGCCAAAATGGAGCAGCCAACAGCTACTGAAGACCGCAACTACATCAGTGTCTGTGTTTTCACTAATTATCCACTCAAAATAATCAAAAAAAGATAATTGCTTATAACAAAGCTGTGTGTGCGGTCTCTTTTGAAGCAAGACGTATTGCAAACTTGATTGAGAAATACGGAAGTGATTGCACTGAATAAACTGTGCATGAATGGATGCTTGTGTGTGTGTGTGTGACATCTGACTGATCATGATTGGTCAGTTGAAGCATTCTGATGTCATATATTTTATGGTATGACTAGGGCTGCATGATTTGGGAAATTCTTTTATTCTTTGCAAATTCTTTGCACAATAATTAAATATGACTATAAAATATGAATAATAATAATATTGTTTATTATTATTATTATTACTATTGTAATATTTCACCTTAAATTTTTTTTTTTTTAAACCTGTAAAACTACTAATATTTAAGTCTTAATTTTCAAGCATTAAACCATCAGGCTTTTATTTAGGCAGAAACTGCAGGGAGCCCTTAAAGCTTCTCTTTTTTTGAAAACAGCTGCTTTATACAGTAAGCGCTTCTCATTACAAGTTTGGGAAGATGGTTGGCACGTGTTGTCTTCCCAAATTCCAAAATGCATGTTATGAGTGACCCAAACTCAGAACACATGCAGAGAGGATTTCATGTGGAGTCGCTCTGAAACACTGAAAACACCAGATCGCACTAAGCCATATCGCAAATTCAGTTTATTTTGATAATTTGTGCAGCACTAGTGACCATTAAACTATATATTTGATCATTGTCCTTGGCAGATTTTCTTCTTACAAAAGTTTTACTTTTAATAAAACATGTAAGCACATAAATCAAAGGTAATTAGCTCTAAAAGGTGTGGTAATGTACAGTGAAATAAATTAATTAATTAAACCAGACAGTGATAAGAATCACCGTTTTGTAGTTTGTGGAGGGTTTTTGAAGATATAACCTGTTAGCATATAATTTGACTAGCATCTACTGAATTTACAAATCTATACGTTTTTTTTTTTTTTTTACTAAGCATGCACAATTATATGGTTAGTTGCAACTTGCATTTGGATTAACTGTGTGCATTTGCAGAATCTGGAGAGTGAGAAGGAGGAGCTGGAGAAAGAACTGAGCTATAGGAAAGATCAAGGTTTTCAATATGAGAAACTACTGGAGAACGTACGCGAGCAAAGCAGACAACTGCAGGTACCATAAAACTTCACTTCATCACTCCTGTCAACAATGCAACACTTTAACAGCAGCATTTAAGAAATGTATTCTTATTAAATCTACTAAAGTTGTTCAATCAAGAGCAGTGAGTGAATTTCAGTGTTTCTTTTGTTGTTTGATATTAACAGCATATATAGTAGCAGGTACTGTATATAACGCTGCTGTCAAATATACACATGTGATTTCTTTACTTGCTGTTTACATCCACAGATATAACCCACTGTGTTCATGTGAACTTTGTGTGTTTTTGACATAACCTTGTGTGTATTTAACAGTTTAAGTGCAATAAGACGGGAAAGAGAACTTAGTTTAATTCTAATAGGACTCGCCATCTGACATCCAGCTTTCTGTGTGCAAGCTTCGGATGTGTGCGCTCAGAAAACCATACATCAGAAGTTTAGACTGATATGGCTTTAAAACACATGCAGATAATAAACTTACATGATGAATGATGATGAAGAACTGCAATGTCACGTGAGCGTAACCGCGAAAGATATCATCAAAACCAAACAGATGTTTTAGTTTTTGGCAGAGAATCTGATGCACCAGATGTAAAGGCTCCGCCCTCTTCTGGAAATCAGGGTGGGGAGCCGGGTGCATGAAAACAGCATGTTTTTCCTTCCACTCAAAAATGGTAATTTACAACATGGTATAAATTATCTGTGGGGTACTTTGAGCTAAAATTTCACAGACACATTCTGGGGACACCTGAGACTTATATTACATCTTGTAAAAAGGGGCGTAATAGGTCCCCTTTAATCAAGTAAAATACATTTGCATATGCCTGCCTCCAGAGCAAGACATCGACGATTAGTTTTACATCATCGCACCATAGGCATTCAGTCGCTTAACGACTGACAAATGCCCACACTGGATGCGAGTGTTTCGTCTCATCACATCACTGGCAAATAGAACCCATTATAATCAATGAAGCTCTCTACACTGCCCTTAAAATGTATCATTTCAGATAGAGGGTCAGAATGAGAAATCATTTTTCCACACTTATATTTGTTTTTTGTTTTGTGCAAAAACTTGTCATGACCCCTTTAATGATGACAACTAACAACCTGTGCATGTTATTAGATATCTATCTCAGATCTTTCATTTCCATTTTCTCTTAGGCGGCTTTGAAGGAAAGCAACAATGCTCAGCGTTCTCTAGAAAGTCAGCTACTGACCTTCCAGAGCAAAGACCCCAGCAAAGACTTCCGCATCAAAGAGCTGGAGGGCAGCAAGAGGGCCCTGGAGCAGGAGAACGAGCTGCTCAGGAAGAAGGTGGGCAAACCTCAGGGTCTTCATCAAAATTCGGTTTAATAATTATACACCATACACTCACATTTATTATATAAACACAAACTTTTATTTCGGATTAGATTTTTATATATATATATATATATATATATATATATATATATATATATATATAAATAATTTAAAAAAAAAAATTATTATTATTTAAATATCATTTATTACAAACACCAGCTGTAAAAGTGCATCTAAGCCTAGTCAAAAACCTTTATTATACACATAACACACACGACTCACAAGAACAGTTCATTTCCTATCAGATATAAATGAAAATGATGATGACTTGAAATGACTTGCGGCTCATTGAGTCACATCCATCACCGCTCTGACGGTGCGATTCACTAAAGTTTTCAATAAAAGAACCAGTCAAACGTTTGTAAAGCAAACTACACTGGTCACACTGCATGTTTGTGTGCAGTGAAGTGCGCCGTAAAGACGACACAAGAGAAACATTGTTCACGGACCTTTAAACTCATCAATCAATTCACACTGCAAAAAATTATAATTTCTTCTTTGTAGACTGTGGCTGGTCCAATCTAACTACATGCTATAATATTATGTTTCAGTATTTACTTAGCATTATTTACTATTTTACTATATAATTAGCAGTCTTGTAGTTGGCTCAAAAATAGGAAAGTAGACATTATACTGTGGAAATCATTGATTCTAGGGTTGTATTTTTTGTCTTCCCTTCCCTCATGTGTCTTCTTCCCCTTTTGTCTGTATCTCTTCCGCAGTTGACAGGGCAGTGCAGTAGTTCCACTGTCCAAATCAAAACACAAGAGCTGTCTAGAGAGTATGAACGGATGCTGAATGATCTACGGGGGGAGAAGGACAGAGAGCTCCAGAACCTGCGGGTAAATAAGGAAGAAACAAAAAAAATGCAGAGGAGTTGATGAATTTGTACTCAATGTACAGGGTTCCCATGCTTCTTGAAAGTACTTGAAATTATATTTTATTACCAAAGAGCATTTTCAAATGATCTACCCTATCAGTACGATCCGAGGCTTATTTATATAGCCGAATCATCTTGGTTCCTCGAACCAAGCATCCCTCCGACGACTCACTCTCGTCTAGCTCCTATCCCAGTCAGGGATGCGGGGGAGAACTCTGGGTTCGGGCCACATTCCAAGCTCGGAGCCCTCCCTCGGACATAAAGCAAAATACGCCTACTCTTTTACTTTATCTAATTATTTATAAGTGTGAACTCGTGAATTTCAGACTCAGATTCAAGGACTGGAAAGTATGTGAAAACAAACATAGGTGCTTGAATTAAACCTAAACAAAATTTTGTGAGTAGCATGGTGCTATTACAAAAAATGGCCTTTATACACTGCCAACGCCAGAAAGAAACAGCACTACTGTAATGTTTGGGGGGAGAAAGTGGGAAAAACCTGAAAAAAAGCGTTGTGAGTGCATGGATCGTGATCACGCGCAGCAGCCCTACATGATAAACACGTGAAGATATTAAACTAGCTCAATTTCAGGGAAATTCAGTGGTGCTTGGCACAGGATTGAGCTACATAAAATAGTTTAATCAAATTTCCAACGAATAATGCCTAATAAAGTATGTGTGGTAATGTGAGGTTATATATTTATAAACATTTGTTTTTGTCAAACCTTGTATTATTTGAACTGAAAAGTTGTTTAAGTCCTTGTTTTATAGTCATTTTATGGTTTAGGATGTTGCTTAAACGCTGATCTCCCCCAATTAATTTTATTTGTGCATGTCTTTTTTAATTAATTAAAAAAAACCTGCAGATATCATGTAAAATATTTTGTAATGCCTAACAATTACCTTGTCCACATCAATTTCATTTAATTGCAAAATGTATGTATATTGTAATGTTTTAATCAAGGAATTATTCATAAAAAAAAACCAAAACCAGTGTAAAATAAATGTTAAAAGCAGGAATAATAAAGCTGAAAACTGCATCTCTCATTCAAACTCGCTCGCTCTCTCTCTCTCGTACACTCTACTCTCTACTCAATGTATTTAAAAAGTCAAACGCCCCTTAAGTTTGATCTTAGTTGTCAGTATATGCCTTAACATACTGCAGTAATGACAGACACAGGTACAGTAGGTCTTTGATAGTGTCCAGATTGGCAGTAACAATCCCACCTTTATTGTGTTTGATATAAAGTAAAAGGTGCTTTTAAAAAGTGCTTGAAAGTCCTTGAATCTGGTGTTCATATGAAAGAGTGGGAACCCTGAATGTATTACATTTTTAGGTAAAACGCACTTAAGTATGGAGAAGCTGTTTATTGCTTTTATAAGCATCCTAAAATGCTTTTATAAAATGACTAGTAAGACTCAAATGTTCAATAAATATTAAGAGACAAACTATTTCATTCAGTAATATAATTAATTAGTCAAACTGTAGGCTGTGGATGATTGATAAACAATTTGGGTCATTAATATACAGTACTGTTCAAAAGGTTGGGGTCAAAAAGATTTTTAAAATGTTTAAAAAAAATTCTTATGTTCACCAATTCTGCATTTATTTGATCAACATTACAGTAAAAACGGTAATATTGTGAAATATTATTACAAATTTTTTATTTTTTTCTGTTTTAATATATTTTAAAATGTAATTTATTCCTGTGATTTAAAGCTGAATTTTCAGCATCATTACTTTAGTCTTCAGACCCTTCATAAATCATTCTAATATGCTGATATGGTGCTCAAGAAACATTCATTATTATCATCATATCTGATAACAATATTTTTGTGGAAACCATGATATAATTTTTTTCAGGATACTTTGCTAAAGAGAAAGCATTTATTTGAAACGAAAAGATTTTAGAACGTTTAAAAATGTCTTTACTGTCACTTTTGATCGATTTAATGCCTCTTTGCTGAATAAAATTTCTTTCTTTAAATACATTTATAAAAAATCTTACTGACCCCAAACTTGTGAATGTTAGTATAGAATCCTTCAAATGCATCCCATCTAGTCAGAACTATCTATTTTATGTGTATTTCTTGTTTTCCAGTCTCAGCTTATAAAAATCCAGTCGGAGCGCACCGTAACACACACCTCTGACAGCACCTTGGAACTGCGCATCACTGAGCTCCTGACCAAACTGGAGCAGCATGAAAGCGTCATCAGACGCCAGCAGGAGGTACGTCAACATACGCCCTCATACAGACATAAAATGCTCTGTCAGTGTTGTTTTTAACAAGCACACAATGCGTTTGTCATCAGATCTGCCATGTGATGCGACATTTTCCCAATGTTTCCATGAGCTGAAATTTGACAGCTTGGAAACCTGCTGGAAAAACATAAAGCTCAATGAGTTGAAGCAGTCCTTATTTTTGGCCTTTTATGCCTTTATTATTAGATAGGACAGTGTAGATGAGACATGATCGAGCCGGGACTCGAACTCAGGTCGCCTGAGGCACATCTGCATCATTTGTCGGAGCGCTGCCCACAGGGCTATTGGTCTGACAGACAGTGCCTCTTTGAACCATTTCATTTTCATCATGCTATGTAATGTATGCAGTCTGTCATTCTAGAAATGCCTCAGGAGCAATTTTAAGTTAAACCTGACTTAAAGGGGATCTATTATGCAAAATTCAAAAAAATGTAGTCTCCAAACGAGTGGTTTCAGGTTTTCCCGTACTCTTACATAAGAGTAGGGTGAAGCCCCGCCCATGACTGGTGACGATCTGCCCTATTAGCATAGATCCCGTCCTGAGTGAGAAGCACAGTCTCTGCCATTTCTGTTTACTCGCTGTATCAGCTAGCTAGAGTATTACAATGTCTGCGCCAAAAAAACTTTACAAATGTTCTGTTATTGGATGTACCAGCAAACATGAGTAACCATTGACTCCTGCCGTCTGAGCCACTGAGTTGAATTTCATTTATCAAGGAAATGTGCCAAAGAAAGTCGTTAATGTGTTATATATTTGAGAAAAAAAAATCAATTTACGCCTGATTGCTTCGCAAACCAGTCACTGATCAACACTGGATTTGCACTAAACTTGTGTCTAAAAGATTTTTAGATTAACATGACGGTACATGCTAGTCGATGAGTTGAATCAACTTAACTCCACAACAACTACATAAATGTATCCACTATTTCTTGTGAAAAGGGGCATAATAAGTCCCTTTTAACTCAGGATTAACCGAATTAGAGGTTCTAGGTTTACTGTAAAACTAAAACAAGGAATTTTTTTTTTTAATCCAGGTTAATTCAGTCATTCATTCTGTACGCAATTGTTTTTGTTAGATGTGTTTGTTGGAAAAATAGATATTTAAAATATGAATTATATCAGAAGTCGGTATTGACATGTTCAAGGAAACCAACATCTATTTCTAAACACATCACTGAATGAGGGCATGGTTCTCGTTGTAAGGAACAGCACTTGATAATTGGCATTCTTTCGTTTCTTCCGTCTCTGCGTTACCTCAGCTTCATTACCCTTGAGGAATGTGAAGTCATAGTACAATACTGGAGTGCTTCATTCTGACCTTTGTCTTTTTACTCTCAGGAGATCATGCGACTCAAACAGCAGAAGACTGACAGCTCCAGCTGTGCGACGAAGACTATCGTTACAAAGAGGTGTGTGTGTTTTTATTGCTTATGAATAGTCTGAATACCATGTGAAAATTAAATTGCCATTCAGTCCTAATGGTTATTGTGAACTCTTTCTTATCATGGAACAGATACGCGACCCAGTACCCTTTACTGGGTCTGCTGAGTGACGATTACAAGTACACACCACCTATTAAAGAGGACAGGACCATCATCTTCGAGAGTACGGGGGAGGTCACCACACGAGTAATCTAGATTGTAAGACTTGAAATTGTTTGTAATGGGAGGCATTTCTTATAAATGTTCTATGATATTTTGAAGGGGTAAAAAAAGCTTTTAGAAAAGGAGGGCGTTTACATAGAGGGGTTAAAGGTACAGCAGCCAAAACATTTTTTTGTTTTTTTAACACAAATGCTCATGTAAAGCTAAATTCTGAATCTATTGGATTATATTTAATATTATAAACATACACTACGAGTAAAAAGTATGGGGTTGGTAAGATGTTTATTTCTTTTAGCAAAGATGCATTAAATTGATCAAAAATGACAGTAAAGACACTTTACTTTTTACTTTTAATGTTGCAAAAGTAATTTTTTTAATCAAATAAATGCAGTCTTGGTGAACATAAGACTTCTTTCAAAAAACATCAAATGATACTGACCTCAAACTTTTGAACAGTAGTAGGGTATACTTATCATTGACTTTAAGTTTTCTGGGCACATGTATATTTTCATGCAAAAACAAAAAAAAGTGGTAAGAAGTTTTCTTTAGTTGCACTACAAGTTTCACATCATTTCCATCATTTCACACCTTGTCCAGAGCATTTATCTTAAGCATGTGTTTGTCTGGGAACAGTACACTGTTCTCTAGTTAATAATAGATCAGTCCCTGGCGTAGAGGGCCAATGCTAAATTCTACTGCTGGCATAAATGAATGATGTCATTGAACTAGCTTTTTGCCAGTGACCTCATTATTTTATACACAATAACCGATGAAAAACAAAATGATGCAATAAAGCGGAATGCATATTTAATCACACTTCTGCTTAGACAAAGAATTGCCAGTAAGCACCACAAAGACCACAGAAAACAGGTGCTGTTCGTGCACCAGTTATAATTTCTAAGATAAAACGGTATTTCAGCTCTATACAGCCCAGTGAATGTTTACATCGACACCAGCAGTGCCAGAACATCTTTACAAAATGTGTTGAGTTGACAAATCTTGTGGTCGTATCATATTTTCAGAATGGATGAACCAATATTTCAAAGTCTCATCATCGCTGGGCGTACTTTCTGGGAAGGAAGCCAGCTTGTCTGTTTCCTACAAAGATTTTTGTTTCCCCAAAGAAATTCAGAGCGACATTTTATCACTCGGAATATTATCAAAACTACTACAATACGAAACAAATCCTGAAATCTGAAAAGCTGCCAAGCATTCTCAAGCTTGTAATGAACGCTGACGGGGAAATACCCAGAATTAGCTGAGATGGTTATCAGGTGGTTAGTGAATATAAAATGCGTTTCCTACTAAAACACAGCATGCACAAGTAGCCAAACTGTCTAGTGAATTTGTCCATGTGTGTTTTGTTATTACCAATTCTTAGAAGTGTCTCTTTCTGACAGGAATGAACTGGAAGAAGAAGATTCCCCGTCTGAATCTCACTCCCTCTCTCTCTCTCCCTGCATGCCGCCCTCTTCCCAGTGGCTCCTATTGGTGGCGGTGGCGCTGACTTTTAGTGCTTAGGCTTTGGAATTGGATAATGCCATATGAAGTATGAACCAACCACAGCATTTAATGACACAAAATCTTCCAGAAGCATCTTGTTTATTACGACATAGCGTGACTACTGATAGTTATTTTTATATTTGTGTCATCTCTACATATGATGCACCACAACACTACTGTAAGAATGTAAATATTTGGAGAGAAACGACTTGCAAGTATCATATACCTTGGCTGGAATGAAAGTTAAGCATTGTCAGTGATGTAAAAGGTGATTGCTGGTTTTCTTATTCATTTGGGTACATTAATTATGCAAAAAAAAATTTCTTTATTTTCTTATGTCACAGAGTTGATGCTTTATATAGAAAATGATGCCTATAGGTAATAGTGGTCGACCGATACATGTTTTTCAATGACAGATATCTGGAGAGCAGGATGACCCACTAAATACAAAAAGTTTGGGGTCAGTAGCATTTTCTAATGTTTTTGAAATAAACATCAACCAGGCTGCAAAGCACATTTGATTAAAAATACATTAAAAACAGATATTGTGAAATATTACTTTTTTAAATAATTTCAAATATTCTATTTGAATATATTTTAAAATGTAATTTATTCCGGTGGTGTCAAAGCTGAATTTTCAGCACCATTACTCCAGTCGTCAGGTCACCTTTATTTATATTGCGCTTTTTACAATTTTTACAGATTGTGTCAAAGCAGCTTTACAGTGATAACATGAAAATAATATAACAATGTTTGTTTCTAGAAGAAAATTGTCACATGATCCTTCAGAAATCATTCTAAAATGATGCTCAAGAAACATTTCTTATCAATGTTGAAAACAGTTGTGCTGCTTAATGTTGTGGAAACCATAAAGCATTTTTCCTGTCTGTCTATTGTCAGGATACTTTGGTGAAAACAAAAGTCAATATTTTATTTGAACAAATTTTTTTTGTCGTAACAATGTAAACGTTTTTTCTCTCTTTTGATCAATTTAATGCATCCTTGCTGAATAAAAGTCTTACTGACCCCAAACTTTTGAATGGTAGTTTATATAGCCTAGAAAACATACACGAGAAGCACAAGAATGTAAAAATAAATAAAGTACAAATAAAAAATAAAAATCACATTATCTGTTTACAAAGCTGTTGGATATTGTACCTGGCACAAGGGGGCGCAAACACACAGTTATCAGCCGATGGCAGATCGTTTATTTTTATTTTTTTATATATCAATAGGACCCTCCTAGCGATTGTTAAAAAACAAAGTGTAGCCTAATATCTCTGGCTGATACATCGGTAGACCACTAATATGTATTGTAAGCTGGTGAGGGGGTTTACTGCTTTAAAGTGGTTGATAGCACATGGGAAAACTGTAGCCTGGTTAAAACCAGACCCTTCTCAGTTTAAACTGAGTATAGGGTCTGGGGAAGCTATGTAGACAAATCATTTCCAAAGGGGCGTCACCAACCGACGTAGCTCAAATTCCTCTGGGCGCAATTGGATAGTCATAAAACCAATCAGATCGATGAAGGAGATGACGTATGCTTCGAGTGTTGTTCTTTGCTCCGGTTTTAAAGGGATAGTTCACTTTGAAATTAAATTTTGGTATGTTTTAGCTTACCTCAAGGGCATCCAAGATGTAGGTGTCTTTTTTTCCGCAGTAGTTTCAATTTTGATATTTTTAGGTCAAACCGTTCTTGTCTGTCAGTCATATAATGCAGGTCTATGGTCACGGTCTCAAACAGCATGCAGAGTCCAAATTAAAACAATTCCTCATCGTCCAAATTAAACAATTCCCCATCGTAAGTACACATTGATGGCCTAAGACACGAAACGAGCGGTTTGTGTGAGAAAACGAACAGTATTTATATCGTTTTTAGCTCTTATACGTAGCCGCGTCCAAGTGATCTGAGGGCGCGCGCAGTCTGCGTACATGTCACACAGCAGGATGCGCGCGCGCCCTCTATCCCTTTAACGAAAACGGTAAGTTTAAATCGCTCAAAACAGACGCGATAACTGATTCGTTTATATACTGTCTATGATTCGAACGACTGATGTTCCACGGCGGCATCCATCTTTGTAATGAAATCTCCTTCAGCGTCGCTGCGCTGTCGTCATCATGTAAATCCCTCCCCAAACGTTTCTGATTGGTGCCGCGATTTCGGCGGCACAGAAATGAGTTTGAATGGGCTCTTCTCCAGACTGTCCTGGAGAGAGAATTGAAATTCGCCGGAAGTAGTCTGGGTTTTCCCAGGCTAGGAAAACTGATTAGTGTAAGCTAATTTCTCAAAGCTATACTGTATGTAACTTTTTTTCTTTATCTGTCAAATGGTTAATTTTAGCCTATGTAAACATTGGTTGTTTTTAAATAAAGTTAATAAACATTAAAACTTACATAAACATTTCTGGTTTTTTTTTTTCAAATATTTGGATTGTCAATTTGATTTATTAGCCTATTAATTGCTTTGTTTTCTTTATGTTGTTACAATAATGGTTTCAACATTTTTCCTGTCTGTATTAGTTTATTTATTTTTTCAGTGTCACTGATATATAGGCTAGCCTACTATTATAGTTTTTGTTAAAGTCCCCCTGTAGTCAATAATTGTATCCATTAAAACTCATCTTTGATCATCAAAATTACATTTACACTTTTCACTCTTGCCTCATTTGGTATACTCAGTTCTATGAATATGCAAATTAGCCCCGCCTCCACTCTCTCACACCAGCTCAGAGATCCACTCATTGATGATCACACATTGATCTGATTGGTTACAAGGTAGTTTGTGACGTCAGAAACACCAGCGATTTCCGTGTGTCTTTGGTTCACTGCAGTTTTAAAGAGAAAATACTCAGCAATGGTGTTGACTTATGAATTTGCACATGGTTTGTCTTAAAGCATATAAAAAACACCACATAGACAAATAAAGACTCGATTTTCACCACAGGGGGACTTTAATATTTTGAATTAGATTTTCTATTTTCTGGTTTCACTTTAATTTTAAGGTTTTAGTAATGTTCTTGTGTGATTTTGTCATTTTATTAGTTTTTTAAAAATATGTTATATATTTTTTATTTATTAGTTTATTTTAGTACTTAAAGGCTTTTCACACTTGATATAGTAGGCTAATGCTGGGTCATTCTGAACTGGTAAACAGAATCCTGGGTTATCTTGCCTCATGTTTCACACTGCCCATACAGTAATTTACCCATTTGTGCACTTATAATAAACATCATACAGTAGTTAAATAGGTTATAATTAGTCAAGACATCGCGATAACAACTTCTGATCAGGCACTACCGCATGGGTCCTAAAGGAGACCCGATTCCTGGAGGGGGGGGACTTGATTTCTCATGACACCGTAATTAGCGCAAGATGTCAGCGCCATTATTTGGACATTGGCGGCTTCACTTTTCTACAATAGAAGAGAGTGAAGGTGTGTCGTCCATCTTTTTTTACAGTCTATATGGTTGCTAAGCGTCTAGATGTAACATTTTAACACCACATCGTATCACACTGTACAAATTTGGCACCGCAATGCGGGGTTAACATAACCCCGGGTAAAAAGGGGTACCAACCCCACTTCTAAATTACAAGTGTGAAATGTTCCTTTACCCAGGGATAAAGGCAATCTTTAGACTGATGATAACCTGGGGTTAAGCGCAGTGTGAAGAGCCCTATTGGCTTGTTAGTCATGACGTAGGGAATACTGTTTCCGGGTCCAAGGCAAGCCTCCATTCGTTTCAATTGAGAATATAATCTCAACAGCCGTTTATGAGCACTGTTTATTCATATCACACTTTTAAGCTTAAGATTTTAAAATGCTACAGAGTACACTAACAGTCTCCTCATGGCGTCCCGGACACTGAATATTTGAAAGATTTATAAAAGACGAATCACTCTCTGTCCAACTGAGATTTCGCTATGGAGATAAAAGTTAAAATCATGATTTTTTTAAGGATCATGTTGCCTTGGCAACTAGATGAAATAAAATAGGTTTAAGCTTTTTAAAAATATTTTATTTTATTTCAGTTAAAGTTTATTTTGTTTTAAGTAACGGAAATGTTTTTTTGTTTGTTTTAGGTAAAACCCTGGAATGAATTGCTTAAAAATAAAGTCCAGAAATCACTAGTCTATTCACCAGAGGGCGCCAAAACAACAACTTTTCCTTTCTAACACAGGACAGCTTTTGACATCCCCTCCATCAATGAGGTCATTATATCTGAAAGGGCTTGAATACCACTTTGGTTGATTCATATCTTTGATAAAAAGATTAAATTAAAGTATTTCCCTCTTAAATGCTACCTATGATAATCCTAAAGTTAATTTCAGAATGCAAACAAATGCTAATGACGGTAATTTAGGTGATGTGCATACACTGTATACAAAAATTTAATTTGTTAATGTAATATCACCAGTAGACTATATAAGATCACACAGAAATTGTGATCAAGCGCTTTTGAAAGATTGTTTGCACAATACTGCAACATTTACAAAGATGAGATGCAGCATTATACAAACCCTGTCCAAAATGTCACCAATCAGCAAGACCCCAAATCCCACCGTTAAATGTCCAGCCCAATGCCCGGTGTCCCACAGCACCTACAAAGACTTTAAGAACAGACATCACCCCAGACTAATGCCATTTCCCCCTTCACTGGTTTCCCTGCTCTCTTTCTCTCTCCGGATGATCCCACGGCCCTGCTGTGCTGTACAGTGAGAGGAGAGCAGGGGCAGTAATGCAAAGGCATTGATTATGGCTGATAATTCAGAGCTTTGATGTGGATAATGCAGCCCATCTCTTCCTGCACTGGCCGTTCACTCCCAGCCCCTGGGGCCACAGAGGATATTGGGTTTACAGACACTGCTCAGTCTCTCTCTCTCTCTCTCTCTCTCTACAGTATATCACTCAGTCCATTTCTCCTGCACATTTTTATGCGCTTCGGACTTTGGCGAATTACAGTATTTTATTAAACAGATTTGCATTCATTTATAATACTGAATTTTATTAACTAATTATCAAGAGGAAACATTGAGTTTGTTCTTTCTTGGTTGCGTGGTGTGTGTGTGCACCTACTTAACTATATTTTGTAGACATATTTGTACCCAGAAGGGACCAAAAACCTGACAAAATCTCCCAAAACCTCCCTTTAGCGACATCCTCATTTGTAAAACTGGTATAAAAATAAAGTAATAAAGGCTTTTTAAAAATGTAAAAATGCTGAAAGCTTTGTGTGATGGGTAGGTTTAGATGTAGGGTTAGTTAGTGTAGAATATACAGTTTGTACAGTATAAAAACCATTACGTCTATGGAATTTCCCCATTCAGATAGCTAAGTAAATGTGCGCGTGTGTGTGTGTGTGTGACCATTGGAGTGAGGAAAGAGATTAAAGTGTGGACATTTTGTCCGATCCTCACTTTCTGAGACCCCTTTAAAGGCCTGTTTGAGGATCAAGACATGATTTTAGAGATAAGGATATATTTAAGTTAAAGGTAGGTTAGGGTAAGGGTTCAGATTAGGCAATTAGTTGTGATTGGTAAGGTTAGGGTATGAAACTAGAGATTGCATTGTGTCGAGTGTGTGTACCAACTTAACTAAATTTTGGGGGAAATTTTGTACCCAGAAGTGACCAAAACCTGACAACATCTCCAAAAACCTCCCGTTAAGGATGTCTTCATTTGTAAATCTGGAATAAAAATAAAGTAATTCAAGTTTTAAATTTTTTTTTATGTAAAAATGCAGAAAGCTTTGTGTGATGGGTAGGTTTAGGGGTGGGGTTAGTGTAAGGAGATAGAAAAACCATGACGTCTATGGAATGTCCCCATTTAGATTTAGCTAAGTAAACGTTGTGTGTGTGTGTGTGTGTTTGTGTGTGTGTACCTGTGCTGCATCCTCTGAGGATGCTTGTGTGTGTGTGTGTCAGGATATGTCTCTCTTGTGTAAATCATGTGTTCCATGATCTTTTTTCCTCTGTTTCTCCAGTGTGTCTCCACTGTATTTATTTAGTTGTGTCTATTTGTGTCTGGAATCCTTTGCATGCTTGTTTTTTTCACTGCCTGTTTTTCCCATTTCCCATAGACACTGATTCATGTGAACAGACGCAGACCTCGTTTGACAAAAGAAAGGATCCAACTCATTTTTTGTTAACATTGAGCTGTGGTTGACTTAGACTTGATGAATGCTCAGTTGGTGCTGTTTTTGCATTGGCGAATTTAATGCAAAATATGTTTATTTTGAATTTTAGACACAGCATCTTGCAGGTCCTTTTGGTCCTGTGGGTTTAAAACACACTTTTAATACTAACACTAGTTTATTCAATTTGAAGACCTGAAGGCCTCTGTTATTTTTGCATTTTAACTGAACCAACAAGTGTCATATGCACCACATCTCAAATGATGTATAGTGTCTAATATAATTATGTGGTGGAAATAACATTTCAAACATTTCAGGAAATATATATATATATATATATATAAAATATACATAATTAAAAAAAAAAATTTCATCACGTATGATTATATGTCAAAACTAGATGTACCGCATGGCGGTACAAAATATGACCGCCGCTCAGGCCTGCACTGGCTTTCCACAAAAATAAATGACGTGGAGCAATTTGGCTGTATTGCGTGTTTATGTATATACCTAAAAAAAGTAGTAGTATGTGCATGTCTGTCTCTGTGTGTGTGTATGTGTGTGTGTTTGTGTATGTGTGTGTCTGTGTGTGTGTGTGTGTCTGTGCGTGTATGTATGCGTGCGTACATGTGTGTGCGCGTGTGTGTTTGTGTGTGTGTGTCTGTGCATGTGGATTTGTATGTGTGTGTATGGGTGTGTGTCTATGCGTGTGGATGTCAGTGTGTGTGCATGCTTGCGTTTGTTTGTATTCCTGCATGTGTGTGTGTGACAGTATCATCCTAAACCAGCAACCCTTCGCTCAACACCACCATCTACAGGCCGATGAGTGTACAGTCACTAAATGTGCACATAAATGAATTTATTTTATACCCCCCCATGGATGAAATTCTACGAAACTTAGCATACCCACCAAATTTCATGTTCACCGGTGTTTCGGTGACCCTGGTATCGTTGACGAAAAATTCAGTAGATGACGAAAAAAAAAAGAAAAAAAAAACTTTGACAATCGATTATGGGCTAGGTTGATGTGGGCCCTTAAGACCAACATACCATAAAAATGTCTTCATCCTCGGTGCCACGGTTCAGGTAGTTATGCATAGGCCCATATAATGAAAACAAGACAGGCCCCAAAATGGACCCTTGTGGAACCCCACTGGTGATAGGTGCTGGATAAGAAAAACAATTACCAATCTTTACTGTAAAAGATCTTTGCTCCAATCGGATATCAAATCTGACACAAATCTGGATATGAACAGTTGCGATACTCAGTATGGACAGTTAATAATTTAGATCAGATTCCAAACCCTATAGAGGGTGTCTGTTCTGTGTGAACTGGCATGATCTCTTTACTTTTTCCTCAGGACCTCCTCTCTCCTTGTATGGTCAGCAGAGTCTTTCCCTGTATTTTTGTGTCCTCTCTTTACTTGACATTTCTGCCTGACACAGACAAAAAAATAAAAAATAAAAAATAATAATTGCATCTTTTAATATGCAAAGCATGGCAAACATGATGAAACATGGTTAAATGAAGTATAAAATTGAAAAGGGAATACATTAATTGTATGGGTAATTTAATGTTCACCATTAAATTCATTCAATATGTTTTGAATTTATTTATTTATCATTAAAAAAGGTGTATGTAATATTGTGTGACATATCATATGGTGTTAAAAACGGTCAGACCATATGATACAGTGTCACACCATATGATGTTTTGTTCAGTTAAGCTAATCTCTTGGTTAACTAAAAACATCTAGCTTACACTTAGCATGTAAATTGCCACATGGCAGCAATGATTTTTAAGAATGAATAAGTAAAAATAGTAAAAAAGTGTTTCATTTTTTCACAGGGGTGCTGGTTTAGGATGATACTGTCACACACACACACATGCAGGAATACAAACAAACGCAAGCATGCACACACACTGACATCCGCACACACAGACACACACACATACAAATCCACATGCACAGACACACACACACAAACACACACGCGCACACACATGTACGCACGCATACATACACGCACAGACACACACACACACAGACATACACAAACACACACACATACACACACACACAGACAGACATGCACATACTACTACTTTTTTTTAGGTATATACATAAACACGCAATACAGCCAAATTGCTCCACGTCATTTATTTTTGTGGAAAGCCAGTGCAGGCCTGAGCGGCGGTCATATTTTGTACCGCCATGCGGTACATCTAGTTACATATTGAATTTGAATTGAATTTGAACTGGGGGTTGCAAACAAGATTTTAAGGAAGTAGAAATGAAAAAAGAGTAGATTTCAAATAAATAAATAAAGATAGATAGATAGATAGATAGATAGATAGATAGATAGATAGATAGATAGATAGATAGATCACTCTCACACTATTCGAACCACAGAACCCCAACAACAGAACCAGACTCAACAAATCAAGCACATTTTCCAAGACATGCCTAATGATGACAGAACAATCCACCAAAGACAACACTACATAACCCCCCCCCCCCCCCCCCCCCCCCCCCCCCCACCCCCCCACACACACACCACACACACACATTCCCTACGTGCTCTCTAAACATGGAATGCAGCTACAAAGTCCTTTAAGTGACCTGGCAGTGACCGGGTGCGAACAGGTCGCTGGGAGGTCTGGGCCTGACCTGACAGCCTGAGGTGTTGGAGCGTCTTGCTCCACTGTGGGAATGGCCTGTGTGCCTTGTGTAACTGCTGGACATGGTTTCGGAACTTTACAAAGACGGCTAGACTGCCGTCTTTCAAAGGCTAAGATGCCAGGCCAAGCCGAAGGGGAATTCGCAGAGGAAGGGACCAGGATCATGCCAGTTTACTTCCCCTGTGAGGCCTGCAAACCCTAAACCAGTCATTGACAGCAATGTCTGGTGCTTTGGCGTGCTTGATTGAGTCTGTCAAACCTGGGAGAGGTTTCAGGGGTAAGCTTTAAATTTAGTACCGAACCCAAAATGGGGGAAATGCCCGTGGTGCAATGATGTGAGGCCGCAGCAGGGTGAGGCAAATGGCCTGGTTGAAAGAGCACCCTTGGGCCAGGTGTGCTCTGAGACCATTTTTAAGGGACTGATGGAAACCCTCCACGCCACCATTGGGCTGGGGGTGATAAAAGGTTTTAATAATCACATTGTCATGGCCTAGGGTAAACTGCAGACTATAATTATACTGGCAAAGATGGTGGTGCCAGTGATACAGTTTTCAGTGGTTTGTGGCCTGTTCCTGTCGTCAGCAATGTCATTAGTGTAATGCTCCATCCTCACTGTGAAATGGCGGCTGTTATCTTTAAAGGTCTAGGAGATTGAATGCTACATTTAGATATCACACTACTGCTGTAGATTGGAAAAAGCCATGAATAGGATACAGCCAGTGCTGGAAACATGATAATTTATTATAAAAAACTGAAGCCACTAGATACAGTGAGCGAGCTATGTACAATGCACATGAAGACGCAACTCAGGACACTGCACACACACACACACACACTGCTGCCAAACGAGACACGCTGGAAGTCTTTTAAACCAGCGGGGCGACAGCAGATTCGATGCAGAAGAGCCGCCCTGACGATGATTGACAGCTGACACGGCCTCTCACAGGAACCTGAGAGCAAGATAGCGAATAGGAGACGTAACAAGAGAGGGAGGGAAAAACAAAAGCACAGGTGCCATCTAGCGCTTCCCGCTCCCCCACTGAATACCATTGCTCCGTTGGGTCAAGGGCCCGGGAGGTGAAGGCTATGGGCCTTTCAACGCCACTCTGTGTCTTTGACAGCACGGCTCCGATGGCTGCGGCAGACGAGTCGCAGGTGACCAGGGTATCACCGGAGGTGCTGAAATGTGCCAGCACTGGGGGCAATGTGAGTTGAGCCTTAAGAGTGTGTCCCATAGCCTTAATGCTTGAGTCCACACCCAGGGTTCATCTATCCGCAATAGTTGCTGCTGTAGTGGCTGTAGTTGGGCAAGAAAATTCAAGTAATAACCAGTCATTCATAGAAAGGAAGCCTCCTGCACTGGCAAAGTTGGTTTGGGGAATGGACTGGATAGCCTCCACATTGGAATTAAGTGGCGAAATGTCCTCCACCGACAATTTGAATCCCACAAATTCAATGGCGGGCGCAGCAAAGAGAAATTTGTCACTGTTGAGGGTCAAGTGATGTTTGGCTAGTGCATCGAACACCTTACTGAGGCACTCATCATGAAACATCCTGGTCCCCCCATTCACAATCACATTGTCAAGATTAATCTTGACACAGAAGTCATTATCTTCTGTAAGCAGGAACGGTCAGAGCTTGGGTTGGGAACATCCAAAGCATGCGCACAGAAAGCAGCCTCTCATTCTGCCTTGAGCACGATACTAAACTGAGTTCAGTATAGAAGGGCAAAGCGTCCACATGCAAAGCATCCACATGCTCAATGATATCTGCATCCCACAGCCACTGCAGCTGACACACCATCACAAAGGGCCAGGGGAATACGGTGTAGTGGTTGAATTACAGGGGTGACAGCGGGATTGAGGAGAGGTTGATGGGTAAACTTGGTGAGACAGCCCAACCCTTCAAACAGTACTGGCCACTGTTGCTGCCACGTTGTAGTGACAGCCAGAATAGCAGACCCCAACCCACCCCCACATGTCCCCCAAAGCGAGCCCCAAAGCAGTGAACAGATTCAGCCCCATCACATTTGCTCCCTTATGGGCCACATGGAATACAAAGAGGGCAGTGTTCTTTTCCCATAACAAACAGTCAATTTAAGCGACCCTAGTATCTCTATTTTGGAGTTGCTTTACCCACAAATGTCAGTAGAGGGTGCAGTCAGGGGGAGCGCATTAAAAAAAAAACTCTGTATGTGTTGGCATTAAGAAGAGAGACACTAGCCCCTGTGTACAGCAGCAATGGAACACACACATAATTTAGGGATACAGTACATTATTTGAATGTCGCCAATCCACCATAGACGACAATACATATGTATTTTATCAAATTTAATAGAGTATGATAAGATTATGGACCAGGGTGGAAGAACACTTTATTTCCTAGAATGCATCATCTGTGTTTACAATTGTTTACAAAAATAAAAAAGTTTACAAAAATACAAAAGTTTTTACAGTCTACAAAACATTCTTGAGTGATAGCCGAAATTGATTAATGACCTTCTGAAAAGATAGAGCTTTTCTAGTCAATTCAGCTTGGCATTATATAATAAGAGAATATGAATCACCATCCACTTTCACTGAATTGAAAAGAGCAGCTTAGACATTCTGCTTAGCATCTCGTGTTTCACAGAAAAAAAGAAAATAGTACAGGGTCAGAACAAAATGAGAGTAAGCAAATGAAGACATAATTTTAAGTTTGGCGTGAACCATTCCTAAAAGGGCATGGAAACGGCTCAGCCCCAGTGTTTGGAGACTGCAGCAAAAGCTTTGAGTAAGTTTTTCTGGATGTGCTATTAGGCTCTGTCCACTCTACACTCAGCAGTGAGAGAGACTGATTCAGACAGAAGTGCTTCCGCCCCAGGTTCATATTTCCTCACTTCTTGCTGCACTTCAATAATTAATATTCATAATCGCATATCATGTCAGCAGAACACCCTCAGCTTCCTCTGCGGAATGACTGATCCCATCACCAACATTATTTTCCATTGTCACATCAGCATATATTAATATCTTTTATTCTACATTGCATGCAGCTGAAGTTCGCAAGCGTTGGCCAGCCTCCTGTCACACGATGCCAGTGGGTGGTCACTTAATACAATTAAGTGCAGTGACACAAACTTTAGAGTTAAAAAAGGCTAAGAAGCAAACTTTTTGCAATATTCTTTCTTTCTTTCTTTCTTTCTTTCTTTCTTTCTTTCTTTCTTTTTGCTGATCAGATTGCAGTGGGGTATGGAGGACTTGAAGTAAAATTCACCACTGGGTTTGGTACAATAACTCAAATTGTAGCCGATGTTTCATTACAGTATACATTGTTTTTGATACCCACTATCAACAGAGGTGGGTAGAGTACCCAAAAACTGTACTCAAGTAAAAGTACAAGTACTTATAGAAATATTTACTCAAAGTAAAAGTAAAAGTAATAATCTTAATAGTTACTTGAGTAAGAGTAAAAAAGTATCCAATGAAAAAACTACTCAAGTAGCGAGTAACTTACTTTGGATCATATAGGCCTCTATTTTATATATATATATATATATATATATATATATATATATATATATATATATATATATATATATATATATATATATATATAGGCTACAGTATGTATATATATATATATGAAGACTTCAGATGCAAAAGCCTCTGAGTGCCATCTGAAACTTTCTTCTAAAACAAGCATTTTTATCAAGCTTGTATATTTAAGTTCAGTAATTTCACTTTAATGACAATTAATAGGTACTTTTCATTGCCATTTAAGTGAAATAACTGAACATAAACATACAAACTTGATAAAAATGCTCTTTTAGAAGAAAATTTCAGATGGTACTTAGAGGCTTTTGCATCTGAAGTCGTCATATATATATATAAAATAATATTATTTAGATTTTTTTTATTTAAATGACTATTATTTTCATAAGTAGATTGGCTCTCTTTGCAACAAAAAACATTATTTCTGCCATCTGTAGCCCGAAAATCATTGCCTGTCCTTTGGTTTGTATAATAGTAACTTATACAACTACATTTGGATTATTAGACAATGTCGAAATAAAGTGAATCTGCAGAGTGTTGCATTCAAAGGCATGTAATTGACACAGAGAAGAAAGAGTTAAAACTCTTCACATGTGCTCGCGCTCATGACTGCTACTGAACATCTGAACACAAAAAAACAAACACAAGTACATCGACGGATCTTTTTCTGTCTGTTCTCCAAAATATAATCAAATGTTTATTTCTGCAAGCATGTTTAAACTGGTTAACTGTGTGTACGGCAGGCAAAGGCATTCGTTTTCAAGTCGAGTTCGTACGCCACTGCGCAACAATACACACAAACTACCGCAGGATGGCGGGTGTTCATAAACTGTGAACAATGGTAGCTTATTTAATGTAGAAATTAATGTATTATGTCCAAAAAACGGGTAATGTCATCCTTTCTAGTAGTGCTATCATGGCATAATAATCTGTTTGGTTGTAAAATGTATTACCTGAGTTAAATGAAATCGAATGTATCGTCCTGTGGAATCATTCATTCACAGACAGCTTACGAAGATGTTCAACTAATAAAGATCTTCATCGCTGGCAAATATATGATGCATTTGAAGATTTGCTCTCACTTGACTGTACTGTAGGTCCACGGCCACTTCATCCAACGCTCTTGATGTCCTTAAATCTTCCTGTTACGACTCCGAGTCGAGTGTGAATTGCAATCGCTTCAGACGATTCAGTGCGTGCAGGAACTGAACAGAATCAGGAACTGAATCATTCAAACTGATTCGCGAACCGATTTAGACAGATCTACCAACTTGTTTGATGAAGTCTTTGAACAGAATCGACTCAAAAGAGTGATTCATTTGTGAATTGAGCATCGCTCAAGCCCAGAAAAAAAAGATACAGCGCGCTTGGAATAAACTACGCATTTAACAACACATTGCATTAAAATAAAGTAACGAGAAGGACGTCGCCCAACGTAACGAAGTAAAAGTACAGTTTTTTCATTAGAAATGTACTCGAGTAAAAGTAATAAGTACCCACATTCAAATCTACTCTTAAAAGTACAATTTTTCCAAAAAAATACTCAAGTAAATGTAACGAAGTAAATGTACTTCGTTACTACCCACCTCTGACTATCAACAAGGAGAAACACTGCAGCATTAATAAAATTAAACTATAATGTTTGTATTAATGCATAATTTATTAAAACTATATTACATCAAAGTCTCGTCAACATTGCATTTTTTTTTTACATCGATTCAAATATAATAAATTAAATAATACATTATCAAGCATATTTTTTATCTTATATTTGTTGTAGTATTTGGCCTAAACCAGAGTGGCCTATACAGGGATGCACATAACTGGTGCGCAGGTGCGCATGAGTGTTAAAAATAAACAATGTACAGCAGAAAATGTGGAGGGAAGTGCTTTTGAGTACCAACATTTTGGGCAGTTTTGAGAACAGGGACATGTTTACTTACTTAAGTAGGATTTCTGGATCTCTGGTAGCAATCATGATGATTAGTATGTCCATTAGTTATTAATAAGGGTGCAACGCAGTTGATCCCGTGATCTGTACAGACCAGGCCCCACGGATCGGCACCTATGTGATTCGCTGATTAACTGCTAAGTTTAACCATCATAGAGTGAAAGGTTTTCATTTGGGCATGTTTTATCTTGCTAGATGACACATTCAAATGATTTTAAACGTGGAAGGAGAGGCGAAAATCTGGACTCCTGCTCTGTTATCTGTGCCCACAGCCACACACACCCGCACACACCAGAAGTGTGCGCACGCAGAGAGAGAGAGAGAGAGAGAGAGAGAGAGAGAGAGAGAGAGAAAGAGAGAGAAAGGCGCGTTTCAGACAGCACTCCAACACCAAATTGATTCCTCTTTCGTGACACATACACACACAATTATGTCAAAACACCCATCTAATACCTAATTCTCTCAGTTATGTCATAAGTGAACAGTTGAAAAATAAACCGGATGTGTGTCAGTCTTAAAGTGACAGCAGCCTAATATTTCTGCTATTGTCTGTTTCATTAATGTTAATAAAATTAAAACAAAGATTAACCTATATTTTAATTTCTACTGTGAACAAATAGTGTTATGGTGAGGAGAGCAGTCAGGAGGAAAATGATGACGACAACTTGTAGGATAAGTGTGCCATGTAAAGTGTGAGTACCAAGCAGCGTCTTCAGGTGCTCCCATGAGAACCAGACAAAAAGGTTATGTGCTCCCCTGTATATGTGTGTATATATACAGAATATAGTGTATATATATATATATATATATATATATTAGAGGTGGGCATAGATTAAATTTTTTAATCTAGATTAATCTACATTAATTTTGAAATTAATCTAGATCAATCTAGATTAAAATGGCTCATTTGAATTCTGCCGAAGGCATTCAGAATATGTGTGCTACCCAAATAATGACTATAAAAGTAAGTCTTTGAGAACGGGTTTCTCAAGCCAGGTGGCGCATTAGACCAGGGGCTCATCTCCTGTTTCCAAAATGCATCACAAACTGCTTGAGAAAGCTGTTCTACTCATAGACTGTAATACTACTGTACTGTTACCGTCCGTAGGCAACATTAGGTAGGCCTATGTTATTATCAACTACTATAGGCTATCAATTAGGGATGGGCGATATGGCCTAAAATCTATATTGTGATATACATTGCAGCCTCTTGTGATAATGATATACAGTATATTATAATAAAACCATTTCAGAACAGGTTACACAGACCCTGCTAAACAACTGCTAAATGTATTTTTTTTTTTAAAGGGTGTATGTAGTTTTGAGAACATATATTGTGCAAAACTGTAAGTATACAACATAATTTTGCAGATAAATAAAATGTAAGTACACTAGCTGCAGAGACTTAAGTAGGTCTAATGTTTATTATGGCTTGGAGCTTATGAAACCCCAAATTTAAAATTAGAATATTGTCTAACTGATGTCTTTTCAAAATGTCTTTTCAAAAGAAACACAACAACGATTCTTAAAATCGGGCGCAGACAGAGATTATGTGCTACACCACTAAAATATATTGGAATGGGAATAATATGCGCGCGCTGGTATTCATTGATATGTTTCGTTTTGAATTTGAGGTGGTAGAACGGATTAGTCGTGTGTTAACTTACCGAACTGTTACCCAACACACTCTGTCTATAGTTTGCTGCTGTTTGTCGGACGGCTTAAATCCGAACCAAGTCCAAATAATGGATGTTGCACCGATCTTTTTCACCAGCTTTCACTTTCAGCCGTGTTTACTTAAGATGACGACGAATATGCGTTGCAGCCGGGTGTACCTCGCGGCCGCGGGTAGATTGCGTCATCATAGCTTGTGTAGTATAGAATCAGCTCCCAACCCAACTTGGAGAATAGATTAACGGCGATATTTTTTTTATCGCCCGATAAGAGTCTCGCGTTAACGCAGCACGTTAACGCCGATAACGGCCCACCACTAATATATATACTGTATATATATGTATATATATATTCTCCTCACCTCAGGTGAGGAGAAAGGTGCTGTGTGCAAGCGGAGCACCCGGCTAGTTGCAGTTTACCTGCTCATAACTGACAAGACACAGGACGAAACTGCATCAACCTGGAAATTGTAAAATCTAAAATCTCGCAACAGTTCTGCGTGCGGTCCAAGTAAATACTTACTGCAGTAAGCACGTACTGGACACAGCAACGATAAGGCTGGATCTGGCTTGTCTCGAGGCAGCGCTTGCAAGTTCACCACTTGATCCCTAAAAGGGATAGTGGGGACTTTGGACATTTAGCCCTGATGGGGTTTCAGGATAACGTGAGAGGACAGACCGAACTCAAGGCATGTTTCACTGACAGAGAACACCTGTAGGTCTCCCACCCTCTTGATGGAAGTGAGCGAGGTCAGAAACACTGTCTTCAGAAGCAATCATGATGATAAGTATGTCCATTAATTAGAGAGAGCCCTACGCTTGACTGACTCCAATGGCTCAAAGGGAGCTCTCTGTAGGCCCAGCAAGTCAACAGAGAGATCCCACAAGGGAATAAGGGTATTCAACCTCCTGGCACCTCTAAGGAACCTGATGATCAGGTCGGTCTTCTCTAAAGACCTACCATCCAATGCGTTGTGATGTGCCGCTATGCCACATACACTTTCAGGGGTAAGGGGTACAACCGACCCTCCAACCTGTCTTGCATGAAGAAAAGCTCTGACATGGCTGCACATCTCTGTGATCTTCCAGTCTTCGTTACTTCCGCAGAGGACACATATGCCCCAGCAGCCTCTGAATTATTTTCAGTGGGACAGCTGTTTTTCCTCTGAACGAATTCTGGCAATTCAGCACTGACTGTGTGCTTTCGTTCATGAGATGCGCAATCATAGTGACTGAGTCCAACTCCATCCTGATAAAAGAGATTCTCTGCACTGAAGAGAGCTTGCTCTTTTCCCAGTTGACCTGAAGCACCAATCGGCTGAGGTACCTGAGTACCAGGCCCCTGTGTACACACAGGTGATCTCGAGAGTGAGCTAGAATCAGCCAGTTGTTGAAATAATTGAGAAAGAGAAAGCGGACTTTGTCGATCTCCCTCATCTCAGCAAGGTTCAGCCAGAGATGCTGTTCCTGGACCACTAGTGTGGGCCTCGCCTGACCGTGAGCCGATATTGTAACTTTTGTTGCTCTCAGAGCGAAGTCAATTGCCAAACGAAATTCCTGCATCAATCCAGGATGGCCATGGCATGCAGGCTGGAGGCGGCCTGTCTAGCAGCAACCTGGACGGGAGCCTAGGACAATTCCGTCAGGTGGCGGCGTTTTGCAGCCACAAATGCACCACAACTGTATGCTCCACCTGAGGAACATCCGTGTAGCCCCTGGCTGCCCCACCATCAAGGGTAGTGAGGGTGGAAGAGTCTGTAAAGCATGATCTGACAGTAAAACATCTGGCTTCCACAACTTCGTGAGCTCCTCATGCACTTCCGAGAAGAAGGCCACTGGGGTGGGGCGTGGCTGTGAGTCGCGCTCCAAGCTCAGAAACCAATTATCCGACTGAGAGCGCTCAGAACAGAGTAGAGGATTTCATTCTAGCCCAATTTTCTCGCCGGCCCAGGAAAGCATGGCCGGCAACTCCGCGTCACACTCAGACTGGGCCAGCGCACCCAAGGGTGAGAGTCTAGCTGAGTCCTCCATATCGGAAGGCACTGGCCCGCCTGCCGATGCTGCTGAGGACAGCTCATCCTTATCCAGAGCCCTGTATGAGAAATCAGGTGCATCATGTAATGCAACGTCAAACTCATCCGGAAGCTCCACCGGGTGCAATGTGTGTGACGAGGAATGGGAGGCCCGTTCTAGCTCTTTTAGAGGTGGGGTAGATATACCGCTGCAATGCGCTGTAATCTTCCAGCAACGAGGTGAATGAGAATGAGCGTCTGCCTGTAGTGACATGTTAGCTCCTTTTATACCCGTATTATTTATACCCAAATTCTCATTGGCCTTTTCTGAAGTATCAGAGGTATTTGGGGCTCCCAAGTGCGACCCCTAGTGTCAGCATTCAACATCACGCTGAAGTGACTGACAGATAGGGAACTCATTAGTCAACTAGAAAAAAAAAAGAAACTTTATAGAGGACAATTTTGCTAAATAGCAATTGAATTTAATAGTCTTGACTCTGTTTTGTAATATTAACTACTAATGTACCAACTGACAGGGATCACTGTATAGTTTACAGCTAAATGAGATATATTTTTTTTCCTTAATTGGCGACACACTGCACCCGATATATATCCAAATGATGCAGTTTTGAATCAACATCGAAATCAAATCGAATCAAGACCTTGTAAATTGGAATTGGAATCCAATCGTGAAATGTTTGTCAATATCCAGCCCTAGTCAACAATGACAAAATTTTCATATCTGCATGAACCATTCCTTTAAAATCTCAGCGTATCTACTTCATATGACCTGTCAACCCCCTTGCTCCAGTAACTAGGGCTCCTATCAAGGGTCAACTGAGTCCCCCCTCACCTTTGGCCCTCATATACACAAACTCTGCTGATACTGAGACCTCTTTGGGATGGGCAAGCACCTTCATCTTCTCCAATTGGCTGTGACTTTCTCTCAGCCATTTGACCTCTCCTCCTCTGTGCTGATGGAGTTTAATAAGAAATGGGCTTGTCCGTCAAGTCGTGGTTTTGATTGGGGGCGTGGCCTGCATAGACATTTAATTTCCATCATCTGTTGAATCTCTATCTCCAGTCATAAGCCTCCTGATCTGTCCAGGGGAAAGGTGACTGACTGCCTTCATTTGTGTTATCTCTCCACATGTTCTCTTGGCCTCCTTTCACTCTACTCATACTAGTGTACGCCTAAATGTTGAAAGTATAAACTATTCAGCAGTCTACCGGACCCCAAGCTGAGTATTTATTAGGAAGAACTGGTGCTTTCTCTCATTCTCATTCATCAAGTCTTGTCTTTTATTCTATCTCCCCATTTCTTCATCTGTTTTCTCTTTATCTGTTTATGAGACAACGAACAGACACTTATGGCAGGTCTGCACTGTCTTAAAGATGTTCTTAAAAGGGCATTCTGGAAACTCTCCTTCTTCTTCCCTTCCTCTATCAGAGCTCAATCATACTTAATGCTGTCTTTCCCCTCACTCCATCCATCTCTGTCATTCTCTCTCTCTTTCTCCTTCGCTGAGCCTTTGCTGATGCACTCCTGGCCATTAATAAAAATTTTATACATAGTCAGGAAGTGCATTTGCAGCGGGAGCGGCTGGAGGCTCTCAGGCCGGCAGGAAATGAGCCTCTGGCTGGCGGCCAGCTCGGCTATTCCGAGGGGCCGTCAGCTCAGCCAATCAGAGAGTTTGGTTCACTTAATGGAATATGGATACTTCACCCCCAATCTATTAGCGACAATTACGTGGTGCGTAGGGGGGACAGGGAGTGTGTGTTTGTCTGTTATGAGAGGAGTTTGGGGTGTGTTTTGATGGGTTGTGTATGTGTGTGTGTGTGTGTGTGTTCTTCGCCCATGTCCATGTAATGGGGTGATGATGTGTAAGTATCTCCATGTGTGCATGGGACCAGGCGGCGAAAGGGGCAGCGGGGAAAGATGGAGAATGTGGAGGGGGGTGGGCATTAATTCTGATCAGATACAGATGGTGGTGTTTACGTAGCTCAGTGGTACAGAGCAGGAGGATGAGAGGGCTTGACTAGTTGTTTGGAAGAATAAGCTCCACTTGAGTGTGTGGGGTTAAGACCACTTTAAAAATTATACTTCAAGAAATCAGGAAGAATAGCTCTCTTTGCTTTCTGGGGTGTAGTTTAAACGGACAGTTGTCATTTCCTCACCTTACCAAAACTATTTTACTTTATTTGGAACACAAAAGGACAAATTATTATTTTTTGATTCTATACTGGTCACTCTTTTCCATGACAGGGGTTTCAAGCTTCAAAAAGGACGCAGAAGTACCATAAATGTAATTTTAGTGATTAATTTGACTCGTGCACTCTATTCCAAGTCCGACCAATAGGCACACATATATACAGTGTGAGTGAGTTGAACTTGACAACCAACTCGGTCTGATTTGTGAACAAATCATTCAAAGCGCCACTGTGAAAGTCAATTCATAAAAAAACAACAAAAAAAGAAATCGCAGCCATTTGTAACCAATGTGTCGAGGCTTCCGTTGTCAGCAGCTTTGCAGGTATTTAGCAGTACAAAAACAGTTCATTATGCTGCTTGATATTGCAGATGGGTATTAGTTATTGCACTATTTTAATATATTATAATCATAAACTGATTTGGTGCACTTTGTTATTCTTCTAGTTATCTACTTATAGCAGCTCAATTATTTTATGTGAACTATCCCTTTAAGCGATCTAGAAGAGGCAGGGCCATGAATGAGGAGTGTTTTGTAACTCAATATTACAGCTTCATCTGCAGTGGTGCTTTGACATGGGAAGTGATCTTTACACTAACACTGTCATAACAGAACACACACGCACATTCACACAAACACTCTTTGTTTCTCTATTTATCAAACCCCAAAATCAGCGTTTGTTTGTTTATCTAGCCTTGTTGGGTCTCTTTTTCTGCTTTTAATTTTCTCATTCTATCTCTCATTTTCATATTTGAGTTTGAAACACACAAACATGCAAATCCCTCTTGTTTACACACACACACAGAATACATAGTGCCGGCAGAAATGAATGACTTTGTCAGCTGTGTGCCGGTCATTAACCAGGCCTTTTAACATTGATCCTTCTATGGGCCAGTAGTGCCCCCCTCTCTCTCTCTCTCTCTCTCTCTCTCTCTCTCTCTCTCTCTCTCTCTTTCTCAGGCAGTATGAGTGCCATGGGCTGAGGCAGTGGCAGGCCTTGAGGGAAAATGTTCCCATCACACTCACACACATACTGATAATGTGAGATGGATACATGCTATTGCATCATACAGATGGGTAGAGATAAAAAAGGACATGAGTAATTGTACGTCATAGCTATACATTTATTATTTTAGGAAATTTGTACTATAACACCTATAAAAAAGAACTTTTTGTTAAATATATATTTTAACTTATTTTTATTTTAAAAAGATCAATTTAAATTATAAAATGTATTGGTCACAATTTAGATTAGGTTCCAATTCTCACTATTAACTCTTTAACCCCAAAGTGTAACTCCGGTGGTATAGGCTACTTCCACTTTATGTCACGTTTTCGCTCGTAACTTCATGAAACATGCTCCGATTTGCTCAAATGATATGCTCAAAAACCAAAATTCATTGCGTCGTTCACAAGATATTCTATCCTCACGGAGTTAGGACATATAAAACCGAACAGGCGCAAATGTATAGCTAAGTAAAATCAATTATAGCTTTCACGTGACGTTTAAGTCAAGTCAAGTCATCTTCATTTATATAGCGCTTTTAACAATGTAAATTGTTCCAAAGCGGCTTTACAGAGATACAAGGATAGTTTAAAGTAACAGAGATTGTTTTGGCTTTATAGCAGGAAAAGTTTACACTTGTAACATTAAGAAACTTGCACAGATCATAGAAAATGGCACATCAGTACTTACAGTGCATGCTCCAAATTGAAATGAGTCCAAAATCAACATAATCCATTGCGTCGATCACGAGATATTCCTCATGGAGGCATCATTTAAAAAATGGCCATTAGGGGGTGTCAAGGGCTAAACAAAAGGTTACCTTGATTCCAAATGCTGTAACTTGATTATTTTATGCTATCACCACAAAATTTGATCCAGATGCTGCTCAAATGTAGAGGAACTTCACCAAAAAAGAATGGTCCTACATGTTATTTCCTTCCTGAGTTATTGCATGTCAAATAAGAAAGATATTTAAAATAATAATAAAATATTATATATATATATAAAAATTTATTTTATTTTATTTTATTTTTGTGTGTCTTTTAACAGCAGTAATGTTTTTTTGTTTTTTTTTTACGTTTTCTATCAAACAATACCTACCTTTTGACTCTCCTTGCAATAGTTTTGGAGTTATGAGTCTTTACTTTGTGTATGCCACTCAGAAAAAAACAAATCTAAACTAACTCCTTAAGGGCTTAAATGGTTAACTATTAACTACGACTTAGTAGTGTGCATTCATGGCCAGCTACAAGACTTTAAGATAAATAGGGATATTATTTAAAGAATATATTAGTTTTTAACTAAATAAAATGAACAATTCTGGGCCATTTTCCATTGGTTTAATATAGCTTTTTTTTTTTTTTTAAAGGGCTTGCCTTTTACAAACATTCATTATAACCTTTTTAAAAATGTTGTTCAAATGTGAACACCATTAACAATCAGCATACAAACAACCATGTAAATGATCAAATATCTAATGCAAGCAAACCATAAAATCAGTAGTTAAAAGTTTTACAGTTCTAGGTAAGAGGTTTGAGGACATTGGTTTCAAACATTTATTAAACTTAGTCTTAGAGCCTTAGGTTGTCAGTCATTAACTTGTAAATTACATTTAGTTTTAATTATTTATTTTCTTTTTATCAAATCATAAACATTGTGATGAAACGAGTTGCTTAAAAAATTGCTAGAACTTTAACGAGAGCATCAAATGTTATTAATAGAATTTGCTGTCAGTTTCTAAATTTTAAAGTTTCTTTTTTGAATTTTTTTTTTTATGTGTGTTAAATTTAATTACATATGTATGGTATGTTTCATGAATAGTTGAATATTATGAGACCACAAATGATGGGCAAAAGTAGAATCAAATACCAGTAAACAGAACTGTTACTGCTATTTATGCAGTAAATTAACATCCATCTCACTGAATAGTAGGTTATAGAGAGAGCATAAATTATACAAATTACATTGCGAATTACATTCTTTTTTGGGGTTAAGCTGTTCTGTCATGCGTTTTGAACGTGTTTAGCATAGAGAAACCTTATTCACTCTCCTCTCTCGTGCACTGTTTGGTCATCCTAGCTATTTCCCTCTACAGGAAGCCAGGAAGCACCCCTCTTCCTGCCCCATTACGCGCACGCGCGCACACGCACACACACACACACACACACATCTGAAGTGCCAGCCTCATCAGCCCTGTGAAGGCCTCATCGACACGACAGCCATCGACACTGATCCTCAACAAACTCGTCTGCATACCGGCGTGACTCCGATCTTCAACCAGATGTAACTGGATAAATATTCTGAATGTTCTGATCCAATCTGACTTCTGACCTGTAATGCTGCCTGAATCATAATCACACACTATTTGTTCATTGGCCAGAGGAGAACGAGACTGAGGCTGGTTTCTCCCAAGGTTTTTTTCTCCATTCTGTCACCTGATGGAGTTTTGGTTCCTTGCCACTGCTGCCTTGGCTTTTGGCTTGCTTATTCGGACATTTAATATTCAACAATATTATTGATGTGCCTATACTTAAGGTGGACGATGACGCAATTTTCTTCTATTATTTTCTTTATCACAGTGAAGCTGCTTTGATACAATCTCTATTGTAAAAAGCGCTACATAAATGCAGGTGCGACTTGACTTGACTTGACATACATGCACGCACGCACACATATATACAGTCACATACACACAAAATGTGTCCTGTTACCTTGAAGATACCTTCCATGTGCTATCAATAGACTGACATGGACACATATGAATATCCTGTAAATTTTATGCATTCAAGTTATTATTTAAATTTTTTTTCATTATAATTTACATTTGTTCGTTCTTGATCATTTCACTGCGATAATGATAAGGTTAAAACTTGTTGTCTGTTGGCAATGACTGAAGTGAAGGAACATGGGCTGGGTTCCAATCTGTCATGCACTCGATTGAGACACTGAATTATTCACTGTTCTAGGATGTAACCTGCTCTAGGACAGCTGCTAGCTGGCACAAACACATCAGAATGGGTCAGTGAGTTCCCAAATGTTGAGTCCACAACCACATGAGGCTCTTAGAGTTAAAAATTGCATGTGATGTTCATATACCTCGATGTTCTGTTCATGTTCACCAACTGTGACGTTCTGTAAAATATCGAGGTCTTCCTTTATATATATATATATATATGTGACCCTGGACCACAAAACCAGTCTTATGGGTAATTTTTTTAAAAATTGAGATTTATACATCATCTGAAAGCTGAATACATAATCTTTCCATTGATGTATGGTTTGTTAGGATAGAACAATATTTGGCAATATTTGAAAATCTGGAATCTGAGGGTACAGAAAAATCGAAATATTGAGAAAATCGCCTTTAAAGTTGTCCATTTCTATAGTGCTGCATCCATTCACAAAAATAAATGTTTTATATATTTAAGATGGGAAATTTACAAAATATCTTCATGGAACATGATCTTTACTTAATATCCTAATGATTTTTGGCATAAAAGAAAAATCTATAATTTTGACCCATACAATGTTTTGTTGGCTATTGCCACAAATATACCCGTGCAACATAAGACTGGTTTTGTGATCCAGGCAGGGTCACACACACACATATATATATATATATATATATATATATATATATATATATATTTATTCCATATACTTTTTTTCCTATACAGTGGCACCAAATGTTATTGGACACTTTTATTGCATTAGAAAAATGATCAAACCAAGTGGTATCTGCAAACAAACGTCTTTTCACAGAACTAACTTGCTTGTGTCAAAGTGATTTTAGTGGATGTATGAAGGCAGTTCTCCTCAAGTTCACACAGGTGTCCCAGTCATTATATGTGTTCAAAATCAGAAAGTGTCGATACCTTTTGGGTTAATTGACCGTTCGCAAAGACCTCTTTAGTTACTGTTGAAGCCACGCCCTCTCACGCCCCACCATGTTCTCACGCAGTGAAAAATACATTGCGGAGCCAACGCGCTTGACAGACAGGACAGACCAGGTTACTTTTGATATAAAACAAAGTCTCAACTTTAAAATGTGTTAATTTTGTTAACGAAATTTAAACAATAAATACCGTTTTGTGGCTCTTTAATGTGTCTGACAGATCGCGGTAGAGCCTCAGTTAAAGCTGCTCGTGAACCGATCATCTCTTCCTTCTAGTTAATCTATTGCATCAAATAAACATAAATGAACATAAGAAGGAATGTTGTTTTAACCGCGGAAAGACGTCAGTACATACCGTTTTTCAAGTTCAAATCCTCCAACGTTAATCTACTAACTCTACTGACTGCTTTGTCGAACAAAAATGGCGGATTATAATTGGTCAGATCGCCTGTCAATCAAACTCCCTGCGAAGGGTCAATTCTGAACAGGATATCTACAGTAAATGTGATATTTTCTAATGCACAGATTCTACATACTTTTAACGGTAGTTTAAGTGCCCAAATACTTGCCACTGCATGCAAGTGAAAGATCAGCAAGAATGAAATTGTTGATTTGTCTACAGAATGTAGAACTGTTTGTCTCTTTATGGCTCCATGAACTTACACATATTCCTCAATAAAGTTCTTGTCAGTTATTGTGTTTCTCATCTCTTTCTCTTTCATTGTTTTCATCACCTTTCATATTGTTGACTCATATTTTCCTTCTTTATCTTTCTATCCATTTCTCACTGTGTTGTCTCTCGCTCACTCTCTCTCTCTTTCTCTTTATCTCCTTTCCCCTTCCTCCCTCTATCCATCTTGTTAGGCTTAGCTCAGGGAATCATATAGAAAAGTTCCTGAGGGGGAGAAAATGAGAGATTGGGTTTCAGCCCGATGATGCCACTTAGCCATTAACTATCTCCTGCAAAACCAAGTGCCCCCCACCCCAACCCTCCTCAGCCCGGCCCTCCTTCCTTCTACCATTCATATCCAACCACCCCTCCTTCTCCTCCCCATCCCATCTCCCTCCCTCTCTCCCTCACTGTTTCCCACCCTTCATCTCTATCTCTCTCTCTCTCACACACACATACATACACACACTCTGGGAGTGAGTGGATGATCGCATGAGCAGGAAGCGCTGACCATACACAGATAGAGAGAGAGAAAATAGAGAGAGATAGACAGTCCGAGAGAGAAAATCCAGCACTACACTTTCAGCTCATACTGAGAGACGACAAACTACAGAGCTGCTGCTATGGTCTTTCCACACTGTTTTGTGGAAGTACTTTTGAAAAGCAAAGCTCCTCTCAGTTACTTTGCCCTGGGGACATTTTTGTTTCTTACTCAAATAAATTGGGATATTTCGTGTGACATGTTGCCCTCATTTCTTCGTCTTACTTCTGAGTGCTCTTTGAACATGCAGTGCTCTGGCTTGATAAAGGCTGTTGGTGTTCTTCAGAGGGAATGACTGAGCACTGAGGAACCAGGATTGCTTGCACGTGTGGGACACTTGTGAAGAAGCATCAGGAGGCAGAAGAGAGAAAACTGCTCAAGAAAACATAAAGGAAAGAAAGAAAACAAGAAACAAACAAACATAAAACACTGCTTTGGCGCAAAATGGATCTCCCTCCTTTTAGGGGTAAGAGATTCTTTATTTAAATCTATTTAAGTCTTAATCTGTTTAAATGTTTTTTTTTTTTTTTTTTTTTTTTTAGCTCAAACTGTATTCTCTTGAGATTCTCTAGATCTAGTTCTCTGAATGAAATATAATCTAGTTGACATATAATGGGAGTAGAATAGCATCCGAGTGAGAGATGATCTCTGTGTGTCGCCTACCCTGACCCAGCCAATGTACTGAGCTTCGGGTGTACAGGCATGGAATTGATTGTCCTCAAGGTTGGAGATGTCAATACTACCCAGTTTGTGCTGGCAGAGGCTGATGGAGAGTTTGGAAGTGGACATGGGACAGCGGCAGCGCTACACACATGTGTGCTCAAAATGGTCTATAGTGAAGTTTGTGTGTATTTGGAATTGGTTTGTGATAAAGCTCTCAAAGTAGAGGCCGGCATAAAGGAATGTGAATTTTGTGAATGGAATGTGAATTTTGTGAATGGTGCAGGTTAACAGTGAAAACGTATAAAAATGTCTCAAATTTCCTCACTGTGTCAATTCGTTTTATATTGTCATAATAGTTGTCAATATCTATTAATATTAATATGTTCATATTTAGAGTTACAGTTTTAGATTTACATGTTTGTCTGTGTTTTTTTGTTTTTGTTTGTGTGTGTGTGTTTTGCTCAATAATACTATCTTTTTCTTATATATTCCTCCTTTCTCTAAGTAACCCTCCCCCCTTTCTCTTCTCAGTCTCTCTCTGTCTTTCTCTCACCCAAACTTGCTGGTCTGCAGTGTCTATTTCAGTCCTTCCTGGGGGTCGGATTCGGCACATCCGGAATCTCATACAGTTTATTGTCATTCAATCCCACTGTGTTCCCAGAGGGGCCTGTAGGGCAGATCCCAGGGTCCTGGTGCCTGACAACTCAAGTCCAGCCGCAGTTAAGCCTGGCCCCTAGGAGCATATATATGCCCTCTGCAAGGCCCCCGGCCCCTACCCCCCACGACTACCAGCTAATCAACCCTCAGTCAGCAATTGCCAATCTGCCACTCTATCTGAGTCAGAGAGAGAGAGCAGAAATGGAAAATGGATATCTCTAATGACAGTTAGCCTGCAGGAAGTCAGACTGGCCTGATGGCTGGCTGCAGAACTGCTGGATGCTTATCAGTGGCAGCAGGGGTCAATGAAAGGAGACTGGAGGCTTTAAAAATAGCACCACAGCATGATGTCATTGGCCAACTTCTCATCAGCCCCCAAACAACAGCAGCAGCACCTCATTCACCTGATGGTCACACCCATCAATAGATAAACAGGCTGAACAATCTTCAGCTGTTCCAATGTTGTCCAACGACCCTTTACAGGACGACTGTTTTGCCTTTTCTCATTTGCCTGTTCTCATTTGCCTCCCTGTTTGGAGGTTTAAAGTTTCTCCCAGTCAGTGGAGTGTGGTGACTGTTATGAATAATATGCGCTTCTCATCCTCTTCCTGCCCTGGATTGGATTACTCTGGCCAAGGATGTGTGCAAGGTAACGGGTGCAAGGAGCCCCGGGGCAGAGCCGCGAGGTACAGCTCACTCAGCACTGATACTCCCAGAGCGCAGAGGCCTGTCTTCAGGTTACCCCTCATGGCAGGCAGGGCTGAGTAAACAAGGCCACTCTCTCCCTTCTTTTTCTCTCTCTGGCTCACTAGATGCAGCTGTCTCTCACTTGCTCTGAGCTGTATGCACAGTTCTGGGACATAAAGTGTGCCTTAACCTGGGACAGGTGTTATCTTCTTGTGCACTCACAGTCTTCCATTTTCTTTTTCTTTTTTAGATCAGATGTCTGTTGCATGAATATTCCCCCTAGTATAGTGGTTTAAATGTGATTTTAAAAAAGTTGGATGAGTGCTCATGTGACCTGAAAGAAAAAGAGAAATACAGACAGCCATTTGTGGTGAATGGTTATGGACTTGCTTTGCTTCATCCAATGTAAGAAATGCTATCAAATTTGGAGAGCCAGATACAGAATATCCTTTTAAATGATAAAACCATCCAGCAAAAAATAGAAGATGGAGTCTTCAGATGTGGGATCGGGAAAAAACAATACTTTGGATGAATGCTAGATTGCAGAAACAGATTCTGAACTGGCCTAAACTGATCCATTCAAGTGCTATGCTGAAGTAGTGTAGTGTAGTAACCTTCCTATTTCCCTCATTCCCAGTCATCACAATTTTATAAAATGTATTAATTTCAGCAAAGTTTTTGCTCATTTAGAGTAATTCTTTTAGAGGTCATGGTCAGAACTTACAAATGAGAAGACTTGACCTGAACAGCATAATCAATATCTCAGCATACACTCACAATGCAAGTAGACTTGAATCAACATGTCCAACGTCTATTGAATGTTCCCTAAACAACAGCCAGTAGCACTTTGGAAGGCACTCAAGTAGCAGTTATCCACTGAATTTGTTTAAGAGAAAACAGTTGTGCAAGCTCCACTGTAGAGACATGATAGACCAGTCCACGGCCCTAGTACGGCCTCACCCTGGTGTGCGGTCTGGGGCAGGTGGAGCTAAAGAGTACTCTGGGACTCAGTAGGGAGTGGTAGTATGCTCTTTGTTGGGGGTTTAAGTGTTGGGGTGATCTGCTGGACTTCCTGATGTCAGCACCTTACCTGCTATGCCACTGTAGTGTGACTTATCGACCCTCTGGCACCCTGACTGCTGCTGCTGGGTGCGGTGGAAGAATGTTTCTGGGGCTTTTATATAGCAGCTTCTGCTCTGGTCTTCTGCTTCACAGCTTATTTTACAAATGCACTATGCTCATTGACAGAGCTTGGAAGTGGTTGGTGAACTCTACTGGGAGGCAGTTTACGGTTAATGGATGGTGGCTTTCCAAACGGTCTGGCTCAAGGGAAGTAACTCATGGGATAAATGGGTATTTCATTGATGATAACTTGAGAGGAACTTTTGTGGACGGAATTAATGGTGAGTGGGCAGTTCATTAGAAAGTAATAGTTTAGAATTTTTCTTTGTACCATTTCTCAGAGCCCAGGAAATACATCTTTTTGAGGTGTAATTTGGGTCTGCTTTTAGACAAGATCTCTGCAAGTCAGTGGAAAGTTCCAAATAAACTCCAGTGTAGCCGCGAGTGATAAATGCTCCCAAGTGCCGACACACTTGAGGAAAACCACATGGAGAGGACATGTGCAAATGCTCAAACAAATATGCAACCAAAGTGCCTGACATGACACAGATGAGCTAACCCAAAACTTCCTCTCTGGCTTGCCCGCAGATGCGAGACTAAAAGTCCAATGTTGTTTTCGAACTCAGGCCCCAAATAATGAGCTCATGGAAATGAACAGCAGACCCCTTTCAACAATTAGATGGACTGATAGGACCTGACTACAGCTCTCTGCTGGGTTTGATGTAATTACTCTCCAGGACTTCTCTTTCCTCCTCTGTGTAATTTGCAAATGCATTTTGTGCTTCCGACCTGGGCCTCCTTATCTTGAGTTTCTGGCTAGGCAGTGGGAGCGGGGGAGGATGCTATCTTACTTCTTTTTTTTTTTCTTTTTTTTTTTTTTGCGAGAGCATTCAGGGCTCTTGCCAGGAATTCAGCTGACTGTGCCCCGGATGCTTGAGGGACTGGGAGCAGACACTGCTTCTTCTAATCACTGCTGTTGTGTATGGATTTCCGTTACTTGTTATGTCAGAAACAGCTCTCTTCTCATGGCCAATCTCTTCCTAGGCAGCCTAAAATGTTTGCTTTTTTCCCTATCACACATTGACTTTTGGAACAGTCTGAGAGTCTGACAAACATCAAAAAGTTGTCTTCTATCTCTTTATTGATGGAAGAAAACAAAACCCATCGCTATCTAATCCAATGCAATCCAATGTCTTGTTTGCCTATGACGTCCAATAATGCAAGCAACATATTTCTCAATTCCAGGATGCTGATTATTTCCATGCACATTCCAAAAGCCATGTTGTTCCTGTTTATGAAGGATAAGGCCTAACAAAAGAAGGGCTGCAGGGAGGGGCAAAATTCCGCCAAGCTGCTGAGGAAGAGATACCTCAGGACACTAACACTAATTCTTTTGGGTTCCCCAGTTTCTCACAATTCATTGCTGTCAAATTCTTTGCTCTGGTTCCTATCCCTTGTGTCAACAGCTGTGTTCTCCAGATGCTAAATTACAGTGTGATGTCAATGGCGTTATCTCTCCATCCTCTGTGTCTAATAATAACCATAGCTTTAGCCATAGACCATCTGAACTTCAACCATTTAATTTGATTCTAAATCTAACACTGATCCATTTATTTTATCTTTTCATTCTACAGGTTTATCCGATGTACCCTGATATTGGTCAGCCTTGCAGCTCAGCCCCTATCCTGGTGGCCCTGAAAGAATGGATCCAGTACCACCTTTTCGGATGGACCCTGAAAGCCTGGATCTTCAACAGGTCCCTGTTTTGTCCATAGACCAGATCCATGCTATAAGGGCTAATAATGACTATGTGGAACGCCCTGTGGCGCTGGAGCCTGCCACTCAGGTTGGTGTCTTCTATGTGCATGATGAGCGACATCCTCAGATGTCTCGCAGTCAAAGTCAGCATCAACATTCCCACTTGGCCTACTTGAGTCGTTCCAGTACTGTGAGCTCCATGTCCCGCGGCAGTGCTGCTTCGGACCAGAGACTTCTTACAGGACTAACGCCTTCCCATTCTGGTCTGGCCACTGTGGTGCGGTCCCAGCCCAAAGGTGACTTGAAACCTGACTCACTAGGCAAAGGACTGGCTGACAGTGAGGACTTGGGCCTGCATCTCTTCATCTGTGAACGTTGCGGCCACTGTAAGTGCCAGGAATGCTGTGCCCCTCGTAATTTGCCCTCCTGCTGGACCTGTGGCCAGCGCTGCTTGTGCTCAGCTGAAAAATTCTTGGAGTACGGCACTTGCCTGTGCTGTGTGAAGGGTCTGTTCTACCACTGCTCGGCAGATAAAGAGGACAACTGTGCTGACCGACCATGCTCCTGTGCCCCGGCTCACGCCTGCTCCCGCTGGAGTGCCATGGCCTTCCTGGCGCTCTGCCTGCCTTGCCTGTGCTGCTACCCTCCTGCCAAGCTGTGCCTCACTTTATGCCAGCGTGGCTACGATCGCGCCACACGTCCAGGCTGCCGATGTAGCAACACCAACACTGTGTGCCGCAAGATCTCTGCCACCAACCCTGCACCCTTTCGTAAAACCCTGGAGAAGCCTGTATGACAGGCTGAATGAGACTCTCGCAATTCTCCTTCGAGGAGACACCTCTATTGCTGAAGCAGCCGGAAAATTCTGCTAAATGAACTGACCAACTCTAAACCAATCAGGCCTCCCTGCATCATGTTCATCATCATGTATGCTATCCAACCCCCCCGCCTCCCCGATTTTTTTTTAGTAAACCCATGTCTATTTATTTATTTATTGGACTTTCCAAGATGGAGTTGGGTAATGTGAACCATATGTAACACAGGGAGTATGCTATCAAAATAAATGCAGAGGCTGTACTTAGTAAAAGGATCATCTAGGCATCGCTTTCAACAGAAAGTCAGCGCTGAGTGTGTCTTCTTCAGCCTTACTGAATGGAAAAACTGTAAGCAAGCTGGTTCACTCTGACTTTACGTGGATACAGGGGACTGGTTAGGGAGGAGAGCCCAACCAAAATCTGACTATGTAAGTCAATTCTGTTTGACACCAAAAACAGGACCATTTAAAATCAGAAGATTAAGCTCACCTAAGAGGGATGTGTTTCAAGAGAGGCGGTAAAGAGAGACATTGTGTGCGAATGAGTGTGTAAGGAAGAAGAAGGGAAAATGTGTGCGTTTGTATGTGCATGTGTGTGCAGTCTCAGGCCGGCATCTGCTGTCAGCAGAAGCCTCTCTTTTTATTTTTAGAGGAGCTACTCTGAAAGACAAAGTGTCTGGTCAGGTTTCCAGCCCAGGGCAGCCTGACGCCAACCTCTCCCAAGCACTCTTACATCCTCAACTCATTTTTTCTCAGCTGCCCATTGTACTTTCCAACTGTTGAACATCAGCGATAGGATCCCTGACCATTTCTGCATCCAACTACGCTGTGGGACCAAACATCAAAAGGGACTGCCTGTCCACCTTTGACAGTCAGGATGAGATACAAGCCATTACTTTGGACAAATCAGCCAGAAAACCTTTGGGACCATGCTTTAGGTTATCATCAGATCCGAGTTGTATCAGCAAAATGAAGCCATTGTGGTTCCCCAGTTCTGCTATACACGAGGCATGAGTATCTCTAAAGACTTTGGCCTTTCCTGAGCTTCTCTGATGTGCCCTGAATGCTTTGCAGAAAGTGAGGTTAATGGAAACTGTTGTGTCATCTGACAGGGAGAAGGGATTGTGTTGAGACAAGGGCTTAGTCACCTGGCCAGAACGAGGTAGAAAACCACACTTGGGAACAAGGTGAAACAGATGCACTGGCATCCAAAACTGGGAAGCAAGATGAATGAAATCCGTTTCAAGTGTGTGTGTTCTTCCCCCCAAAAATGCACATCCTTGTGAGTTCCTTTGCTATATTTTTGTATGTACATAGAATTCTTATTGTATTTGTATTTTTATTCCATTTGTTTTAATCTGGTTATTATTATTACCATTACTTTCTATTACTGTTGGACATTAACCTTGTCAGAGACCTGGCTAATACTTAAGACTAACCATAATGCTGATTTTGTATTGTGGAGGAGAGGTCCCTTGTGCATAACACCTGTTTTGCATCGCAGTACAGTAAATTTCCAAAAAAATTTGAGAATTCTCTCTTATTGGTCACATCTATCTATCATAAATTGCTTTTGTCCTAAGAACAGAAACAATCACTCAGAACTGATCTAAAATATTTTGTGGTGTTCAGACAAGACCTAAAAAGTCTGAAATATTTTTTTTCCACAAAAAAAAAAAAAAAAGAAAAAAAGATTGGTTTAAGTCACACACAAGCTTCCAGAGCCAATCATATGTTTTTCTAACTACTCAATATTTACTGGCATGAGAGTAAATAACATGCATTACTATCAGAGTGTGTGGCAAACTTTCACAGTATGAAACAGTGAGAAGATACCTCTCCTCCACAGTTGCATCCCATAAGAATGGCTCCTCTAAGGAGCGTCTATGCTATGGGGTTTCAGTGTGCAGGTACATACAATTTACAAGAATGCCTAACGGGTGCTGTCCGCAGTCTCTAAGTTAACCACTAAAAGTTCACCATGTTGTATTAGTAAGTATTGCTTTGGTACAATTGGCATCTTGTAAGTTGTAAAAGAATTAAAGGAGAATATATAAATAAATATATATATATATATAAATCTATACAAATGAATCTATTATATATATATATATATATATATATATATATATATATATATATACATTTTACACTTTTTTGTTGCTGATATTATCATAAAGCCACAGATATTTATTTAAATGGTTGCAAGAAAAGCTATGTATTTATTTTGGGTGAATGATAAAAAGACATTGAATGAAAAGACCCATGTGATGATTTCAGCTTTTTTCAAAGAGGATTGGTGAATATGGCCATGTGGCCATGGATAATAAATAAAAAAGTTTTCAAATATTCTGTGTACAAAACTTGTTTTTACATCTGTGACAATTTACAATTCTGACTGTAAATTTAATTGCTTTTGATTTGAAATGTTTAGGAAAGATACAATTTAATGCAAGGCTTTAAAAGTACACGTACACCCACAGCTGCAATGCTGAGTCTACATTGTTACATCTGTAGTTTTGTGCCGTTTGACTGCTATTCTGCAGATACCTGAAGGAGTTAAGTGCATAAGTGATCTGTTTAGAAGAAAATGCTGTGAAGTAGCAAATACTGTATATGCGTGGACACTGGTTTCAGTGCCGAGGGGTTCCGGTCAGTCTTTGTCTGTCTCTTTACTCTACTCCCCGCACTTCTGCCTGTTTGCCTCATAAATAAGTAATCAAGGCCAGCTCGTACTAATGGCCTTGGAAAAGAGGGACTAGAGATTTGTGTGTGTGTTACTTCAGATGTGTGAGAGTGTGTATGAGATGTGTTTGTATCACCATTTGTGCTGTTCATCACAGACACACAACCACGCCTCATTTTCCCAGAGCTTCAAAAGCATTAAGCCTGTTCCCCAACATCTTAATAGCCCACCCTCTCTCTCTGCTTTGTCTATATGAGAAGACACTGCATGAATAATACAGTCTTGCCTTTATGTGTGAGTACATTCAGATGTACAGTGCATACATCAGTCTGGCGTCTGCAGACACACGGTTCTTGATAGTACAGTATTTATTTAACCCATTAAAAGGATAGTTCACCAAAAAATAAAATGAATTTACTCACCCTCATGTCATTCCAAACCTGTCTGACTTATTTAAAATATATATAAAAAATAATAGCATAAGTTCCATATGTATTCCAGGATTCGTATAGTCTTCAGAAGCTACTGTATGCGATAGATTCAACCCGATCTCACGGCAATTCGTTCATATTTTACGAGGTGGCTAATTCGTACGAATTTATATGACCTCACTCGTACGAATTTGTAAGATTTTTGCTAAATCGTACCTATTTTACGAATTGCCCAATTCGTATGAATTCGTAAGAGTGACCTACCCCTGACCCCGCCCCTAAACCTACTAATCACTGGGGTTTAGACAAATCGTACGAATTCGTACGAGTGAGGTCGCACGAATTTGTACGAATTAGCCACCTTTTACTCGCTTGTACGAATTGGTCGTGAGATAGCGTCGGATAGATTTGTGTGAGGAACAGACGGAAATTTGTGTGAAAATTTTAACATCAAAGTAAACTAGGGTTTAAAAAAGTTGTTTTGCATTATGGTTTTTAGTTAATATAAAGTTCAATTTGGGTTGTTTCATCAAACGTGTGCTCAAACAAGAGGTTCTGTGCAATGACACAGGGTTCATCAAGATGTGTCATGGGATACAGTAAACCAGGACTGTCAAAAGTCAGAAAAGAAACTAACTCTGGAGGGATGCTCTTTGCTTTCTTAACCTTTAACCCAGCTAATAAAGAGCAAGAAGGGATGGGGTCGGTTGATCTTCTACCATCCTGACCTCATGGCCTCTGTAACCAGTGAATCCCCCTATGAGGGCCTTGTCTGGCGGGGACAGGCACTGTTGAGGACACTCCAGGGGTCGGGGATGGAGCTATAGAGGCTGTCAGTCAGAGCTCCATGCATGTGTCAATCACAGTGCAGCGGTGTGTGAAAATGGACCTTTTCTAAGACACCCTAATCCAAATGTAAAAACACTCCACTTAAAAGCAGCAGCATTAGGGCTTACAAATCACTTACATAATTGAGCAATATCAAAGCTCTTATTCTAAAATCAGATGTTTGCATTTATAATAGTTAAAAATCACGTGTGTTTGAAGCTCCTTCTGTTTTGCACTAGCTGTATTAGCTTACATGTAAACGAGCCATTTGCCTTACTTGAGGAAAGACACTAGTGGCAAAACCATTGTTTTTTCACGCACTGGTCAGTTTTGAAATTTTGGGCTGCGTGTATTTTCCTTCCATAACTTGTCTTCCCTCAGAGTAGTGGAAAGAAAATATCCCAAATACACAATGAAGTGTTTATTTTATTTCACTTTATCAATTAGCATATGTGAATTTCAATTACAGTACATATCTTTTAAGGCCATGTTCTCAAAATTAGATTTTTTCTTGTTCTGAGCCCGAAATCTCCACATCAGTAGCAGTTACAAACACCAAACTTTCCAGATATATCTATATTCTGAAGGTTTTTTACAGAGCAGTTTGTTCATATAACATTTGCCTGATTTACTGTTATAATCTTTTATTCCTAAAAATATGTTGTTGTTTTCTCTGGCTGTTGATAGTATTTTCTGATTTATGGAGTGATAAAAAAGAAATATCCAAAACCTCCTCTGTAAAAACCTTTAACTCTAATTTCTCAACAAATGGAAACAAGAATTTTGAACCGGGAGTTATCCAATGTTCAGATTTCTGTTCTGGAAATTAGTGCATATTTAATTAGACAATGTCTCATTTGTATATTTAAACACAACTTGTTCTTGTAATACAAAACAATTGTCCTACAGTTTTTCCTCACTCGCTTTGGCACATTTTTGAAACAGTTATTCTCTAACCTGTAATTATCACTGTCTGTTGGAACATCACAGGCCTCATTTATAAAAATGTTTCGTAGAAACCATCATTTGGTCTTATGATCATTTCTCAAATGTGCGTAGGCCTACGTGTAATTCAGAGAACCAATGAAAACAGTGCCCCTCTCTTCCAGATGTGAAATTTTATAAATCGCAAATGATCTTGAAGTTGTGCGTAGCGGAATGGTTTCAGACCTCCGCCTTGTAAACGCCACCTAATTAATGTCATGAACATATAAAAGAGGACCAGTCAATGTCAAAATGCTTTACTTGAGAATTGCGAGCGGCAAGACTTGCTTAGATTTCCAAATACCTGCAGTAGGCCTACTCCAAAGCTGCATCTGAAATTGCGTACTTTCTGAGTACGTACTATATTTGAAATTTAATTTAATTCGCGGCCGTTAAAACAATGTTCTAGGCTAGTATGAAAATGGGTAGCATGAATGTTACTGTCACGTGACCTACCAGCATCCAGTGTTAGGGGTAACGCATTACAAGTAACTTGAGTTAAATAATCAGATTACTTTTTTCAAGTAACTAGTTAACACATTATTTTTAACACATTTTATTTTTAAAGTTACAAAGTTTAAAGTTACTTTGTTTTTCCATTACGTAATATTGTAATGCATTACTTTTAAATGTAACTTTCCTCAACACTGCCAGGCCAGCGTCAGTTGCATTGCAACACTTCCATTCAAAAATCCTCTGGGATAGTAAAGTGTCCATCGAATGCGCACTTCAAAATCTCGGCGGAAGTTGTAGGTCACCCGGGGACTTTTTGTCTACTTTTTTTTCACGTACTACGTATTCGTTCGCAAACTATATATAGTAGGGAAGTATTCGATTTCGGACGCAGTGCGACTCTCTGCCACAAGGAAAAGTGTGCACGTCTGCTTAAAAATATAAACTTATAAACTTCCCTCGTCCACTTCACGAAGTGGAACGCACTTCAAAATGGCGGCGGGGATTCCCCCGAGGGGAAGTGCTTAGGGTAGTTCGCAAGTGCGTGTCTAAAAGCGGTGCTGCGTTCCAGTCCACTTTTAGACACGCACTTGCGAACTTCCCTAAGCACTTCCCCTCGGGGGAATCCCCGCCGCCATTTTGAAGTGCGTTCCACTTCGTGAAGTGGACGAGGGAAGTTTATATGGACAGACCCTCGTTCCCTCGATTTTGATCAAGGGAGCGAGTCTACTTCATATGTACACTTCAGGCACCTATATGTCCCACAATGCAGTACGATTGTGACGTCACCACAAATCTCGTCTAATCACCACCACAACAAACAACTCTATGATATATTAATTATATATATTTTTTTTATTTAAACCAACCCACAAACACCTATATACATTTGGATGCTGCATTAAACAAATTATTAAAGGGAATTTTTTTTTAAAATAATAAATCAACTCCACAGCTGATTCCAAGTGATCAAGGGCTTAGGACGTTCCAATTCAGCCCATTGGAGTTTCCGCCAGTAGTGGGCACTTGTGCATCGTAAGCAATGACGTACATCCGAGTGAACGAGACGGAGCGAAGTTAGCGAGTGAAGGGCATGACAGTTTTGGACTGGAACGCAGCCCCTGACGTGGCGCTAAGCACTTTTCCATGTCAACGTTTTAAATATGAACGTTGGCATTGGATTTTCGCGTTTTATAAATGAGGACCCTCAACACTATTGCGTGTCTGCAAAATATAGTAACTCAGAGTCAGACCAAAAAAAAAACAAACAAAAAAAAAAAACCGCATTAATTCATGCTTCAAAATCTACTGTAATTAATGTGTCAGTGAATCGGCCAATGCTTTGCTTTTTATCATCGGGTGTGCCACACTATTGAAATATTTGTTATATACAGTACAAATGTCATATTTTTTTCAACTTTTCTGTTGACCCTGACTGCTTTTTATACTACACAAGAGCACTGAGCTTTTTTGACACAGATTTCAACAGTATAGGAAAAAATAACTGGTAAAACTCAATACTTTATAAAAAGAAAATGAACATTTGTATTCATACAGTACAGTTATTTTGCCAAATGAAAATTACTTGACAGTTGCTTGTTTATTTTTACACACTCTATTACATCTTCCCCTGATACCACCACCACACATTCTTATCTTCCTATGCTGTTCCACGACAAGCAAACTTTTCAGTTTACATGCAACACATTTCTACAAAAATAAATGTACTGAATAAATAAACAGTTATTTATGCTGTAGCTGCTGCTGTTTAGGGTTGCGACATTCCTCCGTGTTCAAAAATGGTGGTGATTGTACTTGGAAAAATACATTTGCATGTGATAGCTCACACGATGAAAGAATGTTTAGAAGTTGTTAAGAGTTTGACAATTTCACTGAGAATCTACGCATTGATCAACAAGCCTTGTGCATTTAGTTATTGTGCAAATTGTAGACAGCTGCGCTTACTCTTTTACACACGTGCCAAAACAATCAATACAATATCAACAAAATCAATAAGGAATTCAAATCTAATGAGAACAACAAACTAACTGTTCAGAGATGTGAACTTATTGTTTTGAGGAAAAAAAAAATCTAATTCAAGAACTGAGCCTAAGTGACTGAGAAAAACTGTATTGTGATTATTCAACTGGTGAAAGTATGATGATATCTATTAGTTACATGTTCTGCCGTATTCATGATGTAGTGTCTTAAATAAAAGCCATTTTTGAATGCATGGTTACTTCCAGCACGGTGACTCCGAAAAGGTGAGACTGGTGTGTGTGCAGGCCTGAGCTGGAGCCTCAGAGGCTGGGGGAGAGCTGGAGCTGTTGACAGGTGGAGGTGTGATGGAGAAGCAGGCGCCAGAGAGAGCTGAAAGGGGCTGAAGAAGGCCACGGTGCCGGGGCAGAGCGGAGCCAGCCTACAACCCCTAACAGGGATTTTGGAAAGACGGGGCATCATTGGTCATATTTAAATTCTTTTTGCCATTTAAAACATATACTTTTATTTATTTTAAACTGAACTTTATTCTCTTTTTCTTTTTCTTTTTCTTTTTTAAATCTAGTTTAATTTAATGTCATGGTGATTTTCTTTCTTCTTTTATTTATTTTTTGATAATGTTGTGCTGCTCATCTTGGCCAGGTCACTTCAGTAAAATAGATTTTTTAATCTCAGAAAGTTTTATCTGGTTAAATAAAGGTAAAATCTATCTATCTATCTATCTATCTATCTATCTATCTATCTATCTATCTATCTATCTATCTATCTATTAATATTATTAATATTATTGTTTTATTAAAATAATAATAATTATATATATATATAATATATATATATATATATATATATATATATATATATATATATATATATTTTTTTTTTTTTTTTTTTTTTTTAAAGCATTTAAAAATATATTTTGCCCTCCATATATTTCAAACAAAGAAAATCTTTAGGAGACTATTCCATCCACATTTGCATTTAGCCTAAATGCAGTATACTGTAAGATTGGAAATGTGTTTTCTTGCCCCTGAAATATATTTTTGAAATATATTTTGGTATATGAACGTTAAAACTAAATATATTTTAAATGTAAAAAAATGTATGTGTACAACATATATGTAGCATATATTTAAATATATTTTAGCCATAACATTTTTTAAAAATTTCACTGTATGGGTAACATCCTACGCTCCCTAAAATTGTCCAAAATGTTTCATCCTCATTTCAGTTTGTTAATGGACGGATATGGTCCAAGTAAATGAATCTCAATTATAGACTGTCTAGACATGACTGAACGCCATGGCTGTGATAGAGTTTCTGTTGACTTGCCGAGGGCCCATCTGTGTTGTGGTGATCGGTTAGAGGTTGGTGGTGTTTGTGTTAAAGTGTGTGAAGTGTGTTTTAAAGTCGGGTTGGCTGAAATCTATGTATCCTGCTGCTCTTATGTGGCCAATGAGATGGTGGGAAAGAGCAAATTTGGAAAAGATGGGAGATTTCCTCCCCGCTAACAAGTTCCCACCGAACCAGTTTCATCAACCCTGTGGGACTCAAATCCTAAGCAGCTTTTTTTGCATAATCCCTTGAGAAAAAGATTCAATTATTAAATAAAAATAGAGATTTTTTTGATAACAGTTTATTAAAATGTGTTCCACACTATCTATCTATCTATCTATCTATCTATCTATCTATCTATCTATCTATCTATCTATCTATCTATCTATCTATCTATCTATCTATAGCTATCCATCCGAGGTGGGACTGTACTCGATGAAAGGATGGCGTGGTGGAAGAGTGATGTGCGGCGGGGGAGACAGAAGAGCACAAGGGAAGAAAGAGCGAGGGAGTGGGGGAGGAGAGGAGAGGAGGAGGACTGTTTGCGGGCCTGCTGGGTGGCTGAGTGCAGACAGCTGGAGGAGGAGTTGATGGGAATGGTATCTGCAAGGTCAGGGGTCACTGGAGAGAGCTTTAGCACACTTCCGCTGCCGGCCCCACGGCTCTCCAGTCTCTGGAATTCTGCTCCTCCAGCTCCCACTCAAACTTGTGTGTTTTAAGCCACGTTTCTTCCCTTTTCACTGTATTTTTTTTTTTTTTTTTGTCTATCTCTAATAAAAAAAGAAAAAAAAAGGAAAAAAAAGTGGAATAACCATGTTTATTGGATGTGGTACCATGATATTATTGTGTTTTTGGGGACATGTAAAAATGATTTTTCGAAGTTGTAAATAAAACAGATTATTGGAGTACATTTTACTATGTTTAAAAATGGCATTTCAGAATGTCATGTTTACAGTTTTTCTCAGTCGCTTTGGTGCATTTCTCACATCACTATTTACATTTGCACAACAGTTAGTTCAACCTCCACAACATTTAGTCATTTGTGCACATCATAGTAGCAGTTTCTCATTCCTTCTAACAAATTGCAAATGCTTTTGGACATGCATCAATTGCTTTCATACAACTCTCTGCTGTTTTATAACATTATCATTAGCTTATGTCATGTCAGTCAAAATTAACTATACTTGTCAATGCTGAATAGTCATTCCATATAAAACTTATAGTCCTCATTTCATTGCTTGAGTCATTACATACAAAAATGTTGAACTAGTTGTCAAAATCTGGCAAGCAAATTTTACAAATTTTTAAAAATCTTTTTTAATCGCCACTCGAGGAGATACTTTCCTCGCTGCATTGCAAGAGATGATATTCGCTGTGATGTAGATGAAATTATGTGGCCAGACAGAGAGGAACGTCTGGATGTGCATGAATGATTACAGTACTATGTATGTTGTATGTTCAGTTCCAATATGTACTGCAATATTGTTTCCAGTTGTGCACAGCTCTACCCAAAGGGAGTTTATGTTTGTTGTAAATAAGGGTGTATTTGTTCTTTTGCACAATGCTGTGAACAAATTATAATTGCAAAGAGCATATGCAGTAAAAATGTGAAACATACATATTCAGTCTTGTACTCAGTTACCTCACTAAATACAGTAATGTGTAACTTTAATGTATTTTTCAAATGGCTGTGCAAATAGTATATAGTGCTGTCTTGAGCATTTTCAGGTAGTGTCACCAAGATCTGACTTTTTTGCATTGGAAAACATTTATAGAGTAAACTGTCACTATGAAAACATGACAAAGCCATTTGACTATCTTGTTCATAAACAATGGTGTCAGGACTTTTCATATTGATGACATTGACACTTTCATTGACATGAATACTTGCTTTTGAGGAATGAGCTATCCATTTTGAGCAAGTGACACGCTTTTGCAGGTTATCAACTAGGTTTTGCAGTTTGTACTAATTGTTTTGAGAACTGCATTAACTGTTGTGCAAATGTAAATAGTGATGTGAGAAATGCACCAAAGCGACTGAGAAAAACTGTAATTCAATATGTTACTTGCTGTTGCTTTGCAATTATAAGCGATTTCCCCCCCCCAAAGTAAATACTACACCATTTTAAGTCCTTAAAGTCATGAACACATGAACACATTAAATATTTCCACCATGAATATTAATGAACCTATATTACTGACATATATAAAAAGATGGATGGATGGATGGAGATAGATAGATAGATAGATAGATAGATTGATTAAAGGATGCATGTAGCATATAGGACAACTGTACAAAAGTATGTCAACTACTACAAATACTACTATACCATCGATGCTGCAACAGTTCTTTTTCCATAAGCATTCAAAGTCTTTCTTTATTTTTACAGTCATTCCTCTCCACGCCATGGCCTACATGCATATTCCTGTGTGTGCTCCCACAGTCAATCAATGGCAGTATGGATCTACTGCCGCATCTGTAATATAGATCTGCCCTTGCTCGATCCATGCAGTCCTGTCATTCCAACAGCGGAAACGCTGAGCTCTTCTCTCTCTCCTGGTCGCGCGCATATCGAGTGGCTGTTTTTCTCTGCGCTCTCTGATGGCCCTCGCTACAGCCGTGCAAAGAGGCCAAACTATGATGAGGATAATATCTGTTATTTGGCCCCAGCCAGGGAAGCAGCACACACTGCACTACCATTAAAGGGCATTAGTGTGTGTGTGTGAGAGAGAAAGAGAGTAAGCATATATCTGTAGAAAGTTTGTGTGGCCTCTATAAGGAACAAGATAGCATGTGCTGAATGCTATAAATGCATGTTTTTGTAACATGATTCTGTCATCATCTGTGTGTTTCTCGTTTAACGCCCCCCCCACCCCCCCACCCAACCACCCCCCGCCTGTCCTCCCCCTCCCACACACACACACACACACACATACATACATGCAGGGGAATGAGCAGTACAAAATCTCCCTGCAGATGTTCTCGATTGTGGTGATCCAATATCCTCTTGTGTTCCGCTGTCTAAAAAAAGAGAGCTGTTTTACATTTCCCCTGGGGGCAAGAAGGGAGAGATTCTCACAGCGATAGAGCTGACCCAGGTCCTTCGAGGGCTGCCCCACATTATTTTAGACTGAGTCTGGGTTTTTTTTATTTTTTTTTTATTTGGGAGTCATTTACTTTCAGATATGGTGAGGAAGACAAGATAAAATCTTGTTGTCTGGTCTCTTCATGTGATGTTTAACAATTGCAATCCGTACAATCAATTCATTTGATTCGCGACAATTCTGAGAGACAAGACAGAAAAAAACACACATAGTTTTTATTCTCAGAAAAAACACCTACGTTATATTTTCCTCAAGTGTTTCTGAAAACATATCAACTTCACAAACTGCTTAGATTTGCCAAGATTTCAATGTGAAATAAATATGAAACATTTTAATCCAAATCTTTCTAGGACTGCGCGATCCATTTGAAACTCTACGCTCTATACTTTTATGATATGCCACCACTAATTCTCTCATACGTTTCTCTTTTTATTTTTCCTACATTTATTTTACATAGGCTATAGCAACATTAAACTTGATGCTTTAAAAGAATATTCATTGGTTTAATATAATTTAAGCTCAATTGAGGCTGATTACCACAAAAACTTATTTTGACTCGCCCCTCATTTTCTCAAGTTGCAGTGAGACACTTACAAATGGAAAGTTAATAGGGCCAATTTTTGGAGTTTTTTTATATAATAATAATTTTATATTTTATAAAAGCACTTACATTAATTCCGTTAAAATGTGTTTAGTATTTGAGCTGTAAAGTTAATTTTTGGGTTTTAGGTGCTATGACAGCTAAGTTGTAAAATTGGATTGCAAAATACTGTAACTTTATAGAGAAAAGGTTAGTAAGTGTTTTTCGTGCTATAATCATGTCAACGCATATTATTTGCATCTATTGAAACAATCATTTATTTGCTTAATGGCCCCCATTTCCACTAAAAGTGCCCCACTGTGCCCTAGATTTTGTTTTGTTTTTTAAGAAAAGGAGAAAGAAAGAACCCAGACAGCAACATAGTGTCGGCCCAGATCCAGCCGTGGATTCCACACGGCCCAGATGTGGGCCGGATCTGGACCGACACTATGTTGCTGTCTGGGAAAAATCAAAATGAATTTGTGTGGTAATCAACATTAAACCACAAGTGCTGTCGATTGAACTAAACTTGTATTAAGCCCGAAATAGTCTTTAATGAAATAAAACTGAAATAAAACACCCAGACAGCAACATAGTGTCGTGTCGGCCCAGATCCGGCCCTCATCTGGACCGTGTGGAATACACATGAACCAGATGTGGGCCGACCCTATGTTGCTGCCTGGAGAGCTATGAAAGAACAGCATCTGAGCAAGCATGAACAGCACCCCCCCCCCCCCCCCAAATATAGTTTTTGGTAAATAACGGTAAGGTCAATTATACGTTATTATGCATCTAATATTATGGGTAATGAGATGTGATAAATGTACAGTACATTAAACAACTGTGGTTTTAAACGTGTGATCATGATGCATATGAAGGCTGATGTACCAGCTGTGTGTTGGTGTGTCTAATCCTGCGTGGCTGGAAGCTGGAAACAGGAAACGCTGGTGCATTCCTCACATTTTTCAAAATTCTGCAAATTGCTGAGCACATCCTTTTGACCGGACATGATCACTGACCTGGGAGGTAAAGCGAGAGAGAAATCAGGAGGAATAGAGACTGATGCACATGTGGGAGAGAGAAAGAGAGAGAGAGAGAGAAAGCACTAAAACACTATCTGTTCCGTTCCACTAACATCAATCCATGCTTTCACATTTGTGGTCACATTTATAACCTGCAAACGGAAATATTAGTCAATCATCTAACAGATCCGTTCAACAGGATCTCAGCTTGAAAAGACAAAATGATGCCTTTTACAAATGGGCAATTGCATCTTGTGAAAGGATGTACCTTTACGACTTTAGTCACCAAAGCCTGGATGATTACTCAGCTTGAACAGCAACAATAACCAGAATCTCGGTCTTAACAAGCCTGATGCGTGACTCAGACTGAGGAGAGGAAATGCAAAGAATAGAAACATCCAGTCCTTCCGAAAGGCAAGCGCATAAATAGGTGGCCAGCTCAAGCAGGAAGTCTCGGCCACTGTGATGGTCAAGCCAGCCTCGGTGCTGTTTTCCTTCTCTTTGCACGTACAAAGGGGGAGGGAACACATTTTTTTTTTCTTGCAAAAAATGAATGGTGAATTCTGACTATCCTGAAGAAAGAGCTGCTGGATAAATTATTGAGTGCATTATATCAAGTCTGAGCACTCACTCTTATTCACTGCCTTCCACTGCAGGTTAAGTGTAGGTCCATTCAGTCTTTTAAAGGGAGACTCCGGGACTGTGGACCACGGTACGATGAACAGATGTTCTCGATTGTAAATTGTAGCTGGCACATTCCACTTGAAGGTTAACAGGAAAAACTCAAACCTAATATTAAAGGTGTAGTTCACCAAAAAATTAAAGTCATTGACTTCCATAGTAGGAAAAACAAATACTAAATGGCTAAAATGGTCTGGTTTACCAACATTCTTTAAAAAAAAAAAATTTTTTGTGTTCAACAGAAGAAAGAAACTCATACAGGGTTGGAACAACACGAGGTTGAGTAAATGATGACAAAAATTATTTTCTGGGGGCAAACTATCCCTTTAAACTATAAAATACAAATACAATACAACAAGTATTGATCATCCATTTCTCTTGTGTCAAATCTGTTCTGTTCAATCATATGTAAGATATATTACATATAGTAGTAGCAGTCAAGTCAAGTCAAGTCAAGTCAAGTCACCATCATTCATATAGTGTTTTACTGTAAACAATATAGATTGTTTCAAAGCAGCTTTACAGTGATAAAAGGAAATTAAAGTAACAGAGATTGTTTTGGCTTTACAGCAGCTCTAGAATAAAGTTACTGTCCAGCTAAAGTCTCAACGATCATTAGTTATTAACTTAGTGCGTCCTTTATACACAAATATAAAGGATAATGTAATATTATATAGTAAATTAATCAATGTAAATATAAAATCTATAATTTTTCCATGCTTTGACCCTAACTTGCACCTATTCCATATGGCAAAGAGATTAATGATCTTTGATGTAATGAAATACACCTGAAAGTGGCGAAACTGCTTGAAAATGAACTTCTTTTCTTTCTTTTTTTACTGGAAATAATTATATATATATAAAAAAAAAAAGCATTTCTTTCTGACTCAAAACCTACAAACAACTGACAAACAAAAAAGTACCGTAAAAAGAAAAATCAAACTACTTAATTTAAAGGTGCAGTATGTAATATTGATAGTGGTTAAAATGGGTACTGCAGTCCAAATTCAAAATATTGGGAGAGGGTTGTTTCTCCCGCCCTCTCCTCCTCAGACTCACCCTCTGGATTTATCCGCGTTTTAATATGCGTTTGGTCGTAGAGCTTATTGTGGATGCCGAGGCTTTTTAGGTCGGGTAGAAAATGCGACCTTTGACCAAGTTTGTTTGCTGGTTTCCATGGCTGAAATACACTGTTTTATGGCAGCTGGCATCCTGGGGAGTTGAAATTCTATAAGGTAAATTGGCCGTGGGCGGAATCACACAGACAAAAACAAAAACAGACATTCCAACACGTATGTAAACTTAGCATGTTTCATAAATATCTGAAACATATTATGGTATTTTTATGCTTTAGTATAGTCAATTTTTTTTTTTTTTACATAAAGCACCTTTAAGGTAATTGTCAAATATATCATCATGTTTGGTTCGTTTTGTGAAGAATTAGAATTGTCTCGCTATCAGCATTACAGAAATAAAATGCTTTGTAAAAATGTTTTAACCAAATATTATTAGCATTAGCAATGTCTATTTGATAATGCTAATTTTAAAGCATGTGGACTCTCATGTTCACAGGAATTTGCATATCATATGTCTGATTTGAAGATAGGAATTCTTCAATTCAAACTAGCACTATGATATGCATCTTGACTGTGCAGTCGCTGTATAATCGACCTGATAATACACTGACTCAGAGGGACACATTCGTGTAGTTTTCATTTCCTCTTCCCGCTTCTCGTCTTCATTCCTGCTACCTCACACACCATTCAGGAAAGTGAAGCCCATTGCCAGGCGGGAAGAACGTCAGTGGCCGATAAAGCCATCGGGAGGAACTTGGAAAGAACATGTTTGATGTCAGCGCCAGCGTATTTTTGGGCCCGTGCGGAACAAAAGGCCTGGTATATTTAGCGGTGGTCAGGAAGCAGGCCGAGAGAAGGGCCGGGGGGTTCAACAGAGGCCTCGTCCACTTTCCCACACTTGCAGACCGGAAACAGGCGATGACAACTACTCCACCAAGAGGCCCCAGGTCGCCTGTTAGGGGAGCCATTGAGCTCAGAGGAAGGAAGAGGTTATACAGCCCTCCCCCCATCAACATCCCAGCTTTCCAAGAGTGACCTGAGCTTCCCCCATGATGCATATTTTGTCAACACCAAACGTTTTAGGCAATGTGAAGGTCCTGGCCCAGTTGCATATAGGCAGACACATGTTAATTTTTTTATAAAAGGAACATTGTGCTTCCTAAATGTGTAAGTTAAGCTGTAAAAATGCCATCACAAATAAATTAGTTTACAGCAATTCACTTCCAAACAAACACGCTGTGTATTTCTCCACATCTTTTTTGGTTACATCTGTCCTACGCTCCATCTGCACATGGCCTGTGTTGTCTGACCCTGGCTTGTACTCAAGCTTGGCATACTTTAGTGGCATGCTTATCCTAGACACATTTCCTCCGCAGGAAACTCAGTATTAGATTGCAGTTTTATTTATTTACTTCATTCACACAGCTTGATTGCAGAATGCTCAGGGGAAGATGAAGTTTGCTAAAGCATTTCCCTTGCAATCTGTTATTGGTCTTGTTTATTAAACAGTCCTTTGCCATTTCTGCTTTATTTTCTGTTAATATGTTCAGGGATTAATTTTACTTGCTCTAGAGTAAAGCTATAGGGTGAAGTGAGATGATTGTCAGCCCATCATGAAATATCTAAAATAAATACATAGCACAATCTTTTATTCCTTAAGGGCATGAATTGCTCGTCTTTCCCTGACAATGTATCTGCATTTAATGTCACTAAACATCATACTGTATATGTTTTAGACTGTATACTATGTCTATAACTTCTCTATTACTGTTCTTCACCTACTAACTACTGTTATTTCTCAAAATATTACTTTTCCTCACTAATTGTAGCCTACCACAACTTATTTCTGAACTTTTTGGCTTGGTTTCACTGACAGGGCTTATACTAAGCCAGGATTAGGCCTTAGTTCAATTAGGACATTTAAGTGGCTTTTATAAACATGCCTTATAAAAAACATTACTGGTCTGCAACTTGAGACAAAACAATGGCACTGACATATTTTAAGATATGTCAGTGCATGTTGTTTTCAGTTAAACCAGCTCAAACATGCATTTTAGTCTGAGACGGCTTAAAAAATAAGAGGTTGTAATGGTCAAAGAAATGAACACATCATAAACGGGACGCCTTGTTACGCCTCAACCTCTGTATGTACTGGGTTTTGTCTCCATCTAGTGGTCAGTGGGTGTCTCTGCACACAGCACACAGTTGTACATTTATTGAGCTTTTATATTTGCCCCGAGTCACATGAAAAATGCAACGTTAAAGCATAAGACACAGACACATATTAATTTAAGTCAGATAAATGAAGGATCAGAATAACAAGTGTTTGTCGTGAGACCTGTTCAACTAAACATTTAGCCTATGCTTAATATAGTTTGTTACCATATGTCACCGACAGAAGGCAGTGTTGTTATATTATCAATGTGTTTTCACGCGTTTGCAGCGCAGTCGTTGTCGAAAAATTGCTCTGGTACTTAGGCCCAGATTCAGATTTCATTTGATGTCCTGTCAGTAAAGCTTGTTGATTTCCCCCCACTACTTTCCCACCACTAAAAGGCATTTTATTAAAGTTGGAATGCCCCCTTTTAATGTAAAATAATTTTAATGACTGTTTGTAAGCTTTTTCCCCCTTAAAAAAAGAAAAGAAAAAAACGTATCAACGTTACATGGGCAGTTTCCTGAGCTCATATGTGTCAGAGAGGGACTTAAGTGACTGAAAGTGTCTTGATATTTTACCATAACAAAATGCCAACAGATTAGGCTACCAGTGTAACTGTCTTGGTATTAGTTCAGTTTGATGTTGAATGTTAACAGTCATTCTTCTTTAAAGATTAACAGTCATTCATCTTTAAAGTGGTTGTTTGGAGGTCACTGCAGTTTGTTTATTTGTGTTTGATATAAATCATATATATGTATTTGATATATTTCATTGTTGACACTTGGTTTATCAAAATTGACTAGGTGCTACCAATTGCATGGATAAGCCTCTTTGTTGAAATCGTAAACTTTCCCCCTCAAACTACTGCTTTATGTCAGTTCGAAAGTTATGTTGACATGTAGAAGCAAATTACTTAAACAATCATTTGGCTGTAGTTCGATAAAACTCACATGCATGACGGTCCAGGATCTACTGGCTGTTTACAGGCGAAGTACGAAAAACCTTGAAGATCAAGTGAATGCAGGCAAATGAAGAGGAACGTAATAAAGAGGTGTCTGAAAGGCGATATCTGAGGGATTTATTTATTTTCTGATGGGGGGAACGTAGGCATGAAATTGTTTGGGGAGTTTAAACGCTGAAGTATTGAGGGAGTTCAAGGCCAATAAATTTAGAGAGCACAAAAGTCTGCGAGTAAAGAGCAGAGTCTATTTTTATTATTAATCCTCAAAATGAATTTTTTTTTTTTTTTGTGGGGGGGAAGGGGGGTTGAGACAGAGTTGATTTTTCTTCTTTTTTTCTTTTCTTTTCCCCTCCATTTTTCAACAGATGTAGAAATGATTGAATTCCCACTAGGCCTCATTATCTGAATCCTCCTGATGCCCAGGGAGGGCTTAAGGTCTTAAAGAAACGATTCAAACATGATTTGTATTAAAGCCAACAATCTCCCGCGCTGGAACATCAAATTACTGAGAACTTGCACAGAAAAATGCGTGTGTGAGGGAGTTGTGTTTTAATGTGTGTGTGTGTGTTTTGGGGCGTGGAGTATTCACTTTCCACTGTTAATGCATTTGGCTCAATGAATCTTAACTCAGATTATAACTGATTAGGTCGAAATAAAAAGTATATAGTTTTGGTCCGTTATTTTATTTTTGATGTGAAAGTTGCCTCAGGTTACATTGTTTTGACATACTAAGCTTTAAAAAAGTCATTGGCTGATACCTCGCAACTTTTAGCACATCTATTCATAAGAGCAAAAGGCTTTAGCATTAGCAGAGTTTATTAGCGGATACATATGCAGCCTTGCTAATGACTTAAAGCAGGCCTCATGGGAGCTTCCTTCTCTTCTGTGTGTTAATTAGTGCTTTGTTTGCTCTGTTTATTAATGGTTCAGCTTTAACCTTACAAATCCTTCTCCGGCAAGCATGCACCCATGCCAATTCTGTTCTTTTTTTTCTTTTTTTTAAATGTCTCTTCTACTAGTGAAAGCAATTGACATAGTGCAAACAGCTGCATGCAACACTAAATAGATGTGACTTTAGGCGTCCTCCGCTTTCGAAAAGCGATGTTTGATCCGTATTCTGTCATACTGGTTGAGATAGGCCTCAAAGGCTGGAGAGAGAGCAAAGAAAAGAGACATGAATGAGAGATATGTTTCTTTGTACCGACTGTGGCATAGCTTTTGACTGTTGTGGAAAGAAAATTGACTGTGATAGTGAGACTCACAGTGAAATTGTCTAAGGGGACGATATGCCCACTAGTGCCCCACATTGGGCTCCTCTGAATGGATTCCCACCGTGGGACTGGCAACCACATATTGCTCTGACCGATGGGCAAGCGCAGTTCTTTGATTCTTAATATTCCTAGCAATTCAGGGCCTAGGCAGCGCATGCACGGCCTCACGGCCTCACGATCCACTTTTCCTGTTCTATCCGCTTCTCTACTTCTCATGTCTTCCACTCACTGTTTCTACTGAATAAAAAGCTTTGAAGAGGAAAAAAAGATAGAGAGGGTGGAAAAGAGAGGGAGGATCGATGCCCCCTCTGAAAGATGCAGGGCCGAACAGGGCCCGGGCTGCATTGTGAGTCCGGCCCCTCGTCGATCGATAGCGCAACTCGAAGTCAGGAGGAGGCTGAAATCCCTGGTTGAATGAAGCACAGCTAAAAACACCAGAGGAAAAGCAGGAATGTTGAGAGGAAAGGCAATTGACAGGCAGATTGATTGATAGAAAATCTAAATTCAGATTTTGGGGCAGGGAGCAGCACATGGTACTGGGTGTAAATGTTAACATTTGTGTAGTGAGTCTGTACTTGGGTGTTCTTGATACGTTTGTGCATATATTAAACTAGCAATTAAAGGCAGATGCCACACCAAGAAATGCCGAATGACTGATTCAGTGTGTTTCAGTGAAGATTTGGCCACCAGCGCAGTGTAGCAACAGCGATGGGGTAGAATAATAATAGCCAGAGCAAGACGGCAGCCCGCCTTGTGGATTATGACTTCATCTACTGCTAATGAGGGAAAGACTGCTCTTTGTTCTTCTTCAAATCAATAGACAGATCATAATAAGACCTGGCTCTTTAAAGCTTTCCAACAGGATCAGAGCAGCGTGACTTTTATGAGGACAGACCCAAGCTGTTCCACATTATCTCAGATAAGAAGGCCTGAGCAGACCTATGGGAATTGGGGTTCTTTTGTGTCTCCAATCATTTGCCGCCCTATCAGGGCACAAGAATGTGGACAAATTATAGTACAAAGATTCAATTACCCAGGAACCTTTTGAGACATTTTAGCACGTTGGAGTCTTAACGTACTATTTTTAATTTTACGGTCTGATCTTGCCTACCCTTAAGTTTTCAAATCGAGTCTTCGTGAGTTTATTTCTTTCGTAACAGATTCATTCCGATTCTACTGAAAAACATTTGTGTGACTCCATGTACGCATCATATGCTAGGCCCCACCCACACTATTTCATTGTACAATGTACATTAGTCTTTGAATTAGAATCTGCACCTCCCTGTGCCTGAACAAACACTTCCTCGTGCAACCCTGCCTGACTCTCCAATAGACCCGTCAATGCTTCCCCATCTCTGGGGCACTGTTCCTTGATAACCCATTAATCTGGCCAGGCATCCGAGAGCCTGGGCAAACACCATCTCTATATGGTAAACACCCTCCCCTCTCCCCCTCTGTTGCCCAGGTGGCTGGGCACGGGAGCCTGGCGCCGTGGGGTTAAATTCTTTCAGATCATGTACACATAATAGGCCCGGTTAATATTCATGACAGGGGCCAGGTACAGGGAAGGTTAAATTTGACTTACTTTTCAAAAGCGCATTACTAATGCATGATGCCAATAAGAATATTCAAAGAGGCCGGGTGACCAAAGGTTGATGAGATCCTTACCTCTCCACTGACATTTTAAACACATTACCATGTGGGTGCCCTGCCTCTCAATTGTGGAGAGAGAATAAATTGCTGGCTAATCATGGCTAACCCCCGGCCTGTCCGAGCACAGACCTGCATGATGATGTTACTGGTGAGAGGGCCACTTAAGGGTTATGTGGGTATTATTGTGGAATCTGGGTAACTGGAGAGGAAGAATCTCTTATGATGAGCAAACTGATCCGTCTTGAACTTTCCTCCAGATAACTGTCAAAGTCAAAACCATAATATGGCAACATTGTATACAATCTGTTGTGGCCACCAGCATAAAAGCACCTCAGTTATGTTAATCTCATGTACAGTAGCTAGGCTTTTGAGTACCATCATACAATCTTGACAATTTTGCTGAAGGGGTCATGTGACACCTTTTTGACATGACATTTAGGGACAAGTAGATCTTAAATTGTATACAAGTCTGAGGGCTAAGCAGGATATACTGTGTTCTCAAGGATATCTTGTTTACTTTGTACCAAGTATCCAAGTAAGTAGTCTTGTGTAGCCAGACCTTTGCCTGATGACATGACATGACATGAGGGCTTCATCCGAAATCGCATACTCTCTTGAGTAGGTACTTATTTTGAATAAGTAATTAAAAGTACCTTCAATATAGTATGAATGTAATCTGGACGTACTACATTCGCAATGTTGTCATTATCAGGTGACCAGTGTCAGTTGCGCCGCTTCAGTGCCATTCACAACTCCTATCCCGTGGCCTCATGGGATAGTAAAGTGTCCATATGCACAATTCAGAATCTCGCCGGAAGAAGTAGGCCATCCGGGAACTTTTTGCCTACTCTTTTTATGAGTACTGTGAATTCGGACATACTTTTTTTTGTCACATACTCTTTTTCGCCTACCATATAGTAGGGAAGAATGCAATTTTGATTGCAGCCACGGTCTGGGTTGTATAGCCACTGCAATTGGCCATGGACCACCTATTTTGACTGGAAGATGACGTCTGACTGACATGTAAAGTAACTAATCAGAGTTCGTTTTGCTCAGTGTCAAGTTTATGGACGGGTAAATATCGCTAAATTCTGAGGATTATTTATATTATTGTTATATCGTGATATCTCCCAAACCTAAAACTGCTCAGAATTGAATATTTTGCCATTGTTTCAAATCATCATTTAAAATTTGAAACTGTGAAGAAATTGAATGGGAATTTTAGAAAGTTAACATAGCATTCTGGGAATATGTGTTCTTACACTCTGTTCTATAAATGAGGTACAAATTTATATTGGGGACATTTCAAACTCAATTACCCTTTTGTCTGGCCTGTTGTTTAACTTTTTAATCTTCATACAATTTTCAGACAAGTCTTTGTCAAGCCATTGTTCTAAGCCATTGATTCTTGACAAACCCTCATTTTTATAGATAATAAATTGTGGGTAGAAAATAAATTGCTGGCCAATCATGGCTAACCCCCGGCCTTTCCCGAGCACAGACCTGCATGATGATTGGCCACTTAAGGGTTGTGTGGGTATTATTAGATATGCTCACTGAATATAAACCTAACAGATCACTCAGATCATTAGGATCACATCAACTAGAAATATCAAGGGTTCACTCTAAGCATGGCGTGTCCGCTTTTAGCAATCATGCCAGCCGCAGCTGGAACCAGCTTCCAGAAGAGATCAGATGTGCTCCTACAGTAGTCACATTCAAATCCAGACTCAACACACATCTGGTGGAGTAGTGAGTTTGATGTGTCAGTTAAACTCGAGGTTCTGTGGGGTGCGGACTGGATCGACTCCATTCCTAGAGCTTCCGAACAAATGTTTTTTTGGGGGTGCGGACTGACGGGGCAGTGAACCCTAGGTCAGTCCTAGAGTTCCTTCTGTCCAATTTTAGAGAAAAATCGGGTCCATCGGAGACGTCCAATGGAATTCTTAGACGTGCCGAATAAACACCTCAGACACAGTGTAAGAGTAAAACTATATGCAAAATAAGATACACCAGTGTTTTGCCAGATGAGAAATTTATTCTATGTATCATCTTTTTACTACTTTAATTAATTTTACTCTAATTAATTAAACTGTATAATTTATCTCTTTTAATTCCTTTTATAACTGTTTTAATTTCCCTTGCTTTTATTTTGTGCTTATTTTCTATGCAAAGCACTTTGAATTGCTATAGTGTGATATTTTAATTCCTTTCTATGTAAAGCATTTTGAATAACTGTTTTAATTTTTCTTGCTTTCATTTTGTGATTATTTTTATTCCTTTCAATGTAAAGCACTTTGAATTGCCATAGTGTGAAATTTTAATTCCTTTCTATGTAAAGCATTTTGAATAACTGTTTTAATTTTTCTTGCTTTCATTTTGTGATTATTTTTATTCCTTTCAATGTAAAGCACTTTGAATTGCCATAGTGTGGAATTTTAATTCCTTTCTATGTAAAGCATTTTGAATAACTGTTTTAATTTTTCTTGCTTTCATTTTGTGATTATTTTTATTCCTTTCAATGTAAAGCACTTTGAATTGCCATAGTGTATGAAATGTGCTATATAAATAAACTTGCCTTGCCTTGCCTATTATGGAATCTAACAAACCCCAATATTTAGATTTTAAAAATCACACTGAATTCCAGTTGTTTTATTTCTTTCTACTTTCTTTCTGTGAGTGAATATTCTTGATTTCTGTTTGCTTCCTTTAATTTTCAGAAGCAATCATAGCAAACACAGTACCATGTTAATAATATGAATATGTTTTTCGATAGACCAATAAAAACAACGTGCAACATGATTTAAGAAGTTGAAATTAATTCAACTCTTGCCAGTTCTGTTTGTAGTGTACATAAGCCTGTGCGATTTTTTTCCAGCTTCTTTTGCATAGTCCTCTTCGAGGGAGACGATTAATGTGGGAAGACCCCTCTCAGGGTGGACTCTTGAGGTCTTGGCGGTGAGCAATGAGATTATTCTCATACTGAAGAACGGACAAGTCACATCATCAATTAAATGAACTATTTCAGTCATTCTGCATGTGAATGAGGTAACAATGAATACATCAAATATAACAGACATTTTTCATTGAAGAAATGAATTTGTCTTGATGCTGCTCTATCAAACCTTCCCCCATAGTCCAGAAGTCCACATTATGGCTGTATACCAGAGGTAGTCTCTCATGGCTTGTCACAGGTTGGTCACCCGCAGGCATCTGATGGACAAAGCGATGTGTTAGATAACAAACAGAGGGCAAACTTTCATCTTTCAGACCTAATCAGTGTCAGCGGCAGCTGAAATGGAGCTGTCTGTCACCCTGAGGCACAACAGAGCTACAGTCAGGAGGTAGAGGAGCAGCACTGGAGGCTTCAGGTGACACACATGCATTACTGGCACTCGCAATGCCCTGTTTGCTCCAGTTGTTTCTTTCTTATCTGTTACCAACAGCACAGGCATACAAGCACACACACATTTATCTCACAATCCTGAATATAATCTAAACCTGGAGTCTAAAAAGTTGAATTTGATCAAATTCTCGCTTACACATCATGCTAACACTTGTTTTGCTGGTTTTGAGTAAGATAGACTCACTTTCTAATAATGTTTTGTTTTTCTTCACCATCTTCTCTGATCAAAGTCAAGTTTGCAGGGTTATTTATACACCACATTTGGCAAGGGGCGTGTTGTCCTTTCTTAAATGTTGATGTTTAAGAAGCGAGACATGTTGATTTGTCTCGCTTTCCTTCTTTGGCTTTTTGTTACTAAAAGACTGACAGTCCAGGGGCCCGCCTGATGTATGAATATGATGTATTTTCCACACACATATTGGGATTTATAAAAAATAAACTTTGCATGAATATGTGTGCAAAGTCCGCACACTCCAGACCAACCGTATGCACTCTTTTACAGAAGTGAGCGAAGTAATGAAGAAAACAGATTGATTTTAAACTGTGTTTTCATTTTGATATACACATTTAGATCAAATATTCCACTCTCATTAATGGAGTTAAGTACTCAAATTAGGCTACATAAAGTCATTATCCAAAAGTTAAACAAAAAATTTTAAGTTAGAATTGAATTTAGATATTTGTAGTGAATACGTTGCTCTTGAACACCTTTCCTGTGGCATGCTACCTTTTAATGTTTTAATGACAGCAAAGAGTGCTATGCGCATGATAGACTTGTGTCCTGAGAAAATATTTCTCGCGAGATCAATGATCAATGATGTGCAATTTCATTTGGTGGTAAAACGGTTCATTGGCAGGTTTGAAAAGGTTCGATGACAATACTTTTTAGTATTTATAGTCCGTATCTCATATTTTCCTAATAGGAATATGTACATAATGTAGATGAGGATATGCATAGTAAAAATAGGTGTTGTAGGCTCCATATATGGTGATGTCAGGGAGGAGATGGGATGGAGATACATATACGCACAATCTTCCGCTGACTGGGTTTTATATCTGGGACGCATCCTTTTATAAATCTGAAAACTTTTGTGTGAACCCAAAATATACAGCTTTAGTGCGTACACACACTTTTAGGATGAAATCTATAAAGTTTTAATACATGAGGCCCCAGGTTTATAGGCCTTTAAAAAAATTACTAGTGGATGAATTTTTCATCTAATCTCTTTCTGTAAATGATATTATCTAAGTCCTTCCAGACCTTACTCCCAATGGGTGTCTCCTCAGACCTGGGCCCTGGTTCCTTCTTAAACGGTGGTAAATGGCTCTCGGCACAAATAATGCATAAACAGCTGTTTTGCCCAAGTAAGTTATCCTCTTAAAAGATTTAGAAGCCTCTCCCGCACTCTCTCCCACTCACTCTCTCTCTCAGTTAATTCATCAATTTCTTATGATAGCAACAGTTCGGAGCAGCGCAAGTGTTTAAGTACCAATTAGGGGCCTGGTTCCCTTGGTCCTATTTGCCACACCTCTTCTCCTCCCCAATCTCTATTCCTCCTTCCTCCTCCCACCTTCCTCACTGTCCATGTCCCTTCACACCTCTTTCTGCCCCCACTGACCGCACATCCATTCTGTCATCTTCTCATCCATCGAACCCCCTCCCGTCTTCTAATATGCCTTCTACTTAAATTATGAGGTTCGTCGTATTTTCTTTATTAAGTTTTTAGTACCCTAAATTATTTATCCTTGATAATCACTGATCATAAGATTGAAATAAGAGCACATCAATCAAACAGAGTTTTATTAAAAGCTCTCTTTCCCTCGGCCAGGGACAGTGTCTCCACCCTGAGCAAACATCATGCCAAATGGTGGTGTCCTGAGCTGGCGCACCCCAATCTAAGATGAACCCACTGGACTCAGTCAGCTCAGTCTAAAACCCTAAACAGGACATTCACTTCAACCTTAAACACACAGACATATGCACACACACATATACACATCTTGTAATAAACAGGCCAGAGACAGATGGTGTTCATCTCTCTCATGTCGGAAGATCTTAAGTTGTATCCCTTGAGGTAGAGCTCGACAGCCGTATCTGGGTTTATAATTAGCCTGTAACTGATTGGTCATCACTTTTAATTCTGATGTCTTGCCACATCTTGGAAAGCGGTTCAAACTTGATTTGCTGAGAGTCCTCATGACTGAGAAGAGGGCTGGACACATATTCTGTAGTACCATATTCTTGTACAGTCGGGTGTCTTTTCATACAAGGCCAGGCCGAAGCGTAGGCAACTCTGACTCCTGAAGAAAGGAATAAAACAGATGGTAACAGCCTAAGAAGCACTTGAGAGAAAAACCTTTTGGGACATAGTCTGAATTCATAACTTTTGCATGTGGGGCATGTGACATTCTAGGAGGGAATACAGTCTTAGGGTGTGCAATGAATTTTCACACATTTGATTTTCTTTGTGTTTCTGCAGATTTCTTTGAGTGGTCTTTTCAGTGTTTACAGCTGAGTACAGCTACCGTTCTCACATTTCATTCTGTTCTTGTGGATATTTCTGGCATTCATCAACATCAAAATTGTTGAAGCAATATAAAAGAATTAGTGCTGGGCAAAGATTAATCGCAATTAATCGCATCCAAAATAAAAGTTTGTGTTTGCATAATATATGTGTGTGTACTGTGTATAATTATTTAGTATATATAAATACACACATATGCATGTATATTTTTAAGATTTTTTTTATTTATATATAAATTATTTATATTTATATATAATATAAATTATGTATAAATACATATACAGTGTATACATGCAAATATTTCTTAAATAAATACATGCATATGTGTGTATTTATATATACAAAATAATTATACACAGTACACACACATATATTATGCAAACACAAACTTTTATTTTGGATGCGATTAATCGCGATTAATCTTTGCCCAGCACTAAAAAGAATATAACTTGAATAACTTCTGGATCCCGGACAAGCCCCCAATTTATGTTACAACCCAGGATGATTTCAATGTCTTGGAGTTTACCGAGTCTTAGCTCTTTCAATTGTATGTCACATTTTGTCACATGGAATCTAAAAGCAGAAGAAAACACCTGCTTTTAGATCCCTGACCTACTACCACACAATTTGACAAACAATTACCCATAAGAGCACCAGTATCATATGTAATGGCATATCAGGATATATATACTGTCCTCCAAAAGTTTCTCAGTAACAGCTAGGTCTATGTTTCCTGCCCCCTTCTTAAAAAACTTTGTCTTATATTTCTGTATGATTATTTCATTTCCCCTCACTTTGATCTGAGTTGCATGCCAAGGGACACCATTTTTTTTACACGTTCAAAGATGTTTTGGAGCCAACTAACTTTTTCTGTTTTCTGTTTCTCTACCCCTCCCACCTCCTCTTTTCCTGAATGGCAGGAGAGAGGGTCTTTATTCTGATTTGACACCACTAGTCGGGCATATTTCCTTTTTTTTTTTTTTTGCTGACGTTCCACATCAGAATTGCACTCTGAAGAGGAATAAAAGATCATCTTTGAGAGTCTCCCAAGATTCCCAGCGCCCTTTCAAGATGCGCTTCTCGATTCATTTACTTGCCTTTCATGTTAAAAATTCGGTTTCATTATGGCAATTAGCTACTTTATCTCCATGCCAATTATTGCATTAAAATAACCATCCTTCTCATCTGAAGCACCGTCTTTTTTTGGGGTTTTCTCTAATTGATTCTTCTGGATAGCACTGTTTCCTTATTGCTGTGTATGGTGATTTGTTCTTCCTCATTTGAGGAGCATTTGCTTGCTCATTAATGGTAGCTTGTTAAATTTCAGGATTGTGGTTGCACCATGAAATTTCCACTACTGCCAAATCAGTAGTGCAGTCATGTTAAGTAATTTGTCAAACATGCCAGATAACGGGCTGTACCACGGAGCCATGACAAAAATAAACTCCCGTCCTTTGTTGCATGCTTCATGCCTTGCTCGAAAGACAGTCTTTCATAAAAAGAAAGAAAGAAAGAAAGAAAGACAGAAAGAAAGAGCAAAAATATGATGTGTGTGTGTGTGTTGCATGCATGATTTATGAGGTCCACGGAGAAAGGGAGCGTGGAGAAAGAGAAACAGAGGAGGAGACAGCTTCAAAGGGGAACGCTGTTGATTTTCTGCTCCGTCCAGAGATCCAGGAGGTCGGGCAGAAGGGGAGCCCAGGGGAAAGGCTCCTTGGTGGTTCATTCGTCTCTCTCGCACCCCCAGCCCCCACCGCCCCCGATATCCAGAGATTCCTGCACCCCCCTGATCTGTGCCCTGCGGCAGCCAGGGTCAGCCTCTGGCTCCCTCTAATGAAGCCCCCGGCCCCCTTGCCTGCAGACTGAGTGGCATGTGTTCGTTTCACCTCCTACTCGACACATCCCTGTGCGCCTGCTGAAGCCCAGCACATCGAACTGTACACGCACATACACACCAGCCACCCAAGCCTTTGATTTGGACTTCTCCAAACAGACATAACCATTTCCAATCCACCTTCACTCACAATGCCCCATTGTATGCCAGTTCAGGCAGCTGAGTTAATAGAAAATAATTTGGAGATGATTGTTGGTACCTTCTTTTCATTTGCCTTAACTTTTAATAACATGATTGTTAGTTATTGATTGATCCTATTCACTTGGAATTGTGTCTTTGCACAGTGAAGAAACCAGGATTATTGTCTCCATTACATAAGGAACAGTTTCTATTCATTTTCAAAATTTCTGTGACATTTGATAACTGAAATAATTTTTAAAATGGGAACCTTTTTGACTTTAACTCTTATCTTTGTACGTTTTAATATGACCATACCTCCCTTGCTTTCTCGCTAAAAAGAAAAAGCTTCTGGGAGGCTTGGGGGCGGCTTTGGCGGCTAATTAAATTAGCAGCTAAATTAAAACTTGATTATTCCCATGGTATATGGTGTAAATATATTTACATACTACCCTTTTTTTTTGTTTAAACAAGACTGTCTTTTTCCTGGGGTTCTTTTTTGCCGTGCAAAGGAAGTTCTTCAAGGCCATGTCTTGAGGGGATCGTCTGGAGGACGGAGATCTTTAACTCACTGCTAATTGCATTAATCTAAACTCTTTCAAAGTACTTCTGATGAGGCTAATTCTGTCTCAAGCTCCTCTCTTTTTTCCACAGTTCCTTGAAAGGGGACAGTGCTTATGGAGACACAAGCAGCAAAGTCTTTCAAAGGGAATTCAAACGACCCTCCTGCCGCTGTCTGACGGAAGATGTCTCTTGGGACTGGAGTATGGCTGTGCATTTTGATAATGCTGTTGTAGTGGATTTATCCTTTAGTGTTAAGGATTTAATACAGTTGGGAACTGACATTTTAACAGTTATTTGTTGTTGTGGCCGATGGGTTGGATGAGCAGTTAACACTGCAGGTGGTGTAGATTCAGAACTGAAGTTCAGGTGATACAGATCTAATCAAGGGTTATTGATGTGGCCAGTGGTGTGAGAATTACATTATGGCTGGCATAATAGATACCATTCCATTACACAGCTTTTTCCATGTTTCATGGTTTTAAAGTAATTTTTGACTTTTTAAATCCATGTGCATCAGGAATATTCTGGGTCTATGGTATGGAATTACCACAGAAAGTTGTAACTTATACCTCAGTTTGTACAAATAAAAAAAATTAACAAATGATGTGTCTACAGTTTTTCAGTTGCAATTGATGCAAATAAATTAATCTTGATTCATTATAGATGTGGGCAACGGTTCCTTTTGAATTTTAAATGGATTGTTGTCCGTACCTAACTTGCCGATTAAGAGATATTTAATTTACACTAAACAGAAGCAAAACTTCTAGTCTATAAAAAGTATGTCACAAATAAGAACCTTTTTTTCCCACTTACCTTTCTGGAGATTGTTCATTAGGAACATAGGGTAAGTGATGCATCGTCAAAGGTTAAAAAATCCTCCTGTTTTTTTCTTGGCCTTGGACCCATTTATGTCACAAGCATTTTTCATTATGAATCTATCACTGCACTTTTGTGTGGACAGCAGGCAGTGACTTGGAAAACATAACCCTCCATTCATAATTTACTAGTATAGCATAGGACCAGTTCCATTAATGGTGTATTCTGGTACTGAGGTTCTGGACATAGAAGCATTTATAGAGCGTTGACTTCTGGGAGCCCAGGGCTCTTTGTCTTTCTGTTGCTCCCAATGCCAGGAATCAGATGAAGGCTTCCAAGGGCACTTTGTTTTGTTTAGTATTTTCATGTTCTATCCGTTAAAGTAATGGTCGTTCATGGTCATTCACATTCTTATGTTTTCAATGGCCTTGATATTTTATGTAAGACTGTTTGTGTTTGATTTGAAATGTTCAAGCAGGACCTGCAGTACCTAAAAAACGTCAATGTATTTTTATGGTTGTGTACACATGTACAAGTACTTGAATTCTTTGGCTTTGTAAGTAAGGCTAGGTATGACTGACTACCACACAATACGATACTACATGATGGGGCTTTTCACACTTGAAATAGTTAACCCTGGGTCATTCCAGCCCCGCGGGTAAATGGGTTATCTTGCCTCACGTTTCACATTGCTCATAATTTACACATAGGGTTAACGATTAATTTTTGGTGTTCATAAGCTGCCGTTTCACACGGTACACTCCTAAACCCTGGGTTAATGTTCTTATTTGCATATATGCGGTGTCCGTGTCATTGATTGAACAAACGCAGTACACGATCGGTGTACATAAATGCTCTAGAATTGTGTATCCATGTATTGCCGACTGTACTATCAAATTTATACTGAATGGACTTTTCGGACTATAAAAGTAAGAATGAAACGATCTCTTCTTTACGCCAATTGTCACGTATTCTGTCACCATATGACATTTGTCACCCCACTGAAATGACTGTTTATATACAACACGCAGCGTTTCCATGACTGTCCAAAGCACATGAATATGAGCCACTCGATTGGCCGTCAATTGCCTAGCATCTAGCAGTAACTTTCTAGCACCACTGCATAGTTTCACACTGTACATGTTTGGCACCGAAATGCAGGGTTTTAACACTGCTCTGGGGCAGGGTTTCACAATTGTGGTGATATAGGCATATGTACAGTTCACATACTGTATTTGTCTGCTCCATTTATCATGATAATAACCACATGTAAAAAACAGTGCTAACCTATTCTAAAATACAAATGTGAAATGTTCCTTTACCCAAAGTTGAAAGAGTGGTTTAGAACAATGACAACCCAGGGTTAAGCGGAGTGTGAAAAGCCCTGATGTGTCACAATTCAATACATTGTGGTGCATCACAATATCAAAAGGTCAAAACTAATATTGTGATATAATGAAGAAAAAAACTAATTAAAACAATGGAATGAAGTAGTTTTGCTTCACTATTAATTTTTGAAAGCCATTTATCCTCCAAATCATGTCATGAGGTCCAACTAACATGCAGTTTTCAGGCTGTCAGGTTTATGAGATTAATGTTACATGAGATTAATGAAAATAATACATATTATTTGTTAAAAAAAAAAAAAAAAAAACACACCTTTAGCCAAAAAAAAAAAAAAAAAAAAAAATTTTTAATGGTTTTGAAAATAATGAGATAATGCGTATGTGTAAACTTATGTATTCAAGGTGTAAGGAAAATATTTTAGTGTTTTCAATTTAGTATTTCAACTTTTTATGCGTTTTGGCCGTTCGTTTACACGACAAGTGCCTGAAAAAGCAAACTTTTAAAAACAGGTTTCAAAGTGCAAATTTTTGAAAATTGTAAACAACAAAAACGCGAATCTCTGAAAACGATGACGTCATGCACATGCATATTACGTGTTAAGTTTATTGTGTTTCATCGCCATCTAATGGTCGGGCAGCAGAATACAGTGTTTTTAGTCATTTTCGCTGATCCGTGTGAATGGGGATCATTTTGACAATGAAAATGGTCCTTTTCCGTCTGTACGTGGAAAACTCAAAGGAAAAACTTCTTTGTTTTAAGCATATCGTTGTCGTGTAAACGTAAATTGAAACATTTCTTGATGATGGTTTTCAAGACCATATGAAACCAACATGAATACAGAGTGAGCAAGTTTTTGAAATAGAATAAAATTACTTTCTTCCATATGGACATTCTTGTTTTTTCTTGCCCAAATACGTGTCCAAAAGATATGTGGGATCATTTTCAGGACATGATATAAATGCACAAATAAATTATAATAAAAATATCAATGGAATGAAATACCAATCTTATCAAAGATGATTGCAAGTTTTGTGACACATGACTGTATCGGCACAACACTGTTTGTAGGAGTGTGTGTTTGTGAGTTGGAGGTGGAGATTGGGGTATGGTGTGGACCCAGAGGAGTGAAGCAGTAGGACGGCTGCTGTGTTTCCGCTTTGCTGAGTTTTCCTTTTGCCCCTTTAGTGGGGATCCTAACCTCTCTGACAAAGACACGGCTTTCTCATCGATTCTCGCTCACTGACTCTCCCTGTGGCCTTGTCCTTTAAAGCATGGATGTTATGAATGCTCTGCCCTGCCCTGTGTGTATATGTGTTCACAGAACCATGATTTTGAATGCCTGAGTGGATCTTTATGTGCGTGTTTACAAGGTCATATCAGGTGTGTGTAGAGAAGAAAAAAATTCGTAGAGGTGGGGACCGGCAGGGAATTTGTTTCTGTTTGCTTGCATCTCATCCTGAGAAGATACAAAGAAAATTCAACTCCTTTTTCATTCTATTTCTTCTCTCTCTCTCTCTCTCTCTCTCTCTGTGTGTCTTGATAAAACTTTGCTCTGGTTGAGGTAAAGCCTCCCTTGGCCCCTGTCCTGGCCCTGCTGAGTAGGCGGATGTTCATCCTTCCCACTTGTTTTTACGTGCCATTGGCCTTCCCATGTAAGAGGACTGTCTGGTAGCTTCTGCATCATTTAACAGGCTGTAGCAGCGGGATGCCAGGTACTGTCCTGACATGGCAAGGCCCCCAGGTGAGCCGTCTCACCGTTGGCACCTCTCTACAATGCCACTCAGGGCTTACTGAGTAAAACTCATTTCTCTTGCCCCTCTCTCTGCTCTGTTATCTTTGCAATGCCGAAACAGCACACAGAGAAAAATTATTCTTTTTTTCCCCAGCATTTTTCAAAACGAAAAGTTGGAGACTACAAACACTTGCTAAGATTAGTTTTCTCCCTTTTTCCACATTTTTTTTAAACAGCTTCAAACTAGTGTGAAAATACTGTACTTGCAACATCAACAACAAAAACAATAATAATAGTAATAATAATAATAATAATAATAATTGTGAGCTGTTATGGGGGTGTGTCTGATAATATTCTGAATTCCTGTATGGGATCTTTCCCAGAAGATTTATTGTCAATTGCTATAGATTTTGTTATATTTTAAACGCTGCCCTATCTGTGATTTGTTTTATAGATGATTCCACACACATGGTCTAGTTTCATATAAAATGCTTATTTTTGAAATATTATATTATATTATATTATATTATATTATATTATATTATATTATATTATATTATATTATATTATATTATATTATATTTAGGGCTGTGCAATGATTAATCTCGATTAATCACATCCAAAATAAAAGATTGTGTTTACATAATATATATGTGTGTACTGAAATATAATTTTATATAAATATAAATATACTTATTTTGTATACATAAATACACACACATCCATGTATATATTTAAGGAAAATTTGCATGTATATACTGTATATATATTTATATATAATTTATATTATATATAAATATAAATATTTTATATATAAATAACACATACATGCATGTGTGTGTGTGTGTGTGTACTTGTACAACTATCTTTGTGAGGACCAGTTTGAGTTTTAGACCATTGGAGTGAGGACAAAGAGAGTAAAGTGAGGACATTTTGGCCGGTCCTCACTTTCTGAAACCCCTTTAAAGGCCTGTTTGAGGGTCAAGACTTGGTTTTAGGGATAAGGTTATAATTAGGATAAGGGTAGGTTTAGGGTAAGGGTTTGGGTTAGGCACTTAGTTGTGATGGGTAAGGTTAGGGTAAGCGGCTAGAGATTGCATTGTGTCAATGAATGTCCTCATAAAGATAGATGTACAAGAATGTGTGTGTGTGTGTGTGTGTGTGTGTGTGTGTGTGTGTGTGTGTGTGTGTGTGTGTGTGTGTCTGTGTGTATGTGTGGCAGAAGTGTTCTCTTTGTAAATGAGTTGAGTTTAAGCTAAAGCAGGTATGAAACTTGGAAAGATGCTTTGCTTGTTTCTCTGGACCCCTCTCCTCATTGCCTGTTTTAATCTGACTAAATACGATAACCTGCTCTTCATAAAAAATGGATGCTACTTCATTCAATGGGACCACCGGGGGCCCCAGGAGGCCCCATAAGCGAGGAGGTTGAGGGGTCTGCTCGCCAAAATCACCGGGCGTAATTAATTTCCCCATAAATGAAATTTGGTTAAAAAGAAAAAAAAGAAACCAAAGTGGGTGGTGGTGGGGCAGAGCGACGGAGCAAGGGGGAGCAGAGACGCTCTTGCCCAATCATGTGGGAGAGTTTGTCAAGCAGGAGATTGCAGTCTAAAATATTTATCAGCCTCCCTCCACCAAGAATGAGTGAGCCAGCTCCAAGAAGGGACACGACCTCTCAATATTTCATGAGCCAGTCCTGGCCCAGACATGGGGCCCGCAACTGGGCTGCCTTCCCCTTTAACGCTACATGCATCAGCCGTCCCTTTAATGGACCCAGAGGTTGGGGCTGGCATAGGGTAGGATAGGGTATGTATTTTGATGGGGGGGTTGGTTAGGTAAATAGAGGAGTGGGTATCCAGGCAAAACATGACCTTTAAAACTACACACAAAAGAAGAAGATAACAATGACCTCTTGCCTGCTTTAAATGTTAGTTGGGATAGAATTAGAATGAATTGAAACTCGATTGAAAATGATTTTCCCAATATACACTTAATATTGGTTGTTTCAGACCTGTGCCTGCACAATCCCCAGCCCGTATGCAACAATAATGCAGACTAGTGTAGGAATTCACCCTGAACTTGAGCTCTGGCCTGCTGTAAAGCACCCACTCAATCTTGGCTGTGGTCAGAGGAAACCCCGTGTTTAAGAATACAACAGATCACATGAAGGATAAGATACACCGTCTGCTGTGGGGACAAATGAACACATACTTAGCCCATGGCTTCATAAATACAAAATATCTGGTAACATTTTATTTTGATGGTCCCTTTTGAACTTGCAACTAACTCTCACTAGAGTATTAGACTGTCTGCTTAATATCTGCTAACTCTTTATTGTGATTGTCCTCCAACAGACATTCTACTGACAATAAGTAACTTTGCAAGTACATGTCAACTTATTAAAACCCTAAACCTATCAGTCTGCTAATACTCTACTAACACTCTAATAAGAGCAAACATGTAGGTGCAATGTTACTTATAGTCAACAGAATGTGCTAAAGGGACCATCAAAATATCTCATTCAACTCTGAAATATCCATGGCAGACTAGAAAGGAAAAATATCTGCAAATGAATTGCAGATATTAAATAAAAAAAATGGATAAAGGATTGAAGGTTCAGTTTCAAGCAAAGTGTGATAGTGCATGTCTGTATGATTACCATTGGTTGTGCTCCAAAAGAGGTGCTAACATATTTAACCTCAGTTCTTTTACCTTCCTAACTGCCTTAAATCTATCCTGACATTGACATACAAGAGATCAAGGCATGAAAGGTTTTACTTATGAAAGCTACCCGGGACCAATGGCATGAACAAAAAGTTCATGCTGGGCAAATCGAAAGAAACAGATGTGCAATTAAACTCAAAAGCTTCCTGGTGATCACTTGCATGTGGGAGGTTGAGTATTTGCATATCCCCAAAACCACATTTGAATGATTGTTGATTTTACATCTGACATACTACAGTGATAGAGCAGTGCTACTGATCCACGCTCATATTTGAAATTAAGTACTTGTGGCATGTTGATGGCAACAGACCAAGTTGATGAAGAATATTGCCTCTTATCCTCACTCAGCTCAAACTGTGCGGTCTATTGGGTGGTGCAACAAATTCAGCAGTATCTCTTTAGGATGCAATTCTGGCCATTTAGTTTTTTTTTTTTAAACAAGTTATTTTAACGTTTAATATCTAGCCTATCATTACAGGTAAATAAATAAGGGTAACATTCAGGGCATGACAGTCCTTGCCAACAAGAAGATCATTGCCGTTTGCTTTGGAGTGTCGCACCTTGAGCACCACTGGGTGCTAGTGTTTGACCTTTGACCTTTCAGAGCATTGCATGTGCCTGGACCGCTCAATAATTGATGTGTGTGCATCATCCTGCCATGGGAGTTGGGCCACACCCCCTGTAGGCCTGGTTTCACACGCACACTAGTATTGATTTTGTTAACTGAGACAATTCAGCCAAGTGAGGAGCATAAACACTGCCCACTTTCTTCAATATCAGTTGGATGGTTCATTTTTGAGCATCCTTCTTTTTATTTTAAATACAGCAGACAGAGAAACATGAGATCTGTTTGCAACATACCTTTTCTAAATGCCGTGGGTGTACTGGCTTTACATGTTTCTATTCCCAAAGTACCTACCTAGTCAGTAGAGATACACCGTTCGACTGGCCATAAATTGGAACCGGTTTTTAGTTTTTTTTGGGCCGATCTCTGTTCTGAACTTTCACACAAACTGCATTGCACTCATTTCCCAAAATGTAATTTGGGTGGAAATATTACAAAGTCTGTAAACAGGACGTTAACACAGGCCAGAGACGGGACATGCTGAAGACGATGGCAAAGAGGAGAGCAGGGACGCACCAGCAGAGAAAATACAGTACCAGGCACAACAAACTCACTGTTTGCAGTGCACGAAATATAGGAAGTAAAATATTCATTTTTAATTGGTGTTGGGGTTAAATGTATCTCTGAAAGCAAATGTCTTCAGAAAAGTTTTGATGACATTTTGTTTTCCTCTTACCTTAGCTTTGATCTAATTTATAATATTACCGCCCCTTAATCTGCACGTTTCCACCCACAGCACCGCCATTTGATTTTCACAAGCGACAACAGTGTAACCAGTTCTAACGCAATGGCAAAAGTTCGAGCAAAGCATGCAAACTGTTCTGTTGTTGGCTGCACAGACGAGCACTGAACACTATTTGACCAAAAAGTGACACAGCTGTCTTATAAAGACCTAAGGGAACTGTGTCAACTTGTGTAAAAGTTAACCATGACGGTACATGCAAGTCGAATAGAATCAGATGTATCAATGTACAACTACATAAATGTATCCACTAACCATTCAGAAACGTCCAGGTGCGTCTAAAAGTTGAGGAATCTTTTTGTCAAGTCTGCAGCCTGCGTTGAGTAAGATGTATTGTCGCTGCATATTCTACGTGCACGGTTAAATTGACTGATCGGAAAGACTTTTGATCAACGGCCTGGGATGAAAACTATTCCAATGCAATATAGTATTGCGATCCGTGGGCTTGCGAAAAAGATCAGTTTTTATGGTTGTGCCATTTTTGTATACCTGAATGTCCAGGAAACTGATGCGATGTTTATTATATTCCAAAGTAAATTTCAAATGTTCATTACAAGAGTTAAGATACTCATGGAAGCCCATTAATTCTAATCTAATGTGCAGTCAATAATCAGAAAAATATCATCGATAAACCGCTTGTAGAATAAGATCTTAGAATAGAATGGATTTCTCTGATGCAGCACAAATTGGTTTTCAATGAGACCCATAAATGAGCAGGCATAGTTAGGAGCCATTTTACTTCCCATGGCAGTACCTTTCTTTTGTATATAGAACTCATCTTGAAAACGAAAAAAGTTATTGGTTAGAACTATATTAGCCAAGTCTAATATGCACTCAGTGCTGGGGTTTGGCTCAACCCGATTTAAAGAGAGAAAATACTGGAGTGCTTCAAGGCCACCGTCATGTGGAATATTTGTGTACAAACTCTGAACATCAAAAGTAGCCAACAGCAAGTTGTCCGAGGTAACATCAAAGGTTTTCAGTGAATTGATAAAGTCGATAGAGTCACGTATATAAGAAGGGAGGGTAACCACTTCTGATTTCATAGTCAACGAAAGCAGATATATTTTCTGTTAGGCTACCAATCCCACTGGCAATAGGTCTTCCTTTCAGAGGGATATCGAAGCCCTTGTGTATTTTAGGGAGAGTGTAAATTACAGGGATCACTGGATTTTCAACCTTAAGAAACTCAAAGGCATTTTTATCAAACTCGCCATTGTTGAAGTGATGTTCTACCCAGATCTTCAACCTGTTAGTAGGATCAGAGGATAATTTCTCATAGAATGTCAAATCACTTAATTGTCTTTTAATTTCATTTTCATAATCCACAACATTTTGCAAAACAACAGCTCCCCCCTTATCAGCAGGCCGTACCACAATCCTATTATCCTTACTCAAATCCATTACAGCTCCTCTTTAGACAGATTATTGTACACTTTATAGGCTATCCTTTTTTCTTTTTTAGTAGACCCTTTACATCATTCTCAACTAAACCGCAGTACGTGTCAAGAGAGGCATTGCGGTGCTTGGGAGGAATGAATGTAGACCTTTTCTTGAAGCGACTATAGGCCGAGTCACTAGGGGCAGAGGTGGCAGACGAGTGGACTTGGTCCAAAGAAGAAACACTCCTAGTTAGACTGTTTCTCATATCAGAATGGAAAAACTCCCTCAATCTCAGATTTCAAAAAAACTTCTGGAAATCAATAATAGTCTCAAAGTCATTAGTGTGGGTGGTTGGAACAAAACTCAGTCCTTTACTTGTCTTAACAGACAACGTTTTTTCAGAAAGATTAATTACCGTACTCTCCTGCTGGTCTGGATGCGGGGCTGCCTGCGTCCTTTATCGCTGACTTCTTCGACATCGTTTTTGCTTGGAAAGCTTGCTCTCCGCCAGCGATGTGGATTTTGAGGTCTTCTTCCATGAGTGTCTTAACTCTTGTAATGAACATTTGAAATTTACTTTGGAATATGATAAACATCGCATCAGTTTCCTGGACATTCAGGTATACAAAGATGGCACGACCATAAAAACTGATCTTTTTCGCAAGCCCACGGATCGCAAAACTATATTGCATGGGGATAGTTTTCATCCCAGGCCGTTGATCAAAAGTCTTCCGATCAGTCAATTTAACCATGTATGTAGAATATGCAGCGACAATACATTTTACTCAACGCAGGCTGCAGACTTGACAAAAAGATTCCTCAATAGAGGTTATAAAAAAGATTGGGTTGATTCGGCCAAAAAACGTTTTGATCAGATAACACAAGATGAGTGTCTTCGATCAAATAAGCGCCCTAAAAATCCAAACAACTCCCCTTTATGTTGCGTAAAATATTCCCCACTTGTGTCAGAATTTAGAAAATCTGTTTACAAACATTGGCACATTATTGATTAGGACCCTAAACTAATCAGAGTTTTTCCAGAAAAACCGAAGCTTATTTTTAAGCGTGCCCCTAACTTAAAAGACCACCTAGTTAAAAATGATATACGTCCGCAACTCACAACGTCCTTTCTTAGTATGCCAGACGGTAACTATAGATGTGGCAGTTGTGGCCAATGCTCATACACACATACTGTAAATGCAAAAAAAAATATCATCCACAAACTGGCAAGACATTATCCATTCGCAGTGTCATTACATGTAGCACAACATATGTTATTTATTTAATTCGCTGCCCTTGTGGCTTAGCATATGTGGGCAAAACAACGAGAGCACTACGGACCAGATGTACCATTAGAACAGGGGATGAGCGCAGTCCTGTCGCAGCTCATTTTAGATTAGCCGGGCATAATGTCAGCGCCCTCAGATATACAGTATCGGGGTGGAGCGGGTCAACAAACCGTCTAGAGGTTTGATAAATGATAAAAGGCTTCTGCAAAGGGAAACTTTTTGGATTCATTATTTAAATACAATGTCTCCCCATGGTCTTAATGAAGAATTTGATACAAAACCATTCTCATAAATATATATATATATATATATATATATATATATATATTGTAAGAAATTGTCTGTTTCTATGCTGACTACATTGCAGCAGGTTTTATGTGGGGTAATGTTCTTTAATTGTTTGGGGTTGGCTTGTATATATGGAATTGTTTCTTCCACTGATTGTTTTTCTTTTTACTTTTTTTTTTTATGTTTTCTGTGGATAGCTATATGTTATGTACTCTTTTGGGGATATTAAAATTGAAAAAGCCCCCTTTAGAGATTTATAAGTTTGTAAAAAAAAAAAAAAAACCTGTATGTAAGTGTTCTCTTAATTGAGTAATGTGTGGGGCTATTAGGCTTTTTTAGACCTAATCAAACTAATTTAAATCACATGGTGGGTCAGTTGATTGTAAGGCCTATATATATATATATCCCTTCATCATTTGCACCTGGCAAATACGCCATTATAATAGCAAGCCGCCATGGAACAAGCGCCTGCTTTTAAAGAGAATGTGAGATGACGCTCTGATTGGTTTAATTCATGTTACGCCCTAACCACACCTATGAGTAATGTAGCTACTTCAGACCAACCCATTTTACTTGCGTTTCGCGTTTGATACTTGCATTTCAGATCGTTAAAATAGGGCCCTAAGAGTCTCTCGGTAAGGCTGCTCTCCACTACCGGTAGTTATTTCTGAGATGTTGGATGAGTGACATTATTCACGTGTTTGTTATTGCCGGAGTGTCCGAATCGGCTCTCTTCTGATCAGGGCAGGGAGCAGAAGCTCATTTGCATTTCAAGGGACAAACACATTTTTGCTTACATCCAAAAAGGGGCAAATTTGACACGCTATAATAAATGCTGGAATTTCACAGACACATTCTGGGGACGCCATAGATTTATATTACATCTTGTGAAAATGGGCATAATATGTCACCTTTAAAGTCAGACCATTCTGTTTTTGCTTTAAATCATGAAATTATGATTGCTAGTTATGCAATTATGATTGCTAAATTATGATTGCTAGATTGTTAAATTATGAGCTGCTAGTACTACCAGCATTTGTTTGTTTCTAGGCGTTGGTGTTGTTTTGCTTAAAGTATTGCGTCATTAGCATGCTGCATAACAACATGCTGATTACAAACTTGAATCAATTCTGTTTGCTGTGTGGAGTTGCTACCTATGTAGAGAGTTTCAAATGGTTATGTTTTTCAGTAAAATTTCATGGGTAAACGAGGTCTATTGTCAATAGTGCAGTGATGCATGAAGTCACTTTTGATCCAAGCAGCTTTCTGTTGGGAAGTGCAGAGAATTCGCAAGACCAACTTGAACACAAGCTAAATCTGCATGGAGAACTTTTTTGCCTTTCCAATTGCACACAAAATTTCTGCTGAACAACGGTAAGTGTGACCGCACCTTTATTATAGCTTGACTAATGGAGTATGTCAGTTATTTTGGTCAAATGTGTAATTGTGTGACTTTAGATAACGTTGATAAGTAATCATATCATGCTATAGTGTGATTATCAGTGTTTATGTCTTGTCTATTTATTATTATTTATAGGTTATCCATACATTAACACTAATGGAAATTATTTTCTATCCAACAGGAAGCGGTGTTTCAGGATGAGTGGTTAAATCTTCAGTGCATTGCATGAGATATTATTTTTTGCTTGAGGTATTCGTAGAAAAACTTCACATTTTGTTATCTACGTACAGGCTCTGGTTCAGATGTTTTTCTGGGTCAGTTCTGGCCCCATTGGTAAGACTGACCCCATCTTGTCCTCATGAGATCCCCTCCCTGTCCGCCCCAGGTGCCCCTGGCATAGTCTTCACTCAGTTTTGTCCGTTAAGTACCACCTCAAATATTGATGAGTCTGTGTAGGTCAGGAGGTGGTGCATGCATGAAGTTACTGTTGACCACTGAGGTTTAGCTAACCCCCTCTGAAAGTGCCCATCTACAGAATGTTCAGCTTCAGAAGCCTCTGAGGAGAATGTACTGGAGGTCTCCATAAAGCTGATGTTTTAACAGTAGCCATTAGGGGTGTAACGGTACATGTATTTGTACAGAAAATTTTTGGTATGAGCCTTTCGATTCGGTACCCATGTATACCAAACAAATACAGTGTTGTTTTAACCACTTCATGTTCAGTCTGTCTCAGTGTGCGGAACATAATTTCAAACTGAAAAACGACGAAGGACACGGAGTGAGCTGCTGCCGGAAAAGTTATCTTAAACATGGGATGTGCTTTATATGAAGCAATGCAATTCATAAACCCTTTAAATCATAAATTTAAAGACAGGCATAGTTTTTTTTTTTGTCCCTGATGTACCGAAAACATACCAAACCGTGACTTCAGAACCGAGGTACATACTGTACCAAATCGTAATTTTTTTGTCCCGGTACACCCCTTCATGCCCTTCTTTTTCGTAGTTTTTTGGAAATAGGAGTAGTTTAAATTGTTACAATTAAACTTTTGGTCAAACTTTAGATTAGAGTCCAATTCTCACTATTAACTAATTATTAACTATGACCTTTGCCTCAGTAAACGCCTAATTACTGCTTATTAATAGTTAGTAAGGTAGTTATTAAGTTTAGGTATTGTGTAAGATTAAGGGATGTAGAATATGATCATGCAGAATGAGGCATTAATATATGCTTTATAAGTACTAATATATCCAAGTTATATGCATTATAATAACTGTCCATAACTAGTAAATTGTCCATTAGTGAGAATTGGACCCTTACCTAATTGGAACTTGTTACCTAAATTCTTTGTATATCAAAATTGTATCTGTTTTCAGATCAGTAAGGGTAATGGGGTAATTAATATATATAAAAAAAATCTTCTTTATTTCTTTCTTTCATACATTTGAAAATTTTCATGACGGTGAGTCTGAACTTAGGTATTTGGTAAGATATTATCAGACTGTAATGATGGTGTGTAAACATAATGTAACATATGTTGGTGCACCATTTAATATAGTGCAGATTTGCAAACTATGAATCAAACGTTACGTATGCATAATTTTGTTTATCTTTCTGGACATCTCTTACCTGTCTGTGAGATAAAGATCTGTTTCTGCCACTGAAATGCAAATGGTATGGTTACTGCTGATTAAGTTTTATCTTGGTTAGTTTTTACCCTGCCTGAGGTTAACACTTTCACACAAACTATCACACAAACAGCAGAACCTCATTGTCTATTGGCATGTTTCGAACCCAGTGTGGTGAAAGTGAGAAGTTGTGGGGGAGGAAGCACCTTGTAACCATGATCTGACTCGCGCGTGTTTGTGTTTAAAATTCAGAACTCTGCTGATTGACAGAGCCTTGCGTGTGGCTATTAAAGAGGATTCGAGCAGCCACTCGACGGAGTGTGAAATTACACCTGTTCGCTGTTTGCACACACTCTCATATCTGCATGAGCCCAAAATCACCATCAGAATTATATTCAAATACCTCCATGAGACAGCCAGTGACATGTGAAGGTCAGGTTAGAAATGTTTGTTTGGGTTGTCAGTTGTCTCATTACAAATTGGATATTTAATCCCATGTTCAACTTTTTAAGATATATTTATGTTTAAGTAAAAGTAGGACTAGGACTTTTTACACTGACATGGGAAATGGTAAGTAAATAAACCAATGCTACTGTATCTCACGACCAATTCGTACAAGGTAGCTAATCTGTAAACCAAAGTGATGGGTAGGTTTAGGGGCTGGATTAGGGGTAGGTCATTCGTACGAATTCATACGAATTAGGCAACTCGTAAAATATGTACGATTTAGCAAAAATCAGGTTGAAATAAACATGAAAGAGAGTACAACATTTAAACAGAAGAGCACAGAAAGTAATGTTTGCATAGGCTAGGATGGAGGGATAGATAGATAGATAGATAGATAGATAGATAGATAGATAGATAGATAGATAGATAGATAGATAGATAGATAGATAGATAGATTGAATTTGTGTCCTCCTTTTCCAACCCGATTGATCTACCCGTTCTCATGCGATTACGTTATCCAAACCATCTGCACACACTGTCTTCCTCAGTGCATAGACGTGGATGAGCCGGGCTGCTCGACTCTTGCGTGTTTTTACTTTAATTTGTCTGTGCTGTTTGTTGAGTGGTCCAGTGGAGCGCGTGGTGACAGATGATGTGAATTATTGATTGCAGCCTTCCTGTAGCTGAGTGTAGCAGGCCTTGTTCTCCTCCTATCCCCACCCATCAGCCTCTCTCCAGCAGCACCACTCTACTCCGCCTGCCCTTTGCTCCTTCACCACCTGCAGACTGAGCACTCACTGAGCGCCCTGGGCTTCAGAGAGAGAAAAGATAGATGTTCACTTTGGCTCCAGTTCTGTTCACCAGATCCATGCCTTAACATTCAATTCAGGCGGATCTCTGCACCCTGCCCTACAGCTGTTCACAATAACCCTTCAAAAATGGCATAATTGTTGCAGTAGTATTTATTTATAGTGAAATTGGTACAAAAGTTGGAAATTGTAGAGAATCTTGATTTTAGGGGACTTGTTAGATACAAGGTGTTAAATACAAAAATACAATTAAGAGTTTTTGTTTCATGTTTGTTTTTAAGTATCCTCTGATACTTCTCCACAGCATGGACCCCACAAGGTACGGTAGATATTCCTTAGTTGCCCATGTTGATGTAATGGCATCAGGCAGTTGCTTCAGATTTGTCAACTTCAGGTTCATGTTATGACTCTTCCATTCCACCACATCTCAAATGTGTTTTGTTGGATTGAGATTTTGTGACAGGAAGCCAACAGAGTGCCCCGAACTCTTGTTTATGGCTTATAAATGAACCGGCTTGAGGTGATGTATGTTTTGTGACATGGGATGTTATCCCACTAGAAGTAACCTTTAGAAAATGTGGTCATAAAGGGATGCAAACCACCAACAACCAGCAGAAGGAATTCCCCCAACATCAGTCCTGCTAACCATAGACGTTGAAACAAGGTGGGATGGATCTATGGATTCAGGTTGGTAATGCCAATATCTTCCCCTACCATCTGTATGTCAGAATAAATCAAGAATCATCAGTCCGCATGTAATAATCTTCAGGTTGTCTGCAGTCCAGTTTTGGTCAGCCTGATGTGTCCAGGTTAGGTTTAGTTTCCTGTTCTAGGGCTGACAGGAGTTGAAGCTGGTGTGGATTTCTGTTGCTGTTGCCTATACATTTCAAAGTTTGACATGTTGTGGGTTCAGATATGTTCTGCTGTTTGTCTGGTACTGTTGTCTTCCTGTCAACCCAAGCCAACCTAGCCATTGTCCTCTAACCTCTCTTACTAATTGACAAGGTGTTTTCACCCACAGAACTGCTGGGTTTAGCTTCAACCTGTTCCAACACACTAGCCTGTAATTTTGAGGTAATCCTGAAGACCTTGATTAGCTGGATCACTGGTGTTTAATTAGGGTCGGAGCACCCCGGCTCTGAGAGCCTTGCAAATCCCGAAAGGCAGGCAGTTTCTCTGATCTAATACTCTAAGGCCATGTTCAGACTGCCAGCAAAAGACGTTTTTTTTTTTGCATATCCAGATTTTATCCAGATGGGTTTTTGAAAGCCTGGACAGCAAAAAACACATGGAATCAGATTTGTTTCAAGTCTGATTCAAACCACATTTGACTGGCTGCTCAAATCGGACTTCAAATTGTCCGATTACTTTTGAGTAACTCTTAACACGACACACACAACGATACCCGGTGATGGAAATGCTGGAAGTATTCAAACAGAATTCAAATGGTTTTTGAACAGTATTCAAAAAGATTTGCTGTGACTACAGCATAGAACATCACAATATATACCAGTCTCCAGTTCCAGTCGAGATGATGCACCTCCATTTTTCATGTATATGTTTTGACAGCCTTGTCACATACGTGGGTATGATTACGTTGTTACCAAAGCAACCCAAGCAGATAGGTTGATTTATGTCTGGACACACAAATCTTATTTGATCACTTGCAGTTAATAGTGCAGACAGTCTGAAAAGAAAAGAAATCCGATTTGCCTCACTTGGATCACATGTATTTACTATTCTGTTGTTTGGTTTGAACAACAACTGAACCTCTAGAACACGTCTGGATGTTTTTATATGGTACACTGAGTTGTGGTTTAACTTTAGATATTTACTTAGTTTATCCAGTTTTGACTGTCAACAAACTCTTGCACACTTTGTAGCTTGCTCTTGCCAAGAACACTCTTTCTTAGAAAGGAAAAGCCTGACGTGAAGCGACCATCTGCTTCCAAAACAATCCAATATGTTTTGTTTTAAATGCCATTTAGCGATGGGTAAATCTCAAATTGATTATACAACAATAATAGACTGGTGTGGATTTTTCTTTTTTTATATCGGTGCGCCAGTCTTCAGGAATGGTTATACTGGGTGTATCTTAGTTCCATAGTGCCTCTAGGTCCCTTGAAGTTAACCAAACCATTGTGACAGATTTAATGGCTTTGCATTACAGCTTAGATCCCAGTTCAGAGCACTATATCAGTCCAGTTCATTACCTAAACCCAGCATTTCATTAGTTGTACATCTCTGTAGAGTCCCATGGTGAATTCTCAACTTGGAAACAGAGTACAGTTTGTTTTTTTTTAGAGCATTTTAGCGTGTCTTGCACTGCACAGGCTCTTTTGTTGGAATGCTAAAGCTTTGCTTCTGAATATAACCTCAAGCCCTGACTTAGCCACTGTCTAGGCCATTAGCAGGGACTGTTGCATATTTTTATATAGCATGGTACCGCTGCTGTCACATGTGTCAGGAGCCACTTTTGGCCTGATGGATTGGTGCAATGGAGATACCATGAGTCGAGGTGATGGCATCCGTAGTAGCAGGCGGGGGAAAAAAAGAAACAATTACCTTGCTGCAAAAACGTAAAAACCTCATCAATATTTCAGCTTGCTTCTCATTGTACAAGACTGTTGTTCCTCTTCGCTGGCTGAAAATACTTTCTTCCCAGGCTGCTCTTTACCTGGAGAGTCTCCAGCTGCCGTGGCACAGCCGACTCTAGACAAGAGGGCAGGGGAGTGAAAAGTGGTCATACTCATTGAGTAGTTTCTCCTCATAGCACCCCCATCTCCTCTGCCCAGGTCCCCATCACACCACCAACATCTCAGGAAAGCTCCTTATTTTGGTGATGATTAGCTTATTACTAATTCATGAGGCCATTCAGCTGTATGGTTGCCCCTTCCTCTCATCAGACCTCTTCTACCCATTCCTCCCCACCTTGGTCAAACCATCTAGTAACCCGTCCCACACACACACACACACACACACACACACACACACACACACACACACACACACACACACACACACACACACACACACACACACACACACACACACACACACACACACACACACACACACAAACACACACTTCCACCTTTTTGGGCTCTGAAGCACATTGATTTCTCCATTAAGCAGCACTCCAAAGCCACTCCGTCCCCCCATGGATTCTGGTCTCCCTTCCTTCTCTTTGACTCACCCTCGGCCAGTCATCTGGGAACAGCTGAGAGACAAAATTGCTGTCAACACTCTGATTCACATCACATCTCCAAGTGCTCCACAAATGATCCATGCAAAGCACTATAGACATGGAATGGAGACTGTCTATCCATAGTGCCTCCTGCTGGAAGGATGTGAAACTACTTAGTAGGCTGGGTTTCTTCTGCTTATGGGAATGTCACTAGAAGAGGTACACCAAGATGTGTTGGAGCAGGGTTGGAGCTAAAATTGACAGGAGCAGGTTTTAACACCCCTAAACTAGATAATACAGCAATAGTTTATATTACATGACTAATATGTGTTGGGACATTGTTTGTAGCGGACTGTGATGTGCAACAGATTTTTTTCAGATTCAATCAATCCCTTTTTTATTGTGTTTATATTAGGCCATGTGTGGGGAGAGCTGTGTGAATGAAATTGCTGAATTTGGAATAAACCGTGCTATGCATTTTCTTTCGGGCGAGTGAAACCCAGGGCCACAGGCTTGATGGATTTTTGCTGAAGTGTGTTTCAACATGTTGAACCTGTGGGCCTGCTGTATTGTATCGGAGCACAGCTCTAATGGTGGCAAAGGCAAAGTGCAATGCTGCATCTAGGAAAATCAATATGGATCTGCCATGGGTTTAGGTTAGAAAAAAAAATTCTCAGATATGCATCCTGATGAAATATTATTTCTCCTCCCTCCTCTTTTTTTCCCTGTTAGAGTGATCATAAAAAACGTGTGCCCTCTTTATAGTATCGATCAGTCAATAAATGACTTCTCCGACCAAATGGTGAGTACATTATCAGGTCATAAGTACACCTTAGCAGAAAAAAAAGCACAATTTGCCAAACAATTTTTTCTTTTGTTTTGTTTAAAATACATTTACAACACTATTATTTGTTATATTGCCATTTACAAAGTTAATTACAAAATTACAAAGAACTAGTTAACACTGATGCAAAGGTTTCTAATTCATCAGCTGAGGGATGGTACATTTTACATCTTTCTCTTTTCTGACTGCCACAATCAACCTCTATATTTTATTTTGCTTTTAGAGCTAATGAGGACGCAGAAATCATATTTGCTGACGTCTCCCTTTTACCACTAGTTGACCGAACTATGATGAAATGTGAAAAAGGTCTGTTCTAAGTGCCTCGCTCTAAGTGCCACAACAAATAGCTTAGCTCTTAGACATTCATACTGTTGGTTTGATTGTTTTTCAGAGTAAATGATGTGGAAACCACGACTAATGTGAGTAAATAAGGCAACATCCAATTTATTTCCAGCCATTTCACATATCATTGATCCTTCCTTGGATGTACATTCATTAACATGCATAATTAAATTTTCTCCAGAATATAACACCACTCAAGGGGATATGATTTGAAGGCAAGTTATTGAGTAATGTGCAACTGATCGTGAGGTCATCATGAGCTATGATTGAGAGTTTCAGGTAAGCTAAAGGACACTTTACTCCAACTGAGACCCCTGGACGTCTCATTTTCCAGGGTTGAGTTAGTGGTTGAGTAGGAGGAGGTTGTGTTCTACTTTGAGGAGGTGCTTATTTACATGGCTGACACACTGGGATCACCTTCAAAGCAGCTCGTAATGAGACGGGACGAGTGAGGAGGGAGGCCTGCCGCTGCATGTGGTGCAGGGGACGACCGGGGAATGCACTGAATTATAAATGAGTCTTCTGCACAAGAAATGTGACAGTTAGCTTTAATTCCCCGTTTAGCCGGAATAGGCTTAGACAAGACTGTGCTAACTAATCAATAGAGCCCCTGCCGCAAATGTTCTCGCTGCTCCTCTACTCCTCAAGCAGGCCAAGACTCAAATGCCTTGAACTCTACTCTGCTCTGATTCGTCTTCGTGTTACGCTGTATGAACATGGCTTTTACGTATTTTTAGATGTGAAGTTTAAGAGGTAAGCACTCCACACCATAAATATGGATTTTCCAGATCACATCACCTTGAAGGAGCTTGCACTGAAACTGAACTTTAGCCAGTCCTTTAGCCAGTCGGTGTATGGAAATGCAAATAAGATGATCAAGAGCATTAATGAGTGAAATTAGACATAAAGATACCTACATTTCCCAAATTTCTGCAGATATACTGTACTGGAATCAAAGTCCCTTAATGACATGTGAGTCATTAAGGTAGCCATCTTGTAATGCCCCATGGCAGCTATTTCTTATATGGACAATATACCGCAGAACCTGATTTCACACAACATCTTCCTGGGTCAACATCTTTGTTGATCCTGGAACTCTATTCCAATCAACCAATCAGATTTGAGGGACAGTTTACAGTTTGTCAAGTTTAGGCTTACAACCAGGGCTAGGTGCTTTTACATCAGTGTTATTCACCTATCGTTTCCCTCTGAATTTAGGGATAACTTATGGGGTTAGGTTTAGGGATAGGGTTAGGACAAGAACATGTCTAACTTGGCAAAATCAGGACGTGCCAATATAATACAGCTCCTATCCTTTCATATTGGAAAGACCAAAATCTCCAAAATAGTTAGTCTGTTTGCAGCCAAGTCTTTAGCAATTTTCGAGAAATCTTCATTGCATCTTTTTCATCAACACTTGACCCATTAATACAAACACTTACCATTCTATTGTATTCTATATATTTATTTATGCTTTTTTGCTTATTACAGCACTTGCATATTGTTGCCATATTATTGGTTTGATTGCTTCTATTGCTCTCCTAATTTGTAGGTCACTTTGGATAAAAGCATCTGCTAATATAATAAATGTTGCTTTTTTCTCATTCATTTTTCTACAAGTATTCCATCTCCCCCTTATATTTTCTTTGTTCATTGTAAAATGTGATCAGTAAGGCAAAGACAGACATAAGGTATGTGAATGTTATTTATAATTCTGTTGAAGAGTGCATACATTTTTCACAATGTGGAGAGAGACCAGGGAGTGTTACAAACATGCTGCATTTACATAATAGTTCTGTACATAAGAGCTTGCCCTTGTTTCTACGTGTGTACAGACAAATAGTGCAGTAAAACTGATACAAAACCATTTTAAAATCTTTTAAAGCAACAACAAAATGTTTTATTAAAAAGAAAAAGAAAAGCGGATTCATGTCAGTAGACAACAAAGAATAAGGTTAATACTGAACTAATATCCACAAACAAATACATTACATGGCATTAGAACATGAAAAGTGAAAATTTTACTAGTGTCTGGTAGATAGACCTGGCTGTATTGCATAAAATTAGGTTCAGATCACTTGTTTTGGCCAAGATCTGCCAACTTAGACAGGAATAGAAGACTTGTTTGACAAATTTATTTATTTATCTGTTTGTTTGTGTGTTTTATTTTTAATGGTACAATACTGGAACTGCACATAAATATGGTACTGCAGTTTCTTCAAATGATTGTTCTGGGAAAAAATAAGAAATTATGCATAGTCTGTTTGATAAGAATTTCTGTCTGTCCAGAAGTAAGTACAGATTATTTCACAGACAAAACTCTGTCATAACTGGTATATCCAGTTCTTGAAATCTAATTAACTTTTTGTGAAGTGCCTCAAACAAAATTCTTTTAAAGATTAATGGCACTAACCTGGCCAACTTTAGCAAATCCAATACTAAGATTTTATTTGATCATCTTGGAACCTTGTTAAAGGGATACTCCACTTTTTTGGGAAATAGGCTCATTTTACAACTCCCCCAGAGTTAAACAGTTGAGTCTTACCGTTTTCGAATCCATTCAGCCGATCTCCGGGTCTGGCGGCACCACTTTTAGCATAGCTTAGCATAGATCATTGAATCGGACAGGACCATTAGCATCTCTCTCAAAAAAATGACCAAAGAGTTTAGATATTTTTCCTATTTAAAACTTGACTCTTCTGTAGTTACATTGTGTACTAAGACCGACGGAAAATGAAAAGTTGCGATTTTCTAGGCTGATATGGCTAGGAACTATACTCTCATTCCTGCGTAATAATCAAGAAACTTTGCTGCCGTACCATGAGTCCAGCAGGTGTAATGATATGACGCAGCGCCTGAAAATAGTCCCCAGCTCGGTAACTTCCAACGTGACCGGGACTAAGTTTGTCTAACCTATTAGACCTATTTTCAGGCGCCTAGCCATATAAGCCTAGAAAATCGCAACTTTACATTTTCCGTCGGTCTTACGATGTAACTACAGAAGAGTCAAGTTTTAAATAGGAAAAATATCGAAACTCTTTGGTCATTTTTTTGAGAGAGATGCTAATGGTCCTGTCCGATTCAATGATCTATGCTAAGCTATGCTAAAAGTGGTACCGCCAGACCCGGAGATCGGCTGAATGGATTCGAAAACGGTAAAACTCAACTGTTTAACTCTGGGGGAGTTGTAAAATGAGCCTATTTCCAAAAAAAAGTGGAGTATCCCTTTAACAGTTTCCAAGCAGACTGTGAGAAAAAAACACAAAACACACAAAAAAACATGTGTTCCAAATTTACAGCTGGAAGTTGTGCATCACACACAGTAGTGTGGGTGGTCCCATCTTAAGGCAGGGACTAGATAATTTTACAAACTTTTCATCTCAGTAGAGGTTAAAATGTTTTGTGAAATTCACTTTTTGGCCATTTAATTAAATACAATTGTTTTTAAATGGAACGACATCTTGATAATTGTTCTGATTCTTTCTAGAACATCTTGAAATCAGGTCTATTTTAGTAAGGTGTAAAGGGGCCAAACATCCTTCATAGTGAAACATGCAAAAGCTTTTCTCTGACCTTGGCTCATCAGTTGGGGCTGTGGGTTGTGTAGATGCAGTGGAGGGAAAAACTTTATCAAATCTCCAATGACTTTTGTGAAATTCAAATGCGCTCCTACAAGCACAAGATATGAAGCAGACTGGCATTCGCAGAGATGAGTGATACGGCACCCAGCGCTCTGACAGGACGGCGATCGATCCCTGCAAACCTTGTCTTTATAAAAGGCATGCGAAGATAAAGGGAAAAAAGCTCTAATAAACATCTCTTTAACTTGGCTTGCTTACAACAAAGCTATCCTTTCTGTCAGCCAGAGCTGCCTTAGAAAAAAGGATGCACATGTGATCAATTATGGATGCGCTGTCTCCTACCCCTGGAGTTGGCGAACACATTAGGTAATGCAGGAGCTCAATTTAACTAGATGGGCTTGTTAATGTGTCCCGCTGGGAAAGGCCTCCGGTTCCTTTGAGTTTCCTCTTGAGCAGGGAGGGAAAATAATGTTTGGAGATGGTAGATGAGAGAACGCTTGGAGTTGGCGCAGCGTCCCAAAGAGAGGGCCACCCCTTCCATGCTCGAGTCAAGGACACACGATGTGGGCGTTGGGCATAAACACTGTCAAGGACGCTGGTTGTGCCCTGGGAACCGGCTGCTGAGTAGACTGTGCTTTGCAGTCATTGTGCTCCTAATGCAATGGAGATTTAAATGATGTCAATGCTTGATTTTGACATTCTGGTGGTTTTAATATGTTGTCAAGTGTTTGGTTCCATTTATTCATTATTTCACTTGAACTTTTAAAGTCCCCCTGTGGTGAAAATCAAGCTTTTAATGTTGTTTATATGTGTATGTGGTGTTTTTAATATGCTTTAAGACAAACCATGTGCAAATTCATAAGTCGACACCATTGCTGAGTATTTTCTCCTTAAAACTGCAGTGAACCAAAGACAGTCTCAAAATCGTGGTTTGAAATTGCTGGTGTTTCTAATGTCACAAACTCCCTTGTAACCAATCAGGTCAACCTGTGATCATCAATGAGTGGATCTCTGAGCTGGTGTCAGTGAGTGGAGGCGGGGCTAATTTGCATATTCATAGAACCGTGTATACTAAATGAGGCAAGGGTGTAGAGTCACAATCAAGCTATTTTAATGCATGAACGTTTAAATATGCCATTTTGGTGATCAAAGATTTAACGATACAATTATTGACTACAGGAGGATCAGTAATCAGTTAAGAAATTCAAAGTTTAAGCAGAACTTGCAGATTATTATTTTGCACTCATGCATTTTAATTACTCTGAAAATATTAAAGTAAGAATCTCAACTTAAATATTTTTAGTAGTGGAAACTTGGCAAGCGTTAACAAGCTAATTCAGTAAATGCTGACTTGCTAATTGGTAACACAATGCTTTGATAGAATTAGCATAGCATAGCATAGCAATTGCTGAACGAGAATGGCAATATAGAACTTTTTACATACGTACAGTATATCTGTTCTCAAACCAAGCTCATGCTCCACTTGATGGTAACCCCCCAAAAAACCCAACATAACTAGCATAACAAATCATTAAATTAAACACTACTAAATCTCCCACTTAACATTAATCTTGCATACAAAACCCCATTATGTAACACTTAATTCTAGCATTTACTATCCCTTTTGAGTGCCATGGCAAAGCACGCTGCATAGGAAATGGAAATAACAGTCCAGTTTCAGTTAAATTTAAGCTTGTCTAAATTAAAAGAATCCAGTTAATTAAACTCAAAACAGTGAAAACATTCAGATTACTTTGGTTAAATTGATTTATCTAATTTGTTCATACTGTTCATACTCAAACCAATTAATTATTTTGAGCGTTAGGGATTAGTTTCAACCCACAGGGCTTGTAAATTATTCAAAAACTGTTCTTATTGTTTGTGATATATTAAATCAAACATGACTGGAAGGTAATTTGTTGTGTCGTTCAAGAGGAACCTGAGACCTCTTGTTCGTCTCTTCTGGATTATTTTGCTTTGCTTTACAGTAGCATGAGATGGAGAGTTTAACTCCAAGTATAGTGACCCAGACACATGCAGATTCAGTTCTTGCCGAGAAATGTATGATCTTTCTCCTGTGCCATGCACTCCATAATAGGCCTTTGTAGAGAATCTAAAAGGACCTCAATTAGCGGGCCGAGAAAGCGTATGATGGAATGAGAGTGCCATCCGTGAACTCACTCTGCATGCGTCCGCTAATGCAGGCTCCGTTCGGGTCTGTGCCCTCAGCTCTAATGTGAGCCACGTTGCTCTTTGAGTGACACACCGTATGCAAAAAAAAAAAAAGAGAGCGAGACCAGACTGGTCTGGGCTTTTTAATGTGACCACTTCCTTGGGACCGGGACCTGAGTGGTAATTGCAGACTGACGGAAGGGAGGTGGCAGGTGTGACTGTCAGCTCTAATCAAGCCCTCGTGCCCAAAACCCATGATCCTTCAGGAGCAAAAAAAAAAAAAAAAAAAAAAACGAAAATAGAGCGCTCACTTTCCACCGCCACATCCATTTCCTCTCACCCCACCTTCGCTCGTCCCCTGACTCTGTTTTCACCTTTCTCTTCTCTACCTTAGCCTGTGCTCTTTCACCCCTTTCCACACCTGTCGACTCGATTATGGAAATTAGCATTTGTGACGGGGCTCTAAAAAGCAGATTAGCAGGAGGAAAGGCTTTTTATTGTGACATGACTATTCCATTGGGGGACCAGAGGGTGGAATTTGCACATCATTTGGAGGGGGTCCCTTATGTTTGCTTATTCTCGTTGGGAAAGAGAAGTGGATTGTGAATATTGTTTTGTGTTTTTTTCCCCCCCAAGGGGGCAGGGTATGGGTGCACAACAGGATGTCCCGTGGAAGGAGTCTTGTTTCAGCAATATCCTGTCAGATGTCTCTGACCTGGCATAACCTCCAACATGAACACAATCATTAAATGCCACAAAACAAGTCTTCTGATATGCATTTTTTTTTTTTATGTTATTTTAGGAATATTCCCGGTTCAATGCAAGTTCAGGTCAATTGACAGCATTTTTGGCATAATGTCGATTAGTGCAAAATATAATGAATTCTTCCATAAAATCTTTGTTCTTGTCATTTTACGGTTGTTTTAGGAATTATGTTGTCAGGGCAATGAAATTGTACATTTGGATATAAAGGTTAGTAAGGTTTTTTTTTTTTTTTTTTTACACCAACATACATTTTTGATAATAATAAACTTTTGAAACAATTAGCATTTTAACATTCCATTTTAAGTACAAAAAAAAAAAAAAAAAAAAAAAAAAAAAAAAAAAAAAAGTGGTGTCGATTGAGCTTAATTTTTTTAAAATGTTTTTACTCTGAAAACTCCTGTAATGCAGTAAAAAAGGAGAATATAACATTTGTTGTTTAATCTACTTCACACAAGCTTTCAAGTCCAAGAACTTGTAAAGGCAAGACAATGATAAGATGAGATCTGAAGTCTTTTCAGAAAGATTTGATTCATTAAAAATGCACTTTGTCCCATTACGCCGACAGTGTTTAAATATTGTAACTGCCATATATCAGGTTGCATTTCATTGTATCATAATACAGTACTTGAAAAGTGCTTAACCCAGGGATACAGGAAGATCTCTCCCACGTCAGCAGCTCCTGCTTCTCAACATCTGAGGCCTGAGTTCTCTTCTTCATCTTTTTGAAGGCAGTCACTCAGAAGGAGGGCTCTGAACCGCTGGTGAACGCAAACTGTGCGTCAAGCACAGAGTTTAACTCCTGATCTGACGTCAGTATTCATGGCGGTGAGTAAATAGCCTTCCTTATAGGATTTTAGTATCACGTAGTATCATGTATTCATGGCCGATTCCAATTCCTATTGTTTTTTTATAAGCAAATTGGCCAATTCCGATATTGGTTGCCAATTTTTTTTCTTTGTTTAAGCAAATTTATTTGTTGTTTATTTGCTCTATAACAGGTAATAAAATCTATATAATCTATAACTGGCCTTAAACAAAAAATATCTGTAGCCATTTGAAATTAGACCACTGCATTTAATCACGGTCCAAACAAAGATGGTACACACACATTTTATTTATTTAAATTACATATAGTATATAGTACGCTCTGTATTTCTCAGTAAGTTTCATTATTTATATGTTTTATTGTATCTTCAACATTAGCCTATAATACATCGTTTTGTTGATTCAATGAAATTCAAGTATATTTTATGGTAACACCTTATAAGGTTCATTTGTTAACATTAGTTTACCTTAGTTAACATGAACTAAGAATGAGCAATACTTCTACAGCATTTATTAATCTAGTTAATATTAATTTCAACATTTACTAATACATTATTAAAATCAAAGGTTGTATTTGTTAACATTAGTTAATGCACTATGAACAAACAATGAACAGCTGTATTTTTTATTAACTAACATTAAAGATTAACTAATACAGTCTCAAGAAATGTATTGCTCATTGTTAGTTCATAATACATTAACTAATGTTAACTAATGAACTTTATTGTAAAGTGTTTTTTATTTTATTTAACCTTTTTATTAGACACGCAGTGGGGAGAGGTCAGGAAATAATGAAGGAACAGAGTCAGAAAGTCTCACAAATGACGGGCAGCTACAGTATGACTCATTTTAGAAATCTGAGAAAGCCTATATTTGAGCTATTAAGATGATTTATAAAAGGAAATGCTATAAAGTTTAGGCTATAATTATACTAACATTGCATGAAGGAGTGTTTCAGTGCCTAATTTGATATCTATAGCTTTATTGTATTAAATCTCTCTCCTTCACACTGTCACAGGATCATTCCCGAAGGGTTTGGGTGTCTGATTGTCCAGGCTGGTCATGTCTGGTGCTTCGTTGAACAACATGTGGAGGAAAGCCAGTATTGTGTAGAATATTTTATTTTTCTGCTGAGGAAGCCAGAAGGTCAATATCTCACGTCTTTGAAGATGAGGAAGTGGAGTTGTTGCTGTTTTGGATTGGTAAAGTTTTGTCAAGTTACATTCCTGTCTTAACTTTAATTTGAAGTTTTTCACTACGTATTTATTGTAAGCGCTATTTATTTAAGACAAACATACATCTGTCCAGTGTAGTCCTAAATATGTTATGCCATTTTTAAGGTTTGTTAATCATGGCGTGCAAGTATAGGTCTTTGGTTATGCATATAGTCTGCAAAAACATTGTTTCAGAGCATTCAAGCAGGTATCATAGTGGCAGTTTGGTGTTTAATGAAAATAGAAATATTGATACAAGTTAGAGCTATAAAGTAACAATTATAACACATTCACAAATTTTAATTTGGTTCACAATATTTCCCAATCCTGTTCCTCTCGCTTATACTTTACCATCCTATTTATGAAAGTCGCAAAAAGATTAAAATAGAATAATAACCTTATCTTAGTTAAGTAAGAATTATCCATACATGTACTAAGTGGGTTATATTCAAGATGACAAAATAAAAATGTCTCCTCCCACCCCATACAGATTTTGTCAGACCTGCACATCCACAGAGTGGCTTAAGTTTGAAGAATGAATAAACCCTCTGTAAACGCATAAGAAGAAAGACGGCTGGGGGGAGGAGGAGAGGGGAACGACATGGCTGCTAATTTGCTGACATGGGGGCGATGGGGAGGTTGGCCTCTGATAATATTGTTTTTTTGAAGGAGCAGCACAAGTAGTGAGAGGAACAAAAGTAACTGTGCCCCACAAATCCTGTAGCCAATTAGTCTGTATCAATAATTAATAGGCATTGTCTGTATGGGCCACAGCAGATTGAGTTTCTCTCTGCCTGCCTAGATTGTTATGACAAGTAGTGACTACATAATGATATTAGCGATTAATAATTCAGCGCAAGCAGTGTTGCTTCAGGTGACTGGGCTGGTCGTGCTTCCACTCCAGACCACACATGTGCGGGGTGGTCAAAAATAGTATGTGTTTGTTTATATATGTGTGGTTGAGGAAAGCATGTTGATGGACAAAGTAAATCTAGCTAAATAGACGTAAGTAAAACTGAAAGCAACACAAGAGTTGACCCTGAAAGGTAACTGTGACCAAGTGACTTTAGGTGTTATCACATTGAACACAACCTCTTACATTTAAAGGTGAATGTCTTTTTTTCTTTTTTTTTTATGTTTCATTGGCTGACATAGCAGTCTTATTTTTATAGTGACACCTAGTGGTGTGGATGCAGCACCATGCTAAAGTTTTTTTAAAAAAAAAAATTTTATGCTATTGTAAAAATGGATTATTCACAGGTATTTGAGATTAATTTATTCTGCAAGTTAATGTGTCCGATAAAAGGGAGGTAAAGTGAGTTGTAGTTGGCTGGTCATGTGACCTCAAAATGGCCGCCCCTATGTAGGGACCCGCTCTATGTACAATAAATCCTTTTATTGGACTACTGATACTGTATGACTAGTGTCTTAATCCAAGTGAGCAAGGTTATTATCGTTACGTAAAACTAAAGCTATTCAAAAAATGTTTGGTAATTTAAATAAAGCTGAAGTAAAATAAAAATGACTATTAGGTGAAAAACTTGAACTAAACAAAAATTAGAAATGTCAACAAACTAAAATAAAATTACTAACTGGAAATAAAAAATTAATAAAAACTAAAGCTAAAATTGAAGAAAAAAATGTAATAGTAATATTTTAAATACCAAAAACGAATACATTACATTTATTCATTTATTCATTTAGTAGACGCTTTAATCCAAAGCCATTTACAATTGAGGAATTCAATAAGCAATTCATCATAAAGAGGCATAAACACAAGATGTGCTAGTTATACAGAGACACCATTCAGAAAAGTACAAGCTAAAACAGGGAGGGATTAAGGAATTAAATACAATTATAACAATTTACTTAATAATAAACTTAAAATAAAAATGAAAACTTAAAGGTTTAGTTGACCCAAAAATGACATTTTGTCACCATGTACTCATCCGCATGTAGTTCCACTCTCATAAGACTTTCGTTCATCTTCAAAACCCAAATTAAGGTATTTTTAATAATATCTGAGAGATTTCTGTCCCTCCATTGACAGTCCACGCAACTACCACTGTCATGATCCCTGTCTTGTGTTCCCCTTGTCCAGTGCGGACCTTTTGTTATTTCCTGTCTTGTGCCATGTTTTGTAGTTCTTTGTAGTTTATTTTTTATTTTTTATGTTGATTAGTCTTCTTTTTAACTTGTTAAGCTTGTTTGCCCCAGTGTATTTATAGCCCTTGTGTTTCACTTGATACTTTGTCAGTTGTTGTCTGTGATCCTTGTGGTTTTGTTCCTTGAATTCTGTGTTATCTGTTTAATATACTTTATTAAAAAACCCTGCGTTTAGATCCTCACCTTCTCCAGTTTAATCCAGCACCATTACAACCACTTTCTCTTCACTTTTTTTTCTGAAGAGACACAATCGCTGGTTTAATTTAGGCTTTTATTCACATATGGGACAGATTTCTGAGATTTCCTTTAAAATATCTTCATTTGTGTTTCAAAGATTGGTGTTTTCAAAAGGTTTGGAAAGACGTGAGGGTGAGATTAGCGTTAGGTTTAAGTAAATCAACCCTTTAAAATATATGAAAAAATCCAATTCAAAATGTGGTTACACTTTATTTTGAGTTAGTCTACTAACTATAAAAAAAACTCTGCAACTATGTCAACTAACTCTCATTAGAGTATTAGTTGACTGTAGTAGACTGTTAGGTGTTAGGGTTCGGGTTAGTAGAATAAGTTGACATAGTTGCAAAGTTGCTTATAGTTAGTAGAATGTCTAAAGTGGACCATTAAAATAAAGTGTTACCCAAAATATTAATAAAAGTATATAAATAAAATTAATATAAACTATACAAACACTACATGTGAGTGTATGTAACTTAAAAACATATCTTCCAAAACTGTTTAAAAATGTGTGAAGAAGTGCAGTAATAATATTAGTATACACTTTGAAGCCAGTGGCCGCTGCGCTCCTGCCCATAAAGCCCACACTAATGGATTCAGAGCATCAGAGCTGTCTGCTCAGCCCACAGGGGGAGGATCTGGGACTTGCCTTGTTGAACCCACTTATGTGCTCTACTGTCAATGTGACAGATTGGTGTGTGGCCGCCGTCCCAGCGGTGCAGCTCCACATCTGGACCATTTCTGGCTGTTTTGAAATGCTTTAAGTCCTTTACGAGGTTGCCCAAGTGACAACCCTTAGATCAGTTTTGTTTGTTAGGACTGATTTCAGATTAGCATTTGATTTAGAGCATCTTTCTGGCAGTCTGCTGCCATGCTGATCGAATGATGTCAGTCCAGTGTCTCAGCATTTGCACATGCCTTTTTCTAGCGCTGGATTGTTATAATTATATGTGAAAATCAGTGCTGGAGGAGGTCAAAATGGCTTAGTGTTTCAACATCACTCTTGGGGAGCCCTTAAAAGATGTGGTGGTTTATTCAAAATTCTTTTTTTCTTTTTTTTTACAGTTTTAAAAGCACACAATCCTAAAGTTTTGAAAGTCTGAAATTTGCTTGCTCCCCACCATGTTAAAATCTTTGTGAAGTGTGCATTATGTAGGAAGAAATCAGTCACTTATTCTATAGCGTAAAATATAACATTAAAATCACATATATGCTCAGTTTTACATTGAAGGTTTAATCATTTTTTGTGCATTATTTTTTTCTATGATCATATGCTATATATTCTCTTCATGTGCATTCCTGTAAAAAAGTTTATTTAACTTGGATGAATGTAATTAACATTTCCCTAGCAGATTTGGTAGGTTTGCTCCGACAGTTTATTTCCGTAATAAATTAATGACTTCCTCTGATGTGCTAGTGAGGGCCTCTGATATTGTCTGATTGACGTTTAACCCTCTCCATTATTACACAGGGGGTAATCAATAAATAAATGAGTCATCAATGTGAATTAATTGCTTAGCAATGCATTATTCATCTGTAGAGTTCATTTACGAAGAGAAGATCCCAGTGCTGTTTATCAAGTTGAAGGAAGAGTGTAGCAAAGAAAATCTTCTGCATTGAAGTTACAAGAAGACTTCTACTTTTTCAGGTACCCTGTGCATATATTATACTACAAATAGGTCAAACTGACTCTGTGAGAGTTTTATTTTCAACAGCTCAAAGTAGATTATCACTTGTCGAGTCAAGTCAAGTCACCTTTATTTATTTAGCGCTTTGTACAATACAGATTGTTTCAAAGCAGCTTTACAGTGATAACAGGAAAATAACACTCCAGCTTAAGCAAGTTCAGTGATGGGTCATTTTTGTTGTAAAAAGGTTTGTAATTTAGTTCATTTATATATCTAGCAGCTCTGGAGAAAACTGTGATGTCATAGTCCAGCTCAGTTCAGTTCTCATATAATGGTGTCAATGCAGGCAGATTAATATTGCAGGCAATAATATTGTTGAATATTAAATGTCCCCAACTAAGCAAGCCAAAAGCCAAAGGCGAAAAAGGTGAAAATGGCGACAGTGCCAAGGAACCAAAACTCCATCAGGTGACAGAATGAAGAAAAAACCTTGGGAGAAACCAGGCTTAGTCTCGTTCTCCTCTGGCCAATGAACAAATAGTGTGTGATTATGATTCAGGCAGCATTATAGGTCAGAAGTCAGATTGGATCAGAACATTCAGAATATTTATCCAGTTACATCTGGTTGAAGATCGGAGTCACGCCGGTATGGAGACCGGTTTGTTGAGGATCTGTGCCGATGGCTGTCGTGTCGATGAGGCCTTACAGGGGAGAATCTAGTTGACACAATCTCTGCTGACACTTCAGGGATGCGTTGTGGTTGTGTTTAGGCACAGGTCCACCATCTAAACTGGATACGGCCCAGATCCGGCTAGGAATCTATTTGCTCAAAGGAATGTTGCTGGTTAAATACTCCTATTCCTATTGATATCCCTAATGATGGCATCTGTGTCATTGTGTTGATTATTTAACCTGTTCCTTGAAACTAATTCTTATTTTTTTAAAAGCATTTGTCATAGTCTGCATCAACATTTTCATTGAGTACCTATAACTGGTGCAAGCCTGTTGTGGTGTCAGGTAACTTTATCTGTGTGATTAGTATTGATAGTTTTCAATTGGTGAGGAGTTCAGTTCTGTATGTTGATCTCTGATTGTAATGGAAATGTCACAGATACAGGGTTTGTACCATCATACAGGTTGGCTTGATTATAACAATTAGATAATCAGCTTGCAATATCAGTGTACCAATATCAGCTACCAGGATCAAGCCTGAAGTGTCATAACCAGAAGTACGTATAAAACTTTAAAAACTTTTAAGTTGAAAAGTGTCATTTTTTTTCATAATATGTCACAAGTAATCATGTCTCTGGAATGTGCTTTTAGCGAACAACACTGCGTAGCCTTTAGTGGTGTTAAAAAAACACACAAAAAAACAGTACCCACCTAAATGGGCCTGTCAGAGTTTCCAAACCGCAGTATAAAAAAAACAAGGTTCAGGTCTCCCCTGTTCTGGCATTATTCATTTGCAAGATGCATTATATCCTTTTAGACACAGCAAGTTTACTTAGACCTCACATTACTTTTCTGTGTAGCCGATACTCAGCAGCTGTTGCATAACATGAATCGAGTCATATCACAGACGTGTACAATGCGCACACTTGCAACATCAGACTAGAGCGCATCCCCCTGCTGTTGTTGATTTTGTTTGATTCATTCAGTGAGCGTATTTACTCCCTTCGAAGCGAACGGGGTATAGAGAAGTGAATCAGATGTGTTGTGCTCAAGCCTCCTCTAATTGACATGGACCTCTCCCTCCACTGGCTTTCTTCTATCCTGTGTAAAGAAGAAAAAAAAAAAGAAAAAAAAAACACTACGTTTGTACCTCACTGTTCAGCTTTTATCTATATTTTAAGCCACACACAAGGTGTAGAGTTGAGCTGGAGCTTGTTACAGGGGCCTGCGAATGCATAATTCATGAGCAGGAGCGGGTTGCAGCAGCAGCTAAATAAAAGATCTTTCTTTCCGTGGCAGGACAGCAGCAGATACCTGTCCGTGCTGCTAGCTAGTGTCGTGGAACATGCAGGAAGATCAATACGCATTTGTGTGACACAAATCGCTCAGTCGACTGTGTGCCTTGAAAGTGATCAGTCCCCCAATGCTTGTCCCTAATGTTGATCCACTCTAGGATGCCAAAAATACTTACATTTCAAGCACAGCAGGGCCTCCTTTACCTGACGTTCCGCAGTAGAGGCGAAGGAAACTCATTTGTCTTGTTTATAACTCACACTGTAAAACATTATTGTGATTTTAACAGTAAAAGACTGTAAAAACGCTACGGTGAAAAAATAACTGTTAATTGGGTAAACAGAACGTTTCCGTACTATATACGGTAAATAACTGAGATAGATCTAACCGTACATTTAATGTAATTTTACAGTAAAATACCGTTAAAGTTAAGTCATTGTATAATTTACAGTATATCAAACCGTAAATTGACATTCCCACAATTCCCTGCGTGACATTTCACATTTGATGTATTTTTGTTGAAATAACTGTTTCTTCAAAGTTTTTTCTAATCAGTTATGTATATTATGGTTTTATGTTACATTTAATGTTGTTAAATAATGTTTATTGCATTTTTAAGATTTCATGTGTGTTACCATGATGGTGTTTAGTGTTTGTGTGAATTACACTGTGCAGCTTATATATATATATATATATATATATATATAAAACCTTTTTGTGGAAAAGCTGCTTGTGATGAGTCAGCATGTGACACTCATCACCACTGATTGGTGTTTGTCCGTGTATTACAATGGTACAAATCAGATATTAGAACTTCAATAGGTCAGTAAATTAACATTATATCAGATAATGAAATATGTTTTTTTACTGTAAATTTAAGTTAAGTCTGTTCAACCTGAAATCTTGCTACCGTATTTTTTCCGGTATATTTCTGGCAACCACAGCTGCCGTTTTTTTACCGTAAATTTAACAGATTTCTTTTTTTACAGTGTACAAATGAAGCCAATAACAGGTTATGGGACTGATTTTTTATGTAATTTCCAGTCTTTGAAACTCTTCAACACCTAATGAGCGTGAAAGAGTCAGTGTAGGCTGGGAAGTTCTTTAATTTAAGGCAGCACTGAGCCACTGTTCCACTTTATTAGCCGTCGGCACTGAGCCCATTACAGAACACTCCAGTTTGCAGGACTCAAACTCTCAAACTCCCTCTGCCTAGATTGCAGTGGATGGTGGATAAGGCAAGATTAAAAAATCATGTCAGGAGAAAAGATTTGATGTGCAGGCGGAGGCATAAAACCGCATACGGAAGGCGGCAGCTTCAAATTGGACAGCAGACTGCGCTGTATCTCTACAAAATGCATGAATCCACTGAAGACCCGAGATCAACCCCCTGACTGCCTGTCTTGGTTTCTCTTTTTGGACAAAGCAGCTGTGGTTCTGATGAAGGGCTTCGAAGGAGTATCTCAGGGAGCGACTTGATCACGTTCTGAATGCGAGCTGGAGTGAGGGTGCGAGCTGGTCAGAACAGGGGGTTCACATCTAAAGGCACGTGCGATGCAGACTGAAGCGTGCAGAGCTGCACCGAACAGACTCTGGCTATGACGGGGTGGAGAGTTGGGGGGGATGATCTTTTAAAAGCCTTCGTTCTCCACCAGTGAAATTATTACCAGTATATGAAAACAAGGCTGGCTTCAGGCTAGCCACCCAGGAGAGTGCTCAGCCTCAGGGTGATTTCAGAAGAAAGTAACTCAGGAGAAATAATGGGGCTGGGAATACAAGGGGAAGGTAAAGGGAATTTTTATTCGGTTCACTCATAGTCTCGCTCTTCGTTGTCTTTGAAGCATTCACGACTTGCTCACCACCTTCTCTTAGGCTCGAAGTCCTCGCTTTCTTCTCCGCTCCTGTACACCCCACATCTTGGCTGTTGTTGTGGAGTAACAAAGCTAAAAAAAAAAAGCCTGATGTGTGTTCACAGGGGCAGACTCTTTCGTTGCTTGGCGGTTCACCCACTTTCAGACCTGCAGGGTCTTTTTTCTTCTTCTTGAGTTTGTCTAGTGCCAGTGTTTACATGCTATACAAATGAGAAATGTAAAGCAGACCGTTCACATCGCAACACATTCGGACATCATGCATGGATTCATTATATTAACTTTCATATTCAAATTTGGACCAGAAACTATAAATCTAGTAACATTTCGACTGCTTTGATTGAATCTGAATAAGCATTTTGTTAAAAAAGGATCACTCCAGCAAAGAGACCTTAAATATTTACTGAAAATGTAGCTGACTCTCAGCAAATATAAATCTTGCATAACATCATGAAGCAGAAGGAAATCTATCCCTTCTTCCCCTCATTTTCTGAATGAGCGCTGCCTGTCTTTGACCTCATACAGATGGATTTTTTTTTACAACAAAATATTAAATTTAACAGAGACATATCTGTTAAAGTGGTATATTTCAGAGTAAAATACATTTAGAAATGCATCGTATAATCCAGATCATGATATGTATCGCTCCCGTTCCAACAGGATTTTCGTGATGGAATTTTCCTCACATTTTCTGCACTTGTAAATGGGCTTTCCTTAGTGTGGGAGCTTGTGAAGTGTACAGTGCCCACACACTCAAACTTGTGTAGCAGGGCCAGCTCTGACTGTTATCAGTTTTGACATGTCAAAGGCAAGGCAGGGCGTTAGCCTGTGGCGTCCGGGAAAACATGCTAATAGTCAGATGCATTAGTGCACTCAGGGGCTCGTGATGATCAAAAAGGATGTGTGTTTTTCAGCAGCCCCATCTCACGGCCTAGCAAGGGTACAACTCGTGCAGACAGCTCCTGCTCTCCGTCCACATCCTGTACATTTTCAGAAACCTTTACCTTTACCTTTACCTTTAGTTATTTAGGTGCACCTTGAGAGCAAAAGAAACTAGATAATTGTTGTCGTTTTTTACACTTCACAGTGTTTATGTATAATTTGGAGCTGGAGTGATTACACAGTTGATGATTACAGTTTTTCTCAGTCGCTTTGGTGCATTTCTCACATCACTATTTACATTTGCACAACAGTTAGTTCAACCTCCACAACATTTAGTCATTTGTGCACATCATAGTAGCAGTTTCTCATTCCTTCCAACAAATTGCAAATGCTTTTGGACATACATCAATTGCTTTCATACAACTCTCTGCTGTTTTATAACATTATCATTTGCTTATGTCATGTCAGTCAAAATTAACTATACTTGTCAATGCTGAATAGTCATTCCATATAAAACTAATAGTCCTCATTTCATTGCTTGAGTCATTACATACAAAAATTTTGAACTAGTTGTCAAAATCTGTCAAGCAAATTTTACAAATTTTTTTAAAATCTTTTTTTCCTGAAAATGTCCCATAGTCTATACTAGACAGAGAGGAACGTCTGGATGTGCATGAATGGTTACAGTACTATGTTGTATGTTCAGTTCCAATATGTACTGCAATATTGTTTACAGTTTACAACTACCCAAAGGGAGTTTATGTTTGTTGTAAATAAGGGTGTATTTTTTCTTTTGCACAATGCTGTGAACAAATTATAATTGCAAAGAGCATATGCAGTAAAAATGTGAAACATACATATTCAGTGTCTTGTACTCAGTTACCTCACTAAATACAGTAATGTGTAACTTTACTGTATTTTTCAGATGGCTGTGCAAATATTATATAGTGCTGTCTTGAGCATTTTCAGGTAGTGTCACCAAGATCTGACTTTTTTGCATTGGAAAACATTTACAGAGTAAACTGTCACAATGAAAACATGACAAAGCCATTTGACTATCTGGTTCATAAACAATGGTGTCAGGACTTTTCATCTTGATGACACTGACACTTTCATTGACATGAATACTTGCTTTTGAGGAATGAGCTATCCATTTTGAGCAAGTGACACGCTTTTGCAGGTTATCAACTAGGTTTTGCAGTTTGTACTAATTGTTTTGAGAACTGCATTAACTGTTGTGCAAATGTAAATAGTGATGTGAGAAATGCACATGCAAATGCAAATGCAAATGCACCAATCACCAGAACAAATTACAGTGAAGAAGACTTGAGTGACATTGATTTTTACTCAACTGTATGATATAAATGTACATGTATCTTTCTATTCAGGAGACTCACTTGGTTGTTGTGGCCAGTGATCTCCCGGCCGTGAATAAAACTTCATTTCTACAAAGAGCAACTTGGGAGTCGTGTCAGGTATATGCTGCGCAGTTGAGAAATAGATTCTACGCTCAAAAGACAACAGCAGAACATCTGTGTGTGATTGAGGTTGTCAAGGTTCTACGCTCAAAAGACAACAACACAACATCCATGTGTGATTGAGGTAGTAATAGAAGTACTAAAGATTCTATGCCCAAAAGACCACCGCAGAGACAGTGTTGATAGTGTTGGAAGACTATAGAGCCGCCCTCGGGGTGAGGCTGTAATACTCTGAGTTAGTATTAAAGATCCTGTGTCGGACCAGCGTACACCTGAGAAGGACGGTGAGAGTGTATAGATGCTAAAGACCTGTGTGCTCATGTGTGATTGAGGTAGTGATCGTAGCTTCTTGACGGGACCCCGTCACCTTACTTCAGGGAAGTATTGTATTGTATTGTAAGTATTCAGGTAATTCAGGGAATTACCTCGAGATACTGTAGTTATTATTTTTAACAACTGGAAGTTGTTTAAATTGTCCGTGGTGAAGAAGTCAGATTAAGTAGGTTGTATTCGTATTGAGAATTTCCACGACAATAGATGGATGGATGGATGGATGGATGGATGGATGGATGGATGGATGGATGGATGGATGGATGGATAGATAGATAGATAGATAGATAGATAGATAGATAGATAGATAGATAGATAGATAGATAGATAGATAGATAGATAGATAGATAGATAGATAGACTAACACTGAAACAGCATTGACTCAACATTAGCCAATGAAATATATGGTGCTTCCATCTATCGGTACTGTCACTGAGCATTAGTTCTCTTTTTTTTTATTCCATTAGAAGACTCTCATGAATATGCTAGTGTCAAGCTAATAAAATCCATTAATATTAAATCCACCATAATACGCACCCTCTGCTCTCGTAATGGAGGTCCTGCTTTCACTGATAATTTAGAGCCACTGTGACCAGGAGTATTCCTAGGTTTAATTGGGGCGATTCATTTCAGTACAAGGAATTTTGCCTATACCAGCATGATGTTCCAGTTAATATCTCAAGAATTCCACTATTTAAAAAAAAATTAACATTGCTTTTACCTGATTCTGTTGGCACATGTATTTGGTGTCGAATTCAATAGAGAATGTTGGGGAGATTAGGAGTGTTATAACCTAAAACAGGGAGTGTAACACAGGGTGAGGTTTAAAACCATCAGTTTAAACAATTAAGAATGAGTTAAAGGGGTGAAGTCACTATCATACATCACCTCCACCTTAGGTGACAGTACAAGTTGCAAGTGTCAGTGTCAAAATATCAATTAATTAGAGGACAATAAATCTATAAAAATCTTTTTTTTTTTATTATTAATTGAGGAAGGAAAGTAAAATTTCACTTTGTTTATAATTTAAACATGGATGTTAAATGACAGAACGGGTAGAGGGTTGTTATCTCCCATGTAGCCTTTTGTAGCTTTTTATTTTATTTTATTGCATTAACAATAACAATAACAATAGGGGAATACAGAGTCATACAAAACACTTGAATCTATGAAAAATTTGTGTGTGTTAACATAGATTTTGATTTATGTATATGATATTTCCCAAATAAAATTAAAATTTTAGTTATATTATCCATTTAAACCGGTATCACAATCCATAAACAAGACACTTATGTCAGTTATAGTGACAAATTTGTAAAACACCTCAAAAATAAACATAGAAACTTTGGACCAACCTCTAAAGAAGTTTTTCCTGCTATAGTTTACTTTCGCTTTCGAACCCGGAAATAGGGTCCAGAGGTCGTTTTGTGACCAGGTAACCATGACAGCAGTGTGCTACTGACATTTGTTATGAATCAGTATCAGGCGATAAATCGACAAAACGTATCTTGTCATTGTTTATCATTCTATTATTAAAGTAGACTATACTGTTAGCTCATTTTCCAGAAGCGCTAAAATGGACAATTTTTGTATATCAATATAATAATAAAAAATAACAAACTGGCAGATATTCCATGAAAAGTCAGATCCCCATAGTGTCGGCCCAGATCCGGCCCACATCTGGTACGTGTGGAATCCACATGTACCAGATGTGGCCCGGATCTGGGCCAACACTGCTGTCTGGGTTGTCTGGCAACGCGTGTTTATTGAGTCTAATACACGTTTAATATAGCCTATTGATCTCCTTCAAAGAGTTTGACACGCAATGGGGGAAGAAAATAAACTGGTTCTTTAATCTAGCGACAATAAACGCGTTTTTCAACTCTATTGCCTATTTAATAGGCTACATTTGAAGGAGGGTTTCCTCACATGTCTAATACCCATCATGCATTTAGGGAATTTGGCACGGCAAATCCTGGTGTTTTCAAAAGGGTGAATTTTTATCAGTGCCCAAAAAATCCGGGAAAGGTGTGCCAAGGGCTGTTTAAATTTTCATGGCAAACCAACAGACTCCGTGGCCTGAACAGGTCGTTGAGTAAATCTCCAGTGGCTGTTCAAGCAAATACACTTAGCAACTGAAATGAACTGAATCCTGTCCAGTCAAATCTTTAAAGGGTCTGCATGTCAACCCCTCGTCATGACAGCCATCGGCACAGATGCTCAGCAGTGGCCACAAGAACCAGGCGTGATGAATCTGATCTTCAAGCAAAATGAACTGGATGAAAATTTGAATGCTACCAAGGTTTTTTTTCTCCATTCTGTCACCTGATGGAGTTTGGGTTCCTTGCCACTGGCTTTATTGGGGACACTTCAACAATAGTATTGATCTGACTGTACTGACAGTGTTGTATGAGAACTGAACTGAGCTGGACAATGACATCATTTTTTTTGTTGTTGCAGCAGAAATGAACTAATTTCTAATTTCTAACCAACTAATTGATGATCTCTTTACTATAGACCTGAATTAACACTGACTTAAGCAGAGCAACAGCCGGAATGCATTATTTTCCTGTTATCACTGTAAAGCTGCTTTTAAACAATCTGAATTGTAGAAAGCACTATATAAATAAAAGGTGACAACTTGACTTGACTTGACTTGTCAGATTTGATATCGACATTGCGTCCTTCCATAATTCTCAATTCTCAAATTTTGAAAACTTTCTGCCATGGCAAAGCCATTTTTTTTTTCTGTTTAAAATCTGGTGTCCAATGTATCTCAGGACTAACTGTGTACAAATAGGCCCTACATTTTTTTTTTTTTTTTTACAAACATTGAAGGCATTGCTCCTGATTTCTTCTTCAAACATGCCCAGAGCTCGAGTAATTACAGAGATCGTCAAATCCTTTAGTCATCGCTGATTTTCATTAATAGACAGCGTGCTCATTAATCTGACTGTTGATGCACTTATTAGCGCTCATCAATTCATTATTCATGGCCTGAGTGAATACAAAGATAGCGGGTGTCTGTGTGGGACAAGGCGGCCAAAAGCAAAGCGTCCTCCTGAAATACCAGCAGCACCGCCAGTGCTGGACGGAACCCCTACTACTCGGTTCGTTATTGCATATTGTCCTCACACCGACAGGTATAAGCACACACTGGCCCCACAATGCCGCGGGTAAAATGTGAATTCATTGTGGAACGCTTGTTGGTAATTCTGTTAACAAAAGGTATCCTTAGAAGGAATTAAATATTTATTCGTTCTATGAATAACAATTGGTTAGGGACGACTGGCTGTGTTCACTCTGTATGGCACATTTCCGAGAGATACAGTACGTGCGAAAGAGTGGAGCAGAGTTTATCTATCTATCTATCTATCTATCTATCTATCTATCTATCTATCTATCTATCTATCTATCTATCTATCTATCTATCTATCTATCTATCTATCTATCTATCTATCTATCTATCTATCTATCTATCTATCTATCTATCTATCTATCTATCTATCTATCTATCTATCTATCTATCTATCTCTTCTCCATCCGCAGGCCTGATTACTTGATTGCTTGACAGTGTTACAGAACGGTTGGGTATCTGTATTTATTTATATAGTAGTACAATTTATTCTAACGCTCATACACTGTACAAATGTGATCAATAAGTTATGACAACATATGTTTTACTCATTAAAAAAAGTTAAGCAATTTTCAACTTTTTTATGTTATACAAGATGTAAGGTTTTTTTTTTTCGTTTTTTTTTGTAATTTGAAATGAGTGTATTACATAGACTTTTCCCAGTACATTAAGGTTTTTATTGATGCAAATGAGAAGGGGGTGTTACGGTCAAATAATGACAATCAACTGCAGTTTGTAATGTGTTTAAAATGAATTACATTTCTAATCGTAATGGTCACTTTGCCTGAAAGAGCTCCTCTGTTATTTTTTTTTCTTTTCTTTTTTCATCATAACATATTTATTTGTTTATTTCTTATTTCGTTTGTTCTCTAAAATGTTGTCGTGATAATGGTGACAGCACTACTGGATAATTTTTTCTTTGCTAATAAATGCATATCATTAACATAATCAGGATAACATATTTGGGTTACACTTTATTTTGTGTCATTGTTACAGTGTAATTATATATTTAAGTACTGAGTAATATATACATGTACTTTAGTGTTAGAGTAGGATTAGGATTTGGTTGAGGGTTTGTTGCATGTAATTATGCATAATTTACTGTTATCACTATGGTAAGTGCATGTAACATATGTAACGAGGACACTGTAAAATAAATTGTTACCAATTTTAGCTATGTATAATACAATAGATGAAGAAGAATTTTCCACATTTCTGCACTTTAAAGTTCCCGTTATAAACACATAAAAAAGTTTGGAATGCAATCAAATTTGAAGGAAATTATATGCTTTATAACAGGATTGCAGGTAACAAACAAGCTGCTACTCTTCTGAGAACACTTCTTGCGCTATAAGCAATTTTTGATTGCGTTTATGATCATATTCCTCTTGTTAAGGTGTTTGCCTTCCTCGTTGTTAATTACCAGCACGAACTCCCCATGACTGGGCTGAGTGGAGCTGGCGGAGGGTGAAAACACTGGTTAAGCAAATTGGTATTTAAATGTATACTCGCTGGCCTTCATGCCTTGCATTATTCATTGCCGATACAAAAAAAAAAAAAAAAAAAAAAAAAAACCTTGCACTTCAAGCCGGGGTTCTGCAGCAGGCGGACATGAGGCCTGTCTACTGGGAAGTGCGAAATGTAGGGCAGAGAATTGTGGTCCGTGCATTCAGCACTCACTCCTCTTCTGTCTGTTAGGCTATATATATATATATATATATATATATATATATATATATATATATATATATATATATAAGCACAAGTCAAAGTTTATGTTAAATGACAATCTTTTATTTAAAATTTCGTGTATTTAAAATTTAAATACTGACTGATTTTTTTAAACTCTTCATTTTGCTGACTTTTCTGGTTTTGATTATTGATCGTGTATTTGATGAATGAATTGCGAAGCATGTACTTGATGTGCATCTTCAAAAATACCCACCGTCAGTGTATTTAATTTCATTAATTTTGTACCTCAGCTAAACGAATCTATTTAACGGGTGTCCGGCTACAAACGGGATTTTATTTTGTAGTACCGGACCGTGTTAGGGTATCTTGTCAGTTTAGAATAAATTATGTATGGGACATGATTAGAAGCTTATACGCATTACTTTGAACATATTTCTTTGAATTAAATGTGAGAAACTCATTTCATCTGTTTTGATTTACATATGAAGTGGAATTATTTCATCAGCATGGACGTATAGATCTAATAACTGATCTCCTTTTGATTTTGTGACATTTGGGAAAACACATACTTTTGAACAGAAGGCCCAATAATACACATACCAGCATTATCTTACAGTTTTTCTCAGTCGCTTTGGTGCATTTCTCACATCACTATTTACATTTGCACAACAGTTAGTTCAACCTCCACAACATTTAGTCATTTGTGCACATCATAGCAGTTTCTCATTCCTTCCAACAAATTGCAAATGCTTTTGGACATACATCAATTGCTTTCATTCAACTCTCTGCTGTTTTATAACATTATCATTTGCTTATGTCATGTCAGTCAAAATTAACTATACTTGTGAATGCTGAATAGTCATTCCATATAAAACTAATAGTCCTCATTTCATTGCTTGAGTCATTAAATACAAAAATGTTGAACTAATTGTCAAAATCTGTCAAAATTTTTAATATTTTTTTTCCTGAAAAAAGCAAGACCCTTTCTCTTTTTCTGATTGCAAGAGATGATATTCGCTGTGATGTAGATGAAATTATGTGGCCAGACAGAGAGGAACGTCTGGATGTGCATGAATGATTACAGTACTATGTATGTTGTGTGTTCAATTCCAATATGTACTGCAATATTGTTTCCAGTTGTGCACAGCTCTACCCAAAGGGAGTTTATGTTTGTTGTAAATAAGGGTATATTTTTTATTTTGCACAATGCTGTGAACAAATTAGAATTGCAAAGAACATATGCAGTAAAAATGTGAAACATACATATTCAGTGTCTTGTACTCAGTTACCTCACTAAATACAGTAATGTGTAACTTTACTGTATTTTTCAAATGGCTGTGCAAATAGTATATAGTGCTGTCTTGAGCATTTTCAGGTAGTGTCACCAAGATCTGACCTGATTGGAAAACATTTACAGAGTAAACTGTCATAATGAAAACATGACAAAGCCATTTGACTATCTTGTTCATAAACAGTGGTGTCAGGACTTTTCATCTTGATGACACTGACACTTTCATTGACATGAATACTTGCTTTTGAGGAATGAGCTATCCATTTTGAGCAAGTGACACGCTTTTGCAGGTTATCAACTAGGTTTTGCAGTTTGTACTAATTGTTTTGAGAACTGCATTAACTGTTGTGCAAATGTAAATAGTGATGTGAGAAATGCACCAAAGCGACTGAGAAAAACTGTAAATATGTATTTTTTTTATCCTCATTTGTTCTAGACCTTTTCGTTGTCACTGTCCATTGTTTATATACAGTATATACATATATATATATAGTTACGTGTGTGTGTGTGTGTGTGTGTGTGTGTGTGTGTGTGTGTGTGTGTGTGTGTGTGTGTGTGTGTGTGTGTGTGTGTGTGTGTGTGTGTGTGTGTGTGTGTGTGTGTGTGTGTGTGTGTGTGTGTGTTTATTTCGGTCATTATGTAGCCTAGACATTTCTATATTTCTGGTTTGATACTTATTAAGAACACAACACGCGTCTTGTTTTTTGTTTGTTTTTTTAAAATATAAAAATACATTAGGCTAACCTATGTGCAAATTATAGAGAAATGTTGCCTTGAGATGTTTATGACATAACAAAAACAACGTTATAATTTAGACTTTTCCAGCACTGCGTCGTGAAATTAACTTTTGTTAGGTGCTGTCCGTGGTCCTGAATGTCCTGATACGTTACGTTTTATACTATACATTTGTCTTAAGTGGATATTTTTGTAAGATTGTTGTCCTTTTGTATAGAGCGGTGACATTACATTAGTAAATAACGAACAAGTAAAATCATAGTAGCCTATCTTTACCATTATTTTACTATTAGGCCTATTCATTTATTATTATTTTGTACTTTTCTTCTCTGTTGATTGCCACTTATTTGATCGAATTAATACAACACAATTCTATACCCTATGTCCATCAATTTACATGTACATTTGGCAGACTCTTTTATAAAAATAAAAAAAGTTCACTTCGAAACTAAACAATAGCATTTTTATGTATTTTTCTCTCTGTGACAGACAGAGAGCCTCCCTCATTGTCTTCCTCGCGTGTTGGAATGAGCACGCGCCCGCGCTCGCTCTCGAGGAGAAGCGTCCTGCACGCGGAGGAGCAGCATATATCGTCATTAAAAAGTTATTAACTCCCACGATTTAACTCTTCAGCACTCGTATAATTCAGGCTTTCGGATTTTAGAGTGTTCTCGTGAAAGTCTCAATCTCCATCATGGGTCAATGAAGACATAAACGTTCATTTTAACCAATGAGGTGTTTTATTACATTATAATAATAATAATTCAGACTACTTGCATTTGTCTTAACTGGATATCTTTTTTGTTAGATTTTTTGTCCTTTTGTTTAGCCTTATGCTGTAAATGTATCTTTCGTTTTTATTTTATTTTTTGTGAAATAAAACGTCACGTCACATCATATTCAAACAAGACGGTTCATGAGTTTAGGTTTAAATAGCCTAGATTCATTGGCTCAGAATATTTGATTTGCATTTCATTTAGCAGAGCGAAGACTAACATAAAAATCAAAATAGTTTTTGCATGAATGAAAAGTGATACAAAGTCTTCAGCCGAAAAAGTCACGACATTCCTAAGACTATTTGATAAATCTTATCATGACCGATCAAAATACAATAAAACATTTACAAGAGTCTCACATTTCGCCCTCTACACCAAGGGATGAATAGAATATCCCCTACAGTAAATGTGTTTAATCTGTAATTGTTTTTGAGTATTAGGTAACACTTCATTTTACAGTGTCTTTGTTACATACTTTACCATAGTAATAACGGTAAATTATGCATAATTACCTGCCCTCAACCAAACCTTAATCCTAGCATAACCCTATAGTATAGGCTACATATTGTTTTATTTTGTATAATGTTGTATAATTATAAATAATTAATATACTTAAATATATAATTACACTGTATGACCTTAAAATAAAGTATAACCCATTTTACATTAGTGTTCATATTACATGTAAATTATCATTACAATAATAATAGAACAAGAACAAAGTGTATTTAGAAGACGTGCAACTCAATTTTAACGTAAATTTAATGTAGGCTAATGACACCGCATGAACACTAATGTCAGGTCAGGTGTGACCTTTAATGGATTTTAAATGAAGACTTTTACATCTAAATAACATAAAGCTGATAATTAATTTTGACCAGTGACATCATTCTTATGCAAGTTGGACAAGAGCCAAATTACATGATATAGTTTATTACTCTGCTTCGATTGTTTTGATGGTCTATCAGTCAGTTTGTCTCGGTGCCAAATATCCAGATCTCTCTGTCTTTTGATCATCCCCAGCTGCTTCTGTCATTCATTAGGCTTGATTAAGTATACAAGAATCTTAATTACAACAGCCATGTTTTAATTCTTGTCGAATATGCATAATTCCAGTCTGTGATGTGGCATGCTCGTGAGTGATCATATTACACAGTTATATTTATTTTAATCCGCTGTTAAAGACAGCAAGTGTTACAAAGATTCCCTTGTTCACCTTGTCAGGATCAATTTGAGTTGCTCTCCTTTGCACCTTAATTTAGGACTTTTGTCTTTCAGTTTCGCAAGTTGGTTATTTTTAAGTACAAATCCACAATGATTGGCAGTCAAAAACCAGCTCAGACTTCAGGTTAGGCGCTTTCGTAAGCTTGCGGTTCTCTCAGTGTGAGAACTCTGATATCTTGAACGCTGTATTGGGCTTATATATTAACGCGCTTTATAAATATTGCATTGTACTGATTTAGAGCTTCCAGTGCCGGAGGTGTGATCTGACCGTAAAGCGCGCACACGCGGATCAAAACATAGGGAGCGCGCAACGCGGATGGAAACACTGAGGGAAGTTTATTTACCTCGCTCGAAATCGGCTGTAAGGCTGGGCTGAAATAAATGAAACGTTGCTGCAGTAATTCTCAAAAAAAAAAAAAAAAAAAAAAAAAAATTCGCGATTACTACTCTCGACTGAGCCGGTCGAACGGGCCTTGTTGCTGCAATGTTTGTGAGGAAAGAGGGAGCCATAGTCATGTACCAGAGAGCTGATTCTCCAAGGCCCTCAGTCGAGCAGCACTCAAGACTCTGGCTTCATTAAAATTTTATACGCAGCGCTTGGCCAAGGTCTATTTATGAAAATGCGCTTTCCGCTCCATGGAAAACACAAGACTGTAAGGAACCATGGGGAGGAATGTAAATCTAAGAGCGGAATTATATACACTTACACATATTTTTCACTCCAGCTGCATTTTACAAAATAAAGTAACCAATGCCACAGTTACAATATTGCCTCGCATTTGACGTCTATATGTTGCGTGGTTTCAACGGTTGATGAATTATGTAGATGGTTTGGTGAGAGATATGCAAATCCTCAATTGTGGGCACATTTGAACACGATAGGCTATACCAATTTGAGTATATTGTCTCGCATATTTCAAGATATTGATGCAAGAAACAACTGTAGCTAGCCAGTATGTTTCCTTTCACTATGGACAAACTGTGATTTGTGCTGATGAAAACACTCTAAATATAATAGCGTCACAATATTAGGTTACACATTTTGGTAACACTTTATTTTACAGTGTCCTTGTTATGTTACATGTACTTACCATAGTAATAACAGTAAACTATGCATAATTACATGCAACTAACATTCAACCAAATCCTAATCCTACTCTAACCCTAGTAAGTACATGTAGTTGCTTAATATTACTCAGTACTTAAATATATAATTACACTGTAACAATGACACCTTAAAATAAAGTGTAACCCACGTTTTAAGATGTCCGTATTACAGTGTAATTGAGTAATAATAATGAACTAGCCTGCATACTACTATAGGGTTAGGAGTAGGATGTGATTAAGGTTAGTGTAATTATTGTGTAATTATGCACACACAAAAAAAACATAAATAAATAGTTATCCAATTTTGTACTTACAATCGCTCTCATATGCACTATAAATGCGTTTAAATATCTCAAATAAGTTTTCCACTGCATTCAGTCTTTAAAGACATGGGGCGGAACGATTCTGATTTAACTTGTCTCGTGCCTTTTGTATTCAGCAGGAAACGAAAAAGAAACGATGACCTCCAGTATGTGAATTATTCAAATCAAGCAATTGACGCAAAGTGTCGTGGGAATAGGCTTTACCTCGTGCGTCTACACAGCCGCATTGTTTTCTGTAAACTAACTTACTAAACCAAGCCTTATGGGATAAATTGTCTTTTGATAAGAAAATTAAACTTTTTTTGCGTTGGTGTCTTATTATATAGATTAATCATTTAATATATATTTGAAATTTTCGTTTTTATTTTATATTTATTTATAGTAGCATATACTTTTCATTTATTTTGGTGCGTTCAAGTCATGTCGGAAAATCGCATTACGAGTTGATCGCACGTGAACGCCACCACAATGTTGTTAAATACGAGTGGGAAGCTCGGGGTTTTCTTTAAGCCCACGAGTTGGGGGCGTGTCAGTGAGAAACGTGGCGAAATACTTGCGTATATGTAGGCTTGTTTTATTTGCACACACAAAAATAAGCTAACCACCTGCACAAAACATGATTGTAATATATGTAACGATGAAGTTCACAGTCGCTTCATAAATTACCGGTAATTAAAAACATCAAAAAGCAAAACATTTTTTGTTCTTCATTTTAGAAATAGAGTTTAAAAACCGTGCTATTTTTGTGTGTGCAAGTATACCGACATCTTGCTCCGACTTCCCAAATCGACAAATACGACTTCCCAACTCGTAAATGAACTTCGCAGGAGTACATGAACGCACCATTAGTTATGTGTGTGTGTGTGTGTGTGTGTGTGTGTGTGTGTGTGTGTGTGTGTGTGTGTGTGTGTGTGTGTGTGTGTGTGTGTGTGTGTGTGTGTGTTGTTATTATAATATTTTCTATATGACAAATTATTAAAAAGTATTTGGTTGTTCGTCGCCACACTTTTTGTTTAAGACTGATTCGGACTGACTGCTTTTTTCAAAGAACTTTTTGTAGGAATTCAATTCCTGTTTATTTGAGGATAATGAATGAGTTTAGGCTACTGAACTCCACGGGGGAAAGGACGAGAACTCTTGTTGTACATCCGTTCAGCAATAAGATATCTTCCTCTTAACAAACACTTGCAAAATCGATAGTATCATAACACTTCATATTTATTATTCATAAATAACTAGATTTACGGACTCAAAACCACCTGCTGAACACCAAAGAGAGTCCGAACTTGACAACTCCTAAAATAAGCGAACTTGTTTTCCTCCTACATTGACCAATTTAATAGCGTAACGTGTTATAAAACAAACACATTCGGAGTTTCCTCATACATAAATGATGGATTTAATCGGGCTTGTAGAAATTTATATGAACGTGATTTTTTATTTATTTTTATTTTATTCGTTTAATCTGCTCGGCTAACATTGAGGATAAACTATAGGAACCTCGCCATATTTGAGGAAACTACAGACATTTCACTGTTAAAATTAGTTTATTCGTTCGTTATTAATGCGACATCGATAAAACACACCAAATAATCGCGTGTTTATGAGGCATAATGACAGCAATAACTGAAACGATAATAATATTAATCATCATGAAGGTCGGAGATTTTGATTTAAAATAAGCCTGAAATTATTAAGGGACGAAAAAAGCTTAGTAGGCTTCATTGCATGTGTGTCCTCTTATTTAGAGAACGGTATAACTAATAATTAGTGTTATACTAAGCACAATAAATAAAGAAGACTCATCAATAAAGCAAGTTCAGGGTCATAAACACACTGCAGTAACAGAGGTAAGACGTGCATGGTTTATTGAAAATTCTGTCGCGTACACATACACAGTTAAGCACACTTTCACAAATGAACTATGTGTGGTATTCAAAATAAATTAAGCTCAAATAAATAAGTAAACGACAATATCAACGAAGTAGAAATATAAATAGGCAAAACAAATAAGAAAAATCGGAATCATATCTACAAAGTGCAATGAATCTCTGAAAATGTAATGAAATGTTCCCATCTACAAACTTAGTGTAATAATAATAATAATTTATATTTCGACGTACAGTAGAAGGGGGTAGTCACAAAATAATTATTAAATAATTTGATTGTCAAAGCATCGTTGAAGTGAAATTAGTTGCAACACACAACGCTTCGTGTTTTCTATCTAATTTTACCCAAAATGTGTCAAAACTGAAAACAAACAACAACAAAACAAAAAATCTAGTTTTATGCCCTATTTCCAAAATGACCATGAATGTGTCAAGACGTCAGGAATCATGAGGTAGACACAGAAACGTATATTAAGGATGTCCGTGTGTACGTGCGTTCGCCTGATGTGCGTGTTCTCTCTTATTGCAATACATCAAAATGAATGGAATTTTCAAACGGTAAATGAAACACTTAACGCCTTGTAAACCATGCAAAGGATCACAGCAGAACCTTCATGAATTTCTTCAGGAGCATATAGAATAACACTAAGGTTTCTAGAATGGGACATCTTTTGCACAACAGCGTTTTTAGCTTTCTTTCTTTTCATCCTTAAAAAACAGAATTTTGATGCGTTCTTCACACAAAGAGGTGCAGTGTATTCACAGATATGTACACAGATGAATATAAAAAGAGTTGTTTTGAGTTAAGAGAATAATCATTATTATTCAATTCTCGATTTTTGTACAATAATTGCAACGTTTAGTTGATGTTGGTTGTCCTCCGTCTTCCAGACCGCGTTGTTCTTGACATAATGCCATGACAAACTTTTTGGGACAGTTTCTGTCTCTGGGATGTTGACGCCCAGCTCCCAATTCCTGCGTGGGACGCGTTTCGCCTCACCATTGAAGAGTTTTGTCGGCTCTGTTCACTTTTATTTAAATTATAAGTTTATTTAAATGCGTTATTTCTGGCCTAGTGCGTAGCCGAAAACTTCATCCGTTTCTGCTTTTGCCTTTGATTACAAAACCACACGCGGACCACGTTTTTTTTCAGGTCCAGTTTCTCGGCGATGGCAGCGATTTTCTCCGACGACGGTCTCGGCTGGACGGCAAAGTAAGCCTCCAGCGATCGCTTCTCTGGAGCAGCGATCGAAGTGCGTTTTCTCTTTTTGTCCCCGCCGTTAAAAATCTCCGGTTTGGCCATTTTCTCTCTCTGAGCCCGTTCTGCCTCCTCTAACCACGCTTCCAGGATAGGCTTGAGGGCGACCATGTTATTGTGGGACAACGTGAGAGACTCGAACCGACAGATAGTGCTCTGGCTCAGGCAGCCGACCCCGGGGATTTTAAGATTGGCCAACGCCGAACCCACGTCGGCCTGCGTGACCCCGAGTTTGATCCGCCTCTGCTTGAAGCGCTCGGCGAACGACTCGAGCTCCCGGGGATCAGGCTCGGAGTCTCCAACGCCGCCCAGAGAGGTGTGCGAGCCCAGGCTGTGGTGGTGCATGTTCATACTTTGCTGGTGGTGATGCTGCATGTGGTTAATTGCTGACATGTGTGAGTGCGGGTGGGAAGCGGTGGAGCAAACGTCGGAGCCCATGCCTCCGATGGAGATGCCTGGGGTGAGGTGGTCGAGCAGGTCGCCCTCCAGGCCCTGCGTCGGCTGGTGGTGGGGATGATGGTGGTGAGAGGTCAGCACTGACGGGTGATGAAGGTGCCCAGAAGAGGACGTGGGAGTGCAGGTCATGCTCGTCATGGTGGTCATGGTGTGGTAGGTGGCATCTGGCTTGAACGGATGACTCTTTTGAGCTATGTCCACCGCCGCCAGCGCCTCGGCTCTCTGGAGAAGGGTCTCGTCAAAGCCGGCAAAGATGTTACCCTGCAACTGCGTGACAGAGAGCAAGCATAAGTATCAATGGCAAAATCAGTTTTAAGTTTATATATTTTTGTTAAGAAAACTTAACAACCAGATTATGCAACCTGCATTTGTTTATTTATTTTGGTAAACAATGTTATAAAAAGTTTATGGGACCAAATTGGGTCACTTTTAGAAAATCATCTAAAGCGGCAATCAAATGGATATTCAATTAAACGCCAATTTCCAAGTGCTGCTCTAATTTCTAAAGTGCTAATTTCTAAAGTGCCGTAACAACTTATTCTATGTTTAAAAATAAACGCAGTAAAATAAATGTTGCTAAAAGTGCAAGATTTATTTAGGCGACAGAATTTAAGCCAACCGAAACCGATGCACTTCGCTTATTTTGTCACGCTGGGAAAAGTTTAGACCACTTATAATGCAAATGACTACGGTGATCATGAATCGCAAACATCAGAATAAAATATTAAACTTACCGAGGGCGTGGGCAAACATGCTCGCCGGATAGCTTCAGAGCTGGAATGTAGAGGTGTGTATTTAGGCTCGTGCAAAATCGGATGCATACTAAACGGCTGTTTGCTATTCATGGACATCATTTTGGCAGAGGTGTGAGGGGGTCGCTTCTCGTCTTCCTCGTTTATCTCCGGTTAACCCCAGTACAGTGTCTAATCTGGATGATAAAAACTGAAAAGGTATGCCTGAGAAAGTCTTCCTTTCTGGCTGAGCAGTAGCCAGGCGCGAGCTGTCAATGTCTGTGACACAGTAGGAATTTACGCAGGCACCTAAAATATAACGCTGTCTCCTTTAGCCCCACCCAGATAGGTACAGGTCCCGCCCAACTACTATTACAGTACCCTCAACTGTTATTGGTAAGTTTGGGATGTGAACACGCCTCCTGGGTTTTTGGTCCCATTCCCCATCATGTGCGCTGGAGCAAATAAGGCGTGGCTCTGGCTTTGAGACTCTCATGGTGTGTTTTCATTGGTGCTGTGATTTTGACAGGTCGCCCTAGATTGGTTGTTGTGAACACTGCGATCTTTATGTTCACATGCTCGTGGTTTAAATATCTGTCACCATATCTATGAATTGTTATGATCCTCATAAAACATACTTTAACGATTCAAATAGAGATTCAAATAAAAAAAAATAAAAAAAAGATTTGAAATGAAAATAACGGTCAATTAGTAATTAAAAAAAATACATTTAACCCCTTTTTATACATTTTTATTATGACATTTTTTTTGACACCTGCCAAATAAATAAATATAATTGGATTTGAAATATGAAACTAAAATTTTATCATATCATTTGTTTTCTTATCTTTAAACAATCGAATTAATGACTGAATATATACAAGTGCTAAATATTTCCTTTAATTATGATCAGTTTTGTTGTGTTGTGTGAAGCAAGTGATGTATTTTATTTATTTATTTTTTCTTCATGTGGCCAGCCTTAACAATTTGGTACATGAATTAATTATTGTTCATTTACTTTGTGGTATGCACCACAATATGGATTCTCAAATAGAGCATAAATAGGCTGGGATGATAAGAGCCCATGTACAATTAAATATTGATTAAAAAAAACAAAGGTCAAACAAATGAGAGCAGTCAATCAAATACCTCTGACAAATGAAATGCTGGTACCACCATCCATTTGCATGAATGAATGATTTAATTAATTTCATAAACACTTTTTGTTATATTGGTTGAAACTCTTTTCATGCCCTGATACTGTAGCAATCAATAACAGAAGTGGTCTAAATTAAAAAAATGAAGTCTCAGAACCCCCAAAAATTCGTCCAATCATTGCATTCGGTCCAAATGCATTGATTGGATGTCTTATCTGCTTGTCAACCTAAGTATTTAGACATCACATATCATCAAGGCGTTCCATGATGAGGCTATGCAGAGTTGTAGACAGACAGTCACAGAGCAAACAAACATAGCCCCATTTTGCAGTTCCTCCTGAACCAAAACTTATGCTACTTTCATGCCATGTGGTAATTACCATAATTAAGAGATGGCAAAAAAGCGTGGTTCAGTGAATAGATCACATTACCCTTCATGCAGTGAAGCTGCTAAAATGGGAACTTCATTACTGGACCTTGTCTGTTTGATCAGCACCTCTTCAAAGTGGGTTGTGTGTTGTACAGGTTTTGTAGTGCATGCAAGCTGCTCTGGATTGGCTTGTATAGAGCCTATATCTATCACTCTAATTGGTGCTGAAACCCCAGACATGGACAATAAAGTCCCACAATGGGAGAAGGAGTCTCTGCGAGTGTGACTCAGAAACCTGAGATGCAGACGCAGATAGCAACATCGTCCCCTCGTGCCTTGCTCTCCGGCAAGGCCTTGGCACCCGCTCATCAAATATGCATCAATGCTGCCATCTCTCCCCCAGCAACCACTGTCACTGGGGACTCCAAATGCTATGGGACGGACAGAGAGGCACAGCAAAAGTGACAGAACAGAGAGAGAGGCAGTCTGGAAAAGAGAAGAGGGCTCAAAGAGTGAGCTTATACATGTAGATAGAGAGACAGACATGCATCCGAGATGATACACAAGCCATACTTGTTGAGTTTATTGAGTCGTTCCCTCTTTTCACATCATTCCTGCTTTCTCTTTCAGACTGCCGACACGAAGTCACAGTCATTTTCCTGATGAGTTTTCTGCAAACAAGCCTGGGGAAGTGCTTGATTATTGCTAATGGAACATTTTCCTCAATGAATATTAATGCTGAAATGGGGAATTGGTGGTATTGGCTGTTAGGATTCCTTCTGCAGATGATAAGTTGAGGTGTTGATACTGTTATATTCTGTCATCTATAGTTCACAGAAAACAGGAAAAGCGTCCATGTCATACTAACTACAAACTATGCAACCACATGTCGAGAGCTGTAGTTGCAACTAGACAATGCTGTTTGCGAATGTTCATTGGAACTATGGCTAACAACAGAATGTGTGACCATAGTTGACTAATTATGCTTTTGGGAAATGCACCTCTGTTGGACTAAATTGTGGATATGTGTGTTTCACTGTATAAATAAAAACGTGTTGTGGAATATATTGGACAGAATTCCATACTCAAGCCTCCAGACTTTAAATGAATGATTCACCCAAAAATGAACATTCTGTCATTATTTACTCACCCTCATGTCATTCTTTCTTCTGCAGAAGACAAATGTTTCGAGAAAGGAAATCAGTAGGGACCAAAACAACACTGAACCCAATGACTTTCAATGCATCTGGAAAATTATTATTATTATTTTTAAATATTTTCTTTGCGAAGAAAGAATTTCTAACCGGTTTGGAATGATGTGAGTGTGAGTAAATGATGACATCATTTTTCATTCGGGGTGAACTATCACTTCACCTTTTATCCTTGCTTCTTGTCTTTACACTTTAAAATGGTTAATCTCATTTATTTGTTTTTCTGCTGCCCCTGACTAATTGCTCAATTTTTACTGTACATCAACCATCTGAGTACAGCCAGACGTTTTGTTTGCGCAAATGCAATGGGAGTGTGGGTGTGATGCCAGAGCTCTAAAGAGAGAGTGAAAGCAAGACGTCAACACAAGTAAATATTTCTGGTACGTTAAGCAAATGGACATGAGCGCATGTACCTCGCTTTTCCTTTTTCTCCTCACTTTCTTTTTTCCATTCTTGCCCCCTCAAGCCTCCCCATTTCGTGATTGGTGAATTATTGATAGCGTGTAAAATCTAACATTGTAGATATGTGACCATTCACCAAATCAGCGGGTTCACACTGTGGGGCTGCCGAAGGGAAGGGGTGTCTAAGCACACACTTTAATGTAATTGCCTTTAGGGTTCCTGGTAAATATTTTATTGTCTGCCAGCACAAATTAAAGGTACAAAGTTACCGAAACGGGGTGATTCCTCACTCCGAAGCTCTGCAGAAGATGTCCTTGTGCTTGTCATTTGACTTGACTTTTTGGGTACTTGTCTTATAGTAAGTTTTATATTCAAAGGATCGTGCAAGATGCTCACCTGGGAAATAAAAGAAACTAGAAGCAAGCATGCGCCTCGGAGAGCTGTGTGTGGTGGTTGTTGGGGTTTGCTGTTTGGTTCCGTTCACTGAGGCTGAAAGAGCTCTTGATTTAAGTGATTTTGGTGGAAAGAAAAGAAAAAGAGGGGTGGGCGGGGGATGGGTGGGGGGGGGCACTCGTACATTGCCAGTCCGAGAGGAAAGTAAGCAGAAAGATGGGAACAGGAAAACTTCATTACCTGATGGGGCAGTGGCCAAAAAGACATTAAAAATGAATGGCAGCCGACACAGATGGTAAGCTGACCTGGATGGGATGTGAAGCGTCTATGGGAAGATTTGTATTTTTCTGTTCCACACTTAGAGAACAAATTCTCAGGTCCAGGTTGTTTTTCTCCTCTGGGATTTCTCTCTGTTATCGCTGTTCTAAATTAGATGAAACTATTTACCCTTCGCCACTGATCCCTGTTTTTACTTTCGATTCCTTAAAGATACAATCAGTGTGTCTTGCTAACCTTTTCTAGGCCTTGTCAAGTTGTTTGGTGTAGTCGCTTTTCATGCCTCGTTTCGATCTCCTTTCCCCGATTTCTTTCTTGGAATCCCTCCTGTGTGCACATACTATGATCTGCATAGTTTCCTTGGCACCCCGTAATTCTCTTTGCACCATTCCGCTGTTACCTGCCGTTCGCCGTCCAAACGGGATGGGCCGCACTAAGTCTGGATCAATAGATTAACTGAGTGGTTATGAATTATGCAGAAGAGCCCTACAGCAGTTGAACGTAAAGAGCTTGTGCTCTTGAATTGGCGTGTAAAAGCTAAGTACAGGCCTGTTTACTTGTTCCCCGGCATGCTGGGTGCTGTGCTTCAAGATCCCCCCCTTTAGCGAAGGCCCCTGGGACCTTAGTCAGGTAGAAACAATGTGATGGTATTGATGGGGATGACTTGAACTCAATTGGATTTTTTTTTTTTAACTAGTTATAGGTTGGTTTGCTCTAACATGCATGTTGAAAGGCAGCGTAGAGAGTTTGCTCACAGTGTCTTGTCGCTCTCTTCTGAATCAAACCTCCGAGGACACAGCTACAGCAATAGCATTAGCTTAATATTCAACCGCGCATGTAATTTTACATTTGCATACAATCAAACTTGGTGTCACTCATGTTTTTTTGTGTGTTCTACAACAGTAAAACAAAGGAGGGAAAAGAATAAACAAGCAAAATGCTGTAAATATGATAGTGAAGGCATATTCATGATATGTAAATCTCAGTGTAGTTTTAGAGCAGTACAAAGAAAGAAAAGGATCTTTTTATGCGTACCAGGAACTGTTTTCCAGAAGACAAGTGTGGCATATTGAGACAGATGCGTTGTGTGACTTTTACATAACCGTCAGCCGCTCATTCAGTGCCAAATAAGAAGCTATGAAAAGAGGAAGAAGGCCCAAAGCTGAAACATTTGTCTTGGATCTCCTTTCTTCTTTATTTATTAAAATATTAATGTCTTTGCTTGAGGCCAAGTGTGTTTATGCATGCCGCTCAGAGCGTTGACCGAAATGCCGACTGATGCTCTCTCATTGATTTTTTTTTTATTGTGGGTGTATCTGTCTAAGTAGAGGCTGCCAGTCACCCTACCACCCTCCCTGTTCTCCTGCTCCCTCTGCTTCAGCATGCGTTCCTCTAAGTCCTGGCCCCATTCCTCTGCTTCATCTGCCCTTATTAGACTCTTCAAATGGAGCTGCTGCTTTAACTCGGTGTGTCAGACACTTCAAAGGACGGCTGTGTTAATTGTTGGTTTGTTGGAGATGCTTGTAGCGGAGGGTGTGTAAGGGATGTTGCAGACATGCTGGAATCTTTATGATGTGAGCAATGAGCTGAGAAATGAGGAAATAGAGAGAGCAGAAAAGGGCAAATGAGAACTTTCAAAAGCTCTGGTGGATGCGAGATGACATATCCATTTGTTTATCTATGCATGTCATGTAATTTTCTCCCGTTAGAGAAAGTATCACAGGATTCCCTTTATAAGTTTAGGGACTTTTTCCCATCGTCTCAGGTCTTTTGGGGAAAGCAGGCAAATTATTCTTCTGTTTCTCATGAGTGTTTTACAGTATTGTAATACATGTAGTAAGTGTTTATCCAATACTTTAAAGACAAAAAAAAATGCTCAAAGATTGTAGGCCAAACTCTTGGGAAATTCAATGAATTATATTGTGATTATAATATATGAAGAATGGCCAACAATATTGTTGCTGATCCTAATCATGTCCTGAGTAATGAACTGCTTCAATCAAACAGTAGATTTGGAAATCCAGGATTTAATAAGGTGTGTTGAAGGACTTGTTTGTAAGAGACCCAATATACTCACAGCGAAGATCTTTTTCGTTCCCCGTTTTGGGGTAAAACGAAGTTCGAAATGCGTGAGCAGTTGTTAGCTACTGTTAGCCAGAGGTGTAAAGTCCAGGGGTCAGAAAGTAAAAGTCCTGCCATATGTTTATTCCACCCATGAACTCAGCCAGCTGAACTCAGCAGCCACACACATTACGTAATCGCCACAGAACAATGGTAGTACAAAGTTGTTTAGCAGCTGTAGCAAACTTTTCCAGATGTTCGCTTTGGCAAGCTGTTTCGAACTCCCAAAAAACTCCAAACGAAGTTCGTTTTGGCCCAATTTTGTTCGAAATGTCGTCACATCAGTTTGTCCTTCGATTTTGCTTGAAGTATATGAGATGTAGATGGTCCCTTTAGTAAAGCTCCTGTGAAGCTCCAAATTTGTGATGCAAAAAAAAAAAAGTAACAGATTGATTATTAAGATGGAAATTTAGGTCTTTGTAACCCTGACCCCTCTTGTACTTGACCTTTATGGTGTCTAGATGTATTTTAGCTTCTTTAGACACGTACACTTCTCTACTGAAATGGGAAGTTGATGCCTAATCGTCCTTGTCCACTGAGTAGAGGTAATGGTATTGAGGGTCTTTGCAGGTGGCCTGGTGAGCAGCACAACACCATGAGGAACATTGAAGAGCAGATTTTGAAAGCCTCTGGGGAACAGGGGGTGGGTTTGCATCGGGTAGGAGCGCTCGGGACCCCAGCTGGTGCAGAACGGGGTCCCATTGTGCTCCCCACCCTCCTCCTCGCAGTGCTAACAGGATTAGACGACGGAGATCACCCTCTCCTCAAAACCCCAGGCTTTTCCTTGCATGTCCTGTCTGATCTGGGGTTTTAAGGGTCCCCTTGTCATGCTTTAATAAACCAGAAACCTCTCCCACAGGGAGACTTTGAGATTCAATCTTCAAGACTCCATCTGAAGCACAAGTTAACAGCACATATGAAGACGGCTTTTGGATGTTATGGCTCCTCAACATGGCCTGGCTTTCATTATGACTCATAACCATGCTGAAGAAACCAGATAAACCACATAACCCAGCCTACTGTGGTTTGCTGATCTAAGCTGGTTTAAGATTCCAACCTGGGGTGCGTTTCCCGTACAACGACTTAACTCGCTGCTTAACTACCATAGTACAATGCATCGTTGAAGAAATCAAGTAGCTAGTCACGACTGTTTCCCGAAACCATATTGTTGCAAAGTGGTCGTTCAACCACGTTGGTTAATGATGTCACGCACGTGCTGGAGTAATAACTTATTTTAATGAATCTGTTTGAGATCAAATTAATGCTAGCTGTATTGCTATAAATTACGGACATGGCATTTGAGGACTAGTTCAAATTTGTATCAATTATTTTGCTTTATTTCCAGATTCAATCATAAACTCGTTCTTATGTAGTCTACTAGAGCACGTATGCACATGCACACTCTTCAAAAACGGTGCTTTAAATCTTTTGACAACTAAAAGACTTAAATGACATTTGTATGCATTCTAAATAAAAGATACAGATTGTACTGAATGTCAGCTTTCTCATTTTGCTCAAGATAAGGATATATTGAGTCCACGTCATGAAAACAAGAAACTATGCTTCTAACCACAGGTCGAGAGCTGTCGTTCCAACCACACAACTTTTCTATGCTGCTTGTGAATGTTCATTTGAACGATGGTTTCAGGAAACGCCGACTCGTTGAACTATGCTGATAACGACAGAAGTTGTTGTCGACAGACGGCCATAGTTGGCTAAAGGTGCTTTCGGTAAATTCAGCCCTGGCTAGGCTGATACAATAAGTCTAAAACTAGCCTAACCAAACTAGGAGAACAACTAAGACCAGAAAACGAGTTTAACCTTAGAATGCATTATCCAAAAAACCTACATGAATACATAAAATGGGTCAAAACTTTTTTTTCATAAACCATAATTTTGAGTAATTCATGTATTTACAAAGATGTGGGGTAGTGATAAAGAAGTGTTATTTTTTTCTGATCCTTTGACAAATAAGCATGTCAAGAAATTGAATGATGTTATAGAAAAAACACACATCTGAAAACCATACCCTATCGGGTCAGTTTGATCCTTTATGCATCCTAAGATTAAGATGTCATTGTCAGCACAAAATACTTGCACACTTGTCTTCATGAATTGAAAGGAAAATGGATGCACATGAGTGTCCTGACCTTCTTTTCCAAGACCCTCCCCTGTGGACTTGAGCCTGACTTTACGATGAATCCCAAGCAGTCTGGCATTCATGTCACCACAGTACAAAAACTCCCCATATCACTTTCTCACACCAGATACCACACACGTTCTAGAGGTTCCTTCAGCTTTCACCCTTTAACCTCAACCCACACTCAACACATGCTGAGGTTGGCAGCATTCACCTTTAGGCTGTTTTTTTTTTTTTTTTTTTTTTTTAGTGTCTTTACTCTGTTTTTAACCTATATTCTTGATATTAGAGTGACCAGGTCCAGTGTAAATGCAGCAGTAATCCTGATGGAGGCACAGCGCTCGTACCTGACAGTGCAGCGGGACACCGCTCTCATTACCACAACAATGAAATAATTATGAATGCCGCAGCGAGACTTCATCAGAGGAATATCTATTGTATTATTTATTCAGTCCCCTGGTTCAGGGAGAACACATATAAACTTCCAGCCATGCTCTACCCCAAGCACACACTCTCTTGTCTGCCTTTCAAAGCGGTGGCTTGCTCCTGCCCCTGTTTTATACTTCTTTTCTCCAGGCCCTGGGATACTTTGCTTGGACATTGCCTCCGATATGTGTTCATGGCTGACCCTAACCGTCTCAAAGGACTATTACAGTCTGCACAGTGCCAGTTGGAGGATGTTCATTCATCAGTAAGCGGTCAATACTCTGATGGGTTCATGGCTACAAGCGATTACTCAACGTGGAACCAGCTGCCTTCGGATGGAAGGCCAAAGCACAGGCCCAGTCCATCCATGAAGGGCGATGCCTGGAGAATCGGCTCTATTGAAGTTAACACTGCAGCAAGACCAGCCACGCGAACACACAAAACAGGTGAGCGCTGTCTTCTAGCTTGCCGGAAGGGTTTGACTGATGTCTCTCATCTTGCATTTGGTGAACTTTTTAACTCGGGCAACAAATGCGTGTGGGGTACATTCATGCCCCTGTGTTTTTTTGCTCCTGTGTCCGTCCTTTGCAGTGAGGTTGCACGATGGTTGTGAGAGAGCAACACAGCATCATAAATAATGCAGCGCCTGCCTGGCAACGCCATTGCTGGTGCTTGGCAACTTCTAAAATGCCGTAGCGTTGTGGGGAAAGTGGATGCAGTGGGCGGAGTCCTGCAGGTGCTCGGCTCCTCTTTCTCATCTTTCTCATCCGTTCATCCGATCCCGGCTTGGGAGATTGCTAGTGTACCAAGCAGATGCACCTCCTGCTCACTCAGCTGAAACAGAGGAGGCCTTTGTTACTTTGCACTGTAATACGTCACATATCAATACGTCAACGACACACTCCTCTCAACCCGCAATGAAAATGAAATTTTTTTATGGCTTTTTATCATATAGTAATGAATGCACATATGATTCAAATTGGAAATTTCAAATGTCTTGTGCAGTGCATACACTTACAGAGGGCTGGTAAAAGATTCAGTTGTATTACATCATAAGAGATCAAGTGAGAAAAACAGTCGATATAGAGATATTTTTTGGACATTGAAGATTGGCACATGCCAAGCAAATGTTGCCTGTGCATTATGAATCATGGTCATAATAATTGTTATTGTAAAAATTAAAAGATGAAATGAAAATATTTTCACTAATCTGATAATATTTTGAAGCCAATAAGTGATACATTGGCCAGTACTAGATATCATTTTTACACTTATCTTCAAAACCAAACATCTTGTGGAAATCTGCTTTCAATTTTTAAATCAATCTTTCAAGTTCAAGTTCTTTTATTTATATAGCACATTTTTTAAAACAGCCACAAGACTGACCAAAGTGCTGTACAAAAGGCCACAGAAAAAGAAAAAAAAGAATATAAATTATAAACACTTAAAGGACAAAGTATAGATCCAGAATAAAAATCCAACTATAAGAACACAAAAGACACCAGTTAAAAAGCCAAGGAGCCAAATATATATATATATATATATATATATATATATATATATATATATATATATATATATATATATATATATATATATATATATATATATACATTAAACTGATGGAGAATGCCAATCTGATCTCTAATCTCTATAAAAGAAGGGACTAAAATAAGTTTCTGATTGTATAAGGATGCCGCGGTTCAGCTATAGTTGGGAGCTTGATTTTTAAGGGATTTGTACACAAAAAAATTGAATTTTAAAATCAATTCTAAATTGGATAGGCAGTTAGTAAAGAGCACTCAGAATGGGAGTCATGTGGCCGCTTTTACGGCTTTTCTGTAATCTGGCAGTGGCATTCTGGACCATTTGAAGGTGAGCAATTTGTGACTCAAATGTACCACAGTTTAAGTAATCTAAACAAGTAGTAATACTGTAAATGCATGGACACCTATCACGGTTAGAACGTGTTTAATTTTAGATAGTTGACTCTCATATCCCACAGTTATGTAACAAAGTTAGGCCTACCATGACCCTCTGAAACAAATAAATTATAAATAAACATAAATAAAGAATATAACAAAGAATACAGACACAAATGCCTGTGTGCCATAGATTTAAAAACATTTTCTTCTTTTTTTAATCAAACATTAATTACATTTTTTTTAAAAATTAAAATTAAAAAATAGGTAGGCCAACCAGAAATATATTTTTTTTGGGCCCCATAATCATTTGGTCATAATTTAATGCATCAAATATATCAGCTTAATTTTTGAAGCAATATTGATCAAATTAAAAATTCACATTGATATGGCGACCAACATATTGTTGTGCTATCTTTTTTTCTGCCAAATGATTGCCGTGAAATAAAGTAAATAAAGTTTATCTTTACATTTTTCTTTGCTCTCCTAAAGATAAACGACCAGTAAAAACTTCACAGACTCAAGCATACATGTATGTTTGCATATGTGACTCTTAGAATTGAATCAGTTCAGTGATGTGTAACATAGTTCCCTTTTGATGGCGCTCAGATACTCTGGATTTCAGTTAGTGTGCATATCTGTGGTATCGTGGTGTGTTTTCAACAAGTGTGGTTCAACCGTTTGTCTGTATTGGAAATACTGGGTCTCCTATACCCTCCGGCCTTGGGCCTGGCCCTCGCACTATGGTCCGTTTTCAGGAAACATTGGCCCGTCGGGCTAAGGTGTGCAGCTGAAAGATTAATAACTTACCACCTTCTCTGATTTGTTCATGTAAATTATTAACCATCACCTCATTATCAATTATTTAAATATCAGACTTTGTTCTTTTTTCCCATGCTCTCATTCACAGAAAGAATTGCAGTCCCTTTCTCTGTTTTGGACACATTTTTCTCAGTGGCTCGTGAGAAGTGGGGGTAACATGTCTATAGTTCTGTTCCATCGTTTCTGTCTCCTAAAACATGGTTAATACTTCATGATGAGACAGCGGATATGGTAACAGGGTAAGTAATGCTCTCTGGGCAGAAATATGCCACTGTTCAACGGCTTGATGAATTCCAGCACAATATCCACAGAAAGTGCTGATGCAAGCATTTATCATGGAGAAGATTACTTACCATAACTTTGCAATCAACTTATTCTGAAATTCTTCAGAATAAAAGTTAATGATTTGAATAAAAAAAATTAAAAAGTACCATATTATTTTATAATTTATTTAAATCTATTTAAGCCTCTGTTAATTAATGTTTTCCTAAAATAAGAATTTATAAATTAATACAATTATTACATAATTTGAAAAATCTAATACATTAGATTAGCAATAATAGGCTATTGATATAAAATGATTATAAATATTTTTAAACTACTTATACCAATATATAATAATATAATCATAAAGTAGTTATTTAAATAATAATTTCTGAAATAAACATAAAATAATTAATAAAAATGTGATTCAGTGTCAATTTCAGGAATTGAATACAAATGGCAGTCAGAATTTCCATCAGACATGCATTTATTCTTTGATTTTGAAAAAAATATATATATAAATAACTGCATAACTGAAGATGGTTAAATTCTAGAGACTGACTGCACCTTTGTGTGATTCCATATTTGTTGATAGTAATTAATGTGATTGCCATGTAGCTGAATTCATAAAAATTATTATGACGGAATAAGCAATTAGAGGTGGAATGAGTTACAATGTGTGTGTGTGTGTGTGTGTGTGTGTGTGTGTGTGTGTGTGTGTGTGTGTGTGTGTGTGTGTGTGTGTGTGTGTGTGTGTGTGTGTGTGTGTGCGCGCAAATTTTGACCTTGTGGAGAAATTCATTTTTTTGGTCCCCATGATGAAACAAGCTTATAAATCATGTAGAATTATACTTTATCTAAGTTTTCTGTGATGGGTAGGTTTAGATGTAGGGTTGGTGTAGTGGGATAGAATATACAGTTTGCACAGTATAAAAATCATTATGTCTATGGAAAGTCCCCATAAATCATGGAAACCCAACATGCATGTTTTTGTGTACACACGCTTCATGTGAAATTACACAGAACAAGACGGGAAGTATGAATATCTCAGTGAAATCTTACTTAAACATGTTTAAACACTGTACATTTGTCTATGTAAATTTGACTGAAAAATCCAAAAAAGTGTCGTCCCTTCCACCAACTACCTGTTTGAAAGGTCAGAGGTCAGACATGTATGCCACCCTGCCTGCTTTTCTCGTCATTTCCCAATGAATTTCACCAGAGGCAAAAAGCGCTCTGGTTCATCCCTGTCAAAATCAACAGCACTGTAAGTCAATGTGCGCAGTTAACCGAGGCCGAACCTCTTCGCTCAGCGTTGCCGCCAATTTGATGTGTTTATGATGTCAAGAAGAAGCCTCATATATTTTGCATGACATTTGCTGTTTCCTGTGATGGTGCCTCTTAGGTGAAGACAGACACACGGAGGTATAACAAGCCACCACTTTTGCTCTCATTACGTCTCAGAGGCGAGATGGAGGGAGATAGAAGAAAAGAGAAGTTTAGCGGCACACCCAACTCTCTCTCTCTCTCTCTCCCTGCTCCTCTGCATTAAGAGCTGCCTGGGGGCATGCGAGCAGGGCTGGGGGGGGGGGGGGGGGGGGGGGAGGGAGGGTCGGTTAAGAGCTGTCATTTAAATAAGCGTTTACAGAGAGAGGAAGAGAGCTGGGGGAGGAGTACAGAGTCATGGAAGGCAGAGAGAGAGAGAGAGCGAGGGGGAAGGGGTGGGGAACAGTCGCTTTAATGTGTCTCTGATCTCTCGCACCAGTCCACAGCTGCTGCAGCAGCAGGCCGTCCTGCTCGGCCATATGTTCCCTGCACTGCTCCAATTATCCTCCCTGGAGCAAGGGCCCACTCACAGCCTGTGTGGCTGGCCCGCCAGGGTCGGCTACTGTTTCAGCACAGCTCTCACTGCTGTCACCGCGCTCGCACCCAGAGCGCCCCCTCCTCTAACGCGCCCACCAGCCCGACACACACACACACACACACACACACATCTCTATCTCTGTCTTTTTCCTTTCCACCCCATCAGTGGCCTGTTGTATTGAACGTGGACTTTATTTTTGGCTTCCCCCCGTTTTAGAAACCAGGTCATTTTCAAAAGTTTACGTGACTATTAAAGGGATAGTTCGGCCAAAAATTTTGCCCACACTGTAAAAAGTGATCAGTTGACCTAACTTAAAAAAAAATGTAGGAAACCCGTTGCCTTAAAGTTATTAAGTAATTAAACTTCATGCTTAATCGAAAAAATTAAGTAATGTAGAATCGTCAAGTTCACATAACTTAATTTGTTCAATTAAGCATTACGTTTATTTACTTAATAATTTTAAGGCAACGGGTTTACACTTTTTTTTTTTTTAGTAAGTGAACTCAAGTCATCCTAGGTGTATATAGCTGCGTTCCATTACCATTCTAATTGCGCAAATTGAAATTGCGAATTGAAAATACGCCCAATGGAAACACGTAAATTTCGCAAAAACTCCCATTTATCGCAAAAAAGTTTTTACGCTCGCATGAGGTGGTTTTTCAGGCAATTCGAAAAATAAATATTTCGCAAAACTGCAATGGAAACAGTTTTTGCGCATTTACAGGTCACCTGACGTAGATGACGCAGTGTGTTTGGACAGAAGATGAGACCGAGTTCTTTATTAAATTCATATAAGACAAAAGAATTACAGGAATAATGGATTCTAAACCTCAAATAAATGCCACAATCAAGACCTCGAAGCAGATATGAGGGAGAAACACCCAGAAACACCTCATATGTGCCGCTCACAAGTATAATAAGGGTCGTTCCTTACTATTAATGCTTGGAAAACACATCTCTTCGATTAATAATAATGGCTAGAGCAAGTGGCTGGGATATAGTACATAAACCTACCAACGTCCGTTGCCATGGTTTTTGGAATGATTTTACTTGTCGCAAGAGGAAAAATGAAGTTTTAGTCACATAACATCAGTTAATGGAAACGCCGTCATTTCGCAATTGTTTTTGTCGACATTTAGAAAAAATCACAAAAGTTTTACGCAAGTCTGTAATGGAAACGCGCCTTATGACATTCTTCTTTCAGACGAATACAATCGGAGTTATATTATAAAAATGTCCTGGCTCTTCCAAGCTTTATAATGGCAGTGAATGGCTGTTTCTGTTTTGAAGTCCATAAAAGTGCATCCATCCATCATAAAAGTCTATCCAGCCATCATAAAAGTGCATCTATCCATCATAAAAGTGCATCTATCCATCATAAAAGTGCTCCAGACGGCTCCGAGGGGATTAATAAAGGCCTTCTGAAGCAAAACGATGAGTTTGTGTAAGAAAAATATTCATATGTTCATCAAGTAAAATTCTAGCTTCCGGCCAAAGTTGCGCTTTAGACTCAAGTCGAATCCGTATGTTTGTTTGGCCTGAAGCTAGTTATTTTACTTTATTAAGTTTTAAATAAAGTTTGCTTCAGAAGGCCTTTATTAACCCCCTCGGAGCCGTGAGGAGCACTTTTACGATGGATAGATGCACTTTTATGGACTTCAAAACAGAAATGGCCATTCACTGCCATTATAAAGCTTGGAAGAGCCAGGACATTTTTTAATATAACTATATAAAAGAATGAGGGTGAGTAAAGCATTGGCAAATTTTTATTTTTGGGTGAACTAACCCAAAGCAATTTTGAAGGCATCTTTCAAAAATAAGTTATTTGCATTTTTTGGTAATTAAGTTGAAATATTATTAAAGTAAAAAATGTTTGGTTATGTAGAAATCATCAGTTCACAGGTCTAAATTCGGCCAGATCAATACAGTCGCCGTTTGATTACTGTACGCACTCATATGTCGCTCATAACTCATTTGGCATTTTCTGGCAAACACAGCAGGAGTTTTTATTAAAATGTCAACTCTGTTCTTTTCCATACGCAAACATTGGCTGTCGAGTTCAGTTGTATTTTTCTTAGTTAATTAAATTAATTATAAATTAGGGTGGGATTTGAACCCAGGTCCCCAAGCATGCTGAACAACAAGTGCATGACTAACCTAACGCATCGGTTGCTGACATAAAGAATTACTAGTTGTTAAAAAGTGTTTTTTTCTTTGGTCATGTCATATTTTGCCTAGGGCACCGAGTGAGCCAGAACTGCAACTGCAACCCCCTTTGAAAAAAAAAAAAATTAAAATAGATAGATAGATAGGATATTTTGATTACTATTATCCATGTTGTTTTTATTGTTATAATAAAAAGCATTATTATTATTATTATTATTATTATTATTATGGTAACACATTACAATGAGGTTCATTAGTTAAGATTAGTTAACTACATTAGTTAGCATGAACTAATAATGATCTGCACTTATACAGCATTTATTAATCTTTTTTAATGTTAATTTCAACATTTACTAATACTTTATTACAATCTTGTTAACATTAGTTAACGCACTGTGAACTGACATGAACAAACAATATATTGTTATCCTCGTTACTATTTTATTGTTTTAAAAATAATCATCGTAATCAGCATCATATTTACTATTTATTATTATTATTATTATTATTATCATCATCGTCATAACCATTATTATCATTAGCATTATTATTTACTATTATCTATATCATTTATAATATTTACCAATATTATTTATTTATCAATATTGTCAAATATTAGTTGCAGTAGCATTATTAACCTCATTGTAATGTGCAGAACATAATTTGTTTATTTCACTGAAAGAATGCATTCATTGTCGGATTTACATGGCATTTTCTATGATGGAATGTTATTTAATATTTGGATAAAGCACATATTTACACAGTTTGATGCAAACCTCTGAAAGTTTTATATTTTTGTTTGCATGAAATAAAACCACAGGAAACTAAACTAATCAAGTAATGACCTGGGTTCATCAGGAGTTCAGCATCTAAAGAAAAAAAAACTGAGCTAAAAACCCTTCAGAAAGGCAGAACAGAAGCTTCTATGTGGAGTTTTCATTAAGGCCCTGTGCCTTTGATCGTCTCATTAGACAGAAGACGGATGGTGAAGCATGTTGACACATTCATTTTCATTCAACTGAACAAACAAAAAGGAGAATTTCTACTACTGGTGAATAAAGGAGCAACAATCATTTGGCTGTGTAAAACCAGAAATGTGCTCACCATAAAGCATCACTTGAGATTTAAAATGAAGCTACTTCTGTATCAAAACAGAGAATATGAGTGACAGGTGATGCTGCTGGGACAGAATGGAGGTTGTATCTTACTATAGTGTTTCCCAAGCAACTAATGGTGCCACAGGGGCTGATCCACACGCCGAAACCTGTTCTCAGGCCGACTCTGTTCTCTCTCCAGCATACACACCCCTTCATGACTCTGTTTACTGAACTTTCCACCTGTGAAATATTTATTAGAAAAGGAAGCATGGTTGAACTCAGGAACAAGAGAGAGATGTGGGATAGAGGCGAGGGGCAGAGTTTCTTTTTAGATTTCTGTCTTCTGTCTGACAGTGGTGGTTATAAGGACCGGGTGCTGCTTAGCTTGAAGAAATTCTGTATATAACTCGACACACGTACAAAATGTTTGAGTTCCTGGTTTCATAACTTATCTCTGTGACGCATTCGCCGCTACTTCATATCTGTGTGAGGTCATGGGGTCGCAGAGAGCACCATGTGCTGTAATTCAAGATGGAGGAGCGAGACGGGGGTCATAGGTCAGAGAGCAGGAACAATATTGCAACTCTCTCTGTCCAGCTCTTATTCGTCCATGCATGTCTTTTATTTTGCTGCCAGTCTACACACACAAAAAAATCAGTTTTTCTGTGTATTATTTTGCCGAAAAACAGCATCCTTCAGTTCCTCGCAATGTTTGCATTGGACAAAAGAATAGGAAGTAAGCCAAGCTGGCTCCTCATGAATCTTTAACCGGGAGTTTGTTTTGTCTTATGAATGTAATTAATGCATAATTAATATTTAAAGATTGCCTCATTTATCAAATTTAACCACTTTACCCACTCACCACAACAGAGTTGACTCATAAAACTCAGAGAATAAACAGCAGAGAGATTTTTGGAGTCTGCGAAGACGAGGAAAGCAAAGACTAATGAGGTTGGTGTTTAATTAGTGGCAGGTTGCAGCGGTTTCTTTTATCGAATGCGGATTCCCCTGGACCGTCAGGAAACGGGTCAGCAGACAAGGGTTCTGTACAGATCGTAGTCTGGCACATGAGAAGCCAGAGCCGGGTCTCCAGCGACCCTCTTGTTCTGCCTCCCCTGTGACGATACTGAGAATACTGACACATTTATTGTCCCCTTTCATTTGTGGCCCTCACGCAAATATATAAGAGATCGTTTTTTGCTTTTATGAAAACTGACACGCTTTCTTGGTGGAATACATGGGCTGAATGCTATACTGTAAATGTGAAATATTAAATCAATGATTCGTCTTTAAAGATGTACCGTGCAATTTCTGCAACACCATTTCCACCGAAAGGAATCGCAAATAGGGTTATTTTGGATTGACAGTTAGTCTCACCCTAAACTCATGCTAGTTGAGCCAGATGTTGACAAGTCAAAGACCATTGAGCCACAGTGGTGCACTTTTGGGGGAAAATGACATATGAATGGTTTACTTATGACATAAGCTGTTCGTGAATGTAAAAGGTCTGCAACATTTTTAAGATCAAAGTGCATGATAAATGGAGTTATTGTCTCCCAAAAGAAAGACCCGATTCGGAACTGCCTGAAATGAGTCATCAGTAATTCCAGTCTTACTTCCTGCACAAACCTACAGAGGTTTGTTACAAATTTGCATAATGTCCACCTATGGTCTTCATTGGCTGCCCGTGCAAAACATATTTGACCCGCCCTCAAACACTGCTGTTGCAGCTGAACCCTTGAGGAGTTTGGTTGGGGGTTTGGGGTTTAGAAAGACTGAATCCTTTATCGAACCGTTTCAGACACTGTGAGAAATGAGGTAATGCTGCGATGTATTTTATGAGAAAAGTGTTTTTTGACCTTGGATGCATGTAAACGTATTTTAGAAGAACTTCGAGTGTATTACTAATAGTGTACTAAGGGCACTAATGTTATCTTTATTGAAACCAAGTATATTTCTCATCAAGTTAGTACCTTTTAATACTTTTTTTATTTTTTATTCCAATAACTAGAAGAACACAGTAATGGTCACAGACACGATCAAGCGGATTTCTCACTAAAATACCCTCACAGATCATCTTTTCAAGTCATTTCACGTTTGATTTTGACGTGACATAAAGCGATGATATCTAATTGGGGGATTTGTTCACCTACTTTTTAATTAGTTTTGCCATTAACACCATTATTTGTTCATTCAGATTGATTTGCAGACTCAGAAAGCCTGTGATTTATCATTGTGAACAGTGCAATGGGAATTACAGTATATTGCAATGGATGCATTGTCTCATCTCATGTGACCTTTTTCCATTCATTCTCACTTACTTGTTTTTATTGCAGAAGTAAGAGCATTGAACTTTCTTCTCCTGCGTCCTATTCTTCTGTAATTCAAAATGGCAGCACAGCTGGAAGGTTTATTTGAGCTGCGCCTTCTACTGTACAGGAGTGAATGTGCATCTCCTTCAGCCTGAGGCTTATTCATTTCACTTTTGGTGTGAAAAGGCTTTTACATTTGCCAAAAATAGAACTATTTTTGTTGTATTAAAAAACAATCAAGCAAGCCCAGCCCAGTTGAGAAAAAGTCATTTGAAAATGTATATTGCATGAAAAGTAACTAATGCAATTTTTAGGGAATAATGCAGTATTGTAATGCATTACTTTTAAAAGTAACTTTCCCCAACTCTGCTCATTGCTGTATTTGACTGTATCTGCACTCTTATGTTACTGTAAAAGACATTGAGCTGCCATATTATTCCTGAATCTTAATAAGAGGTTTTCGTTACAGTTCTATGAATTGATCTCACTGACAAAAGGGAATGTTTTTGACTAAAATATTTGATTTTGATGTGACACTTTGAGGTTTGTAAAAGTTTGTGTGTGGTTCTGAGATTGTGTTTATGGTGAATTGTTTCATGATTTGTGTTAGCAATCACGAAAAACTGTAATGCCAAATATTTTGTTGTTGTTTTCAATAGATGTTTATATTGAATTATGTATTACACAATTAATGAAGAACATACTGTATATAGCAGTTACTTTGGGAAGAGTACATCTATATCCGGTCTCCATGTACATACAGTATCTGTGCGTACGCCATAACAGCCCTGCAGTGACTCGTGTGATGGTCTTGTCTCAGTCCTCTTTATCTGGTCACTTGAGACCAACGTAAGACTTCTTCCATCAGGCTGGCTAAAGTGGGGATTAAGTAGGGCATTTCTCCCTGTCAATATATAATCATTGAGCTCAGCTGGGATGACATAGATCTGTTTCCTCTGTCAGTGAGTGATTGTGCTAGTCTATCAAAGGCTGTGATGCACCAAACCACTGATTTATGCCCCCACTTCTGTCACTGTTGTTGTTCTTTTCTCTGCATGTTGATGTCGAGGGACTTGCAGTGGAACAGTAGCATGCTGTCTCGTTTAATAATCACTGACAATAAACTTAGGCTGCAATTGAAAAAGCTCACTGAATTCCCAAGCGGGGGGGGGGGGGGGGGGGGTTTGGGTTGACACATTGGGGTGCTTGGATATGACCCAGTTTACATGTATCTAACTGAACATGACAGAAAATATCATAAATGTCTGATTTTCTATGGACTTACAGTGATAGTTCACTCAAAATAATAATTATGTCGTCATTTACTCGCCCCCCTGTCCTGAATCACTCTCTGAAAAATGTCCCAATCCAAAATGTTATTTTGGAACCCATTGGCTTTCATTGTACGGACACAAATGGATGAAACATTCTTCAAGGTTTGGAACGACATTAATGAGAGTTAATGACTGCAATAAGGTGAGTAATCAAAAATTATTACAGCAAGGGGAAAAAACAAAACAAAATGCAAGCAATCAAATTGATATAAACATCCTCAATAAACATCGTTCAAAAGTGAGGAGAAAAAACACTCCCCTTTTATTTGAAACTCTTTGGAAATGTTAAACAAGCAAATGAATGAGAGTGAGGGAGAGAAAAAAATATGCTCATGAACCAACTAGGCTCCTTGAACTAATGGAGACAGCAGCTAATGGGTTAATTTAATTCCGCTAGGCAGCACACTCTGTCTTGTTGCTAACAATTAGCCGGGAATGGAGTTGTTAATTTTTAATGATGAGCAAGGTAAAGGGAGAAAACAGAGGAAAAGCCTTCTGCACTTAACAGAACTACCAGAGGCCAGAGTGGCACTTGCCTTCTGCTTTTTGTACACAAAATATTACAATTAATAATAATAAAAGAAAAATGTTTACCTCTTGCTTTGGCTTTTTTTTAAAGTTTAGAATATGTTAAAACAATGGGACTTACCCGATCTCACGGCAATTCGTACGTATTTTACAAGGTGGATAATCCGTACGAATTCATATGACCTCACTTGTACGAATTCGTAAGTTGCCCAATTCGTATGAATTCGTACGAATGACCTACCCCTGACCCCGCCCCTAAACCTACCCATCACTGGGGTTTAGAAAAATCGTACGAATTCGTACGAGTGAGGTCGAACGAATTCGTACGAATTAGCCACCTAGTACTCACTCGTACGAATTGGTCATGAGATAGCGTTGATCTATCTATCTATCTATCTATCTATCTATCTATCTATCTATCTATCTATCTATCTATCTATCTATCTATCTATCCATCCATCCATCCATCCATCCATCCATCCATCCATCCATCCATCCATCCATCCATCCATCCATCCATCCATCCATCCATCCATCCATCCATCCATCCATCTGTAATTTATCTATCATTGCTGCCTATGTTAATGGTCTCTATCTCTGTGGTAGCTATCTCGCTCATAAACTCAATATTGTTGATTTTTATAACATCCACAGTGATGCTCAATCCCTTTCACTCACTTGCACATTAAAATGCTGTTATTGTAGATACTGTATCAGCACTTCAGAGACCATTAAGAGGGAAGACATTGACAGAAGCAGAGGGGAAGACAGGAACAGAGGGACTCTAGTGTCTCCGTCCTCACTGTTTATTCACAAAACCATGAGGTTTTTTTTTCTTCTCCAGTTTATTTTTTTCTACAACAGTTTATAAAATGATCAGATACCTGAAAAGATAAGGAACAACAGCAGTAACATTAGAGTAACCAAACACATGCAACATGCGCGCACAACGGTCTGTATTTGTACAAGGATTCTAATGCAAATTTGGATTGATATTCAAACGTATGTGTGCTGTGGGAGATCATTTGTGGAACAATGACATGAAAGCATTTAAGAACACTAAAACATTTTATTTTATTGTGATTTTCTCCAAATCATTTGATAGTCTTGGCAACAGTTGGGACAAAAACATGGAGATGTTTTGTAATTTTCCTTAATTCTATATTCTAATTTTGAATACTGATTTTCAACAGTTTTCTTTGCTAAACCATTGATACTTTTCATTGTTTTTTTTGTTTGTTTGTTTTTTCTGCCACCTTGCATTCAGAAACAACACCTTGTGGATACAGAATGCCATTGAACAAAACCTCAATAGAGCAACATCGCAATAATGGACCCTATATACCCTATATTAATTTATGACAAATGATTAAGCTCAAACATGCTGCGTAACACAAGAATGAACCTCAATGGTTCTTGCTGAAGCTCAAACGTGCTCATAACTATTAAAAACATGCGTAATAATTTAAATTAATCTTTATCTCTCAATAACCTTTTTTTTTTTTTTTTTGCTCTGAGGCAGAAACGGGCTTCCATACCTACAGTGCATGTGAGGTTGTTATTTGACGTTATGTGCATTAAAATAAAACAATGTCTGTTTTGAGTAAACTGTTTTGACTGGTTATTGAAAATCTAATTAATCACTAACAGTGCTATGGAAATATTGAGCATTATTGACACGTTTTTTTTTTATGTTAAAACAATTAATCAGAAAAAAAAAACTGAGGTGCTATCATTACAATGGCAAATCATTCATGTTCAGTCATTCATGATGATTGCGCACTTTAAGCAAGATGTATCTTTTACCAGTTAGCTGGATAATCCGAGGATAAGCTCGCATAAGCTTCCCTGGATTTGACAGGGCAGCGCTGGCAGTGGACTAACCTGCCAATGCAGTTCCCTAAAAATGACTGAGATTCCCACTCCTCCGATCATTTAACCCTGTTATCTCCAGTATGTCCTATTCAAAACAACTAGCCAGGCAAGGGCACATACATCGTGAAATGCTATTCAACTTAAACAGTAAACAAACAATGACTTTATTGTTTTGTCTAAATAATTAATGGCACTAACTCCAAGACTTTATCTTGGCAAGCACAAATATCTGTTGAAGAAGATGCTGACAACATATTGAACCATCTGTAGCTCAAACAATACAACAGACATTTAACAAAATGTGTATAACACACTGTGAATTCACTCACTTTCTCCTAAACACACACACACACACAAACACACAGGTTAGGCCTGTGTCGATCAGAGGCTGTTGAAGTGTTTACAGACAGACAGGGCAGATGAATAAGTGATGCCGTTGATGTATAATAAATGGCACTGCTTCGTTACACATTCTCACAATCAGGAGGGCATTCCAGAGGGCAGTCAGGGATGGACGCCGTGAGCTCCAGCATGCTAACATCATCAACAAGCGCCTAACAAGAGCTCTGCCTAAATGTGGGCTGCTGGGCCGAGAAACCTTGTTGTTGTGTCCCGCACTGGGATTTGGACCTAGTATAAAGTCTAAAGGAGATGACCGTGTAAATACATCATCAATACAGCGGATATGCTGCTAAAATGAGGGTGTAGGGAAGGTGAACAATAGTGTAAAGACTGGATTAACTGATACGTGTTTTACCAACGCTATCTCACCAATTCGTACAAATTCATACGAGGAGGCTAAACCCCTGTGATGGGTAGGTTTAGGGGCGGGGTCAGGGGTAGGTCATTCGTACGAATTCACACGAATTGGGCAACTCATAAAATATGTACGATTTTGCAAAAATCGTACGAATTCGTATGAGTTAGGTCGTATGAATTCGTACGAATTAGCCACCTCGTAAAATACGTACGAATTGCCGTGAGATAGGGTTGGTTTTACCTGGATTAAATGTATTTGCTTGACATGAACACCCTAGTGCAACATTTAGAAAATCTTTATCTGTGCTTTGTTTTCATACACTTTATTATAGCTATCGAACACGTCGTTACAATGTTATAAGTGCAAAAAAAAATATTTTAATAAGTATTTGTGTCTAATTTTCTAGTTACAAATACATCTAAAAATCCTTGGAACAAGATGCATGTGCTTCAAAAGCAACACCACGTAAGAAATTAGGACTTAATTAATTTTATTAGATTGATTTGCTGGACATGATCACCCCAGTGCAACATTTAAAAGATTAATTTAATCTTTTTTACTGTGCTTTATGGTTTATTACATTTTATTATGGCTATCAAACATGTCATTGCACTTTAAAATCCTTTTATTAATTTTTTTTGAATTTGAGTTTAATTCCTAGTTAAAAATATATCTAAAAATCCTTGAAGCAAGATGCATGCACTTGAGAAGCAACACTGCATAAGATATTAAGACTTGTTTTTCAGGGAATTTATTTATCTGTTTTATTTTCATTTTTGAAAGATTTTTTTTACACTTGTTTTATAAACAATTTAAAAACGAGTGAACAAATCTGCCAGTGCTGCAAGACTTATATTATATTCACGCTTATATTAACGATACTGTATATTCTAATCTATGAAAACAAGCCTTGATATCTTATTCAGAGTTGCTTCTCAAGAAAATGTATTTTGTTTTAAGCATTTTTTAGCTATTTTAACTGATAATCTTTATACAAAAATTACATAATTATATTTAATTATATTAAATAAAATCAAAACTAAATATTTATTTATTTATTGTTTGTTAATTTATTTTGCTAGCATATATGAAATGCTTCTGTCTCCTTCTCAATTACTGTCCTATAATTCTCTTTTCAGGGTGTTTGTGTTGTGGAATGCTCTTCTCTAAGAGTCGGTCATTCTGTGGCTCTTATGTCTTTAATCTCTCCACCTCCTGCTCTCATCCTTTCCTAATCCTCTTCACTGAGAGAACAGAGGAAACTGATATTCTCTTCCCATCTGTCTGTAGTTTGGAACTTCTGTAAAGCATGGGCAACCACCCAACCTTTTCTAACTGAAGAGATCCAATACAAGGTTGCAAATCTGCAAAAAAAAAAAAACATTGCCAACGTCTACAAATAAATTTGTTTCACACCGGCTCAACGACTGTGCGTGCCTGTGTTTGCTAAGGAAAATGATTTAGATTTGCATGGTGTTGGAAATGTCCTTTGAAGTATTTGTGTAGCAGCTCAAATAGTGTTCGATTTGGTCATTTCTTCCTCTGGAGAACAAGAACGCTGTTGTATTTGCATGCGGTTGTATTAGTGTGTATCTGAATGACGAGGCCTGTGTTATCTGGGGTAAGCTTCATCTAAAGCTTCATAAAAGAATTTCAGAGGAGCTGAAATTCTTGCATCAAACCTGTTTTATCCGTGAGCACCAGCGATGTGATTTTGTGCTGTTATCTCTTTCTGAAAGCATTTTTACCTCCTTTTGTAGAGCGTGCACCTGTGCAGAATGTTTAAACGATGTTGGATGCTCAAGGCTTTTTGGAATGAATAGAAATAATTTTTTAAGAGGTAATCCTACACTCTAAAAAGATGGTTCTTTAAAGGTTCTTTACACATAATAACAATTCTTTTTAGTACCATATCATCTTGAAAACCCTTGTAATGCTTAGTTTAGGGTTCTTTATTCCTGCCCTTTTGTTGTTTGAATCTGTAACTGTCAAAACAGTTATTTCAAAACCACCTCATTATTGACTTCCAGGAGCTCAACGATCCAACTATACTTTCAACAGGTAACTTGAAATCCTTCTTAAAATGTTTATAAATATTTACTTTCAAATTGTGACTGGTTTCCTATAGCAGTCGTACTGTCCCTTTTGTTTTTTTGTTTTTTACAAAACTCTAAGTGTGACTATGAGTTGAGGGCATTTCACTCCTCTTCTCCACTAATCAACCAAGTTACAGAGATACTAAATTTATGATCCATATTGTTAGAGTTCTCAATTATAACTTGGGTTTATGCATAAGCATGCCCCCTGTCACAAAAACATTAAAGCTATACCATTTATATGACTTTATATCACTTTTTCCTTTTAACATTGTGAAGGGCTCATATAGTCAATTCACAACAGCTACGTTTGGTCTTTCAAAGCATGGCACCAAAAAGAGTTCTATAGACTTTTTGTAGCCCTACCCCTTTTCAGCACTGCACTCGTTGTGTTCTGTTTTTCGGTTTGTATTTCCACTGCATGAAGGTAAGATCTTACGATTTTATGAATGAACCGCTCGTTTTAATATCTTCCCGGTCTACTGACATATGTTAAAACGTGGGCTTTAAGCATTACAATGCTCATGATAACTTTCGTTAACTCTACAATAGGTAAAACCACTTCGCCATCTAATTATTCTTCGACACTGATGCCATAGAAAATATACAGAGCTATCACACAAATAGAAGTTCAAAGACAAAAATTCTAAAGATGGCTGCACACTTGTTTCTCTCGCTCTTAAAGCCACACCAAGACACACCAAGCCGACGATGGGCTGTTTTTGAGCGTCGGCCGACATAGTTTTTCCGGTGTGTTCCGCACGTTGGCTCTAGTCGGACGCCGTCAGATTTGTTTGGGCCGATTCAGCATGCAGAATCGTCGTCGGGCATCAGTGAGAGAGAGAACTCTGATTGGCTGTTCAGCTTAGTGAATGAGTCACTGCATGAGAATAATAGCAAAACAGCAAGCAAAGAAGTCAAAACGGTCAGGAGGCTGTTCTAATTTTATGTCACCTTACCTGAGTTTTCCTTTCAATGTTTACATGAACGGAGTGGAATAAAGAAAGTGATATGCAGGATTGATATTCAAAACGGTAAGCACACGCTGCTTTGTTGACGATTTGTGTTTCTGCTGTCTCCAGTGTCGGTTTCCCTTTTTGCATGACGAATATAGACGAATATATCTGCAGAAATAGATAGTCGTCTCATTTACACACAGGTGCAGTACAGGTGCAGATTGTCTTCTTTGGCATCGGTTTGGTGTGTCCCTACCTTAAGCTCTATAGTTACAAGCCGAAGAACCCAAAGCTACAGTATATCACGACCAATTCATACGAATTCGTACGAGTGAATAAAAGGTGGCTAATTCATATGAATTTGTATAACCTCACTCATACGAATTCGCTGGCTACAATTTGTCTAAACCCCAATGACGGGTAGGTTTAGGGGCGGGGTCAGGGATAGGTCATTTATACAAATTCATACGAATTCGGCAACTCGTAAAATATGTACGATTTAGCAAAAATCGTACGAATTTCTACGAGTGAGGTCGTATGAATTCGTATGAATTAGCCACCTCAATCCGTACGAATCCATACGAATTGCCGTGAGATCGGTTTGGAGGAACGTTAATCTTGTACTTTTTAGAACCATTTTTTGGTAACACTTTATTTCAAAAGAATTGTTTTATTTCTACTAACCATAGCCTAAGAGTCTACTAATGAGAGTTAGTTGACATGTAGTTGCAAATTAATGAGACTTAGGTAACATGCAGTTGCAAAGTTACTTATAGTCAGTAGAATGTCTAAAGTTGACTTTCGAAATAAAGTGTAACTCCATTTTTTAAGAGTGTACTATGTTGCCTAGTAGCACAGCTGGACACAGACCTAAAATGGCTGCTCAAAATGGAGCGAGTGCTGTAAAAGAGGGCCAGATGATCAAAAAAGCTGCCCGAGGGGAAGTGGAGGACAGGGTCTGACTGTAACTATCTCTATTAGTTTTATTGGCTTGCCCCTGTAGTAACCACCTCCTCCTCTCCCCTCAGGCCTCCCGTATGATGGGCGTCCAGGGGGCCTCTACCCCCACAGCCATCCATATAGGGTAACGTGGGGCCCTGTCAGCTGGGAAGCCTGACACCAGTTGCCCGGACGAATTGAGGAAACATAGACTATATTGGGGTGGTGTTTCTCCCCATCTAATTAGATGCTTAGCCTAGTCATTAAACTACAGTTGAGCTGACACAGAACAAAGTGTGTTGCTGTATTTTGGGTCTCCTCGGAAAATAACCTGTGTGAGAAGGGTAAAAAGGGTCAGCTGTGGAACAAGGAGTTTTGGCAAGTCCTGTTTCAACTTTGACCCCAGGCTCTCGCTTCTCAGCGGTGAGAACAGAGAGACAATAGGACCCATGGGCCGCTGTCAGCAACTACAAGTGCAGAACAAATCTGCCACTGCAGGAGTCCATGAGGAGTTGTTATTCACGTTCACTGCACCGAAGCCTTTTATAGAGACATTTTATGTTAATCTGTCATTGGTATTTATAATTATGCATGCATATTTTTAGGTTTGGGTAGATGCAAACCAGAATTCATAAACACTGTAAGAAAAACAGATAATGTCCTTGCAGAAAATGACTAGCATGTTTTTCGTTAAGTTTATAGATTGTTCCTTCAACCCTATAATGCATTATTCAAGATACATGTAAAACACCTGTGAAAGAAAAAAAAAAAACAGAAAATTCCTTCATATTAACACACTATTTTTTATAGACTTTTCTTAGAGACAAATAGATTGATTTCTTTTCAAAAAGATTGAAGTTATGCATACGTAAAAAGCTTTAAGTTTTCGAAGCTGTCCAATACACTGATTTTAGTACATAACAATGCACATACATAGTATGTGTATTTACACTTTGCACACTTAACTCTAGCCATGTACAAATTCTTAAAAATATTAATACCGGTCATGTTGAATGTAGGAGTAACTTTATATTGCATTCCTTTCACGGGGTGGATCAGATTAACTTGTATTTCTATTTATTTTTTATATTTATTTAGCCATAATATAAACCATCTAAATTTACTTTACTTTGCAGACCCTCAAACCAATACCAAAAAGTTTTTTTGTTTAATTTTGAAATTTTTCACTAATACATTTGTTGCACGACAGAAACTAGACTGAGGCATCTCTTTGATTTATGTCATACAGTGTATTCAACAACTCCCAAAGTTCAATAGTCTTGATCACCAACCCTTGAGTAGATGCGCAATTCTTCTCTATTCAGATTTCATATTTAACTTGCCTCAGGCAACTGCTTTCAAACACTGTGGACAAAACAGTAAGAGTGCCACAATTAGAGAGAATGGCAAATCGACGAGAAGACATAAATTGATGAGCTCAGAAATGTCTAATCTCCCTGTGCGTGCCAAGCAGCTGTTGCAGATGCATGAGCACTTTGAAGCCTGACAGTGAATGAAGAGAGTCATCTCCCTTTTCCTGCTGTTCTCGTTCTCTTTCTGTGTTTCTGTCACTCTTTGTGTGGGCAAACGGACAGTGTGCAATGTTACACCCTCTGTCTTGCTGCGCGTGGCTTGCAGCATTGTCTTGGGTTTTCTTTTGTGAGGTAGGCAAATCACTGACTGATGCCTTGGTGGGCAATTTAAACTGCACTTTTCAAGGACTTGCCCTCTGTCTGTTTGCTTGTAAAGTCAGTCACATGCATTGTTCCACTATTGTTGGGCCCTCAGGGCGAGTTAACTGTTGGTCAACAGAAATAATGCTTTGGCGGACAAGACCATATGACTCATGTGTCTCTTAAAGACACTAATTTTCGAAGAACTATCCTTTCATATATGTCAGAGATTAAAAAACATTTAGTACCAGGTTGTAAATTTCCTTCTACTGTAGATTTACACCACCGGTCAAAAGTTAAGTAGAATAATAAAGATTTTTTTAAACATTCTCCTGTAGTCAATAATTGCATCCCTTAAAACTCATCTCTGATCACCAAAATGACATATTTAAAAAAAGTTCCTTGGAAAAAAGTTTCTTCATGCCTTAAAATAGTTTGAATGTAACTCTACACCCTTGCCTCATTTAGTATATGCGGTTCTATGAATATGCAAATTAGCCCCGCCTCCACTCACTCACACCAGCTCAGAGATCCACTCATTGACGATCACTTGTTGATGTGATTGGTTACAAGTTGTGATGTCAGAAACGATTTCAAACCGCAATTTTGAGACTGTCTTTGGTTCAATGCAGTTTTAAGGAGAAAATACTCAGCAATGGTGTTGACTTATGAATTTGCACATTGTTTGTCTTAAAGCATATTAAAAACACCAGAGAGACATATAAAGACTTGATTTTCACCACAGGGGGACTTTAAATGTTTTTGAAAGAAGTATCTTATGCTCACCAAGGCTGCATTTATTTGATGCAGTAAAAACTGTACTATTGTGAAATATTATTACAATTTAAAAGAACTGTTTACAATTTTAAAATATTTTAAAATGTAATTTATTTCTGTGATGCAAAGCTGAATTTTCAGCATCACAACTCCAGTCTTCTGTGTCACATGATCCTTCAGAAATCATTCTAATATGTTGAAAACATAAATAAATAAAAAATCAAAATCAAAAAGATTCCTTTTTGACTGGTATTGTATGTACAGTTTACAATACAATAAAATACAATACAATACATTTTATCACCAGCATAAAAATAATCATTTTTGAATTAATTAGCATTTGGTTTGTCTCCCTTGTGCTTCAATGAAAGCAGGACTCAAAGCTAAATTTTGCACACAGGAATTCATATGATCAATATTATAACATTTGTTTGATTGTATTTGATCAGTAGCCTATAAATCAGAAATATTTCTTCATTTTATGTCATAACTTTGTTTAAAATTGATCAAAATGCTAAAACTTTGTTTGTTTTCAAGTTTAAATTAAAAAAATGTCCCCAATTTTAATGTGGTCTCAGACTTTTGTCGGATGCTGTCTTGTATGAGTTTATAGAAAATGTATATAAAAAAAACCCAAATTGGTCTCATATTGTGATGGGCTCCTTATAGCCTATATTGTAGATTGTTTCGGCCCTATTCCCAAATGCCCAGAGCTGTTGCCAGATTGGTTTAGATGCATCAAACTGTTAGCTAATGCATGGCTGATTAGCCACAAACAAATGTGGTACCCTGCGGTCCATATCCGAAAGTGATTATTCATGTCATCCAGAGATTCAGCCAGTCAGTCTTTGATAGTAAGAAAGACTGGCACTGGTCCTAACCTGTGGTTAGTGATAAAGCATGCTGATTAATGGCGGTATTTTATTTAAATCCACTCATGCAGGTTTATTGAAGCTTGTGTCAATAAGTACTTGTGCATCTAGATTATTTGTGACCGCTATCGACTGGCCATGTGTAATTTGTCCACTTTGCTTAGCAGGAAGTGCAGTTGTGCACAAGTCCTGACATGGGAAGAACATCCAGAAACCTTCCCCCAAGTGGCACGGCATTCCCCATCGTCTCTGGGACAAGGAGAGACATCTCCAGAGCCTTGTCGCCACGTGCCTTCGGTAAGAAATCCGTCAAGGAACAGCTTTCATGGGAGTTGCGCCTTTGCCGGATCAATACGTCTGTGGAGCACTTCCCAAGATGGATGACACAGTCCCCTCTTGTTAGCGAGACTCCATCAGCCAGCCATGATCCGGCATTACCTGGATCACAGAGCAAGATCCTTAGGGACCCTGATTCGACTCCATCACATAGCAGTCATTTAAGGCGTCTAATTAATGTTAGTGTTGACAATGATAGATCTAAACAACACTGATTTGAGCAATATATGGGGGGGTGGAAGTGGTGGGGTTCATATTGCGGGTTAATGGGTCATAAAAGAATTCATGATTAAAATCGTATCAGATTACTCTGAACCCCGTGTTTAATCAGGGCCGTTTTTTGGGCGGTGCAACTGGACCATGCGGCACGGGACCCCGCGGCAAACACGAACAAACCGAGCGGGACATTCCATAATACTTTCAATTCCAAATACTTCCCAATTCTTTCTTGCTTTCTTTCTTGCTTTCTTTCTTTCTTAAAAATAATAATCAAATACAGTCACACTTTAGGTTAGCGTCCAAGTCTATTAACTAACTATTAACTACGACTTTTTCTTCAATAAACTCCTGATTACTGCTTATTAATAGGTGGTTAGGTTTAGCTATTGGGTAGGATTAAGGGTACGATTATAGAATATGATCATGCAGAATAAGGCATTAATATGTGCCAATAAACAGCCAATATCCTAGTAACATGCATGCTAATAAGCAACTAGTTAATAGTGAGAATTGGACCCTAATCTAAAGTGTTACCTAAAATACAAAATAATTAAAAAAAATTACATTTGATTCCTATTCTATCTAAAAGACAACTCATGTAGATTTGTATATTCTCCTTAGTAATATCATGTTTGTTCATTGCATTGTTGTTTTGTGTTGTTTTTAATTGTATTATATTTCATTTATAAAAGATAAGATACAAAATACACTGCTGTTCAAAAGTTTTGGATCGTTAAGATTTTTAATGTTTTAAAAGAAGAAGAAATTGTAATAATATTTCACAATATTACTGTTTTTTATTTGTATTTTAATCAAATAAATGCAGCCTTGCTGAGCAGAAGAGACTTCTTTTAAAAACAGTAAAAATCTTACCGATCCAAAACTTTTGAATGGCAGTGTATATTAAAATGAAATAAAAATGTATGTTGATTTCGAGACTGGCTGGAAGAGGTATGTAGATTCGTGCAGGTATATTTTACATTAAAAAGAAAATCATCTTGCTTTGCGTCACATGAACAAGGCATTGTATTCAGTGTGGCTTCATATTTAAAAAAAAAAGTGCGTTATAATGGACCAGCGACAGATTTTAAATGGGAGCTGTAATCTTATTGTTGTGCCTCACTGGAAAAGAAAACAACATGCCACATTTTCATTGTCATTCCCACCACAGCAGATGTGGAATATAAAGTGAGTTCAGGGTGGCATGTTTAGGCCCTGAAGCCAGTCAATCCCTATAGCACAACAACAACGTGAGAGCTGCACGGTTAATATGGCCATGTTATTTTAAGTTGGACAATGCTTGATAAAAAATTGAGATTAACCTTGCAGAGGAGCAAAAAGAGGAACTGTAACCACAAACCTGTCATTCCCCGGAACACCCTTGACAGTTCAATAAGAGTCCTCATGCAAATATGTTGGCCACTAACGGTTTTTGGGTTATAATTTATTTTGTCGGAGTTTGTTGAGGTGTAGCATATCTGATGTTTGAATTTTCAATTCAAAGTAAATTATCTGTGGGAGGTGCAACTTAAGTAGACTGAGCAAAAAAAAAAAAAAACCACACACACACACACATATATATATATATATATATATATATATGCATGCACCTTTTTATTTGGGAGCTAAATAAATAGGAATGGAACTGGTCAAGAATGATTTGTTTTATAAAGCATTATTTTAGCTAGCTTAACGTATCATTTTTGCCAAACGCAAATTTTCAGCTCCAAACAACAAGAAAACATTTGTATTTAAAAACCTGTTTTCTTCCACAGAGACAATGAGAATGAGCTCCAGTCGTCGACACGGTTCATTTATTGATCATCTGATGGTTGGGTAACGACACTAGTGGCTTAATAATGAGGGGTTGATGGAGAGCCCTACTGAGTGTGTGTTCAAAAGGAACAGAATGGGGTAAAGTACGCAACTCGTGGGAGGCTGATGACTTCAGTGAACGCTAAGAACAGTTTGGGGCCAATGGAACATATGCTGAGCTGCTGTCTGTCAGCTTTGTGTGGTTATCTGACACACCTTTTATTCATGCCTGTCCTTCTTTTTCGCCAGTAACCGTTCCACCTCCTCTCAAACTCTCTATTATCGGTGTCAACAGTCTGTTTTGGCATATTGATGGAAAACAACATTTAATCATTTGAAATCTCTGATGTCCTGAACATTCATGTCTGGCTTCATATGAAAAGATGGGCTCGGAAACACACACGGTTTCAACAAATTCAAGTTATTTATTTATTTTGCCTTATACTATACCTTATTGTGATACTGTACTTAATATAGGCTTACCAGAAGTGATATTTGAAAGATATAAAGCACAAAATCAATGATGCATTAGCTAGAACACATATAAGCAAGACACAACAGGCAAAAACATTTCTTTCATGCACTGGTCAATTTTTTTAATTTTGGACTGTTAGGCTTTTAAAAATGTGTTATTTTTAGACGAGTGGAAACCACTTTTATGTTTATTACAGTTTTTCTCAGTCGCTTTGGTGCATTTCTCACATCACTATTTACATTTGCACAACAGTTAATGCAGTTCTCAAAACAATTAGTACAAACTGCAAAACCTAGTTGATAACCTGCAAAAGCGTGTCACTTGCTCAAAATGGATAGCTCATTCCTCAAAAGCAAGTATTCATGTCAATGAAAGTGTCAGTGTGATCAATATGAAAAGTCCTGACACCATTGTTTATGAACAAGATAGTCAAATGGCTTTGTCATGTTTTCATTATGACAGTTTACTCTGTAAATGTTTTCCAATGCAAAAAAAGTCAGATCTTGGTGACACTACCTGAAAATGCTCAAGACAGCACTATATACTATTTGCACAGCCATTTGAAAAATACATTAAAGTTACACATTATTGTATTTAGTGAGGTAACTGAGTACAAGACACTGAATATGTATGTTTCACATTTTTACTGCATATGTTCTTTGCAATTCTAATTTGTTCACAGCATTGTGCAAAAGAAAAAATACACCCTTATTTACAACAAACATAAACTCCCTTTGGGTAGAGCTGTGCACAACTGGAAACAATATTGCTGTACATATTGGAACTGAACATACAACATACATAGTACTGTAATCATTCATGCACATCCAGACGTTCCTCTCTGTCTGGCCACATAATTTCATCTACATCACAGCGAATATCATCTCTTGCAATGCAGCGAGGAAAGTATCTCCTCGAGTGGCGATTAAAAAAGATTTTTAAAAATGTGTAAAATTTGCTTGACAGATTTTGACAACTAGTTCAACATTTTTGTATGTAATGACTCAAGCAATGAAATGAGGACTATTAGTTTTATATGGAATGACTATTCAGCATTGACAAGTATAGTTAATTTTGACTGACATGACATAAGCAAATGATAATGTTTTAAAACAGCAGAGAGTTGTATGAAAGCAATTGATGCATGTCCAAAAGCATTTGCAATTTGTTGGAAGGAATGAGAAACTGCTACTATGATGTGCACAAATTACTAAATGTTGTGGAGGTTGAACTAACTGTTGTGCAAATGTAAATAGTGATGTGAGAAATGCACCAAAGCGACTGAGAAAAACTGTAAATGTTCCTTATATTGCATTTTATCTTTTTGCGTCTGTAGATTTAAACAATAATGCAAATATTTAAAGACTATTTTCTCGAAATGAGTTTTTCTTTTACTGGGCCATAAATCTCCACTTCAGTAGCTCTATACACCAGGCTTACCAGTTTTTCCTATTTATATGCTGAAGGTTTTTTTGTTCGTTTGTTACTGTAATATATAATTTGTCGGATTTTATACAACATTTTATTCCTAAAAAAAAAAAAAAAAAAATCTGTCTGTTGGTAGTATTTTCTGATTCATGAAGGGATGAGATTCCCTCTGCAAAACCTTTAACACAAATATGTCAACAAAACAAACAGACAGACAGACAGACAGATAGATAGATAGATAGATAGATAGATAGATAGATAGATAGATAGATAGATAGATAGATAGATAGATAGATAGATAGATAGATAGATAGATAGATAGATGGATAGATGGATAGATGGATAGATAGATAGATAGATAGATAGATAGATAGATAGATAGATAGATGATAGATAGATTGTCCACTTGTCGGAAAAACTGATAGTCCCGCTCTGTGACTGATGAAGGCTTCTAACATTGACAAAAATAATCACTTCTTTAAGAAACAAACTGATTTGTAAAAAATATCTAGTGCACTCAGAGAGAGAGAGAGAGAGAGAAAAGTATTATAGAGTTCAGGTTTGGCCTTCTAACGAGAACTGGGACCTGTGGACCTGTGTGTCTGTTAATCGCGGGGCATACTGCCGATAGAGTGATTCACTCTGCTGTCTATGCAATATTTAAAGCCCTTAGCCTGGGTCCCATTAATGGAGTCTTTCGCTGCTGTTTTCTGCCTCTCGCTCAAGTAAAAAAATAAAATAAAATAAAAACTCTCTCTGACATGAATTACATTTACATCTCTCCAGACTGGAGGGATCAGCAGCTTTTGCAGCTTCTTTGGTGAGGCAGAAAATGATTTTAGGCGTTATTAATAGTGAAACTGCTCGTTGAATGTGTATTATAAAGATAATCCATTAATTCCCTTTTCACCCATATGAAAAGCAGTGCACTGACTTGGGGCAACATAAAATTCCAGTGAAAAAAGTGTAGAGGGGTGTTTTGATTACTTACTAGCTGATCTTAAGTCTAAACGGTGATTCCTACGGAACATTCAGTTTAAGTATTTTAAGTGTAAGTGGTGCTCTCCACATTATTCTGCAATGTGGAAGTAAGCTGTTTGCAGTGAATGCGCGAGACTACCGATTCATTAGCCACTATAGGTAAATAACAAATAATAAAAAAATGCAGGAAACGGGAAAACTATTTGCACTTCCCAGACAGCAACAAAGTGTCGGCCCAGATCCGGCCCACATCTGGTACGTTTTGAATCCACATGTACCAGTTGTGGTCCAGATCTGTGCCGACACTTTGTTGCTGTCTGGGTTCAAACCAGTGTGTTTACTATTTTTATAATAAATTAAAAAAAATATGATAACAAATACCAGTTTGCAGTATCAAGCAGCATAACAAACTGTTTTTTGTAAAAATGTAAAGTTCTATCATGAAACTCTAGATGGCGCAGGTTCAAAAATTCTTTAACCTGCTTGCAATTACATTATTCTCTATGGGCACAGCTGATTGGTTCTCGATGTATTGGTAGCCAATGAGCTTGCTGCTCAACATTCATATGCTTGCCTATTAGCAGTGCAAGGCGCTTTCAGCAACCCCCCACCTTCCCCAGCTCCACCTGTATAGATCTGCATACGGGGGGATTCATGTATGCTTGTACAGCTGCAGCATATCTTATTTGTTCATAGCAGTATTTCCAACACGATCTCACGGCAATTCATACGTATTTTACGAGGTGGCTAATTCGTACGAATTCAGACGAATGACCTACCCTGACCCCGCCCCTAAACCTTGCGCGTGAGATAGCGTTGGCATTTCATGCATTTCATGCATTTCATGCATTTCATGCATTTCAGCGTTCAAATTCCATAACTTTGCAGCAGCAGCAGTAACAAAAGCAGCACCAGCGTAGCAGATCTAAGACCCTAAAACAACTGTAAAAATATCAAGAATAACTTTACAGCTCAAATAATAGTTTAACAGAGATTAATGAATATGAGCGCTTTTATAAAAGTTTAGCATTTTTGTATTTAACCCTTCCAAAAAATTGGCCCCATTTAACTTTTTTTGCGCCTTGTTTGTAAGTGCTTTGATTATATGTAAAGTTTGTACAATTATTTTTGGCTGTACTCAACAATATGCCACTAATGCTGTCGACTGAGCTTAAATTTTACTGAACCCAGAATATTCCTTGTAGAAATAGTGAGAAATAGTCTAGATTTTAGAAGTCAGTGTTACTACTATGCACAACAGGCCACAGTTTGAGCCCCATCTAGTGTTATCGGAGTGTGTGAAAATCCATGCGTTTGTGTGGCAGAATGTCAAGCTCACGCTGCAATTCATTTTTGATGATGCTCAGTGAGTCAGCTCACTATTTTGACAGGCTGTTGTGTGTGATGTGACAAGCAACATTGGCCTCCATTTTCAATTCACCAGCATCAAGCATGACAAATTCACTACAGCACATGTTGATCCGCTCCTTCCCAATAAGGCCTTTCGATATCACGGTCCCGAACCGCAGAGAATAATGACATCGCAGGAGATCATTAGGCCTGGATTGACGGACAGGCCATGTGATTTTCTGCCTCCAAAGTCCACAAGGCAGTGACCCCGGCACCCACCCCTTGATCTTGGGGCTTCGGCCCCTTTCTTTTGAGACTGCCGAACAAGTGGCTCCTGGTGTTGTGGAAGAGTGAGACTTAAATATTTAATCTTTCTTTTTTTCGTCCTCCCTCTGCCCTCCCCTCATATAATCCTGTGGTTCCAATGCCCTGCAGCTGTGAGTGACAGAAAGGCACATGGTGCCCTATGAAAAATGTATCTTCAGAAGCTGACACTGTATGGGAATTTTACTACAGGGACAAGGCTTGATCTTGCGATGAAATAAATATGTTTCCTCGGCTTTGTGCCGTAGCAGGCTCTTCTTCGCGGGATGCCGGCACAGGTGTTGAGTCGAACTTATGTAACATCAGATACCCGCTGTGCTGGAACAAAGAGGCGCTCCATCTCCATCTGTGTCTGCGGCCATATATGAGACAAGCTTTTGTTTTGAAGCATTAGATCAGAGGATGGGAAGTTTTCAAACTCAATTCAATGCTTTGGGATGAGCCAATGTTGCCGTTTAGATCCGACAAAGCTATGATGTTTATCATGAAAGGGAGAACTTCTCGATAAAGGTTTTACAAAAGAATAGACCTTCGCTTGTCGTTTCTGGTCTACTACAACTCTATTAAACCCTACATCCAATTTTTTTTATGTCCTTCCCTCACTAACTTTCTTCCGTCTCGTTCATTCGGATGTAAGCGTCTGACCAGAAGATGGCGCCTGCAGCTGAATCATCCTAGCCTGGGAAAACCCAGATAACTTCTGGCAAATTTAGATTTGCTCTGCAAGTAGTCTGGCAAAGAGCTCATTCAAGCCCATTTCTAATCCGTCGAAATCGCGGCACCAATCAGAAACATTGGGGCGGGCTTTACACGATGACGATCGCTCTGATTGGTTTTAGGTCTATCCAATTGCGCCCAGAGGCATTTGAGCGACGTCCGTTGGTGAAGCGCAGCAACTTTTAAATGCATTATTATATTCAAATTGCAAACACATGAGCACAGTCTCTCCATTAAAGACCCACTGGCAGATGAACGTGCTACTACATTTCTCTCCTAAACGGAAATTAAATTAGATTTAATAGAGGATTTTAACAGTGACAAGATGATTGACAGGGCAGTTTACGTGACAGGATGCACGCGACAGATCCGTCCGATAAAGATGACGAAGTAGTATGTCCCAAAGCTTGCCTACTTTTTTTGCTACACATTCAAAAGTAAATACCTTTTCTTCACAAAAAGAGTACATACTTTTATGGCATAGTGTAACTTAGGCGAATTGGGACGCAACATATGGCTTTACACGATGACGATCGCTATAATTGGTTTTAGGTCTATCCAATTGCACCCAGAGGCATTTGAGCGTCCGTTGGTGACGCCCCTTTGGAAATGAGTTATTAAAGAAGCTTTGCCAGACCATAACTCAGTTACTAAAAATGGTCTGGTTTTAACCAGGCTAGAATCATCCATTAGGGGTGTAACAAAATATCGCAATACAAAAATGCAACATGTATCGTGGATAGTTCACCCAAAATAAAAATTACTGTGTGAGAAAAAAATTCAAGTTTTAGTGTCAGTACTATATTAAACTGCTATATCTAATGTTGAATATAATGTATAATAATGCAATGGGTGAATATTTCTGGGTCCTGATAATGCCAAATGTCTAATGTTACCAGTAAAAAATTGCCTAAATGATCTTGTCAGTGACAGAGTGCAAGCATATTCGTCTAAAATAATTCTGTATTTTCAGCTTCAGAATCATGAATATTTTTAGTCTGGTGTCACTATTGTCCTGCGCATTGGGTTTCCAGCACCAAGTCCAAACCTATTCATTTACACCCACAATGTAATATCAAATTTAGCATTTTAATCAACAGTACATTTTTTGTTAACCTTTTATCATATGTCCTGAAGTATCGCAATAATATCGTATCGTGATATGTATCGAATCGTGACATGAGGGTATCGTTACACCCCTATCATCCATACATTAATTAATTTTACAAACCGCTGGTCCAATGTGGCTACAGCATAATATCATACAGGTATAAATTCCTTTTTAATTGATTATTAAGTTGTTTGATTAAGGTTCCATGGCAGAGATCAAGATAAATCCTTTCATTAAAACTGGAGCTGCCAGTTTGCTACGTTTCAAATGATTATTTAACAGAAACATAAACTATGCAAAAGCGGCAGCCCGTCCGGTACACTCAGTGTCCGAATTCACTCACTCAATTTCATTCAATCCTTCAAATGGATATTAGCGGAGTAATGGGAATAGTGAATGAGGGTATAGGGGGTGATTTCGAATACAGCACATATCGAATACAGTTATACAGATATTATTATAATGCATGTTATTTTTTAAAGTTTTTTTTATAAATACTTTTTACTCAGAATTATATGCTGATAATAGAAGTTGCATAGTAACTTGTATAGTATAAAAATTGTATGAAATTAGAAAAAAATTAAATATTTGTTTCACGTGCAACAAAAATAAAGCCACCCAAGCACCTGTTTGTATGCTGTGAGCTGCAGTGAGTGTCTCAGAGGTGCTCTAAAGAGAGGGGTGGAGGAAGATGGAGGATGAACGAGTGCTCTAATGGATCTGTGCTAATGGTGCCGGAGCGATTAGAGCAGGAAAGACTCTGGACTTCCAGCCCTTATGAACCCTCACTGACTGTGCAATGCGTGGAGTGAATTACCGTGCATGCTCACATTTGTGTTTTTAAATGTATGATACAAAGTTTCTTTTTTAAATCATATAATGTTTGACACATGTAAAGGGAGGTAAATGAGATAGTTCTTATCTGAATTTGGGCCATTTTTTATAAAGCACACACAGTTAAAATGTATGTTCACACAACACTAGGCCTGCCTCACCTCAAGATATCAAGCAACAAGGCAAAGCAGCAATGTGACTTATTATGTGTTTGTTTATGTTTATACTCGCATGTGTGTGTGTTTGTGTATGTGTGTGGTGGGAGTTGGGGGGGGGGGGGGGGGGTGCTCTTCATTAAGCAGCTCAGCATAATGTTGACAATCTGTAATGTGATGCAGAGTATCTCTGTGGGACTGCTTGAGTGATCTTAATGAAGAGAACATCAGGTGTTAATTAGCACACATTTAATGTCACTAATATAAAAATGGCTGTTTGCCAAGTGCGTCCTTGACAAACAAGAAGCAACTTTCTGCTTTCGCTCCAGCCACTGAATTCTGGTCATCTACTGCCACCTGGAGACAATATTCTGGTAATGCAACAAAAGGCGTTTGAATCTACACTACCATGAAGGTTTGGGGTCAGTAAGATTGACAGATCGATTGGTTCATTCATTTATTTATTGATTCATTGATTTGGAAATTAATACTTTTATTCAGCAAGGATGCATTAAAAATGTATTTAAAAAATGACAGGGAAGACCCTGTTCTTTTGAACTTGAAAAAAAGTTTCATGGTTTCCAAAAAAAAAAAAAAACATTAAACAGCACAACTGTTTTCAGCATTGCTAATAATAGGAAATGTACCAAATCGGCATTATAGAATGATCACGTGACTGTACTATAAAATAATTCAATGTATATGAAAAAGATAAATAATTAAAACCTCAAAGTTAACTCCCAAAATGTCTAATAAAGCTGTCAGATCTGTGCTTGTTTGTGAAAAACTTGCAGCCACGTTTTCACAAGTTCAGGTTAACTACTACACTGCAATTTTTTTTATGATCAATACGTTATTACAACTTATGTTTTTACGTTGCTTTAACTCATCAAAATAAGACATTTTCAACCTTTTTTATAAGTCATACAAGATTCGACTCATTTTAAGTCAGTTTGATGACTTAAAAATCCAAGCTGATTGTACTTAAAAATTTAAGGCAGCAACTTTTTTTACAGTGTACAGTACAACATGGTGAACTTCTAGAGTAATTTACCAATTATGGCAAGTATATTTTTTTGTATTCCCGTTTGCTCAAACTGCAAAAGAAAAACACTATTGCATTCCAAAAAATGTTCAATAGAGGAAAAAACTGTACTAGAAACCCTTTTGCTGCAGCATTAACTAGCATTTGTCATTTTATCCCAGGGTAATATGGCGCAAAAGTATATAGCCTATATAGGCTATATAACTTTGCTAAATTTACATATAATTATTGTGGAAATACATCATCACAGTCTGTGAAAAGGATCCATTAAGTGTTGTGAGTAGTTGCCAGGGTGTTGCTATTCTGGTTTCAACCTTTTTTTTCTTCTTCTTTTTTTTTTTCTTTTTTTTGAATGTGAAAATTGCATGTCTGATCGCCTGGAAAGCGATTGACACCTCTATCCTCAACAATCTGCACAATAGGTTTGTTTATTCAAATGTATGACTAATAATAATGATTTCCTTGACTTAACAAGCACCACTAATAATACATTGTACAGTTGTTATTTTTCATCTTTGTCATGCTCGATTGATGTTATAATTATTATGGCATTATTTGGTTTAATATTATTATATTATGATAAATCATTCTCATTTATTGGACCATCGTCATCTTGTATTTAATTCCTCAGTCTAAGCTGTAAACACAAAATCCAGACAGTGATATCAGATGACAGGCTTCCTCATCTGTCCAGACCCCCTGCTCTTTTTACCTGAACCCCATGGGGGTGAAGGGTGTCCAGAGAGGGAGGAGGCAGGTCACTGGATCTTTAGATAATCAGTGTGGGCTAATGACCCCTCCAGAGAGAATGTGTCTAATCCATTGAGCCTTAGGGAGCACTTCTCCCTACCCCCTCATTTCACAGACAAGCACTGAATACTGAATCCAAAGCATGTTTTTCCCAGAGTGTGTGTGTGTGTGTGTGTGTGTGTGTGTGTGTGTGTGTGTGTGTGTGTGTGTGTGTGTGTGTGTGTGTGTGTGTGTGTGTGTGTGTGTGTGTGTGTGTGTGTGTGTGTTTGGGGGGGGGGGGGGGGGGGGGGGGTACATTTAAAAACTATCCCCAACCATGTACAAGCAATGACCTATGAATTGACTTTTTAAACAAAAAATTACTGACAGACTCTGGGTTACTGTTGTCATTATTTCTCTTTATAACAGACATACATTTTAAAATGGTTATTTAGAGTGTACCTTTAAGAGTTATTACAAACTTTGGTCACTGTGATATTTGGTTTATAGTGCATTTTCATCACATTTTAGCACATTATTGGCCGGTTTCTCAGACAAGGATTACGTCTAGTCTTAGACTAAAATGCATGTTTGAGCTGTTTTAACTGATAGCAACATGCACTCACATATCTTAAAATGTCATTGTCATTGTTTTGTCTCAAGATGCACACCAGAAATGTTTATTTTTATTTTTATTTTTTTTATCTAAGGCAATTTAATAAAAGCTACTTGAATGTCTTAATTTAACCAGGCTTAATCTGAGACCTGTCTGTGAAACCAGGCCTACGTCTATTAAATAATCTGAACTTAATTACTTTTGGATGGACATAAGGTCTACAGACATTTTCCACAAATTTTCATGTGTGTATTTACATTTTATTAGATTTACCGTAAATGTCACATAAAAAACAACAAACTGATGGTATTTTCACATGTCAGAATCACAATCACTTTATACATTTGCATGTATAAGGAATATTTCTTGATGCATATATTGCACCTGATATTGTTGTTATAAATTCAACAATAAATTCTACAATCATATCTTAAATGTCTAATAAAATATATTATAATGTACAAGTATATCTTAAGAAACAAACAAACAAATATCCTGTATAAGTGGAAAGCTATTGGAAAGAATAAGCTGCAAAAGTGGACCAGACTTGATGCCAATTGTCTAAAGTCTGGTATTGTGAGAGTAACCAAATCATGTAATAGATTACACACACTAACTTGTTCCTCACTTCCGACTGAACGATGGCATAGCTTCCCACTAAAATATATTGAAAGAGACAGCAGATTTTTCTAAATTAACTGATTAACACACTGGAACACTAATCAATACTCGCAAGTGTCCCATCTGCAGCACATTGTTTAGAAAATTCCACCCAGCATGGAATCCGAATTAGTACAGGCTCCTTAATGTTTTTGAGATCAGTTTATCTTATCAATCTTTCTGTCTGTCTCTCCATTTATCATTACACTTTGTCTGGATGATAGATTTAGCGCCAGGTCAAAGTCCCTTCTTTAGACTTCCCTATTCTTACAGTACCTTCAGTCATTTACTACATTACAGGACATGATTCCTTCCTTATAAAGTAATAATTTATAACAGTTTTATTCAACTGTGAGTTATGTTTTTTATTACTAAATCACTATCCTTTGCTATTTGAAATTAATGTTTTTCTTATTTCATTTTTATTTATTTGTGAAATGAAAACTTTTTTTGGACATCTCTCGCTTATGGACAGAGTGCAGAAACTGCTGAATACATTTTCTGTATAAATTAAAAACAATATTGAGAAAGGATAGAGTTAAGTGCATATTGCTTACTTCTTGCTTTGTGGGTTTTAGTATAAAAAAAAAGATGAATACAACGATGAAGTGTAAAACTTGCTGAGAGATGTATGCTTTGAACCTTGGGCTGATACAAACAAATAAACCAATTAAGCTTTTTAGATCACACAAAAATTGGCTGGAAAACCACTTTAGATATTTCAGCAATAAAGTGTTGGCAGAAAGCGAAGCGAGGATATTGAGGAAGTGAATGGTTTCCTGTGATGACTGTGAATGTCTGTCAACATTTTATAATGACATTTTATCTGATTGAGTCATGCAGGACCTGTAGTTAGTGTTTAATGTGTGTATTCAGCATAGCTGAACAGAGTTGAACATTTCAAGTTAGCTTTTGGCACAGATCTTCATGTTGAGTGTCAGTTGTTTTTGAAATTATGAAATATATGTTTTGTTTCAGCTTACAGTGTTTTGATGCAGTTTACAACAAGCCAACAAAAGGTAATGTGAAAATATGTTTTCTCTGCTGTACAGCAGAGGGTAGTATCAACCTTGAAGAACAACATCTTGGACACTGTTGAGTTTTCTTTTGAGTTTTTCAGTTAAATCTAATATTTATAATGAAATATAATGACTGGAAATGAATAGAATGGCACAGTGCTAAGACATGATGTGCCAATAATGCCTGGAGCAACCTGAAGAGCTTTTTTAGCACAATTTGTGTGTTTTTAACCGTATTTCCCGGCTCACACTTTTCTTATCCTAATTTTCCAAGTTGCAAGTTACAAAAAACACACAAGCAGTGCTGACTGACTCTGGTCACGGCCGGGTGTTCTCCGAGTCCGATCGACTCGGGTATTACACACAATGTTAAACAGTTAAAGTAATAGATTGGGACCTGACCCGGACCTGGCTGACCATTTAAAATATAAAAAAAGAAATAAGAAATATAAGAAAAAGAAAACTCTCCTCCCATCCCTCTATCGGGAGTAAAGCCCATTCCCAGTCCTGGGGCTGGCAAGCAGGTCAGCGGCCTGGGTCACCCGTCTCAGGAGCACTTCGAAGGCCACCTTGGGCGATGGAGGCGTTGAGAAAGCACACTTTCTCTGCATCCCGCATCACCGCCAGGTTAAGCCACAGGTGGCGCTCCTGGACGACGAGTGTGGACATAGCCCGACCCAGAGCCTGTGCCGTGACCTACGTGACGTGTAGGGCATAGTCGTTCACTCAATGCAATTCCTACATAAACTCTGAATAGGAACTACCCTTGTGCAGATGTTTCAATGCTTTGGCCTGGTGGTGGTGTTTTGACAAATGCACTGCAGTTGCACGTTCCACCTGTGGAACCGCAGATTATCCCTGCCCCGCCATTTAGGATAGTGACGGTGGAGGAGCCAGCAAAGAGTGTTCTGGCAGAAAAACGTGCTTTCCATGACTTTGTGATCTTCCATGCATTTCCGGGAAGATATATTGTGCTCCAAACCAGGAACCAATCGACCAACCACAAGCTTTCAGGGCAGGGCAGAGGAGTCCACTCAAGCCTGATGCTCTCGACTGCCTGGGCAAGCATGGCTGCCAAATTGGCGTCAGCCTCAGACTGGGCCATCACACCCGAGAGTGGAAGCCCAGGCGAGTATTCCGCTTCAGAAGTCATAAGCCCGCACTCTGATGCTGCGATTGACAGCTCATCCACCTCCCAAGCCCTAAATGAGAAAGTAAGTTCACCCTTGGGTAAAGCGCCTAACTCATCCGGGAGACATGAGCATGCTGTGGAACGGTTACTCCCATTGTGACCCCCAGTTTGCCCTCAGTGTTCTTCGACGAGGCCTCATACCTGAAGTGAGAAGGAACAGGAGGGGAAGCATCTAAGGTGACTCTCTGGCTTTTGAAAAAGTACGAGAGTCAAGACCACAAGGCCATGCTCTCAAAGTAAGAGCATGAGCCATGCACAAATGCTGTCTCAGTGTGAGCATGGCCCATGCATTCAAGACAGCAATCATGGCTGTCAGAGAGAGAGAGAAATCGTCTGCACCCAGAAAGACACAGACGGAAAGACATCTAATGCACCCAGGGGAACTCCATGCACTTATCTGTGCACGCAGAATGTGCTTGTGAATTCAGCAGTGTAGTTTTCCTTTTAAGGTGAAAGGAAAATCTCATAAGATATGTGGTGCTTCGGCTCCGAAGAACAAAGCTGAATAAGTGGTACACGCCAGCCTCCTTTTTTACCAGTATGTCCGGGGGAGTGGCTGGCATGTAAATTCCACTCGCCAATTCTCATTGGCCTTTTCTGAACACGTCAGAGGTGTTTGCGACCCCTAGTGTCAGTCTTGACACAACGTTAAAGTGACTGACAGATAGGGAACGAAGTTTACAACGGTAACAAGATGTTTTTTGAAATTTTTTCATGTATTTATGAAACTAAGCGGGGCAGCCAGTCTCGGAGCCCTCCCTGGCTCTACAGCGCCCCCACATATTTCCAGTGTAAATCTGTTGTAAAAAATGCAACTGTAGCGCTCATAGAGAGTCACTGGGGCAGATTTCTGGCTGCCCCACTTATTTTCACATGACCTTACTTACGTAAATCTCGCTCCAGAACAAGACGCTATCAGTCCGCTTAAGCTATGTGTCTGCATCAGGTCAGAATCTAGTTGGCATGTCTGTTCTTCCTATGTGGAGTATAGCGTATCAAATTAATGAAAGTATAAATCCTTCAGTTTAAACATGCTCATGTGAATAGCTTTTATATACAGTAGTTCCCGTTCGTGGTCACTCCGAGTTACGTCGGATGACGACGAATGGGGTTTCGCTTAGAAAGCCTATCACCTTTGAGTATATAAAACGAGCCAATGGCAATGAAATGCCATGGGTCTGCGGAATTTGCATAGCGTAACTCCGCCCCACCCTGGGGGTATATAAGGAAGTACGCTGGCAACATGCAGATATGTTTCGCTTCGGAGCCGAGAGCTATTTCTTCACTCCAAAAGCCAAATCCTGAGTTACTCTTCTCTTCATATTCATCTTCGAGATGAGCGAACTCTTCGGTGTTGGTGTGACGGCGATCTCCAGCGAGTGCACATTACCCTGCTGATCTGGTCAGTGATCTGACAGATAGTGTGTTTGTCCCTGGTCGCTTCAGCATCCGCTGAGTTTTTCCTCTCACAAAAAGAGCTTGCACGCGGCACGTCTTTTTAAAGATGCCTCGCCCGTGCACTTCTGGTTGCGGTCGCAATGTTTCCTCTTCTGATGGGCACAATCGCTGCTTTGTGTGTTTGGGCATTGATCACACTAAAGCAGCGCTTGTGGATGACTCATGTTCTCACTGTGGGAACATGACCATCTCCACGCTACGGTCGAGACTCAATGAGTTCATTCGAGTGAGAGTCCCCTCATCCACACCCCGATCTACGGTCTCCCCGAGAGGCTGTACTTCGGCTGGTGGCCAGGGTGACCTGAGGGTGACGGTGTGGAACAAACCGCTGACTCGTCCACGGTCCACACCCCCCTCTCCAGCGTTGGTACCCGCGAGTGTTCAAACTGAGACTGCTGGTCCCTCTACGGAGGCCCCGCGGATCTCTTTTGGCGCTCCAGAGGAGGATGCAATGTCGATTGCTGCATCACAAGGTGGGCAGGAGTCATCGGGAAGTGAAGATTCGGCTGTGCTGCCACCTTCGGGTGTGCCAGCATTGCCCGAGTCAGATCCCGAGAAGACAGCCATGCTTTCCCGGGCAGCCGCGGCCATTGGGCTCGAATGGTCCCCGCCACCCGACCCTGTGCGCTCGCGGCTGGACGATTGGTTTTTGGCCCTCGATAAGGCCGCTGCTTGTGGGTACACTGGGGTTCCCCCGGTGGAACGTTCTGTCGCGATGCAGCTGTGTCCGGCAAGCGCTTCCTCTCGTGCTCCGGCACCTAGCTCGTCTGGGCCTTCGGGTCAACTGGGAGAAGAGCAAACTCTGCCCCGTGCAGAGGATCTCTTTTCTCGGTATGGAGATCGACTCGGTCGCCATGTGCGCGCAGCTTACGAGCGAGCGCGCGCAGTCACTGCTGACTTGTCTTCGCCAGTTCGAGGACAAGAGTGCGGTTCCACTGAAACTATTTCAGAGGCTCCTGGGGCATATGGCATCCGCAGCCGCAGTAACGCCGCTCGGATTGCTTCATATGAGACCGCTTCAGCTTTGGCTTCGCGATCGAGTCCCGAGGTGGGCATGGCATCACGGCACGCTCCGAGTTCCAGTGACTCCGGCCTGCCGTCAGACCTTCACCCCGTGGTCGAACCTCAGTTTTCTACGGGCCGGAGTCCCCTTAGAACGAGTTTCCCGGCATGTTGTTGTATCAACAGATGCCTCCACCACGGGCTGGGGCGCCATGTGCAATGGACATGCTGCCGCGGGCTCCTGGACAGGACCCCAGCGCCTTTGGCATGTCAATTGCCTCGAGTTGCTGGCTGTACATCTCGCCCTGCACCGCTTCCGTGCATTGCTCAGGGGCCAGCACGTACTAGTCCGATCAGACAATACCGCGACAGTAGCGTACATCAACCATCAAGGTGGTCTACGTCCCAGCCGTATGTCGCAACTCGCTCACCACCTCCTCTTATGGAGTCAGAAGCATCTGAGGTCGCTTCGAGCCATTTATATCCCGGGAGACCTGAACCTTGCGGCCGACGAGCTGTCTCGGCTTCGGCCTCTCGCTGGAGAATGGAGACTCCATCCCCAGACGGTCCAGCTGATTTGGGATCAGTTCGGGGACGCACAGGTAGATCTGTTTGCCTCCCACGACTCGTCCCATTGCGACCTGTTTTATTCCCTGACCGAGGGCACGCTCGGCACGGATGCACTGGTGCACAGCTGGCCGCGGGGCCTACGCAAGTATGCGTTTCCCCCAGTGAGCCTTCTTGCGCAGACCTTGCGCAAGATCAGGGAGGACGAGGAGCAGGTAATTTTGGTTGCCCCGTATTGGCACAACCGGACCTGGTTCTCAGAACTAGTACTCCTCGCGACAGCACCTCCCTGGCCAATTCCTCTGAGGAAGGACCTGCTTTCTCAGAGACAGGGCACCCTGTGGCACCCTCGTCCCGATCTTTGGAACCTCCACGTGTGGCTCCTGGACGGGACGAGGCAGGTTTGAGTACCCTACCACCAGCGGTGGTGGCTACCATCACTTCCGCTAGAGCATCGTCCACGAGACATGCCTACGCGTTGAAGTGGAACCTCTTCGTCAACTGGTGTTCTTCTAAACATCAAGAACCCACGAAATGCCCAATCAGTGTCGTGCTTTCCTTCCTGCAAGAAGGGTTGGAGCGAGGGCTGTCTCCCTCCACCCTGAAAGTGTATGTTGCCGCCATTGCCGCACATCACGACGCAGTTGATGGTAAGTCTCTGGGAAAGCACGACCTGATCATCAGGTTCCTGAGGGGAGCAAGGAGACTGAATCCTCCTCGTCCTCCCCTCGTACCCTCTTGGGACCTCTCAGTGGTTTTAACTGCCCTGCAGAGTGCTCCCTTTGAGCCTCTGCAATCAGTGGAGCTTAAGTTTCTGTCAATGAAGACAGCGCTCCTGGTTGCATTGGCCTCCATCAAGAGTGTAGGGGACCTGCAGGCATTTTCGGTTGACGAAGCGTGCCTGGAATTCGGGCCGGCTAACTCTCACGTGATCCTGAGACCACGGCCTGGATATGTGCCCAAGGTTCCCACAACACCCTTTCGAGACCAGGTGGTGAACCTGCAAGCGCTTCCCTTGGAGGAGGCAGACCCAGCCTTGGCACTGCTCTGTCCAGTACGCGCCCTCCTTGCTTACGTAGACAGAACGCAGTGTTTCAGGACCTCAGACCAGCTCTTTGTCTGTTATGGTGGGAAGCTGAAGGGAAAGGCTCTCTCCAAGCAAAGGTTGTCTCACTGGATAGTGGACGCCATTGCTTTGGCATACCAGCAGCAAGGTCGACCATGCCCCCTTGGTGTGACGGCCCACTCCACTCGGAGTGTGGCATCCTCTTGGGCTCTAGCGCATGGCGCCTCGCTAAAAGACATCTGTAGAGCTGCAGGCTGGGCGACACCTAACACATTCGCGAGATTCTATAATCTCCAAGTGGAGCCAGTTTCTTCTCATGTACTCGCTTCAACTAGCCGGTACTAGATTCTGCTCAGGTGTCTTCGCTTGCTCGCCATTCCTCTCCACGGACGGGATACGTGCGATATTTTCCTCAGGTGAGCCTAATAAGCCCTGAGTCTCCTCCAGCACTGTTGACGTCAACGCCAGAGTTTGCCTCCGGTAGCTTTCGCGCTTGGCTAGGTGCCTCCATGTGCATGGTTCCCCCTCTGGGGACCCCCACATGTGTATTTCCACTGTAAGCCTCTCTGAGCATGTGTCTTTCCCTCGGCAAGCCACCTTGCCACCCCTGGGGTTGAAACATTCCACCTGCGGCTGGAACATTCCACCATCCGACGTAACTCGGAGTGACCACGAAAGGGAACGTCTCGGTTACATATGTAACCCTCGTTCCCTGAGTAGGGAACGGAGACGTTACGTCTCCCTGCCACTTCCACTGTACCGCTGGGAACGCCGGACTTCAGTCTCGGCTCTTCAGCGAAGAAACAATAATGCATGTTGCCAGCGTACTTCCTTATATACCCTCAGGGTGGGGCAGAGTTACGCTATGCAAATTCAGCTTACCCATGGCATTTCATTGCCATTGACTCGTTTTATATACTCGAAGGTGATAGGCTTTCTAAGCGAAACCCCATTCGTCGTCATCCGACGTAACGTCTCCGTTCCCTACTCAGGGAACGAGGGTTACATACGTAACCGAGACGTTCTGTTATGTTTGTTTTATGTTTGTTCTAAGAATAGACATGACTTTGTTTTCTTCACTGGAATTCCTAACTTTCAACATTCTAAAACAACATTCGGACGCACTAAATAATACATTAAGGCAATTCTAGATGGCATTCTATGCGTTTGTCGTGTGTTCTAAAGTCTGTCAATCATCATTAGAGCGCCACCCTCAGGCTGAATAATGCAAGGACATTGGAATTTTGCCAAAACAATTAGAATATAAAGCTTACAAAATGTTTATCATAAACTAGCAGTTAAAGGACCCAGAATCTGCCCTGCCTAAATTTATGGCCAGGAGGAACTGGAACTAATTATGTATTAAACATAATTCAGTTTTTACACAATTCTATAATATTAAAAATTAATTCGACAATGCACAGACATCGAATCTGACCTTTCATGTCTGTACTTCTTCTACCAAAACATCCCATATCAAACAAACGAAAGACATTGTGTTTTAGTTCAGTGGTTTCACTAATGTTATTCACTCTGTTTTTCCACTACGCAAGAAGACAAGCAGTCCCAGTGCTCACGTGTCTAAACACAATGAAAGAATTCACTCAGGACACTAAATAAACAGTTTAAGTCACAAATCAGCACCTTTAAGCTTGTCCGCCAGCCAGCCTGAAAACTGTTGCCTGTTTTGTAATGCTTTTACATATTTATATCCTCATGTTTACTTTGATTGACAGTGATGCTCATTATCTTCTTCAAGTGTTACATTATTGTCTTAACTTTGCTGACTTCTTGAGATTCTTGGGATTGAGGTTGTTATAAACTAAAACTACATTATAATTGTACATTAAAACACAACTTTGATAAACAACATATTTAATACCAACTCTTGCCAGTTGCCAGATCAGATCAAATTAAATGCTGTGTAGAATTTTCACAGTATCTTGACATGGGAAGATTTATTATAGATCTTTGTCACTATCAAATTCCTTGCTATTGGGCGTTATCAACTTTCAATAATCTAAAGGCTGTGCAATTTTGCACAATGAAACTGTTTTTCAAAATGGTTGTTTTGAGAAGGTGTGGCTCTAATTTTTACTTGTTATTATACTTTACATTGTTCTGCTGAATGGAAGCAGCATTTTTGTAGATGGGTTCAACCCAAGGGTGTAGCAATCATGGACATGGAGTTCAGATTTTGTAGTTTTTACATATAAGGTTATGCAACCATGGATTTGCTTCTAGATATTTACTAAACTTAAGCAGTAAAAAAAAAATAATAATTACCCATTGCAATACATTTTTAAGAAAAAAATATTTTTTATTTTATAAAGTACATTTTTACTTCATATCAGATATTGAAAAGTTGACATGAATGTTAGTAACTTAAAATCATGAATCTTAAATTATGATAAAATAACTAAATTAATTATTTAAACAATACAACTATATTCATAACAAATTATTATATTATATTATATTATATTATATTATATTATATTATATTATATTATATTATATTATATTATATTATATTATATTATATTATATTATATGAAAATTACAGTGTTTCCAAATACATCATCATTTCTGATTACTCAAGAGAATGTTCTGATTATTCACAGTACCGGTTTTTCTTTCCTGTGTAATATTTGAAATAGTTTCACTATTACATAAACCACATAATTAATTTTTGCAAAAGTATATTCGTTAAAATCACATAGTTGTCAGTGCTTTACAAAATATTAGGAATGTTCAGACATATATTTTTTGTCTAAAGCAATTGCTTGGAGGCTCTATTTGACTGATTTACAGCACAGCTATTTCCGTGTGGTGTCATAGTTACTGTGAAACAAAAAGAAACTGCTGAAAATCCCTGCAATTATAGAATACAGAAAATAATTTAATGATAACTATAAAAGAAACCTAATGGAATGATGTCAGACTAGTATTTTGTTACTTACAGTAAGTGTGTGTGTGTGTGTGTGTGTGAGAGAGAGAGAGAGAGAGAGAGAGAGAGAGAGAGAGAGAGAGAGAGAGAGAGAGAGAGAGAGAGAGAGAGAGAGGGAGGGAGAGGGAGAGAGGGAGAGAGGGAGAGAGAGAGAGGGAGGGAGAGAGAGAGAGAGAGTATGTGCAGTATTAGAAATAGATTGTAGTTATAGGCTCCATCTTCACTGCACATCCACCCCGGGGAGAGGCCGATGAAGGGCTATGCTGTGAAAATGGGCATTATCAGTGTGTGTTTTTTTTCTGTGTCTAGTTCATCTACATCTGTCACTGATGGAGATTATGGCATAAAAGCTTCAGTATCAGTGTGCATGCCTGGACAGTCAGCACAGTGAGGAACTGAAAGTGTGTGTGGGTCAGGATTAGATGAAAAATGATTCATTAATAGAAAAAAAAAATGTTAATTCAAATGTAACAAATATTATGGAAAGGTTTAGATGTTTGTTTATAGTAACTGTTAAAATAAAATAATATTTAAAAAAAATAAGACAACAGTTTAAGTAATAGTTTTAGTTCTTTGTTGGCTATTCACATTGTTTACATAATCATTTTATCTGCATACACACAGAACAATGTTTCCACAGAGTTTAGCACAGCTCATCTTTCTCTAAAGTCGGCTCTATGATTTCCATGTTTGCTCTGTGTCAACAGCATTGTGTTAATCTTTGGCAAAAAAAAAAAGTCCTCTTTACTGACAGCTACAGACTTATGGTGACCCAACCAAAACCACACCCTGAAATATCCTGCTACGGATATTCTCATTACCTAAATTTTCACTCTACATCTTTGTGGTCAAACCCAAGGCGGACACAAGCACACAAACATATGAGAACATATGCACTTTGTAAACATCAACAACATAATGCCTTCTACAAAGGCCTTTCCCAATTATTAATATAATTATTATCTTTTTTACAAACTAATTTGCAATGTTCTAGGAATGTCCTAATAAGAACCACCAAGTTTGTTTGTTTTTGTTTTTTTTCCAGGTTGTATTTTTCATAACCAGAAGTTCCCAGAAAGAAAGTTTAGCTTGGTGATTGTTATCTGGGTTTCACTTCATTATTGTCTTCAAGTGCTGATTCTGTTTTTCAGTCTTTTTCCATCATTTACAGAGATCTCTCAACCTACAAATTTAATGCTTTTATGATGTTTGGCTGATTATAGATTTTAGATCTTTGTAAACCTTAGATCTCTGTTTGTGTTTTATTTACAAATTATAGGCTGAGTTAAGGTATGAAAAGGCCCATAGAGGCTAATTATGTCATTCCGTTCAGTATGATTACAGCATTAGACGTAACCCAACATGTCAAAGTAAGACGGAAGATAATATTTAGAGTTCCCTATCAGTCAGCCATTTTCGACATTACATCAGAACTGAACTGACAAATTGGGGTCTCAGCTAAACTAAACTAAACGAGCCAATGCATATTGCCGTGCGAGATTTGCCTCGCAAAGCGGGTATATAAGGAATTTCCACCAGTGTGTTTCTGGATGCAGTCGTTTCCTGGCTCCGTCTGACAGTCACGATCACTGCCTCACATGTCTGGGCTTAACGCACGCTGAGGTGGCATTCGTGGACGAGTCATATACCCACTGAAGGAAGATGACCATCATGGTGCTGTGGTCAAGACCTTAATTACCTCAAATGAGGTGGAGTCCCCTTTGCTATATCTCAATCTAGTTCCTATTCTGGCTATCGGAATAGGGCTACTTCGCTGAAGAGCCAGGGTGACCTGATGCTCACAGTGGGGACTTACCCGCCGAGCCCATCCCCGTGGGCCCCCCACTCCTCTAGCGCACCCAAGCTGTGGAGCTTCCGGGTGAGATTGCTGGTCCACAGCATGGAGCCAGCCGCAGGAAAGAAACGCAGCCCCTGCCAAACCCATCAAGTGTAAGAGCAAGCGGCCCTCCAGCCGATATGAAGTCAGGGTTCTACAGCCCCTACTTCATTGTGCCCAAGAAAGGCGGTGGGTTACGGGTTAGTAATCTTGGCCCTTTACAAGCTCCCGTTCAAAATGTTAATGCAGAAATGCATTTTCGAACATATCCATCCTTGAGATTGGTTTGCAAAGATCGACCTGAAGTAACGTATACTTTCACGTCTCGATTCTCCCTCGACACTGACCGTTCCTACTCTACGTTCAAGGGTCGAGCATACCAGTACAAAGTCCTCCCCTTCGGGCTGTCCCTGTTCCGATGAGACAAGGTGTTTGCATCCTCAATTATCTCAACTTTCTCATACTGGCCCACTCGTGAGAGCAGTTGAGCGAACACAGGGACATGATGATTAGACACCTCAGCCATCTGGGACTTCAGGTCAACTGGGAAAAGAACAAACTCTCCCCCGTGCAGAGGATCTCTTTTCTTGGTATGGAGTTGGACTCGGTGAACCTGATGGCATGCCTCATGCAGGAACGTGCTCAGTCTGTGCTGAACTGCCTGAACTCACTCAAGGGCAGGACGGCGGCCCCACTGAAAAAAACCTTTCAGAGGCTCCTGGAGCAACCTTCAGCCTGTGATCAGATCCTTCGTTTCTATGGGCAGGAGTTAGAATAATCCCCTAGAACAATTGCCCAGGCATGCTGTTGTCTCAACAGATCTCTCTCTCTCTCTCTCTCTCTCCACCACCGGCTGGGGTGCCACATACACCGGGCATGCAGCCTCGCGTGTTTGGATGGGACCCCGACTGCATTGGCGCATCAACTGTCTTGAGTTGCCAGCAGCACGGCTTGCGCTGGCCCGCTTCAAATCGCTGCTGCAAGGCAAGCACATACTGGGCCGTACGGACAGCAATGTGGCTGCTGTATACATCAATCACCAAGGAGGTCTACGCTCCCGTCGAATGTCACATCTCCTCCTCTGGACACAGAAGCATCTGAGGTCGCTTCGTGCTGTTCATATTCCGGCGTGCTCAATCGTGCAGCCGACGAGCTCTCACGGCAGCTTAAGCTTGTGGGAGAATGGAGACTCCCTCCCCAGGCGGTCCAGCTGATCTGGAGATGGTTCGGAGTCGCACAGTAGACCTGTTTGCTGCTCCGAACATGTCCCACTGCCAGTTGTTTAACTCCCTGACCGAGGGGACTCTCACCACGGATGCGCTGGCACACAGCTGGCTCCAGGGGCCTACTCGCATAGACACTGTGCAAAGCCAGGGAGGACGAGGAGCAGGTCTTGTTAGTTGCGCCCTACTGGCCCAACCGGACCTGGTTTTCAGAACTCATGCTCCTCGCGACAGCCCCTCCCTGGCATATTCCTCTGAGGAAGGACTTGCTTTCTCAGAGACGGGGCACCCTATGGCAGGACTTAGGTGGTCTACCCCAGGTGGGGCTTACGCCTTGAAGTGGAACCTGTTCGTTGAGTGGAGCTCTTCACGCCAAATTATGGTTTTTAAAACATAGGCGCAGAGTGTGACGTCATATTGTAACCGTTGTAACCATATTGCCTGTGTGGGTAGAAAGAATTTGTCCGCTGTACTCTTGAGCGTCAAGTCCACCGTCGGCGTTGTGTAAGGTAGGCACAAGGCAGGTTTTTTGTGTTCATTTCTATTTCCTGTCGCTGTAAAGGCTCATTTATTGTATATGACAGTGTAAACAGCTTAATAACCCTTTTATTTTAAAGGCTTAGTTTATTTCCCGTAGACCGGTACGTGGCATTACGATTGAAAGCAGTATCAATGATGTCAAAAATGTGATGTGCAGGCAAATGTAATATCAAAGTCTACACAATGAAACAACAGAATCACAGACTGCTGTGGTTTCTTTGATCCAGAAAATAAATATTTAACCTCATGTCCAAACTTGTAACATCTCCTTCCTTCAGGAAAGTGCATTTTCATACAGCAGGCCTGAATTGTCTTTAACTCTCTTGCCATGGTCTATCAACATGATTTGTTTAAAAAGTCACTAACAAAATGAATGTGTTTCTGTGGTAAGATCATCATGTCCAGCAAGGCAGACAAGTTATATTTTAATCAAAACCTTCCTGTATACCACATGATCAATGAGCATGAAAAAAGTAAATAAGAAAGGAAATCTATGCTTAATAGATGTATATGACAATTTAAGGTAACACTTTAGATTAGGGTCCAATTCTCACTATTAACTAACTATTAACTACAACTTTTTCCTCAATAAACTTCTAATTACTGCTTATTAATAGTTTGTTAGGTAGTTGTTAAGTAGGATTAAGGGATTTAGAATATGATCATGCAGCATTATTAATATGTGCTTTATAAGTACTAATAAACAGCCAATATCCAAATATTCCTCACAAGTATCCATTGAGTAAATGCTAGAAGTATTGTTCATTCTTAGTTCATATTAACTAAGGTAATTAACTAATGTTAGCAAAGAAGTTTATTGTAAAGTGTTACAGAAATTATGAACACATAGAAAACAAGAGTGAACCAATAAAATATGAATAACTGATTATATAAAATAAAATAAAAAGTGCATATTAAAATAAAACCTGTAGCTATAGTTGGCAAAAAAAAATTGGGGGAATAATTATGCACAATGTTGTTATTTTCTTCCCTCACAATCTTGTTCTTTTTTTACCCACATTATTTTCATATTTAAAAAATGTAAAATATTTTCCTCATATTTTCACGCTTTAATCGATATCGTAGGGTCAATAAAAACAAATGATCTTGTTTCAATGCTAGTTCACAGAATGGGATGCTAGTATTCTTAAGTAGGCCTACTGTAGCTTAGCTTGACCAGTAGGCCTAAAGCTGTTAGCTGTTAAAATGTTTGTTAGCACGATAGATAGATAGATAGCACGATAGATAGATAGATAGATAGATAGATAGATAGATAGATAGATAGATAGATAGATAGATAGATAGATAGATAGATAGATAGATAGATAGATAGATAGATAGATAGCAGGGCTGGACTGGCCATCGGGCATTTTTGGGCCGATACATCTCATACTCATACAATTTTTATTATTATTTTTTTTTTTTTAACGGCCCATAAAATTTGTACATCGGCGGCCCATTCGTTTTGTTTTGTTTTGCTTAATTGGCGGCGCTGGGTTTGTGCCGGTGTAATGCAGTGGTCAAAAAAAGTCAGTGTTAGTTTTTTTTTTTTTTTTTTTCTGACAGACCAGCCCATGAAACACGTAGATCAGCGGCCCATTGGTTCTTTTCTTGATTGACACTGGGCTGGCCCAATCACAAATTTAAACGAGTGAGCGAGCGTGCATCAGTGTCAGTGTGTATCTGTCAAAATAGTCTGCGAGATGGAGAAGAAACGCAAGGATTGTGCAGAGAAATAGCGTGAAAAAAAAAAAGAACCAGGCCCTTAAAGCAGACACTGTAAAATGTGTCAAAATATATGTTTTCCACCCTTCATCAGCTCCAGTGATGATGATGATAGTGAGGAGGATCAGGAGAGAGATGAGAAAGTGTAGAGCCTGCGGTAAGCAGAACTACTTTCAAAACACTTAAGCTATGTCATGATCGAGTGTAGGAACCCATAACCCAGTTACAGATTATTTCCACATTGCATAGTTGACGATTACATAGACAGTATATAAAGACGATTGCCATGCCCCCGGACCCCCCTAGAAGAACCAAGGTCCACCCACCACAGTTTTACCAAAAATCCTGTGAGAAACACTGGTATTGCTATGCCATTGCAGCTTATAGCTTGTTTTAGGATTCATCACTGTGGAGTATAGTTCAACTGTATTAATTAATAAATGTCAAATTTTCACTCGTTCCTAGACTCACTCATTACATGGCATTAGTGGTTTTAAGGAATAGGAGTTGGTATGCATATAATTAAGGGCATGCAAAGATGGGTGGTGTTTATGATCATATAGTGGGCCAGTCTGGGCCAAAATGCCCGGGCCGATTTTTTGTCCCAGTCCAGCCCTGATAGATAGATAGATAGATAGATAGATAGATAGATAGATAGATAGATAGATAGATAGATAGATAGATAGATAGATAGATAGATAGATAGATAGATAGATAGATAGATAGATAGATAGATAGATAGATAGATAGATAGATAGATAGATAGATAGATAGATAGATAGATAGATAGATAGATTGATTGATTGATTGATTGATTGATTCCAGAATCTTATGATTAGTATTAATCATAGCCAAGATTTGGTAGGATTAGCTGACATCTTGGTTAACCATGACCCATTCAGTCCATTCATCTCAAAATCCCACCAAATCCCAAAGGTGAAAACTGACACCCCAAATCAAAAGCTAATTCAGACCCTTCTCATTTTCCGTTGTGTTGCTGTTGTGTCGCATTCTGCCGTTAGAACTTTTGTTTTGCTGTGTTTTGTGTGGCACCAATGGGAAAGCTGACCCCATGATGCAGGTGCTGAAATAATTTATCACTTCTGGCACCTTGTGGCAGAATCACAATGACCCGAGGCTCTAAGTGAGGAAACAGCATCTCGCCACTCGTGCTGCGAGACAAAAGCACGGGTGAAATTCCACACTAGTTACCGCTTAGTTGACTATGTTACCACGCATGCAGCTCCCAGAGGTCCTGCCGCTTGAGTAAACGCTGTTTGGCTGTCACACGTTGCCTGTCGCCTCGGTTTACCTCGCGTTTTGTGCGTTTCGTGTTCATTCGGATGTTCTTTGGCACTGTAAGATGTGATGTTACCATATCAAGATGACGTAGGTAGCCATGTTCAAGCAGAAAAGATGATGACATCAGGTTTTAACATGTTTTAACATGTCTGTTGTAACCTTACAAATATTGTATAATTATAAAATTAGTTTGGGTGGGTTTTTAATAACTGTTATTTTATTTATTTTATTTATTTTATTTATTTTGTTTCATAGGCATTTCCAGCTGAATTTGACCAGAACAAACACCACAGCAGTCTTCTCACGTCAAATAATTTTTCCATTTGCTCAGCAAGTCGTCTGTTGACACTCTCATTGAGCCTGTGTTTCTCACGTTGCCGGGCAACCATGAAAAGGGACATCCTAACATTTAAATCACACGCAAAACTAAAACCGCAAGAATGTACTACTGCTCCCACCCACTGCTATTAGGTCTGAATGTAGTCTCCTGACGTAAGTCTGTCCTAGTGAAGAAAACCAGTGGGCGGACCATCATACCTCCAGCTGTGAGAAACTTCTGTGAAAAAAAGCTGTGATTGACACAAAACTCCTTCAGTGAGAATGAGTCATTGTATTGCACCACTGCTATGGCTACCCTGTAAAATTAAATTAAATTAAATTAAATTAAATTAAATTAAATTAAATTAAATTAAATTAAATTAAATTAAATTAAATTAAATTAAATTAAATTAAATTAAATTAAATTAAATAATGTGTTTATTAAATGGTTTAAAATAGAATTTATCTCACCTTTAAAATAGTTATAACAGGTTTGGTTAATACTTACTGCAGTCTTACTATGTGACAGTCAAAAAAAATCTGTTGATTGCAAATATGTATCACTCCATTAATTAAGTCTTGTTAATCGTGTGTTACCAGAGTAGAACCATAATCAATTTCCAGCAAGAACTACTAATGCACTGACACTATTGGATGAGAACTGAACCGAGCTGGACATTTAGTTGAACATCACAGTTTTTTGCAGAAATGCTTAATAGAGTAAATTCACTTATTTAAAGGCCCCCTGAAATCAAAATTATTATTTTTTAGCTTTTAGTATGAAAATGCTAGCTGTAAAATAATGAATAAGCTGGTGTGTTCCAAACCAATGACATAATTCGCGTTTAGGAGATTTAAGCATTCAACCGCTTAAATGGATCACGGATTTTTATGACATCACCGCGGACTTCAGCTTCTCTTCACATCTTCTGTCCAATCAAATGCTCTCTAGAATCTACAGTTCCAAAATATCACCTGGCCAAAGCAACCGTTGACATGTCACAGAGCAATATGAGTTGGAGTTGTGTGTTCGGTTGCTCAAACGAGTTTTATTCCGTTTTCCAACTGTGCGTTGGTTAAGAATGAAATGTTTAGAATTTGTTCACACCTCTACTATGGAATCCAACGTATCATCAGCGCTAGGATTCGCTTCCATGGTGCTTTCAAGTAGAGCTGCTTTACAGCCAAAATGAACTCTGTTTCATCATTGATTAATTTCCTTGTTATCACTGTAAAGCTGCTTTGAAACAATCTGCATTGAATAAAGCATTGTATAAATAAAGGTGATGTGACTTGACTTGATTGTCTTTATAATAAACATTGCTTTCATTAAATTGTTATAAGGGACATTCTTTAAGTGCCATCACTCTACTTAAAGATATATAGTTTCTAATACGTGAACTAAAGTCAATATTTGGCCTGCATGGTTGCTGTGTAGTGATATACACAGTACGAGGAGAAAAGAAGTTTGCGTCATACCTGTTGCAATTATGTGTGTTTTAGCAAGACTAGAACACTACACCAACTGGCACCAGTACTGTATGGTTCACAGTTACGGTATAATGCTTATCATTGTTCTCAAACTATAATATGATATCACAAAAATTCTATCACTTGTTCTGATTTGTGGTACCATGAAAAAAAAAGAAGCTTGCTTGATTTCTCAGGTACTGGTGATCTGGCCGAATGATATACTCTTACTGTAATCGTTTACCTTCAGTCATGATTCATACTTAAACAACAGACCGCTCTTTGTTCAGTGGAAAGTCCACATGTCCTGTCATTTTGCAAGAACTTTCTAGACTCCTTAATTGCAAATCTCAACAGGAACCAAAAGAAAGTCTTATCATGTGGTCATTTGCGTAACATCCGCCTGCACTGTAATTTTCTTAATCAGTATTATTTTCTTATAAACTGCATGAGATTTAGAATAGTTCATATGTGAAAATAAGTTTCTTTCTTACGCCACTGTTTTTATTTTATTTTTATTTTTTTATGCATAAACCTCACTAGATTTTGTGAAAAGACAATACAAGTCTTAGCAACCCTTGTGAAAAAAAATATACCAAAATGTATTTAAAATACATTGATTTCATACTAAGTATACTATAAATCCATTAACATATTTACTGACATATCGCTTAAGACTTACTGATATAAATATTATAATTAAACTTTATTTGGAGTACTTCTTTATTGCACAATGCACATTTCTTAATATTAAGCCTAAAATGTGTTTAATATCATTATTAGTAAGGATAGTATGATCTCTGTATAATATCAGTCTTTAGTGTACCTAAAGTATACTTGCAATAGTTCCACTTTAGCACAATCAGATATACTTAAGTATAAATTTAGTTGAACTTAAGCACTATTTCTGGATAAATAAAGTACATTAAGTACAAAATTAGTTGTTCCAGTTTAGACAGTATATCAGTTTACTAAATGTACAATTGCAGGGTATTTATATTAAGTACATAAATATGCAAACGTATTTGTATACTTAGCATAAAATAAATGCATTTCAAATGCATTTTGGTAATTTTGTTTTTCGCTAGGGAATTGAGTAACTGACTAAAACAAACTAAATAACTAATAAAATAACTTCTTAAGTAAATGTATGTTGTTTTAAGGATGTTTTGATAAAACAAAATAAACTGATTGAGAATTTTATTTTATTTTTTTCATAGTGTTAAGTAAGTATTAAGTAATGGAGGATATGCTTGTTTCAAATTTGCAATGAATATGGTCTCTTTTTTAATTCAGATTTTGATTAATTAATTCGGGTCAACACTCATTTTATTACTGTAATTTTGTCATTATTCTAGCTGGCACTTCCTTATAGAATTCTTAGAACAGATCTTCCATTGTGGATGTGTTGACGCAATTAATCTTTTGACTGACATCACAAGAATGATCTTTTTATGGAAACTTCATACATTTTTACTGATCGGATATCTATCTGATTTGTTAAAACTGTCCCACTTGGTCACATACTGTAAATGTGTCTCCGCAAAACGAATAGCGATAAATCCGATCTTCAATTCCTGTGCTATATGCACATTTAACAGAGTTTACGAAAGCAACAGATATGAACTGTATTTTATTTATCATCAGCTAATTTCAAGATCAAAGACCACAATAGGAGAGAGAACTGCTTCAGAACTGGTAAGATCATTTACGGTGTATTCACACTTGTAGTCCTGGTCTGTTTAGCGTTCACATTGCCATTTAAACACCGAAACTAAAAATACCGAACCTAAAGGAATAGGGATATGTTCACAACCTGATTGGTCTGCTTTCATTACATATATTTTGAGATGGAACATTCGAAACAATGCTGTGCTGTGCTGTGAGACCAGCTGAGAACTCGTGAAGAGCTTATAAAAGAGCTTAAAATATAAAGGAGTCAAAACAGTGGCAGGAATCCCTCCGTCACACACACAAACAAAGATCTACAGTGAGAGGAGGGTATGCTCTGGCATTCTGTCCTTTTTAGGGTCGCATCTTCTGACATCATGTCCCGTTTTTGGTTCGTTTACATGTCTTTGGTCAGAGACAGAGACAGCTGAAAAGATGGGCCTCGGTCCTCTTCTAAACGAACTTTCGGTTCGAATGATATGAACGCAACACAGACCAAAGCATGTAAACGCACCAAAAATGGGACATGATGTCACAAGATGTGACCCTAAAAAGTGAAGAATGCTCAAGCATACCTGTTTTTTTTCATAGTCGCGATGTTGCCCATCACAGTTTAGTACAGGCATCAGAACCGCATCTCCTCGCAGCAGATCTCTGTGTGTGACGGAGGGATTCCTGCCGCTGTTTTGACTCTTTTACACATTTAATAAGCTCTGCACGAGTTCTCAGCTGGTCAAAATACCATCATATGTAGGCTACGCACATACAACAAGTGCATTTATCCCAGCGCACAGCATTGTTTTGGATGTTCGGAAAGTTCTGTCTCAAAATAGGCATTATGTCATAAAAGCCAACCAATCAGGTTGTGAACGTATCCCTATGCCTTTAGGTTTGATGTCTTTATGTTCGGTGTTAAAAATGCCAATTTGAACGCTAAGCTAAGTGCACCAGGACTAAAGTTTTTATTTTTTGCGGGGTCAGGACCAAATGAACCAAGCGAACCGAACTACAAGTGTGAACACACCCTCAGAGGTCTCGGTCCACTTGTTTGGTGAGCACCAGGGTTCGGATGGTAGCGTTCACACTTATTCAAATGAACAGCACTAACAGAGCAATCGCACTAGAGTTCGCTTTAATCAAACCAAACATGCCAAGTGTGAACAAACCCTTAGTCTCAGTACTTTTAATGAAGACGATTGTGTGACACCGATCTTTTAGTTTCTTTTGCGGAGACACTCAGCTACTCATCTGCATTGGGCCATATAGTATGATTTCAAGATTTCTTTGAAATCTTGACATGGAGTGTGCAATACAAAACCAACCAAGCATGAGGAAAATAAACCACACTCATTACAGTTAGAGATATTGTTCTTTTCTGTTGGTGCGATGCAGAACTGGTCTGGATCCAGAGAAATGGAATGTTGTCCAGTTGATGTGGGAGGAAAGATAATGCAGGTGAAAAGGGAAATAAACGAGCTCTGTAAGACATAGAGTGTGGGAATCTCCTGGTACAATTGTTATTAGTTTATGGAGTAACAATAGAGAGTTGATCCCAGAGCCTTCTCTCAGACTGGACTTAAGGTAACCTGACACTGTGGGACCACAAAATATACACACACACACACACACACACACACACACACGTAGGTTTTCATGTTTTATGGGGACTTTACATAGACATCATGATTTTTATATAGTAAAAACTGTATATTCTATCCCTTGACCCTAAACCTACCCATCACTGAAAACGTCATGCATTTTTATATTTTCAAAAAAACATAATTCTACATGATTTATAAGCTGTTTTCATTATGGGGACCTAAAAATGTTGTCCCCATATAACGTGGGGTTTACCAGGGCCATGTCTTTACAAGAAAGTGAATAAGAATCATAAGATACCTACCACCATTTTGATGCACAAACAGACACTTGAGATGAGATTGTAACTGATTACTTTCTGATGAAAACATAGTTATCACATCAGTCAATCAATATGACAAACTTCCCCTTCCTGTTGTGCTCCATTTTCACTAACCAACTGTAAAATCTAAATATCTATATCTAATGTCTATGTTATTTATAGGTATTGCAGTAACAGCATTGTAAAACATTTAACTGTTCTCCTTTGGTCCTTGCAAAGCAGGTTTTTAGTTTAAGTATCAGAATATTGATCAGTCATGCCATAAAAACGTACCATACGGCTACATACAACAGATGGTTACTAGCTGTGCAGGAACAGGACACTATTTTAAAAACCTCAGCAAACAAGGCAGTCGCTATAACAGGCAGTGGGCTGAGATCATGTTGAAAGCATGGGATTCAAAATGTAATTTAAACCTGCTATCAGGAACTTTAAAAAAAGTAAAATAATTATTTTAAGTGAATTGGAAATATTGAAGATTACAGAATATTAACAATATAAGTTTATTAAGTTAAAAATATGTACCTCCTTTCAAAAGTTTTGTTGGTAACTTAAATATTTTTGGGGAAAAAGTCTCTTATGCTCCCCAAGGTTGCATTTATTTGATCAAAAATACAGTAAAAACAGTAATATTGTGAAATAGTATTGTGATTAAAACAACTGTTTTCTATTTTAATAATACATTTAAAATACAATATATTCCTGTGATTCAAAGTTGAATTTTCAGCATCATTACTCCAGTCTTCAGAGTCACGTGATCCTTCAGAAATCATTCTAATATTCTGATTTCTGCTCATGAAACATTTATTATTTTCATCATTTTTGAAAACAGTTGTGCTGCCTAATATTTTTGTGGAAACCAGGATCTTTTTTCAGGTTTCTTTGATTAAAAGTTCTTGCTGAATAAAATAATTCATTTCTTTCAATCTTTCTGACCCAAACGTGTTATACATATAATTTGTAATGAAAAATATTACAATTGAATAAAGCAAAATTGAAGCATTAGTTTTCTCACACTTTTGCACCCCATATAAAATTAAGTTGCTTAGGCTTCAAAAATGGGTCCTTTGCAAACATAAAAGCACAAAACACACATTACATCATCCAATATCACAAGTCTACGTTGCTGAAATTTGAAACATGTCGACAGTAACGTTTCCTTTTTCTCACGCAAGGTCATTCTTTGCGTACTGCAGATAAGCGTATCAACAGTGAATGACTTCAAATTGCATATTTTATTGATAGTACGCAGAAATGGTTTAACTCCATGTTCTCTGACCTCATTCCACTGAAACGTCATTCTCTGTCTCACCTGAAGGAATCCAGCATTTCCTGAGCCCATATATGGTCACTTCCCACTGAATTCCGGTGCTCAGAATTGTGCAACTGCACTCTAAAAGTTACATGCAACATCCTGCTTGATCTCAAAGACTTTTTAATGGATACGCACATACGTAATTTTGTTATAAAGCAAACATTACATGTCACCTTTAACTCGTTAGTTTCCTTAGTGATTCAAATAACAGGTATTAATATACAGTAAGGTCTGTGGGAAGTTGATAGATTTCTGTGCGTTGTTATTCTGCCTTTGTCTTTCAAACAATATGATCTTTAACGTTTTTTGAACAATAGTTCTTGGGTAAACAGTCTGTTTAAAAATCACAGTGGTATCTGAAAGTCTGACAATAAAACTGTTTTCTAAAGATAATCAAAGTTCAAAAATTATATTAATATATTTCAATGCTTAAAACAAAATTGTTGTGACTTTTATGTCACAACAAATGCTTTCATTCCAAGCATTACAACAGCTCACATTGTTGGCAGTGTATTTGTGAAGTTTCACAATGACCCATGTGAAGTTTTGCCTTCTGCACTATTGTGATTTTGCCCATTTTGTTTATCCAGGTGTCTCCTTTCAGAACTGCAAATTATGTGAAAACTTGTCTGTGTTCTTAATGAAGACTTTTTGATGACATCTGAGAGATTTCTGTCCCTCTATTGACAGTCCAACTACCACTTTGACTTTTCAAAAAATTCATAAAGAGATCGTAAAATGAATCCATACGAATTGAGCGGTTTAGTCCAAAATTTTCTGGACACATGCTCACTTTATATGGAGAACAGATTAAATGTGGGCTTTTATTCACATATAAACATTCATCAGTGAACATATAGAAGACATATATCAACCGTACTTAAAAAAAAAAAATAAAAAAAAGTTGCCAGCCACTGCCAGCATTTTTGCATTTATTTTAACTGAATATTTTGTTGCATGAATATCTGAACATACACTGTAAAAAAAATTAATCTTGTATAACTTGAAAAAAAAAAAAAGTTTAAAATGGCTTAACTAACACTTAGCTTAGCTTAACACTTTTACTGTGTACAATAAATCTAAAGAACTGACCCTCTGCTTAAAAAAAAAAAAAACATTTTATTCTAACTTTGTACATCAACACTTGAATGTGGGTTATGAATTATATATCACTATGTTTTGTGTCTGTTTAATTTTTCTGTTTAGAAGATAACTGAGCCTTTAAATCTCCTTTGTAAAAGCTTTACAAGAAATATAAATAGTCCTCACTTTAGATGAGCTCACAAAAATAATTAACTGAGAACTACTAAATGACCTGAATTAATCATGAATTACAGTAGGAATGCATGTTAATAAAACATGTATTAACACACTAACTATTACTATGTCTAAATAATAAGATGTGTAAATGTACTTTTAAATAGTTTATTAATCATTATTAATAATGATATATTCAATTATATTGATTATATTATAATGATTATATTGATTGCTGTTCAATATAACTTTCTAAATGATCTTTAATCATTTACTTTCTAAATTATCTAAATGATCACTGACAACTCCAAAAATACTTGTTTGTAAATAATGTAATAATTTAGAAATGATAAATTGATCACTAATAAAGTATGAAAATACAGTTATTAAACACATTATAGATATGCTTATAAATCAAGAATAAAGCATTTATAGCTGTATTCTTACTAATGTCTATTACTGTTGTCACAATGCTTTATAAATGATGAATGAACTATTTACTTATGCTTAACTAATGATCCATAGCATGCAGTTATTATAAATTGTTACCAACATTTTGAACAAAGACTTCTTTCAAAGACTATAACGTGCATAAGCAAATCTCCTATCGCTTGTTTCTGCTTCTTCTTCACCTGTGTTTTGATCCTGAGATTCTGTACTATTTCAGAAGATGTGTAATAGCACCCCCCACCGTACAACAGTGGAAACATGGATTGCTGGAAATTCGGTCAGTGAAAGAGTTAATAATGTTCTCAAAACGTCGAAGCACAAAAACATAATTTTTGTGAAACGTTTTTCCTGATCCGTTTTAATCGGATGTTCGTCTAATGTTTTTAAATGTTGCTACTTGTTTTAGAACATTTAGAGAACATTCAAAAGTAATGTTCCCATTATGTTTGAAGAATGATAAAAAAGAATGTTCCCATAACGTAAAAAAAAACAAAACAAAAAAAAACGTTTCTTAAAACGTCCTGAGAACATTAAGAAATAATGTTTTCTAAACTGGGAATGGTTCCAAGAACATATTGTTCACAGATGTGTGGTTAGCTTTCATTTTAGCTGTTTTGGTCAATCCGGTCACTCAGGACCTTTAAAGCCAGAAGCAATAGGAAGTCATATTTTAAATTTGTATTTGTATGTATTTATATGAGACAGCATGAAAGAGAGAGAGAGAGAGAGAGCCATACAGCTTATGTGCTGATAATTTCTCTAAATGCTCTTAGCAGACAGCATAATAACTCAACAGTGAGTTATAGAGTACTGTGTTGTGTGTTTTTTTTACATATGAGCATTGTGTTTTAGAAAGTGGCCATAGTTTGTATTCACTAGAAGAACAAAAAAAATCTATTTTTCACCTTTTGTCACACTACTCATTCTGTCATTTCTTCACAATGAGAGTCTAGGCGTGTACATGGTTGGTTGGCGCTGCACGGTTTGCTTAGATCAATGCTGATTCTTACCGTATTGAAAAGTACACATTTTAGCTGCAGTGCTGTAATAGCGGAGAACAATCAGGGCCTATTCAGGGCTGAAGGACACCCTCCCTCAGTCAACATTTGGCTCTCAAATCCATAGCCGGCACTGGCTCTCTGGCCCCCGGAATGCATCAGTTACTTTCAATGCTCAGATATTCATTTACAGAGTTGTTGTGTGGCCACTTTAAGCTGTTCACTGTGAAAGTGTACTGAGAAAAGGTTTCCAGCAGTGAAAAACAAGATGCTAAATGTTAGCATATCTGTCATACTGTCTGACACGGCGATTGAACAATGAAGCAAAATGGCATCGAAACACAGCGTGAGTGGATACGTGTGTATTGCCCCATAGCACACATGTTCAGGAGTGTGTGCGAGAGCTGCTGCTGTAATTTGACCTCAGGAAGGTGAGCAATTGCAGGCAGAGCGCTAGTAACCACACACTGAAACTCGCCGCAATCCATCAACCAATTGCCCATGCAAATCTGATACGAACCAAGCAAAGACAGGTCTGTTGATTACACAAGCGCACATGCCACCCTCAAGGTGCTCAGGTGAGATTCTTTAATAGTTAGTGTACTTAATTCTGCATAAGTACACATTCAGTCGCCCAGTGATTCTTTCCCCAAATGTTGTCCCGGCACTGGCACTCTTAGAAGAAAAGGGTTCTATGTAAAACTGTAAAGGATTTGTAAGATGCAGGAATGAATGAATGAATATTTATCTATCTATTACAATACTTTTTGAAGTTATATGAATATCTTTTCATTTTGATTCATTTCAATTCTACTTTTATCAAATTTAAAGGGGACCTATTACGCCTCTTTTTACAAGATGCAATATAAGTCTCAGGTGTCCCCAGAATGTGTCTGTGAAGTTTCAGCTCAAAATACCCCACAGATAATTTATTATGTTGTAAATTACCATTTTTGAGTGAAAGAAAAAGCATGCTGTTTTCATGCATGTATCTTTAAATGCAAATGAGCTGCTGCTCCCCAGCCTGCATTCCAGAAGAGGGCGGAGCCTGTACAGCTCGTGCCTCCGGTACTCTGCCAAAAACTAAAACATCTGTTTGGTTTTGATTATCATCGCAGTTACACTCACGTGACATTGCAGTTCTTCATCATCATGAAAGTTTATTATCTGCATGTGTTTTAAAGCCATATCTGGGGTAGGTCATTCGTACGAATTCATACGAATAAGCCACTTCGTAAAATTTGTACGAATTGCTGTGAAATCGTAGCCTGGAAATCCAGACCTAAATCTAAAAGATTAATTGTCTGGCGTCGACTACTGAAAATCGCCCAGCTCGAGGGGCGGCACCAAGCGTGCATTTGAAAATCTCACTGCACGCAATTGGATAACACTACGACCAATCACAACAATAAACCCCAGCTACCAGTGGAGCTAACTGGTAGATTATACTCTTACCGTATCCGGTCGGCAAAACAGCAAAAACGTCCTTCTTGCAAAGGAACGAATCGAGCAGCGTCTTCTGTTCCTGTTTTAGATAAAAAGCCAAGTCTAACTCGTTCATTGTAGCGCCCAAAGCCGTTTCAAACAACTGGTGTTCATCCATAGCCATCTTGCAATGTTTACTAATGACTTCGACGTCACAGCGCTGTCGTCTTCTGTTTAGCTCGCCTCTGGCCCGCCTATATCAGATAACCCGATGTGATTGGTGCAGCTCAGATCGAGGGGCATATTTAATGAGCATCATTACTCGACACCAGAGTAACTCGCAGAGCAAATTCAACTTGTGCTCTCGCGAGAACTCTGGATTACCAGGGTAGTGAGATCGGGTTGGATTTTCTGAGTGCACACATCCGAAGTTTTCTTTCACGTCTTAATGCGCTTAACTGTCAAATACACACAAGGTTATGTCAAAGTGCACATAAACACAGTCGGTTATGTCTGAACATAAACAGCAAGTAAAGAAATCGCTTGTGTATATTAGATCTGTGTATTAAAGTGAAAACAGCGTAATATACATACTGCTATATATGCTGTTTATATGAATCAAACAAAAGAAAAACAGAAAATAACTTACTGCTCTTGATTGAATAACTATAGCTTTACATTTATTACTCGAATGCTGCTGTAAAATGCTCTGTCATGGCAGACTGTGTACAGTTCACTGAGGGCGGGGTCTATGCCAATAGGGCAGAGTCTTTAGCAGTCGTGGGCAGGGCCTAAGCATTTGTGATGTCACTCTGCTAAATATCTGCAAACTGTTTATTCTGAGACACTGCTTATGATTTATTGGGATTAAAAAAAGAGGTGTGGGTGAATTTTGACCATTATAGGGTGGTTGTTTACACGCACTGCCGACACACATTTAAGTTCAAACACCATGTGAAAGTGAATTTTTCATAATAGGTCCCCTTTAAATTAGAACTGCATCCTGTCTATTTTACCCCAATTCAATTTCCATTCAAATTCAGGAACCAGAGAAATACAAATCACTCACATTAAGTAGCCTACTCTATATACCTTCTTCTCCAAATATAAGTTCACATTGTGCAAAGATCTCCAGAATGCTCTGGAATGTTCGAAGTGATGTAAGATTGATGAACGCCGAATACTTAGCGTTCTGAACTGGGAGGTGTTGACTCCTAACAACCATCATTTTGCTGCAAATTATTATAATTAAAGTCTATCACAGCCTGTACTGTCACCAAGGTCGTTCCTTTCCTCACTTTGTATGCCCATAACATCCATGAACAAAGAACATTCAAATAAAACAAAGAGTCTTTCATTTTTAAGAAGCAGAGGTTTGTTGTAGCACTCATGTGTTCTCTTAACAAGATTTTAAATCAAATTAAGCATTATTTGCCTTTTGCATTATAAAATGTACATAATGTGCACATTACACAAAGCATTTTTGGCATTCAGTAATCTTTCCATGATATAGCATTTGTAAAGTAGCAACCCCATTTCAACCCATGAACAGGTGTTTTCACCTTGTCTGACCTTTCTCACAGCGGCAGTTTACTCTGAATTGGCCCTAAACAGTAACACCTGCAGTGGCCACATCTGTTTTTGACTGACCCTGTCTGTCCTCAGGCTCTTTGATAAAACAGGAGGAATGCAGATGATCCAGTTTCCGCCCCATCACTTTTTCTTACCCTTCGTCCACGTTGCTGTGTTAAGTCTAAGAAAATGAATGGAGCAAAAGAATGGCTGCTCTAAATCTTTACATCAAGATAAATAATTAAAACTGGTTGGTTTGGTGCTTCCTGTGAGGTATCTGGTGGAAACAGATTCATGTTCAGATGTGTTTGAGTCCGAGATATGCTTCAGACAAAACAATAACAGCTTAACAAGTGAAGTGGGATTTACTGAGTTTCACTTGTAATAAATGGGCATGTTACAATATGCACTAATGCCTTATGTAATGTCTGTGTGGGTTCCACACAACACAAGAGCTATGGAATTATGTTGTTATAATGATTGAGAGAGCCAGACATTGTAGACTGAGACTGTGGCAAATAAAAGCACAATAGTTTGGTTCATAAACTAAACAGGGTTCCACCTCAAATATCGTTTATATAGATAGATGTAATGAGGGGAAAAAACGGTTTACAATACGATAGCATCGGTGTCATTTTCTTGATGGTAAAGCCTCCATGTTATACACCTCTCAGGTGAGCCACGCCCTCCTGCACTGTGATTGGAGAAGGCGCTATTTCCTTCGCTCTGAATGGCTGAGGCAGCTGTCACTCATGTACTACGTGTCCACAGTGTGATACTTTACAACAGGTAAGGCTACCTGAGGGACACAGGGAGGGTCTTTGGATACACCGCGCGTCTGGATGTACCGACCAGGACGTTTACAATAACCCCGTATATGTGTATTCGTAATTAAGAATAAGTTTTTAATATAATATTCGTCATTTGCATATAGAAATGGCAAGTGTAGGACTGGCCGTAAGCGTCCCGAATACAGAAGAGAGAGCCGTTTTCACGCAGCTTAAACCCGTGCGGATGTGTGGCGCGGATGGCCCAGAGGACTCGTCCGTGTTTGAGGACGTCAAACCCGTGGTTAGAATCGCAACAAACGCTGTTGAAATGGCTCAGGTATGACAGGCGCCCTGTGGTGTCAATACTTTCAATATTTCAATATATAAACATCCCGATAAAGATAGAGCAGATGCAGTGTAAGAGAAAGCACCTGATCAGTAATAGAAAATAATCTTTATGAAAGGCTTCCTGCAATGCAAGTATTTGTCTATTTACAGGCATCTTTTTGAGGCTGTGTAATCTAGGCTATGTTCTCGTTGCAGTGTGCATGTTACATCCTCACATAAGAGGCCACTAAATTACTGTTTATCTGTCTCGCATTGCTTTTACATTTATTCATTTAGCAGGATTTGTATGAAAAGTCTCTCAAACAATACAATTATTATTATTACTAGTATTATCAACATAAATAACAATTAATCTCATATTTTTAATCTTATGATATATATATATATATATATATATATATATATATATATATATATATATAGTACAGTGCAGTTAAATGCAGTTAAATTTGCATCTAGGTTTTGCAATAAACATTGACGTCATATTATTCTCATAAATGGTGTAGCTTATACTTGACTGTGACTTGGCTTGAAAATAATATACTTGGTCATGAATATATTCTTCCAGATAAATGGGAGCTCAACCTGCTTTACAAGGGCACTATGACATTAATACTTAACTTGCTAGTAAATGCACAAGTTTGGCCCTTAACATAACCTTCTTTATAAGAGTGGGATCTAAGTATTGGAAAGTGTATTGAAAAGCAAAATAAATAATACAAATAGAAACATGTACCTTGATGTTTACTGGGGTACAAGAATACACAAATGCTTAGCAACTTATCTGAAGTTATGTATAAAATCATGGTGACAATTTAACACTGGGACAGTGATAGTGAGAAGTTTAATGTATTAGTTTCCCCACAGAGAAAATTCAGATTAATCCACAAGTTCATAGTTCATTTCAGATTTCTGTTTCTCTATAGTTTGCTCTTTGGCTTTGGCCATGGCCATCCGTATCTACTACACATTTCTATAATGTTGTATTTTCTGTTCTGATGATCGTATTCGGAGTCCACAATGGATGGGTCTGAATGGCTTACCGGATGTGCTCTGTTGGATCGTATGGGATCCTAACTAGAACACCAGTGTTTATGACTGGTTTAGCCAATGGTTGATGACCTCGTTGCACTCCTTCAAAAGCTGAAACGGCCACAGGGCTCATGTAGGTTGTCAGCTTCACTGAAGGAAACCGCCTGGGCCTTCGCTTTGGCCTTGTTAGCTTGTTGACGCCTGTATTTTGTTGGTGATGAGAAGCACATGCTTCTAATCGTGTGCTTTCAAGAATTCAAGTAATTGTTGGAAAAAAGTACCTGCTATTAAAGGAGTCATAATTACCCATAATCATAGTCTAATTGCAATAAAATTGCTTAAATAATCCTAAAAATAATCCTTTTAAATTAAGATTATCTTAATTACTGACTGATTTTTCACATCTAATCAAAAGATCAATCCATCTCTGAGTGATACGTCCATCTGCAGCTCTCTTGCTGTTATTTACTTAAATTTTCAGTATGGTTTCTTCACAGCGTTTAACAAATCCAAAAGTCACTAGTCATATCCACTGCTGTGACGAGCAGTCAAGATGGTTCCTTCACTATTCATTGGCCTGAAAAGCCAAAACAACTGTTATCTATTTCCCCCAAAGCCATAAAACATAATTTTCGTCTCAAAGGTTTTGTTTTCTCTTGCTTCTGCCCTCGAATGATTTGTGCTGTTATGGCTCTAGTAAACAGACAAGAAGCCTATCAGTTCTGGTTTATTGGGATCTGTGGAAATCTCCATCTTTTTGAATTCCTTTTGGGCCATAAAAGGCAATTATTTCAAAGGGAAAGACCTTTTGTGTTGTAATTCGGAAAAAGGTCTTTGGGCTAACCAGCTACTTGGACCCTGAAATAGGCTGGGAAACTTTGAGAAAGACACATACCGGGGTGCGTTTCCCAAAAGCAATCTTTGGCCAACTATGATCGCAATTTCCATTGAACTCTATTGGTAATGACGGAACTTGCGACCATAGTTGGCTTTGGGCAACGCACCCCTGTCCAGGTTTCTGAGCCTTTTGTGTGTGTGTGTGTGTGTGTGTGTGTGTGTGTGTGTGTGTGTTTGATCTACGCAGTAAAATGTTGTTTTGTACCCCATTGACTTTCATTGTATAGACAAAGCTTTCTTCACAGTGTCTTCACAGTGTGTGTGTGTGTGTGTGTGTGTGTGTGTGTGTGTGTGTGTGTGTGTGTGTGTGTGTGTGTGTGTGTGTGTGTGTGTGTGTGTCATAAGTCATACAACTTTGGAACAGCATGTGGGCGAGAGACCTGATAACACAATTTTTCTTCTTGCGTGAATCCCTTTAAGAACGAATGAGATTTTTCAAGAAAGTATTTTTAAAGAACGTTGATGCTGAGCTGCACGAAAACCTCCATCTTATTTATCTCAAAGATTATTTTTATGCCTAACTTGGCTCCCAGTCGTTATCGGTCCCTAAAATACATAACTGAGCAGTTGTAAATGTTCTCCAATCATTAACTCAGTTCTTGGGCCAGGGTTCAGCTGCTGTTCCTTCTCCTCACACATACCCAGTGAACAGAACCGGGTCTCCAAGGCCAACGGAGGCCATGGTCAAGTGCACTTGCCTCTCTGCCAGTGCCACCACAACACAAGGCCCGTTTGTGCCCTGGACTAAGAGCAGGGGCAGTACGCTTGCCAGGTCTGGAGATAAAGCGAAAACTATTTTCCATTAATTACCTGGGTTTTAACTTTCCAAAGCTGTCCTGATGGGGATGAAGGTGGAATTGTTGAGGTTAACACTGAGAGTAGTACAATCGTCTGCAGTAAATGGCTCATCCGCAGCTACTTGAAAAGCTGCAGAAGCGTCAGCATTCATTGTACATTCCCAGAGAGTACATGACCTCACACGTTAGGGTATGAGTTACCTGAAAGGATGAAGATATTTGTACATGAAACCACATCATGGGTTGCCAAGGAAATGCGTTTTGACAATACATGCCTTATTGTTGACATAGCTGCCACTTCAGACAGCTGGACATTGCAGTGCTTTTGAAATGTTTATTGTCTAATATAATAACTGCAGTGAGGACAACAATAAAGGCAGTGTATTTAATGTGGGGTCCAAATGTCTGTGATCACATTAATAGAATTAAAAAGAAAACTATAAGTAGTTTAGCATTATCTTGTATTGTTAACAAAACTACTTTGTTATATATATATATATATATATATATATATATATATAGTCAAACCAAAAATTATTCAGACGCCAGATATAATTTTTTATATATTTTTTACTAGTGGGTGCAGGACACTATAGTTAATTTCATACAGTGGATTAGCAGTAAATTTGGGACCAGACACAAACCTGACCATGTTTTGCTTAAGTGTTTTTTCTTTAATTGCTAATGCGACCTTTTTACACCACAGACTGATTAAAATTAAGCATTTCTTGGTAATTGGTTGGCCTAAATTGGTATTATTTAATAGTTTACTTAAATTTAACAGCTGACAGCTATTCAACCTAATTCATTTGAGACAGTCTAACAGAAGGATGGACAAAACCAGTGAAATATCAACTGATTTGATAACTCTGTGTCCTTGTCATAATGAATTACCATTTTCTAAATTATAGAGAATAAACTGTGATAATGTGAGAAATGTTGAAGGTGTCTATATATATATGTATATATATATATTCTTAATCAAAATTATATTGATAAGATAAAACGTCATGATATCGAGAAAAAAAAAAGCTTGATGGTTACACGCACCACATCGAAGTTTAGAGTTATTGAATTGAAACTTTCCTTGAAAATGATGTACTCGTTTTTGAAAACCATATGAAACCAACATGACTACAAAGAGTAGTAACGTTTCAAAGAACTTGAAGCTTGAGTGCTGCTTCCTTAAAGCAAAAAGATGACATAAATAATCATTCTGAAATGTATTAATTTTTTCATATATAAAATAATATAAATTGTTATGAAATATGAAAAATAGAAGCATTCCTAGTGGTCTTTATTTTGGTTACACGCTGCAGACACTATGGACTGTATAAACCTGGAACGTTTTGTTCAAGACAGGTATTTACGTTTTTCAGGTTTTTGCATGTGCTAACCATTTCATCATCGCTCATTTGACTTGTCAGTTGACTGGTTTGGTAAATCTGGTTCTTTATAATCGCAAAAATGCCCTCATTTATCAGTCTCGGGGGTTTACAGCAACGTTGCACATGAATGGCTCTCCAGGGTGCACTCGGTTTTTTTTTGTTCTATTTTTGTACATTGTTTTTGCCCATATCTCCTCTTGCTATCACATGTCACTGTTTTGGTTTTGCTTTGTATTCTATAGTCCTTCATGGCCGCCACACCTATGAGGTTTCTGTTTACTCTGTGCTGCATTAGAGCACTATGCAGAGCTCTTGGCTTTGTGCACGCGGTTAAAGCAGGGAATGATCTCCCACTGCTTGTGCCAGGCACTGTGATCACAAATCAACTTCATCTAGTGTGAAATACAATACATAGTACATTCTTGCCAAATCTCTTCTTCACTCAAAACAATCTTTTTGAACAGCTGCGGTGAAGTGAAATGAGTAAAATGGCAGAACAGATATCTAAGTTTGATGCCAGCTAATCCAATTACCAAGACACACACAAAAGATATCAACCTGAACTGCATGCAAACAAACAAATAAAAATTACATTTAATAAACTTAATTAAATTAAGTAAAACATTTCCAATTAAATTTATCCTTTTCATAAATCCATTTTAATTTCAGTTCTGGTCTTGTTATACAACTTAAAATAATTCAGTTATACCTACTATATACAATGAAAATTAAGTAAAATTTATTTTCTTTGGTCTTTTTTTTTTTTTTTTTTAAATAGAGAAAGTCATTGGCTATTTTCTGGCATTGAACAATTCATAAATAAATTACTGTATTTTAATTGAAGTGCTAAATTAAATAAACAAAATGTTTGTTTTTTAAAAATATCAATTTCCTGTCATTTGTCAGTCTGGATTTCTGTACATCTGGTTATACCAATGATTTATTCAAACAGATTTATATTAAAACGGACTTCCATTTTACAATTTTTGTTTGATTGCACTCAACAAAATACAATTTTAATAATATATTCAGTTGAAGTGTAAAAAGGTTATTTCTATTAAAATATATTATTACTATATAATATTATCACTATTATTATGTGCAAATCTTTTGATGTAATGGAGTTTTATTGGCATACTCTTAAAAATAAAGGTTCCAAAAGGGGGTTTTCGTGTTCCTCAAAGAACCTTTCAGTTAGCAGTTCTCAAAATAACCTTTTTTTTTTTTCTTAGTGTGAAGAACATTTTAATAATCTAAAGAACCTTTTTCCCACTATGAAGAACTTTTTGTGCAATGGAAAGATTCCATGAATGTTAAAAGTTCCTCATGGAACCACCGATGCCAATAAAGTAGCCTAGCTTTATTTATAATAGTGTACTGTATCATAATCATCTTCTGTTCATTTCAGACACGGATGGAGATGGATAAATACTTGCCCCAGAGCGGTCCGGTGCTTACCCAAAACATGATGGATAAGAAGTACCGTCGGGAAAGTGCCTCAGTGGTGGATGAGTATTTTGCAGATGAGAAGCCTGCCCCTTACAGTCTCAACATTAACGTTATCCTGCCTAATACCACACATCTTCGCACTGGCCTTTACCGCCCAAATAAACCTCCGGTGCATCAGATAAAAACCGAGCCTGGCGTGGACGAACCTTGCGGCATTCAGGCGCTCCCCGAATTCACCTCCGTCTTCAGTGTGCCCCAGACGGTCAACAGCCTCTTCATCAAACCCGACATGTCTGTCGCAGACGAGCTCCACATCGGCCCTCAGCAGCCGTCAGTCTACCAGATGCCCGTCAGCAGCAGCGACCTCACCACTATGACTTTCTCCCAGAGTCAATCCATGAACGGGATCGGCTCATCCGGCAGGACCATGCTCAACCTGAACACTGTGGCCTTGACAGCGCAATCTGGTGAATTTGTAATGCCCGAGCCGTTCTTCACTTCACCCCAGCCACACAGTTTGCCTCCATCGCCTCCCAACTCCCAGCCCGGCAGTCCGGAGAACCAGGCAGATCTCATTACCTCCCCTCCCCCACCGTACCAGGGTAGAATGGGAATGAAGGTTGGACAGATGACCCCTCACTCCATGCTAATGGCCCACGGTCAGGGCATCCTCACGGGGCCCAGATACAACCGACGGAACAACCCTGAGCTGGAGAAGAGAAGAATTCACCATTGTGACTTCCCAGGTTAGTGTGCCTTTCCAGTAAATAGTTTGGATTACATGATGTGCCATGCCTTCCTGAAGATGAGCAGAGATTATCAGGGACTTTTGTGAACTAACATTTGGGCAATTTTCTCTGTACCAGGATGCACTAAAGTTTACACAAAGAGCTCTCACTTGAAAGCACACCAAAGGACTCATACAGGTAAGAAACCAAACACAGACACCCAAAAAATGAAAATGATGCAATTATTTATTCACCCACATGTCGTTTCAATGGCATATGATTTTCTTTTAACTCCGTGGAACACAGAGAAAGGAGATATTGAAGAACGTTTCCATCCAATTACAGTTTATGAAGACTGAGGATTTTCAAGCTTCATAAACGGTGCAAAAGCAATTTAAAAGTATCCCACAAGTCTTCTGAAGTCATACAATTGCTTTGTGTGAGGAACAAACAAAATGTAAGTCGTAATCTTGACATCCGCCCTTGTCAATTTTCCTCAATCGGAGTGAATCCAATTTAAGATTCCAAAAGTTTTGTTTATGAACCTTAAGCATTTCAAACCCATTCACATATTACATGTCCATTACTTGTATTCTGAACAAAACGTCAGTCAAAAAGTGTCCAGTCAGTGCGCTCAGAACCTGAGCAAGCATAATTGTCATTTTTGCCTTGATGACAAATGTAAAAAAAAAAGCTGACATATGTCAGAAGAACAAGCTAATATTTAGTAAATATATTCAGTCTCCTCCACTGACAAGTTCATGAACATACAGACATAAACATGCAAGCATACGCATCACGGCACTGAGCATGTGCGCAAGATGTTTTTGAATCTTAATTGAGAAAAAAGTTGGATTTAAAGGTGCAGTAAGCAGTTTCTGAGACATGCTGTTGAAAGTGGATCAGCCCGAGTACCACAACAAACTTGTAGCCAGTCAGCAGAAGGGGGCGTGTCCACTCATGATGGGGGGAGGAGAGAGAGTGAGCCAATCAGCAGGAGGCGGCGTGTCTCATGAGAGAGATTGAGCAAGAGGGAGATTTGAAGAAAGACTGTTAAAAGAGAGATGGCTGAGAGACATTACAAAAGAGAAAAGCAGAGGAATATCACTGGAAAAAGAAGAGTTCTGATCAGGCAAGAGCTTTAGGACCTGTGTTAATAATAGAAAAGCTTCCCAGTGCTTGAGAGACTTCAATGGGAAGGCCTGAAAACGGACGCCGAGGTTGTGTTGTTTCTGCTCCATATGTGAGTAGCATTGGTTTTGAGTGTGCGCGACTTGTGTACTCGTTAACTGTTAATATTTTGTTATTTCTTGTCGTTCGTTCATCATCCTCGCTTCATTTTTCGCAAAGCTTTATTTTGCTTTGCTTTTGTTATGATAAAGAGACAAACTCTTGCATTGTGAGTTTTATGCATTTTGGGGGCAGAGCAATGAAGGGAGGGGGAGTGTTTGTTTGGATTGATTTCATATATCAACAGTGAAATCAATGTGTTCAACAATGCTTCTTAGAAATTGCTTACTGCACCTTTAAGCATTTAAATGCTTATATGTTCCCTATTGATCCGATTTTTTCAGGTCTACACCATCTCTTTCAATCGAATCAAGGATCAAGCTCAATCGGATCGATTGAGGTGCTTATATGAAAGCTTTTCAGTCCAGTTGATCCATCAATCTGATAATAAACAGATTATTTGGATCCATGTAAACTTAGCTGGTGATGCAGTTGCATCAGTTAAAAGCTCACTGGGAGGGAAGATTACCAGTGAATAGTGCCTTACATTTGGTCTGTTTCTCACACAAAGCAGTCATATTGCCTTCAGAAGACTTGGAATATTACTATCACTAGTGATTCATAGTTCTTTTGAATCACCTTTTTGATACTTTTATTAATTGTAACTGCATGTTAAAGAACGGCAGATCCATTATTCAAAACTTCTTATTCTTGTGTTCCACAGAAGAAAGAAAGTCATACAGGTTTGGAATAACATGAGGGCGGTTAACTATTCTTCTAAAGTTAGAAGCAGTTGTTACTACTTGACCAGATGCAATGTACCATCAACACAAAAGCTACAAATACAGCAACAGCTTGCAGAGAAGGTGACAGCCTAAGGACAAGCAATATAGAAAGACAGAAAACAGGGTGGAGGGAGAGATTAATCGACTCTCTTTTCATGCTTTTATACACATTGTGTCTGCATGCCTGTACAAGCCCTGCATGCTTTCCCGAGGGGGGAATCGGCAAGTGGCGGAGGAAAAACCTGTTCCTCCTGCTTTTTCTGTCTGTGTTGAGGGGGGAAGGAGTGAGTCGCCGGGAGAAAAGAACTTGGCAGTTTCAGTGTGTTCAACTCTGTAAGATGAAACCCACTGCAATCCCAGCACCCTTTAGAATTAAACCGAAATCTTCCCTCCCAACACCAATGGGTGAAATTTTTTTAACACGATGTTAAGCTGATAAAAGCACCTTTTCCGCCAAGTTAGCCTACCTCTTTTTTTTTTTTTTTTACCATTTCGGGGTGGTCACCATGAATGCAACGGGATTCCCTGTAGCCTGAGGTATTATTATTGTTGTACTCTGTACTCTGACTCACTGGTGCTCTAGAGGTTTCTTCGTAACTCTGTTTAAGCTTATACGAATGTTCCCATGTGGTACGTTAGGAAATCAAATAGGTGCTGGCGCAGTGCAACAAGTATGGCATTATTTAGCATGGATGAAACTAAAGCACTTAGCCATTTGAGATAGTGCCTTACTACGTATTTTAGTACAGTTAAGGGTCAATCCTTGGCATGATTCAAATGAGTGCCTAAAACTACCTTAATTGTGGTAAAAATATGGCCCTGTGTGGTTTATTGCATTATGTTGGCGAACAAAATCATTGAATATGTCGCATCTCACTGCTTTTCTTCTCAGACCATGAACAACAATTCAATATTTAAAAGTGTGTTTTGAGATTTTTAAGAGGTGTTTTAAGATTCAATAGGCCTAATTAATTCCACGCAATTTTAAAACAGCCTTGAGTGGCTTTTTGCATTATAATAAAAGACACCAGTGTTTAATATATAGCTAAATGTATTCTAATCATTTGGCCTGTAAAAAAAAAAAAATATATATATTTTAAAAAAAATTATAAAAAAATGATATCACAATAAACATTTAAAAAAAATATTCGTACATGTAAACATTTGCTGAGAAAAGCCCCTAAATGAAGGTAATTTAAGAGAAAAATGAAAAAAAGAAAGAAAAAAAATATATAGGGTTCTTTTTTTTAAACAATTAATTCCACTAAACCGGGGGTCGGCAACCCGCGGCTCTAGAGCTCTCTTAAGCGCCGCCCTAGTGGCTCCCTGGAGCTTTTTCAAAAATATGAAAATGGAAAAAATATTTTTTGTTTTAATATAATTTCTGTAGGAGGAAAAACATGACAAACATTCTTAACCCTTTCGCACGTACGATCGCATCGGTGTGATCAGAACGGTCAGTGCATGACGTGATCAACTGCTAAATTCAAATGTGCTCTCGCGCGTTGGCTGGCGCTGAGCCAGAGACAGGCGCGCTCAGAGCTGTCATATATCACAACTTTTCAGTGTTTTCAACCACATAATGTTTATTTTAGGTTTCAGACATATAAGTACTAAAAAAACAATACATTTAGAGTTTGTAAAATACACACTGATGTTAAAGGAAGAGGCAATAATCCTTTCCATTATAATTAGACACGTTTTATTCATATCAGATAGCACTACACATTGTGTAAGTAACTTTAAAGTTTACTCTATTCTTCTCCCAGTTCACCAGCCACTTACTTTGATGTATTTCGGGAGAAGTGGATGAATTCACGTGTTGGAAATCCAACAGATCCGATTCTCTGAACTGCGTCTGCGGCACAAACTAAGATGGCGGCGCCCATTGCGCATACAGCTCAACTAACGCGATCGTTATAAAGGTGTTTAAACAACAAAACACTTCCACTTGCATATATTTGACAATCGGAATATCAGATATTTCATGCCATATCTAACAAATTTGTGAATATTTTGAATAAAAAAGGAAAAATGACATAAAAGCAGATCATCATTCATTCAGCTCTGTTGTTGCTGCGGTGTGTCACGTGACACGCAATGACGCGTCACCTTGGAAACCATAAAGTGACACATTCTAAATAACGGTCGCTGTCGGTACAGGATCCGTTCCACCTGCACGATCCGTTTCACGCATGCGTAGTAGACGCAGTAGAAAACGCACATGCGCAAATGATAATTCTGTTTTGCGACGATTTACGACACTGCACGATCTGTTCCATGCATATTATTTAAAAAAAAGAAATGCATATTATGTTCCTTATTGTCTTCTGTAAACAACATTGACGTTGGGCTGTTTAATCCGGCCCGTCGAGTATTTAAAAAATCGTCTTAAGATCGCATTCATTTAGCCTTTTTCTTGCAATACTTTTTGCTATATACAGTATATATTGCGTTGCATGTATTTGACAATCGGAATACCAGATATTTCATGCCATAGCTAACAAATGTAAAAAAGGAAAAATGACATAAAAGCAGCTCATCATTCATTCAGCGCTGTTGTGGCTGCGGTGTGTGTGTCACGTAACAAGCAATGACGCGTCACCATGGAAACCAAACAGACAGCGACTTAAGCGCATAGACTTGTTGTACGTTAATGTTTTTTCCTTTTTTGGAAACTCACTGAGAAACATTTTTTTTGGTAACCGCTTGCACACCCGTTTAGTTTTTCCTTTGATTTGTCTGCTATTTAGTTTCTTTGCTCCTCTGGATTTGTGGATGTATCCTGACTGATTCCATTTACCGACCTTTATCGCCCGGCTTTCGCTAGCTACTGTCTACCATGTACAGAACCCGGTTTTGTTCATTAAATGTTCTGATCTGCCTTTGTTTTTTATGTTTTATTTTATTATACTTAAAATAAATTTGTATATTCGTTTATTTCGTTTTTTTCCACAAATGTATGACTTTTGGAAGTGCAAATTGATTGCCATATGCAGTTTTAATAAAGTTTAATTAACGTAGCCTTCTGTAATTTTTACTCTTCTAGGTGTACACTTGCAGGTGTTTTGTTTCTAATTTACTTTAATAAGGATACACAATATTTAAAAAGTATAGGCTATAATTATCTAACATCTGACTAATTAAAAATTAACCTCAAAACATAACATGCTAAATGGGGGATAACGTTACACAAATATGCCGCAAGTTGTGCCATCGCATGCGTGGTTCCGATAGTGTAGGAAAACCGTGACGTTTTCTACTACGTAATTACGCGCATGCGTGAACGGATCGTGCAGGTGGAACGGATCGTGTACCGACAGTTGCCTTGAAAACCTCACGCTGGGGGGTCAGTCAGAATATATTGAACTTACGTGTGAAAGGGTTAAAGTTTTTCAACGTTGTAAAAATAATACACAAATAAATAAAACGTAATACATTAAAATTATAATGGAAGTTAAACTTAAAGCACCATCGTACAGCAGAGTAGTCACGTGGTTCATCATTCTCTCCAGGATGCGCTGCAGAGAAAATAAATATTTAATCATGAATGCTCATTATGTATTTGTAGCCTACTTATCATTTTGATACTAGGGGGCTAATAAAGCTAATATAGACACTTACAGCATGTGTTGCCTTCATTATAAGGCTTATATAAGGCTTTTAATTTTTTGCGGCTCCAGCCAGATTTGTTTTTTGTTTTTTTTGGTCCAATATGGCTCTTTAAACATTTTGGGTTGCCGACCCCTGCACTAAACCAACACATTAATTTCACAGCCCACATAATAAAAATATAAATAAATTATCTGGCAGAAGAAAAGTTGAATTCAAATAGCCTGTAGTCTGTAAACGGTTGCCCAGCAGCACATGAGTTGGAGTTTTAATATAGAATTTAAAGTAATATAGAACAGCTTTTGGAGTCATAACTATGTATCTATCCAATAGAATTTAGAGTATTGCATTAACCTTTTATGAACCTTTTTAAAGCACCGGTCACCGCGGACATTTCATTTTCGAACTACCGTGATACAACAACCAACATAATAAAATATTGCTAGATTCACTTTCATCTGTTTTGGATAAAACCGGACGTTATGCAAGAAGCGACATAATATAATTTTTAAGAAATGTCTTCTGGGTTATTTAACCCTCTGTCCATCAGCATGGTATGTTTCTGTTGTTTACGTCGTCAGGTCATCATTCCTCAGGTGGACATGGTTTGGAGTTGTATTTCAAAAGCTGTCGGGGGTTGGGAAAGATCCCGCCGCACTGAAAGCTGTCAAACAACATTTAAGAGCTCTAGAACATTCTGTGCGGACAGATGAAAGTGAAAACAGGTCTATAACACAGGTAATTTTAATGTCTTCAGGAATGATGTGTTCTTTTCACAAGATCAAATAAACTATGTCAGGATGTTCTAGATGTGCTCTGACAAAGCAATTAAATACAAGCCTGCAAAACTTGTTGTTAGCTTTGTAACCTAAGTAGTAATTTAAGCAGTTAGCTTGGGTTATGCTAACGGCTCTTCAAAAAAAAACTTGAAGAGAACTTTGCCAGTATGGTGGAGCATATATATCTAAACATGCTTCAAAGGAATTGTACAGAATATATTCTTGCAGCCTTATCCTGTTTATAATGTGCTAGCCTAACAGCTTTCACAATGCAAAACTTTCACAGGGGCAGTTTACACGAAACCGTTTTTAACTAAAAACCTTTTAAACCAAAAGACCGAAAACGCGACTTTTGAAAACGTGTTTCGAAGTATACGTTTTTGGAAATGATACAGTGTAAACAAAAGCGCAAGTCTGTGAAAACTGAACTCATGCGCATGCGTATTACATGTTAAGTCTATTTGCACATAGTGTTTCTTTACAAAGTGACGTCGCCAACTATTGGCCTGATAGAATAATACAGCGTTTTTAGTCATTTTCAAAAATCCGTATAAACGGGGATTGTTTTGGCGACGTTGTATGCGAAAAGCACAAAGGGAAAACTTTTCTGTTTTCAGTACATCATTCTGAAGTAAATGTACCCTAATTACTTTGAGGGTAATTGGTGCTTTTGTGAAAGCCTGTATTATCTTAGTAATGGAACTTGTTGCCCACCTTCCTCAAACAGAAGCCACTGATAAACACCTTACAATGGTGATTTTATGGCTATCCCTGTGAGTTGTGGAGGTTATAAGCGATAATGGTAGTGTTGTAATACTGTTCTCTTTAAGTGAATCCGAATGAATGCTAAAATTAGCAATTTTTATGTCGATTTACGTGGTTAACCATATTCAACCTCCACATTTTTATGTCTTTTTTAACGGCTGTGTGTGCGCAGTAAAATGCTTTAGCGATAACAAATTAGCCGTTGCACAACCTCCAGCTAACCAAATAATATCTCTGTTGTTTGAGCTTGTTGGCCCTTAAACACAGATTCCACAAGCTGAAGTGTTTGATGGGGGCATTACCTTGTTCAAGACCCTGAGCTATTGGAGTCTTTTGTCAGAAGGGCATTTGTTCATCTCCTTTTGAATTCTGGTTTCATGTTTAGAAAAAGAGGAGGGATGAGCGCTAAGCTTAAAGAGCTTTCAGCACCATTCAAACAGCCAGTCAAAGAGATGAATTTGTGCTCTCTTCAATTATTTCTCATATCTGAGAGCTGTGTAGTTTCACTGTGGTAAAGTTAGTAGCTGAACTGAAACATGATATTTCAGAAAACTTATTGTTTGATGTTATGTGGTTAAACAACTCTTGTGTTGTCAAAGCTAGTGTTTATTGGACTATAATAAGGTTCCAAAGTGACAAAGAAAGGTAATTTTTTTGAAAATGAATACTTTTATTCAGCAAGGATGCTTTAAAATGATCAGTAGTGACAGTAAAAGCATTTATAATGTTACTTAAGATTTCTATTTAAAATAAAGTCCTTGAGAACCTTGAAAGGAGGTTTTTATGTTTCCACAAAAATATTAAGCAAAAAAAATTGTTAAATAATAATAAATTCTAATAAAGCATATTAGAATGATTTCTGAAGGATCATGTGAGACTGAAGACTGGAGTAATGATGCAGATTTTTTTCTTTGCCATCATATGAATAAATGACAATTTTAAATATATTCAAATATATATATATATATATATATATATATAGATATATAGATATATATATAGATATATATATATATATTAAATTGTAATAATATTTCACAATATTAATGTTTTACTGTATTTTTGATCAAATAAATACAGCCGTTGTGAGCATAAGAAACTTTCAGAAACATTTAAAAATATGTAATATGTAATATGTATATAAAAAAAAGAACCCTATATATTTTTTTTCTTTCTTTTTTTCATTTTTCTCTTAAATTACCTTCATTTAGGGGCTTTTCTCAGCAAATGTTTACATGTACGAATATTTTTTTTAAATGTTTATTGTGATATCATTTTTTTATAATTTTTTAAAAAATATATATATTTTTTTTTTTTACAGGCCAAATGATTAGAATACATTTAGCTATATATTAAACAATGGTGTCTTTTATTATAATGCAAAAAGCCACTCAAGGCTGTTTTAAAATTGCGTGGAATTAATTAGGCCTATTGAATCTTAAAACACCTCTTAAAAATCTCAAAACACACTTTTAAATATTGAATTGTTGTTCATGGTCTGAGAAGAAAAGCAGTGAGATGCGACATTTTTTTTAAAAATATAAAAAAAAACCCAAATATTTGAATTGTATGGATTTTTTATTTTATTTATTTTTTATTAAAACCATGGCCAGTTAGAAGTATTTATGGATAATAATAAAAAAATACAAATTTTTGTAAGGTGTGGTTAAAAAAAGTAATTCAGGTAATGCACAACAACATACCTGTGCTAAAAGAAGATATTTTTTTCTATAATGAAACACAAACCTATTATACATGAAAAGCGACCAGAACCTGCTTACATCTGTCAGTCAAACTCCAGTTGTCATGAAATAGCAGTTAACCAAAAGAAAGGTTGGGACTTCCGTTTGACAGCTGCTTATGGAACGCATATAGGATTTGAATTATAACATAAAAATACATATAGTAATAAACAAACTCTTTCTTTCACTTCCCCCTTTTTCTCTCCATCATGCACAAACATACAGACACACGTTATTAGTCTATTCATAACATAAAGTGATTTAGTGTGATTTTTGTGGTGGTAGTATTAAAAATGTGTTGAATGAGCATTATCTTTTCACACTGAACGTGGCTTTTCAGGATTCAGTGCTGTGGCAAACCTCACAATGTCAGATGTTATCAGTGCTAAGCGTCATGGAAATTACTTCCGTGTTTACACATGGGAGTTCTATTACTCTCCAAACCTCAAGCACATGCATGTCTAATTCCTCTATAACTGCCATTTAAAAATGTCACAGTACACATTGTAACATGTTCAAGCTGGACTTTGTATGAGCCTGGACTTCGAAACGTTGCCTTGAAATAACATAAATGACGGTCATTTGTCTTAAGTTTTCTGTTTGCTAATTTTGAAGCAAAATTTATATAATATAATATATAATATTTTCTTAAAAGTTTTGTCGTTTTTTTAACATTTTGTATGGTCTTTTAAAGCTAAATCAACAATGATTGAAATGATTCTGTGGTGAAGTAAATACTACAGGAAAAAACTATTGTAATTTCTTCATGAAAAAATAAATTCTGTATTAGTACTCAATTCAAGCTTATAGAAATTAAAGCATATATATCAACAACATAAAATTAAGTTAAAACTACTTAAAGCTGTAGTCAAAATGTATATAAGCAGCGAGTACATCATGAATCCATTTTCCAAACCGTATTTTTGTCTTATCCTGAATCACTACTGTACACCAATAATAAGTGTTTATATTCTGACTATTTTAGACCCCAACCGCTGCGGATTAACTGAGTATCTGCATGACTCATCATAGACATAAAGAGAAAGAGAAGTAGCTCCGGCTACAATGTTCTTCTGCAAGACGCATGCAGTTCTGCTTATTAACCGCTAGAGCGCCAAAAGTTACAGACTGCAGCTTTAACTTTTCTGATACTGGTGTTCCCATCATGCACTGGGGCATAATTAGTAAGGCTGATTTTTCGCTGTTTTCCAGCTGTATTTACACTTTTTTACCAATGCTTTTGTTGTTAGGTTTAGTAACTTGCCATTTTGTGACATATGAAGTTAATTTTCTACTCAGAAAGATATTGAATTATACCGTCATTGTGTACCAAGTATTGAGGTCTCTGTGTTCAGGTGCCACGTTACTTCTATTATGTAGATATGGTATCTACACAATATCTTTTGTATTATTTACGTAGATGTTTCTAAGCATACACTTCAAAGTGTGGTTTAATTCAGTGTTCATTTTTACTTAAACAACAAAGAAACAACAAAGTAAGCTTCAACTAAGTAGAAATTACCCAACAAACTTTTTCTGGCCAAGTTAAATTTTCTTTGTTAATGTGATTTAACTCTGTTTTCTTTTCTTTTTTTTTTTTTTGTAGGTGAGAAGCCATACCGATGCAGTTGGGAAGGATGTGACTGGCGTTTCGCCCGCTCGGATGAACTGACGCGGCATTACCGCAAACACACCGGCGCGAAACCCTTCAAATGCATCGCCTGCAGTCGCTGCTTCTCTCGTTCAGACCACCTGGCACTGCACATGAAGCGCCACCAAAACTAACGGATTTCACATCAACTTTCATAACAGTTTTATTGTTCTAAATATTTCACAGTCATTCACGTATACGAAGATCAAACTAATGAAAGCTCTCCACACATTTTGTCATGAAGAGGACTGGACAGCAAGCAAAGAGCAAAGAGCTCCAACAGGATGTATACTAATGTACATATGTTTTGTATGTGTTTATGTCTGTAGATTAATGTGAAAAGATGTTATGAATTTTATACTTGACCTCCATCCACTGTCTGATTAAATTTGGAAATGTTCCTTCGGGACCGTATAGTGTCTTCCTAATAACTTGAAATGTAAAGTTTGATCTATTAATTCCAAGGTGATAGTTAATTGTTCATTTTAGACAACGCTAGTCTATACTATTTATATGGAATTTCCCACTCACAAAAAGTTGTTTGCTTTTGGGTAAGATGCTGCGATAAAAAATAAATGTTTGCTGTTCTCACAGTTGTGTATCCATGGATACAAATCTTTATGAGATTGTAAAAAAGTAGCGCTCAGATCAGTGAACTGTTTGACATTTCGGCTCTTTGTATGACTGTGATGAATGTGAAAAATGAGCTCACAAGAGCCCCATTTGACCATGTGTGCCAAATTTGTATTTCACACAACAGTTGATTGTTTTATAAAGGTAAGAAACTTTAAAGAAAATAAGTGAAGAGAGTGCGATATGTGGAAAGTTTTGAAACTTCACAAAAATCCCTTTCTTTCCCAAGAACAAATTTGTATTTGTTGTGGACATCGTAGCATTTGCTTTTGTAATGGGCTCCAAGATGGGTCTTAAAAGTTCTCCAGTTCCCTTTGTACATGTCCTACTCTTATGAAGGGAACTCTGATGGATCAAAAGGTACTGTACATATATTGCTGTTAAAGTTTAACTACATGTAAATACTTTTCTCTTTGAAGCTGATTGTTTTTATTATGAACAAATGGGATTTTGCTACGTTTGTCTTGAATGTGGGTTAATTGAGTGTGTACGTCTTGCATACTAAGTGATCAGTTTAACATTTTGTATGTAGTAGTTTGAATACAGAATTTTGAAAATAAAAGAATAATCACATTTCATAGCTAGTGTCTTTTCAAAGTGTTCTGTATGTTAACATGCTTCCTTGACTCTTGATGAGTGGAATGACATTAGAATAGTACTTAGTTAATACTTAGCTATGGAGACAGACATTTCCATGTTATATTTATGAGGGGCAATAATTCTTGGAACTATAAGAAGGTGGACTTTTACTTACTCTAAGAAACGCTGGGTTAAAAATAACCATTGCTAGGTAATTCTGACCCAGCTTGTTGGGTTTTATACATTTAACTCATAGTGCTGGGTCAAACAACCGGATTTTGCATATCATATTGTGGAAATCTACTTTTAAATCTACAATTTTTTTTTTTTTTTTTTTACTGATTGCAAAATTGGTGTGATGTTCAATTCAACTCCCGAGATTGAACAACATTCAATTGAACATAAATTCCGCTTGTATTTAGAAACTAGAACGCAATGTTAAAACGTGACCACAGTCTTCATAAACATTCAAACGAATATAAACTGTTCACGTGCAAGAAGACGCAAAAGAAATGTCTCGGTTACGTATGTAACCCTCGTTCCCTGAGTAGGGAACGGAGACTTTACGTTGTGACGACGAATGGGGTTTCACTTAGAAAGCCTCTCACCTTCGAGAATACAAAACGAGCCAATGGCAAGAAAATGCCATGGGTCTGTGGAATTTGCATTGCGTAACTCCGCCCCACCTCGTGGGTATATAAGGAAGTATGCTGGCAACATGCAGTTATGTTTTCTCGCTGAGGAGCCGAGACTGAACTCCGGCGTTCGAGTGGTATAGCGGAACGTGACGTCTCCGTTCCCTACTGTTTCAACCCCAGGGGTGGCAAGGTGGCTTACCAAGGGAAAGACACATGCTCAGAGAGGCTTACAGTGGAAATACACATGTGGGGGTCACCCAGAGGGGGAACCATGCACATGGAGGCACCTAGCCAACACGAAAGCTGTCGTTGGCATAACTCTGGCGTTGACGTCAACAGCGCTGGAGGAAACTCAGGGCTTCTCGGGGAGGCTCACCTGAGGAGAATATCGCACGTATCCAGTCCGCGGAGTGGAATGGCGAGCAAGTGAAGACACCTGAGCAGATCCTAGTACCGGCTGGTTGAAGCGAGTACATGAGAGGACACTGGCTCCACTCGGAGAATGTAAAATCTTGCGAACGTGTTGGGTGTTGCCCAGCCTGCAGCTCTGCAGATGTCTGTTAGCGAGGCGCCATGCGCTACAGCCCAAGAGGAAGCCACACTCCGGGTGGAGTGAGCCGTCACACCAAGGGGGCACGGTCAACCTTGCTGCTGTTAAGCCAAAGCAAAGCGTCCACTATCCAGTGAGACAACCTTTGCTTGGAGAGAACCTTTCCCTTCAGCTTCCCACCAGAACAGACAAAGAGCTGGTCTGAGGTCCTGAAACACTGCGTTCTGTCTACGTAAGCACGGAGGGCGCGTACTGGACAGAGCGGTGCCAAGGCTGGGTCTGCCTCCTCCAAGGGCAGCACTTGCAGGTTCACCACCTGGTCTCGAAAGGGAATGTTGGGAACCTTGGACACATATCCAGGCCGGGGTCTCAGGATCACGTGAGAGTAGGCCGGCCCGAATTCCAGGCACGCTTCGTCAACCAAAAATGCCTGCAGGTTCCCTACCCTCTTGATGGAGGCCAATGCAACCAGGAGCACTGTCTTCATTGACAGGAACTTAAGCTCTACTGATTGCAGAGGCTCAAAGGGAGCACTCATGCAGGGCAGTTAAAACCACTGAGAGCTCCCAAGAGGGTACGAGAGGAGGGCGAGGAAGATTCAGCCTCCTCGCTCCTTTCAGGAACCTGATGACCAGGTCGTGCTTTCCCACGGACTTACCTTCAACTGCGTCGTGATGTGCGGCGATAGCGGCAACATACACTTTCAGGGTGGAGGGAGACAGCCTTCGCTTCAACCCTTCTTGCAGGAAGGAAAACACGACACTGATCGGGAATTTTCTGGGGTCTTCTCGGCGAGAAGAGCACCAGGTGACGAAGAGGTTCCACTTCAACGTGTAGGCATGTCTCGTGGACGATGCTCTAGCGGAAGTGATGGTAGCCACCACCACGGGTGGTAGGGTACTCAAACCTGCCTTGTCCCGTCCAGGAGCCACACGTGGAAGTTCCAAAGATCGGGACGAGGGTGCCATAGGGTGCCCCGTCTCTGAGAAAGGAGGTCCTTCCTCAGAGGAATTGGCCAGGGAGGTGCTGTCGCGAGGAGTACTAGTTCGGAGAACCAGGTCCTCCCTGATCTTGCACAGGGTCTGTGCAAGAAGGCTCACTGGGGGAAACGCATACTTGTGGAGGCCCCGCGGCCAGCTGTGCGCCAGTGCGTCCGTGCCGAGCGTGCCCTCGGTCAGGGAGTAAAACAGGCTGCAATGGGAAGAGTCGTGGGAGGCAAACAGGTCTACCTGTGCGTCCCCGAACTGTTCCCAAATCAGCTGAACCGACTGGGGATGGAGTCTCCATTCTCCAGGAAGAGGCTGAAGCCATGAGAGATCGTCGACTGCACAGTTCAGGTCTCCTGGGATATAAATGGATCGAAGCGACCTCAGATGCTTCTGACTCCATAAGAGGAGGTGGCGGGCGAGTTGCGACATACGGCAGGAGCGTAGACCACCTTGTCGGTTGATGTACGCTACTGTTGCGGTATTGTCTGATCGGACTAGTACGTGCTGGTTCTTGAGCAACGCATGGAAGCGGTGCAGAGCCAGCCATACCGCCAGCAACTCGAGGCAACTGACATGCCAAAGGCGCTGGGGTCCTGTCCAGCAGCATGTCCATTGCACATGGCACCCCAGCTCGTGGTGGAGGCATCTGTTGAGACAACAAAATGCCTGGAAACTCGTTCTAAGGGCAATCCAAGCGGTGTTGTTGCGGCTGCGGATGCCATATGCCCCAGGAGCCTCTGAAATAACTTCAGTGGAACTGCACTTTTGCCTTCGAACTGTCTCAGGCAAGTCAGCAGTGACAGCGCGTGCTCGCTCGTAAGCTGCGCGCACATGGCGACCGAGTCGATTTCCATACCAAGAAAAGAGATCCTCTGCACGGGGCAAAGATTGCTCTTCTCCCAGTTGACCCGAAGGCCCAGACGGGCTAGGTGCTGGAGCACAAGGTCCAGCCAGTCGTCGAGATAGTTCAGGATGCGAACCCCGTGTTGCCGTAGTTGCCTCGACGACTTTCGTGAAGACGCGAGGAGACAGGGCTAGCCTGAATGGGAGAATCGCGTACTGATATGCGCGCCAAAAGCAAAAGCAAACCGTAGGAACGGTCTGTGTCGAGGAAGAATGGAGACATGAAGTAGGCGTCCTCTTGGGGCTCGGAGGAAAGGGCATCAGTTCTTAGAAAAAAAATTCTCCCTGGCCCTCCACCAGGGAAAGAAGGGGTCCTGCTACCAGCTCCTGAGAAGAACTGAGCCCTAACTCCAAGCTGCCCGTCTCAGGAGTGCCGCTTAGCCTGGTGTTTGGCCGTCTTAAGGGCCGGAGACGGACGGTGGCGCCCTCCTGCGCCCTCCTCCTGCTCGGGACCGGTGAAGGGCCTCAGTCTGCTTCTGGGGGGTCGAAGACTGTTGGGCACAGTCCTCAACCACACCGCCGAAGAGCCCAGCCTGGGACATGGGGGAGCTGAGAAAATGAGTTATCAGACCTCCTCACATCAACCTGGCTGAGCCCATTCCTGGACCACACTTGTGGACATCACCTGGCCCAGGGATCACGCAGGTACCGATGTCGTCCGTAGAGCGAGGTCAGTACAGTGCGCGGCGGATCGACCAGCCCGGACATGTGAGGACAGACCATGATCGCCGCGACAACGAGTGCAGTGAAAAGTCACGGGAACTCTTGCAACCCGTGGTGTCCTGATGCACGTCCGGGAAGAAGGCACTGGGGGTGAGTGCTGGTAACCAATCGTCCAGCCTACAGCGTTCGGGGGAGGGTGGCACCGAAAGTATCCCCTCTCAAGGAAGAGATAGATTGGGGTGTGGCAGAGGGGACTCTACCCACACGGAGATCATTGAGTCTCGATCTAAACATCGCGAAGAAAACATGACTCATCCACCAGGGCTGCCGAGCGTGATTAAGCCCAACACGCCAAACAGCGCTCGTGACCGTTAGGCAGAAGAATCACGCACCCACATCCAGAAAACACACGGCCCTCTTGAAAAAGACATGCCACGTGCAGCTCTTTTAGAGAGAGGAAAAAGCTCAGCAGAGTGCTGAAGCACCCAGGGAGAAGCACACACACTTTCGGAAGATCACTGCACAGACCAGCAGCAGGCAATGTGATCTCGCTGGAACACGCCGTTGCACCAACACACTGGAGAGCCGCTCGTCTCGTAGAGTGAAGATAATTCAAAATGGCTTGTGGGAGTGAAGAAACTCTTGGCTCCGAAGCGAAAAACTCAAGTTATCTTGAGTTAGAGAAAAGTTTTATCGCGCTTAAACGGACGAATACACTGAAAATTACGTTAAAATTACAGTTTTGGCAAGTTTCCTCGTAACAACAGTCTTAAATAAGTTAAAATAAAAAGTCTTAATGAACGTAAACAGTTGGGAAAAAATCTGATGTGTATTTCCATGCATTTGTTCTTAAAGTGACAGTAGCTTAAAACTTTGCTCTTTAGTAGTTGCTCTTTTAGTAGTTCTAAAACTTTAATAAGGATTAATATTTATACATTATAGTGTTTTGTATTAATACTGTTAGACCTACCTGAAATTTGTGTTTATTGCTAGTAATTTGTTCATAAGTGACTTTATTTAACATTATTTAATATACTATTTGTTTATTTATTTATTTTTGTGGTGGGGCCAGTGAAAATTTTGGCAGGGCAAGTAACCAGTAAACTCCTAATCATTGAGCCCAGTGTGTTTATAGAGTACCTTTTAAGTCAAGTCATCTTCATTTATATAGCCTAGCGCTTTTAACAATGTAGATTGTTCCAAAGCAGCTTTACATTGATAATAGGAAATTAAAGTAAAGTGTTTTGGCTTTATAGCAGCTCTAGAATAAAGTTATTGTCCAGCTAAAGTTAGTTTGATTGATTCACTTCCGTCGCAACGATCATTAGTTATTAACGTAGGGACCGCTAACACGACACCGTCAACAGAAAACTCTTAAGACTTGTTCATTTTGTTATATAATAAAGTTACAAAATCTTTTACGTGGAAAAAAGTGAAATAATGTTATAGGAGTCACTTGGCCCACCTTACATCTCAAAGCTGGAGCCAGGCCTTCCACTCGGTATTAACTTGTAGGCTTTATTGTTAAACGCTGTATTGTTAAAACAATGAGTCAGCTTGTAAAAAAATAAAATGCACTAACAGTTGTAGTTAACGAAGGACTAAAATTGGGTGGGGAACAGATTTGAGCTGAAACAGAAAACTAATAATTACAGTCTGACAAGATAATTTACAGAATGAAACCCAGCCTACAACAAAAGACGATGACTGATGAGGGGAACACCCATTACAGCGCGTTCTGTGGAGATGAAAAGATGAAAATATGTAAACCATTTCAAAACAGTGAGCGCTACTTCCCGGAGTAAAAGTAAAACTGTCTTTATTGTTAAGAATACCTATAGGTATTCTTAAACATAGGCCTATTTAAGCCTCGCTCATTCCTGAGGTGTTAACTGTGCTTATCACGGCAGCGCGAATCCAGTTAAAACTTGCCCCACTTCTTATACCGCTTGATAGAAATGAAGAGACCAGAGATAGACTTTAACATGTCTTGACAAAAAAAAATTAAATAAGGATATTTCAGATTATTTAAGTGTCATCTGTTTTACTTTTGTTTGCTGAAATTGCTGAAGGATCAATGAATGCGCATCGCTCAAAAACCAAAAACTTTATAGGCTACTGACCCTTTTTAGTTCGCTTTACTTAAACCAATTTTTATTTAATTTTTTTATTGTAAAAATTTAGTAATATAGCCTTCTATTCACATACTATGCCTTTGTAACTCAGAAAATCCAGGTTGAGATTAGGCTACTTGACTGGTTCGTGTAGGAATTCTTAATAGAATATTCCTCCACTTCTGCACTAATCTTTCTCCCTAGTTGCCTTTGCTCATTTTCCAGTCATCTTGAATGTTGAATTGTCAATACAACCGAAAATTTTGTGAGAACAGCACTTCATAAATTGATGTTGATTTCCTAAAATGGTTTTGTCACCAATGCTTATGGGGATTTGTGTTCCCTTTGGTTGGGCACTTGGAACTTCATTTATATGACTAATTATTTTTCATTTATGCAAAAACAAGGTTTTGTGCCAGTTTCTTACAATCAATCTTGCTTGAGTCACACAACATTCAACGTGCAAATAACAACCAATAAATGAATGTGTAAATCAATAAGACTGACCATTACAAAACAATTTTATTTCCTGTCTTTATTGTGCTAGTATACTGACACAATACAGCAAATAAAATGGTCAGATAAATCAAAAAGCAATTGCTTCTTTTCTCTTTTTTTTACACTGTTACTCTGATTCTAAGTTTTACTGACTTAATTTACTAAGTTATAAAAAATTTAAAATATTGATAAACTTTACTATATTTTTCTGAGGCAATACGTTTTCAAGAGTTTTTCCAAGTAAAGTTAACTAATTGAAATGTACTATTGTGTAGCCTATCTCAGGGTATGTGTTAATCATTATTGCACCAGTTGAGAAGTGAGTGTCATAAAGATTGTGTTTTGACCATAATTTATTCTCCCAGACACTAGGGTAATATAATCTTAGGAACAAACAAAGGAAGAGCACCACTTCTTATGAACTAAAGTCCTGACCAAGTTAGTGTTGGACTTTGACTTTAATAGTTAGACAATGCCAGGCAATTTTATTGACAAAATTATAAAATATTTCTTCATAATACATATTTACCTATTTGATACTAGTGGAACGATAAGACTTTAAAAGAGGCCACCGCACAATGCTTTGACATGAGCTGTTACACATCTGCACCACTAGAGGACGCCAAACCGCTGCAGTCGCTGAACCCGAAACAACAGCAGAACATCTCAGCACCGTCTCATGGTTACACAGCAAATTTCTTTAAGATATTGACAGCTGGATTGTTTTATTAAGGCCATTCTCATATTAGAACAAACAAAATTAGTATATAAACCCTCAGGTATAGTATTTTGAGTGAGACTGATACCAAAAGTGAGGGACTTGATTTTGCCAAACAGTCATAATCCTAAATCAAGGATGTTGATCCAGGAACACGTCATACTTTCGTCTTAATAAATTTGTCACCTTTAAAGGGGTAGTTCACCCAAAAATGTATATTCTGTCATCATTTACTCACCCTCATGTTGTTCCAAACCTGTATGAGTTTCTTTCTTCTGCTAAACACAAAAGAAGATATTTAAAAAAATGTTGGGAACCAGACAGTTGACGTTAGCCATAGAGTGCATGGCGCAGGTATGACATCACTTTGTAGGCCAAAACGCGGAAGTGAGTCAGCATTTTAGCACTTCCGGTTCCATTCAGAAGTCAATGTTTTTTTTTGAATGGGGTTTTGGTTAAATGGCTGAAATAAGGTCTGTGGTGAACACAAACTCAAGACACTTTCACGTTTTATTCTATGACATAAAATACATCAATATTACCCAACTCGTGATTTTTTTTGAAGCTGTTACGTGTCATCATGCCGAAAAGGCCTCATCCTCTTTTACAGCATCGTTATACTTATAATTGTGCTCTTACAAACTATTCTTACTCAAACGTTCTGGGAAAATGTTTGTAGATAAAAATCTGAAAGATTTGTCAGAAGCTTAGTGGCGGTGATGTTGAATTCGTGGGACCGTGGTGTAGTCCGTTTATACACTACCTTTCTGGCGACCGCATTAAGGCTTCAATATTCATAAAAGTTGTGTTAATCTGTGATAATAATCTTGATGGACAAAACGTGCAAGTATCATAACATTTTGTTGACCACAGAGCTTGTTTTTAGGGATAATCCAAAAGCCTATGAGAAAATCCTATTGGGTTTTTGTTGAGGGAACCAGCGTGATGCTACCTGCCGGTTGGCCTATAAAGTGACGTCATACCTGAACCCCTCTATAGGCTTCCATAGTAGGAAAAAAAGGAATACTATGAAAGTCAATGAGTACCGTCAACTGTCTGATTACCAACATTCTTCAAAATATCTACTTTTGTTTTTAACAGAAGAAAGAAACTCTTAGAGGTTTGGAACAACTTGAGGATGAGTAAATGATGACAGAATTTTCATTATTGGGTGATTTTTAAGAGACATATAATGAAATGGGCATGGGGTCCATTTTTGTTGGAAATACTGTTATAAAACTATTAGAAAAGAAAAAAAATAGAAAAAAAGAAAAAAAACACAACGCACCGTGTTGCACCAAAACATTTTATTCTATAAAAGGAGTGGGTAATCACAACTGTACAAGGGAAACTGACTTTTAACACCATTTCTCACAGTATCAAAAAGCTTTTGTTTTCCTCGCTGATCTTTACAGACTTGTTCTGTACAAATACAAAAGAAATAACATTAATTACTTGTTTTGTTATAATGATAACTGCATTGCACTGAGTAATATAGTACTGGCCCATAAGTTACTGCATTCAATATAAAATACCTATGATTCTGAAAGTTTAAAAGAGAATTTAATGATAACCACACTTGCACACATACACATACACTCACACGAAACCCAAACTCTTTCATGATTTGAGTACAAGGTCGCACACTATTTTAAACAAATCATATGCAAGTAATGAAAGCAAACATACTTTAAGATAGACAAGCATGTCACAAAATTCAGTCGTGGGCACTTCAACATTGATAAAAGGCTGACTCCTAACATTACGCCATCTTGGAATACAATTATTTCAATTTAGGATGGTATGAAGGTACATGTTTTACCAGCATGTCTTGTAGTAGTTATAAATAGGCCATGCATATGCTACGAATGGCCATGGTTGCACACATTTCATGTGGATTATCAGTGCTTATAGGCCACATCTGTCAGGGCACCAACGCTTTGACATGCTCACCGACTTCACAAAGAAAACTCTACTCTCCATGCAACACTTTAGGGGTGTACAACACATTAGGGACTCATTTCAAGGGATAAAAATAAAGAAGATTCAAAGAAACAACAAAAAAGAGAAAGAAAACGAGTATTTCACATTATCTAGTCAGTGTTAAAAATAGAAATCCACCCGTTACATTTATTCAAGAACTTTGTAGATTATATACAGTATGTACATTAACTCTTTAATTATTCATTGTCTGTAAGTCTATGAACAGTTTTTTAAAAAAGAAAGGGATCGCAATCAAATGCATATACTCTCCTAGAAAGATGTGCTTAGTAACTTTGAGTTGAAGCAAGAGAACAATACAAAATCTTACGACTACATTGCTCTCTGAACCAAATATCGTGCAGCTGCTGCAGACATGCACTTAACTCTCAAAGGCTGGAATCAAACAAACATTTCTTCTGAAGAAAGGCATAATGCGCACTTAATCAGCTGCTAGCAATTGAAATTATGACCATGACAATGAGTGCTAGTTAGAGGGAAGAAGTGTCCAGGATACCCTCTCCTCGCAGATTTACATGGACTCAGCCCAACATTTTCATAATATCTCTGACCAGTAACTTCAACATATTTTGGGGGGTTGAGGGGGTATTTTTGCATATCATGCATATCAGGGCAGGAGCTGTTAAGACATGTTTGTCACTGTGATCTAGGTGCAAATAGGGATTTTCAGGGTGCCTCACAAAAATAGGGGTCCCAGTGTCGAACCCTGAGGAACTCCGAAACCCTGTTGCGCAAATCAGATTTGCACGTTTACTTCAATTAAGGCTCTGATGGGCTAGAAGTAACAATGCATCTAGACATCTGTACTATTATATCTCTGATCATGTTTTTTTTTTTTTTCTATTTTTTTTTTTTTTTACAAATATGCAAACAAGTGTGCTTATACACAGACATACACACATACATACCAATTTTAGTAAGCCCCCCCCCTCCCTGCCAGCTATGTTGCTTTTTTTTCACAGCCTTATGAAATAATATCTGAAGGTTAGATTAACACCCATCAAAAGGTGTTCTTTATGTTAGATGCCATTATTGGCAATAAAAATGTCTTTTAAAAAACAAAAAGAAATACTGTTTTTTTTTTGCGCCAAACTATTTTTGGGAAGATGCTTAGACAACAGATACTAATCAAGAAAAATATTTTACAAAAATTCACAGTCTTGTCAGCCCCCTGCCTCTACTTCTCATTTGGGTTAGGGTAGATATAAAAACAGATTTGTTAAATAAAATAATAAAAAAAAACTGTAAAACAGGGTACATCTTCAGCTGTCTTTACAATGCGCTCTACGTTAACTTCCATCCACACAGAAGCGTACAGGCCCTAAGATGCATGTAGAGCTTGTTTATACAAATTTAGGACAAGAAAAAGTTTGGATAAAACGTAAGAATTCAACAAGGCAGCTGTAGATGTATCTCCAACCCTCCTATCTCATTAAAATGATTACATTTATTACATAACTTTACTTTTTCCAAACCATCTTGCATAAAATCCTTTACTTTCATCTTTTTCTAACTTACAACAACTCTCAATAAGGGGTACCTTCCCCAGTCTTCACTCTCTGCTTATAGCAGTGCTGCGTGCGGTTTGCCTTTCTTGTAGTCCCTTCAAGTATTGGCTAATGATCAGGCATGCATCTAGACATCTGTACTAGATGAAGGTGGAGGTCACCAGTGGACGGGTGGTTTGTGGCTTTTAGAAGCTTAGCTGAAAACTGCAGTCATGTTCTGACCAGGAGGGGTAACCTATATGATTGCGCCACCCTTTCTCCATATCCAACTCATGTTCTTATCCAGAGACTGGGGGGGTGACGTCAACAGCGTTTGGACTCCCCGGATGGGCGCGCATGTCTCCTGAGGAGCAGGCAGGGAGGTGAAGGCTGGGGAGGGTGGCGGGAAAAGTGTATCACATCATGACGTGGCGCCGTCGATGAAGTGCCAGGTGGTCAGAGCGGGAGAAGCTGCGGTCGCAGTCGGTGCAGCGAAAGGGTTTGATGCCGGTGTGCTTGCGAAAGTGTCGCGTCAGCTCGTCCGATCGGGCAAAGCGCCAGGTACAGCCCTCCCATGTGCACTGGTACGGCTTTTCACCTGTAAAGGCATCACCACGTCAATCAATATGCCTGATATATATATACATAAATACAAACTTAAAAATATACACTTATGTATATATATATATATATATGTAGAAATATATACACACTTCTGTTTAAAAGTTTGGGTCGATGTCTAATGCTCACCAATGCTGCTTTTATTTACTCAAAAAGACAGTAAAAACAGTAATATTGTGAAATATTACATTTTAAATTCTATTTTTATATAATTTATAATGTATTTTTGTGATGGCAAAGCCATCTTCAGTGTCATATGATCCTTGAGAAATGATTCTAATATGCTGATTTGGTAATCAGGAAACATTTCTTAAAGTCCCCCTGTGGTGAAAATCAAGCTTTTAATGTTGTTTATATGTCTATGTGGTGTTTATAATATGCTTTAAGACAAACCGTGCGCAAATTCATAAGTTAACACCATTGAGTATTTTCTGCTTAAAACTGCAGTGAACCAAAGACAGTCTCAAAATCACGGTTTGAAATCGCTGGTGTTTCTGACATCACAAAACTACCTTGTAACCAATCACATCAACGTGTGATCATCAATGAGTGGATCTCTGAGCTGCTGTGAGTGAGTGGAGGCGGGGCTAATTTGCATATTCATAGAACCGCGTATACTAAATGAGGCAAGGGTGTAAAGTTACATTCAAGTTATTTTAAGGCATGAAGAATTTTTTTTTTCAAGGAAAAAAGTTTAAATATGTAATTTTGGAGATCAGAGATGAGTTTTAAGAGATACAATTATTGACTACAGGGAGGCTTTAATATTATCAGTGCTGAAAAAATTGTAATAGCTGTTTAATATTTTTGTGGAAACTGTGATAAAAACATTTTTATTTGAGTTTAAAAGAACAGCATTTATGTGAAATAGATTTTTTTTTTTTACTTCATAAATGTCTTTACTGTCACTTTTGATCAATTTAATGCATCACTGCTGAATAAAAGCATTAATTAATTTCAAACTTACATATCTTATAGACCCCAAATTACAACCCTAACATATACATATAGATAGATAGATAGATAGATAGATAGATAGATAGATAGATAGATAGATAGATAGATAGATAGATAGATAGATAGATAGATAATACATAAATCATTTCTGTGCCAAAAATAACAGCAGAAAAAAGGCATACCTGTGTGTATTCTCCGGTGGGCTTTCAGATGCGAGCTCTTGGTGTAGACTTTGTTGCAGCCGTCATAATCGCACATGTGCACACGTCTTCTCTTCATGTCCGGCGAGTCGGGGTCAACTTGGATGTCCACATCTGTATTCATACTAGGAACAAAAAGTGAAACGTTTTCGCTATTAGGGTGTGGCGATCAATTCAAGTCATACCAAACCTATCCCTGGATTATCTAAAGACTAAGAGCACATTTGAGCATGTGAAGGCAGGTACAAACATTCAGCATGATCTTCATGAATAAAACAGATTAATCCATCACTTGGATTACAGTGATCAAATTTGATCAGTGATACAATAAAAACTTTTATTGCAACACTCTTAGCCCTAAAAAAGCCAATAGTATGATATTCGATACTCAAATTTTTAAGGCCTCTAAATGATCAACATGATCTAAAACCTATTGTTCACAATCTACAACATGCCTTTGTCAAATTGTATACTTTTTTAACAAGTTAAAAGGACTTTTAGTATATTTCTAAATACATCCTCTTTCAGGTTACGGTACACGTGTTCTTTTTTTTTTTTTTTACTGTAAAATCTTTACTGATTTTATAAAGTAAATGTAAGTATAACTTTGATATTGTTAGTAATATTTCAAGATGAAAATTTTCTGGACAGATGCCTTAGGTTTACTTGATTATAAATACATAATTTATGTTAAAATGTGAGTCGAATCAAGGGAATGGGAGAAAGGGAGGGAATTTTAATCAACTTGACATCTCACTAGTTTTAAGTGTTTTAGACCTGTGGCGCTTTCCCCTTCTACTACTTCTGTATAGACTCAGCTCTAATAGAAAACAAAGGCACAAAGCCCCATAAAAAAAATGCTAAAAATAAGGAAGTGCACTGTGTATTTTATTTGCCATTACATAGTTTCATGTTTGGCTTGGGAGTTCACATTTATCTGACAACTTGAGAAGGGGTTTGATAAAACCAATAGTGATGTAATCAAATATGTGCCTCTAATTTATATGCATGCATAAAATAAACCTAGCTGTATAAAACACTACCTAAAATGATTCTTGCATCACAGAATTATATATGTAAATAGCACCATTACGACCCCTAGTGCAACAATCCTAACTGGCCAGCAGGGAGAGCTAAATAGCAAGTGTGTGTGTGTGTGTGTGTGTGTGTGTGTGTGTGTGTATCTAAATTCCATACAGCTGGAGAGCTTCCAGTTCAATGCCGATCTCTCTCCCTTTCTCTTCCTTCTCCAATCCCCCTCCCCCTGCAATGTTTTTTTTTTCAGCCCATGTCTTTCTCCCCTCCTTTCCTTCCTCTCTCTTTCTCAGCCTCTTCCTTTCCCCTCCCTGGCTGCAAACCAGTTCACTCCCCCCAACTCATTTCCATCGGATTTCTCTCTCCCAGCAATCACCTGACCGCATGTCCGAACAATTATACACACACTGGCAAAAGACCCTCTTGTTCTCCATCCTGCCCTGTCACCCTGCCACTTCTGTTTGTCCTTCTTTGCATTTTACTCCCTCTTTCAAAGGTGTGACGACATTGCAAGTTATGTAACATTGTTTACACCCAGTTTGGAGAGAACCCTGCCCAGCAACACACACACACACACACCCAACATAAGAGGATGCATCCAGCTTAAAATCAACGCAAAGAAGAGCCATGGGCCTCCAGTGTGTTGAAGGTTACATAATCATCCAGAGGAGTGGTGCAGTGATGCCATTAGACCAGGATGTCAGATACTCTAGCACACACTGTACATATCCCGGGATTGAGATATTCAGATGTATATGGGATATGGGATATCTCTCTCACCTGGGATCCATCCCTTGCGTGCTGAAAGAGGCCGATCCAGACTCTGTTCCGCTTTCAGCATCACTGTCAGACTGAAACTCCACTGGAGAGGTTGAGCCTGGCTTTATACGCACTGAAATGACATGATATAAAAGAAAACAAAAGAAATTTGAGTTAAATGCTGAATTGGAAAATCAACATGAATTTCAAATTTTTTTAAGTATTTAACCTTTTAATGACAATAATTGTATATTATTAAAGTACCATTTTAAAGGTTCCTAATTTTGTTTTCTCCTACAATACGTTTACATGCATCCAAGGTCAAAAAACAGTTTCTCATAATATACATTGCAGCATCACCACTTTTCTGAAACGTTCGATAATTGATTCATTCTCTCTAAACCCCTCCTTTCCGAGAGCCTACTCTGCTCTTACTGGTCAGATGGCCCAGTCTGTTGTGATTGGTCGACCGCTTACACAGCACGTGTCTGAAACAAAACGCATCTCTATCCATATCTCAATTTCAGCTCTTCCTCAACACTTGTTTACACAGTCACACAAACAGTAACAATGGTGTCAGTTTTACCGTGTCAATTCGAGCGCGAGTCATTCTTTGAAAGTGCTTTTTTTTTTTGCTTTCACAGCACGAAAAACAGTGTCTTCTTGAAAGACATGTCGACAACATGAACCAAAATCTTTCAGGCTTCAGCTACAACAGCAGTGTTTCAGAACGGGTCAAAGTAGATGTGTTTCACGGGCAGCCAATGAAGACCATAGGCGGACATTGTGTAAACCTATATACAAAAGATGTGTTTACACAGACTTTTAATGACTTTTCACTCTTTTCTTAGAGGTAGCATAAACTGGCCTTACTTAACCAGTTAGTTTAATTGAAATTATAGTTATTAATATATTGACTTTTTTAAAAAAAAGATTTATTTAACTATAATAACATTGGCCTTTACATATTAAATATTATTTTTAAAAAAAATTACAAAATTGTAAAATACAACGATGAGCATTTTTACTGTATCCATCCATCCATCAGTCCGTCCGTCCGTCCATCCATCTATCTATCTATCTATCAACAATGTAATTAATTTTATTTATTAAAACCAAATATAAATCTCATCAAGTTAATGTTTTTTAAGCATTTTTACATTTATTCCAAAACAACTAAAGGCTGTAACAATTTAAACAATATTTGTGAACTGATGTTCAATAGTCAACTTTCGAATCATCAGTCATCAAGCTCTGTATACACTTCTTACAGACATCATGAAGATGTACCTTTAATTTCACCAAGCTAATTTCTCTCTAAAAAGCCGATCGTTGCTCTAGATAAGGCCCTTGTTCCTCGGCTGGGATCGTATATAGCCCTTTGAAGCTGCATTGAAACAATTTGCAATTTGGACCTTCAACCAATTGGTTGCCATTGAAGTCCATTATATGGAGAAAAATCCTAGAATGATTTCCTCAAAAACCTTAATTTCTTTTCGACTAAAGAAAGAAAGACATAAACATCTTGGATGACATGGGGCTGAGTAAATTATCAGGAAATTTTAATTCTGAAGTGAACTAATAGCTTTAACATCATCATTTTGTTCTTCAGACTGATTCACGAACGCGAACGAAGAGGCAGGATTTATTACATGAACCAATCATATTCAATCACATCCAATTATAGCGCGATGGAGGCATTGTCTCTTCTCACGTGACTTTCCCTTATTCATTCCCAATTACCCCCCGTCAAACCCACTGCACGCTTTAGGGTGTCTGTTAAAACTCAATGGGCTTGGCGCGAGCTCTTGCTGTAACTTTAACTTTATCTATCGGTTCTGTTCACATGTTTGGGTCGTTTAAAAAGCCTCCCACTGAAATGAGGTGCGAGTCAAGCACTGGGACAAGCAATTCAATCAAATACAGAAAAGCATTCCTGACGAAAATTTTATTCAAACATCACTTCCAGAACATCTTCTTTGTGTTTTTTGGCAACCAGATAGTTCTTGAGTCCACAGGATGAAGAAATAGAGAAAAAAAAAAGAAAAAAAAAGAAAAAAAAAATTAAATTCATGTGCAATGTTGACACAGGGTGTGGCTAGTTGAGTACTGGGTTGATATCTCTTGACGTGACCTTTAACCACAGACAGAGGAGATGATTTGGAGATGCCCAGGAGTTTGCAAAGATTATCTTCTAAATGAAAGGGGGAAGGGTGCTGCCCATTCATTAATTGTCTACTCTCCCTAAACCCAATTGTCCCAAGTTACTCAAAAGAAAGAAAGAAAAAAACATCTACAGAGATACTTAATCTACAGCCTCTCATTGGAGACAACATGGGGTGCTATGGGCCTGTTCAATAAAGCATGCTGAGTCCTCCACCTCGGCAGTTTTCCCATAAATTGAATCCAAAATGAAACTGATCTACATTATGGTTTCTTTGAAGATGATCCCCACCCAAATAACACAATTTACTGACCTTCATAATCTCTCCATTACATTACTTGGTTTCAAAGAGCAACATACAAAGTTAATAACCGAAAACAAAAGGAGCCAAACACAACTCCTCCCTGAGTTTAAACTTTGGGGTTGAATCAGTGTGTTAAACAAGCATTAGCATTTTTTTCCATAGTGTTATTTGGGTGGGGTTCTCCCATTAAAACACATTTAGCAAATTTTATTCATTTTTGGTGTGTTTTAATGTTCTTATTACGGTGTAAGACATGCATGGTGTCTTTCAGGGGAGACTGAAAGCCCTGAAATTAAAGGAGAAGTTCACTTTTAAAAAAACTTTTGCTGATTATTTACTCACCCCCATGTCATCCAAGATGTCCATGTCTTTCTTTCTTCAGTCGAAAAGAAATTAAGGTTTTTGATGAAAACATTCCAGGATTTTTTCACATATTATGGATTCCATTGGGACCCAAACGGTTCAAGGTCCAAATGACAGTTTCATTGCAGCTTCAAAGGGCTTTAAACGATACCAGACGATGAATAAGGGTCTTATCTAGCGAAACGATCGGTCATTTCAAAAATAAAAATAAAAGTTTACGTTTTATAAGCACAAATGTTCGCCTTGCTCTGTTCTGTGATGCGCGTTCGTGACGTCAAGTAATACGCAATTACGTTGAAAAGGTCACGCTTGAAAAATTGAAGAAAATGTTCTTTTTGGCTTTTTAATATTAAAACACTCAAGATGCGCACACGAAATGGGCATTTTAAACGATAAACTGACACAAACACATTTGAAAATGTTTATATGGTCCTCCTTCCGCACATTTGTAAACACATCAAACTTGACCTTTTCAACGTAATTGCGTATTACGTGACGTCACGAACGCGCATCACAGAACAGAGCAAGGCGAACATTTGTGCTTATAAAACTTAAACTTTTTTATTTATTTTTGAAATGACCGATCGTTTCGCTAAATAAGACCCTTATTCATCGTCTGGTATCGTTTAAAGCCCTTTGAAGCGGCAATGAAACTGTCATTTGGACCTTGAACCGTTTGGGTCCCAATGGAATCCATAATATGTGGAAAAATCCTGGAATGTTTTCATCAAAAACCTTAATTTCTTTTCGACTGAAGAAAGAAAGACATGGACATCTTGGATGACATGGGGGTGAGTAAATAATCAGCAAAAGTTTTTTCAAAAGTGAACTTCTCCTTTAAAAGGGAAATGGGAAGGAAAAGACCCAGGTGGAACAAACCATTTCACTCTTAAGAAAATGGGGCAGTCGTGGCCCAAAGGATAAAGAGTCAGACTGGTAATCCGAAGGTTGCGGGCTCGATTCTCAAGGCACCTAAACCCCAATCCCTCCCCGGGCGCCGCAGCAAAATGGCTGCCCACTGCTCAGTGTGTGTGTGTGTGTGTTCCCTACTCACTGCTTCTAATGTGAGTACTGTTCACTAACTTGAATGGGTTAAATTCAGAGGACAAATTCAGAGTATGGGTTACCATTCTTGGCCTTGGGTTACATCACCTCAAAAAGAGGGGTGAAGCATAGTTTCTTTAAAAAAATATATTACGGTTTAATACTTAGTCTAAGGGATTTGTTTGAAATCCCCAAAGACATTATTGATACAAAAACAGTGTACATATATCACAATGAATGGAGAACGTGCAACGCGCAATAAGATGGAAAAATCCCGCCTTCTAAATAAAAGAACCAGTCGGCATTTGGTGAAGTTATTGCTTTTGATTCTATAAAAACAGTCAGTGTTCTGAGACGCACATGTGCATTGACTGGACCATTCTAAAAAAAATCCAGTTTTTGGTCATGATTTGAGCATTTAGAAACTAAATGTATGAGATCGTCAGATTTCATCAGTGATTTCAAATATGAAATTTTATTTTGTACCATTGTAACTATGGCATTTGAGGGGAAACTGTGGTTAAGTTTTATAATTTGTCCTGCTTAAAAGTTAAATGCTATGGCAAAAGATGATGAAACAAGTCCATGTTCCAATCTTTCTTTTAAACAAAAATGCTTTTTTTTTAAACTTTTTTTTCAATCAGAAACCTCAGAAAACCCTTTTTGTGAGTGAAACTGTAACACGGCCTGTACTTGTTACTTAGCAACCTGTATTCCTTTTAAATAAAGGCCAATATTTTTTTTTCATTATCTCCTTTAATTAAAAGTTTAAGCTTGTTTCTGCCTCACCCTGAAATCCTCTTTTGTGTCTTTTATACGCACATCCATATGTGTGGGAAGAAGCTGCGTCTGAACACAGATAACTAAACGGCAATGGCACGAAACTGTAAGAGGGCGAGACCAAGGGTGTGACCACCTAAAGGAAACGGGTAGAGCTAAAGAAGATCAGCAGTAACATATGAACTGTTTCAAATAGAGGAGACAAGATTCGTCCCAGGCTCATATTTGCATTCTTACTTTTGACCAACTTCAAAATGTCACTTAACGCATGAGAACAAAAAACATTTGTACTTGCGAGAGCATGTCACTCTACTGAATAGGAATGAATGTGATTTGGATTCCTTAACTGGTCCTTTAAGTAGTTTTGAGGATTAAAAAAAAAGTATAATGATTGGAAAATTAGACTTATAGGAGCCTGTCAAATGACAAATGATTAGATTTTTAATTTAAGATGTCAACAAAACAGCAAGAACGAGAGCTGTTAAAGTTAATGATGCAGTTAAAAAGGTAATTAAAGGGTAGTTCACCCAAAAATGAAAATATTTCCTGCAGGTTTGGAACAACATGAGGGTGAGTAAATGATGACAGATTTTTATTTTTTATTTTTGGGTGAACTACTACCCCTTTAACATTATTTTTACCAGCATTAACAGATTCATTAAATTTGACATTATAACTTCTGGATTCTGTTCTCTATGGTTTCTAAAAAAAATTATCTGAACCATCAGAGATGATTGAAACTGATGTAAGATTACATCTATAAAGTGTAGGGAAAGTTTTATCATTGAATTAATGCAGATTTAACTACAGTATACACAGCTGTTAAGAAGTTTGGGGTCCTTTTATGTTTTTTTGTTTTCTTAACAGTAATATTGTGAAATATTATTACAATTAATACTTTTATTTTAATATGGTAGAGTGCATATTGTTTCTCCTTAAAAAATAAACTCAAATGTTTAAACTATGAAAATATTATGATAAACACAATGTAAATATTTAATAATATTATACTTTGTATATTATTAATTAATATTTTATATTTCAATTTAATTAAATATTTGATCGATTCACAGTTCTGGTAACAAACAAGTAAAAAAAAGAATATTACTGGCTCACAACTATTATTAAACTGCTCGGATTTCAAGGCATGTCATCAGCAAAGCAGCTAGGGCTGTGCAACAATTAATCGTGATTAATCGCATTCAAAATAAATGTTTGTGTTTACATAATACAAATGTATTTGTGTACTGTATATAATTATTCTGTATATATAAATACACACTCATTTTTGAGAAATATTTGCATATATATATATATAAATATATAAATATAAATACGTTTTTTTTATATATATATATACACATGCATGTTTGTGTATTCATAAATACAAAATAATTATACACAGTACACACACATATATTATGTAAACACAAACTTTTATTTTGGATGCGATTAATCGTTGCACACATGAAAAGGTTTTTACACTGACTTTTACCATTGATGACTCTTACTTAAAAGCTACTACACTGTACTACTACTGTAGCTATTGTATAGATGTATGAGGTTTTATGCTCATTCTATATCTTTCAGTTCAAAGGTCAGAGCGCACGGCCATCTCACCTGATCCCTCCGACCGGCCGTCGCTCCCGATGAGAGGTACAGTGATGGCGGCGGTGGCCACTCCATCCGTGGGTACAGTTGTATAGACCACCGGTAAGGATTGCACCACCACAGGGATGGTCTGCAGCTGCCCCATCTTACTGGGCATGCTCACAGAGGGTATGGTGTGGATGACATGGAGGATCTGTTGACCGCCGACCCCTTGCGTGGATGCCAGTATGGAGCCCGCCGACAGCACCGCCGGGATGGTAGCGCTTATGTTCTGGAGAGTCGGGTTTGCAGGGGTGGAGGTCGTCGTGGCTACCGGGAGGGAGGGGCGGGGCTTGTTGAGAGACAGGTCCACGGGTTCCGTCTGGTCGTCATCGTTGTGTCGGGCGCTGATGTCACAGAGCGGAGGGGGGGAGGATTTGATTTTGAGGTCTGTGGGCTCAGGACAATCGTCTAATGGCTCTTCTTTCTGTAGAGGCAGAAAAATAGAAGATTTAAAAAAAAAAACCCAGAGGGTATAAGGGAGATAAGGAAGGAATATGGAAGAGCAAACGATGTGAGGAAGGAGATTAGGAGGGAGGGACGGAAAGGAAAGGGAGGGTACAGAGCAGAAGCTCCACAAAACACAGGGACAATGGCTGGCCACATTGGGCAGAGGAGAAGGCCTGAAACTGGCATGAGTCCAGCTCAACACAGCCAAACGTCGACACTCCCATTTATACACACATAGTCAAAGCAAAGATCTGTGTATGTATGTGCACAAGCTCCACCCACTAAACTCCCTCTGCAGTAAGACTCATAACAAACCTCTTTTGGTAAAGGCAATAAAACAAATGGAACGTTTGAAAGCAATTCTTAAATGATGCCTCATGCAAACAGAGATGTTAGTGTGTTTTTTAGCGCCAGCAAGGGAACAGTCAACACTAAACGCTAAACTTGTGGTGCTTATTTGTGCAAAACTTGCTGCCATGATGGTAGGAATTCCTAGGTGGTTGTCAGGGCATTGCTATGCGGTTGCTAAGGTGGCTTTTAGCACATTGTTTTGCAGTTTCTGGGTCTATATGATATTCTGGTCTCTAGACATGGCTCAGTTCCCTTCTTCAAATGTTTGTCTATGGCAATTCTAGGGATGTACAGTAAATAGGCAAAAACACTATTCAGACTATTCAAAATAGTTTTTATTTTCATAGGCATTAATTAAACATTTCTCAGCCTAATATTTTCCATAATGGCAGCAGTCTACTTTTTAACCCTTAAATGCATGAATGTTTCGCCAATCATTATTAATATTTGGGTCTTTAGCGACCCGGATCTATATCTAACATGGATGGATCTCTACCTGATGTGATAATATAAAACTCTCCTGATATTACAGTAATATTTACAGAAGAATAAATTAAAGCATATTTTGCTTGGAAGGGTTCAGTTTGAGAAGATGTTTTATACTATCATCACTGTCCTCGTCAGAGCTCATTCCAGTATTCAGCATCTAGCTCATATTCACGATCTCAAACATATTCTCAAAACCACCATTTTCAACATCTTCAAAATCAATATTTCGATTGCTGACAGCTTCTTCACCAGATCCACCATCTAGTGACAGTGACACGAATATTTGATTGCTTCAGTACTTCTCTGCAATAAATCACTGCCTGAGCCATTTGAAAGCCTGATTACAAAAACAAAAGTCTCACCATTAAAAGCCATGTCCAAAACACACAATTATAATATTATCATTTTTAATTGTATACAGCCTATATGATAGACTTGCGCTGCACATGCTGCATCTTATATTCAAGTGATTCCAAATCCATTATTTCTTTTTTTTCTTATTTTTATTTTTTTATCCAAATTTTCTTATTGGGCAGTTAACGATAACATCAAAAATGAACATATCGGCCGATACAGATATGGTGGCCGATATATCGTGCATCCCTACTTAATAGTAACGTTTTGTCAAATTTGTTTTAATTTAAAGGTGACGCATGTAAGACTGTATGACAAATATAAGTTTTATGTAAAAAAACATTCTCTTAACCCAGTTTATTGTTCATTGACTACTTTTAGATGGGCTTATCTCCCCCAAAAGTGTAAACATTGAGCCTCCCAAACACAATGAGAGCGGTCTGCTCAGATCTGCCGATCTCTTTCCAGCTCAACCAATAGAGTTTGAGGCTTGGCTACTGTAGCAGGAAGAGCCAGAGGGTGTTTAGCTGGTGTGGGACCAAAGCTGACGCATTACATGGGAAAAGACATTCAACTTTGGTTACAGAAGTGCAAGCTAAAATTAAACAGATCTTGAAAATGTCAAAGCAAATGGGGCATTGCAATCCAACGCACTTCAAATGGACGCTTTAGTACCATACAGTATCATCATGTACTCATTCAGAAAGACCAATGTACCAGTTTATAGTGTTCGCCTTAGCCTTCTCAATTGTTTACTTATGACATATAGCAACACAGCTAAAAGTATTCAGAATATGTTGGACCTTTATTGAAAGTAGCCTACTTTTTTTTTTTACCTGTGTGAAAGGAGCGCTTGCAAGGTTGTTTGAAAATGCATTTTGTGTAATTCTGCTAGGTTCCACTTGTGTCACAGAAACTACATTATTCGCCTTTAATAAGGTCTTTCGACCTGTGGCATCCACACAAAGTGATAAAGATGCCTGGCTTTTCAAATAAGCTGCATGGCAAATTGTCATGACGTCCTACAATAAAAAGCAATACAAAAAAAAAAAAAAAAAAAAAAACATATATATATATATATATATATATATATATATATATATATATTATTATTATTATTATTATTATATATATATATATATATATAGATAGAGAGAGATAGAGAGAGAGAGAGAGAGAGAGAGAGAGAGAGAGTGTTGTACTTACTCTTGAATTTCCCAAAATATAAGTGGACTTTTAGATTTTGTATTGCAAATTGGATTTATTCACCAAATAGTTGCATTTGTGCCTAAAATTGTCATATGGTGTGACATAAAAGTCATTCTATATAAAATGAAAATGGGATATACATTTAAGTAACTAACTTCACCATAAACCTTTATCATTACCATCTTAAGATTTAACTTTTTTTTTGTGCAGATTCGTTAGATTTTGTATTATTTTTCTAAATCATCATGCAAAGTAATACATCTCTCCTCAGCCTTTCCAGATATTTTAGATTATGTTATACCCTGTTATAAATCTTTCAAAATGCTTGTGACTCTTGCTGATACTGTTTCTCGTGTTCCATTTACTTTTATGATTTAAAACAAAAAAGTGTTTTTATTGTGACCACTCTGAATGTCACACCAAATGATTTAGTGTCACACTATATGATGATTCGCAGCATATCACATTTGTCAATTCAAAAAAGTGTATTTTATATGCATTCAACATTCAATTACTTCAATCCAGTTAACATTAATAAGAATAAAAATCATCAAACATACTAACATCGTTTTAAAACTTTTAAAACGTTATTTAAGAAACTCAGAAATATGAGTAAATCAACCATCTCACGTCAAGAACCTTCAACATGAACATTTTAAAATTAGAATTTTAACAAAAACTTTTGCAATTTTTAACATTTTAACACACATTTTAATGTGTTGTAACAACAGTTATAATTGTTAAACAGTAAAAATATTATCAATCTACAATTAGTCAAATGTTGGTCTACAATTAGTTGTAGTGTTGTATGATAATTGTTCACATTAAACCATATAGATTTATGGGTGAATTTCAGGTCGTTTCAACATGTGGAGAGAAGAGATCGGGGAAGAGGGGTAAAGGGAATGAGATATAAATTAGGACAATACTGAGGTGATCGGATTTGGACTGACAGTGTGAACAAGTGTTTTTGACCGTATGAAATTTATGAGGCTATGAATATACTTATTTTTTGCAATAGGAGTTTTTACAAAATTGACGTGTTTCAATTGGGCATATTTTCAATTCGCAATTTCAATTAGCTCAATATGAAGGGTAATAGAAACACAGCTACTTTCATGTTGTATAGGACAAAAAAACTATTTGCAAACCCCTCCACGTTGCTGTGGTTGTTTTTGGCGTATACCCATAGAAACCAATGCAGATATTACAGAAGACGACACGGGTCACATATTCTATTGTATTTATTTATTTATTTAATTATAGAGCACTTTACAGGTAACACAGTAACTCCAAAGTGCTGTACATCCCAAGTGCATAAAGCAATAATAAATAATAAAAACAAACAAAAACAACCTATGAAAAACCAGAAACCTACGGAGTGTTGCACAAGAAACATTACAATTAGGTCTTAAAGGCAAATAGATGGTAAGAAATACCATATTTAAAAAAAAAATATCATTCCAAGGGAAGCATAGGCCCATATAATGAAAACAAGACAGGCCCCAAAATGGACCCTTGTGGAACCCCACTGGTGATAGGTGCTGGATAAGAAAAACAATTACCAATCTTTACTGTAAAAGATCTTTGCTCCAATCGAATATCAAATCTGACACAAATCTGGATATGAACAGTTGCGATACTCAGTATGGACAGTTAATAATTTAGATCAGATTCCAAACCCTATAGAGGGTGTCTGTTCTGTGTGAACTGGCATGATCTCTTTACTTTTTCCTCAGGACCTCCTCTCTCCTTGTATGGTCAGCAGAGTCTTTCCCTGTATTTTTGTGTCCTCTCTTTACTTGACATTTCTGCCTGACACAGACAAAAAAAATTAAAATAAAAAATAATAATTGCATCTTTTAATATGCAAAGCATGGCAAACATGATGAAACATGGTTAAATGAAGTATAAAATTGAAAAGGGAATACATTAATTGTATGGGTAATTTAATGTTCACCATTAAATTCATTCAATATGTTTTGAATTTATTTATTTATCATTAAAAAAGGTGTATGTAATATTGTGTGACATATCATATGGTGTTAAAAACGGTCAGACCATATGATACAGTGTCACACCATATGATGTTTTGTTCAGTTAAGCTAATCTCTTGGTTAACTAAAAACATCTAGCTTACACTTAGCATGTAAATTGCCACATGGCAGCAATGATTTTTAAGAATTAATAAGTAAAAATAGTAAAAAAGTGTTTCATTTTTTATGTAAATAATGTCACACCATAAGACACAAAACATTGACCACTAGTGATCATATCAGATACATAACTTTTTAATTAAAAATGTAAAAGTCAGAAGTTCAGAACTCACCTCTTGACCTTCCAAACCACTCCAGCTCCAGAGATGACACTGCAACTTTCTGGTTGAGTGTGGACCTCTTCATCATAATGATGTCCAAATTATTGCCCGTTCAAAATATAGATTGCAGTGTCACACCATATGACGCCCATTTTACGGACAAAATGTATTTGGCCAGAACTTGCTTTAAAATCATGCACAGACATCAACACTTTCTGTGTCCATTAAAAAAAATGCCTAATTCTGTTACTTAAACTGTAAATCTACCAATTATTTATACTTTGCTGAGATATATTGTCATATGAGTAAGGTCACACATACCCGGACATGGGTACACCATATGACAATTTTGATGTTTAGATAAAAAAAAATTGAAGTAGAGGTCTTTATACACCAACTACAGCTATGGTATGCTGTAATAATATCTTGTCAGAGGAACAACATAAAGGTATATTTTTATTAGTATATGACATCATGGACAGGTAGAATTGCATGTCATGTCATCCACCCAGGTACAGACAGAGGTTGTACAGCTGAGTTGTCTAACTGGAGGTGTTGGGAGGAAACGAGTGAGAGAAAACGAGAGCGAGTGGGCCGGGGTGGGAGCGAAACAGAGAATAAGGGGAGAGTGGGTGGGAAAGGCCTCTGGTTGTCATGGAAACTGGGAGGTATATCAGCTGACTCATTTTCCCTCTCCCAATCCCGCCCACCTTTCTCTCAGTCTCTCTATGGTTCTCCACCCTGCTACCTCGCTGCATCCCCACCCTTCATCCATTCCACCTTTCTTGTTGTTGTTTTCCATTGCTTAAACCTAAAGAAATCCCATAAAGATGTGTCGATGGAGACAGGTGAACGACATCCATAAGTGACCCAATTATCACTAGCGCTGTGTGGGATGATAATTGAGTGTGTTCAATATCTATTAGCAGCTGTAGGAAACGGTCTCGGCCTGAGGCGGCGAGTGAGTGTTGTGATAAAGACGAGCCTTGTGGCTGTCATTATCAAAACCAATTGTGTTTGATCTGTGTGATGTTTTTACTATTTCATATTAGTTATACATCTGGATTGCGTTAACCGGAAGCAGACAAAAACGTAAACTAATTGTGAGAAACAAACAACACATCATACGGGTTCTTCACAAATCAACATTGTTAACAAACTGCTTACAAAACATTTGAGGTATTATACACATACATATACATATACACACACACACACACACATATACATATACATACATGTATATATATATATATATATAAATAACAGACAACTTCACAGAGACATTAGGTTAAGGTCCCAAGTGTAATAATAATTATGGTATGAATATGACCAAAATCTAAAATGATTTATAGCAGGATTTTTTGGTATCATGTTAACTGTATACAAACCGTTATTTTTGCTGGAAATTTTTCATATATATATATATATATATATATATATATATATATATATATATATATATATAACAAACATAACCACAGTTTATTTTATTTTTTTATCTAGCGACTTAAAAACAGCAACATATTCTGAATATCAGACAGAGTAGATGAGCCATGTTTGAGGCCATTCTAAAACACCTGATACAAGCATACAAGAGTTAGTCACACACTCCATATTAATGTGCCAAGTCGCAACATAACTGCCAACAGTAAACAACTGGTTACACAGGTTACACTATGGCACAGTATGGCATGACGTGTCAAAACAAAATTGTTACCATTATAATCAACAAAGCTAACTACAATGGAAGTGTCCATAAGTTACACACTTTCAAGTGTATGCTATAATTTTCTGCTGGGTGTCAGATTTTTTAAATCTCGCCGTGGATATACTGCAGTATAAACAGATAAAAAAACAATATCAAGGACCTACAAAGATCCAAAGTGAACCAAGTAGTCCAGTGAGAAAGTATTGAAAGCATATGAACGAGGACAGAAGAGGAACTGCTTATGGTAAAGGCTGGCAGCGCAGAGAACATTGATCCATGTTTCTCACAGTGTAGAAAAGCAGAACAAACTGGTAGAGCAAAAGAGAGGCTGAAACTGTAAACATGAGTTTCTGGTGAAAAATGCTTCTGTTTAATATTGTTAGGAATGATGTACTGATGGCAGTATGACCCTTTGCTGACCTTACTGATGACCATTAATGGGGAAATTGGCCATTAATTATATTACCAAGGCAGTACACCAAATTTACATTCCACCGCAGAAATTAGAGAGTAAAAAGCTGTTTCGGTTACTAATCAATTATCAGTTATCTAGCATGTTAAAGAAACTATTTGCATTCCTGCCTCGGAAAATAAATATGTATGTAGGGCTGGAATGATGCGTCAACATAATTAATTATGTTGATTAAGTAAATTAGTCGGTTTGCATGGAATGCGTCGATTCGTTGAGATAATTATGTTCCCCAATGATGGCGGCTCCAGGGCATGCTGAAAATAAGCCGTTATTATAAAAATATCGAGCCCCATCTAAAGTGTGATTTTTTTAACATACAGCACTGTTTGTTTTTTTTACGAGCTGCAGTGGCTGCGAGGCGCGCGGCTCAAACGTACTCTCTGCAACTGGATACAAAGCATTAAACGCTGTTGCTGGTTATTGAAAATATCTAAAGAACGCGCATCAATTGGACTAATTTATTTAATTACGCACTGTCGATCATGGCAAAACTTCACGGTTTTATGGACACCGCCGCCATGTTCGACACTGTTGCTATGGTAAGTTAGAATGTGGTTGTGACTTCAGCTGGTGGATCATACAGCTGAATAAATATATATTAAAGCAGCTATTTTAATCTCCTGAATGAGCAAAACATTTTCAGGATTTACACTTGTAAGCAGTTACAGCAGTAAACCCCAAAAATTTACTGAGAACACATCCATAGTAAACACCTTTCCTAATTAGGCCTGCAATAAACCTTGTCTTTTGTGATTAATAATAAAAGACAGGATGATGGTGTCAAAATTAGGTCCACAAAGGATGACGAAAAGAAAGGTATCCATTCAAATAGTAGAGTAGCTTTAATACAACAACACAAAAGAGAGAATCAAAGTACCAACCAACATCAGATAATGGAGGAACTGAAACTGAGGGCATATACTGTATACACAAGATAAACTCAATATTAGTGATCGACCGATATATCGGTCAGCCGATATATCGGGCCGATATTTGCGGGTTTGACGTGTATCGGCATCGGCCGATATGCGGCTGCTGCGTTCGCCGATAGTTTTTTCCCGGCATTATTTACAGACAGGCGTCCGCAGGCAGCTTTGTGTTGCTGGAGACGCTGCACGTGCAGCCCATGCACTGCCCCTCCCACACTAGCTGAGTGCTGGAAGCCTCTTCAAAACAACGGTAAGTTTTAAACTTTCAAAGCATCTTTTAACTGTTTGACTTAGCTGAAATATTGCCATACACTTTGAAAGTGGAAACACGTTGCTCTATATGTGTGTGCAACTATAGCTAAGCAAGTTTGAGGGTCCAAATGGAAAACGCGAATGCCGAATATATGCTTGTCATTGTATTTAGGGAGCTGCAAATAGCTAAGTTTGAGGCTATCCATATGCATACGGCAGCTGTTACAAACACTGGTCATAGGATTAAATAATGCCGACGTTGGTTCGTGATTCCGTGATATTTGTGGGAGTTTTATTCAGCGAGGTGGTCGAACTCAGTCAGAACACTCCCTGAGGTAAAAGAATCGACGCGGTTGCGACACGCATGCGATGCAGCGCGCTCGTTTGTCCCGGCGCTCATATGCAGTGGTGAGATGAAAAGTTGAAAACATTTAAACTTTTCAGAATGCCGCAAGCGCACGCAGGTTATGTGACAAAAAAACAACTGACCTTTCCATGACAACATCGAAAGCTCGGCCGAACAGCTGATCAAAGCTGGACAGGGCAGGTTTTTATTTTTCATCTCCATAAATATATGTGACGTTAGTCGTAAAGGGCTTGAAATAAATTAATCCTTACTTCCTCGTCATCATGAGTAGAGTGCAGTTCATAGTTGCATAGCAACGACAGACGCCACGGGAGTGCAAGCGCTTGTAGAAAGGAGAAAGTGTCGCGGCTGTGCTTACCACACGTTTTTAGACGCGATATGTGAACAGTCCCTAATTCATAATAAACTGAGAATCTATTTGGTTTAAAATCGTTTTTGTTTTGTTTAAAATGGTGATCACAATTACATATATCAGACAACTACACAGAATAACATGTTCCAGTCTATTTAAGTTTAAGTTTTTAAGTTCAATAAATGTTCCTTTTATAAGTTCAATAAATGTTCCTTATTTTAAATTGAGACTTGTAACATTTGTTATCATCATTGTGTCATTTTTATGATGTAAATTGAGTGAGCAAAAGCAGTATCGGCTCCAAATATCGGCCCAAGAAAATCGGCAGCCCGTATCGGTCATCGGCTAAGGCTGATGAAAAAAAATCGGTATCGGCATCGGCACTAAAAAATCCATATCGGTCGATCCCTACTCAATATCAAACAGGCGTGAGAACTTAATCAAAAACCATAGTAACTAATGATGAGCGAGAACATGGGGACAAAGACAAGCAAACTAAAAGTCAATATGAAACGAAACCAAAACAAAGGCAAACATGACAGTTGGTGCTGCACTATGCTAAGTTTTTTAGGCATAAAAACAAAGCTGCACCACCAAATAGAGTCATTAATCTCAGTAGTCTAACTGAAACAAATATGTCATTCTATTCTGCTAGTTGAGACCTTTTCAACAATATGACAAGTCTGTCTGTTATGTACTATGATTTTACATATCAAATTTTCATGTAAAGCAGTTATTTTTAGCACTTCTAAAATACAGAAAATGTGTAGTGTTGATCATATTCCCTATTATCACTATAAAGCCAAGCTTCTAAGCTTTGAAACAACACATTTTGTGTTGGTTAAGCAAGTAGTTGTTAAGTAACATGAGAACTTAGAAGCGCCTCCTGCTTCGAATTTAAGAGGTTATAGTTAACGTTTAATCAATTAATTGATCATTAAAGGGTTAGTTAACCCAAAAATAAAAATTCTGTCATTAATTACTCACCCTCATGTGAGTCCAAACCCATAAGACATTCGTTCATCTTCAGAACACAAATGAAGATATTTTTGATGAAATCTGTTGACCCCTCGATAAGCAGCAACATCATTGCAACTTTCAAGGCCCAGAAAGGTAGTAAAGACATCATTAAAATTGTCTATGTGACTACAGTGGTTCAAATTTAATGTTATGAAGCGACGAGAATACTTTTTGTGTGCAAAAAAACCCAAAATACAACTTTACTCAACAATCTCTTCTCTTCCACGTCATTTTCCTACTGTGTTGATGTAGTGTAAACAGTGCAGAGCTTCCGAGTTCTACGTCAGAAAGCCGGCTCGTTATTGGCTAGCTCCCGTTTCAGCATCACACGCATGTGTCGTGGTGCTCACGTGACCAGCTTCGGCCAATAGTGAGGTGGCGTTCTTGCGTAGAACCCGGAAGCGCTGCACTTTGTTTACTATGCGAATAGCGTAGGAGATCTGACACAGAAAAGAAGAAATTGTTGAATAAAGTCGTTATTTTTGTTTGTTTTTTGCGCACAAAAAGTATTCTTACATTTGAACCACTGTAGTCACATGGACTATTTTAACAATGTATTTACTACCTTTCTGGGCCTTGAAAGTTGCAGTGCTGTTGCTGTCTTTGGAGGGATCAAAAAGCAAAAATATCTTCATTTGTGTTCCGAAGATGAACAAAGGTCTTCCGGGTTTGGAACGACATTTTTGGGTGAACTAACCCTTTCATTTAAACAACAATCGATTATGGGAATTTATGTAAATTGACATCCCTAACTCCCACAAACAATACTACCCACCCTGGGCCTCACCAGCCTACCGGTTTACAATATTATGCTGTTTACGAAGATTTATTTGATAGACAAACGGTTATGTGTTTGAGCACAAGACTACCTGAAATACCTGGCAACCGACTGCAAGCCCCTAACTTCCCTTTCACAACCGCATGGCGTATCAGATAGCGCATGTGAAATGGACAACAGATCTTAACGGAAGCTACAAGGTACTTTTTGCCCAAACTGAAAAACTAAATCAAGATCAGCAGCTGACTTGGACTTTTCGACCATTGGATTTTTTTCACAGATTTTTCACCAGTGGCAAAGCTGTTCTATAATAAACACTAGTAGTGAGTCGAGTCTTTATGAAGTGCTGGCTGGGTAAAAGCGCATTAGACACAGAGAAGGCTGTGTGTGTATATGTGTGTGTGTGAAGAGGCTGAGGATAAAAGGGTGTGGGAGCACATCTTTTTGCATGAGTGCTCCCGTTAGTTCCAGAGTGAGCATGACGGGCATGTATGGCGTATGTGGATGAGAGCATGTCTGTACCCCTGCAGGTATGTGGTGTTCCATGTGTGTCTTACGGCTTAAGGAGTGGGAGTGTTGTGAGGGGGTGGGGTAGTGTGTCAGTGTGTGTTCAGGCGAAGGGGTATTGGGGAGGCTACATCACAGTCATTCCAACTCCCGCCAGAGCCTCGTTGCCATGACTACAGTAGAACGGAAGCCTCCCTCGATATATCCTATTAGGGCTTTGGCGAGACTTGGAAGAAAAGATAGAAGGACAGAAATGGAAAGGTACAGAAAGAAACCACCCAAAAGTGGAGGGTAAGAGAACTGGCATGTAAAGGTATAAGGTAATGCTTCCTTATGTGGAACTTTGGTCTATAAGATACAACACAGCAGAGGGAATGCCAGTTAATGATCACTCTTTCATTTCTTTATGCTCTCTCATATATTTAGTAATGGAAGACTTTCCAAGTTCCCAAACATTGTTCTAAGGAATACTGATAGGTAGAGCTGTATTTATGTCTTTCCTACTCTCTTGCTAGTCTATGGTATGCATTTCTGCTGCATTTTCAACACAAAACAGGAAGTGCTTTACAAAAACACTAATTCAATTTGATTCGCTGACTTCGCACAATTTCCGGGAGTCAGGGTGCACGGGTCTGTATTGGTCTACAGGGAAAACAAAGTTGTGTTATGTTGCAAGGCAGCTAGTATGAGCTTTTCCGAGAAAGTCAAGAGTTAAAGTTTGCAAGGTTCATGGTAGAAAGTAAACATCACACAAAAATCTATGGCTGGTCATCTTGCATCTCACTCAGACAGCACCTTCCTGTCTAATTTAGTAGTTCTTCACCAGGAGCATTGTGCAATTTCTTTTATTTTTTTATTGGACAAAAAAATGTTGGTCTGTTTTCCCAGAAGAGAAGATGCTATTTTTCAAAGCATATATGCAAAAGATGCCTAAAAGCTATATATATATTTTTTTTTTAAATAAAAATTGCCCTATATATATATATATATATATATATATATATATATATATATATATATATATATATATATATATATATATATATATATATATATTTTTTTTTTTTGTTGTTGTTTTTTGTTTTTTGTCTAAACGCATATCACTAATTTTATTGTGAATGATTAATTTATGCATGTTTAATGTTTTTATCTTTTTATTTTACCACATAATTTTTAATTAAAAAAATATGGTGAAACAACTTCCCTCTATTGACGTATAGCGGACTTCTTCAATTATTTAGCCCGCATAAACCTTTTATCCTCCGAACCGCCTTTCCTACAATCGATTCCATGCTTGCATTCAGATCAGTCTCAAAAGGGATTTTAATTTAGTTTTTTATAACAATGCTCCTTAACCAATCATTAACTGTTAACCTACAAGATTTTGTTAAATTAGTAAATAAGTATGAATAAGAGTCTGTGACCCATTAAAAATACCAAAATTTGTTTTTCAGAGCATGAGGATTTAAACATTGTCACATCATGCACCTGGAGCACTTCTGTGAATTCATATTTATATAAAAGGAATAAATACGTGAATATTATATATTATATATTATATATATATATATATATATATATATATATATATATATATATATATATATATATATATATATATATATATATATATATATATATATACACACACACACACACACACACACACACACACATATTATTATACAAATATATTTCACTTAAATGGATCATGAACTGCATTTTATTTTTATAATGTCATCATTATATGATGCAGATCATTATGATCATTTAAATTTTTGGGTGAACAATTCCCTTAACTGATAGCATTAATCAGCCTGTCGATTAACAGTTAACCAGTTTATTGTGCACATCCCTAGCTTCCATCCAATCAACAACCGATACACAGAACCCCACCCTACTTTTTTTTTCTTTTTTTATGATCCGTTTCACTCATATTTCAGAAATCTTCCATTTCATTGTGACTTCAACTACTGAATGTACAAATCACATAATCCAGACAATCATTATGTAAAACTAATATTAAATGCATTTGTAGTATAAAGTAAACATTGGCCTAACATTTAGATTATGCCCTGGCCTTATCTTGAGAGAGGAGATCCAAGTTCTCCCAGTCTAGAGGAACCCTGAGGACCACTGACTTCATTCTCACGACACTGCAACCACACCCCTTTCCAATAACTCTAGGCTTCATACTCTCCCAGGACTCTCCCACTATGAAGTTCAAACCCTGCACACATACATACACCAAATTACAAAAGCTCACTCACCACCATACACTCCACCTCCTCTGGCTCAGACTTGATTTGTATGGATGGCATCTCCTCAACAGGCTCAGAAGTGGCTGCAGTGGATTTCTTCGGACTCGTCTGACACTGCAAAGGAAAAACAGAGAACACTTAAGGGCTAATCAGAGCATTGAGATGTAGTTTTACCAACAGTTCTGAGAAGTTAGCAGAACGCTAACCTCTGAACAGATTTGTAAAAACCTACAATTTGCTTGAACAAAATGACCTGAGTTATCCAAAAAGAAAGAAAAGTTAACAGGAGGTCACAGAGGCTATAGAGAGAGAGAATCCATTAGCCTCAATAGACTGATGTGAGAAGAGTTAGAAGATAGTTACTCTCTCTTAAGCTAAAGTTAGTTGGGGGAGGAGGACACAGAGACATCAAGGAACAAAAGAGATGATTGGAAATCAAGTACAGGTCAATCAGATGTGGGGGGATGTCTGGAAATGGAGTGAGAATCACAGAGAAGGGAAGACCTCAAGGAAGAGAAAGGCAAAAAAAAAAAAATAGTTCTAATGGTTCAAGAGATGGTTCTAAAGACTGACCAGCTGGAGAAAGACAAGATGAGAGAAAGAACAACTGAACAAGCAGGGAGGAGTAGTCAGCAATCCTGTGTCGCCTCCCTCTTCAAGCAGAGCAGTCACACCCAGTTCTTTAAGACCGAATAGCAAGGGAAAGAGGCCTGTCTCACAGAGTAGAGCAGCAGTATTAGTGGAGAGAGAGGGAGAAATGTGGTAATGCTTAGGCATGGGGGTGGGAGTGGGGGTCATGTGACCCAGCTGCAGTGGATTCCACAAAGAGGTGTGGCCCCCCATAAGCTGGGGTGTGGCCGTCCTCAATGTGCCCCTCCTCTCAACCTGGCACTGACACACAGCAAACCCGTGCACGGTGAACAAAATGTCTTCTGATGGCTAATATTGTCTGAGATAGCTGGAAAACAAATGCTTCATTCAAACTGAATGAGAGTAGAATGTCTGTAAACAGGGTCCAAAAAGTACTCACTAAGTGGCTTTGGTGAGTAAATAAAATTGTGGTACTCGCACATGGCCAGTGACTTTAATTGCCACATTTAAGACAAATGTTATGAATGATAGGCTGTCATTTGCTGAAGTAAACTAGAACCACAACGAAAGGGGAAATTGTTTTTAAGATTAAACCTAAATAAACAGTAAATGTTATATTATTTCTAATTAGGCACTGAATAATGTACCCATAAAAAGTTGTCTTAGCCAATGAAATCGGTTTGGTGTCCAAGGGGAATGGGTCTCTGCAGGGGATAGGATCTTGCACAACACATCTTTCCATCGTCAAGGAGTGTTTGGTCTGAAGAAAGTTTAAGACCCTTGTCTTAGAGATTTTATCATCAATTTATTTGTCAATTTATCAAGGTTTTCTTTTTTTCAAACTCCTTTTGAACAAGAAATATTCTTCACATAGTGATGAAAATATGATATGTCTTTATGTATTTGTTTTAGTTGCAGCTAGACTAGATGACGGAGAATGGCTCATCTCAAGAGTCACAATGAGCTGCACTGTCACAAATATGCAAGGAAGAACACAGCTAAATAATTCCAATGTCAACAATCCCAAAGGATAAAAATATTTGTAAAAAATTATTCATAAAAAAATAATGTAAAATCAATTTCATGGCCAGTAAGTTTTTTTTTTCCTCAATGCTATTCTATTGGCAAAAAGTAGCTTTTGGACACTGGCTGCAAGTTATACACACAAGACTGGCTCCGGCAAAATAAAAGTATGTGAGCACTTCAATGATTGAGAGTAGTACTCGTCCACTGGCAAACCCTTTGGAGAGATGATGATGTATATCGGTGAGGAAGCATTACCAGAGTATGTGTGCGTATACATGTGTGTAAATCCTCCCCAGGGAGCTTGTGCTGAGGGTAGTTCCAGGAATAAAAGAGGGTGGGGTGGGTGTGACCCCAGTCCCTCTATACCCCAGCAGGAAGTTATGGAGAGAGGAGGGGGCTCTCATTACCGAGAGAGGGAACATCAAGGATTAGAGAGAGGAAAGCACAAAGTAGAGAGGATAGCAGAGGCAGAGAATCAAGTTAAAAAAAATGAAAGAACGAAAAAGATATGAAGAAGCGAGAGAATGAATGGGGGTGGAGGGGGAGAGGAAGAGAGAACCATCACAATCTGGGTCATGGCGTTCTCTCTCACTCAGTTGCTCCCAAGCCCCCGTGGCAAACCAGTCCCCGCCTCAGTGCAGCGTGGGTAGAGTGGCCGTCTGGGACTGCATTGCTCACCACACACACCCTTTTGTCCACCCCTCCTTCTCTAAAGAAAGTCATTCTTTAGTACTCATATTTAGGATTTATTGGCTTTCTTGAACAACTTTAGAAATTCTAACTTAAACAATCCTCATCATCTTAAAGTCCCATTGTGGTAAAAAAATAAAGCTTTTACTGTTGTTTATGTCTATGTGGTGTTTTTAAAATTCTTTAAGACAAACCATGTGCAAATTCATAAGTCGACACGACGCCATTGCTGAGTATTTTCTCCTTAAAACTGCAGTGAACCAAAGAGTCTCAAAATTGCGGTTTGAAATCGCTGGTGTTTCTGACGTCACAAACTACCTTGTAACCAATCAGGTCAATGTGTGATAGTCAACAAGTGGATCTCTGAGCTGGTGCGAGTGAGTGGAGGTGGGGCTAATTTGCATATTCATATACTAAATGAGGCAAGGGTGCAGAGTAACATTCAAGCTAATTTAAGGCATGAAAAAAAATTCAAGGAAAAAATGTTTAAGTATGTAATTTTGGTGATCAAAGACGAGTTTTAAGGGATAAAATTATTGACTCAGGGGGACTTTGAAAGCATTTTGAAAGGAAGCACTGAAACTTGGTTGGGTGAAGAGGTAACCTATAATCTACATGGTATAAACCAGTTGTTGTTGAAGAAACAGTTAGCAGAACATCCCCAGCCCGAGTGCCATGGAACATTATATCTCTTGGGCACTTCCAGAAAAATATCAGGAGCTTCCAAATCTTGAATCCCAGTTCTCCAAACTTGACCATCAACTGAGGCATGTCAGAGGATCTAAGGTCAGCAGAACCTTATTTATAAACCCTATTGAACCCTTGTTGAGAATGAAGAATCTGATAACAGAACACCATGAGACATACTAGGACCAAAAGGGGCCCTGAGAAGGAAGTTAAAGGACTTCAGCTCTGAAGGGCCGAAAGGGTGTTCAAAGCCGCATGTTGCACAATCATGTAACCAGAGATTGGACGCTGACTCATGCTCCATACCACGACTAGGCCCGACTGGACCCCCCTGTGAGGAGTGTTTGAGAGGGTGCAGAAGAAGTACATGCATAGGGGGTAGGGAGGTGTGTGTTGTTCTCTGAGTGGTGTGGGACAGTTTACCTAACAGCGGGGGAGGGAAGGCAGGGCCTCTCCATCTACCGTGCTGTTGTGTTACAAGTTCCTCTGACCACTGTACACAAGCAAAACCTTTGCCCAAATTCCAAAGTGCAAGAGCTGCCCCACTCTTTCTCTGGATAATGGAGGCAAGTGGAGGTGGAGTTTAAGAGTGAACCCATTCCGAGTTTAAGAGGAGATTTGTTAAGTCCATGTCCAAAGTTTTATTCAATCCAAGACTCCTTTTCGGTTTTGATAAATGGGTATCTAAATAAAACAGGATATGGCATAACCACCATCTCTCAACATTGTACCAGGACATATCACTGCTCTAACTAGTGTTATTGTTGATATTCACCCAACTATGCACATTGCACATTGAGAATTCAAGAAACTAAACTTAAATTCCCAATTTATACTTTACACAACTACATTAACTCTTGTTAATTAAGGTACTTGTTAATGTAACTCTTGTTACATTTAGTATCATATGTAAGCTCACAGAATAAATAAATGGAGGTGTGGGGGGGGGGGGGGGGGGGGTGTACTTGGCTGTGTTAGGCCACATCCACACGAAGCCAGAGCTTTCCCTATCCGATATTTTTTTTCCGCGTTCAAAAAAAAAAATCCGTAAACACGGCGTCGTCTCAAGAAATATCTGCGTACACACGAAACCACTGAAACCGACTCAAAACGATGTAGTATACATGCCAGACCAGTATGTGGCGCTGTAATTCTGCCACAGACATACACTAAAAACGGAGAAGAAGACTTAAAGCATGCGCATAAACCTTGCGCGCTGTATACTATGGCTGTATACAACAATAATATTAGGCACAGTAGCTTCTTTTTTTCTTTTCTTTTTTAATCAAGAACTTTGTTGAACAATATGAAAAACCATAAATGTAGTTGCTGTGACTTAACGGTGTCTGACTAGTTGACACTTGGTGTGATGACATCATCGTTTCACAAAATGTACGGATTGGCCGATTTATCCACCTTGGGACCCGGTTTCAAAAAATAGCGGTTTCAGTCTCCGAAAACGCCGGATCCATGTGGACGAAACGCCAATACGATAAAAAATGTATACGTATACAGCGAAACGCGTCTCCGTGTGGACGGGCCCTTAGTCTAGAGAGCATTCAGCGCATAAACATTGACATTCACACACATTGGTCTACAATCTAGCACAATGGCCCATAAGCCCAGAGAGGGGGAAAAAACAGCTTTCTTCTACGGAGTGAACACAGAAAGAAACGACAGAGGAAACTGATTTGAGATCAGATTTTGACATGATGCATAGCAAAGCTTGAGGATAGGTAGTGAGGTGAGATTCTGTCTCCAATTATCCTGCTCATGGATTATTATACACTAATTACCTTATTGTGAAGAAAGTTTACCTAACCTTTTACCTAATCAGAATAAGTAGGACGAAAAAATTTATCGTTTGCTTGTTAAAACTCTTTTGTTTTTGAATATTATACATTTTGGAATACATTTGCACTAGTTTTCATGTCTCTTTCCAATTATTAGTTTGCACAGTTCCACTGACAGTGCTTTTTTGATCTTAGCTTTTCTAAAGGAAGTCAGGTAAAATGCTTGGTTGATTGATGTGACACACTTTAGTGTTTAGGGAGCAAGCTGGTGGTGTATGAATCTGGTTTGAACAAAGAATGTTCTCACATATTCATATTTGAAAAATATGAAAATCAAGATCAATTCTAAATCTACTTAATTTCCATTCAGCAAGATCTTTCCCTACAGACTGTTACTTACACCATACAACAGGACAAGATTGTTTGACCGATGTGTAAATTTACCAACAGGTTATGTTAAATCTACCAAAGAATGTTGCAAAGCAAAAACATCAGACTTTCTTTTTTTTTTTTTGCTTTGATGCATCTATAAGCTAATGTAAATTAACATTTAACAGATTTTTTTAAATATATCTTGATTTTTTAAAAACTTTTATCAGATATTTTTACATTTAAAATGCATGTCTTTCTCTTCTGGACCAAAAATAATGATGACTCATCTTGCACTCAGTGGAGTATACAAATTTCTGTCAAGTAAAATTAGCAATAGCAAGTAGCAAACCGTGGTTCACAGCTGTTACATGGGCTAAAGGCTATTTTCTTATATAAAAACTCACCCTCCAATGTTCCACCCTGATTATTTGTTTCAATTGGAAATATGTCAGCATAGTAAACTTTGCTTATAAGCAATTTCATCAGGTGTAAATGTATCTCTTGTTTCTATGAAAAGCTTCTTTGAACTGTTTTATGTGCTCACTCTCGGTCTTGCACCGTTATACCTTTCTCCACTGTCATCTTCATGTAAAGTAACGGTATCCAAGTCTCCATACTTGCTTTATTTGCTAGGATGCAAGCTCTTCTTACATGTAAGAACTTTGAGCAGTTGTCATTTTTGACAATTGATGTAAAGCAAAATTTAAAATTGCCCTTCCTATATGCTGTAATTCTTGAATGCTGTAAAATAAGTTGTGGTGTGAAGTGAAGTCTAAAAGAGTAACTGACTGACAAGTAAACTTACTTTGTCATTGCTTTTCTCAGAGTCGCTCCACTAACTCCATGCACTGCCAAATAAGGTGCTCGAGGATCAACTACGAAAACAAATGAGATGTTCCTTTAGTGTTCATTGGAGAATATAGCCTGTACATCACTGGTGGGGGTAACTACTCTTTTTGTCAAGAAAACAAGATCTATGATTGTATATGCATGTGCAGATCTGTGTGTACGTGTCGTGTACATGTTTTCCGCTGCTGTTTAAATATGTCAGAACAGTGTAATTTTAATGCAGTCTGTTGGGGCCTGGGGCACATCTTGTTCTGTGTACCAGCCAGTGCTGTCACTGCGTCCCTCTATGTAATCAACTCATCGGTCCAAGAGCGAAAGAAGAGAAAGAAAAAGAGTGAGAGAGACAGGGAAAGAGAAAAGAGGCAGAAAGGGAGGATACACATGTAAGGTCACATCTGCGTAGGGTGTAAGGGGGATAGTCAGGCAGAGGGTTATGTGACACACACTGTGCTGCAAGGACTCTGTCCTACCCTCTGGTTCTTTCCTTTACCCTCTTAAAGGTACATCGCCTCCCTTTGGCCAAAGACCACCCTGTGTGTCGGGCTTCTCTCCTTTACAGCACTATGCCCTTACAAAGTAAAGTTGTGGTACCAGTGATGGTTTCAGACAGTACTTTGAAATTAGTCTCACAAAGCCAGACTTTTGAAAATTGTCACAAAGTCTGGTCCACTTTGCAGCTTATTTTAGACAACACTTCCCACTAAAGGCGCTGTTACATTTTGGCAAAATCGCAAAATATGCGTGGGGAAATGTTTTGCCCTGACACAATCAGGACTCTTTATTGTGTGGATTCTTATTGAAATGACTGGATTTTGTAAGCAGAAATACTGCAAGATGTGTGAGACAGAGTCATGTCACCCTCACGCACAGAAGTCGTGCTGGAACAAAAGGGCTGTGTGCAACTGAGGCCCTGCCTCAGAGGAGTTTACTGAGGGATGAAATGAGAGGAAGTGAGCACTGAAAAGAGAAACTAAGGAGTTTTTGAGGTGAGAGTTGAGACCAATAAATAATCACCTGATTAAGTCAAGGCCAACTGGATGACTGAAGTAGGAACGTCTGGGCTACAAAAGGTCTAAAAGAGGGGCAACCAACTCCATTTCAACACATTTCACCCTAAAACAATGCATTTCAGAAAATGCTAACTGCAAAAAGAATTTCAAGAAATAGCAAAAAAATTAATTCTGTCATTATTTACTATTTTGAAAGCTCACATGACTTGTACATTAACGTGTTTTGAAGCCATATGATAGATATTTGTAATGAACAGACCAAAATTTAAAAGCCATTATTTACTGAGCATCTCCACAGTGGTTCTCAAATCAAACACGGCGTCATTGATGTTAATGAGGTTTGGCCACAAAACAATAATTCCAAAGGGTGCTAAATAGCATTAGCACTCCATTTTGCAATCTAAAAGACTTTTGCAGTTAATTTGGCGGAAGGGAAAGATAAGTGAATTTCAGTGCGTTTATCATACAAAACTATTATATGGCTTCAGAAGACTTGGAACACAGTGCTACTTTTAGGCCCGGTTTACACCTGGTATTAAGATGCGTTTTGGTCTATAATATACATTCCCGTTTACACCTGGTCACTTTTGTCCACTTTCAACCACTTCTGTCCTGATTTCCTCAAGGGGAGTGTCTTTGGGCGGGTTAAATGTATGGGCGAAGGAAAAGCATTCTGAGCTTTTCTTTTCTGCTCTGATATGGGTTAAGTATCATGTGAATTTGAGCAATTTCGATTCCAATTCCGATTATGCTTATCGATTCACAGTTGAATCCAATATGGTTAAAAAAAAAAAAAAAAAAAAAAAAAAAAGAGGCAAACATATATAAACATATTTATTCTGTGTCTTTTTGCAAAACGTTCTGTTGCAGCTGAATAGGCCTACTAAAAAGCTAAAAATCAGCAGCCTAAAGAACAACTAACTAATAAACTAGACTAACTAATATAAATTTCAAACATTATTAAAAACAAGTGTACTGTCAGTTGCTAATACAATAACAAATAAACAAATGATCAATATAGCACAAATAAATACAACTGAACAAAGTTGAGAAATTGAAATCAAATGTAAAATAACACTTTTATATATAAAATAAAATATAGATTAATACTTAGTTACAATAGTTATTCAGTCAAGATCAGTGAGCGATTTTCTTTTGTTCTTTGATTATCTGTAATGACACAGATGGCAGCAGGAATATTTGGCTGCTGTCACTTTAAGACCGAATGCATGGATTCAATATACTATTACACAAGCAATTTCTTTCTCAACTGTTAAAAATCACTTAAGACATAACCGACTGTTACGAGGATATTTTGACATAATTTTGTGTGTATTTGTCCATTCAAGTGCAAGAACACGCAAAAGAGGAATCAATTTAGTATTTGTGCACTACACAAGAGGCGGCTTTCTGTGCGCATGCTCAGGATGTTCCCAGCACAGAAAACTGTGTCTTTTGCTTGAATGGTTTAAAACCACATTAAAATGCGCACACAGGAATCAACAAACAGAATCAAAATTTAAATTGTATAACAAGTATCCGATTTCTGACCTTAACCGATTCCGAATCCGATTTTCGATTCCCAACCCTAGCTCTGATAGCTGCAAAATCTTGCAGAGCGCTGTGAGTGCGTGTTAGAAATCAGTAATGGTGAGAGAACATTGTGCTTGGTTCGTTTTCCGTCTTCAAACCAAACTAGTGTCTCCAGCCAACATAGTTTAAATCCCGTCAGACTAGCACGCTTCCCATAATGTTTACGTATTAGGTCAGTAGGCGGTCTTTTGTGGCTGTGAATTCGACCAAAATTGTCATTTTTACAGAAAAATTAAAACATGTTAATTGGTTAACTGTAAAGTTACCTTACCATATACGGTGAAAAGCTGCAAATGGTTTAACATACTGCCAAATTTATGAATTACCATATAATTTACAGTAAAAGGACATTCCCAGAAGTCCCTGCATTACACCACATATGATTGCATTTTATAACCATTTTGTTTCTTATTTTTGTTGTCAGTAATGTACATTAGAGTCTTTTGTGTTACATTTTATGTTATTTAGTTAATGTTTATTGCAATATTTTAGCGTTATGCATGTTACCTTGATGGTGTTTAATCTTTGTATGTATGACCCTGTGCAGCACCTATATACCATGTTTTTGACCATGTTTTATGAACAGCTATATTTAAAGGTAAAAAGGCAGATTTTGGTAATAATAAATAATTATAAGCATTTTTACCGTAAATTAAACAGGATATTTTTTTAACAGTGAGCGTTTACACTACGAAAGCAATCCAGTCTATTGCGTTTTTGAATACCCCTGAAAGTGGACAAATATTACACCCCATTTTACACCTGTATTTAGCATCATCCACTTTGGATCCGATCAACCAAAACGCATCTTAATACCAGGTGTAAACAGGACCATAAGATCTTTTTGGTCCTATTTGGAGCTTGACAGAGTGGTTAAACTGAACGTTTTTCAGAATTCTTCTTTGTGTTCTTCTGAAAAACTAACATCATAAGGGTTTGGATTCAGAAACAACATGATGAAGAGTAAATAATGACATAATTGTCATTTTGGGGTCTACTGTTTCTTTAAGAATACCAGTGATGGCTGGGTGTATATATTAGCTGCAAGTAAATTCAAACAAGCGCACAAGTAGGACTTTCTCTTCTTGGTTGGCAGAGTCACCATAGCAGTGAACTTGCCCTTATCTCACCACACCCTTCTGACGCAAACTCTGCTGCTACTTCTCATAGCCCTCCCCACCCTAAAACACACACACGCACAATAGTCCAAACCTGCTCATTCCTCTACCTCCAGTTCATTTCCTCAAAAAAGAAAGGTCTGTCCTGCATACCAGCAGAAATAAAGTTTCTTCACATGACGCGTCAATGTGTCAATGTGTATACCTCAATGTTTCACCTCGTCTCAAGCCATTAGTCTGTGAAGCAGACGAGCACAGAAGACAGGAAGGAAGAAGTTTCTATCTTTCTGTAAGGCAGCTCATCTCTGCTGCAGAGCTGCACTGAGATAGAAAACAAAGCAAGAAAAGAGCTGGTGATGTCAACTTTAAAGGTATAGGGGCAAGCTGCAATTCCCAAAGCACATACCTGAGCGGATAGCCTTCACTTCCCTGGAAGAACGTGGTCGAGAAAGACACATTTTCACCTCGCTCCTTAAAATTACGCTACAGTAAAAGGCTAATGCAAATGTCCAGCATTTGCATTTGTTTAGAGGGGGGTTACACAAACAAAGGTTCGCAGCTAGTTTTCCAAATCACCTAATTTTCACATTCTGAGCAATGGCTTGCATCAATAGTCACACACACACACACACACACACACACATATTGAGACACACCCTCCCCACCCTGAGCACCCCACCCCCGCTCCCTCTTTTTCACTGCAGACAGTTTGGCAGAACTGCAGGGGTTGCTATGGGGACGGGATTCTTTCCCTGGTTAATGATTGTGCTGCAATGGTAGGGGGTCATTCTGTCACATCGGCTCTAATCTGGGGAGACATGGACAATATCCTTACATTCCCGTACCATACACACAAACACACCCCAGAGCCCCCACTCATCCAAAACCTCACCTCGAACTTGGTTTACTTCTTTTAGGTCTGGGAGCTAAACTGCATAATGCTGCAAGTTCCCTTTAACCTCTTTCTTACAAGTCTTATTTTTCCTTCGAGTCAGTATGCTGGTGTCTCACTTCCTCTGCTCTCTCGGACAACTGAACCCTCAACCGAAATTCGTTCGTTTCTTCCGCCACCAGCAATATAGCCTACACAACCTCTAAAAAAGAAGTCCAGCACAATCTCAAGGCTTTAGCTGAACTTGATCTTGTTTTTATTTTTAAAAGAAATTCAATTAAAATGTATCTTATTTACTTTTAGGGATTACTTTTTCCGGAACGAGTACCAGTACTTTAATTTTTGGTACTTTGCAATACAGAAACTTGTATTTTCATTGCATTTGTAATTTTTACAAATATTGGGTTGAAAGACCAAAAGAATAGGTATTATATTAGATGACTTTATTTGTTTAGTTAACAGATGTACTAATACAACTATCTGTAATGCTAGTATCTGTACCAGTTCATCCTTATATAGGCCTAATTTATTAATTCATGTTTCTGGTTATATTTTGTTATTTGAAAAATGTCATACATTTCTCAACTCTGAAAGGACTTTACTCTTTGGCTGACGTCAACAAATTTAATTTTCACATACATATACAGAATTTTTCATCACTTGAAAATGTCACACTTTAGATGTAAAATGGGTTGTGAACTCTGCTTCATTACAATGTTACAAGTGGAGGACCAAAAACACGAGATTAAATATGTCCACTTTGTTCATTAACTCAATACTGAGGCCTTTCACTAGAATAATGTACCGTGTGCACAATCAGTGAGCTGAAAACGGTGGATATTAGTGTAAAATATTAGAAACCAAGATGCTGAGAAACCGAACTAAATGAATGGGCAGATAGTAATATTGAAGTCAATGGTCCTAAAATAATTTTTTGAAGCTCAAGCTAGGACTGGATATTGCATTTAACAAACTTTCATTTCTACAGATGACATAGAGGGCTGATTAATTTGTGATTTCCTTGAGAATATAAGGTTTCCTTTTAGAACATTAAAAAAATAAAAATAAATGTAAAGCCTAAAACCCTCATAAAACCTGTCAGCACAGCAGGCTAAATAATTTTGTGATTCGATAACTAGGTTGGACCGCACTGGCCGATATTAATCAACCGATACTTTTTTATTTGGATACTAAATGAAAATAAACATAACACTCAAATTAAAATACTGCTGAACTTTATAACAAAAATAAAAAAAATAGTACTGAACCATGAACATATAGGGCCCTATCTTGCACCCAGCACAATTGACTTTGTACACCGACGCATGTATCATTCCTATTTTGCACCCGCGCACAGCGGACTTTTCCCTCCACAGACGCACGTCGGTTAACTAAGAAATACACTTGCGCTCCCGGGGGCGGTTCAGCGCAAAGAGGAGGCGTGTTCCGGCGCAAACGTTCCCTGATGCTATTTTGCAGGTTTAGAAAACAATTCCGCCACTGACCGAAAAAATCTAGTTTAAAGTCATTAGCATGTTATTCATATGCTATTTTAAGGGCGTATGCTTGGCCATAATCAATGTAGTTGATTCACAACGCGCATACACTTTGATTGTCTCATCTACAGAGAAGCAGCAGTTTTCATTTTTGGAAATCATACATTATTACAGACAGACAGACAGACAGACAAATAGACAGACAGATAGATAGACAGACAGATAGACAGATAGATAGACAGATAGATAGATAGACAGATAGATAGATAGACAGATAGATAGATAGATAGATAGATAGATAGATAGATAGATAGATAGATAGATAGATAGATAGATAGATAGATAGATAGACAGACAGTTTATTATAAAAGCATACATCTAGATTACACATTTACCCAAATTATCATACGCCTGTTTAACCAAAGTTAATTTGGGTGTGTTTCTCCATCCCCAATGTCACTTCTCTGTGTTTTACGGCCCTGACGAGAACGTCGGTCTCCTCGGCTGTGAACCACTCCTGGCGCGCGCCTGGCAAATCCGCCGTTATAATAGGAATCCGCTATAGAACAAGCGCGCCTGCTCTTAAAGGGAATGTGAGATGACGCTCTGATTGGTTTATTTCATGTTACGCCCAAACCACACCTATGAATAATTAAGCTACTTCAGACCAGTCATTTATCCCGCCGGTATAATAGCAACAGCGCCCAAGACCCGCCCACAAAGTTACTTGCGTTTCGCGCTTGATACTTGCGTTTCAGACCGTTAAAAATAGGGCCCTTAATGTACTTTTAAAATGAAGAAAAAAATTATACAAATTATTCTTTCCCATATGAAAGCCTATATTACAATTTATTAAAGCCACAGAAAGGCAAACGTTTAGCTTAATGCACAATATTCCAGTCATTATGCACACATTAACAACGATTTGGGACAAATATTATGTAATTTAATGGAAAACTATTTGAGTGGCAGGATTTTGAACCACCTACTGAGTCATAGCTGGCCGCCGTCGGTGTGTGTACATTAAAACAATGTGTTACAATTTTAAAGAACTGAAATCGTACATATTTCTGATTTGTTTATGTTTCTGTCATTTTACTTTCACACATTAATAGCTTTAAATATACAACTCCGCTGGCTAACAAATACATAAAAGTCACCAGCTGGACTAGTCTGGCTATCACCAGACCAAGCTCAATCTTTTAAGATTGAACATTAGTCTGGGGAGTCTGTTCTGTATTTTCTACTGCACAAGAGGCGTGATCAACGGGCATAGTTCAAATGACTCTGTACGCAATTGGATAGTCCTTCAACCAATCAGCGACGCGAAAACTCCAGGCAGGAAACGTGTCAACAAATGTGTTGGTTTGTAGCATTGATCAGCGGTTTGCAGAAGCAACACTGGTATCGAGCGATTTTTACAGGTTGTGCAAAAAAAAAAACATGAAAGTGAGTGGTATTCACACCCACTCGAGCGATTTGTTTGCTAAACTAAATAAGCCATTGAGCATCGTCGAGAGGTTAAACGGAATTGGATTGATGGTCGTGCGAGAGACAGATAAATCAGAGTGTGCGCTTCTCTATCATCATTGGGTAAATCCCGCCAATAGCGCGCCAGGTGGATAAGCCAGTTTGTGACTGGTTCCCGCAAATTTGCAACCGAAGCAGGAGAAATAAATGCACAGGTTTCAATTCCAGCCTGAGCTGCAGGGAAAAATCAAATCGCCGGCAGATCAGGCTGGGTTTACCCAGTCTACAGCTGGACATACACTAATGCAAATAGATGGTAACAATTGTGACATTAAACATTTGGATTAGACTTCCATGTATTTTTGTCACACCGCTTTAACCGCTTGACGTAACTACTAATGATAGTGTCCTCTTAGTCTCGATGGCAAACATACTGCTGTTCTTTCTCTACTAATGCTACATCTAGTCAACAAATGAATTGCTTCATAATGGTATGACAACATGTACTGTAGTGTAATGTATATACCGTTTCATTGACTGTTTTAAATCTACATCTGAGTGTACCACTCTGTGCAGCGAAGACTCGCGTGTCAAAACAAACTCCATAAGACATCAGTGATTTGCCTTTAGAGATCGCTCTCGTACTGTATGACGACAGCGGACACTTCTCAGCCACTCCAGTAACAGACGCAACATGGAAAAACTATCGCTATAGATTTTTGCCAAAAACAGATTTATCGTGACAATTAATCAGCAAAACTGCTCAATCGGACGACCTCTACAAAAATGTGAATGTATCTGTTCGAAACGTATTAATTAAAGCCCAAAGCATACTTTGGTTTTTACACGCACGCTATGGTATACGTACAGTGTGCGAGAAACACATTTAGTCAGCACATGAACCTTGAATTTATGCACTGATTAGTTTTAATCCAAAAAGTAGCAAAACTGGCCCAGACCACTGTTACACAGTCGGAAAAGAAACAGAGAATACGGATTACTGGAGACGGCAACCGGCAGTAGAAGTTGAAGAGCACTTGCGTTGTGTGAGAGGGTTAAAAGACACTGGCAGCTCTAGTTTAAACGAGTACAAAGACATTTTTTATCACTCGGAACTTTTGGAGAAAAAGACACTGGACAAGGATGAAACTTTCTAAGTGTGCATGTGTTGACCTCCAGTCAAATAGCATACAAAAAAGTATACTTTGAAAGGCTGTGCATTCAACTGTGCGTACTTTGGGCTTAAATGGTAATACATTCATTCAACTTAAAGACCCCCTGTGGTGAAAATCAAGTTTTTATTGTTGTGTATGCGTAGGGGTGGGCGATATGGTAAAAATATCATATCACGATTTTTTTCAGGAAAATCACGATTAACGATTTTATCACGATTCTTTTTTTATGTTGGTTTTACTATTTTGTGACTGAGCATTACAGCCAAACTAATGTCCATATTTTAAAAACAAAGCCTTAGGTAACAAAATATAAAATAAAAAAGAATGGCAGACGGGGCAAAGATAAAAAATATTTGTCATTATTTTCTTTGTTATTAAATATTAAGATCAAAGATACACATTACACACACAACTTAATATACAAATTAAATAAACAGTGCTTTGTTTTCAGCTACAGGTGTATTTAACAGTAGCATTGAAGAAAGTAATTAAATGAACACATATGAAAATAAAACATAGACTTCGCTGTATAAATTATAAATTGATACTTATTAAAGCTACTATTAAAGTTATCAGTCAAGAGCAGTGAGTGATTTTCTCTTTGCATTTTGTTGTTTTATTAACAATAAAGAGATAGTTCTCCGAAAAATTCAAATTGTCATAATTTACTCTCTCAAGTTGTTTTAAACTCGAATAAGTTTCTTTCTTCTGTTGAAAATAAAAGTTATTTGGAAGAATGTGGGTAACCAAACAGTTGATATACCCCAGTGACTACCATAGTATATTTTTCTCCTATGGAAGTCAATGGGGACCAGCTACTGTTTGTATAGCCACATTCTTCAAAATATTAATATTAGAAAAATATTAGAAAATATTAGAAGGAAATTAATACAGGCTTGGAACAACATTATAGTGCGTAAATAATGAGATCATTTTTATTTTTGGGTGAACTATCCCTTTAAGGACAAGCGGCAGCGTGTTTACTATTGCTACTGTCTCTTTAAGAGCTGCACTCGACGCGTCTTTTATACACGCATTTGACAAGCAGATTTTCTCTCAATTTTCTCAAGTTTGCTTTCACTTTAGACATTACCGACTTTGTTTATGTAAACCTTGTGTGTATTTAACAGTATAAGCACAATAAGACTCGAAAGATAACTTAGTCCAGTATCAAGGCGCTGGTAGACTGGCTTTTAGTGCATGTGAGCTTCAAGTGTACGCGCTGAGAAACGCACACGTTAGAACAGCGCATCAGCACGCGAATTAAATGTTTTACCGACAAGGCATTAAAGCACATGCAAATTAAGAACTTTTGTGAACTGTAGTGTCCCGTTCCGCTGCGTTAACATTTGATCTGAATATACGTCGCGTTGTTCAGTATGTTGGGACAGAGGCGCCAGAACAGCAACTGAGAATGCGCGATACTACGATATTTTTTCAAAAGCAGATCGTGGAGACATTTTAATCGTCCACGATAAAAAATCGTCATATCGCACACCCCTATGTATGCGTCTGTTGTATTTAATATGCTTTCAGACAAACCATGTGCAAATTCATAAGTCAACGCCATTGCTGAGTATTTTATCCTGAAAACTGCAGTGAACCAAAGACAGTCTAAAAAACACGGTTTGAAATCGCCGGTGTTTCTTACGTCACAAACTACCTTGTAACCAATCATGTCAACGTGCCGGCGGGTTTTGCATATCATTATTACTTTTCTGTGAAGCACGGGAATCTCAAAAGAAGCCATACCGGTATATCTTTCTGTTGATATGAAAAATCTTGTACATTTAACAATATAGCGGGTGAATTATGTATATGATGTCTATTATGATGTTATGATGAACTATAGGCCTATGCCTTTCTCCACTGACATTCTAAGATGTTCAAAGTGTTTCTAAGGATGCTGATTTTTAGAAGGCAGACTGAGACGGCGAACGGGAACATGGTTTGTGTAACATTAGCAACACATTATTAGCCGTTTGATAACGCAGTCAAGCAAAAGGCTTGGCCTAATTATATTACCGTTATGTGTCCAACGAGCAGAGTTTACTACAGTAACTTGAGTAAAAGTTGAGCGAGTGGATCTCTGAGCTGGGTGAGTGAGTAAGTGGAGGCGGGGCTTATTTGCATATTTGTGGATCCACGTATAATAAATGAAAAAAATGGTGTAGAGTTACATTCAAGCTATTTTAAGGCATGAATAAATTTTTTTCCACAGGAAAAAAACATTGAAATGTCATTTTGGTGATCAAAGATGAGTTTTAAGGGACAGAATTAATGACAACAGGGGGACTTTAATGTTTATGTTCAACCTTTCTTGAAATGTTGAATATTTACTGAAATACAAGCTTTACAATAAAAAGTTTTTCACTTATGACTAATTAAAACTGCAAAAAGTCTATTTATATTATACCAATGATTAACTACTCGTCCATGTATCCACAACAGCAAACCAGTGAACAACAGGAAGAACTTCAGATCTGCAGGTGTAATGTTGAACCTAGTCTGCAGGGTGTAAGAATATAAAGGGATTTTACACCTGACTGAGTGTGAAAGTCTTTTATGACCTTGTATTAGTGGATCATAAAAGACATGCTGGACTTATCCCACCTGTATCTGTATTCACACACTGTACTGTATTCAGAATAAGGCCTAAACTGAAGGTGTCAGAAGCTCCAACTTCATATGGGTAACATTCTTGACAATAGAGCAGACAATGGGCAATGATCAACAAAGCATGTGATGTTGAGGCACTACACCATATTGTTGACTTACCTGAAATATCTAAGGGAGGAAGAGTGCTACCAAATCAAGTTTATACAAAACTGAACACTGACTAATTGGTGTTGCACTTTTAGAGCTAAGCTTTAGGACAGGTTAAGGGTGTGACTGAATTGCAGTCAAAAACACGAGAGGCGATTTAAGACAGGGAGTGAGAGGAACTGCTAGGCGTGCACCATAGCCGCCCTGCAAAAACACAACCTCAGTCACACCCAGGGCCGACTGCACCCTACTCCTAAAAATAACTGTGCTCTTGGACCGAGACAGTCCCTAACTGTCTCAACTCCTAAAAACAGATACACTTTACATCACCCCCTGGCTAGCTGGCTTGATTAGGCTGCCAATGGATGCCTCAACCTAGAACACCCTCCTGAAACGATGTCACCCAGACAAAACCCAAAGGCTGAGACCTACAGAGGGTTAGATGAGTGTTAAACCACTTTGACCAAAGTTTGTCCACAGATGTTAATGATTACCAGCTGTCTGGCACGCCCAGAGCACTCTCTGTTCCTCCAATGATAACGCCTCAGTCCACTCACCTCCCTGACTCCTTCAGTAACTGCTCCTGCAGGAGACGCTGCTCCAAAGAAATGAGCTCAAGTGCAGAACACATCAACAGAAGATATTAAAGGCAAAAAGTGGTGTACAATTACATTAATGTCTTTTAAACTTACGGGTTGCTCTACAGAGTAGATTCAAATGTGCGATACCTTAACAATGTGTCTTTGTAGAGATGGATCAATATATCGGCAAAACATTTAGGCATATTGAGATGATCACATCCAATAAGCTCGATGGTTTTTGTTTTTTTCCTTTAATAAATTAGACTCTCTACTTGATTCTGATTGGCCAATCACTGCATTTTGCAGTCAAATCATTTGGAATAATGACTGTTGTCCAAGGCATTGCTATATAACTGACCATTAATTTGGGAAACCACTATTACCATTAATTATCTTAACAATGCATCTTTGTGATGGATGCATATATTGGCCAGGCTAATTATTGCAAGATATTTTTTTGATACCTCTTTGCTGTGTGCTGGGGTGCTAAACATCCTGTTAGGCTGTTATTTTGTGATAGTGACAGGCATTATAGCAGCTCTAGATATCAATATTACCCTTTAAAAGTTCCAGAACATACTTTAGTGCAACAATAACAAATAAACAGACAGTTACTGTACAAATGCACACAACAAATGTGACCCCTTCCTTGTCATGGGATGTTCATGACAGTTTTCAGTAGCCTACAGACAGTCCTAGTTGAGTACAAGCTGCAGTCTCTTATTAGGCAATGCATTGCCTGCAACACATTCATATTGAGCCCTTTAATAAGTGAGAGCGGATGACAAAAGACGATAAAACATAGAATTAGCCAGCAGCAACAACAATTTCTTCATCTCATGCAAATTCAAGGCTGCTGTCCCTTTAAGAAATCAGCTAAGATGGTGTCTCTCCAGCAAGCGGCACTCGGCGCGCTTCCTTCCTGCGTTCACAGCTTTAAAACAGCACTGCAGATAAGACGACCCTGACGGATGTGACACACTGACTTTCTCACAAGTTGCACAAGTATTTCAAATGCACCAGCATTATCGTTAGGAGGCTTTCGGATAACAGGCTGGCTCAGAGGCGCATGCACAGGAGTGAAGTAATCACCCAGCAGCTCAGCTATTAAAGGCTCGTTACGGTTAACGGCGAGCAAACCGAAACCGGGTAACTGCTCATAGATGAGGAACTCCCGCAGAATGGAAATAGGACAGCGACTGCCGTCTAAAGCTACCGGCTACGTTGCAAATGAGTCGATAGCGAACGATAAACGGACTTACTTTTTTGTTCCGAGTCTCCGTGTGCATCTCGGTATCTAAGCGGCGGCGGAGGGGTGGAGTGGAGGGGGGGTCGATCGGATCGGGCGGGGTGATGATATTTGAATTACAGTCGATGTCAGTTTTTCCACCTCAGTATTAGAGGAGAAGGGTGCTCTCTTTGCCTCGGCGGATCACATAAATCATATCCCCGGCGTCGAGAAATAAACCCTCTTTCCGTCGCCCCGGTCGTCTTTCAGTGTGTGTTTGTTGCCGTGTTTCAGGGTTGGGCTCGAGCTGTGAGTCTCTCCTCCGCCTCTCCCTGCTGCTGACCCCACCCTGCGTCCCCACCCCTTCGCTGTGTCAATCACAGCCGCTGTGTGTGTGTGTGTGTGTGTGTGTGTGTGTGTGTGTGTGTAGCCAGAACCAGCAGCGGCGCTCAACGCGCCACTGCGATACATAGGACTTCAGAATCATCATCATCATCACACAACCCTCACCTTTTGACGTCAAGTTGCACCGGATGTTCGGAGCTACTTGTTGTCTTTTTGCTAAAGATGATGCCTCATGTGCATTCATTGCTGTGTGGAGGTTTGGAGACAAAATTGCCCCTAAAGTAAGAAAAATCAGACATTTAGGGCCCCAGAATGAATTTTAATTTTATCTGATTTAGCTTACTTTAGGGACAATTTTGTCCTCAATTAAAATGATTCAGTGTTGTTGTTGTTTTTTTTTTCCTAAAATGCAGAATAGGACTTCACAGGACTATAATTAGCTGTATATAAAATAATCAAAGTCTATAGAGCGGTACAGGTATGACATCACTTTGTAGGCCAATTGGCAGTTAGCATCACACTGGTTTCCTCAACAAAATCCCAATAGGATTTTTCCATAGGCTTTTAAATTATCGCAAAAAAAAAAAAAGCTTTGTGACCGACAAAAGTTTATGATATCATACTTGCACGTTTTGTCCATCAAGATCATTTTCACAGATGAACATAACTTGTGAATTTTGAGGCCTAGATGCGGTCACCTGAAGTAAAAAGCTAGGCTATAAACGAACTACACCACGGTCCCACTGTTTCAACCTCACCACCACTAAGCTTCCAACAACTCTTTCAGTTTTTACCTAAAAAACATTTGTCTAAAACGTTTGAGTAAGAATAGTTTGTAAGAGCACAATTATAAGCATAAGAGGCTGTAAAAGCTGACTGAGTTTACCTTTTCTGGTAGCCTCTGTAGTCACATTTAGCCACTTGTTAGCACCATTTTCAAGTCAAGTCACCTTCATTTATATAGCGCTTTTAACAATATTGTTTCAAAGCAGCTTTACTTAAATTAAAGTATCAGAGATTGTTTTGGCTTTACAGCAGCTCTAGAATAAAGTTATTGTCCAGCTAAAGTTAGTTTTGATTGATTCACTTCCATTGCAAAGATCATTAGTTATTAACCTAATAATGTTGCTCACACTACACCATTTCAAGACACAAAACAGCTTAAAAAAAAATCACAAGTGGGGTGATACTGATGTATTTTATGTCTTAGAATAAAACATGAAAGTATATTGAGCTTTTGTTCTCCACAGACCATATTTCAGCCATTTAACCAAAAATCCATTCAAAAAACCCTTTGACTTCTGGATGATGGAACTGGAAATGCTAAAATGCTACCTTGCTTCCGTATTCCGGCCTACAATTTTATGTCATATACCACTCTGTATCAAGATTTTTCAAACTGGTGTGCAGAGGCCCACTAGGGGTCTTTAAAAAAATATATTACCACTCACCGAACTTGGCACAGTTACCATTTCATTCTGCATCTGCTTAATTTAAAACCAAAATATTTTTCAGATAAGATCTCTTACTTTTGGCTTTAAATGAAAATAGTTTATTTACTATTTATTAAATAGTAGGCTATTTATTTTTAGGAAATGTCTTTTTTTATTTTATATTTTAGTCTCACAGAATTTATTTTCAGAGGATTGAGGAGTCTAGTTTATTGGTTATCAACTACGTTTCCCATAATCCTTTCAACCTACACTTCCTGTGATAACCGGAAGTCTCCATACAACAGGAAACATGAAGCGGTAAGGGACAAATCTGAAAGTGACAGTTCAAAGAGTTTTTAAATAAATGACTCGCAAGTTGCAGGGTTGGTGTAGGGTCAAATATTGCCGGCACTGCCCCATCCTTTAATATCAGCTTCTTTGCGAAGCCTGTAGCCTATCTAATTGTGAGCGGTTCACAAATCAGACCGGGGGATGGCGTTATTTTAATGACAGGTCCATGTAATGCGCGAGCGCGAATCTCTCCGTGCTTTTGCACAGTAGAAAGCTCCTGCACCAATCCGAATAGACTTCCACGACTGGCCGATGAAAATGCTACATGAAATCTTGTTGGCTGAGAGTAAACTGCACCTGGAATTCTTTCGACAATCAAAGACGGATATTTATTTCTTTACAATTTAAAATTAATATGAATGTAAATAAGCAAGTCTTGTCTAAATGCATAATGCAGTTCAAACCCATCTGAACGATTTATCTAAAAACAACACATTAGTCTCTGACTGCAGTGCATAAATGTTAATATGTCATATGTCAAATACTTAAGCTGAATTTAAAAACATTTCAAATGGAACAATGGCAATAATGCAATTATGTTTATGAAAAAAGAACGCTTGGTGACGGAACCTCAGTGTAGCCTACTTCAGGCTATTTTACATTAGTGTATCATTCACTTGGCTTCTACATTTCAATCAGGATTGATGGATCAGCACAAACTCGGGATTTTACACAAATTGTGATAATTCACTGTATTAAATTAAGACTTCGGACAAACCCGAACGCAAGCAGTTGATTTAAATTTTAAAGCACAACCGTTTTTTTTTTTGTTTTGTTTTTTTTTACGAGATTTGTTGTCCAATGCTTGCATTATTTGGTACAAAGTGCAAATAAAATGTTTAATGGCAAACTCATGTTTCCTTGTTTACCGGTTAATAAAATATGAGGGTCTATATATTGGTTCTGTAGCCTATAGGCCTTTGTTATAGTTTTTAAAGTTTCCTATTTTCTATAAGGCCTAAATAAGTGTCAACCGGTTAACATTACTATCTGTGACTGTGACATCAGGTATTAAAATGTAGCCTATTTATTTATCCACCCCTGCATTGTGTTCATGTTATAATCTGTGTATGTACGGGATAAAAATAGTTTCAAATATTAACACTCATAGCTGCATAACTATATATATATATATATTAAAAAAAAAATACTGCTGTAAATCTGTGCAATATTACCTGCAGTACTTCAAAAATGAAATAAAAATACCCAGCAGAGAAGTGATATGAACATGTATTGCTTATATACGCTCTTGAGCACATAAAATATAATAATATAAAATATAATATTTGCCATAGATTGACATAATAACATGTTTTAGTAAAAACATTAAAATAAAATAAAAACATATTTTTTTCACTTTTCAACACTGCAAGGGTTTTATTCCCATTGTACGCACAAAACCCAATTGCCAGGGCTTGTAGGCTATTTGGTAGCCTATTATTGTCTTATTTGTCACTGTGGTTTTGCTTTAAAGGGGTAGTGACATGTTTTTTGTTTTATTATGTTCCCATAGGTGCAATTATAGTATTACTATAGTTTTTATATTCTATAGTTAGTGACCTTTTCCCACCCTGTTTCTCATCCTCTGATTCAAACAGTCTGTTTTGGGGGTGTTTCCCCTCTAAAGGCCAATTTATACTTCTGCGTCGGGTGCGCGTAGAAGGTACGGCGTAGCATACGCATTGACGTGTACCATACGTCGTACCCTTCGCCGTACCCTGACGCGCACCTCCTCAAAAATGTAACTACGCGTCGCGGCGACGCGGACCGCAAGATCTGTGATTGGTCGGCTGGATAGCATCGCGTTTCCTCCTACGCATTTCCGGAATGATCTTCTGCACTCTGCACCGCCCGCCCGCCATTTTTAAATTCCGAAGATCAGTGAAGAGCCATGGAAATAGACCAAGTGACCGAGAGATTGCTTGAAGAAGTGCGGAAATACAGCCATCTGTATGACTCCTTCAGTCGCCATTGCTCGTAGAAACCTAAACTCAAAACAGCCGCGAGGAATGTAAACACAGTGGAACATTAAAACCCACCCGCGCCAACTAGCGTTTCGGCGGTGTAACTGCAGAGCAACACAGACATTCGCAGAAGTATAAATGCTCACGACGGCGTCGCCTACGTGCGTAGCCTACGACGTACACTACGGCGTACACTCGACGCAGAAGTATAAATTGGCCTTTACATTTTTGGAGAGGTGCACGTCAGGGTACGCCGAAGGGTACGCGCGCTACACACAGCCTACGACGTAGCTACGGCGGCAGTTCGACGCAGAAGTATAAATAGGCCTTCAGGGTACACCGAAGGGTACGCGCGCTACACACAGCCTACGACGTAGCTACGGCGTAAGTTCGACGCAGAAGTATAAATTGGGCTTTAACGCCCACTGTTATGTTTGGCTAACGTCATTGGCTAAAAGTAGTTTTAAAGCTACACTGTAATATTTAAAGTTGATTTTTAGAAAAAAAACACGTTATTTCAAAATTATACATTCTCATTAATGTGTAATCACTTAAACCAACTAATTAAGTATTCTCGTAAGTGTATAATCTGCCATTTAGAATACATACGAGCGAGTCGCTCGAATGGCGGAAGCCATGTTGCGCCTCCATCTAGAAAATACATTAGACAAAGAGGGACATACAAGCTTCGCCTTTCGCGTTTTTACACGCAGTGGCACCGTAACGAATGCGAGAGGGAGATTTGCTCGCGTTTGCCGGCAGATTTTAAATTATACGGCCACCGTAGGAGTTAAAACGCCTTCGGAATGGGAGGAGCTAGAAAGTGATATTCAGTTGGTAGTCACGTACAATTTCACCGCTAGATGGGAGTAAATCCTACACACACAGTGTGGCTTTAAGATGAAATACATTAAGTTACTTACAGTTTGCGGCGTCGTTGTTGTGCCCAGAATAGTCGGCACGACCTGATCTTTAAGCAAAAGTTGTCTTGCAAAGCCAGCATCATACTGCGATTTGTTCTCAAAACAGTCATCCTTGAAATGTAGAGAGCACACGCTTAAATTAACACTGCCGTAACTGGGACGTACGCAAAAAATGAACTGCATCCATTTTTCCCTGACATCTGGATCTTTCGGCAGCGTATTCAAACATTTTGTTTGTCCACAGCCAGGAACAGCACATCTGCGTGGCATCGCAATCTTCTTGGAAACAGACCCACTCGCTGCACCTTGACTTAACACCTGTGGGCGTGACAACGATGCGAAATGAGGCGTAGTTGTCTTTCGCTGGAGGCGGACATATGCAAACGACTGGTATGTCACTTCGTACCGTGACGTCACTTTTTACCATGGATCCCCAACGAACTGTAATTATAGCTTGATTAAATAAATGCTTAGTCTGCGTGCATACGGTGACGCAAAAGTGTGTGAAATTCAATGTAGTATGCACTCCAGGCGGCTAGGTGGCAATGTGAAGCACTGATCGGTGCCTTCACTGTCTAGTAGACTTTTGCGTTTTTACCGTTTACGGTAACGCGACGGTGGAGCGTTTTTAAGATTTCCACTCTGGAGGGTGGTTTCACTTTTTTGCGTTTTTAAGCCCCAAAAACGCCGTCGCCGTCTAAACGAAAGGCACATCTGATAAAATATTTTTACGTTTTCACCCACGAGCGTTCTCGTGTAAACAGGGCCTAAATCTTATGCAATATTACTTTTTGTGAAGCTGCTTTGAAACGATGTGAATTGAGCGCTATAAGAATTAATTTGACTTGACTTGATATAGACTTAGGTCTATATAGGCTAGCCTAACGTGGCCACAAATTAAGAATTCGTTCCGCAGATTTAGCAGCACGTATATCACACGCCGTTCTGCCTGAAGCGATTGTTTGTACAGTAACTTAATCTAACTTGATTCGTATTAAGTTCATCAAAATATTATCCAATAGTGCTCTATGCACGATCGCTTCCGCATTTTGTCTCAGCCTGCCCAGTTACATCCGGTGCTGCGTCGGAAGCCGTTTTTGCATCCGGTGGAGATAATGGTAAATTACACTCGTTGTTTACAAGAACTTCCAGCGGTTAACGTGAATGATGTTAACACTATTGTGAGGCAGTTAGCTGTCACACCTAAGAGTAAGAAAGAGAAGGGCTTTAAATTATATATTTCGAGCTACATCGACAGGGTGAGGGTGAGTATTCTCTCATATCATGCGAAATCCGACTAGCAAATCGGTTTCGAAAATCGTTGTCTCCGTTTCTGAGAAAATTTATTTTATGGAAGTTTTGCCGCTAGTACACTTCGCTATAGAATGCGCTATGCGGAAGTAAAGGCGCTGGCTGAGATTCTACCAGAAATACGTCAGCAGCGTTCGTGCAAAGAGCATATTGATCGTTACTGAAATTGCTATGGATATCACTTAAAGGGGTCATCGGATGCCCGTTTTCCACAAGTTGGTATGATTCTTTAGGGTCTTCATGTAAAGTTTGTCACATACTTTGGTTAAAATTCCTCAATGGTTGTGTTTATTCAATGTTTTAATGTTCAATATAATTTAATGTTACCAAAAAGAGTAACATTAAAATTATAAATGCAATTATACTCTATTATAGCCTATATGGGCATGCATTTAAAAGTAATGTTCAACAGAGTACTTAGTAGGTCTACTCTGTTTTTAAAGCAGCATCAGATATTTTAAATAAAGAATAAAATATTGCAACAAATGTGATACAGAAAAGAACAAGGCCAAAAAAAACTTAAGGGTAATCACTAAAACATTCCTTATAGTGTCTCAAAAACCTGTCAGTTGTGGGGTTTTTTTCTTCGTTTGAATACCATATGATATTTATTTATTTTTTATGCTGTTAATTGATTAAGGGCTTCTATATAATCGTCATGTCAGTTAGGCTATCACTCAAACTTTTACCTTTTCCGTAGATTTTAACTGCATTCCCCATAATCCTCTTCACGTACACTCACTTCCTATTGAAACAGGAAGTTCTTGTACAATGGGAAACATGAAGCGATAAGGAGCAAAGCACTTTACAAGGTGTTTTATCGTTAGTGTACGTACGGGTTCTGTATGCTGATTACACCTAGTGATCACCTGCCAACTTCTTCACATGTAAAAAAAAAAGAGTAAGAAATCTTACTTACGGGTTGCGGATTTGGTGCCGGGTCAAATATAGTCGGCACTCTCCCTTCCTTCAATAAGAGTTTACTTGCGTAGCCTGCATTAAACTGTGACAGGTTCACAAAAGAGTCCGGACTGAAATGCGCTGAACAGATCGTTAATGTCGGACTGTAACGATCGGGAATGTCGGTAAAGAGAAACTTCAGCCATTCGTTTCTGATGTTGGGATCTTTTGGGAGGCTGTGCAGAGACGCGGGCTCGATCCTACAGCCGGGAATGGCACAACGTTTGATGGATTTACCCCACATATAGAATCTAGATACACACAAATAACACCGGGTTCTTCCTCCTTTTTTTAATTTTATTTTTTAGAAACAATATTAATCTCCTTGTGGTTTCACCATGGGCGGCCCATTAGAGTGGGCGATCATATGTTAATGTACTCATGGCTGTGACGTCAGTACCACGACGGGTTCTTAGTGAGTAAGGGGTCAGTTACATAAACATAAAAAATAATAAAAGGTTGCATAAACACAGCCATTATGTGAAGCCAGCTGTCTTAAGATCTAGTATGATCCATTTGCAGTTAGTTACTGGACAGACAGTCTTACTTTTTGTTATCAAATTAGACCAATCTATGTTTTTATGTTACTGACACAAAAAAAGTTATGAACAGCCTTGGAAAAAATAAATAAAAATGACTAACTTGTAGCGGTTTATGTAAGCAGACCCTGTTTTTGCAGCTAAAGCAATATGTTATCTTCAAAGGGATGTTTAGCGAACCATATGTCATTTCCTTTTGGTCTAGGTTAATTAGACCTATAAGTATTAATGTTTGGCTGTTACCTAAAAAATATAAATTAGATGGAAATTTCATTTTTAAAATATTGCACAAGTTTTTTTCCATGCTAACCACTTTCTATCCAGGTTTAACCAGACAAGGATGTCTGTTAGCCTAATTTTGTTTATTGCAACCAGAAACTCTACCTCATATTTTCTGGCATTGTCAGTATACCAAAAAAAAAAAAAAAAAAAAAAGTTGTGGTTACAGGTTTCTAAATATATAAATGGCAAATTGTTGAGCAATTTTTTTCTTTTACTGTATAAACATGTAATATATATATATATATATATATATATATATATATATATATATATATATATATCCTATATATAGATATATATATAGATAGATAGATAGATAGATAGATAGATAGATTTCTTTTATTTATTTTTTGAAAAAAGTTTGGGAAACGAGGCATGCATTAATAATCTTGTGATTATGAATGTATAATTTCTCTATTCATCACAGTAATTCCAGCAATCAGAAACCTATTTCTTGGTGTGCTAGGAATTAGAAATTATAGAGTATAAGAGTATAAACTAATATATAGGCTATATATATATATATATATATATATATATATATATATTAGGGCTGGGGGAATTAACGCATTAATCTTTGCGATTAATTTGAGATGTTTAACGCGTTAAAATAAAATAACGCAATCAACGCAGCACTTTTTTTTTTGCCTCGTTTTAATGATTTCCTGTTGCGGCTGCTATTGAAAAGGCCGAAAATATGCCGTCCCGCCCCTCCGTGTTCGGCGATCAGGTTTCATTCTCGCGCAGCTTTCATGAGCGGGTCTTTTCCGTTCCGTGTGTGTGTGTGTGTGTGTGTGTGTGTGTGTGTGTCGGCGCGCTGCTGCGCTCTCTGCTCAATGTTCCACTCCGTGTTTGCGCTGCGCGTTCTGCTCTGTCGTTAACGGCCCAAATGCTCCAGTCATGTACCGATCACGCACTGGAAAAGCAAAGTCCGCTCAAATAACGTGAACTTTCTCAGTAGTAGACTTCTGTTTGCAATAGCCCTACTGAGCTGGTATAGTCATGCTGGGCAACAATGGTAAAATTACCTGCTCTGATCACATGCTCTGGTAATAATAGCTTTGTAGGACTATATATTGTTTTGATAATTAGTAAAAAAAAAAAAAAAAAAAATCTGTTAAATTGATTGTTGATTGATTATTGAAAAATAATATTGATATATTGATGTTTAATATTATTTTAATATAGGGCTATTTTCTGTTCCTTTTTTCCCCTGTGTTGTTTAATTTAATTAGGTGATTCTAAGTTTAAATATTGATGATTACAAGCTTGGGGGAAATGCAATTAATTGCAATTAATTACAGCAAATTGTGCAATTAATTAGTTAATTGTTTTTAATCGATTCCCAGCCCTAATATATATATATATATATATATATATATATATATATATATTAGTTTATACTCTTATACTCTATAATTTGTAATTCCTAGCACACCAAGAAAGAGGTTTCTGATTGCTGGAACTACTGTGATTTATTTGATATATATATATATAATATATTATATATATATATATATATATATATATATATATATATTTTTTTTATTTTATTATTATTATTATTAAGCATTAATAAAAAAAAAAAGAAGTTTTGGCAGCTTATTCTGTAAATGGGCAGTTCAATAAAAAAATATTTTTTTGCCACTTAAATTAAATTGGTTTATGAATGTTGGCTTTGATATGATCAATATATGGTCAAATGTAATTGAAGTTGATACCACATCATCACTGTTCTGCATCCCGGTAGGTCTTGACACAGATGTGCGTATTTGGTATTTGCAGAGTAAGATTGAGATTTGCTCGACTGGTCCTTTGATTTAAACTACATTTCCCATAATCCTTTCAACCGACGTTTCCTTTCTGTTGAAACAGGAAGTGTGGTTCTGGTGTAAACATGAAGCGGTAAGCGAAAGGCTATTTTTATGTTTTCAAGTTAATTAGGTCTGAAACTACGTGAACGTTGACCGCATTATAATAAATATTCCCACAGAGCCATATTAAATATGAGCAGAGATCTCTTGTATTGATAAAGCAAGCCGTATTACTAGCTGATTGCTACATTTGTGAAGGGTTAATGATGAGAAAACACGCGTATATCTGTTGGATGGTGGTTCTGAAACAGGAAATATAACTAAAACTCATATATATATATATATATATATATATATATATATATATATATATATATCAAGCATATTAAATCTTTAATATTTAAAAATGAATAAAAAAAGTGATTGGACATTTTCAGCTTTCTTCCTCATGAACGCAGGATTAAATAAAAGAAAAACGAATACAAAAATGGATATTGTAATAAAAATATTCTACTTGCACATCATGATAGTCTTATCATGCACTGTCTTTATTTTATGCTGGTTAAAAAAAACAAGAATAATTAGATTTGCATTAAAAAAAAATCAGGATGCATAGATATAGACGGTTGTCTGGGAACGCCCCGTCACGTGATGTGAATTTAGCCCGTGGGGGAAAACATTGCCTTGGCGCTCATTGAAATACACGGGGCAATCATGCCGAAGAGTTGCTGTGTCGTTTTCTGTACCGCCAATAAACAAACAAATTATGAATTGATGTTCTACATCCTTCCTAATAAACACACAGAACCGGAAATGAGGACATTTTTTTAATATTACTGTGTGAGTAGATCCCTGTGTGTTATAGTAGTGGGTGTTAAACTCCTATTAGGCAGTGGTGGGCTAGTTTTGTCTACATCCCTTACGAAAAAGAACTACTGTATAGTAATCCTATAAGATTTCTATAGTAGGCTAGTGTATACTTATGTGATGTTCTGTAATACTTCTATAGTACTTCTATAGTATGTCACCAAAATACTATAGTATTCCTATACATGGATTTCTCGGCGACGTCATCACTGCATGCGCACGCAACCAGGAGGCAGAAAAGACCCGCGGCCTTCGTACCAGAGTAACGTTAAAGGGTTTAGGGTAGGCTAGTAGCATAGTGGTGGTGTTGTCGCTAAGTCAAAATGCTAATTATCATGTTAGACTAAGTTAGTAATGTAACAGCCAATGTTAGCAGTGCAGCATCTATAGAGCCCGAATTTGCTTTTATATAAGTTAACCTTGTTTACGTTACTTTACGACCTGCAACATTTCATGACTTCACACATGTACGTGGCGATATTATTAAAAAACTTACTCTCAGCAATGGTGAGATCTTGCCGAATCCCTACGCAATACATGACGATCTTTGGATTGTGGATGACAAGTGGCCAGCAATTGTATGGCCTGATATATATAATTATAATTTATTTTATTCGAAATCCATGTATACACTACTGTTCAAAAGTTTGGGGTTGGTAAGATTTTTATGTTTTTGAAAGCAGTCTCTTGTGCTCAAAAATTCTGTAAAACAGGAATATTATGAAATATTATTGGAACATACATTTTAAAATGCATTCAAAAAGAAAACGTGTAGGCTAATTTATCAAAGCTGAATTTTCAGCATCATTACTCCAGTCTTCAGTGTCACATGATCCTTCACAAATCACTCTAATATGATGATTTGATGCTCAAGAAACATTTCTGATAATTATCAATGTTGAAAACAGTTTTGCTGCTTCTTATTTTTGTGACATATTTTATTTAGGATTCTTTGATGAATAGAAAATTCAAAAGAACAGCATTTATTTGAATGTTTTCTTGTAGTAGCCTATACTACACACTTGGTATACTAAATGTCAAATTTGCGATCTAAATAGCTGTTTGAAAAAAATAAACATGTATTTTTTTCACTGTTCATAACTGGTTGAGCAGTTAAACTCTAGTATGTGCTCATGACAGCACATAATCCACCGTCAAATCTTTGATTTACAGTAAGTAACGTTATATGTGTGCAGTCATGAAATGTTGCAGGTCGTAAAGTAACGTAAACAAGGTTAACTTATATAAAAGCAAATTCGGGCTCTAGATGCTGCACTGCTAACATTGACTATTACATTAGCCTACTAACTTAGTCTAACATGATAATTCATACATGCATCACAGTATGTCCGGATTTTGATTCGTAAACAGTTGGACTTTTTACATAATGTTATATTAATATGAAACACAAACAAACAGATCCAACTCTGAAATTGCAGTTTATTATTGAGTCAACAAAAAATGACAAACAATGCGAAATCTACGTTAATTACAATGTTCTTTTATTCTTTTATTACAGAACTCGGCATAACAGATAGCGTTTTTTTGCCTCCTGGATGCGCGCGCATCCGGTATTGTTTGTATACAAGAAACCCGTGTATAGGATTACTATAATATTTTGTCGCAAAATACTACAAGATTCCTATAGTTGTTTTTCATAAGGGATGTCTCATTCACATTAGCGTTATCAGCTGAAGGCTCATGACGCGAGCCGTGAAACTATGGAGTAGACTGCAGTCTGTGAGTTACTAGAGGACTTTATAACTTCTTAAGTGATCACCGTTTTACAAAAGGATTAATAGTTTGGAGTGAAGCATACGTACAATTGGTAAGTGACAAGGTTTTATGGAGTTATAGTATACTATGCAACATAAGTTGATTGAGTTATAGGCTAATGTTACCGCTACAGCTGCCGCGATGTCTTGGAGATTCAACCAGATCACAAAATATGTCTGGAAACGACACCTCCGGCCATTTGGTTGGGTCATTGACCCAGTTTTTAATTAAATAAGGGCTATCATAACCTATTGCAGTTAATTTTACAATGTACCGTTGCCGGTCGGCAGGCGTCAATGACTCGCAATATCACATTTTTGTCATTCAAATACACACGATGTTCGCAGTGTTTTCCCCCACGCCGACTCCACCCTCGCCACGCCCCCAACTATGACTAGATGCCGACTGTATGTATAAGGAGGGGAGAGTTTAAAGCTACACTGTGTACTTTTTTTTGTTGATTCTTAGCAAAAAACACTTAGTTCTTTCAAAAATATATGTGCTCATTAATGTATATTTACTTCTTTCAAGTAATAAAGTATTCTCGTAAGTTTATAGTCTGCCATTGAAAGTACATACGGGTGAGGGGTTCGAATGCCGGGCGGTCGCCATGTTGCCCCTCCATCTTGAAACTACATTAGCCAAAGAGGGACATACCTGTAAATTCAAGCTTCGCCTTTCGCGCTTTACACTCAGTGACACAGAGACGAATGCGAGGGGGAGATTACTCGCGACTGCCGGCAGATTTGAAAGATTGCTGATGGAGGATCACGCCTATTTTCGAGGACATGTAGCAGAGTCGCCAAGGAAGCGAAAGAGAGAATTAAAACGTCAACGCGACAGGCAAATCAGCAAGACCAAAGTCAATATTGGAGTAACTTTTCCCAGATGGAAAGAGCTCATGAGGAGCAAAGATTTTAAAACGGACGCCGAAGTTGCCTGTTTTCTTCTCGACAGGTAATTCAGCCTATTTGTGTAAATTCGAAGTTTTATAGTTGCTTGTCTAACCATAGCATGGTTGTGCATAACGCCAGAACGACCTCTAGTATAACTTGCGTTACTTTTTCACTATTGACGTTTAATTCTCTTTCGCTTCCTTGGCGACTCTGCTACATGTCCTCGAAAATAGGCGTGATCCTCCATCAGCAATCTTTCAAATCTGCCGGCAGTCGCGAGTAATCTCCCCCTCGCATTCGTCTCTGTGTCACTGAGTGTAAAGCGCGAAAGGCGAAGCTTGAATTTACAGGTATGTCCCTCTTTGGCTAATGAAGTTTCGAGATGGAGGGGCAACATGGCGACCGGCATTCGAACCCCTCACCCGTATGTACTTTCAATGGCAGACTATAAACTTACGAGAATACTTTATTACTTGAAAGAAGTAAATATACATTAATGAGCACATATATTTTTGAAAGAACTAAGTGTTTTTTGCTAAGAATCAACAAAAAAAATTACACAGTGTAGCTTTAAAGTAATTGTATTTGTGGTGAAAAACAGTTGACAGAAATGTGTTTTGTGATTTTCAGGGTTACACGTCATGCCTGTGATGATGTGCCCATCCCTGAAGAACAGGAGACAGAGGGCCAGAGACAACTACACAATCTGCTGCTACAGCAACTGGATACAGATGCAAACATTGAGCGGTCAGTTTCTCATAACTAAGCATGGCTTTATAATTGATTTTAATTTGGTACACAGACACACATGTATAGCAGTAACTGACTTGATTGTTGGTGTTTGGTTATTTTATTGAAACAATAGAGCACTGCAGGGATGATGTATTTTTGTAGGCCAACATGTAAATAAGCATCACTCTGGTTCCCTCTAAAAATAAATAATAATTAAAAAAACACACACACAATAAAACATTTCCATTGGCTTTTGGATTATCGTAGAAAATAAGCTCTGTGACCAACAAAAGTTAATTATTTTTACATATTTTGTTCATTGTGATAATCTTCGCAAATTTTATGAATTGTGAAAATATAATCGCCAGAAGTAAAAATCTAAACATAGGCTATATATGAACTGAACCCAAAAACCCATTGACATTAGGACGTTGGAACTGGAAGTGCAAAAATGCGAACTCATATCTGGGTTTTGGCCTAAAAAAAGGCTTCCTCTCTTCAGCCCTCTATTGTTTATGTTACGTTTTTATTTTTAAATAAACTTGTAAATATGTATTTTTTAATAAAAAAAATCATGTCTTTTATATTAAATTAAATCTATAATTGTATTATATTGTTTTTATTTCAATGACTATTAAATAAATATATTTATAATATATTTCATATTATTTGTTTAAAGTGTATTTACATAATGTATGAAATATTTCCTCATTCACATCATTGTTGTAGGTGTGTCGCTAAGAAGAAATGCTTTGCTCCAGCAGCAGTATACAAGCCTTTTGGGGAACAGGCAGCCGGTGTGAAGAGTCTGTCCCAGTTCCAGGCTTTGCAGGACGGGGATCAGGAACTGGCCGCTCTAAGAGAGTTGGGCCTTACAGAAGCTGAAATAGAGCTGTGGAGATGCAGGGACCAGCCGGAGAGCTCTTGGAAGGTCGTTTTTCAGTTTTAACATTACGTGGATTCTAAACTGAATGATTTTGAACTGTAAGGAAAGTGAGAAATGTAAAGGCTGTAGGTCACTCAATGCAATGTCACTCAATTCACTATTTTACAGGACAGAGGGGTTTGTGTGGCACCAGAGGCAAGGAATATGCGCCTAAAGGCCATCCGGGATAAAATGGTGGCACATGCGGAGCTGCTGTCCCGACCTCAGCGTTTCTCGAGCAGTCGGCCGCTTTCCCGTAGGGAGATGGAGATCGAAAAGGCTCTTTTCCACGGCAGTGACCGCTGCAGCTTCCTCACTGCCCTTTACCATCGAGGTTAGACAACAGTAATACTAAGTAGCACCTGTAGGAGCTTTTTTTTGTTTTAATCTTTGCTGTCTTTTCTATTCACAGAAGAAGAGTCACTGGTCAGCCAGCAGGGGGCGACATCTGCCATCACAATGGACCATTTCTATAAAGACTTTCTTGAAGGCCAGAACAAACATGTTGCTAGTACTTCAGAGTGTTTTCCTCAACCAAAAATTGTCACTAATATCCAATGTAAATCATCAAGCTCTAAAACTGACCAATCAACTCGTGCGGTCTGTGATTCCAGCCCATCCATAGACCAACACGTATCCCAGGATTCAAGCCCTGTAACGGACACTGTCCTCCAACCACAGTCTCATGAACAAAGAGTTAAAACTATGAAAATGACAGTTAGTCAGTCCATTGGCTCACTGAGTGCAGCTTTTGTCCAAGGGCATGGTGGGCCCCTTACAGTAAGTGGAAGGATAGAGGAAATTTCAGATGAAGAGATCAAGAACAATCGTGAGACAGAAGAGGATATACGGAATATTCCCCGATTTAAGAACTACCAGAGAGGAAATCCATCCAACGTAAGTGAGGATAATAGCAACATACCTGCTTTAGAAATGTTACAAAATGTTTACGAAAGAAATAATGAACTAGTAAGAAATCTTTATAATATATTATAATATAATTTAAAAGTTGGCCTCTATTATATATTATATTATATTATATTATATTATATTAAAATATTTGGGGTTGGTAAGATTTTTTTATGTTTTTTGGCCAAAATCTCTTATACTCGCCCAGTTATTACAATTTAAAATAACCGTTTTCTATTTTAATATTAATTAAAATGTAAATTATTCCTGTGACGCAAAGCTGAATTTTCAGTATCATTACTTCAAGGATCACAATCATGATCCTTCAGAAATCATTCTAATATGCTGATTTGAAGCTCAAGAAACATTTCTTATTATTATCAAAGTAGAAAATAGTTGTACTGCTTAATTTTTTATGGAAACTGATAAAAAAAAAAAAAACTTCAGGATTCTTTGATGAATTGAAAGTTCAAGAACAGCATTTATTTGAAATAGAAATCTTTGTAACAATGTAAAAAGTCTCCACTGCCACATTTGATCAATTTAACGCATCCTTGCTGATTAAAAGTATTAATTTCTTAAAAAAAAAACTTTAAAAAAAACTTACTGACCCCAGACTTTTGAATGGTAGTGTATGCAAGGATGTTTCTATACATCCGAGTACATTTATGTCTCTCTTGTGTGTGTAGGTCCTGTGTGTGAAGAACATGAGTCCACGGGCAACAGTGGCTCAGCTGGTTTCTCTTTTTTCAAGGTTTCAGAAGGACGACAAACAGCCCATTCTGTACCGCCTGCTGACTGGCCGACTCAAGGGCCAGGCTTTCATTACGTTCTCTGGTAAGAGAAAGACTCCATTGTGCTATATTATTTCCCATAACAAGCAACCATACAGGCTTAAAGGTGCAGTATGTAATATAGACTAGGAGGTGACCGATTGATCAGTTTTACAGATTAATAGACACTGATAACTGATTGCTGGAACCAATGGTTATCTGCAAAAATCCATAGCGATAGTTTTTCCAGGTTGCGTCCGTTACTGGAGCGACTGAGAAGGGTCTGCTGTCATTATACAGAACGAGAGCGACCTCTAGAAGCGAAATAAAATATCACTGGCGCCTCATGGAGTTTGTTTTGACACGTGAGGCTGAGGGAGGAACATTTCCAATGTGGATTTTTAACAGTCAATGAAACGGTTTATACAGTACACTACAGTACATGTTTTCATATCATTATAAAGTAATTCATTTGTTGACTAGATGCCGCATTAGTAGGGAAAGAACAGCAGTATGTTTGCCTTCAAGGCTGAGAGGACACTAACATTAGCAGTACCTTGAGCGCCTGACCCAAATGTTTAATGTCACGATTGTTACCATCTATTTGCATTAGTTTATGTCCGGCTGATCGCTTTTATGCATTTGTAATGCAGCGAAGTTATTTAAAGCTTGTCATGAGAAAGCAAACTCTATCGTCATGCAGCCGACAGACACATATAAACAAATCAGAAACACATTCAATTTCAGTTCTTTTTTTAATCGTCACGGTAATACATATTTTGTTAATTTGATTAGATAATCAAGTGTTCTAAAATAGAGGCAAATAAAGTATGAAACTATACATATAATACACGTATGTGTCTAATTTCAATGCTATGGTGTTTGTGTAGATATTTAAAGATGGCCGTCTGTAAGCGTGACTTTTTGGATTTATATGAAATGGTAACACTTTACAATAAGAGTCCATTTGTAACATTGATAAAAGTATTGTTCATTGTTAATTTCAACATTTACTAATATGTTTTTACATTGTATTGTTGTATCTCTTAACATTAGTTAATGCACCATGAACTAACATGAATGATCAAGGTATAATTAATATATTAATATTTTTTATATTTAAAAAGTTCAGTACATTTTCATGGTTCAGTACTGTTTTCAATTTTTGTAATAAAGTTCAGCACTATTTTATGTGTAATGTTTGTTTTCATTCAGAATCCTTTTTTTTTTTTTTTTTTTATCGGTTGATTAATCGGTTATCAGCTAGTGCGGTCCAACCTAGTTATCGGTATTAGTAAAATCCACTATCGGTCGACCTCTAATATTGACAGCTAGTGGTTGAAATGAGAAGAAATTCATACTGGTTTGAAACAACTTGAGAGTGAGTAAATGATGGCAGAATTTTCATTTTTGGGTGAACTATCCCTTTAATGCAGAACTTCATATAACGCATCTGGGCACACAAGTACACAGTTGCTGGTACAGTATGCTATGTAACATTTGGATGAACTGCCTTCTGTGTTTCACAGATGTCAAAAGCGCCCAAGCTGCTCTAGACTTGTTAAATGGCTACAAGCTGCTTGAAAAGCCTCTGATCATTGAGTTTGGCAGAGAGAGAAATAAAGAGACTGATGCACAGACTGATGGATCCTCTGTAGATCCCAACACCCCTTCTTCAATACAAAAAGATGAACAGTCCTGCAACGAGAAACCTGCCTAAATGTATTTAAGTGGCTTTTTCATTCCATTTTTGTAAATAATAAATTGTATATGCTGTTAATTTGGAAATAATGTCACATTGTGAATCTCTTAAATAAATCCCTAAACAGACGTCTCAAAGTATATTTGTAATTCTTTTGTTGACCAGCAGATCCCACTCTTTCTCCATTACTAAAGTCACCATAAACACAAAATGAACAGTTCTTTAACAGTCACCAGCAGAAGCAGAGTGACACTATCTAGATACTACTATCTTCTGTTGCTATGTGTAGATGTTTTACTTTTGCTTCTCTAAAATATATGCAAGGTTGTGCTCGCAGTCAATGAACCCTGCAAGTACAGGACTCCACAAAAGAACCAATTACATTTCAGTGCCATGTTTGCTATGCTATCTTTCCCACATAGTTACACATTAAAATGGGGTTAAAATCAATGCACTCGAGTTTCAGTTGGAGTGCTTTTACTGTAAATCACTTGTTTATATGATAACATCACCTTAGCATAAACGTGTAACACACAGGGTTCAGTATATTGTTTTGTACGTGTCTGTAAGGACATATTTGGGCAATTAATGAAACAAAAATAACCCCTTCTTTCATTTGATGAACAACAAATAGTTCAGTAGGATAATCCACCCAATCACGAGCTGCGCCCACCCCAGGGATATGCTAATTTACATGAAATTTACAAAGATTAAATATATATATATATATTTTTTTATATTCTTCTCTTCTTTATTCTTAGTAAAATAGGATGATGATCCAATTACTGCCAGCAATTTATGTAAAACATTAACAAAAATCATATATACAATCTTTAAGACATATTATTAGCTACTACAATGGACATTTTTATTTTTAAAAGTGAATCAATCACAATGCAAGACCCTTTAAAATGAACAACTAAAGGGAAAATGACGACCACTTACAGGATCCAAGATATATATTTCTTTAACACAAATATGTAATTTTAACCTGAATCTTCATGCTGAATTTAAAATTATTTTGCATTATTTTGTATAAAAATTTCTATTATTCTACCCTGAGAAAATCATAGCCTAGGGTTTTCACTCTTTTAAATGCCAAATTTGATCATCCTTGTGCGAGGAACCTATGTTCCAAAACGTAAAAGAAAGCTATTTTCATCTATTCCTCCATTCATCTAAAAAGTCTAAAATATAAATGTGTAAAATATTATTTGGAAATAATTTGTGAACTATTATGTTACATTTATTACATTACATTTCTACTCACTATAGTACTGTACTGTAAAGGTTAATTTCTGAATGATTTGTTTATTATTTTAATTTGCATTTATTTTATTTATTTATTTTTTAAAAAGAAAAGAAAAAAAAGTTTTTTCTCTAAACTCTTGCACAGACTTGCGCCCCCTGGAGATCCTCGGACCCCAGTTTGAAAACTCCTCCCACTTTAATTTGACTTAAAACTCAGACTTCAAAGTATACCAGTCTTCCTTTCACATTTTTACTCTAAAATTCTCTCGTAGTTTCTAAGAGAAGAGGAACATAGTGTTTTTGAGCTGCTAGCCTCTCTGGCCTAGAGTCTGGAGCCAAAGACTAATAAACAACCCAAAACTTTATTAAAAAAGTGAATATGATAATTTAGAGCTCAAAGTGAGTGCATATTGATTTGTTAATTTTGACAAAGTGAACATTACTGTCATATTAAAATATTCAAACAAACTGTAAAACAGTCAATGTTGCAAAAAACATGTGACTACAAAAACATTTTGTATGTTTAAGTGCAGTTATGATCCAGTGCTTCATAAAAGAGGGCAGCTGAAAAGTCATTGTCAAATATTAGCTCTGCATGTTAGCATATGATCCTGTCGATTCATATTGAAAATCATCTTGCTGTTTATTTTGTATTTTTGAACCTCCAAACAAAGAACAGAAATGTCCAATGTGAGACGCGAAACCAAAAAGCACCTCATATTGTGTTCAATCAAATTCTCTGGGAATGTGTCCGCTCTGCTTGCGCCTTAATCCAACAATCCAACCCATTATAAGAGTCTTTTGACGGTTCAAGTATTAATCACTTAAGTGCTTTTAGGAGAAATGGTACAAAACGACTGCACAGATTAGTGCAAATCCTCAAACGTAGCCGGTGACGTCATACCCGGTTGCTGTGTTCTGCCGAGCCGATTTCCTGGGATCCTGGGCGGGCGTATTGGAGTGGGTACTAGTGCTTGTATGGCTGTTAAGGGTCTGGTTCTTGTTGGTAAAGTTGGGGTTAGTGGTGGAATGTAGAGTAACTGGTTGGTAAGGCATGGAAAGGGGCTGTCCGCGCGGGACGGTGCGGTCAGGGTAGGGGTAATGGCGTCTGGTCCCCCTGCTACCATCTAAATCATCACAACAGGATGCACTCAACAGCCCTCCACCAAGCATGGACAAGAGCGAAGAAGCCAAACCCACATACAGGCAGTCGCCAATCTCAAACTTGAGCCCGGCTGGCATGTTCTGCATGTAGAAGGTCTGCACCACCTCATGGGTCTTCCAAGACACGGGGATCAACGCCAAAAGCCCTGCCAGGAGAAACAGGGAACCACCTGCCCCAGCCACCTTGGTCTTGATCGAAGAGCCGTCCATGCAGACGGTGCACTGCATGCCGACGGTGGACACGGCACAGGCCATGACTGAGAAGATGGACGAGATGACCATCATGGCTCTGGCTGTTTGTAAATCAGTGGAGAGTCCCAGAAGGGTGTTGTAGGTCTCACACTGGAAGGCTCCGGTGCTCTGGTACACACACTCCATCCACAGACCTTTCATGCTGACCACCGCCGTCACGATGTTGGGGCCAACATGTGCGGACGTCGCCCAATATGGCAGAAGTGTGGCTACCAGGGTCCCAAGCATGCCAAAAAGGCCAAAAAAGAAACCCATCAACTCCAGCGCTGCTATCGCCATGTCTCCCACTGGATGAACGTGTTCTCCAAAAGTCAGACACACTTCTGCTTGATCACTGTAAAGGAAAACAGCTCACTTTAGCTTTTTTGATCATTTTTAATTATTCAATCATATTGTGTTATTCAATATTACATTTAAAGTTAACTTAACATTTAAGGCAAGGCAAGTTTATTTATATAGCACATTTCATACACTATGGCAATTCAAAGTGCTTTACATAGAAAGGAATACAAATAATCACAAAATAAAAGCAAGGAAAATTAAAACAGTTATTCAAAATGCTTTACATAGAAAGGAATTAAAATTTCACACTATGGCAATTCAAAGTGCTTTACATAGAAAATAAGCACAAAATAAAAGCAATGGAAATTAAACAGTTATAAAAGGAATGAATTAAATGAATTAAAGTAGTAAAAAGATGATACTTCTCATCTGGCAAAACACCAGTGTATCTTATTTTGCATCTTTCAATTTCCCCAATTAAGTGGTTTATGTTTCTCTCTTACCCAATTCTCAGTGCCATTTGAGTTCAGTTTAGAATCAAAAGGAAGAGTACAGTGCAGTCAGTCAGACGTAGAGTGGATACTCTGAGATTTTCCCATGATGGTCAGTCTTTTCTGTGGTTTTTCCCTCGGCGCGCCTATATAACTCTAGATGTCTCTAGAGAGATCAATTTTCACCTCAATTGAAAAAGGTGAGCACTCACAACTTGCTCACAAATTTGATTATCCAGACCCTCACGGTTTCCCCCACTACAATACCGTGGATTAACTAAACCCTCCAGAATATATACCCATACTAGTCACCACAGTGTTCCTTTGACCATCATGAGTAAATCCCCGTTAGGTACCTTTTAACAATTTAGACAGTTATACAAATAATTAAAAGAGATAAACTGGCAAAACACTGGTGTATCATATTTTGTACAGCTGCTTGTTATATTGTGAGATTATCCCATGTGAAATGTACTGTGTCTGTGGTGATCTTTCCGACGTGCCTAAAAATCTATTTGACGTCTCCAATAGACCCGATTTTTCCCTAAAATCGGACTGGAGGAGCTCTAGGACTGACTCCTCGGGTTCACTGCCCCATCAGTCCGCACCCCACAGAACCTCGAGTTTAATTGACACATCAAACTCACTACTCCAGGTCATCAGCATGGTTTCATCTCTCAATTTCTCCAATTAAGTAATTTATGTTTGTCTCTTATGCAATTTTCAGTGCCATTTGACTTAAGAATCAAAAGGAGGATGCAGAAATAAAATACAGTGTAATCAGTCAGACACACAGTGGCACAGTGCTCATTCAGTAAATGCACAGATAAACAGATGTGTGTTGAGTCTGGATTTGAATGTAACTACTGTAGGAGCACATCTGATCTCTGGGAGGTGGTTCGGAAGAAGTTGTTTAAGAAACTTCTTTTTATGTCTGACCCTTCTCGTATTTTGTATGAGGAATATCAACTTTTGCCATCAAACGGAAGACTTAAGAGTAGCATATGCTAGAATGAGCAGATTTCAGAAATCTTTTGTTCATCGGACTGTAAAATTAATAAATCAGAATTGGTAGTCTAAGTAAGTCTAGGGTTCTGAAAAATAGAAAGGACTAAATCAATGCACTGCAGCCGGTTATGTATTTACATACTTGTATTTGTTTTAAGTGGGTTTATTGTATTGCGTTTTGTTACTTGATGTGGATGTGTGTGGATGTGAGACATTTTTGGAAGACAATTCCATTAATAAAGTGAAATCGAATTGAATTGAATTACAAATGTGTAATTTCAGGTATATTTCTACATGACAACCAAGTGTCAATGCTTGTCAGAACATTCAGCAGTACACTTTTCAATTTCAAAGACAACAGAAGTAATTAAGAAATCACATATAAAGTTGTACATAAGCCCTACTTTAAAAAGCACTCTTAAATTGCAAAAACATTACATTCAATACACACTTAAGTATATTCTTTTATTATTTCCATATCAAGTACTCTTTTTAAAAGTATGCTAAAGTGTAATGCGAGTGTACTTACACTACATATGTTAACGGGTGAGATGTTTCCAGTGGTTCTTAATTCACTCATGTGTGGATGTGTGTTCCCACAGTCCTTCTATTTGTGATCCTACCATCTCTGTTGTGCTGTAGATATTAGAAGCTGCCCCTGGTCATGTACACACAGGCACCTCTGGAAAAGTTAAGTTAAATATTTACTCGTTACTCACCCCAAAACTGACCTTTTCTGCTTTCATCCCAAAAACAAGGCCACTATGGAAAAGAACAATGTCAATCATGTTAGTGTTATTTGTATTCCAGCAGTGTGGAATTCACTCAAATGTTATCAGATGTTTTGCATTTTATATAAAAAAATAATAAAATAAAAAATGTATATATATATATATATTACTTTATTGTTGCAAAACTGCAATGAAAAAAGTTTTTTCCGCATTTACAGGTCACCTTACGTCATTCTTCACATGATCATGTTTTAAAGATGGTATGTTTGGACAGAAGACGAGACAGAGTTCTTTATTAAACTATTCATTAAGGACTTCCGGCTTAACGATCTATGGAGTAGGACGCAACTTTCGGAGCTCCTGCAGTTAGCGTTAAATTACGTTCATTGGCACATTTTCGCGTTATTTTTCTTGGTGTGTGCTCTAACACTTCTTCTTTAACTATTGCTGAGTAAAATGCCTGCTAAACCCAAATCTGGCAATGCTCCATCTGTTGCGCTTCAGCGGCCTGCTGCACACGCTTCATCCCCGCCTGGTAGTGATTCCTCCTCCCCTTGCGACAGTGCTGTAATGCCCGCTGCCCCACCCGATTTCAAGGAGGAGCTGCTCTCATCACTTCGTAAAGAGATGGCGGCTATTTTCAAAACCGAGCTCCAAGCTGCTCTAAGCGAGCATTTTATGTCTATCAAGACGGAGTTGCAGGCAGTTAAATCCGAATTGACTGGTACTATTACAAACATCCAGGCTAAAGTGAGCGCCCTGGAGAGCACTGTAGTTGAAATGGAAACTTCACTCTCCACCTGCAGTGATGACATTGCTTCGCTACAGTCTAAAGTGGAACATCTGTCTGCCGGGCTGCTAAGAGTGGACAATAAATGTGAGGATCTCGAGGCCAGATCGCGTCGCAATAATATTAGGATCATAGGTGTCCCCGAAGACTCTTCCATGATGTCGGCTGTCTCCACTCTGCTCAAAGAGGCCTTTCAGCTGGATAAAGAGCCCATTCTGGACCGCGCTCACCCGTGCTGCCTTCAATGACATCCGCCGCCAGCTCCGTGAGATAACGTTGCCTGGGTTACGGTATGGCCTTCTTTACCCGGCTCGCCTCCGTGTTACATATGACGTTAACGAAAGAGAGTTTGAATCACCGGAGGACGCCAGAGCATACATTAAGACATTAACCAAGTAAGAGATCTGGTATCTTTTCAGGCAGTTTTACCATCGTGGAAGTGGTATGAACAATTAACATTACGATCTTTTTACTTAACACACTAAGTGCTTTGTTACAGCTGATGTTCATCATGGGTGCCTTGTTCTTTATTGTTGTAAGTTGCGGGAGCCCGTCTTAAGCTTAACTGTTTCTATTAGGCAAAAGCCGGTAGCCTTGTCCTTAGGGAATTTACTCCTTGTGGAGTTAGCACTGGGTTCTCCATCGTTTGGGGATGGGGTCGATGTAAGTGCTTTGGTGAGGGTGGGAGGGGTGTGGCTAATGTTCAGCCTGTTTGGCCATCCAGTTTATGTGTGTGTGTGTGTGTGTGTGTGTTTGTCGTTATCCCCCCCCCCCCCCCTTTTCTTTTTCTTTTTTTTCTTTTTTTTTTTCTCTTCACTCTTTCTCTCTGGGGTGGTGTTCTACATTCATCTACGGCTCTTAGTTAATAATCCATAAATGTCTACTAATACTGGCAATTCAGGACCCACTATTAGAGGTTCACATATTAGGTTTGTGAGTTGGAACATCAAGGGTTTGGGAAGCCCCATTAAAAGATCTAGGGTATTTACTCACTTGAAAAGACTTAATGCGGACATAGTGTTTCTACAAGAAACCCACATGCGCACCAAAGACCAGGTCAGGCTAAAATGCCCGTGGGTCTCTGAGGTGTTTCACTCCAACTTTAACTCTAAAGCCAGAGGAGTTGCTATTTTAATTGGTAAATCAGTTAAATTTTCTACCTCTAAATTGATTTCTGATGAAAATGGCAGATATTTAATCATTTCAGGCACGCTGTCGCACGTTCCTGTATTACTAGTCAATATCTATGCTCCAAATTTTGATAACCCAGATTTTATGAATAAGCTATTTGAACGTCTCCCTTCTCTGCATGATAACCTCCTCATCTTTGGAGGGGACATGAACTGCGTTATTGATCCTAGGTTAGACCGCTCCTCTCCCAAAAGCTTGACCCCATCATTAATGTCCAGGTCGCGCTCTGACTTCATGGCTAAGAATGGTTGCATTGATCCCTGGAGATTCTGCAACCCTACCATCAAGGAGTATTCCTTTTTTTCACATATGCATAAATCCTTCTCTCGGATTGATTATTTTTTCATTGATGCTAAACTTATCTCCAAGGTGTCAACGATTAAATATCATCCTATAGTTATCTCTGACCATGCCCCACTCTCTTTGGATATTCAGCTCTCTCCGCAATCCCGATACTCCTCACCATGGAGGTTAAATACTCTGCTCTTATCAGATGATAAATGTAACTCTTTTATTGTATCTTCAATTGATGATTTTATCATGATCAATCAAAACAAGGCTGATCCTATTTCTTGTTCACTGCTATGGGAATCACTCAAAGCATACTTGCGGGGTCAAATAATTTCCTATTCTGCACATTTAAATAAAACTTGAATAGCCAAACTTCAAGAGCTTTCAACTAGATTGGACAAATTAGATCAACAACTAACCACTTGCCCCTCCCCTAACTTGCTCAAAGACCGTGTTGATTTACAAACTGAATTTGACCTTGTTACGACTACTGAGGCAGAGCGCCTTCTTTTGCGCTCGCGTTCCACATATTATGAACATGGCGATAAGGCAAGCCGGCTCCTAGCCCATCAGTTGCGTCGCCAGGCTGCCTCACGTATGATTCTTCAAATCAAGGATCCTTCAGGCACACTGCATACTGACCCTAATTCCATTAACTCTGTATTCTGCTCATTCTATTCTTCTCTGTATAAGTCCGAGTCCTCATCTGACGCTTCTGAGATGGGTGCTTTTTTAGATAGCCTTGACTTCCCTACTATTAGCCCACATGTTACCAAAGATCTTGATCTGCCGCTAACAGTTGATGAAATCAACACTGCTATAAACAACATGCAAAATTCTAAAGCTCCTGGCCCTGATGGATTCCCAGTGGAATTCTTTTAAAGATTTCAATCTAAATTGGCCCCGATATTGCTTTCTTGCTATATAAGGAATCTCTGCAGGTTGGCTCTCTCCCTCTTACTTTAAGACAAGCCTCCATAAGTCTGCTGTTAAAGAAAGACAAGGATCCCGACCTCTGTGGTTCTTACAGACCCTTATCTTTACTAAACGTGGATGCAAAAATCCTTGCTAAGGCTCTGGCCAGCCGCTTGGAAAGATTTCTTCCGGCCATGATTTCAGAAGAGCAAACTGGCTTTATAAAGGGTCGTCAGTTATTTTACAACGTCCGCACCCTTTTAAATATAATATACTCGAAAAATTCCACTATAACCCCTGAAGTGGTCATCTCAGTTGACGCTGAAAAGGCATTCGACAGGGTCGAATGGAACTTCCTGCTTGCCGTACTAAATAAATTTGGGTTGGGTGATATATTAATTTCATGGATACGCCTTCTCTATACATCTCCACAAGCTAGTATCTCCACCAATGGCGTTCAATCTGCTTACTTTCCTTTATCTCGAGGCACCCGACAGGGTTGTCCATTATCTCCTTTACTCTTTGCGCTGGCCATAGAGCCTTTGTCTATCTATCTGAGATCCTCCTCCATTTTTTCTGGTATTTCACGTTTTGGAATGGAATTTAAACTTTCTCTTTACACGGACGACTTGTTGTTATATGTCTCCGACCCAGGCCGCTCTATACCAGTAATTTTGTCCTTTATTCAGAAATTTGGTTCTTTTTCAGGTTACAAAGTTAATATCTCCAAAAGCGAATGTTATCCTGTTAACGCTCTAGCCTGTCAACTGAGTCAGTCTGATGTCCCCTTCAAATTGAGCCCCTTAGGTTTTAAGTATTTAGGAGTTAATGTAACCAGAAAGCTAACCTCCCTTTTTTCTGCCAATTTCTCCCCTTTAATGTCTAAAATCAAGTCTGACTTTCAAAGATGGAGGGGCTTGCCATTATCGCTTATAGGTAGGATCAACACAGTTAAAATGAACATTTTACCCAAGTTCTTGTTTCTATTCCAATGTATCCCTCTATTCCTATCTAAGCGCTTTTTTAAAACTATTGATCAGGATATATCTAGCGTTTTATGGTGTGGAAAGGCATCCAGAATAAGTAAATCAATTCTTCAGAGATGTAAACTTAATGCCGGACTCTCTCTCCCAAATATCCAGTTATACTACTGGGCAACACATATTCATAAAATCTCATTTTGGTCCAAATCCACGCATCCCCCATGGTGCAAGTTAGAGATACATTCATGCGGCTCATCCTCTTTGCCGGCTTTGCTCACCTCATCTATCCCTACCAACTTCTCTGGCTTTACAGATAACCAAGTGGTAATTTCCACTCTAAAAATTTGGTTCCAACTTAGAAGGTATCTTAAATCTACTTCTCCATCTATTTCAGCTTCTTTGCTAAAAAATCATTTGTTTCAACCTGCACTATCTGATCCCACGTTTTCTACATGGTATGACAAAGGCCTGAAAACTTTTAAAGATTTCCTTGTTCCCGGCCTTTCCCTCATCACCCTCACTCCAATTGTGGGAAGAATTTCTCTCTCTGGACCCCCCTCAGAAGTCTTTCATTTCAGAAATCTATAACAAACTCCTGAATCATGATACCTCATCCATCACTAAAGTTAAGACTGCCTGGGAGGGTGAACTTGGGTTGGAGTTGCATGACACTTGGTGGGACGTTGCCCTCAACAAAATCCACTCTAGCTCAACCTGTGCCCGTCTAACTTTGATACAATTCAAAGTATTGTACAGGATCCATTTCTCCAAGGCACGCTTGTCACAAATTTTTCCCACTGTCACCGACAGCTGTGACAAATGCCATACCTCTCCCTGCAATCTATCTCATATGTTTTATTCTTGCCCGTTAGTTTTTTCTTTCTGGCAGAGGTACTTTGATATTATCTCTGAAATACTTGTGACGACTGTAACTATCTCTCCCCATATTGCCATATTCGGATGCCCAGAGGATTATAATAGATTTACATCAAAGCAATTAGACCCCCTGATTAATGGAACCCCCCCCCCCTTATTGTTGTTTACCAGTTATTGGTTTTATTTTATTTATTTATTTATTTCTGCTTTTGTGAATTTGTGAACGCCTGTATGTTTTGAACTTTGTACTTCGTTTGCTTTGTTTACTCGTTTTTTAATTTTTTAATTTTATTTTTTTTACGTATTGTACGTTTAAAAAAAAAAAAAAGGAAAAATTGCTAAGTATGGCTTTATTTTTGTGTCATCTCTACCTCATTGTTATGTATTTTTCAATGTGCCATATTTTTCAATAAAAATATCCAAAACAAACTATTCATTAACTATTCTTTATTAACTATTCATCCGGAAATTCTGAATCCACAGTTCCTCCGTGAAATCACGTACTATAACCTCCCACAAACACCTCATACGCTGCAGCTCCCAAGTATAAGTGGCTTTCCTTGCCATTTGCCTAATGCTTGGATATCACGCCTACGTCTCCTTCGATTAAAGCTACACTGTGTAGGATTTTCTCCCATCTAGCGGTGAAATTGTTTATGACTACCAACTGAATATTACTTTCTAGCCCCTCCCATTCCGAGGGCGTTTTAACTCCTACGGTGGCCGTATTATTTCAAATCTGCCGGCAGTCGCGAGAAATCTCACCCTCGCATTCGTCACGGTGACACTGAGTGTAAAAACGCGAGAGGCGAAACTTGAATTTCCAGGTATGTCCCTCTTTGGCTAATGTATTTTCAAGATGAAGGCGCAACATGGCTGCCGCCATTCGAGCGACTCGCTCGTATGTATTCTAAATGGCAGATTTTACGCTTACAAGAATACTTGATTAGTAATTACACATTAATGAGCACATATCATTTTGAAAGAACAAAGTGTTTTTTGCTAAGAATCAACTTAAAAAATTACACAGTGTAGCTTTAAAAATAATAGCTAGTGCGGTCACCGTGGTGGTTGCGATATATGTAACATACCAACATCCGTCGCCATGATTTTTGGAATGACTTATCGCAAGAGGGAAAAATGTAGTTTTAGTCACATAACATCTGTTAATGGAAACGCCATCATTTCGCAATAGTTTTATATCGACATTTAGAAAATATCGCAAAAGTTTTGCGCAAATCTGTAATGAGAACGCAGCTAATGATTCGTTTTCTGTCGCTAAAGGTATCCAAACAGTTGCTCACCTGTCTAATAAAATGCATTATATATTAAAGCGTCTTTTGTGTTTCCATGGTTACTAAGGAAGTCAAGAAAATCAAGGGTAGCACGAGTGTGATGTCATTGATAGATGACACAATGACACGGGCCGTTACACTGATAAAAATAGCTAAACCAACCGTCCCCATTGACTTTGCATTGCGAGAGGCTGCCTCCTTGTCATTTCTTGCTTCTAACAAAAGACAGACAAATGCCTAAAAGCTGCTGTGTGACAAGGTGTACAGCAAACAAGCTAAAAAACCCAGAAATAAGTTTTTATTAGCGCTCGACCCCAAAAAACGAGTGTTTAGGACATAAAAGTGGATACAGGCAGTTGAGACAGGGCGTCACGTGTCTCATTACTATGAGAACTAACGTACACCCGCTGGAGGAGACCGTAATCGGCAACACAGGATAGTTTATCTTACAGAAATATAATATATAAAACTGACATTTGGATATTTGACTCACCAGTGACCAAATGTTTAACTTACTGCACACGTAGTGTATTTTTAGTGCATACTGAGTGTCAGGATCCCACAATTGACCCATTCTTTCCAGCCTGTATCCCCTTTTATGTCCTTTAACGCTCGTTTTTTGGGGTCGACAGCTTATGAAAACTTATTTCTGGGTTTCTTAGCTTGTTTGCTGTACACCTTGTCACACAGCAGCTTTTAGGCATTATTCTGTCTTTTGTTAGAAGCAAGAAATGACAAGGAGGCAGCCTCTCGCAATGCAAAGTCAATGGAGACAGTTGGTTTGTTTTCCCCCTTGGTGGGCGTGGTCTTCAGATTATGACGCGTTGCGCTCTTAGGTAAACTTTTTCCGTATGGATTTTTTTCAGATCGGTATTACACTAATGGCTAATATTGCCCATAACCCATTGCGCGTTGAACAAAGATTCGATTAGAACAACAAACATGAGTAAAACGTGTTTAAAAAAAGACTACAAACATGACGGATGTGCGAGACCGACGGTTAAGTAGGGACTGAGGTTTAGATAAAGGAGTTTGAATGATTAATAATCAGCATATAAGATGACTAAAAGATATTCAATATTATCCACATTATATTTCATCTGCAACAGCATTGTGAACTTTTGTAAAGATACGCTTGGTCATTAACTTTTAAATGCACAAATTACAGACACATGAGCAGAGTCTCCACATGAAAGACCCACGACTGGCAGATAAACTTGCTAACTACATTTCTCTCCGAAACGGTAGGAAATTAAATTAAATTGAATGTGGAGGATTTAAACTGTGACAGGTTGACTGACAGGGCAGTTTAAACTGTGACAGGAGTCACGGACCTAGAGCAGTCCGTTGAAGACACACAAAGCCTACTCTTCTGCTACACACTCAAAAGTATGTACTTTTTCTTCACAAAAACAGTACTTTTAGTAGGCTACATTGCATAATTAGGCGAATTGGGACGTTATGCACTCGACAACAGTCACAGCTTTAACTAGCTGCTACGAATAACCCTATAAAGTTCATACACTATTCGGTTGAGTAGGCCTACATAGATTTTGCTATTACTATTTTTCCTAGTATGATTTTTGGTGAATTGCATTAAAACCATCTAGGGTCGCAAACAATTTAATTATTAAAAATAGTATGGAACCTCCCACATGCAAAAAAACACAAAAAAAACCCCAAAAAACAACAACTAACAAACAAACAAAAACAAAAAAACATACAAAAATGTCCCCGTTTTTATTTATAATTAATAACAATTGAGATTTCAATGTAATTTTGCCACTGAACTAGGTAGCCTAATGTCTCCATTTCAGAAATCTCATTCATCACAACAGCACGACTGCTAGTCAGTGTGGATCTTGCTTTTATTTTATACTACAGTTCAATAAACAATAAGTTAATATTGAGTAACTTACATTGTTCAATATTGTCCGTTATGTCGTCAATTTTTCTCCGCCAAAGGAGATCCGAGGAGCACAACTGAGTCACGGCGTTGCTAAATGAATCAGTAAACGAATCGGTTTAGAATGAATGAATGATTCAATTATCATAATACACACATAAAAAGACTTGGCGCCACCTACTGGTGACCAATCAAATTCAATGACTGGAACTAGCGTACCCAACTGTATTGAGAGAACTAACTATAAACTTAATTGAGAGAAAAATACAGAATACTATTAAAGCAAAACAGGAAGTGTGAAACATTAAAACAAGTTAAAACTCAATAGTGCATTTTAATAAATTAGTACATAATATTCTATTGTACAAGTATGAGCCAAACGATTACACACATTATCAGTGAGACCAAAATTCTGTCAACCATCACTTATTTGCCACATGGCAAGCACAAAGTGAAAAACAAGTTTGATCCATTATGCTTTCTGTTGTTTTATTTAAAAAAAAAAAAAAAAAAAAACATTTGAATTAAATAGACAACAAACAATTACACATTATTTTATATAATAAAATATATTTAAGCGTAGCCTACCTGTTTAATTATGTCGTCAATACAACAAATAGTCTGTACCATTGCAGAAATATAGGCCAATATCACAGAACAGCGTGTGTGTGTGTGTGTGTGTGTGTGTGTGTGTGTGTGTGTGTGTGTGTGTGTGTGTGTGTGTGTGTGTGTGTGTGTGTGTGTGTGTGTGTGTGTGTGTGTACATACTGTACACAGTTTGAACCGGTTTCAACTGACCCCTTGACTCAATCTCAGTTAAATCACCTCACTGTAATGAGATTATACCAATAATCCAGCCTCTTACTGGAGGGTCAACCAGAAAAAACAATAGAAGCTCGTGACAGGGCATTTTTGCCCATTTATGCCACAAAATTATTGTCTACACATTATACCTTTGTAGTACTGCACTGAATAATAAGATAAAATATACAATAAACTACTATAGGGTCACATAATTCGGTGGGTAACAGAATTCAGCATAACACCTCAAATCTTCACTGGTTCACAATGAGGTCTCTCAGGAGTGAGATGTGTACGGTGTCCAAAGTCCGGCCCGGCTAAGACACATTTTTTTAAACATTCACCCATTTTCTAACAACATTAAACACAAAGCCAAATCTTCAAACTACATTCACAAAACCCTTTTGTTTTCAGGCAAAATCAAACAATCGTCCCAAAATCATTTCACCTAAGTGTGCTCCGGTCAGGATTTTTGGGGTCTGATCACCGATTACCAATCACTGGAAGCAGTATTTGCCAATACAGTCACCGATACGATCACAGAGATAAATAATAGCCTACTATTCTTAACAACAATGTATTTTAAGTAGGCCCTTACCTATTAAAAAATTAAGAGATGAGGAAGTGTCATGAATTGACAACTCTTTATTTATTGGCAAGCAACATGTGCAACATTTCCATTCCCTCTCTTAGAGGTAATTAGGAACAGCTTAGAGCTTAACAAATATAGCATTCCTGTGAAATAAAAAAATTATTAAAAAAAACTAAAAAAAAACAGAACAGTCTATATCAATAGAAAGTAGTTATATGTTAAACAACACTGCTTAGTCTTCACTGTATTTAAATATAGATTAATCCTAGTAAATCTACTAAAGAGCAGTGAGTGATTTTCTCTTTGTCTTTTCATGTTTGATTAACATTAATGACACAGACAACAGCAGGAATATTAGGCTGCTGTCACTTTAAGACCGGTTGCACGGATCCAATATACTGATACATATGCAACTATTTCGAAAAATGTTTATGTTCACTTAACCCCTTAAGCTCTTAACCTTATTTTGCTTAATTTCAGCCTGAAATTGACATAAAATTTGAAGCCTCCCCTTGCTATTAAGCAAATAAATAAAATCGGTGTCATTTTAAATGAAACACCTTAAAATAACATAAACAAATGTAAAAAAAAAAAAAAAAAAAAAAATATATATATATATATATATATATTATTGTATGTGTCCAAAATATAATAAACCCAGACACTTTTGGAGTTTTTGTTTTTAAATCTTGTTTTTTAAAGCAGTATTTCCCAACCTTTTTTCAGTCACAGCACCCTTTGACCTACATTAGTGTAGAGCTTGAATTTATAAAAAGACAAGAAAACAGTCAGTAATAGAATAAGAACAAATGAAAAATGTACTAAAGATAGCACAAATAAATAAAATGGAATAAAAACACAGGTAGGTCTAACAGTAGTCGGGCTGTTTAGGTAAGAAATACTATAGAAACTGAATAAATTAATTAAATATAAAATGATCTTAGATTGTTTTCATTGTAAAAATTAAATACAGATTAATCAAATAAAGTTACAAAAGTTGATTAGTCAAAAACAGTGAGTGATTTTTTTTTGTGTGTGTGTGTGTGTGTGTATTTGACTGTAACAAGCAATTTGACACTCACACGAGAATGAAAATGATGCGCAATCCCACACCGAAATTCAGAGCAACATATCTTATGATTTGCATTTTTACTATGAATGTGTGAGTGCTATTTGAGACGTCAGAGATTGATGGTATATAATAAAAATCCACCAGATGGCAGCAAAGACTGCACAAAAACAAAAACAATATTGTTTCTACCGGTTTCAAAGGATACTTTTATAAAACCAAAGGGAGCCAAAAGGCTTATCCAAAACCAACCTCAGCACTGACAAAAACTCACATTTGGTGCCATTTTCGCTGTTTCAGAGCTCAGTACTCACTGTGCGGGTCTGAACGAGCTTCCACTCTCTGTGTGTGTGTGTGTGTGTGTGTGTGTGTGTGTGTGTGTGTGTGTGTGTGTGTGTGTGTGTGTGTGTGTGTGTGTGTGTGTGTGTGTGTGTGTGCTCGGCTCTCCATGGCTCTCTCTTAGGCAGCTAAGTTGTTTCCTCGCTGCCTCTGATTGGAGCCATGCCTGCCAGTCGTCCTTGACTATGCTGGTCTCGTTCAGCTGTGTCAGGGATGTCTTCAGCACTGTGCCCTTAGGTCAAACATGAAAGCTAGGAACACCATTCAATTAACAGGAAAACCATTAAAAGACTGGTATTGATTGCATACCTCCTCCTCCACCTAGGAGGAAAAAAACTGCCGGTGGATCTTCTCATGGACAAGTTGCATTAGGAGGGCAAGGTGAAAGAACGTAATCGGTTACTAACGTAACCTCGGTTCTCTCTAGAAGAGGGAACGAGTATTGCGTAAGTTAGCTTACGCTACGGGAAAGTCATCTTTTCTCGAGATCTGAAGCCAAAAAATTATCCTTAATTTTTATAATTTTGTCAACGCAGTGCAGCAGCACGCAGACCTAGGGCAGGCTTACTAGCGTGCCCATTGGCTGCCCTGCGGCAACTGCAGCAGCCTATCGCTGAGCCTTAGACGTGACGTCACGTCCAATGAGCGCGCTTAGCGCGCCTCATGCGTCACAGCCCGCGAAAGAGGGGGTGTGGCTTAGCGTATACAAGCGAGGCTCAGAGGCTGCTTCACTGGTTTCTGTCGCTGAAGCGAATGAGCTCGTGGCGCGAGCACGGCGGGTTACGCAATACTCGTTCCCTCTTCTAGAGAGAACCGAGGTTACGTTAGTAACCGATTACGTTCTCTTACGAGAGGTTCTCTCGTATTGCGTAAGTTAGCTTACGCTACGGGAACTCCCTTGTCAACGCCGTGCGCGCCCAGCATCCACTAAATGAGTCCCAGGGGAAGTCCGGGGAACACGATGAGTGGGAACCGGGCGGCCAATAGAATGGCTAGCGCAGTACATAAGCACACACTAGGGCGCTCAGAGCGGCACGGCCGGTCTGAGCTGATAAACCCTTGTATAATGCAGCTCAACCAGGAGAGCTAAATCAACCGCAGTAGCCCGCACACAGACAGTGGGCCGGCCTACGCGTGACTTAGACTGATACAACTTTCGCCTGCAAGGCAGGAACTTCCAGGTTGTAAAACCTAACAAATGTCGAGGGGGAGGCCCAGCCCGCCGCCGTACAAATGTCATGAATGGAAATTCCGCTGGACCAAGCCCACGAAGAGGCCATGCCTCTGGTGGAGTGAGCCCTGATGCCCAGAGGGCACTGCAGGTTTTTAGACGCATAAGTAGCTGCGATAGCGTCCACTATCCATCTGGACAGGCTGTGTTTCGAGGCGGCGAGACCTTGGTGCGCCCACCAAACGAAACGAAAAGCTGCTCCGAGCGCCTGATAGCGGCGGAGCGTGTGACGTAATTTCTCAGCGCTCTGACCGGGCAGAGGAGATTACCATCGACCTCGCTGCCGGAAGGCGGCAGGGCTGAGAGAGAAATGACCTGTGCTCTGAAGGGAGTGCCCAATATTTTGGGGACGTAACCATGCCTCGGTTTAAGAATGACTTTCGAGCCATTAGGTCCGAACTCGAGGCACACGGCGTTAACGGATAACGCGTGAAGGTCTCCCACACGTTTGACTGAAGACAGAGCTATCAGAAAAACGGTTTTGAGCGTGAGTTATTTCATATCCACAGTTTCTATGGGTTCAAAGGGATGCGCTTTCAGGGCCTCTAGGACCAGCGAAAGATCCCACATAGGAACCGAGGGGGGTCGCGGGGGGTTCATCCTCCTGGCTCCCCTAAGGAAGCGGGTGACGAACTCGTTCCTTCCTAATGCGCGGCCCAGCGCCGAACCGGCAAAAGCTGAGATGGCCGCAACATAGACTTTGAGCGTGGAAGGGGACCTGCCCGTGTCCAGCAGCTCTTGAAGGAAAACCAATACCTGCGATACCCCACATGCTTGTGGATCCAGCCCCTTGGCAGTGCACCACTTTTAAACACAGACCATTTAGACGTGTAGAGCCGCCTCGTAGAGGGGGCTCTAGACTGGGTGATCGTGTTCACAACCCCTTCTGGCAGGTCAACGGGTATCCGTTGAGTCTCCATGCATGCAGAGACCAGCGCTCTGGATGGGGATGCCAGATCGAGCCGTGGGCTTGAGAGAGAAGGTCTCTTCTCGCCGGAATCGGCCAGGGGACTGTGTCTGCCAGCTGTATTAGCTCCGGGAACCAAGTCTGGTTCTCCCAGTACGGGGCTATGAGGAGCACCGTGTGGCGCGCTTCCCTGGTTCTCCTGATGACTTGTGGCAACAGAGAGACCGGCGGGAAGGCATATAGTGGGCCGCTGGGCCAGGTCTGGGCCAGCACGTCCTCGTTCTTCGTAAAGAACTTTGGGCAGTGAGCGTTGTCTTTTGACGCAAAGAGGTCGACTTTCGCTTTGCCGAAACGGCGCCACAGTGACTGGACTGTTTGGGGATGCAAGGACCACTCCCCAGGGGGAACATTGTCCCTGGACAGTCTGTCGGGACCCTCGTTCAGGTGCCCAGGCACATGCGCGGCTCTCAACGAGCGCAGTGAGTGCTGAGCCCACACGAGGAGGCGTTCCGTCAGGGTGCAGAGCATTTTGGATCTGACGCCGCCCTGGCGGTTCACGTAGGCCACTACTGATGTATTGTCCGTGCTGACTAGAACATGGTGACCTTGGAGGACTGGGAGGAAGTGCCTGAGCGCTTTCTCGACCGCAAGTCTCTAGACAGTTTATGTGAAGGAGATTCTCCTGGTCTGACCAGCGGCCATAGACCGGTCTGCCTTCGAAGAGCGCTCCCCAACCTTGGTTGGAAGCGTCTGTCGAGACAACCTTCCGGTGCGAGATCGCTCCCATCGTCACTCCCGTGCGATACCATTCGGCTGCCAGCCAGGGCTGTAGGGCTGAAATGCAGCCTTGATTCACCCTGACTCGCGAGTCGCCGGCCGCCCAGGCTCGGTGAGGCACGCGTGCTTTCAGCCAGCGTTGAAGCGGGCACATGCGCAGTAAGCCCAGCTGAAGCACTGCTGCAGCTGAGGCCATATGCCCCAGGATTCGCTGGAATGTCCTCAGCGGAGCCTGGCTGCCCACCTGGAAGGATGCGGCGAGATGACGGATGCGGCGAGATGACGGATGCGGCGCGCGCTGCTCCGATAATCTGGCCGACATAGCCACCGAGTCCAGTTCTATCCCAAGAAGGAGATTGACTGGCGGGGCGATAATGAGCTCTTGGTCCAGTTAACCGAGAGACCCAGGTTTTCCAAGTGGCTGAGAAGCACTGTTCTGTGAGACACAAGCTCTGTCTCTGACTGCGCCAGAATAAGCCAGTCGTCCAGATAGTTCAGTATACGCATTCCCCGTCTTCTGAGGGGAGCGAGAGCCGTGTCCATGCACTTCGTAAATGTACGGGGTGCCAAAGACAGGCCGAACGGCAGGACTGTGTATTGATATACCCGACCGTCGAAGGCGAATCTCAAGAATGGCCTGTGACGGGGTGTTATCTGGATCTGAAAGTACGCGTCCTTCAGATCGAGAGAGATAAACCAGTCTCCTGGGCGAATTTGCGCGAGGATTTGTCTGGTTGTGATAATTTTGAACGGCCGTCTCATGAGGCTTTGTTCAAATGTCTCAGATCTAAAATAGGTCTTAGCGCTCCGTCCTTCTTGGGTACGAGGAAGCAACGGCTGTAAAAGCCCGACTCGCTCAGAGAAGGATGGACCTGTTCTATAGCCCCTTTGTGCAGCAGCTTTGCTATTTTCTGCATGAAGCAGATGCGCTGCTTCTGAATTCACTCTTGTCTCCGTCTGTGCTAAAAAGCGCGGGGGACGGCGAGCGAATTGAAGCGAATAGCCGTGTTCTATAGTGTTCAGCACCCATTCTGACATGCCCTGGATAGCTTCCCATGCTTCCGCACGCATAGCTAGGGATCGAATGGTCTCTGGGTTCAGATCGGCGCACTGCGTGAGATGGGGAACCTGTATCAGAGAAGATGGGGCGGCGCGCGCGCCGCCGGTGCTTGAACATGGGGGCTGGTAGACAGTAGTGACTGGCTGTACAGCGTATGACGGCTCGATCTTTATGGATGGGGCACATTTCGCTGTTAAAAACCCGTGTCGCGAGAGCGGCATGAGGGGCATCGTGTTTGTTAGTAAGTGCGCGCACTCGTGAGCGGGCGCAGGGCTTACATTTGTCACACGGCCAGTGTTTGAGCGCTTTAGAGGGTCTGCAACCCGGGGTAACTGTGTGGCAGAGCGGGCATTGGGTAGGTGTGGGCACAGAGTCGTGGACACATTCTCTACGCTTATCACTCGAGCGGCGCGTGCACGCTTTATGAGAGTGCACTCTGAGCGCGTTACCAGGGGAACCGTGTTTGTGTGTAGCAGTGAGCACGAGGGTGTGGGCACATTTTCTACACTTATGACCCCTTCGGCGTGAGCCGGACAACCCGAATTTATACTCTTTATGAGATTTATCTGGGCCGCCTTAAAAACGGCGTTTGTGTGCAGGCGAGCGAGTTGTGTTACTGGCTCGTTGGCTGCGATGTAAGCTGCTGCAGTAGCCTCTTGTAAGGGGACTGACAGAGCTGGGCGCTTTGATGGCTCATAAATACTCAAGCACCATCCTTGTGAGCGGGAGGGTGCGAGATGCGGGTTCGCTTTCTGTATGTAAGAAAGCTGGCCGCGAGCTCGGAGAAGCAAACAGAAAAAAAATGTTCTCTGCCGCCAGGGCCGGATTCGAACTCGGGTCTCTGCCGCGAAAGCCTAATGTTCTGCCACTGAGCCACAGGGGCACACATAAGCTTTCAGTTAGCGCGAGCATATGACAGAGCGTCGCTCGTGACGTACGCTTTGATATCCCTTGAGAACGGCGCAGTTGCGCGGCTCGAACAAAGGGAGAGAGAGCGGGAAGATGTCATCATGTGCTGTGACATCGTTTGTTTTCAGGCGTGCGTGTATTAAAAACAGGCTCGTTTACTGCAATATTGATATTTCTAGTCGCCTGAGCTTAGGAGGGGACTGAGAAATGTGTAAGAAATGGAGGTGAGTGACGCGCGCGACCGAGACGCGGGGTAGCTTTCTTATAACGTAAAGGAAGCTAGCCCGTGACCGTCCACTTCTGACATCCCTTGTGAGCGGCGCCGTTTGCGCGGCTTGACAGAGGGGGGTAAGCAGCTGTCTATGATAGCAGCGTTGTCTGCTTCATCCCCTGAGGCGACGGCAGTGCGGGCGAAAGCTGGCCGCTGCGCGTCGGGAGGTGGGGGGGAGAAGGAGATAGCGAGGCTCGCGGGAGGGGCTCCGGCGAGCGCTCAGCTACTGCATCCGGGTCCGGAGGCAGGAGGAGGGTCCAACAAGGCGAGTCGAGCCCGCAGGGTCGACATCGGCATCTCCTCGGAGAGTTCGCAGCCGCCCGAAGTAAGGGCGAGGGCTGCGTGGTCGAGGCCCAGGCAGAGAGCGCAGATCACATGGCGGTCGCTGTCGCTGAGCGGGGCTCTGCACGAGCCACAGGGGGAGCGAGGCATTTGCAACAACGCCTCACGCTCTTTTAGATGCAGTGTGTCGCGGGGCGAACACACAAACACACACAACACAGAGCAAAGAAGGATATAATCCGCCGGATAGCGGAGCAGGCAGGGAAGGCTGAAGGCGGCGAAGACGGCCGGCTTCCTCAGGCTGATATCCTCGGCGTGCTGGTCGCTTGTTTCAACGGCGGCGGCTTCCTCAGAGTCCAGCGATGCGGAGAGCGTCGCTGAAGAGACAGAAATCAGTGAAGCAGCCTCTGAGCCTCGCTTGTATACGCTAAGCCACACCCCCTCTTTCGCGGGCTGTGACGCATGAGGCGCGCCAAGCGCGCTCATTGGACGTGACGTCACGTCTAAGGCTCAGCGATAGGCTGCTGCAGTTGCCGCAGGGCAGCCAATGGGCACGCTAGTAAGCCTGCCCTAGGTCTGCGTGCTGCTGCACTGCGTTGACAAAATTATAAAAATTAAGGATAATTTTTGGGCTTCAGATCTCGAGAAAAGATGACTTTCCCGTAGCGTAAGCTAACTTACGCAATACGAGAGAACCTCTCGTAAGAGAACTCATCCTTTACAAGGGATACAGTCCTTGAGCTGTTGGCTCATTTCGGGCTTGGAGTGAGAGGTCTGCAATGAGGTCTCCATTTCCTTCCCAGACAGCAACATAGTGTCGGCCCAGATCCGGCCCACATCTGGTACGCGTTGCATCCACAAGTACCAGATGTGGCCCGGATCATATTTGATGAGGTATGGGTGTCCCTTCTGCCCATTAATACAGTCTGACACAGCCAGATCAAGGTGATGTCCCATACATTGCACGGTTATCAGGCCAGGGAAAGAGGTCTCTTTCTGAATCCTGTTTTTCTCCCTAAATGAATTCAAAATGATCACTTTGACAGTCTCATCAAATTCCTAAACTAAAGGTAAAAGACAAAGAGACAACTCACCAATCTTTACTGTGGCTCCGTCACTGGCGAATGAGGCCAGCTTGTTGGTCTCAGTATGGTGTCATAAAAAGCTACAGCATTCCCATGCAGAACTTTGGTTTTTACTACAGTGTCCGTTGTCCGACTATGTCCAGTCCGAACAAACTATATGAAAAAAAATCTGTTTTCAGTCTTAAGCCATTTTAATTTGAATATACACACACCGGGGAACACCACCAGCTGGTCATCAAAATATCTGATTTCCACCATTTTGTCAATGATATGGTTGCTTGTATATTTGGTGTTGGCACTGACCTAAGGGCAGAAAAGTAATAAAGCTGCCCTACTTGACAGTGTGATTAAGTGGAAATTTTAAATTTACAATCATATTTAAATGGCTGCAGTATTTACATTCAAACCATCAAAATAAGTACATAAGGAAATAATGGGCTCATAGCTGGTGTGGTTCAAATCAGTTAAATGATTATTAGGCTGCATAGAACGGTCAGCCGGAACTGGGGACACTTCCTATAACACCTGATGTACTTGTTACATCATAAGAAGAATGGCATCTACGCTTAGTCTATCTGCTTATTCCGAGGTTTACTGTAATCAGCTGGATCCAGGCCGTATCTAGATCAGATGGTGGACCTGCTCCTGGACCCATCCACAACGCATCCGTGAAGTGCCAGCCTCATAAGCCCTGTGAAGGCCTCATCGACACGACAGCCATCGACACTGATCCTCAATAAACTCGTCTCCATACCGACGTGATGACTCCGACTTCCAACCAGATGAAACTGGATAAATATTCTGAATCTTCTGATCCATTCTGACTTCTGAACTGTAATGCAGCCGGAATCATAATCATACACTGTTCGCTCGTTGGCCAGAGGCGAACTGGCCCCCGACTGAGCCTGGGTTCTGGTATTATTTTCATGTTATCACTGTGAAGCTGCTTTGATACAATCTGTATATTTAAAAAGCGCTATATAAATAAATGTGACTTGACTTGACTTGACATGGGGCTGAGTTTTTCTGCTAAAAATGGCCACTGCTCCTCATGTGGTGAAGAGTGGACCACATGGCAGCAATGAAATAAGTACATTTTATATTTTTATGGATTAAAATAAAATTTTAAGTGATCATTTTCCATCTTAATTACATGTGATGGGGTTGAGTTGTTAAGCTTGACAGTAACAGTACTTGACAGCCCTAACTATAATACACCTCAAAAATATGAATAAAAAGTATGATATGACTTACCTTGTTTTGCACCATGCTGTTGAAGAGAGCTGAATGATGTCACATATGGGTGGAATCTAAATTATTATGGGCGGAGAATGGTTGGCGTGAAAGGGTTGAGTTCAGACTGAGGGACATAACTTTATAACTTTTTTAAATCTTTTTTTTTTTATTATAAAATATCTTGCAATTATTATTTATTTTTTCAAAAGCAAAGAACTCAAATAAATACTTGAATTATTGCCAAAAATGATAGACACTATTAACATTTTATTAATTATTTTCCAAGTACAAATTCACTGAAGTGCCTCAGGGACATGACAAAATGCTTGGTGTGAGAGAGAAATATGAATTTTCTTAATGATAAAAATTATTTAAATGCAACAATTATTTGTATTCATTATAATGGACATACCAAAGTATTGTAAAAAGCTTTTAACATTTCATTTTGGTGAACCACCTCTTTAAAAAGTCCAGGGGGACTGAAATATTACAGAATCTGTGTTTAACATCAGTTTCGACACGTTTTTGAATCGTTTTTGCTCACCTGTAGAATTATAAAAGATATGCTGTGAGACAGGAGTACTGGCTGCAAGCTCCAGCAAAGCCCGGTAGCCAGTAGGCTAACTTAGATCAACAGCGCTAAACGCCCTCTACAGGAGACAATAATAACAGCAACACATTTTCTTTTCTCACAAGAAGAAATGAATGTTGAAGGCATTTAATGTAGTTTAATAAATTTGAAAGGGGTGTCTTTTTTTTCACTCTTTTATTTTAACATAAACATTTTCCAACCTACTGCACTTGCGTGACTCGTCATAGACATAAACAGAGAGAAGTAGCTCCGGCTACAATGTTCTTTGGCAAGACGCATTAAGTTTTGTTTATTAAGCACCAAAAGTCATTGTCCCTTTAACTGATTTAATTCACTGTGTTTATCAGTCTGTGATTTTATTTTTTATTGGGAGAAATCTAAATCAGACAACTTCTGATCGGACAGAACTGGAGTGTTTAAGGTAAATGTTCATATCTCTTAATAACTCTCACATTTTTGATTAATAATACTTGTGTACTAACTAACTTTAAAATGAAGTCAAAATTTATATTAAAATCAACAACATCAGAAACGAAACAGTTGAAGGAGTCCAGAAGGTATACAATTACAAACTCCTTAGCAGATATTTGAAGTTTGAATCTCTATCCCAAATCGAACATATTTGGGGAGATCAATAGTGTTGTATAATCTCAAACTAGATTACATGATCTTATCTTGGTTGTTTTGTAACTAATATGAATGTTAGATAGTTTAATGGGGATTGGTTTCCGCCAGTAGAGGGCGCTCGTGCAACCGAAGCGATGGCACACATCCTAATCTAGGAGAAGAAGAGACTAGAGAAGTGTGCGAGGGAAGGGAACATAAACATGTGAAGTGGAACACAGTCGTTCATTTTGCTCTAGATCTAAGTTTTTTTTGTTTGTTGTTGTTGTTGTTTGTTTTTTGTTTTTTACAGTGAGACAGTGACAGTGAGTACATTTATTTGACCATTTAATAGGAGAAATCTATGTCCAAACTACAAAACGAGTCCGTTCATTTATTGCATTGGTTCCCAACCTGGGGTAGCGGATATGCTTTGAGGTGAATAAAGATGCATAAAATGTTCCACTAATAATTTTATATAAAAATATTTTTTTCAAAGTTTTAAAAAAATCATATGCTTACAATGCCGATTTCAATTACAATTTCGTTATTTCAAATGTAGGCGCGTTGCGCGTGGCAAGCGCGCTCATAATGTAAGAGACGCCGGCGCGACCACAACATTGCCCAACATCAAATGGCAAACGTAATGCAAGCGGAACGAAACTGCTCGTTATTGTGTGGTTGAAGGACCGTTTATCAGTTTGGACCAGTGCAGCGCGAGCCGATCGTGATCATGCGACACTGTTACTACACAGCACTAATAAGAGATCCAGTAAAGAAAGCATTTGAATTCGCCACTGAAGTAATAACATCACTGCGAGATCTAGTGAGAAACATTCACCGTTATTAACAGATCAAACAGCAGGAAGGAAGAAACATTGTGCCATGAATGAACTATCCAGTGTCCACAGATCTGCAACATTCACCATGGATTTACTGTAGTAACACTAACTGCACCCATGGAAGTTTGGCAGGAATAGTAGGCTATAATGCCTTCAAGTAACATTACGTCGGTTTTATTTTGACATTATTGTTAAATCACGGATTGTTAAATATGTACATGGGGGGGCCCCAAGGAAAAAGGTTGGGAACCACTGATTTATTGAATCACTCAGAAATTAATCGAAATGAACTGACTGAAGTTGTTCATTAAGTTCGTGAAACGTAAACTCGTTACTGGCTGGTTTTTGGCTTTACAAATTGTGAAGATCATGAGTTGTGTTTTCATTTTATGTGATGAAACCTGGTAAACAGTTTTTAATGCATGTAAATCACATCAAATGTAAAAGCAACATGATAATCAGTTAGAGGAGTTGAATTGATTCTAAAAAGTTCTTTGATCATAACACTTAAATTGGATAATTGAGATCGATTGATGAGCATCTGCTAAATGAGCAACAGGACCACAATTCACACCTTCAGTCAGTGAAGCCGCTCCCACAGCCGTTCATGAGAGTTTAAATGCTGGGGGAATATTCCCATCTTCCCACAGGAGAAAAAGAAAAAGCAAGCAGGAGGAATTACTCCAGGAGAAACTACTGACATAGTAACAATGGAGTTTGAGGAAGAACCCTGCAGAATAAAAGATGAAGATACAGAGAAACAAATAGGTTGGTGTTTTCCTTCATTCTCTTTAATGACTGATATGAACATTAAGATAAAAAAATATAACAATACTTCTAAACCTAGATACTAGTAGACTCAATAGTAAACTAGAATTGTGCTAAATTTAGAAAGAACTTTATTTCTTTATGTTCCTCCTTTGTTCTTTAATTGCATTTGGGGAATTTAATGTCGATTTTAGACCCGATGGAAGTGATTGAAGACAAACCTCATTATTTCATAAATGAAGATGGAAAACTGACATATAAAAATGAAGACCAACAACATCTGTTTCAAAAACCTCATAATTTCAAAAATGAAGATGGAAATGCAGTCGTTTTAAAGACTGAAGAGTTTTTCACACAAAAACAAGCTGGAAAATCTGGAGTTAAAGGATCCTTCACCTGCTCAGAATGTGGAATGTTTTACGTGCATAAAGCAGACCTTAATAGACACATGAGATTTCACACTGGAGAAAATCTGTTCAAATGCACTCAATGTGGAAAGAGTTACATTCAAAAAGGACACCTAAATGAGCACATGAGAATTCACACTGGAGAAAAACCGTTCACATGCACTCAGTCTGGAAAGAGTTTCACATCCAAAAGCTCTCTCACCACTCATCTGTGCTTTCACTCTGGAGTGAGATCATTCAGCTGTGATCAGTGTGATAAAACATTTGTTTTTGCGTTAGGCTTAAAAACGCACCTTAAAATTCATAAGCCTCACTTTTGTTCTTTTTGTGGACTGCGGCAAGGGCTACAATTCATCAAGTGCCTTAAAATCACACCAGAGAATTCACACTGGAGAGAAACCGTATGAGTGCTCACACTGTGGAAAGAGTTTTACTCAGTCAGGAAACTTGAGAATTCATGAGAGACTTCACACTGGAGAGAAACCTTACAAGTGCAGCATTTCATGTGGGAAGAGTTTCAATCAATTATCTAGTCTACAGACTCATAAGAAAAAATGTTGCCCGAAGGTCTCTAATGAGCAAATGTTCGTGATCAGATCCATCACTTACAAATAATACACTTACAAGTAAATAATTTTCCTTTCAGGTTAATCAAAAGCTGGATAATTTGCTAAAATCAATACTGAATTTTGATTGTTTGATAAGGGGAACCTTTTAGGAAGGTCAAAATAATAGTTTAGAAAACTAGTGGGTTGCCATAAAACAATTTGTAAAGGGATATGATTTTGGAGTTCAGTTATTTTCATTTGGCTAATTGTGCATATGAGGCATTTGTGTAAAAGTGGCAACAACAGTCTATTAAAGGTTTAGTTTAGCCAAAAATAAAAATTCTGTCATTAATTAGGCTACTCACCCTCATGTCGTTCCAAACCCGTAAGACCTTCATTCATCTTCGGTACAGAAATTAAGATATTTTATGAAATCCTAGGTGTTTCTCAATGTCAAGGATACTTCCTTGGCAGGACTGGTCCTTCCAAGTCACTTCCTTCAGAGGCTAGGCGAGGCTCCTCTTTAGCATTCGGAGAGAACACGTTTTTCAACGGCTCTGGAACAGGCTAGTAAGTGCACGTCATTGCGTCATTACGTCAGTGAAAATGAAAAACATAGCGTTGCTATGGACGCAGTTCTGTTCACTCAGGCAATATAATCGTTTTTAAATCAATAAACTCCTTTTTAATCATATTGATTCTTTGACTGTCAAGTGTGTTTAAACAGTGCGGGTCAATTTGACCCATAACATAATGGATGTAATTATTTTTTTAAAACAAATGTTTGGTAACGTAAATATACTTACATTTGAAAGCATATTGCCCCGTTAACGCTCCGACTCCGTTAACGTCCGACATTTAGAATTTTTTTGAAAAAGATAGCAAAGCTGCGCGCATAGGATTGTGGGTGATTTGAGAGTGCGAAGGCTACACATATGCATCCTTTCCTGTATATGGGATATTTTTCGAACTAAGGACTCAGTCCTTGGTTGAAATTCCGAGGATCCTCGACATTGGAACAGTCCTTCGACGGATGTCGATGTCGTAGCATCCTCGAAATTCTGGCTTCCGAGGATCCTTCCTTGACATTGAGAAACGGCTCCTGTTTCCCCTCGACCCCTCGATAGGCAGCAACGTCATTACAACTTTCAAGGTCCAGAAAGGTAGTAAAGACAGGCACGTGCAGGGGTAGCCAAATATCGTTCTTTCATCGAGTAGCTATGGCTCAACGGCAGGAAGAAATAAACCAAACAAATTTTAAGCTTTTTTTTATTTATTTTTTTATAATCAAAGATAGTGTGTCGATTCAATTTAAAATCCACATATCACATATTTTAAAATATTACTTAATTCATTGATGCCCGTTTGTCATGTGCACCGACCAATCGTCATCTGGGCACAAGAAGTTAAAATTTTATTGGACAATGTGAAGTGGAGCGAAAATTACATGGACAGACGAATTTACATTTATAAAGCGATCTGAATCTTGCTTTGTTAAAACAATGGATGCTAATTGACTACAAAGCACTGCACAAAAACAGCACCAAATGTCGCATTAATGGTTCGAAGAATTTAAGTCACTTGTATTTAGCCTATGTATATTGATCCACCGTTTACCATTTGATCAAACTATCATAGTTGGTTAAATGAAGCTCATCAGGCACCAACTACAGGCCTATTATTTGAAGTGTAGGCTGACAAGAACATGCAAAATGGTGACGTGAAAGGACTTTATTATTTAAAAAAAAATTATAATTATGCAGCAATAGTATACAGTACTACTGGTCAAAATGTAGACACATTACTATTGTGTAATGTCTCTTACACACATCAAGCCTGCATTTATTTGATCAAAAATACAGATTTTTTTCTTTACAATTTTAAATAATGGTTTTCTATTTTAATTTACTTTAAAATATAATTTATTTCTGTGATGCAAAGCTGAATTTTCAACAACCATAACAGTTTTCAGTGTCACATAATCCATCAGAAATCATTCTAATATGCTGATTTATTATCAATGTTGGAAACAATTGTGCTGCTTTTTTTTTTTTTTTTTTTTTTTTTTTTGGAACCTGTGATAATTATTTCAGGATTCATTGATGAATAAAAAGTTTTTAAAAAAACAGCATTAAATTGAAATAGAAATTATTTTATAAGTCTTTACCATCAATTTAGCACATCATTGCTGAATAAAAGTGTTCATTTCTTTTATTTTTTAAAAGAAAGAAAATTACTGACCCCAAGCTTTTGATCAGTAGTGTATATTGGTACAAAAGATTTATATTTTAAATAAATGCTGTTCTTTTTTTTTAACTCAGAATCCTGAAAAAAAGTATCAAAGGTTATAAGTATATTAAAATAGAAAAACCCTATTTTAAATTGTAACAATATTTCACAATATTACTGTTTTTTTCTGTATTTTAGATCAAATAAATGCAGCCTTGATGAGCATAAGAGACTTCTTTCAAAAACATTAAAAATAGTAATGTTTCACTGGATAGTTCTAGGAACTTAGTTCTAGGAACTAGCCACTAGCCAGGGTGGTTCCCAGAGAACTATGAAAAGGTTCCTCCGGTGCGAAAGCCCCTATATATGCCCCTTTTTTTACATTTGAGCCCCTGCCCCTATAGGAACTCTCAGCACGTCCCGGAGTAAAGACATCATTAAAATAGTCCATGTGACTCCAGTGGTTCAACCTTAATGTTATGAAGCAATGAATAATTTTTGTGCGCAAACCCCCTGCACTGCTTAGTGTAAACAGTGCAGTGCTTCCTGGTTCTACGTCAGAACGCCGGCACGTTATTGGCTAGCTCCTGTGTCAGCATCACACGCATGTGTCGTGGTGCTCACGTGACCAGCGTCAGTCAATAATGATCTGGCGTAGAACCCGGAAGCGCTGCACTGTTTACAGATAGAGCCAGTACGTTACTAGAACCATAGATATTTATGGTTAGAACGTCTCTCAGAGAACAAGCCTGGCGCTCATGCTCATTCTTGTGAGCGGGGTGGTGTATCTGTTAAAGGTTGAAACAGCCGTGGTGCCGCTAGTGAGCAGTGCTTTACAACAGGTTACTTTACTCATAAAAATAATAATCTTTGACAAGCTGTCCAAAATTATTACTTGCTCCATCAGTATGGTTTTTGTAAACTGAGCCAAAACCTGTTTTTGGGGAATATTTGGGTGATTGGGACAAGACCTTTGGGTGATTGGGACAGACATCATTGATTTCAGTTAGTGTCGGCAAGTTAGTTCATACTTTGATATCATTTCTTCTTTGTCTATGTATAATTTGTCTGTTCCTCATGACTCACTGTCCACTCAACTCAATAAATTACTCAATAAATTTGAATTTATGTGAGAATTCTATATTATAGATATATAAAATTCCATATTTGGATTCATCAATCAGAATGATTTCCATCTCGGTTGTCATTAATGTCAGATTGTACGACAGTCAAGATGTTAAAATCGGACGTGCAAGAAGACATTTCCGGAGTTTTACATCATCAATCCATGACGCGTTCAAATGTGAGTTGTATTACATGCAGAAGATAAATGTAATTCAAAAGTGTGAAAATAAAAATAAAAATGAAATAAAATACTCCCATCTTGTGGGTTATTACCTTATGCCGCTGTTGTATTACAAATGTATTAAATGTTTAATTTAGGTTCCAATACAATAGTATATAAACTGAGAAAGCTCTGTACCTTGTGTTTTACATTGAGGCATAGATGATTAGGTTCAAAGGAGATTAAGTCAAGCAACCCAGGTGTCTGACATTAACCTTTTGTCTGTATGCACCTCCTGAACAGTGTCATTGTCCCAAGTTAAGCTATGATAATGTGAAGGTATGGGTGATACTGTCAGGCTGATTGGATTAGCATCTATGCATTTGAATGACACTGTTATGCTGATGAGATCAGGAAACGAGCTGACTCATATACTTAATTTACATGCTTTGTTCAGAGTGTCTCCTCCTCAATGTAAATCCCTCCCCCTTGAAATGTATTTAAAGGTGTCATGACCCACATTTTGCATTTTTCCACGAGAATCAATGTATGTTATGATTGCCTAACGATTATACACTGGCCGGGAAGCCGATATTTAAAAGTGAAGCGTTTGTTTACCTCAGGGTTTGTAAAATATCCCACGTGCACGCGCACTCAAATACGAGATTTTGATTTCTACCCTGGCTTGACGTCACGACGGTGGAGGATATGCCATATATGGACAGCGCAGCAGGAAGCCACGCCCTACTCCTCTCCCCCTCTCCCCCTCATATTCATTCGGCAAAGAAAGATGGAGAAACCAAGTGCACACCTGCGTTGCTCTGTGGTTGACTGCCATAAACAGCATTCTAATGTGTTTTCTCTACCCAAAACGGACGAAACTATCAGGGATCAGTGGATGAAATTCATTTTTAATGACGCTGTCCCAACAACCCTTTCAACTGGCCTAACGTTTGGTGTCTGCGCTAAACATTTTACACAGGATTCATTTAGTAATTTGGGACAATATCAGGCGAAGTTGGCCTCGAAGCTCCGTTTGGGAAAAGGTGCCATCCCCACCATCAGAGACCTGCCTGAAATTGAAACGGTAAGACTGTGTTTTTATTGCTCTACTGTGTGTACGTTAACAAACATCAGCTAACTGCTAATGCGGCTATTGTATGTAACGTTAGCTTCGAGATAAACACAGTGAATGGACTCTACGAATGCTATCCACATCTTTCCACTTTGTTTTACACAACAGTAGTGATGGTACAGGAATCCATGGTCAGTGGCTAAAACTGTTTGCTAGACCATATCGCATATATCGATATAGTTCAAATTTGCGCTCTGCTCCCCGCGCCTCCGCTCTTCCTTTTCCACTCTGCGTGCGTGTTTAGAGCATGTTATGTTATGAGAGATGAATTATGACTACTTCAGAAACCCCAGCACAATAGGAACTACCAGACAGTGACATTAGTGTACGCTGAAATAAAGTCTTTCACTTGAGAAAAACTGACTTTCTTGTCCTGTCAGCCGTTATCCTGTGCTCGGAGCGCACACTCAATACACGCGTAAATGCGGAGGCGCCCGCGCTGTGTAGCGCTGTCAACCCCCCTCCTTCCTGCAACCAATCAACGCGCCCCTCATTTGCATTATTATAATGACCGTCCACGACAGCCAAAACATCGCATCAGATCTCGCGAGACAATAATGCCTTTAGAAATAAGGGTCTGAGGAGCTCTGTGTTTATTTTTTTTCCACTTTTTTTTTTTAGAAGTGCCTGAAAGACTATAATAGAGCGTTGGGTATCCAAGGTAACACGAGGTCATGACTCCTTTAAACTTACTAGGGGTCCAGTAGGGGTCTACTGCCCTAGTTTGACTTGATGACTGCAGCTACAACAGCTCGTGTTCTCAATAAAGAATCCTGCTGAAGAAAGAACCAAGTCTCCTGGTCTCTGCTTTGATGAAGGAAAAGTTTCGAACACCGCACAAGTACAACATAGAATGCACAATCCATAGATAAGGTAATTTTCTAATCTAATCAATGCCAGTTAAACTTTTATTAACTTTACTTGTACTGCCATCTTTTGTGAGCAAGTTTGGCCAGCTTTTGAGTGAAATAAATGAGATCAGAATCCATGTATTCCAAAAAATGTAATGCTTTGTTTATAGTAATTTTGCCTTAAATATATGAATTTAATTGAATAGCTCTGTGGGAATGCTTCAGGTGATCTGGGATCTCCTACCCAAATAAAATTGGAGTGGTGTAGTCAAGAGCAGTTTAAAAAGCACCCCTTTGTCCCATTACACAGTCCACAATGAGCAGTTGAATTGGTAATTGGTAAGGGTTTGGGTATAATATATTGGGTATTTGGGTCATGATTGAGTATAAAAAAAGCATCTCAGTCTTTGCAAGCAAAGATGGGTCATGGCTCACCACTTTGTGCCAAATTTCATGAGAGAATTGTTAAACAATTCAGAAATCACATTTCTCAATGCAAGATTGAAAAAAATGTAGGTCTTTCACCATCTGCCACATAATATAGTGAAAAGATTCAGGGAAACTAGCAAAATCTCTGTCTGTGTCAGGCAAGGCATCAAGAAATGCAACTTGAATCTCTGTTACACAAGGAGCAAGCTATACATCTGTTCAATGCAGAGATCCCGCCGAGTTCTCTGTGCCCGAGCTCATCTCAGATGATCCAAAAGACAGTGGAAATGTGGAAAGTCCATGTTTCAGCTTGTTGTTTTTTTGTATATCTAAACATGTAACTTATTAAATAACTTTGCCTGCTTTAAACCACCACTGATGTTGAAAGCTGTAACTTTATCTACACACTCAGGTTGAAACCTACGTTTACCTATCAGTTCCAAGAAAGACTTTTACATTTAAAGAAGGCTAAAAATAACAACTTTAATGGAGTTAGATTAATTATATTGGAGTGAGATAATCCTATGTGCTATCCTTCAACTGCTTTTTGTTCCGATAATTGGTTCAAAATAGCAGCTTCCAGCTGTTGTATTACAAATTTATTAAATGTTTAATTTAGGTTGCAACAGTAAAAGTTGAGTACATTGAAGTTAGATTCTGCTCAGCAAAGTGCAATTCCTGTTTTCTCCATTGTAAGTTAAATGAGTCAGATCACTGGGACTCTCACCTTTTGTTCTGCAAATGGCTTTCGGAGCCCAAATGGCTCTTGGAGCCCCAGCCCCAGACGTTGAATAGTTAGGCTGATTGGATTAGTATATATGCGTTTGAATAGTGTCACGGTTCATGAATCGGCTGTCTCATGCTGATGTGTCTGTGTGAGTGTAATTGTGTGGGCGTGGTTACTCGTTGTGTTGATTAGTGTCTCCAGCTGTCATCAATCCCAGTTCCCTTTATATGCCCAGTAATTTCCCTCTCATGTTGTCAGATTGTTGTGGTTGTTCCTTGGTGTGTGTCCTGTTCCTGTGCCTCATCTGCAAAAGTTCTTCGTCTGGATTTCGTCAGTTTCTTCGTGTCGTCTGGATGTTCCACGGTTCCTGGTTTGTCACTCGAGCACGCAGATCACCGCACCACCACCGGATCGCCATCTCGTCCCTGCTTCATCGCCACCTGAGTGTTTGTCCCCGACCTGTGTCTACATCTGACTATTTATAATAAACTGAGTTTTACTTGCATCTTGCATCCTCCTGTTATTTCACCACAGAACGATCTGACCCCACAGAACGATCTGACCAGACCATGGATGCAGCAAGCACTTCTCAGCTCAACGAATTCATCGCTCACAGTATCTCACGTATGGACCAACAAGAGGAGAGCATCTCGGGCACAGGTCGTGCGGTGCAAGCACTCGTGAAGCAGGTGTCCGAGCTCACCCAACAGGTACAACTTTTACGGACTCCCACTGCGCCCCCCACGCCGCTCGTTCCCCCACCACCAGCGCCGGCTGCAGCAGAGAGCCCAGAGCCACGCCTACCCACACCAGAGGGATATTCTGGCGAGCCCGAATTTTGCAGAGCGTTCCTCACGAGATGTTCCATGCATTTCACCTTACAACCACGCACTTTCCAGAGCGAACAGGCTAAAGTGGCATTTGTATTAACCCTGCTGTCAGGGAGAGCAGCGCTTTGGGGAACGGCGGTGTGGGAGAACAAGGACGACTGCTGCACCTCGTTCCAGGCACTCTCCGAAGAGATGAAGAGAGTGTTCGATCGTGCAGTGGCGGGTAAGGAGGCGGCCAGATTACTCGCCGAACTGCGACAGGGAGATGGCTCGGTGGCGGACTTTTCCATCCGGTTCCGCACCCTGGCCGCAGAGTGCCGTTGGAACGAGGAGGCGCAGTGGGATATGTTCCTGCATGGGCTGGCTGACCGCGTTCAAAAAGAGATTTATGCCATGGACTTACCAGAGACACTGAATGGACTGGTGGAACTTGCTCTGAGAGTAGACGCTCGACTGAATCGTGTGACCAGATTGGCGCGTCCCAGCCGTCCACAGCCCAGCACTGAGGACCACCAGCTGGTGGTGCGAGCGCGGTCAGCCCCGCATTCGACCTCGAGCCCATGCAGGTGGGGAGAGCTCGGCTTTCCCGGGAGGAGAGGGAAAGGCGGAGATCCCAAGGACTCTGTCTATACTGTGGCCGGGCGGGCCATTTCATCCACTCCTGCCCGGTAAAAGAGCAAGCCCGGTAGTAAGTATGAGGCTACTATCGGGTGGGATCTCCGCCGAGAAGACCTCATCACCATCATCGACCCTCCTCCCGGTAAGACTGAGATGGCGAACGTCGACGCACTGCACCAACGCACTACTGGATTCGGGAGCGGAGGGTAATTTCATGGACTTCAAACTGGCACTTAAGCTTCAGATCCCCATCACTCCTCTCTCGCACCAGATTACTGTCAACGCACTCAATGGTCAAGAACTTCCCCGGATTACACATTCTACTGAAAGCATCACCCTCATCACTTCTGGCAATCACACAGAACTCATTTCATTCTTACTCATGGACTCACCACTTGCACCAGTGGTTTTGGGACACCCGTGGCTGTCCAGACACAACCCCCGTGTCGACTGGTGCACTAACACTGTTTCCACATGGAGTAACCACTGTCATGAGTCCTGTTTAGTGTCTGCCTGTCCCTCTGTGTCTGGTTCTGTGTTTCAGAGTGAGGCAGCGGATTTGTCTAACGTGCCCGCGGAGTACCTCGACCTGAAGGAGGTGTTCAGTAAGTCTCGTGCTGCTTCTCTCCCTCCGCATCGTTCCTATGACTGTGCAATAGATCTACTGCCAGGTAAATCTCCGCCTAAGGGCAAACTTTACTCTCTTTCTGTTCCCGAGAGGGATGCCATGGAGAAATATATTTCTGATTCTCTAGCCTCTGGGTTCATCCAGCCTTCCTCTTCTCCTGCGGGGGCGGGGTTCTTTTTCGTTGGAAAGAAGGATGGTTCTCTGCGACCTTGCATTGATTGCCGAGAGCTGAACAACATCACGGTAAAGAATTCTTATCCTTTGCCGTTGATGTCTTCAGCTTTCGAGAGGTTGCAGGGAGCATCGATTTTCACGAAACTGGACTTACGTAATGCATATCATTTGGTTCGCATCAGGAAGGGGGATGAATGGAAAACCGCTTTTAATACCCCTAGGGGCCACTTTGAATATTTGGTTATGCCTTTCGGGCTTTCCAACAGCCCAGCGGTTTTCCAGGCACTCGTTAATGACGTGTTGAGAGACATGGTAGATCAGTTCATATATGTTTACCTGGATGACATATTGATTTTTTCTTCGTCTCTCCAGGAACACGTTCAACACGTCAGACGAGTGCTCCAGAGATTATTAGAGAATGGGCTTTTTGTCAAGGCGGAGAAATGCGCGTTTCATGCACAGTCTGTTCCCTTCCTAGGGTACATCATCTCCTCTGAGGGAGTGCGCATGGATCCTGACAAGGTTAAGGCTGTGGTAGATTGGCCAAGTCCAGATTCCCGTAAGGCCCTACAGCGGTTTCTGGGGTTCGCCAATTTTTACCGGTGTTTCATTCGCAATTTCAGCCAACTAGTCGCACCTCTGACTGCCTTGACCTCCCCCCGAACGACGTTCAGGTGGTCGAACACTGCCGAGGCAGTGTTCACCAACCTCAAAAGTCGCTTCGTTTCGGCTCCCATTCTTGTCACCCCTGATCCCACACGTCAGTTCGTGGTGGAGGTCGACGCGTCAGAGGTGGGAGTAGGAGCAGTGCTTTCACAACGCGCTTCCTCAGACGACAAGTTGCATCCCTGCGCGTTTTTTTCTCATCGACTTTCGCCTGCCGAACGTAATTATGACATTGGTAACAGAGAGTTGTTGGCAGTCAAGTTAGCGTTGGAGGAGTGGCGTCATTGGTTAGAGGGTTCGGGGGTACCCTTTATCGTTTGGACCGATCATAAGAATCTTGAATACATCAGATATGTAAGCTTAGCGTTAAGTTCTGCCAGGAAGACTCAATCAGCGCGTCATGAATTAACTCACTTCTAACCAATCATGTGTTAACACTCTCAGTATAAAAGAATGGTACTTACATTCGTCTGAGTTCGCAGATACTGACGGCGCCAATTACCTCCATCCTCCCCAACCACCTCCAAGATGGTCCTTTCCCTCCATCCTCCCCACCACCACCAGGATGGTCCCTTCCTTTACCTCCAGGGGGTCGGCTGCGCCCCTGCCTTCATCTTCAGGCGGGATTTGCAGATTCCGTTACCCTCGCATTGCTCGCTAAGGACGGGGCCTACGCCAAAGACTATGCTTGCTGAGCTATTAATAAATTTACTCTTGTTATATCATTTTATCTCCCGAGTCTTTCTGGTAGAACTGCTAAAAGACTCAACTCCAGGCAGGCTCGGTGGGCTCTTTTTTTCGGACGTTTTGATTTTGTTCTCTCGTACCGCCCGGGTTCCAAAAACATCAAACCCGACTCTTTATCTCGTATTTTTGATCCATCCGAACGCCCGGTGACTCCCGAGTGCATTTTACCTGAGAAAGTTGTCATCTCCACTCTGGTATGGGAGGTCGAATCGAGGGTCAAGACAGCCCTAGAAGGGGTAACGCCTCCGCCTGGTTGCCCACCGGGTCGTTTGTTTGTTCCGGAGGGGTTACGGTCCGACGTAATTCGATGGGGTCATTGCTCCAACGTGGCTTGTCATCCAGGAGTGACTCGTACCAGTTTTTTAGTTAAGCAACGATTCTGGTGGCCATTAATGGCTCGCGACATTCACGATTTTGTGTTGGCTTGTTCAGTCTGTGCCACTGGTAAGACATCTAACCAACCCCCAGATGGGTTACTTCGACCGCTGCCTGTCCCTTCGAGACCCTGGTCCCATATCGCTCTAGATTTTGTCACCGCCCTCCCGCCCTCCAATGGCATGACGGTTGTTTTAACCGTAGTGGACCGGTTCTCGAAGGCGGCACATTTCATCCCCTTGCCCAAATTACCTTCAGCCAAGGAGACAGCGGTCACAGTCATAGATCACGTCTTTCGGTTACATGGCCTCCCGATGGACATGGTCTCTGACAGAGGTTCCCAATTCGTATCCAAATTTTGGCGAGAATTTTGTAAGTTACTGGGGGCCACGGTCAGTCTGTCCTCGGGCTATCATCCCCAGAGCAATGGCCAGTCTGAACGAGCCAATCATTATGTTACCAGCCACCAATTTTTCCGAGTCTGGAATCCGAGGTCGCGGTCCCCTCCGCTCACGCATTCGTCCAGAGGTGCCGCCGTACTTGGACTAGAGCCCGGGAGACTACTCCAAGCAGGGGGGCGCATGAAGGCCAAGGCCGACCGCCACCAGTCAAAGCCTCCCGTTTACGTCGTGGGTCAAAAAGTGTGGCTTTCTACCAAGAATATTCCGCTCCGCTCCGTGTCTAACAAGTTAGCTCCCAAATTCATTGGCCCGTTTCCTGTCACCAAAATTATTAGTCCGGTGACAGTCCGACTCAAACTTCCTCCTGCGTACAGGAGAATTCACCCCGTCTTCCATGTGTCTAAAGTCAAGCCCGTGTTTTATTCTCACATTAATCCGCCTGCCCCGGTTCCCCCCCCCCCCGCCGCGACTCGTAGATGGGGAACCTACATATTCGGTACATCGCATTCTGGACTCAAGACGGAGGGGGTGCGGATTTCAGTACTTGGTGGACTGGGAGGGTTACGGTCCGGAGGAGAGAAGTTGGGTACCTGCTAGAGACATTCTGGATCACTCCCTTATCGATGATTACAATCGACAGGTAAGGTTGTCTGGGAACGCCAGGAGGCGTTCCTAGGGAGGGGGGTACTGTCACGGTTCATGAATCGGCTGTCTCATGCTGATGTGTCTGTGTGAGTGTAATTGTGTGGGCGTGGTTACTCGTTGTGTTGATTAGTGTCTCCAGCTGTCATCAATCCCAGTTCCCTTTATATGCCCAGTAATTTCCCTCTCATGTTGTCAGATCGTTGTGGTTGTTCCTCGGTGTGTGTCCTGTTCCTGTGCCTCGTCTGCAAAAGTTCTTCGTCTGGATTTCGTCAGTTTCTTCGTGTCGTCTGGATGTTCCACGGTTCCTGGTTTGTCACTCGAGCACGCAGATCACCGCACCACCACCGGATCGCCATCTTGTCCCTGCTTCATCGCCACCTGAGTGTTTGTCCCCGACCTGTGTCTACATCTGACTATTTATAATAAACTGAGTTTTACTTGCATCTTGCATCCTCCTGTTATTTCACCACAAATAGTTATGCTGATTGGATTGAGACTGGTAACACGCTGGAGTCTAGGGCGGTTCCTTAACCTGTATACTTAATTTACATGCTTTGTTCAACCTCAATGTAAATCTCTCCCCCTAAATGTACTGTATATAAAAGTGCAAGGCAACTTTCTTTAGATTAGACTTGATGATGATGAACTACAGACTTGATGATGATGAACTACAGACTTGATGAACTACAGACTTGACGAACTACAGACATGGAAGAATAAATCTCTTCTGCTTATAAAATCCATCCCAACGTCTCCTGGTCTTTGCTTCGATGAAGGAATAAAGTTTCCAACACAGCCTTACAGTAAAAACTCAAATCATGAAATTGTTTCTAAATGACTATTTGAGCAAAACTATTTGCACCTGAATGATTGAGGGCGATTGTAAGTGTGATGAGCATCTGCTAAATGAGCAACAGCGACCACAATTCACACCTTCAGTCAGTGAAGCCACTCCCACAGCCGTTCATGAGAGTTTAAATGCTATGGAATATTCCCATCTTCCCACAGAAGAAAAAACAGCAAGCAGGAGGAATTACTCCAGGAGAAACTACTGACATACTATTGTAAAGATGGAGTTTGAGGAATAACCCTGCAGAATAAAAGATGAAGATACAGAGGAACAAATAGGTTGGGTGTTTTCCTTCATTCTCTTCAATGACTGATGAGGAACATTAAGATGAAAACTGACATAAAAATAAATCTAAAACTATACATTAACCCCCTGAGGTCTACGGTATCGCCGGCGATACCAGCTCGCTTTTTTTTTATCAATGTAAAAGAAACTCATAAATACTCTGTTGACTTTGATTTTCCATAGGAGTTTCATACATCAATCGATTCTGTTAAATGTGTATTATTTTTGTGTATACTCACAATAAAAACAAAGTGTTGTGCTTTTTGCCAAATAAAGAAAAATAAACACGAAGCGAGTTCTGCCTTCTCTCTGCCAGTGAAGTCCATTCTGAAACGCGTCCGAAAATGAACAATAACTGAGCGAATACTCAGTCAAACAGGCATACAAAGACACAGGCATGAAGCTTGAATTCTCGTCTTTTAAATGAAGTAATTTATATAAAAAACAAATATCCTCATCTTGTGAAATCTGTATTAAAAGAGAGCGATTCCAGTCGAGCTCATCTCATCTCATTACGTTATAATCGGCCACGCCCACGGAGAGCGCGCGCTATTCAAACGCAAATGACTGAGACGATCCCATACAAACTGTGAACGCCCACATATCAGCTCGAGAAAACACATCAAGTTTATTCAGATAAGTGTAGTCGTCTACACTGTCTCGCAGCGCTGTGAGGAATAATAATAATGGAAAACTTACCTCAGAAGTGCTGGTATTTCGAGGAGCAACGGATGGAATAATGTAGTAAGTTTTTTTTTTCATTCTCAAGTAAATCGCGTTTCTGTGTAAATGAATGAACGCAGAGATGCGCTGTTTACCACAACTCGCAAAAAGACGGTTTAAATTTGAATTGCGTTTCTGTGTGTGAATAAATGATCTGCTTTTAGCAAACTATTTTGCTATACTGAGTAAAATCGATTGAAATAAGTTGAAATAAAATGTATTTGTATAAGCAACATATTAAACTGCAAATTAACATTTATATTCCTTATAATAAAAACGAAAGACCTATGTTACAGACATATGAAAGACAACATTTCGTTGATTAGTTTTGGATAGATTACACATTTTTACTGTAAAATATCTGCCACCTCAAATAAGCTTTTGTTTGCCAATTTTTGCTAATATGTTAAATATAGTATGTTTTGTCAATGTAGGCTATATTCGAAGTTTGAAATATGTATGATAAAATGTATACTTTAGTTTTTACAAAGAAAGATTACACTTCAATTGTTGTTGTAATTGTAACCTTTTTAATAAAAAAATATATATTTACAAGGTAGATGTAAACAAATTTTAAAAGGTAAATATAAGCATTTTCTTTAAATAATTTTTATTGTGTTTTATTATTGACAAATTTGGGGAGAGGATACATATTCCAAAACTGAAAATACAGTATGAGAATTAACTGCACAATTAATAGACATGTTTTCCTTGGATATTATACAATTTGCAAGCAAAATTTGTGAAAAAAAAAAAAAATTGACATGCTTCCAACTGTGAACCAATTTGGTAGAATATATATATATATATATATATATATATATATATATATACTGTATATATATTGCTCTTGCATTCTTTCTTGTGGCTATAGGTGACACACCTGAATGAATGGCTCATTAAGTATGCGGGCCCCATTGTCTCCTGAGGTGTGAACCACTACATATGCATGATGCTGTTGAATGGTTGACGCCCCTTGCGCATATTGCCTTTACAAACAAAAAGTGTTTTACAAGATTTAAATCAATGTATTGTGTTATGTGAATGATAAGGGCAGGATGATTTTCACATCATTTTGAAGAAAAAACACTAGGCAAAGACATCAATTAGTCAAAAGTCTTATTGACACGTATTTAGTATGTGTTTTGTGGCCTTATTTCAGAAACTTTAGTTTTTAGTTTTTTCAATAACCATGCATAAACATTATTCTCTCAAAAATACAAACATGTACATGCATGTTGCTCACATATTATGGTAGCCCTGTTTGTGCTAAATAGAGTGTAATTATACCTTTGCCATTAATATGTTTATAAGCAACTGAAAAAAGCACAAATGTCAGGGCATGTCAGAACATCTCAAGGACCCCAAAAACCCCTCAGACCTCAGAGATTTTGAACTATTTATTTTTGTTTCTCATCTGTCCTTCTTTTATTATATTATGAGATTTTAATATGTTGATTTTTAGATCTGATGGAAGTGAAAGAAGACAAACAGCTTCAGTTTCAAAAACCTCATCATTTCACAAATGAAGATGGAAATGAAAACGTTTTACAGACTGAAAAGAGTTTCACACAAAAACAATCTGGAAAAACTGAATTTAAAGGATCTTTCACCTGCTCTGACTGTGGAAAGAGTTTCAGACATAAAGGACACTTTAATGAGCACATGAAATATCACACTGGAGAAAAACTGTTTACATGCACTCTGTGTGGAAAGAGTTACGGACACAAATCAAACCTTAAGAGACACATGAGAATTCACACTGGAGAGAGGCCTTTTACATGCATGCAGTGTGGAAAGAGTTACATTTACAAAGGACACCTAACTCAGCACATGAGAATTCACACAGGAGAAAAACCATTCACATGCACTCAATGTGAAAAGTTTCAGGTACAAAAATGTACTCAAAGACCATCTGCGCTCTCACACTGGAGAGAGATCGTTCAGCTGTGATCAGTGTGATAAAACATTTGTTTTTTCATCAATCTTAAGAACACACCTTAAAACCCATGCTGCTGTGAAGTCTCAAGTTTGTTCTTTATGTGGAAAGAGTTTTTCACAACTGAGCTATTTAAAAGAGCATGAGCGTATTCATACTGGTGTGAGACCTTATATGTGCTCTGACTGTGGGAAGACCTTTATTAAATCGGACAAATTAAAAACACACCAGAGAATTCATTCTTCACTGTAGAAAGAGTTCATTCTTCACTGTAGAAAGAGTTTCTCTCAGTTTGGACACCTGAAAGGTCATGAGAGAACTCATACTGGAGAGAAGCCGCACCAGTGCTCTTCATGTTTTCACCCAATTATCTAATCTACGGACTCACAACAAAAAGTATTGCCCTAAGTTGTCTAAATGAGCAAAGTTAAGATCCATAACTTGTAAATAATTTGATATTCAGATTAAGCAAAAGCTTGAATTACCTTTAATAAAGTAATTTAAAATTAGTATTTAAGTTTGATTTTTTGAAAAGGGCAACCTTTGGGGAAGGTCAAAATTGTTGTGTATTGCATTCTAAGTGTTGCATGTTCTGTCCTTACAACACCCTGTTTTGGTCCTCTGTTGTATTACACATGCGTAGTAAACAAACATTTTGGGTTATTTTTTTTCTACCCAAATCCTGGGTTGCGGTTTTTAGGTCATTTCCTAGGGTTATTTTTTCAGTGTTTGGGTATTTTTTGTGTTACCCAGCACCTGGGTCAGACGTAACAACCCAGGGATTTACTTATTTATCGCTGGCTTTTTGCAACCTCTTCAGGAGAGAGCAATTCTCAGCTCCGTCAAATTGGTGCATGTCTTTGGTAAAATACAGGGTTGTGTATATTTTATTGTATCTATAAATTTGTTATTGTTCTGTATGTGTATATACAGATGGTCCCATCTTATTTTAAGCATGCATTGGTGCAGCCTCTCCTAGAGGAAATTTTTTATTGCTAAGTGGTTGCTTTCCCTAAGCTCAGGAGACTTCATGTGATTCTCATATATCTCTCATTTTAGTATCAACAGCATTTCAGATGTTTCTCCTAAAATTCCTTAGGTGAAATAAAAATAGACACAAATGAGACATGAGAAATATTTGAGAGAAAAAGAGTCAAAACTGAGACTCCGGTGGAAGAAACATAGAGCATCTCTTTATTGTCTTGCTGCAATCTCTTTCAATACTCCATTATAGGAGTATTTTATTGCTCAAAGGTTGCTCTTTTTAAGCTTAGGAGACTTAGTTGTGATTCTCAAATATCTCTTATTTTAGTATTGTAGTATCAACAGTTTCTGAGTTATTTCTCATAAAATTCCTTTGGAGAATTAAAAGTAGGCACAAATGAGACATGAGAAAGAAGTCCAACATGAGAAGGGGCTGTGAGAAACATGGGAGATCTCTTTATTGCCTTGCAAAGGTTGCTTTTTTTTATTATTATTGTTATTTTTTATGACATTGAGGTTTTTCACCTTTAATGGACAGGACAGGAGGAGAGACAGGAAACAGTGGGAAAGGTGAGAAGGGAACAGGAGCAGGAAAGTACCATTAGCTGGGACTCAAACTTGTGCTGTCTTAGGTGCAGTTGTGTCTTGATGTCGATGTGCTGCCCACAAGGCTATGGATCTGACAGAGGTTTCTCTAAACTCAGGATACTAAGTGGTGATTCTATTATATGTCTCATTTAGGTATCAGCTTTGTCTTAAGATGTCTTACATTTTATTTTAGGAGAAACATATTAAATTATTTATATATATATATATATATATATATATATATATATATATATATATATATATAATATTGTAAATACTGAAATTATTATTTAAATTATCATTTAAAAACCATCATATGTGTCAGAATATTAAGGATTACTAATTTAAATTTATATTCAATGCCCAGCATTGTATATGCAGCACATTTTCCAAACACACTAAAAACATAAATGAGGTTACATTAACATAAAATTTAATCTTTTGCTGACACGCATGCACGTGGCCAGATGCTGTCCTTGTAGCCTATTCCTCAGGTCTGTCTTCACCTAGAAATAAAGAAAATACACTGCATGAAGAGATTTCAGTGTGGCTGGAGCTGTAGGTTCACAGATATCACGTCAATATGTCTTAATGAATGAATAATGGATCTGACTAAAATCACCCTATTCAGCGTGGAAAAGTCATGCTCACAGTTCACACTGGAGATTGGCAGGGCGGCGGCAGCCGATTTTGAGTCAAGCCCCGAATGTAATGACTGTCACTGAGCAAATATGAAACTGGACAATAGCCTATGTAAACCCCCGAAATCATAAGTTACTTTATTTCATTGCGCTTTGGCTTTGCATATACTGCATACAGCCTGTAAAAATAGACCTTAAAAATAATCTAGCCTAAAGAATACATTTCTTTGCTGTCGGTAGCCTATGGGCTACTCTGTTTCTTCCTCTCTGTTGAATATGCAGCAGGTAGGGGAGGAGCTAGCACAGTCAACCGCAAGAGTGCGAGTTAACAACTGATACAGTCAGCGAGCAGGAAAATGAAGCAAACGAGACTTTGGGGATTTTTCGGAAAGAAGTCAGTGGGTAAGAATTCAGTTTTTTTATCCTTAAAGGTGTCATATAATGGTACATGCACTTTTACAAGTTGATTGTACTGAAATGTGTGTTGGCAGTGCCTGTACACAACCATCATAAAATTATAGAAATCCATCCAGTGTTTTTTTTTAAATCTTCTTATACGTTTCCCCCCATCTCAAATCAAGCTGTTCGATATTGTGACGTCACAAAATCGACGGCCCTCCCACAGTTGCTGATTGATAGGAGCGTTTCAACACAGACCCGCCCTTGCTCGTGAGCGAGCTGCCAATCATAGCCTGCGCGGACCGGCGCGGGTCATTGGTGATAGCTGGAGCACTGTCTGTCTATGAGCAGAATGGCGGTGTTCTGTTCTTCGGTGCAATAACGAACACAGCAGTCATATTGATGTTCCTAAATCCGAACCGCTGAAGACGCAGTGGCTGAGTTTTTTTTCGAAGGGAATATTACTCACGATCAACGTCAATGCTTTCATGTTTGCGAGCGTGAATCATTTCACACACCAGACTGCTTTATAAATTAGGTCAGTATAAAGCTGTTTTTGCTAAGAAGCTGCTCCTGAAAAAAGGATCGGTACCAACTATTCGTGTTCCTGCTGCACCTCCAGGAGAACTGAAGTGAGTGTAACGTTTTATTAACCTTTATATTAATATTTATATTAATCTTTGCAAATCGCTTGCACGCTTCACGAATGCGGCTATTTTTACATTTACATTTACATTTACATTTAGTCATTTAGCAGACGCCTTTGTCCAAAGCGACTTACAAATTAGGACTGAATTCAGCGAGTCATCATAAAGAGGCAAAAGCAACAACAACGCAAGAAGTGCTCAAAATACGAAGTTCAGGTATTATTCAGAGTAGCATAAGCCTGATAAGTGATGTTTCAAAGGGAAAGGAAATTTTTTTATTTTTTTATTTTTTTTTTATTTTTTTATTTTTTATAAGGTAAAGTGCTCACGGAAGAGATTGGTTTTCAGCTGTCTTTTGAATGTTGTCAGGGATTCTGCATTCCGGATGAGGGTGGGGAGAGCGTTCCACCAGCATGGAACTGTGAATGAGAATGTTCTGGAAAGTGATTTTGTGGCTTTCTGTGATGGAACCACGAGACGTCGCTCGTTGACCGATCGTAGGTGTCTGGTAGGGATGTAGACTCGTAGGAGTGAGTGAAAGTAGGAGGGAGCTGAGCCTGTGATAGTTCTGTAAGCAAGCGTCAGTGCCTTGAACTTGATGCGAGCAGCGAGAGGTAGCCAGTGCAGAGAGATGAACAGAGGAGTGACGTGGGCCCTCTTGGGCTCGTTGAAGACAAGCCGAGCTGCAGCATTCTGGATCATCTGTAGGGGTTTGGTTGCACATGCTGGAAGTCCAGCCAGAAGAGCATTGCAGTAGTCAAGCCTAGAGATGACCAGGGCCTGGACGATAAGTTGTGTTGCATGCTCAGTTAGAAAAGGCCTGATCTTCCTGATGTTGTGCAGTGCAAACCTGCATGATCGAGCTGTCTTTGAAATGTGATCTGTGAAGGTCAGCTGGTCATCAAACGTTACTCCAAGATTTCTGACCGATCTTGATGGGGTGATTAATGATGACTCTAGCTGGATGGTGAAGTCGTGCTGTAGAGATGGATTGGCAGGGAGGACGAGAAGCTCAGTCTTTGCCAGGTTGAGCTGCAGGTGATGTTCCTTCATCCATGTGGAGATGTCTGCCAGACAGCTTGAGACCCGTGCAGCTACTGTGGGATCATCTGGTTGAAAGGAGAGGAAGAGCTGCGTGTCATCAGCATAGCAGTGGTAGGAAAAACCGTGTGCCTGTATGATGTGTCCCAGTGATGTGGTGTAGATGGAGAAGAGGAGGGGACCAAGAACTGAACCCTGGGGAACACCTGTGGTCAGCTGATGTGCTCTGGATACCTCACCTCTCCATGCGACCTTGAAGGACCTACCTGTGAGATAGGACTCAAACCAGTGGAGTGAAGTTCCTGTGATGCCCAGTGATGAGAGGGTGGACATAAGGATCTGATGATTCACCGTGTCGAAGGCAGCAGACAGATCCAGGAGAATGAGGACTGAAGATTTGGAAGCAGCTTTTGCGATCCGTAGGGCTTCTGTGACTGACAGTAATGCAGTCTCAGTTGAATGTCCTTTCTTGAAGCCAGATTGGTTGACATCCAGCTGGTTGTTTAGAGACAAGAAGGATGTTAGTTGGTTGAAGACAGCTCTTTCAAGTGTCTTTGCAATGAATGGTAGGAGAGAGATAGGTCTGTAATTCTCTACAAATGATGTGTTTAGCGTTGGTTTTTTCAGCAGTGGAGGAACCCGAGCCTGCTTGAATGCTGTAGGGAAGGTGCCAGTATGGAGGGATGAGTTGATGATGTGTGTGAGTGATGGTAGAAGTGTGGGAGAGATGGCTTGTAGAAGGTGTGAGGGGATGGGGTCAAGCGGGCAGGTGGTAGGGTGACTGGAGAGGAGAAGTGTAGATACTTCTTCCTCGGTTAGCGAAGAAAAGGAGGACAGAGGGGTATTGGCTGTGGAAGGGGTCGGTCTGGGTTCCTGTGTGTGTGGAGCTGAGAACTGACTGCTGATAGCTGTTGTTTTGTTGGTGAAGAAGTGCGCAAAATCGTCAGCAGTTAAGGAGGAGGCGGGTGGTGGTGGAGGTGGACAGAGGAGAGAGTTGAATGTCTTGAAGAGTAATCGTGTGTTGGAGGAGCTGTTGATCTTGTTGTGGAAGTATGAAGATTTTGCAGCATGAACATCAACAGAAAAGGAGGAGAGGAGAGATTGATACATACTCAGGTCAGATGCGTCTTTTGATTTGTGCCATTTCCTCTCCGCTGCCCTGAGTTTGGTCCGGTGTTCCCGAAGAACCTCAGATAACCAGGGGTTAGAGGGAGTAGCGCGTGCAGGCCTGGAGGAGAGAGGGCAAATAATGTCTAGAGAAGAGATTAGAGTGGAGCATAAGGTGTCCGTTGCGGTATTCACATCCAGAGATGAGAATTGTGAGGGTGGGGGAAGAGAGGATGACACGGCAGAGGAAAGATGGGAGGGGGAAAGTGAGCGCAGGTTTCGTCTGAAAGTGACTGGTGGTGGGGGTGGTGGTGCAGGGGTAGAGAGTTGTAGACTGAAAGTAATGAGGAAATGATCTGAAACGTGGAGAGGTGTCACCAGGATGTTTTCTGTGGTGCAGTTGCGTGTGTAAACCAGGTCCAGTTGGTTGCCTGATTTGTGAGTAGCAGTGGTGATGAGTCGTTTGAGATCGAAAGAGGCTAGGAGAGAGGTGAAGTCTGTTGCATGTGGCTTTTCGAGATGAATGTTGAAGTCACCGAAGACTAGAAGTGGGGTGCCGTCCTCAGGGAAAGTGGACAGCAGCACATCCAGCTCATCTACAAAGTTACCCAGCTGACCTGGGGGGCGATAAATGACTACAATATGGATTTTAATGGGAGTTGTAAGTGTAATAGCATGATATTCAAATGAGTTGTTGTTGCATAGAGAAGAGAGCGTGGAGTATTTGCAATTGTTAGAAACGAGAAGCCCTGTACCCCCACCTCTCCCAGACTGGCGAGGGGAGTGGGAGAAGGAGAAATTGCTAGAGAGAGCAGCAGGGGTTGCTGAGTTTTCTGGACGAATCCAGGTCTCAGTCAGGCCCAAGATACTAAGAGTAGAATGAGATGCAAAGGCTGGAATGAAGTCAGCTTTATTGACTGCTGACTGACAATTCCATAGACCCACGGAAAGAGAGAGAGGAATATGTGAGGATGTGAGGATGGGACGCAGATTGGCAGTATTGCGCTGTCTATTGTGCGTGATGAAAGGACGTCGCCCAGAGATAACAGGAATGTATTGAAAGCACATGTTGATTAAGGTGAACAATAAGATAAGTAGAGGAAGAAAGAAGGGAAGAGGAGATACGTAAGTGCCTTTCTGGTGTCCTTGCTCGGTGGAGTCGCGCAGGTAGAGTCGCTGGTCTTTACCCGAGTCGGTCTTCACACGAGGAGGCTGAACACGAGAGCTGAATGCTTCCGCTGTCGCTTCCGCGGCAGCGTGCAAATTACACAGATATACAGATAATGCTCTCACCGCTTGAGTGAGTACAGCTGTTTCGGTCGGGCAATTAAGTCAATAACGCCAAAATGTGTCAAATCTAAAGTGCTAGGTGCAAGGGCTTAAGTTACGTGCAAATTAGATTGCTATAAACATTTACATTTGTTTCATTCGCGGCTATTTCTCTAAAGTGCCAATGCGTCTAACTGAAATACAGGATTATGTGAAATTAAAATTACAAAATAACAAGAGAATCGAAGATGGCCTTACCTTGACTAAAATACAGCAGTGAAATATCAGGAGAACAAGGTATTCTAGAGAAAACCACTTGCGAGCTGCGTGCCTCTAGTATGCTGCCCGCTGGTCCTGGTGTATTTTTGGTGTATTTGGTGTATTTTTGGTGTATTTGCCCGCTGGTGTATTTTTACACTCAGGTACATTACGGCATGTTTTCTATGTACGACGTTCTCAATATAATTCATAATCCCACGTTTATAATGAACAACGCGTTATGGCTATTGTGTTATTATTACAAACGGTGTCCGCACAGAACAGAGGGCGGGGTGAGCAAAGCTCATTATCATTTAAAGACACATGCACTCAAACGGCGTGCTGAAAACAGAGCTGTTTTTGACCAGGTAAAATGAGTGTTTTCTTACAATACTAATGAGAATTTTTAATTAAAGTATATTACAAACTTTTAATTTAGACCCTAAATAATCATATTAGCTTGTACAAAAATGGCATTATATGACCCCTTTAAAGTCTGAAGATCATCATCTTGCTGGCTTTCACTGTAGGCCTATTTGTTTAACTAGCTAGTTATTACCATAGGCTAACGTTATACGTTAGCACTTGTACTGGCATTTTCTAGTACAGAATCTCCTCCGGATAAAAACACAGGAGAAGAAGCTGAAACAAGTGATAGAAGATTACTCACTCAAATATAAAATAACGTGATCATCATCAAACATTAAACAGTGTGTAAATCAAAAACCCGCTTAATATTACCAAAGGGGGACTACCTGTCCCGCATTTTGCGGGAAGCTTTCAAATTTGAAGCTTTTGATTTGAAATGTGAAGCCTGTGTGTCATTTTATTTAATCGTCCTTTAAATTACAATTAAAAAAAAAATAATAAGAAGAAAACACTGAACATGCGCAGCGCAGCCGTTATAATTGGTTCTAGGATAGCTAGAGCGGGAAAACAAACAAAAAAACTCCTCTTCGTGGAGAGGGTGTTTTCTCTGATGACTGCTGCATGACCATAGACTGTAAAAAAAATTGTAATACTTGTAATACTTAGGGGAGAGTGGGGTGATTTGTGCCAGGGGGGAAGTAGTTCCACCCTTGTTTCTGGAAAACCATAGAATAAATTGGTCATGTGACCACATCATTTTGAAAACCAATCACTTTTACTCATCCTCCAAAGAAGAGAGACACATGGCATGAGAGTTAAGCACATTTTAGTGCAAAAAACTGTTTTTTCCCTTTCAAAGTAAAATGTCTATGATTAAGGTTTTTTGATTGTAGTGTCTGAACAATTATAGACAAGTTTGAAAACATTTCACACATGTTTTAGTGCTTTAGTAGGCTACACAATGAGTCTATACAGTTAGCATGATGTTAGCTCTTAACTGCTGGATCATGCTAGTTTTTCAAACTTGTGGGTCTGGGGTGATTTGTGCCAAAGGGCCTGGGTTAAGTTGTGCCAGATCCAGACCACCTAGACCTATATACTCACAGGGGATAATCTTGAGAAGTGAGGAGATGGGCATGCCTCATCATTGTTTGACTTAGGCCTGCCTGCTATTTGTTTAATTTAGCTAACACTGATTTCAGTTTTGAGTTTGCACTATGTTATTAAAGAGAAGTTTTATTCCGTTTTTAAGTGGCCTATGTCACAATAGGATGTTTAGAAATTAGCCTAGTCACTTTATTCTTATATGTTACATAATTGACAGACAGTGCTATGTCAACAGGCATCTATTGCCAAAGCCTTTTTGCCTGAAATGATTCACAAATATCATATATTGTGTTGCTATGGTGCTCTAAATGGTTGCTAGGTCGTAGCTTGATAGCTTCACAATGATCCTGAGAGACTGATTGGTCGTCTGAGTAAAATGAGCCCGCCCCCTTGTCTCTATGACACTGTGATCCAGAGCGTTCAATACAAAATTCCTATGCAATTGACCATAGTAGGAAAAACGCATGCTATGGTATTCCAGGGTGACAATATCTAAATAAATCTTTAATGAGTAATTTTGTATTGAATTTATCTTGCTTTCATACAGCATTACGGTTCATAACATTAAACTGTTCTGTTTTACTTCAGAAATCACTGGCACAATTTACCCCCAATGTATTCCCCCAAAGGCACAACTTCCCCCGCACCAGGGGCAAGTTGTGCCATGAGACCACTTTTTTCCCAAGCGCTATATTTCTGAAACAATTTATTTCAGATCCAAAGTTTTTGTTCTCAGGGATGCACCACATCCTGAAATATATGTACATCCTTAAGTTGAAGGCATTACTGCCATGGCCTCACTTTAAAGTCACTTTGAGTAAAAAGTGGCACAACTCACCCCACTTTCCCCTACAAGAATTTGGTGCTTTGTCACACTTGTAGGGCTGTGCCAGAAGCCTGTTACTGTAATAAAAAAACTCTTCGAGTGATTCCTGTATTTACATAAAATGGTCTGGGCTAAGCCCCGGATGTCCTTCAATGCTGGAAACGCCCCTGGAGATTGGTATACTGAGGGTGATGGCAGCCAGCTTACTTAATCCAGGGTAAAGCTGTCCCCACTCATCAGTTTGTGCCGCAAGCTTCTCCATAATTTTTTGCTGGTCCATGTCCTGGAAGAATATTGCATACAAATTACACAACACACTTATTAACCTTCACAACTTGCACTACTTGTCAGAAAGGTCACTTTTATGTACATAATTGGAATGCTCCACACAGGATGTGTTGCCTGAAAGTAGCCAATTCTTGCAGCACCTGGTGGTTGCCTATCTGAAATTTCTCAGAGAGCATGGTCAGGTTTGACACATTTTCAGCTTCATCCCCTCTGGCTGCCTGAGGCCCAAGAACATGAAAAGCGCTCAATAGGTCCAGATTAGAAAAGCGCCGGTCCAGGCTGTCAATCAAGGCATCCAGATATGGTTCCATTACCTAAAGATGACAAACAAAAGTAAGCTCATTTGTTTGTCTTAGAGAGGCAATCAGTGATCATGGTGAAAGATTGCTTATATTTGGACTAAATGGCAAATTATGGGCAAAGCAAACTGACTCCTCCCTTAAGTACTTTGACAGCTCAAGTCCTCCCCATTGTTCCCTTACTCCCATCTCCCTTTTCTCCAAACTCAACAACAACTGTGCAACAACACCACAGCATTTCAAACACTTACCTGGCTCCTGAATCTGGACCAGAGCTGTTCTCTGCTGGACATTTCTTCGAGTCCTCTCCCTCTCCGGTCCCTCTCCTCCTCGTGGACAATGCTGAAGGCAGGCAGTCTTGCTGTATCATCCAGGTCTTGATTTAGCTGGGACAGGAATGACCCAGGAGGTTGATTGTCTCCATCATCTTTAATCTTCCTCAGAGCAGCCACTGTCACAGGAACCTAATAAAAAGACAGGGATTCCATCCATCCATCCATCCATCCATCTTCTTCCGCTTATCCGGGGCCGGGTCGCGGGGGCAGCAGTCTAAGCAGGGATGCCCAGACTTCCCTCTCCCTAGACACTTCCTCCAGCTCTTCCGGGGGGACACCGAGGCGTTCCCAGGCCAGCCGGGAGACATAGTCCCTCCAGCGTGTCCTAGGTCTTCCCCGGGGTCTCCTCCCGGTGGGACATGCCCGGAACACCTTCCCGGGAAGGCGTCCAGGAGGCATCCGGAAAAGATACCCGAGCCACCTCAGCTGGCCCCTCTCGATGTGGAGGAGCAGCGGCTCTACTCTGAGCTCCTCCCGAGTGACTGAGCTTCTCACCCTATCTCTAAGGGATCGCCCAGCCACCCTGCGGAGAAAGCTCATTTCGGCCGCCTGTATCCAGGATCTTGTCCTTTCGGTCATGACCCACAGCTCATGACCATAGGTGAGAGTAGGAACGTAGATTGACCGGTAAATCGAGAGCTTCGCCTTGCGGCTCAGCTCCTTCTTCACCATGACAGACCGGTACAGCAACCGCATTACTGCAGAAGCTGCACCGATCCGTCTGTCAATCTCCCGTTCCATCCTTCCCTCACTCGTGAACAAGACCCCAAGATACTTGAACTCCCCCACTTGAGGCAGGAACTCTCCACCAACCTGAAGCGGGCAAACCACCCTTTTCCGACTGAGAACCATGGCCTCGGATTTGGAGGTGCTGATTCTCATCCCAGCCGCTTCACACTCGGCTGCAAATCGTCCCAGTGCATGCTGAAGGTCCTGGTCTGATGGGGCCAACACGACATCATCATCCGCAAAGAGCAGAGATGAAATTGTGTGGTCCCCAAACCTGACCCCCTCCGGCCCCTGGCTGCGCCTAGAAATTCTGTCCATAAAAGTTATGAACAGAACCGGCGACAAAGGGCAGCCCTGCCGGAGTCCAACATGCACCGGGAACAAGTCTGACTTACTGCCGGCAATGCGAACCAAGCTCCTGCTCCGGTCGTACAGGGACCGGGTAGCCCTTAGCAAAGGGCCCCGAACCCCATACTCCCAGAGCACCCTCCACAAGATGCCACGAGGGACACAGTCGAATGCCTTCTCCAAATCCACAAAGCACATGTGGATTGGTTGGGCAAACTCCCATGAACCCTCCAGCACCCTGTAGAGGGTAAAGAGCTGGTCCAGTGTTCCACGACCGGGACGAAAACCACACTGTTCCTCCTGAATCCGAGGTTCTACTATCGGCCGGATTCTCCTCTCCAGTACCCTGGAATAGACTTTCCCGGGGAGGCTGAGAAGTGTGATCCCCCTATAGTTGGAGCACACCCTCCGGTCCCCCTTCTTAAAAAGAGGGACTACCACCCCGTCTGCCAGTCCAAAGGCACTGTCCCCGACCGCCACGCGATGCTGCAGAGGCGTGTCAGCCAAGACAGCCCCACAACATCCAGAGACTTGAGGTACTCAGGGCGGATCTCATCCACCCCCGGTGCCTTGCCACCGAGGAGTTTCTTGACTACCTCGGTGACTTCAGCTTGGGTGATGGACGAGTCCGCCTCCGAGCCCTCAGCCTCTGCTTCCTCAATGGAAGACGTGACGGCGGGATTGAGGAGATCCTCGAAGTATTCCTTCCACCGTCCGGTGATATCCCCAGTCGAGGTCAACAGCTGCCCACCTCCACTGTAAACAGCGTTGGTAGGGCACTGCTTCCCCCTCCTGAGGCGCCGGACGGTTTGCCAGAATCTCTTCGAGGCCGACCGATAGTCCTTCTCCATGGCCTCACCGAACTCCTCCCAGGCCTGAGTTTTTGCCTCCCCAACCACCCGGGCTGCAGTCCGCTTGGCCCGTCGGTACCCGTCAGCTGCCTCAGGAGTCCCACAAGCCAGCCAGGCCCGATAGGACTCCTTCTTCAGCTTGACGGCATCCCTTACTTCCGGTGTCCACCACCGGGTTCGGGGATTGCCGCCTCAACAGGCACCGGAGACCTTACGGCCACAGCTCCGAGTGGCCGCGTTGACAATGGAGGTGGAGAACATGGTCCACTCGGACTCAATATCTCCAGACTCCCTCTGGATCTGGTCGAAGCTCTGTCGGAGGTGAGAGTTGAAGATCTCTCTGACAGGGGATTCGGCCAAACGTTCCCAACAGACCCTCACAGTACGTTTGGGTCTGCCGAGTCTGTCCAGCTTCCTCCCCCGCCATCGGATCCAACTCACCACCAGGTGGTGATCAGTTGACAGCTCCGCCCCTCTCTTCACCCGAGTGTCCAAGACATACGGCCGGAGGTCAGATGAAACAACCACAAAGTCGATCATCGACCTCCGGCCTAGGGTGTCCTGGTGCCATGTGCACTGATGGACACCCTTATGCTTGAACATGGTGTTTGTTATGGACAAGCTGTAACTAGCACAGAAGTCCAATAACAGAACACCACTCGGGTTCAGATCAGGGGGGCCGTTCCTCCCAATCACGCCCCTCCAGGTGTCACTGTCGCTGCCCACGTGGGCGTTGAAGTCCCCCAGTAGAACGACGGAGTCCCCAGTCGGAGCACTTTCCAGCACCCCTCCCAGAGACTCCAAGAAGGCCGGGTACTCTGCACTGCCATTTGGCCCGTAGGCACAAACGACAGTGAGAGACCTATCCCCGACCCGAAGGCGCAGGGAAGCGACCCTCTCGTTCACCGGGGTGAACTCCAACACATGACGGCTGAGCTGGGGGGCTATAAGCAAACCCACACCAGCCCGCCGCCTCTCACCATGGGCAACTCCAGAGTGGTGAAGAGTCCATCCTCTCTCGAGGAGTGTGGTTCCAGAGCCCAAGCCGTGCGTAGAGGTGATCCCAACTATCTCTAGTCGGAATCTCTGAACCTCATGCACAATCTCAGGCTCCTTCCCCGCCAGAGAGGTAACGTTCCATGTCCCTAGAGCTAGATTCCGCGTCCAGGGATCGGGTTGTCTAGGCCCCCGCCTTCGACTGCCGCCCGATCCACTTAGCACCGGCCCCTTACGGTCCCTCCTGCAGGTGGTGGGTCCACGGGAGGGTGGCCCCACGTCGCTCCTTCGGGCTGAGCCCGGCCGGACCCCATGGGGAGAGGCCCGACCACCAGGCACTCGCATACGAGCCCCAACCCCGGGCCTGGCTCCAGGGTGGGGCCCCGGCTGCGCCATGCCGGGCGACGTCACGGTCCTCGAATTTATAGGCATCGTAAGGGTTTTTGAACCGCTCTTAGTCTGACCCGTCACCTAGGACCTGTTTGCCTTGGGAGACCCTACCAGGGGCATATAGCCAGTGGCGGTTCTAGAGGGGGGCCAGGGGGGGCCAGTGCCCCTGTGACAACAAGCTTGGACCCCCTTGTGGCCCCCCTAAATGTGGAGTGTGAAATAATTTTTACAAAACTATTTTTTTGCTATCGTTGTTTTTCACATGATCCGTTATTAGACAGTGGCAACACGGAACACAAATGTAACCCTAGAGGGACTGCTTAAATCGGATCTGCAGGTTTTTTTTCTATTCAGAAGTTGGTGGACGTTTTGCGCGAATATTATAGTTAAAGCAAAGAAGGAAATATAGAGGTGAGTAAAGTTGTTAATATGTTGTATTTGTATTAAATGCATGACAGAAGTGTAACATTAGATCAGCTAATCTTAACCTGGCCGTTTGTTAGTTTGTGGCAGTTTGAAAAAGGATCAAATATATGATCAACAAACTCATGGTGCTGAGTATTTTTACTTAAAGACCCACTCCGATGAAAATCATGTTTTTCTAGGTGTTAACATGTTCTTGTGGCATTTTTCTTATGCTAGAGGACATATCTTGAGAAAAATAAGCTCAAAGTTGTATTTCTGAGTATTTCTGCATTCAAATGGCTGTGAATCAGTAGCAGACGCTAAAATGCCGGCTAAAATAGACTGGAGTTGTGACGTAGTAACTCCACTGGGCGGGGCCACAAGCTCATACTCCCCTCCGCCCCGCCCGCTCAGGTTCTGAGGAGTAGAGAAGACGATGGCGGATCAATAACAGTTACCTATGTGCGGTAGCGGGTTGCAATGCTAAGAGGAGAGATATTGGTATTAGCTTTCATGCTTTACCAAAACATGTTGCTGTGAGAGATGAATGGATTACGTTCCAGGGTTCCAGACTGCGACCATTTTTTGAGAATGTGCGAGTTAAAATTTTATGTGGTCGCATTTGTGCGAGTGCATGGTCATGTACTACTCAGTTAAATTCACGCATGAATTTTCCAGCATTGAACTTGTTTTAGCGCCCGCCAAAGTGAATTTTTGTCCCGCCAAAGTCTTATTTGATCGGTGAGTAATGTAGATGAACTGCTGCGCTTGTGACAGGACATGTTTATAACTGAAAGAACGAGCAGAGAGAGAGACCCGGACGCGCGCGCGCGCACTCTCTGTCTTCGGAGCCAGGCGAAAATGTAAACAAGACCTCACCGTCTCCAAACTAAGCGCTGTCTTGCTCTCTCTCCCTCGCACATATTAATCAAAATAAATCGACACGGCGGTAAAAGGTCGGAAGACCAAAGTTTCATGTGGAGCATTCGGAGATTTTTTTTTTCTTTTTCTGAATTGCCGCTGGGTGTGAATTGTGCTAAAAAAGTTGCCTTATCTTCTCTGAAAAGCGTTCCGGACATTCAGCTGACATAAAACAACACTTTAATTAAACGAAAAAAACTATCCAGTGATGAAATGTTTTCTGTGTTGACAGAAAGAAAGAAAGACAGAAAGAGGCTGTTGCTGCCTATGTATCTCGCTTCAGCCAACGGCTCCGCCCACAACGCAGAGGCGAATTGCTAATGAGCTACTGCCGCTCTGCTGAAGCGAAGTCCCAGAAAACGGCACAGGTTTTGTGATTTTGGCTAAAAACGGCATAATCATCATCTAAAGACCACTGAGAATGTTTAAAAATAGCTCAAAATATGATCGGAGTGGGACTTTAAACAGGGATGCAAACAGCACGCTTTTCTGCGCCTCTTTTTCACGTCAGTTTGGGTGACTTGGGTCTGATTATAATTTCACAAAGTCATCTGAAGCCATTCCATAGCTTAATGTGAGGGACAGAAGTCTATTTACATCATTAAATTAAAGTTTATGGAAACAAGTTTTCCCTCATCTGTCAATCATTCTCCATTCAGTATTCAAACAGCACGCGCGCCTCGTCCGGTTACAGCAGGATGCTCGGTACAACTCTCTCCAATATGATATATTCACATTATAATGCTTGATCTGTAGATAAAAGGCTGTGGATTTGCATAAAATTACTTTATTTTGTGTATTTGTATTTTATGTTTGTTGCTGTTTTAAAACGACTCGCTACCGTGTGCCTGTTCACACCACAAGGACTATGAATCGGCATCAAACGCACAATAACTGGAATTTTAAACTTCACTATGTGAAGAAACAAATGATCAATAAACTGTTGGACAGATATAGGCTACACTAGGATTTGTGCGCTCAACATTTCTTCGCTTTGTGCCGTGAACTTTTAAATGTGCACTTGTGCAGCGCAGCGCTGAACACTGTGACTGACTCCATGTTGCTTTGAGCACATCATTCTGCACCCGCGATGCGCATACGCGCTTTGTGCGCTCTGTTTTGAAGCGTTTCATATTATCATGGTTTTTCCTATATTTTTTATACCTAGCCTGCACAATACATTTAAAATAAGCATAATTTAATTGTATATTATACTGTATGCACTAAAGCTGGTGAAAACCTATCTCAGGTCCACAATGTCAGATGACAGATTAAGCAATTTAGGTGTTCTAAGTATTGAGTCAAGGAGGGCAAAGGCCTTAAATCTAGATGAATTTGCTGATCATTTTGCAAAAAAATACAGTTAATGTGACTGATTCTGAATATGTAATGCAAATCTAAAAAATATAATGGAAATGCAAATACATTGTTGAATGATTGTTAACATGGTATTTTGCCTGTTAATGCCTATAGTGCAGTGCAGAAAATGATATGACAACAATAAGGTCTAAATGTAACTGGCCCCTCTAACTGTACAACTGGCCCCAGCTTGGCCCCCCCCAGTTGAAATGGTCTAGAACCGCCACTGCATATAGCCCCAGACAACATAGCTCCTAGGGTCGTTCGGGTACTCAAACCCCTCCACCACGATAAGGTGGCAGTTCAAGGAGGGGAAGACAGGGATTAAATGTGGTAAATGCTGCAGAGAGCTTCTGAAATATGCTGTTAAAATAAATTCTTACCTGGTATTTCAGTGCCAGAAAATTCACTTTCCACAATTTGGACAGGCAGCTTAGGTGTGGCAGCACATCTGCTTGCAGGTAGACTGCTGCCACAAACCTGTATTTTGCCAGGAAGAAATGCAGCCCCTTGGCTGATGGGCACCTGTTGACCTCTGATTCTTCAGCCAAGGCTGCCAGAACTGCACAGAGGTTGCGCTGGAGGTTTTTAATAGCTGCAATAGCTGAGTAATAAGATAAAAACATGAGCAGGTCCAGAAGGTGCAAGTCATAAGTTGGTTTACAATTTTTCCTCCACCACTCTGTTTATGACGTCTAACATCACGTCTGTAATTCTATGTGATGTATAGTTAGTTGTTTTCCCAATCTGAAGAAGTTCAAATCAGATATTAATATATATATAAATAATGTTTGTTAAATGTTGAATATAGTGCCAATTTGTTTTACCTTGAGCTTTTTTAAATAATCACACCCCAATATCTGCAAAATCCAACAAAGCAGGATAATTGGTGTGATGTGCCTGCTCTCATTTGATGGTGTGATAGAGGCATGATGGTGTAATTAGACCATTCCAGAGTCTGTCAAGTCAGCTCCTGCCCATGAGTCTGCTCAAGTCATCCCAGAGTCAGTCAAGTCTGCTCAATTCATCCCAGAGTCAATTGTGAAGGTTGCAGTCACCTCAGAAGCAGACAGTCATTCTGATGGTTCCTAGTCCAGGGATCCTGGAGGACCAGAGTCAGGAGGGCTCAAATACATTTGTCCAGGAGTGCCTGAGTCAAGAAGCCCTTAGTCCAGAGGTCCAGTAGAGTCTGAGTTAGGAGGTCCCTAATCCTATGGTCCAGGAGGACCCGACTCAGTTGGTCCTGAATCCAGTGGTTCTCGACATATTTAGTCTGATGGAACCAACCCCAAAGCTGCCTACTTCACCTGTGTTTAAGGAACCTGTGACTGCACAGCCTGAATCATTTACCAGTCATGTCATGTCCAAGGTGGACGTTCAAATCAGCATGGCTACCTCCACAGAAACTGTTCCTGACCTGGCCATGGAGGCCATTCCAGAGCATCTCACTCTACCTGTTATGGCCATGAAGGCTACCTCAGAACAGCTAGCCAGTCCTGTTGAGTATACAGAAACCGATCTTGTCTGTTTTATGTTTTCAGAGAACATTCCTGTTTTGGCCATGGAGGCCCTTCCTGAGCATCCTAGTTAACCTACTAGGGCCACAGAGGGTCGTGGAGGTGTTATCCAGTTATGTGTTGCCCACAGAGACCGGTCCTGTTTGTAATGTAATACCCTCTGAAACTGTTCCTGTTCCGGTCACAGAGGCACTTCCAAAGTATCTATGTCTGCCTACTAAAGCCACGAACACTGTCTCGTGGATATTATCCAGTCAAGTCATGCCCTCAGAAACTGACCCTGCCAGTCATTTTCCTTCCACTGAAGCTGCTCCTGACCTGGCCACGGAGGCCATTTTACGGCGCCTTGATCTGCCCGCTATAGCCACAGAGCTTCTCACCAGCCATAACTCGCCCAATGAGAGAATTCCTGCCAGTCTCGTCATGTCCACTGAGGTCGTTCCTGCCAGTCATGACACAATCAAGAAGTCTGCATCAGCCCAGAAGTCTTCAGCATGGTCTATGCCTAAGTCTGATGGAGCATCTGAAGCTGTGCCTAACGTCACATTGGTCCTGCCCTGACAGTCTTTTATGTCTTGTGTCTGTTCAATGTTTCTTTGTTTGTCTTGAGTCTGAGCACATGGCTCTGTCTCTATTTGTGTTGGCAATGTGCTTCCCTTGTCCCGCCGCCTCATTTCCAGTTACCACGCCCCCTTGTTTAGTCCTTGTCTAGTCCTTGCTTACTTGATTGGGTTCAGCTGTCCCTCATGTGCTTTGCTCACTTGATATTGTGCTCATTTCCCTCATGTCTTTGCTCGTTCGTTGCATTCATTGTGTGTATGCGTTTCTTGCAGATCTTGTCATTCAGCTCTAGATTTGTATTTATTTCATTTAGAATTTTCATTTTTAATTTTTACTCAAGTTCCAGTCTTTATTTTGCTCTAGTTCTTTAAAGGTTTATTACTGGTTTCTCTCTTGTTTATCTCTAATTCCCTGCAAGGTTGCAGTCTTGACTTTTTCTTTTTCTTTTGTTTATTTAATTATTTTAGCTTTACAGTGATAATAGGAAATTAGAGTAACAGAGATTGTTTTGGCTTTACAGCAGCTCTAGAATGAAGTTATTGTCCAGCTAAAGGTAGTTTTGATTGATTCATTTCCGTTTTAAAGATCATTAGTTATTAACTTAGGGGCCGCTTACACAACACCGTTCTAACAGAAAACCCTTAATGCGCTCCGGCCTGCTCATTTGCACAACAATAGTGCCTGGTGGCTCAAGAACGCAAACCTTGAAATAGGTTCCAAGGTGCAAGTGTTGAAAAATGTTGAAAAACGCTATCATCTCCGCATAAACTTCTAAAACGTGAATCTGTGAAAACGCTGACTGCGTGCACGTGTTTACACTTAAAGCCCTATTTTCAGATTGTTTCTGATGAAATAGAATGGTTAAGAATGAAATTTGGACAGATGCTGCTGATCCGAGAATTGTATGTTTTTGTGTTATCACAAAAGGCATCTTTTGCAGCGATTTTTGTGTGAGCATATCAGTGAACATCACAGACCACTCGGTGAGTTTCACGTCTTTGTAAACGAAAGTTGAATACGTTTTAGGAAGGATAGTTCATATATGCACCTATTGAGCCATTGTGAAGGGGGGGGGGGGGGGGGGGGGGTGATAACACAAAAACCTAAAATTCTCGGATCAGCAGCATCTGTCCAAATTTCATTCTAAACCATTCTATTTCATCAGAAACAATCTGAAAATAGGGCTTTAAGTGTAAAATACCGAACTTGTCCTTTAAGATGGAAGAATACGGTTTTACAGATACTAGAAACGTGACTTTCAAATGAAAGAGTGGTACCCCAAAGAGCACACCCAGGTTCCTAACCGGCGACGAAGACTTGACAGAGCAGCCATCAAGTGTTAGACAGTATTCTAGGTTATTACATGAGGACGTTTTTTGTCCAATAATTAGAATCTCTGTTGTTGTTTTTTCAGAATTAAGTTGTAGAAAATTATTAGTCATCCAGCTATGCATTCCGTTAATTTTGTGAATTGGTAAGTTTCTACAGGGCATGAAGAAATATAGAGCTGAGTATCATCAGCATAACAGTGAAAACTAATGCCATGCTTCCTAATGATATATCCCAAGGGTTGCATGTACAGAGTGAACAGCAGGTCCTAGTACTGAGCCTTTTGGTACTCCATACTGAACTTGTGATCAATAAGACATTTCTTCATTTACTGCTACATACTGATAACGGTCAGATAAGTATGATTTTAAACCATGCTAATGCAATTCCACTAATGCCAACATAATTTTCGAGTCTATTTAAAAGAATGTTGTTGTCAATGGTATCAAATGCAGCACTAAGATCGAGTAACACTAATAGAGAGATGCAACCACGATTGGATGATAAGAGTAAATCCGCCCTGGTTGCTGACTCTCCTGTCCTGGAAGCCAGTCTGGCACCCTAGTGCTGGTTACATCTTCCCAATGCCAAGCCTCTGGTTCCCTGAGCCACTGTCAAGTTTCCACTGTTGCCATAGAGCCTGGAGTTGTATTAACCATGACCAGCCTGTTCTCCTGCCCTATAGTTTGGACTGTGTTCTTGCCTCAACAATCTTGTTTTCTGTCCTTTGTTGTTAATAAATATTACACTCCTCACTCATTCAGGATCTGAGTCCTCTTTCTCACAGATCCCTGACAGATTTCAAATAATTATTGCCAGTTGTAACCCTGGAGTGGTTGCTCAGGACATTCAGTTGAGTGCTACAGTGATTAATCTCTTTGGATAGTTGTTTGCAGTCCTTTCGAGAGTTTTCCTGTGTGGCTTGAATGTCCTTCTGCAATTCCAGCTGAGCTTGTTCCACCATAAAGTGGATTTCTTGAATTAAGGTACTTTCAGTTTTCTGTTCACCTGTTACTATCACCTACATGGCTTTAGTTAGTTGATCTGTGCTTTCTTCCTCATCCTGTTTATGTGTAGTTATCGTGTTCAGATGTTGTTGATGGCTAGACTCAAGCTGAGTATCGTGCTGGGAAAGGTGTTTTTGTAACTTCTTGAGTAAATTCTTTCACAGCTTTCTTCTGCATTTCAAACAATCAAACAGATAATTCCAGTTCCCTTAACATGGGCAGTAAGCTGATAAACGTCTGTCTGTCTGTCAGTATGTCTGTGTGTGTGTCTGTATGTCTGTTATTCGCATATCTCTCGAACCGTTAGTCCGATGGATTTCAATCTCGACAGGTGTCTTGCTACGGGCATGAGTAAGTGCAGTGCCAAGTTTGATGATGTTTGGATTAGAAATGCTAAATATATCGTTAAATATATATTGGTAAAAGAAGCACACACTGGCTTTTGCTGCTCTAGCCACTGGCCACTCCCCCTCTCACACTGCTCACTGAGGGGCGGTTTCCCGGACAGGGTTTAAATTAAGCCAGGAGTAGGCCTTAATCTAGAATAGTTAATCGTGTCTTAAAAAATGTCTTTCTGTAACACAGATTAAGTACGGATTAGTTACACCTGGACTATGGAGTCCTGAACTAAAATAAACCAGATTAATTTAAAACCAACTGTGCTAATCTGAATTAGCATGATAGAGGTTGCCTATAAAACATGGAATAAACCAAGAAAAGCTTAAAATTGCATGAAACTGAGAAGCAAATCCAAGGAAAACAGTGGAATCAGAAAAAGACTGCAATCAAAAAAAAAATTACTAAACAAGAGCAAATTATTTTTAAGCAAGCTAAATAAACTGCACACAACCAGCTATGGAATAAAAGAAAAGAAATGCTGGAAGTCTGTTTGTAATATATATATATCAACGATGTACACCTAGAATCAATGGTGTTCATTAACAATGAATGGTTTTCATTTAAAATTAATTATTCAAATAATCCTACAATTAATACTTCTTGTTCATTCCTGTGATTTACATAACAAACTTACTATAACTTTTCTTAACACATGTGGTGTTCAGTGTTGGCAGTCTAGAAGCAATACTGGTTTCAACTAGAGTACTACCATAGTGGTTGCTTTATTATTAATACAAACAGAAATCTTGGTTGCAGGTCTTCGATCCAAGCACAGGCTCAACACTTACTAACATACTAACATAACAGACACTTTTAAATACCAACATAATAGAACATTAAACATTAACAAGTATCTCCGTTTTCTCATCTTGCTAAAAAAATGCATAAAATATTACTTTACTTCAAAATTTACTCTCCCAATTCAGCCTTGTGCAAAGCATGATGGGAAGTGGAAAGTCAAAGAGTGACCATTTAAAGTCGGTTTAACATGAACCAATCAAATTTGGACTAGAAACCTGATACAATGGCGTTAAAACAAAATAAAATGTTTAAATGTTTAAAAATTATAAACGCAACACTTTTGTTTTTGCCCCCATTTTTCATGAGCTGAACTCAAAGATCTAAGACTTTTCTATGTATAGTAAAGGACTATTTCTCTCAAATATTGTTCACAAATCTGTCTAAATCTGTGTTAGTGAGCACTTCTCCTTTGCCGAGATAATCCATCCACCTCACAGGTGTGGCATATCAAGATGCTGATTAGACAGCATGATTATTGCACAGGTGTGCCTTAGGCTGGCCACAATAAAAGGCCACTCTAAAATGTGCAGTTTTATCACACAGCACAATGCCACAAATGTCACAAGTTTTGAGGGAGCGTGCAATTGGCATGCCTCACAACCGCAGACCACGTGTAACCACACCAGCGCAGGTCCTCCACATCCAGCATCTTCACCTCCAAGATCGTCTGAGACCAGCCACCCGGACAGCTGCTGCAGCAATCGGTTTGCATAACCAAAGAATTTCTGCACAAACTGTCAGAAACCGTCTCAGGGAAGCTCATCTGCATGCTCATCATCCTCATCGGGGTCTCGACCTGACTGCAGTTCATCGTCGTAACCGACTTGAGTGGGCAAATGCTCACATTCGATGGCGTCTGGCACTTTGGAGAGGTGTTCTCTTCACGGATGAATCCCGGTTTTCACTGTACAGGGCAGATGGCAGACAGCGTGTATGGTGTCATGTGGGTGAGCGGTTTGCTGATGTCAACGTTGTGGATCGAGTGGCCCATGGTGGCGGTGGGGTTGTGGTATTGGCAGGTGTATGTTATGAACAACGAACACAGGTGCATTTTATTGATGGCATTTTGAATGCACAGAGATACCGTGACGAGATCCTGAGGCCCATTGTTGTGCCATTCATCCACGACCATCACCTCATGTTGCAGCATGATAATGCACGGCCCCATGTTGCAAGGATCTGTACACAATTCCTGGAAGCTGAAAACATCCCAGTTCTTGCATGGCCAGCATACTAACCGGACATGTCACCCATTAAGCATGTTTGGGATGCTCTGGATTGGCGTATACGACAGCGTGTTCCAGGTCCAGCCAATATCCAGCAACTTCGCACAGCCATTGAAGAGGAGTGGACCAACATTCCACAGGCCACAATCAACAATCTGATCAATCTATGTGAAGGAGATGTGTTGCACTGCGTGAGGCAAATGGTGGTCACACCAGATACATACTGGTTTTCTGCATCACGCAGAATTTTTGCAAAACAAATAACACGCTCCAGGTGGAGTTAGAAGCTTGGGTTTTTTCTAAAACCACCTTATTTATGTTGTTCTGTCGGATTATAGTGTCGATTTCACTGAATATGATCAAAAAAAATGTTTTTATTAAACTCTGGACTAAACTAAATCTAGGACTATTTAAAGTCTTGACCAAGAAAGCAGATTTCTGTTAATCTAGTTTAAAGGGCAATTTTAGTCTAGGATTAGGCTTAATCTCTGTTCGGGAAACCACCCCTGAGTGTGCACAGCGCTGGCCACTCCCCCTCTCACACTGCACACTGAGTGAGCACAGCTGGCCCCTCCCCCTCTCACACTGACTGAGAAATGCTAAATATATCGGTAAATATATCGGTAAAAGAAGCACTTAGAAGGTTGTGGTTTAAAAATAAACATTCTGACATTAAGAGGGTTGTATCAGTCAAAGAAGCCCCAAGAAGGTTGTGGTTTAAAAATAAACATTCTGACATAAACACTCTGTTGTTACGGACTGTTCCGAGACACGAAGGTTTAGATCCAAGTGCAGCTTTATTTGAGGGCAATCCAGAGGCGTAATCCAAGATACAGGCAAGGGTCATACACAGATAGGCAGTCCAACAAAAGAAACAAACAAACAAACAAACAAAACAGGCAGGGACCAGAGGCAAGAGAGTAATCCAGGGAACAGGGCAAGATATCCAAAAACCAAGAGACAAGGAAACCAAGAGAATGCTCAGAATTGCAGTGTAACACTAAAACAAGACTTCGCGGTGAGTGAATGAATGAACATGGTATAAATAGACAGACTAACAGGGTGATGGGACACAGGTGAATGCAATCAGTGATAATGAGGTACAGGTGACTGTGATGAGTGATCAGAGATGAGTCCGGGCAGTGAGTATGGGAAATGTAGTCTGAGAGTGAACGTGAGTGTCTGATGTGGAGTGCCCTCTGGTGGCTTTCAAGGGTACTCCAGCTGGTGACCGTTACATAGCCCCCCCTTTAAGGAGCGGATTCCAGACGCTCCTAAATTGTCCAGGAGGGTGGTGGAGCGGAGGCGGACCCGGGGGCGGGATGGAGGGCCAGGACCGTGGAGCGGAAGAGGACCTGGAGACTGTGGAGACGCAGGCAGTGCAGGTGACCAGGGCGGAGCTGGCAGTGCAGGCAGTGCAGGCGACCGGGGCGGAGCAGGCAGTGCAGGCGACCGGGGCGGAGCAGGCAGTGCAGGCGACCGGGGCGGAGCAGGCAGTGCAGGCGACCCTTCAGGTGGCCAGGGCGGAGCAGGCGACCCTTCAGGCGGAGCAGACGACCCTTCAGGCGGCCAGGGCGGAGCAGACGACCCTTCAGGCGGCCAGGGCGGAGCAGACGACCCTTCAGGCGGCCAGGGCGGAGCAGACGACCAGGGTGGAGCAGACGACCAGGGCGGAGCAGACGACCAGGGCGGAGCAGACAATCCCTCAGGTGGCCAGGGCGGAGAAGACGACCCTTCAGGCGGCCAGGGCGGAGCAGACGACCCTTCAGGCGGCCAGGGCGGAGCAGACGACCCTTCAGGCGGCCAGGGCGGAGCAGACGACCAGGGCGGAGCAGACGATCCTTCAGGTGGCCAGGGCGGAGAAGACGACCCTTCAGGCGACCAGGGCGGCGGAGACGACCCTTCGGGCGGCCAGGGCGGCGGAGACGACCCTTCGGGCGGCCAGGGCGGAGACTTTCCCTCGGGCGGCCAGGGCGGAGACTTTCCCTCGGGCGGCCAGGGCGGAGACTTTCCCTCGGGCGGCCATGGCGGAGACGACCCCTCGGGCGGCCATGGCGGAGACGACACCACCGGCTCAGGCGCTGGAACAGACACCACCGGCTCAGGAGCAGGAACAGACACCACCGGCTCAGGAACAGGAACAGACACCACCGGCTCAGGAACAGGAACAGACACCACCGGCTCAGGAACAGACACCACCGGCTCAGGAACAGACACCACCGGCTCAGGAACAGACACCACCGGCTCAGGAACTGACACCACCGGCTCAGGAACAGATACAGACACCTGTTCAGGAACATAAACAAACACCGGCTTCAGCACAGTGTCTGAGGTCTGAGGTCATGCTTATAGGTTCCCGTTATCAAATTCGCAAAGCAGCTCCACTATCCCTGTCTGTCGATGGCTCTGTCTTAGAGACCCAGAATAAGATGAGGAACCTTGGTGTAATTTTTGACACCAGCCTCACTTTTGATTATTTTGTGCAGAACACTGTGAAGGCATCTTTTTTCCACCTTAGAAATATAGCCAGACTGCGTCCCATCCTAAATCTATCTGTTGCCGAGAAACTGATTAATTCATTTGTGGTCATGAGAATGGATTATTGTAATGCAGTTCTAGCTGGAGTTTCCAAATCTACAATTAACAAATTGCAATATGTCCAGAATTCAGCAGCCCGGATTCTGACGGGAACCGGAAAATTCGAACATATTACTCCAGTCTTGAAGTCTTTACACTGGTTACCAGTTAAGTTCCGCGTTGACTTTAAGGTCATGATGTTAACATATAAGGCTTTACATGGCTTAGCACCGCAATACTTGTCTGGTTTACTAAACAGTTACACTCCAACACGTAGACTACGCTCTTCACAGTGTCACTTATTAACTGTTCCACAAACGCACTTAAAATCTATGGGAGACAGGGCCTTTTCTGTTTATGCTCCAAACCTTTGGAACTCTTTACCGCGTGAACTCAGGGAAGCACAGACTTTGGGTATTTTTAAAGTTCTTCTCAAAACTTATTTTTTTAAGCATGCATTTGATTGCTGATGCCTTTGCGGTTGGTGTATTGTAGTTTTCATTATTAATTTATGCTGTTTATGTTATTATTAATTCCCGCTTTTTGGTGGATTGTGATTTTATGTTCAGCGCTTTGAGAAGCCTCATTTAAAGGCGCTTTATAAAATAAAGCTTATTATTATTATTATGATGTTTGGATTAGAAATGCTAAATATATTGTTAAATATATATTGGTAAAAGAAGCACACACTGGCTTTTGCTGCTCTAGCCACTGGCCACTCCCCCTCTCACACTGCACACTGAGTGTGCACAGCGCTGGCCACTCCCCCTCTCACACTGCACACTGAGTGAGCACAGCTGGCCCCTCCCCCTCTCACACTGACACTGAGTGAGCACACCTGACCCCTCCCCCTCTCACACTGCACACTGAGTGAGCACAGCCCAGGACCAGAGACAGAGAAGGTCGATGAAAGCAGCGGAGCTTAAGTAGCGTTTTCTCTGAGTTCACTGTGTAGCCTGCTCCCTCAATCATGTAGTTCAATTTTCCACATTTATTGTATGTCATTATGTCAGTATCAGTATTTGCTTTCTACCATGCACAAATAAAAATGTCACTGAACTTTTGCTGTGTAATTGTAACAATGAGCACTCAAATACACCAAGCCAACAATTACTAAAAACACACACAAAAACTGATTTTGCACGGGCACTTTGCACTGCTCCCAGGAATCGACGCGCTTATTCATTTGTGGATGTTAACTGAAAATGTAAGTCAGCTATGCTGTTTATTTCTGAATATTATATTTCATTCTGGTGCGCTTAACGTTATCGCTACTGTGTAATAGTAGCCTATGCTATTCACCAACTAAACATATCCTATTCAATGCGTTCACTGTCTCTTTCACGGGCATCATTTGTAGTAGCCTATTCACAAACTGTTTGCTCAAGCATAGCGTTTTCTCGGAGTTCACTGTGTGCTTTCTACCATGCACAAATAAAAATGTCACTGAGCCTTTGCTGTGTAATTGTAACAATGAGCACTCAAATACACCAAACCAACAATTACTAAAAACACACAAAAACTGATTTTGCACGGGCATTTTGCACTAGTCCCTATAAAGAAGATTGTTTCATTTTGTTTGAAAACCTAATCAAACATCTAAACAACATTTATGGAATGACAGTATCATACAACAATTACTGTACTTACATCACCAAGAAGGAAAAGTGAATCTTATTTTTCTTTGAAGAATGCCATCATCACCAATATGGCAGCAAGGCAAGGATCCACATATTCAGATACTCTTTCTGTGTCTGCGAGGACTGTCCTCACCTCTTTTCTCCAGCGCATTAACTGAGCATTGAAGAAATGGAGCACCCTTCTTCCTTTTCCAGAGATGGATTCCCTGAGTCTTGATTCTAGTTCAATGCCAGTAAGAGTACTGAAATGCTGGATCAGAAACCTCTTTATGAACAGGAAAGGCCAATCAGTCTTTAGTTGGTCAATGCTAGGTGCAGGTAATGTATTGATGTCACGTCACTGGGCCTCATATGTGATCATCATCAGCTCATTAATTCTTGCTCCATTTTGGCCTTCTTGAGTGAAAGTGCTTTTCAGCTCCTCCTCCTTCTCACTTAGAGAGTTTCTTGTTTCTCCCTCTGGTAGCTCGCTCGGCTGCCAGTTTATACAGCTAAGCTGTCAGTTTTTGCACATTTTCTGGAAGGTACTGGCAGGCTATTCTCCACTGTCACAGCAGGCCTTTTTGGTTTTCTCAGGCGTGCAAGGGTGTTGTTCCTGTTCAGGTTGTCTATCCTTGTCTTAAATTGTGAACACAAAGTGAAGTGTCCACTGCCCATTCGATCTCCCTCATCAGTTCTGTCTTCGAAACAGTCTGGATATTTTTCAGTGATGCTCATTGCAACATCAGCACACTGACTCAAAGTAGGATTTAAACAAATTTCCCTCATGGCATCAACAGTCACTCTGACCATGTGCCGCATGTCTGTCTCTTCTGGTCTCTTCCTGAGTTCAAGACATGTTCTTAGACTTGGTCTGGTCTTGTCCCAAGGTACTTGGAATGTTGAAGGCCAGGTACTGTGCTGCAGAGGGGTAGAGTGCTGAGGTGGTAGTGTGAACTGTGTGCTTGAAGAGGCTTCTAACGAAGACACTGGTGTGAGAGTGAGTGTTATCATGTCAGATGCTCCAGAGTCCCTTAACAGATTGTTCTGTTGGCCTCTAATATCTAAAGAAAAACAAATATTAAGTGTAACCCTGCCACAGAAAACAAAAAAAAAAGGTGGAGTAACGATATCTGTCAATTTCATAAGTGAAATTAACCATGTTGTTTATAACATTAGAACACATCTTTGTACATTTTTTCTTGGTTCAAATGTTACAGAAAACATGTAGACAAATACAACAGGGTTAATTTAACCTGTTCTGTTACTATTTTTTAACTGTTACTATTTTTTTTAACTGTTTACTGCTACTGTTTTTCTTTTCCCCTATCTTTATTTTTATGATTTGATAATTAATAACTTATTCTCATGGTATTTGGCCAATATTATAACTCACAAAGTAAGCTATAGTCTATAGCTGAAAAATATGAACAAAAAATAAAAAATTAGGCATGCATCAATAGTGCAATGGGATATCGGGTATATACCAGGCTAAAATATTTACCCTATACTAAAATCCAAATTTTGTTTACTTTTAAGTCATACATAGGATCTCTACATTGCGCAACAACATGTTAAATGTAGACTATTTATTTACACTATTTAGATTAACAAAATATTTACCTCTGTTGTTGAATCTTTGCAATATTTTTCTGCAATCAACTATGGACAAGAGATGTCTGATGTCATCCTCTTTGATGTACATTAAGTCATCAATCTCCCTTACTCCTATTGAGGACAAATCTTCAACTATAGTCTCCAAAGTCTTACTATCCAGATGAGGAAGGGTGCCTCTTATGATGTCCTCCATCACTTTCCACCTAGACAGACAGAATGATGGAGCACAGCAAGATCGAGATCAAACTTTCTATACACAGGCAATGGGTAATAGTCAGCAAGACCGTTGACACATAAACACACATATTGAGTCTCAAGGTCATACTGCAGGCAATGCACAGCAAGGTCCAACACTGGCACTGATTGATGTTTCTCAGACACAAAATAAACCTTTTCCTGTTTGACTAATATTAGAACAATCTTACCTAGCACATAGCCACTATCATTGACATCAAGAACAACACTCATGCCCTTTTTGTATACTGTGCCTTTATATGTCACAGTAGATGTTTCTATTGTGTTGTCTTTAGTCAAGCCCCTCCGCCTTACAGCTTCCTGAATTGCTGCATTATACATTTGGGCATCAAATTAATTTGCCTGACCAACTTGGAGAATGGGAGGAAAAATATTCCCACTGTGAAGATAGGCCTGCAACAGTTGGTGCCTTTCTGCTAAAGTAACACCAAGATTTTTGAAATTATGGAGCTTCTGAGCACACTGTTTAAAATATGTGTGTTTACTCTCGAAGCGCAATGTCCAGAGGTGAATAAGAGGACCAAATTTCAGTATGAGGTCAGTATAGTGCAGTAAGAAGTGGTGTTTTGGCTTGGCACGTGTGTCTGGAAAAAGAGCTACTCTAGACTGGAGATATTCCCTGATAATAATCTTGAGATATGCCACCTGGTTGATATGGATCTTAGGTGCACAAATCAGCTCTACTATTTCTCTGAGTTTAAGGCACAACTGCCAGGTTTTGTCTTCCAATGGGTTCTTGATCCGATTACCAACAAGAATAGGGAGAAGCCACAATAAGCACCAGTTCTGGGCAGCACTACCTCCCAAGTTTAATCCATCTGACTTCACTTCACATGGCCGGCTACTAGCATCACTGCCGTGGAACTTCAGCTGAGATATGCTCCTATTCAACTGAACATGTGAAAAATGTTTCCCAACAGACACCAGGTTCTTGATATACATTACAAGATCAGCTGACACAATCCCTTTAAACAGATCATGCCACAGGCAAGGTGGGAGTCCTGGTTGACAGACATGGAAATGAAATGTCGGTTGAAAATTGAGTCAAACTTAAGGCCCACTATGATGACTTCCTGGCCCTTGGACAACTCCTCAAGACAGTTTGCATAGGTTTCTTTTAATGACCCAGCTTTGTGGGCTCCCTTTCGAAACTTTCTCGATCTATAAGACAGTATCGACAAAAGTGTTTGCTTCTGCTGAAGTTTTCAGTGAACCCCCCAAGAGAATGTGACCCTAGGTTATCACCTGCAATTGCTATGTCCCCTGCAACGTTTCACCATTGTCTAACACAAAGCCAGATTCCTCAATCTCCCTTAGATCATTTACTAGGGGAGCAAATATTTTGTCATGGCCAAAATGGTGGCTATCCACATCCCTGCAAAACATTACCAACTGCATGGGGTCTATAGCAGATCTATTATGTGTCAGTATCTCACCCAATGTCAGGTATACAGCCAGAAGCTTGAGCTTCTTCTTGCCTGATCCAAGGGGGTTTGCAACCTCAAAAGCATCCTGATAAAGAATGATCGAGACAGAGGAAGGAACATTCTGCAAGAGGGTGTTCTCTCTGCAGTTTCTACCATCATGCACATCCCCAAACACATGCGGATTTCCCAGAGGGTACATCTTTGTAGCGTTGTATTGTTCCCGAACTGATGGATGGCTCAACAGTGCTTTAAGAGTGTCTTTAACTGGCACATACTGGCAGAAACATTCCTTACCATTAGGATCAACACTGGCTGGCAAAAGCATCTTAGCTTGCATTCTAAGATAGAAGAGGGCTAAGTTTGTCATGAATACATCTCCGTCTACTTTGTTTGAGGAACTCTCCCCAACCTCAGCAATCTCTGCACTGTGTGCCCCCATCATTCTCATCAACAGCATCAGGAGTACTGGTATCATCATTAGTCACACTATCTGCAGAGACAACCGGTGCAACTAAATGTTTTCTGCTCACATGCGAGAGGAAAGAAGACCTCACTCTGAAATTCTTTTTGCAATTTTCAAAAGGACATTGAATTTTCTTGCCATCTCTAATGTGCCATTTTAAATGTTCACATAAATTCGAAAAGTTTGTGGAAGTGAAATCACATCCCTCAACATGGCAGGTCATATCAATACATCTGTGAGATCTGTTGACATCTGGTTTACGCTTGGAGTGGTTGCGATACATGTGAACCTGAAGGGCAGTGGCAGTCCTAAAGCTACAAGGGCATGTGACAAGCCCACAAGAAAATCTAAAGTTGGCAAGATTCCTGTGTTCTTTTACATGCCTGATGAATACGGTAATAGTCTCTGCAGAGAAACAACACCGTTTTCAAGAGAAACCCATTTCTAAAGATGGAGATTCCCAAGTTCAATTGATCTATTACCTAAATTGGAATGCCATCTAAAATGCCATGTATATTCACAATTCTTAACAACTTGCAGATGGACAATAATCTGTTCAAAATTGCAGATAGATAATAATCTGTTTAAAATGTTCTCAGTGGGCCAGTATTGGACCAAGGTATAGTAGTTAGAAAAAAAAATTAGATTTACAATTCATCAATTGTCAAGATGGATAGGGGTCTTCTTAAATTGCAAAGCTCACACCTGTGGACAAAGAGAACAGACAAGACAGTTAAAATACAGTAAAAAACGCAGCCTACTGACAAATAATGTTTACATACAAACATCCAAATCCTAACTCTAAGCTCCAAAGAAAAGTAGACCCTTGACACTTTTGAATGATCCTCTCTTTTTTTAATGACCTTCAATGACAGAATATTTTAAGCAATTGTCGTCTTTTTAAGAAATACATCTTTATAATTATATATAGGGTTGGGTATCATTTGAATTTGATCAATTCAGATTCTGCTCATCGATTCCTATTCTCATCATTTCCCAGTTTAAATTCCAATGTGGTAAAAAAACAAAAAAACAATTTAAACATTTATAAATCAAACATACTTATTCTGTGCCATTAATTGCAGCTGAATACCATAAATCAGCATCATTTTTCCCGTTGATTTTGAAAAGTCAATGTTTTAATCGTGTTTGATCAAAGTTGATCAAAGTTGTTTAATGATAATAATTTTTTTTTAGATAATTAGGAAAGGATATTTTGCTGTGATGTATTAGTACCTTGGCTGGTTTGGGTCTGTCATGGGTAAATAATAAATATCACACTGAAACCGCAAGCAGTTAGCACCAAATTTTTGTCTTGTTGAGCGATTTATGATCGTTCAATGATTCGTTCAAAACTGTTGATTCTCTTAGAAACGAAGCAAGTGATGGTTTTAAGAATGGTTTATTGAATTGTTGACTCAAATGATTCGTTCAAAAACAGATTTATTCAGGAACAAAACACCACAGTGTTGCTCTAATAGGTTCTGCTCCGGCTTTGTTTAAACTGTTTTTTTGGGGGCGAAACAGAGCAAAAACAGACGAAATTATGTCTAAAATGCAATTCACTTAATACTAGCATCTTGTTTGTTGGACAGTTGTTTAAAATCAATTCATTTACGATCACACTATTGGGGAAAACGTAACTCTTGCTTGTGTGATACTAAGTTACATCTTATGACATAAATATACAGTATATATATATTTAAGCATATTTCCCAGGCGGAAGTGGCGCGTATATATATCCTTCCGGTCTAATAGGAGAACGGTAGTGGTTGGAGCGATTTGACAGCTGACCGCGTCAGCTGATCGCAGCCTATGCCTACGTGGCCTGTCTGAACTGACGCTGTGCTCGATTTCAGACGAGACCACTTTGGCAAGTTTACTTGAGTTTATTGAACACAATTTATCTTTGGTGGTATGGTTCCTTATGGGGGTTCTTGCTCCATAATTAATGACATACGTAGCTTTAGCATTAACCCCCCAAACATAAGGAGGTATTACAGCTCGAAGAAGAACCCCCCCCCAAACCATATCCATGTTCCGTTCCTGCAAAAGAGAAAAGACAATATTATTGAAGTATATGCTAATAGATAGTAGAGGGGTATTCTCCCCTCAAGGAGGGGGAGAATAGCAGGCCCCTCTTTTAGTTTAAGCAGCGAGGGGTGTTCGTCCCTCGCTGAGGGATTGAACAGCAGGCCCCTGCATGTATAGCAGCAAGAGGGGTGTTCTCTCCAGCAGGAGAAGAACAGCAGGGCCCCTTAAATATATATATATATATATATATATATATATTTATTTTTATTTTTTACTGGGGTGTTCATCCCTCGCTGAGAGAATGAACGGCAGGCCCCTGTATATAGCAGCAAGAGGGGTGTTCTCTCCAGCGGTAGAAGAACAGCGGGTCCCCTTTAATTTTTTTAAATTTTTTTATTTTTTATATATATATATATATAATGCGTTAAGGGTAGGATGGCTGCGTACCCCTTGTGGTGTCGTGGAATGCTACTAAATACGTGCGCTTTTTTATTTTTTTTTTATTTTTTTTATTATGGAAAGATCCGCTTAAAGCTTTTTGGGCTAATATTAAATCCTGAGTTCTAGGCCTAATATAACGTTGGTACGCTGATGATGACCACCGACCCATAGCTTTTAGCATGGGTATGGAGACTGTTGAAGCTGCAGTGATTGGTGTAAAGGTGTAAAGCGCGGGGTCCATGCCGCACTGAAGGCATACAGTCCGGAGACGTGAAGTGAACCAATACTTGGACATAGCTTCTCCTTTCTCTGTGATGAAGAGGGGTTCTGTGTGATCGGATTTGCTGCGTGAGCTTAAAAGCCGGTTCATGGCTGTGAAGGGACAAAACCTGTCGTTGGTTCTAGAAATGTTAATTGTGGTTCCGTTATTATCTCTGTCTGTTTTAGAATGTTTCAGGTAGATGGAAAAGTAATCGGCGTGAAATTATACGTCTTTGGATGAGAGATCGTGTAAGGGGTCGAATTTTTTATTGTTGATGGTGAATTCTCCTCCTCTGAGGAATCCGTAAAAGGCGGTGAGGAATACTGCTTCTAGGAGTGAGTTCGCGTGCGGATTAAAAAGCCCTAATCTTAGTTGATTTACCATTGCGTGTACCTGGGAGATGGACAGCGGCATTCGTTTATCTGGAGCTGCGGGGTTTTCCTTTTTAAGACCGTTGAGAAGGAGATGTATGGAGGGATTTTGTAACAGGCTTTGAGAGGATGGATTTTGCACCATCTGATGGTGAGGTCGACTAACAGCAGATGGAGAGTATGCTCGGTAATCTACTGCTTTTCCTGCAGTTCCTGGACGTCAATGTTGAATTTACTGTCGAATTTAAACCACTGAATTTGTGGAAGCGAATTTGCAAAGCGAAATAAAATGGACCGAAAATTGCCTGTTGAATATTATGGGTTGTATTTTTAAACAGTTTGAATATTTTGGAAGTGAAATATGAAAGGTGAATATGGATTATTGGATTTTTAATAATGAAAATGTGTTTGAAATGTTTTTAATTGAAATATTCACTGCTTAAATATTCAACCATGTTGAATTTCAGCCCATAAAAATGCAAGCCCTAAAAATACAATGCATTAAAATGCAAGCATGGTTAATGCAATGCCTATTTTTTTTCAAGTAGTGCAATTCAACAGGCTTTTTATTTCAAAAACATTTGACATTATTTTACTTCCATATAGATAAGTGTCTAGTTCCTTTCTTCTTTCTGGATACGCTTCGCAGATGATATCTCTGAACACGCCAAAAGCTACGTTAAACTCAGCCATGGTTAAACTCTTAGTAAGTCTTAGGTCACTATCTTTTAGAATAACTGATACATCCCCACAATCCACGATCCTTCGTTCGTTAGTTTCCGCACATAACAAAATTTTCACTAGGTTGATGTCATTACCTGACAGGATTTGAGCGCGCAGGTGAGGAGAAATAGCAGCTGCTGGGGGAAAGAAAGGTGCACCTGTGGAAGCTGCTGGTAACGCTGATCCGAGAGTTCTCCTAGGAAGATTAGCAGCCGGATCGGGAGTGAAGGCGCAGTCTGGAGTCGAGCTGGAAGTCTGCCCGTCGAAAATCGCCCGATGTGCGGAAGCTGAGTGTTGTGATTCCAGCGCTTGGATCCTGTTGTCCATGTTGGAGAGGGATCCTTGGATTGCAAGCAGCGCTGAGAAGATCCTGTCATCTCCTTGCTCTGCTGGCGCCTGGGAGGGGTTAGATGATTTTGCCTTTTTTGGAGTTAGATTCGTCTGGTCGGTGGAAGTATTCCTTCTTTTCTCTGTGGCTTTACGGCCGGTGGCTCGGGGGAGAGACGGCATTTCATTGGTAGAAATGGGCTGCGGGTCTTGGACTTCTTGTAGGAAGTTCCAGAGCTGATCATGACTCAGATTCGGAGGAGCTTGTATGTTGAGGGAGTACAGGGTGGACAAGATCCTATCTTTGGGCCAATCGTTAATGGAGAAAGGATTCCTTGCTGCTATCCTAGAACTGCGCCTCACTAACTGAGCTGGATCGAGGTCCTCAGTGTGACAATCCTGACTCTCATCCGGAGAATCGTCAGATATTTGTCCTAGGGTGTCTGAAGTGTCCATCGCCAGGAACCAGCAGGTAAGAAGTGATAGAAATAACGTTGAGTTAAATTTCATGCTGAGGTTAGCTGTATCGCGGTGCTTGCGAGCAGTTTAAGCATATTTCCCAGGCGGAAGTGCCGCGTATATATATCCTTCCGGTCTAATAGGAGAACGGTAGTGGTTGGAGCGATTTGACAGCTGACCGCGTCAGCTGATCGCAGCCTATGCCTACGTGGCCTGTCTGAACTGACGCTGTGCTCGATATATATATAGAAAAAAACTCTTACGGAGCATTGTTGCCTCCACATCTATTGTCATTCTAACTGCATTCTAATAGGCTTCATCACGCAGTTTAAGCTTGACTCTCAAGGCATCTTTTTTTTTTATGAGTAACATGTCAGTTTGCACATAGTTAAAACAACAATTACGATATTATAGCAGGCAATACTGTAAATGTCACACCTAGCTTTGTCTTTGGACAAAAATGCACACTTTTGAGTGCTTCCCGCGGTCCATTGATAGCCTGAGGTAAAAGTCCTGGCAGATTTACACAAAAATAAGCGCGAAGGAATCGATAAGATCGAAACTTAAATTTTATGAAAATAATCCGAATCCTAACCTTGGGTATCCGATTTCAGGATACATTTATCGATTTTCAATTCCCAACCCTATATAAAATAATGAACGCGCAGGCGCTTCCACCGACTTAACATGGTGGTAAATAACAAAATGATTAGATCATTCTGACCTTATAAGAGGCTACATTTGCAATATATGTTTATAAAATCACATTTACTAATCAAGTAGGCTAGGCTATAAGCTATCAACATGAAGGAAATCCGCTTCTGACTTACAGACGTTATAGAACATAAGCCGCGGGCAGTTCTTCTAAACTTACGTTAACCTGTAACTGATATTTGGTTTACATAAAAAAATATAAAGATTCATCACTAACCAGATATTTATGGCGAAAACGTTGCCGACAAACACAGCAACGCGATGCAAAGGCCTGCATGCTCTCAAAGTTACTCAGGGAACTGAAGAGTTCTTCATAAAATGGCAGCTTGTTGTGGTTATTTTTCGCTGTCATTTCGTACTAATGTATTTAAATTTACAGTAACATGTCCCAAACTACATTGAAACCTAGAGTATCGTATTCTAGTGTACATTGTACACTAGAATCCATTTATGCATACAAATAATAAGAATTATTACTTACCAGATGACGAAGTTCCAGGTCGGCAGAAAAGACAGACACGATGCACTGACACGACAGAGAAACTCTTTCAAAATTCAAATGCGCTCTCATGCACCCCCCACTGACAGAAATAAGACTGTTAATGGTCGCCCAGTCCTGAAAATGTTTTATGTAAGAATAACGTTAGTAGGCTAGCAATTTTACCTGTGGAATTGTGTGTGGTGTTTTTCGTGGTCAATTTGCACTGCTGTATTTAGATTTACAGTAACTGATAATTTCCCAGAATGCATTGAAAATCTACAGTAACATACTGTCAACTGTGTGCACAGTACATAACTGTTGAAAACACAAAATAATACTGTGAAAGCAACAAAATCTACTGTAACATACATAGGTTATACAGCAAGACACTTTTGAGAAAAACAATGCTGTGAAAACAACAGAAATCATTTACAGTGTTGAGTGGACCATTTTGAATAGCTGTCTAGATCTTAGTGATGATCTCTTATATGGAGCAGATGACATTTTCGTGACCAGCACACCAGATGCCACAGCAGTTTTTGAAGACTCCCTTCCACGCTCACTGATGGCACCAGGGCCTTCCCTCGATGCACTGTCTGCCCTCTTTTCTGTGACTGCTGATCCCTCCATGTCACTCCTTGAGCTTATCCACGTCTATGTACCAGACCCACAACTTACACCCGCTGCACCAGCCTCAGCCCCAGAGATGACAACCCCTCAACCCTTGTCTGTCCAGGAGTTTGTCCCAAGCTGTGAGGCCACAGCAACATCAACTCCTGCTCCTCTTCCAGAGCCCATCAGTAGACCACCATTAAGAGCCCCATGTGGAATCAAGTGCCAAATTTTCAGAGGACCACCGAAGGAATATATGGCAGGATTTCTGGGACCTTACATACCAAGAAAAGAGAGCCTTTGTATTTCATTGTGTCAGCCAGGTCACAAGGGCAAAGGTCTGTGCAAATCCAAGTAGGCGAAGCAGGTCTTTCATCTATAGGCTGAAAGATGCAGGCAGAAACCCACAGCAGGTATGCAAACTCTTTTTCCTTTCTACACTAGGCTATCATCCAACTAATGATAGCATAGTCCTGTCAGTGATGGGCAAAGAACTAACATCAACCCTAGCCCCACCTGCTGACCATAGAGGGAGACATGAGCCTGCAAACAAGCTCGACCTGGAACCCTTATATGCTCATATTGAGTCTTTTAATCCAACCGTCAGCCACTACAGGAGGGAGCATGCACCCTGCCGCCGGTATTTCCCCAGTGACATCAGCATCAAGCTGATGTTTGCTGACTACTTGGAGAAAGGCCACCAGTGCGGCTATGACACATATCGAAAAGCTGTAAGCTCTAAGAACATCAGTTTTGCCAAACTCAGAGAGGAGGAGTGCGAAAGCTGTTTGCTGCAAGACCAGAACACAAAGGAAAAGCACCAGAAGGAATCCCCAGAAAACTGTCCGCAGTGTGACAAGTGGAAAAACCATAAGGCCAAAGCTGTTGAAACCAGGCTACACTACCGTGCTGATGCAGATCGAGACTGGCCCGAGAGTACGTCAGTCAGAAGTGTAGACCTGCAGAAAGTGATAATGCTTCCTAGAATGCCTGGTGTGAAATCTGCGCTCTTCACCAGGCACATCTATGTTTACCACAAGACATTTGCATCCGTGGGAGGGAAAACCAACAAAAAGAAAAACATTTTTGTTGTCTGGCACGAAGGAATTGCAGGGCAATTGATCGCAAAGGAGATCACATCTGCATATGTGGTGGCACTAGAAAAAGAGAGGGACTGCAAACATATAATCTACTGGGTTGACAACTGCAGTGCCCAAAACAAGAACTGGTGCCTTCTTTCATCTCTTGTGTCCTTGGTCAACTCCAATCTTGTAGCAACTGAAGATGTCACCCTAAAATTCTTTGAGCCTGGTCACACTTTCATGAGTGCTGACAGTGTGCATCATGGCGTGGAACAAGAGATGAGACGCAGACCAGGATGGTGTATGATTTTGAGGATTTTGTGTCAATTGTCAAAAACTCAAATTCTAAGAAGATGGAGGTCATGGAACTCAAAAACGAGGCCATCAGGGACTGGGTGAATGGCCATTCCATGGCAAAGCTGAAGAAAATGCCCAGACTGGCGGACCTGAAAGTGATCCAACTGCAACATGGGTCAAGGTCCATGTGGGTCAAGACATCACATACGGCAGAAGAATTCATGGAGGTGGACTTCCTACAAAAGAAGATACCTTGAGATCTCAGGACCTGGGTGTTGAGGAGGTCAAGAAGAAGGGGATTTTGCAGAATCTTGTTCCCCTGATGCCAGCTACCAGGAGCTTTTTCTGGAGGTCGCTAACTGTGCGAAATGACTGTGAGGATGAAGAATAGGGAGGGGAACAATCAGGCCTCATGCCCTTCTGCAGACTCACACAGCTCTGATCTTTAAACACACACACACACACACACACACACACACACACACACACACGTTGTGTTTTCATGTTTATGGGGACTTTCCATAGAAATAATGATTTGGTTTACTGTATAAGTTATATCCCCTAATCTGAAACCCACCATTACAGAAAACGTTCTGCATTTTTACGAATAAAAAACAAACAAAAACAACAACAACAACAACACACATTTAGTATGATTTACAAGCTGTTTTCCTCGTGGGGACCAAAAAAATGTCCCCATAAGATCAATAAACAGGTGAGTTTGATCAAGGTTGGTGCTAAACTCTGCAGGAAAATAGACCTCGAGGACCAGAGTTGAGAATCCCTGCCCTACACATTGATTGCAAATGTTCTGATTCTTTATTATTGTTCGGTAATGTCACAGATCTGCCAGGCTGACACATCAGCCATTCACACAGCACACCTTCACCAGAGTACTAAACACTCCCACCTGCACCTCATCTGCACCATCATCAAGCCAGCTACAAAAGCACACACCTCATCTCACATCATTGTCCGGTCTTGTTTCTATGAAGTGGACTGCTTACCTGTACTCCAGCGTTGGTACTCCAGTGTATTCCTCTCCCTTGTCTCCCCTGTGTTCTCCTGTCATCATCCTGCATACTCATCAAACACGAAGAGGTGTGTGCGTCCATCCAGCATCCGTCCAGCTATCCATGATCTCCTGCACCTGTAAAATAAGGAAGGTCTTCATTACTAAGCTTTACTCATTCTTCAAAGTCTATTTGAACTGTATTATATCTATCTCATCCGTATTCTCCATTCTGCTCAGTGCTGTTAAAGGGACACTTTACCTCTGGAAAGATGAATGTGTATTTAAAATAGGTCATTTATGTAGAAGAAATGTGAAATTATTTTAGAATTTGGAGCTTTCTAGACTGAGAAAAGCCAGAAAATGTATTTTTGGCTTATGTGGATGAAAGACAACAACTCCCAGAATGCACTTGCTTCGCTGCCCTAGGAGGCCACTCCCAAGCCACGCCTACCGGTAAGAGAGGGCAGTTGACAACAACAAAGCTAAGCTACTAGCGAGTCTCCGTGATGAGTTTGCCCTGGATTTCGAGATCGCCCAAAATGTCCGGGATTCGGCTTTTGCGTTCTACAGTCGCCATTCATCATGTTTACTGTGGCGAGCAGGACGAGGCTGAGGGGAGCGGGAGAACGGCGCGCGGCCGGTGGCGTCATACTGAGACGCCCGGTCTCGCATCTCTCACGGAGGAGCGGGAATTTTCTTAGCAATGTTAAAACGCACATCAACCGATCACTTGTTTAGCGTTCATGTAAACACTACATTCAGATTCACCAATCGGAATGAATTCAGCTAGATTGAAACAAAAGGTGTGCATGTAAACAATGAATGGCGATCGCAGAAAGCAAAAGCCGAATCCCGGACATTTTGGACGATCTCGACGGCTGGACATGTCCGGCAAAAAGAGGATGGCATTGGAAATCAAACGCACTGGCACTGATCTGTGATAGGTCTGTTAGCGCATTAGGTCCAACCCCCTATGGGCGGGTTTGAAAGGGTGGGAACTAGTGCTTGTAGTCTCAACAGAAATCCCCCCCTCTTACACTTCCTCCCACAATGACGCAAAATGACGATTTTTGCGTCATTGTGGGAGGAAGTGTCAAGAGGTAAACACGGATTTCTCCCGTCTCAGGGGAAAATGAGAGAGTGTTGCACGACCATTCAATAGTATGACTGGGTTTCTAACAATGCAAAGCTTAATGCAAATGGGTGGAGTGTTCCTTTAATTAAGCTTACTTTTTAATGTATTTCTTTGTGTCTGGATCTGCATTCTGTAACAGGTAACACTTTACAATAAGGCTTTATTAGTTAATTCACTAGTTAACATAAACTGACAATGGACAATACTTCTAAAGCAGTTATTAATCTTGGTTAATGTTAATTTCAACATTTAATAACACATTATTAAATTCAAAAGGATTTAATGGACCTGAACAAACATGAACTAACAATGATCAGTTGTATTTTTTTTAAACTAATGTTAACAAAGAATAACCATGGTAACAAATGTAGCTATTGCTCATTCTTACTGTTGGTTAAAGCATTAACTGACTTTACCTTATTGTAAAGTGTTACCTTTTGTTCTTTATAATTCTTTATAACACTTGAATCAGTTTAACATATTTGTTTACTTTATGCAGTTTTTGTGTGTATTTCTTTATTGGATTTAAATATAATTTAGAGTTCTTTTTGTTTTAAGAAAAATATATAAAACATGTTATTGTTTGAAAACGGCTATTTCAATATCGTGATAATACCATATAGCCTATATTAGGTCAAATTGTTTGGGGTCACAGTCACATCATGCAAGAAAAATCTGTTCAAACTCACTAGTGTGTATGTTGTGCAATCAAAGATGGATGATTGCATATTCAAATGACTAATTATCCCATGCTTTATTTTATTTGTCACTGAGTTAATTTTTTTTACATTAATTTTAATATCTTTGTTACTGTGAAGATGTTTCATTCAAAAGGAATCGATAAAACAAAACTCACATAATATAATAATTAAGTGGCCAAGACACAAACTGAAAAGATACATTCAAGCTCTACAACTATGATGTCACAAAGACATTCTATAGAACTCTCCTGAGCAAAAGTCCCCACAAAGACAAAATCATGAGGTGACTTTAATCAGTTTGAGGTGAGAAGACTGAATACATTTACAGTCCTGAGAGAACATGGAGAACATAAGAGCAACAGCCTTTGACGTGTTTGATGAAGCACGTTTACTGGGCGAACACACTGACATGATCATCAAGTCAAATGACAGAGAATTTCAAGTGCACAAGATCATCATGTGTGGCTGCAGCTCCTACTTTAGGTGAGAAGAAGCATTTGAACTGCAATTGTGTGCAAATTACCTAGAAATGATTATAATTATATACATAATTTCCACTGCCAACATTATACTGTTGAAACTGCCTAAGTCCAAATATATTTAATGCATGAAAATGAATGAGTGTATTGCCAGAAAAATGAATGTAACTATGATATCTAGGAAAAAACATTCTTGAAATTTGATTCTGGAAGTGGCTATGAATGAAGTGTTACCCAGCATTTCAAATTTAATATAGGAAACTAATCTGTTTCTTTAGTAAATTTGGCTGAAATTAAAATGTAAATAACGAAAAGTTATTTTATATATGCTCATTATTAATGTCTGTATTTCTTTGTCAAATTTGTTCACAGGGCTCTTTTCTCCAACAACTGGAGCAGCCCAGCACAACATTTCTGTGAAATTCAAGGAATATCCAGAGACATCATGCCTCTTATTATCCAGTATGCGTACACAAGATCTGTGCTCATTACTCAAGAGAATGTGTTGGAGCTCTTGGTGGCGGCTGAAATGATCTTAGTCTCAGGTCTTGTAGATGCCTGCTGTCAGTTCCTGGAGTCACATTTATGCCCAGAGAACTGCATTGGCATCTGCAAGTTTACAGAGGACTTTTACTCCTGCTCAAAGCTCCGCTGTAAAGCACAGCACTACATCCTGCAGCACTTTGAGGAGGTTCTGCACGTATCTGAGGAGTTCCTGGAGCTCTCCCTGGAACAGCTTGAGGAGATCATTGATGAGGATGAGCTGAATGTCAAACAGGAGGAGGTGGTTTTTGAAGCCGTCCTCCACTGGATTAATCATGCATCAGAAAACAGGAGGCAACACATTGCCGTGCTTCTGCCAAAGGTAAAACAGAGATTTTTGTCTTGTTTTTCATTACAAATTTATTAATACTCTTAAATCAAGATACATTTTCTGCTTAAATTTTAAATTTTGTGTTGTGATTTTGTCATTTACATTTCTTTTTTGTTTAAATGTGTCTAGAATTTACAAATTTAATTTCAGTTTGAAATGAAATAAAAATGAAAATGAGAAACTTGCCTTGACAACTATTTAAGATTAAGTATTTAAATATTTTTATTTCAGTTAAAGTTAATTTTATTTTTATTTTAGGGTTTTAATTTCAGTTTAACTACAATAATCCTGGCATGGTGTAAGAAAATTAAACTTAATTCAAAGGCCAAACAAGTTTATTTTTCTTCCCCTTCTGACAGATTTTTTTTTCTTGTTTCAAGCATTAACATTGGAAATCCTTTTCCATTTTTGAACACCATATAACTGCTTAGTAACAGTCTTGCAACAGTCTCTGAAAGTCTAAACTCTCCCTTGTGCTTCAGGTTCGATTGGGGTTGATAACATCAGCCTACTTCATCAATAATGTAAAGTGCAATGCACTAGTGATGGAGAATGAAGCCTGCATGCCTGTTATCGTCAATGCAATGAAGACTTTGTTTGACCTCAACATGGATGAACCCACCAACTCAGAACTCATGCATCAACTGACACGTCCACGTCTGCCCTCATCGATCCTATTGGCCATCGGAGGATGGAGCGGCGGCAATCCCACCAATGAGATTGAGGCATATGATGTGAAGGCAGACTGCTGGGTCAGTGTGACTCAAGAGGATGAGCATCCCAGAGCCTATCATGGTACAGCAGTCCTGGATGAGTTTGTCTACTGTATTGGTGGTTTTGACCATGTGAAGTATGTCAACAGCGTGAGGAAATTCAGTCTTATCACTCAGACTTGGCATGAGGTGAGTAATGCTCTATGTCAACATTAATTTAGCTTCATTCACAAAACAGTATTGTGGTACAGTGATGGTACTGGATTGTACTTTGTTATGGACCATAGTGCTGAATGATGTGCTGTACTCCACATTACTTCAAAGAATACCACTGTATTACTAAAAAGTTTAAATTGTTGTAGCTTAATAATATAATATAATATAATATAATATAATATAATATAATATAATATAATATAATATAATATAATACACCAGAGATACCATCATGATTGTGTCAAAAAATACCATTAAGAAAAATAATAATAGTATTATTGTATTTATTTGCAACTGATGGGACAGAACCAATGAGATGGTGTATTAATGTGTGTTCGCACACTAATGTATTTGGTGTGTTGTAGGTGGCCCCCATGTATGAACGGCGCTGCTATATTAGTGTTGCTGTTCTGGACGGGCTCATTTATGCCATTGGTGGTTTTGATGGACAACAACGGCTTAAAACAGTAGAGCGCTACGATCCAAACACCAATCAGTGGACAATGATGGCACCCATGAATGAACAAAGGAGTGACGCCAGCGCCACCTCACTGCAGGGCAGGGTAAGAGCACTTCCACACTCTTCTGCTGGAGACTCTTAAAGGGATAGTTCACTTTGAAATAAAATTTTGGTATGTTTTAGCTTACCTCAAGGGCATCCAAGATGTAGGTGTCTTTTTTTCCGCAGTAGTTTCAATTTTGATATTTTTAGGTCAAACCGTTCTTGTCTGTCAGTCAAATAATGCAGGTCTATGGTCACCACCTCAAAGAGCAAGCACAGATTGCTAGATGATTACTAGATGTCGCCTTGGCTACTGCAGTTCATTGGAACGAAACCGTAGCCAAGGCGACATCTAGTGTATATATCTATGTCGCCTTGTGTATATATAGATGTCGCCTTGGCTACTGCAGTTCATTGGAACGAAACCGTAGCCAAGGTGATATCTAGTGTATATATCTATACCCGCCCGCGCCCTCAGATCATTTGGACGCGGCTGTGTTCAAGAGGTAACAACGATATAAATACTGTTCGTTTTCTCACACAAACCACTCGTTTCGTGTCTTAGGCCATCAATGTGTACTTACGATGGGGAATTGTTTAATTTGGACGATGTGGAATTGTTTTAATTTGGACTCTGTGCTTGCTCTTTGAGGTGGTGACCATAAACCTGCATTATTTGACTGACAGAAAAGAACGGTTTGACCTAAAAATATCAAAATTGAAACTACTGCGGAAAAAAAGACACCTACATCTTGGATGCCCTTGAGGTAAGCTAAAACATACCAAAATTTTATTTCAAAGTGAACTATCCCTTTAATGCCTGTAAAGCATGAAGGAAAGGTGAAACAGAGATATGGCATGGGAATAGTTTAAATATGAAAAGGAATATCATAAAATTTACTGTGTTTTAATAACTGCTTTTCTGATCAATCTGTGATGATTGTGCACAAACATCATGCATGTTATTTTTGTGTTTGTCAGATTTATATCTGTGGTGGTTTTACTGGGATCGAGTGTCTCTTCTCTGCTGAGAGCTTCAACCCTGAAACAAACCAGTGGACTCTCATCCCTCCCATGAGTAGCCGCCGTAGTGGTGTTGGTGTGATCGCTTATGCAGATCTAGTGTATGCTGTGAGTATTAAACACATAACAGTTTTATTGTTTTAATTAACTACGATAACCATGACACAAATACAGAAATATGGATCAATCACAGTTTAAAGGTTGCACTTCTGTAAATGCATGCATTGATGTACAAATGCCCAGAATACATAAATAAAAAGTGTATTTATTTAAAGGTTGGTGGTTTTGATGGTGCCAGTCGTTTGCGGTGTGGGGAGGCCTACAATCCGCTGACCAACATCTGGAGTGATGTTGCATCAATGTACAACCCACGCAGCAACTTTGGCATTGAGGTGAGATGTGGACAGTTAATATCTGTATCTGGTGAAACTAAGAAATAACATTATAAAAATGGTTTGATGATAATGAATATGGGGGAACTTTTTTTTTTGGTTCTATATTGAGAAAAATTGGAAAGTTGCACCCTAAAATTGTAGAAGGCTTCGATGATCAATGTGTGTCAAAACATTCTAACTATGTTTAAATTAAGTGTTGCATCTATAATAAGATTTATTAATGTAAAGTTAAATACATTAGCTGTACATTATTTATTTTCCTTTTTACCTTCCTCAAAATCCAGGTAGTTAATGGTCAGTTGTTTACTGTCGGAGGCTTTAATGGATTCAGCACCATCTCTGATGTGGAGTGCTATGACGAGAAGACAGATGAATGGTAACTTCCACAAACACTAAATCTTACAGATCATTTTAGACTGCATTAGATATAAATATAAGTCTATAAGTCTAATACAGACTATATTTCATTGCATTCCTTGCATCTGTTTTCTATACAGGCTTGATGCAAATGAAATGGCCATTTCCCGCAGTGCTCTGAGCTGTTGTGTAGCATCAGGATTGCCTAACATGGCACAGTATGCTGCCCTACGAGACACTGTACAGACACAAGACGAGTCTGACAGTGAATGATCTCCTTCTAGCAGATCTGACAGTCTGACTACAAATGGAGAGTCATGTTTCCTGAATAAATACATTCAAAAAAGAGGCTGTATTCTAAATGTTATAACTTTCTCTCAGGTGTAGTGTTGTTCATTTAAAAAATGAAACCTTGAAAGGGATCTCTACAGCTCAACAAACCAACATATAATATTGAGAATTCTGTTTACTATTTATTGCTTTATTAAACTTTGTATGAATTACTGTAATTTACTGGCTTTTTTATATGATTATACATTGTGTATGATTGATTTAACTCCTAGATAGTCTTTGCTAAAGAAGCATTGATTATGTTATGTTTTTATTACTATAGGCATAATCTACACATGGAAATATAACTTTTGTGTTACGTTAAACAGTCGAGCTTATACAATCATTTTTGCAGTGTCATTATTGACTTCTGAAAATAATAATAATAATTATTATAGATACGCACACATGCACACGGTCATATATACATTCTCAGTCTAAACAATCACTATTTATTAAAGTATAAACAAACACTTAACATTAGCAAAATATTCAAGGCGTGAATTACAGATCTGCAGAAGCACCAAATCCATCGGAATTAGCATATGGGTTATAATATTTCTACATCCATGTGACCCAATTTTTCCTGCCAATTATATTTAATATCTACCTAAATGTATATGAAACATGAGTAGAAGGGTCCCATACCTGGCTGTAAAAGCCTGTTTAGCGCCATCTAGCGTTTGAGATATTACAGTGCATTGGCTTTGTTTTGACTGATGTCACTTCCTGTATTTTAAATATGGCGGAGAAATGCCTAGACAACGCTAGTTGCCTAGCAAAGCTGCCGGAGGCAAAACTCTGGCGATGGCATCAGCAGTGCTGGAGGAACTCAGGGTTTCTCGGGGAAAGTCACCTGAGGAGAATATTGCACTGATCCAGTCCGTGGAGTGGAATGGCGAGCAAGCGAAGACACCTGAGCGGATCCAAATTACCGGCTAGTTGAAGCGAGTACACGAGAGGATCCACTCGGAGATTATAGAATCTCGCGAATGTGTTAGGTGTCGCCTAGCCTGCAGCTCTGCAGATGTCTGTTAGCGAGGCGCCATGCGCTAGAGCCCAAGAGGAGGTCACACTCCGGGTGGAGTGGGCTCTCACACCAAGGGGGCACGGTCGGCCTTGCTGCTGGTATGCCAGAGCAATGGCGTCCACTATGCAGTAGGGGTGGAACGGTACATGTATTTGTATTGAACCGAAACGGTACGGGCGTCACGGTTCGGTGCATAAATTTACACGTAGAATACTCGGTATAAAAATAAATAAAACTCGCGTGCAAATTAATTAATGTAATGCGGAACTACTGTTAGATACGCGGTTCTTTAGGGACACCTAATCTGTAGCCCCGCCTTAGCTCTGAAGCAGGCTGCGATGTAAAGATTGCAATGTGTGTGTGTGTGTGTGTGTGTGTGTGTGTGTGTGTGAGATAGAGACGCGTGGTCGCGATCGAAAAGTCGCAAAGTGCTTACGTGTGTGTGTGTGTGTGTGTGTGTGTGTGTGTGTGAGGCGCGATCGAACAGTGTAAACATAAAAACATACTCCGTCATTTTGTTTATGCAGGACATCGTTCAAACTGCAAAGTGTTTAAGTTACTGTTAATAAAAATTTTAAGGAAAACAAATATATTAATGTAGCAAATTAATTTTCAATTCATTCAGGTACAATAACCAAACATATCTCGAGGTCTTTTTGTCTTTTTAGTAATTAATAAACTAATTATATAAAACTATTGTCAGTGCACTACAATTGAACTGGTTCTATGCCTTTACTCTATTAATAAAACTTATTTAAAAAATACAAGGCTTAAGTAATTTATTTTCCTTTGGTGGTACAGCCTGAGACATGCACAAGCCTTCTGCATTTTTGTTTTGCTTTTCCCTCCATTGTACCGAACTCGTACCGAACCGTGATGTCTGAACCGAGGTATGAACCGAACCGTGACTTCTGTGTACCGTTCCACCCCTACTATGCAGTGAGACAACCTTTGCTTGGAGAGAGCCTTTCCCTTCAGCTTCCCACCATAACATACAAAGAGCTGGTCTGAGGTCCTGAAACACTGCATTCTGTCTACATAGGCACGGACTGGACAGAGCAGTGCCAAGGCTGGGTCTGCCTCCTCCGAGGGCAGCGCTTGCAGATTCACCACCTGATCTCGAAAGGGAGTGGTAGGAACCTTGGGCACATATCCAGGCCGGGGTCTCAGGATCATGTGAGAGTTAGCCGGCCTGAATTCCAGGCACGCTTCGTCAACGGAAAATGCCTGCAGGTCCCCTACCCTCTTGATGGAGGCCAGTGCAAGCAGGAGCACTGTCTTCATTGACAGGAACTTAAGCTCCACTGCTTGCAAAGGCTCAAAGGGAGCACTCCGCAGGGCAGTTCAAACCACTGAGAGGTCCCAAGAGGGCACGAAAGGATGGCGAGGAGGATTCAGTCTCCTCACTTCTCTCAGGAACCTGATGACCAGGTTGTGCTTACCAATGGACTTACCCTCAACTGCATCATGATGTGCGGCGATAGCGGCAACATACACTTTAAGGGTGGAGGGAGACAGCCTTCTCTTCAACCCTTCTTGCAGGAAGGAAAGCACGACACTGATCGGGCATTTACTGGGGTCTTCTTGGCGAGAAGAGCACCAGGTGACGAAGAGGTTCCACTTCAAAGCATAGGCATGTCTCGTGGACGATGCTCTAGCGGAAGTGATGGTAGCCACCACTGCTGGTGGTAGGGTACTCAAACCTGCCTCGACCTGTCCAGGAGCCACACGTGGAGGTTCCAAAGATCGGGACGAGAGTGCCATAGGATGCCCCGTCTCTGAGAAAGGAGGTCCCAGGGAGGGGCTGTCACGAGGAGCATGAGTTCGGAGAACCAAGTCCGGGTGGGCCAATGAGGCGCAACCAGAAGGACCTGCTCCTCGTCCTCCCTGATCTTGCAAAGGGTCTGTGCAAGAAGGCTCACTTGGGGAAACGCATACTTGCGGAGGCCCCGTGGCCAGCTGTGCGCCAGTGCATCCGTGCCGAGCGTGCCCTCGGTCAGGGAGTAAAACAGGCTGCAATGGGAAGAGTCGTGGGAGGCAAACAGATCTACCTGTGCGTCGCCAAACTGTTCCCAAATCAGCTGAACCGACTGGGGATGGAGTCGCCATTCTCCAGGGAGGGGCTGAAGCCGTGAGAGCTCATCGGCTGCACAGTTCAGGTCTCCGGGAATATACATGGCTCGAAGCAACCTCAGATGCTTTTGACTCCATAAGAGGAGGTGGCGGAGGTGGCGGGCGAGTTGCGACATACGGCAGGAGCGTAGACCACCTTGACGGTTGATGTACGCTACAGACCCCATATTGTCTGATCGGACTAGTACGTGCTGGTTCTTGAGCAACGCATGGAAGCGGTGCAGAGCGAGACATACAGCCAGCAACTCGAGGCAATTGACATGCCAAAGGCGCTGGGGTCCTGTCCAGGAGCCCGCGGCAGCATGTCCATTGCACATGGCACCCCAACCCGTGGTGGAGGCATCTGTTGAGACAACAACATGCCTGGAAACTTGTTCTAAGGGCACTCCGGCCCGTAGAAAGCTGAGGTTCGTCCACGGGGTGAAGGTCTGACGGCAGGTCGGAGTAACTGGTACTCGGAGTGTGCCGTGTTGCCATGCCCACCTCGGGACTCGATCGTGTAGCCAGTGCTGAAGCGGTCTCATATGAAGCAACCAGAGTGGTGTGGCTGCCGCTGCGGATGCCATATGCCCCAGGAGCTCCTGAAAGGATTTCAGTGGAACCGCACTCTTGCTCTGGATGTGACGCAGGCAAGTCAGCAGTGACATGGCGACCGAGTCGATTTCCATACCGAGAAAAGAGATCCTCTGCACGGGGCAGAGTTTGCTCTTCTCCCAGTTGACCCGAAGGCCCAGACGAGCTAGGTGCCGGAGCACTAAGTCCCTGTGCTCGCAAACCTGATCTCGAGAGTGAGCTAGGATCAGCCAGTCGTCGAGATAATTCAGGATGCGAACCCTGTGTAGCCGAAGCAGCACAAGGGCTGCCTCGACGACCTTCATAAAGACGCGAGGAGACAGGGCTAGCCCGAATGGGAGAACCACGTACTGGTATGCCTGCCCCTCGAAAGCAAACCGAAGGAACGGTCTGTGTCGAGGAAGAATGGAGACATGGAAGTAGGCGTCCCTTCAGGTCGAGCGCTGCGAACCAATCCTGCGGCTGGATGCATTCGAAAATGCGTTTGGCCGTGAGCAAATCCAGGATTGGCCGTAACCCACCGGATTTCTTCGGTAAAATGAAGTAGGAGCTGTGAAACCCAGACTTCATTTCGGCTGGAGGGACAATCTCAATCGCACCTTTCGCCAGTAAGGTAGTGATTTCCGGACGCATGACAGGGGCATTGCCACCGACCATAGTGTAGTGGACTCCCTTGAAGCGGGGAGGAGATAGTGCAAACTGAATCGCATAGCCGAGCCTGATGGTCTTGGCGACCCAGCGGGACAGGTTGGGAAGCTGAAGCCAGGCTCCCAAAAACTGTCCCAGCGGGGTCATGGGGACCACAGACGTACCCTCGGTGGGGCAGCGAAGCGGTATGACTGGCCCGGACTGGGGAGGCGGAGCGTCCTGACAGAGGAGACCAGGGAAGGACGTGCGTTCCACTGGGGGCTGCTCTGACAGGGTTCTGGCGACAGAAGGGGACGAGAGTGGCGAGGCTCATAAGCGGCGCACACTGTCATCCGCGCACTCTGGGTGCTCAGAGATGGGGGTGTTAGTTCTAAAGTGCTAAAGCAAAAGTGCTGTTGCCGGTGTTGATGTGCTTCGCTGGCTCAATCTCCTCCTCGGTGGAAGCTGAGGTGCTGTTGCCGGTGTTGATGTGCTTCGCTGGCTCAATCTCCTCCTCGGTGGAAGCTGAGGTGCTGTTGCCGGTGTAGATGACATGCTTGGCTGGCTTGTTTCGCTCCTCGGTGGAAGATGAGGTGTTGTTGCCGGTGTAGATGACGTGCTTGGGTCATTATCATTACTAAAATGTAAAAGGAGAGAGCAATTATACAATGAAACTGGAAGGTTCTTTTTGTGTCTGCGTGTTGGAGTTTGTCTGCGTGTTGGAGTTTCTCTCCTCGGTGGAAGCTGAGGTGCTGTTGCCGATGTTGATGATGTGCTTCGCTGGCTCAATCTCCTCCTCGGTGGAAGCTGAGGTGCTGTTACCGGTGTAGATGACGTGCTTGGCTAGCTTGTTTCGCTCCTCGTGGAAGCTGAGGTGTTGTTGCCGGTGTAGATGACGTGCTTGGGTCATTATCATTACTAAAATAAATGTAAAAGGAGAGAGCAATTACACAATGAAACTGGAAGGTTATTTTTGTGTCTGCGTGTTGGAGTTTGTCTGCATGTTGGAGTTTCTCTCCTCGGTGGAAGCTGAGGTGCTGTTGCTGGTGTTGATGACGTGCTTGGGTCATTATCATTACTGAAATAAATGTAAAAGTAGAGAGCAATTACACAATGAAACTGGAAGCTTAAATTCAATGTAGTCAAAATTCAATGTAGAAAAAATAACAACTCCACTATAAACTCATGTAACCCTATGAAAATTCACTGTCCACTAAAAACACATTTCACCTCTCTTGAACTAAGCTTACAGGGAAGGGGGAGTATAGTAAACTAAAACAAACATTTCATGTCTCAATCTCTCTCTGACTAAAAATCCAGTACATACACATACTCAAGATGTATGAGACAATAAATTATAATGATAAAGAGGTTATTTGAAGTTACATACCAGTCCTCAATTGGATCTTACCATTCCTGGTAAAATATTTTGTCATCTGTGAAAAAGGTGTCTGCTCCGGATTTCTCCTCGTCACTTTCCAGTAATTGTTCCAGAGCTTGTTCTGCCGTAAATCTTTTACTGCTTTCCAACATAAAAGTGCTAAAACAATACAATAATAATGCTATTTATGAAGTTATTCTGTAATACTCAGCTCCGTTCGCTCTCTGTCTCCTCCACTCGACGCTGTTTGTACATACTGTAGCTGTCCCTTACTATGGTACCACCCCTAGCAAGGCTACAGAGTCCTCTGATTAGCTAGAATACATCATGGTAACCTTCCCCAGACAGCAAAATACACTCGGGCCAGTTCCAGTTAGATTCTCACCTGCCGGAAACTTACCCGTTGGCCTGCTTCCATCTACCGCACTCGTGCTGGATGCCTGTTTACTCACTGGGCGATTCCGGCCCGAATCAATCGGCCCAGATGCGACAGCCGTTAACTTGCCGACACTGCCGCAATCAACCCGGAATCGGGCCATCACTAATGCGCACTTCACGCCGGAGCTGGCGCGATTCAATCTTGCCATGACTACCTTTATTGATGTTTCTTGAATAACCTATGTAATCACTTTTGTGTTGATATGAAAGAAAATGCTAAAGTCAATTCAAAACGTATATGTATACTAACTTTTGAATAAAATGCAAACATAAACTTAAAACCATAAACACAAACACCTCTCTTCACACTGGTACCTTTCCCACAGCATTTAAGCAGGCTCGTGTAACCCCACTGCTTAAGAAACCCACTCTAAATCCAGCACATCTGGAAAATTACAGACCGGTATCTCTCCTTCCATTCGTCACGAAACACTTGAACGAGTTGTTTTCAACCAGATCTCTTCCTTCCTTACACAGAACAACCTCTTAGACAACAATCAGTCTGGTTTCAAAAGCAGACACTCAACTGAGACTGCCCTGCTCTCAGTAATTGAAGCTCTGAGACTGGCAAGAGCAGCTTCCAAATCCTCAGTTCTCATCCTGCTGGATCTGTCTGCTGCCTTTGACACAGTTAACCCTCTGAGGTCTGAGGTGTTTTTGGGGTCCTTGAGATGTTCTGACATGCCCTGACATTTGTGCTTTTTTCAGTTGCTTATAAACATATTAATGGCAAAGGTATAATTACACTCTATTTAGCACAAACAGGGCTACCATAATATGTGAGCAACATGCATGTACATGTTTGTATTTTTGAGAGAATAATGTTTATGCATGGTTATTGAAAAAACTAAAAACTAAAGTTTCTGAAATAAGGCCACAAAACACATACTAAATATGTGTCAATAAGACTTTTGACTAATTGATGTCTTTGCCTCGAGTTTTTTCTTCAAAATGATGTGAAAATCATCCTGCCCTTATCATTCACATAACACAATACATTGATTTAAATCTTGTAAAACACTTTTTGTTTGTAAAGGCAATATGCGCAAGGGGCGTCAACCATTCAACAGCATCATGCATATGTAGTGGTTCACACCTGTGGAGACAATGGGGCCCGCATACTTAATGAGCCATTCATTCAGGTGTGTCACCTATAGCCACAAGAAAGAATGCAAGAGCAATATATATACAGTATATATATATATATATATATATATATATATATTCTACCAAATTGGTTCACAGTTGGAAGCATGTCAAATTTATTTATTTATTTTTCACAAATTTTGCTTGCAAATTGTATAATATCCAAGGAAAACATGTCTATTAATTGTGCAGTTAATTCTCATACTGTATTTTCAGTTTTGGAATATGTATCCTCTCCCCAAATTTGTCAATAATAAAACACAATAAAAATTATTTAAAGAAAATGCTTATATTTACCTTTTAAAATTTGTTTACATCTACCTTGTAAATATATATTTTTTTATTAAAAAGGTTACAATTACAACAACAATTGAAGTGTAATCTTTCTTTGTAAAAACTAAAGTATACATTTTATCATACATATTTCAAAGTTAAGGATTCATTACTTCGAATATAGCCTACATTGACAAAACATACTATATTTAACATATTAGCAAAAATTGGCAAACAAAAGCTTATTTGAGGTGGCAGATATTTTACTGTAAAAATGTGTAATCTATCCAAAACTAATCAACGAAATGTTGTCTTTCATTTATATTACATAGTATATTACCATTAGTCTATATGAATAACTGATGCAAATAATTGTAGACACGTGCTGTAGGCATATATTGTGTGTCAATGGGCCATTACGGAGATAGCACAACGCAAACATTAACACATTTGCAATTCATCAGCTGGGCATATTTACACATTTCAGCACATACACACATTTGCAATAGATATTTGCAAGCACTCTTCATTTAAATATAAATTACTCTGAATGGAAAGTATGGAAATGGTCCAACCAGTAAAATCTGTAGCCTACGTTTATTTAAAATAGCTTGTCAACTAATTTCTCTGTACTGTAGGCTAATTGGCCTACGTGTTGTAGCCTAGTCATTAAATAAAACAATTTAGTTCATATTTAGGTTTAAATAAAATCATTTTTTTTTTTTATTTCATTTATGTTGATTATATGAAAAGTGAAAAGCATGAGTAAGATCATGCGCAATCGCGAGACAAATGGAGTGGGCAGAGAAGATTTTGACCATTTCATTAAGTTTATTTTTTGTATAAAGCCTTTCTTTAAAGTGAAATTCGTTTTGTATTAATTGTATCTTAATTTTAATAGTTGTTTCATCAACCAAATGCCTGTATTTAAAACATAAGAATTAAAAATAGCAGGAACTGGAGGCCTCATAAATGAACCCAAACTCATAAGCTTTGCCTAAAATACCAGAGAAATATATAGAAAGCTCGAAATGTGTTATTTTAAACAAAACTATTAAAAACGAAAGAAAACAGACTGCATGAAGCCTCTCTCCTACTTTATAAAGCATAGCCTAGACAATTTAAATATAATTACTCTGAATGACAAGTATGGAAATGGTCCAACCAGTAAAATATGTAGCCTACGTTTATACAAAATAGCTTGTCAACTAATGCAAGTAAATTTAAAAAGACTTACTCATCCGAAATATCCACGCCTGGATCAAGTCGCTCTTCAAAATACAAACGTTCATTGTCAGAGTCCTCTTCTTCTTCTGAGGAAAAAGTGAACTCTTCATCACTATCCAGGACGAGCTGAAGGGCTTCCTCACTGGTGTATCGCGTCATCTTCCAACGGCGCAGGAAAGTGAATGAATGAAACTTGCTGGTTTTAAAGCATTTCAGGGGGCTTTTTACCTTATTTTGCATAGATCACCTCAGCACATTATCTTATGAATAGCGCGCTCTGCGAGTGGGTGTGAACTCATTTCAGGGGGCGTTTACCTTATTTTGCATATCACCTCAGCACATTATCTTATGAATAGCGCGCTCTGCGAGAGGGCGTGAACTAATTACAGATAATTAGATGAGACGGGAGAAACTGTACTTCACTTTAGTTTCATACAGATTACATTGCAGGAGAATATTTGTTTTGAATGTGAACTGTTTTATTTAAAAGTAGAAATTTAAAGCTTTCTTTAGACGCATGTTTCATGGTTGTGTGATAAGTATTCGCTGAGTTGCAGTTAATTTCCCAGACTTGTTCCAGAAAGATTTTTGCGGAGACAGAGTGAGCTGAAAGCGCACCCTGTTTATTTTATTTATTTAAAAATAAAAACAAGGTTTTGATGTTAATGTGAGTGTACACAAAAAAAAGAAGACCCTCTATAGTTTATAATCATGTATTTATTTTATTTATATGACCATAAATGACGGATTTTTTTAAGTTTATGTTGCTGCTATGTGAAAAAAATCCAGCAAAATGCGTGGGCGCGTTTCTCGACCTCAGAGGGTTAACCACCAGATCCTCCTGTCAATCCTAAAGATGAAGGGCATCTCGGGAACCGCACTCCAATGGTTCAAGTCTTACCTCTCAGGTAGGTCCTTTAGGGCATCGTGGAGGGGTGTGGTGTCTAAGACCCAACATCTAGCTACTGGAGTGCCTCAGGGCTCAGTGCTTGGACCACTTCTCTTCTCCATCTACATGAAATCACTAGGATCTGTGATTCAGAAACATGGCTTTTCCTATCACTGCTACGCTGATGACACACAACTCTACCTCTCATTCCAGCCTGACGATCCGACGGTAGCTGATCGTATCTCAGCCTGCCTGACAGATATTTCTGGCTGGATGAAGGACCATCACCTTCAACTAAACCTTGCGAAGACAGAGCTACTCGTGGTCCCGGCCAACCCAACACTTCATCACAATTTCACCATTCAGCTAGACTCGTCATCCATAACTCCATCAAGGTCAGCCAGGAACCTTGGTGTGGTAATTGATGATCAATTGAACTTCACAGACCACATTGCTAGAACTGCCCGGTCATGTAGATTTGCCTTGTACAACATTAGGAGGATCAGGCCCTTCCTATCAGAACATGCTACACAACTCCTTATCCAAGCGTTAGTTTTATCCAGACTGGACTATTGTAACGCTCTCCTGGCTGGTCTTCCAGCTTGCGCGGTCAAACCTCTGCAACTGATCCAGAATGCCGCAGCTAGAGTTGACTTTAACGAGCCAAAGAGAGCACATGTCACTCCTCTCCTCACAAAATTGCACTGGTTGCCAGTTGCCGCTCGCATCAAATTCAAGTCACTGACGGTTTCCTACTGAACAAACACTGGTTCTGTTCCCTCATTACTTCGGACTTATGTGCCATCCAGAAACTGGCGCTCTGCAAGCGAACGACGTCTTGTGGTGCCATCTCGAAGAGGCACAATATCTCTTTCTCTGACCTTTACCATGACTGTTCCCCGCTGGTGGAATGATCTGCCTAACTGAACCAGAGCTGCTGAGTCCATAGCCACTTTCAAGAAACGGCTGAAGGCTTCTTTTTCGACAGCACTTGATCCAGTAATACTAACACCTTCTCTACTATTCTATTCTATTCTGTTCTGTTCTATAATAATAATAATGTAAATGTAAATGTTAAAACATATTTTTATATTTATCCCATAATTGTTGCAAATGATATAAACCAAGGCCAGAAAATATGAAGAACATATATTTATTTATAAAATTGCACATGTATCAAGAAACAACTTAAAACACACATTTTTAAATAAATCTGAACATAAGTCATTTAGGGAATTTCACTAGTATAAAGAAATAAACTTGCATCTAAAAAATTCCAAAATGAAAAAAAAAATAAGTGCACACTGCACAGGTGTAAAGAAACACATTAAAAGACTTTTAAATAAATTTAAACATAAGAAATATAACATTGCACAAGTTAAGAAATATCCTAAAACACCAGTTTTTAAATAAACTTGTATGAAGAGTATGAAGTATGAAGAAACATCTTAAAAGCCTTCTTTAACTAATTACAAATATAAAAAGTTTTTTTTTTATACATTAAGCACGTTGTTAGATTTAGCTCTTTCCTTCCTTCCTCCATCCCTGTCAGGAGCAAGTTGTAGCCATCTTGTTATATATTTTTCCACCTCTTTATCAGTGGACATCTTGGTATGGGCATTTGTCCTCACTGCATCTGTATATAGAAAACATCTCGGTTACCAATGTAACCCTCGTTCCCTGAAGGAGGGAACAGAGACTTAGTCGATCGTATACCGACTGTATGGGATAACGCCTAGTGAGCCCAATCACTCTGATTACTCTTAAAATCAAGCCAACAAGCTTTGGCAGGTGCGTAAATCAACGCCCTGCCTTACCCTGCGAGTATAAACACGGAAGTGAATGCACCTACCAGTTGTTTTTCGCTGAGGAGCAGATCGTGCCCCAGTCAGCGGTGGTCCAGTAGAAGTGGCAAGGGGACTAAGTCTCCGTTCCCTCCTTCAGGGAAGGAGGGTTACATTGGTAACCGAGATGTTCCTTTTCAGTCGGGTAACGTTCGACTTAGTCGATCGTACACCAACTGTATAGGATCCTCTAACACGCCACTACTACTGCCACCTTCCAGTGCCTAAACAAAAAGCTGCAAGAGCCTCCGCATGGCGGACGGTCGAGCTTAGGGCAGGAAGTTACTGCTGTTCCACAGGACCACTGGGAAAGCGTACCTTGAAGGAGAGGTCTACGCTGCGAAGCCACATCTACATGAGAGTAACATGTGGAAAACACATGTGGACCAGGCACCTAAGCAGGTAGTACAACATATGGGATGTCATTGAGGTGGACTTCCACCAAGATGATGGCCACACATTCCCATGTGGGCCAACCATCGCAGGGAACCGCCCTCCTTTCTGCTGGTCCCCAAACAGATAAGTAGTTAGTCCGGTACCGAGACTTTGCATTCTGTTCTACCACCGCAGAGCGAGAGAAGCAGAGAAAAGTCAGGGCTGGGTCTGCCTCCTCCGAGGCAGCGCTCGCAGGCTCACTATCTATTCCCATTACAGGAGAGATAGGAGCCTTGGCATATATCCAGGCCAGGGTCCCCAGCAGGAGTAGCCCTGGCCCGAATCCAGGCACACTTCGTCAACTGAAATGATGCAAGTTCCCACCTTCTGAGGAGTAAAACACAATAGGAGAACTGCTACTTAAAACAGGTTTTTAACTCGCTACCTGACTACTCAGGGGACCGCTCCGAGTGCATGGCACGGGAGAAGTCTCCGAGCAGGTAAGAGCTATGCAAGAAGGATGACCCCTTGCATTGCTCAGGAACCAGACGATCAAATTGTACCCGCCTCAGAAGCCACACCGTGACGTGCCCATGAGAACATCGTCACCCAGAAAGGTGGAGCGGAAGCCGCACCCCACAATTTTAGTGCAGGAGGGAAGTGACAAAATGACCGAACATCTCGGGGGTTCTTATTTCTAAGAACGCCAACGAACCGGTTCTACTCTGGATCACAAGCAGGCCTCCAGTATGGAGGGGGCTCATGCAAAAGTATTAGTATCCATAGCTCTTTCAGAGGTAGATACTGAACCACCACAACCAAGCTGCCGTTTAGGGCTCAGTGCGGGTGCCATCGATGCCCATCTCTGAGTGACTCAGAGGAAGTCTATACTACTCTCGAGGTATAAGTATAGTTGGGCCGGAAGGGGTCAACTGAAAACTGTTCCATTCTGACATAGCACGCTGACGTGCAAGAAAGCTCACCGGGGAACGCCCTTAACGTGAACCTTGGCGTCAGTTCGTTCCGATACAACCACTATCCCCAGTGAGTAGCGAAAAGATAGGGGAATACACAAAGCAGCACGGATGACCCAGTGCAGCCCAGAGAATCCTCCCTACTGACACCTAGGGGGATGGGGTTTCCACTCTCTTATGACGTTTGCTATCATGAGGCCCTGAAAAAAAGCTGAAACAGCCAGAAACACCTCACGGCACTACACCAGTGAATCAACAGAATTCCAGATACCATCAACCACAACTTCAGTAAACAGGGACTCTACTCGGAAGGCCCGTAGGCGGCCCGAGACTGAATCATGTGTACATGTAAGTGCACTTACCCATTTCCCTCGTTTCAGAGGATCTCAAAATAGTGTGAGACGCCCAACCGATACCGAATCGCCATAATGAGGGCTGGTGATACAGACGTGGCTGTTGGTGTCTGGCTCCTGGGTTGCACACCTACAGCTCACCTCTGCTAATGCTCAGGGATAAAGAAATTTGCTCTTTCTTTGAAAATGTAGGTACCACTGGCCCCGCTTTTACAGGGAGCCAGCGGCGGAACAGACATACACAAACAAAGACTCCCCCCGGTCCTCCACCGAGGGGAGGGAGTGAACCGGTACCATCTCCAAGAACAAAATCCCATCCCTGGGCGGACCACCGCACTAGCGCTTGCGCTTGTACTTATCACCTGGCTTGGCAGCACCTGAGGTGGGCGGGACACGCCTGTGTCTGGATCTGCTCAGCGGGAGAAGAGGCGGACGCGGAGGGGATGCCCTCGGTGACGGGCAGGCGGAAGATCTACCCCCGACGGCCGGGTGGAGGCAGCAGCAGGCCGTTGGGGAAGGATGTGCCGGATGGCCTCCGTCTGCTTCTGTACAGTGGAGAACTGTTGGGCGAAGTTCTCCACCACGTCGCCGAATAACCCAACCTGGGAAATGGGGGAGTCCAGGAAACGAACCTTGTCCGCTTCCCTCATATCCGCCAGGTTGAGCCAGAGATGGCCCTCCTGGACCACCAAGGTGGACATCGCCAGACCGATCGCGCGAGCTGCAACCTTTGTACCCCGGAGGGCCAAATCGGTTGCAGTGCGGAGAAAGGAATGCAGTGCGGAGTCGCCCCAAAAGAAATGTCCGGTCGGTCCATCACAGAGGGTGAGCTTCCCCCGGCTGCGATGCCTGAGAAACGGGAGGGATCCACGGGGCCACGCTGGGGGGGATCACCCGTACCCTGCAGCATTCCAGGTTTCCCCTGGGAGGTTAACCCAGGGGGTGCTCTAGAACGGGGCAAAGGCACGGGGACTACACTTCCGCGTTTAACGGAAGCGAGTCTCGATCTTAGCACCGAGATGATCATATCCCCGCAATGAAGACATGAATCATCCACAAGAGCCGCTTCAGCATGCTGAATGCCCAGGCACGTGACGCAGCTCTCGTGGCCGTCAGAGGACGACAGAGACCGACCGCACCCAGAAACGCATGGATGAAAAAGAAAAAAAATACACACATTCAACATATTCATATGAAAGTAGTCTTACACGACAGACAGTATAGCAGCCTCTATGTGCTGGAGTATATATAAAATCAACTTACTGACTACAACAGTCCTGAGGGCCAACGCACGAAATGCCACTTTTTGGTTTGAACCACTCCAGTTAATTTTTTTTAGCCAAGGAGTTCACCAAAAGCTTTCCCAGGATATGCCACACAGCTTCTTTAGTGGAAAACCCACCAATAATTCCAAAATAGGTGACCTTTTTAAAACACACACACACACCACAACAATAACAGAGTATCCATAAAAATATAATACATTACAAGATAAATTGTGTGAAAAATGCAAGTGCTTGAACTTACCAACTTCATTTGTTCTGGCTGATCCTTTATTTGATTTTCAAGCCTTTCCAGATCAGATAAATCTGACAAAGGAAGGTTGAATGAACTGAGGTCTGGAAATTCATCACTCTGCGACTGAGCACTGTTCTGTTTTTGTTCTGACAAGTTGTTGCTTGATGACCTCTTGTGCTTTAAAAACTTCAGTCAGCAGGGCTGCAAAATACAAAAATAATAAATAAGCATAAATGAACTTGAAGCTTGTTTTTTTTAATATAGTGTTTGGTAGGATAAAGAGTCAGTTAAATCTGTAAGGAATAATTGATGACAGGCCGTTGAATTATTAGAAAAATAATGCACACCCGAGGTGGTAATGTGGTCACGACGCGAAGCGGAGTTATTTTTAAAATAATTAGAATTATTTTTCTAATAATTCAACGGCCTGGAGTCAATTATTCCGCTTATACTACAGTTACCACACCTTGAAACATTGTTCAGATGATGTATTTCAAGACGTTTGTCAAGTTGTCATTAAAAGGCTCTTGTATGTAGGACTAATTTCTTACGCATCATATGCCTTTGTTGCTAATTCCAAAGCGTCATTTAAGAGTTAGTAACAGAGGTTTGAGCCACTGATAGCAGACCAATGTGTCATGAAACGACAGAACACAGACAGGTGGTATATATACAAAGGTTTATTAGAGAGCACTGGATCGACAATGACAGGTAAGTAGCTGAATTGAATACTGATGGTAGTGGGAAATCTGACAGAGTCTCTTATCTGAACACAGGAATGAAATGAACCGGAGAGACAGCGTGAAGACCAAACAGGATGACCGACCAGACGAGGAATCAGAGACTGGATGGATCAGACGAAGAACAGGTAGGTAGACCTGTAATGTTCGATATAGGTTGAATTGAGGTCCTCGATCTGAAACTATGTCTTCAGGGATCCCAAAATGTCTGAAGATTTGATTGAAAAGGGTTTCAGCGGTCTCGAAGGCTGTGGGTAAACCAGGCAGAGGAATCAGCTTACAGGCTTTAGAGAAACGATCAACAACCACAAACATGTGTGGGAGTCAGAGGAGGGAAGATCGGTAATGAAGTCCACCCCGAGGTGTGACCAAGGTCTGGTGGGTATTGGGAGTGGAACCAGTTTGCCTTCAGGAAGACGTCGAGGGACTTTGGCCATGGCACAGACTGGGCAGCTTCTCACATATCGGGAGGTATCCTGGGTCATATTGGGCCACCAGTAGTGTTGTTGCAAGAGCGAGAGGGTTTGTTGGCTGCCTGGGTGTCCAGAGCCCAGAGATGTGTGTACTGAGTCCATGAGGGACAGACGCAATCGAGTTGGTACATAGTTCCATCCCTCAGGACCTCCCGGCGGAGCAGGTTCGGCTAGAGTGGCTTATGGTCATCCAGGCTCCACAAAATGGGACTGACTATTATGGCTGGAGGGAGGATAGGTTCCGGATTCGAAGAGGTGTATTCTGGTTGATGCAACCGAGAGAGAGAGAATCAGCCTTGATGTTCTTGTCACCTGGTCGATAGGAAACTAAAGTTGAATCGAGTGGAAAAAAAAGTGACCACCGGGCTTGACGGGTGTTGAGTTGCTTAGCATCTCGGAGGTACTCCAGGTTACGATGATCGGTGATGACTTCAAATGGATATTTCGCTCCCTCCAGCCAGTATCTCCATTCTTCCAAAGCCAGTTTGATAGCCAGTAATTCCCGGTTGCCGATGTCATAATTCTGCTCTGCCGGGGACAGCTTTTTGGAGAAGGCACATGGATGGAGTTTGGGAGGCTTCCCCTGCCGCTGCGAAAGAACCGCTCCTACCCCCGTGGCAGAAGCATCTACCTCGACGAGAAATGGAAGATCTGGATTAGGATGACTAAGGGTAGGAGCGGAGAAGAAGGAATCTTTGAGCTTTTCAAAAGCATTGGTGGCTTCAGTGGTCCAGGACAGAGACTTGGCCCCTTTCTTTAACAGAGAGGTGATGGGTGCGCTGATTTTGCTGAAACCTTGAATAAACCTTCTGTAGAAATTGTCGAATCCCAGGAAACATTGAAGCTCCAGTTGGAAACAGCTTCCACCTTCCTCTGGTCAATGGAGATTCCGTGTTGGTTAATCACATACCGCAAGAATTGGATGGACTCTTGATGAAATTCACATTTCTCCAGTTTGAGGAACAGCTGATGATCGCGTAGCCGTTGAAGAACCATCTTCACATGGCGAATGTGTTCAGACAGACTGGACGAGTAAATGAGTATGTCATCGATGTAGACGATGATGAACCGCTGAAGATAATCTCTGAAAATTTCGTTCATGAAACCTTGAAATACGGCAGGAGCGTTGGACAAACCGAAGGGCATGACCCTGTACTCATAGTGCCCAGCAGGGGTGATGAACGCCGTCTTCCACTCATCCCCCTTACGGATACGTATCAGATTGTATGCACTGCGGAGGTCTAATTTAGAGAAGATCCGTGCATCACGTAGTTGTTCCAAGGCGGCTGGAACCAGAGGAAGGGGGTATCGAAACTTGACAGTAGAAGCGTTGAGGGTCCGATAATCAATACAGGGGCGCAAGCCTCCGTCCTTTTTGCTTACAAAGAAAAAACTGGAAGCGGCAGGGGACGTAGAAGGTTGGATGTATTCCTGACGAAGAGCCTCCTCAATGTACTCCTCCGTGGCCTTCTGTTCTGGGGTGGACAGCGGGTAGATCTTACTGGTAGGTGGAGTCGCCCCAGGCAGCAGGTCGATCGCACAGTCCCATGGCCGATGAGGTGGAAGTTTAGTAGCCAGCTGTTTACTAAATACATCCTGGAACGCCCCGTAGTAGATTGGGGTCTCAGGTTCGGTGTTAGTGGCTGGACTCTCGATGGTAGTTGAACCGATTGACAGATTGGAAACCAAAGTAGATGAAGAAGAGAAAACCTTCTTGACAGGATGTAGACAATGAGAAAAACTGTTTTCTCCCCACTGACGAATTTCTCCAGTGAACCAGCAAATATCCGGGGAATGGAATTCCAGCCACGGGCATCCCAGGATGATGTCAGCCATTGAACCCTCCAGTACCAGAAAGGATAATTCCTCTTCATGCAAGCATCCGATTTTGACAAGAGGAAGGGACTGCAGTACTGGACGTTACCACGACCAAGCGGTTTTCCCAGGATAGATTGTACATGCAAAGGTTGATTTATGGATTTCCAGCGAGCTTGAAGTCTTTGAAGTGAAGAGAGAGCGATGGAGTTGCCTGCGGAGCCGGAATCAATCAACGCTTTCGCTGAAAAATGGATGAAATGGAAAAGGGAAGATCAATTGTACTCACCGCAGGTCGTGGTGGATGAATGGGACATGCGATGAGAAGATGACAGGCGGTTCCACAGTAAAGACAGATTATTGAGAATGCGACGTTGCCGTTCTGTTGAAGTTAAATGGGTTGAATCCACTTCCATGGGTTCTGGTACTGGAGGGTTGACTGTCGATATTGGGCGAGGAGGAAGCAGTGCAGGGTTATCATAAGCAAGCAGTGCGACGCTGGGCTACTCGAATGGAGTGTTGAATGAGACCTTCCACTCCTATATTGTCGTCGTAGATAGCCAGTTGTAAGCAAATGTCTCGATTGAGACCCTGGCGATAAGCGGTAATCAAGGCCGTTTCATTCCATCCACTGTTAGCTGCCAGAGTGCGAAACTGCAATGCATATTCTGAAACAGAGGAATTTCCTTGCCTCAGACGAAATAACTGATCATGAATAGACAGAGCATTAGGAGTTTGACCAAAAACTTCTCGGAAATGACCAATGAAATCCGTAAGAGACTGAGTGACAGTACCATTTGTAGCCCATAGTGCTCAAGCCCAGAGAAGTGTGCATCCGGTGAGAAGAGAGATGATAAAAGCAATTTTCGCTCTTTCCGTGGGAAACTGTGAAGCTTGCATTTCCAGATACAGTTCGCACTGAAGCAAAAAACCGCTGCACTCCCCCTCCTCGCCAGAGTAAGTCGCTGGTCTGGCCATGGGACTGACAGAGGCAGACGAAGAAGAATTGGTGACTGGTGGATGAAGAGCTTGACGAATCTCCTGTAAAACAACGTTTACAGGAATCTGAGGCGAAGCTTCTTCATGTCACAGTTTATGAATTCACTGTCTCTCTCTCGTCTAACGTGCTGTTGTGTGTGTGTGTCTGTGGGCGTGGTCACTGATCATCAGTGATCAGTAGCGCCAGCTGGATTCAATTGTTTGTCCCTTTATATGTTCAGTAACTGGTGTCTAATGTTGTCAGATCGTTGTGGTTTCCCGGTGTGTTTCCCATGCCTGTTCCTGTGTTCTTCGTGTTGGATTTGGATTCCCCGTGTCTTCGTCGTGTTCGTCCCCGGATTCTCTGCACTCTGCACTGGATCACCGAGCACCGTCACGAGGGATTATTTCACTGGATCAGAGCACCGTCACGAGGGATCATCATTGGACTTGAGCACCAGCACCTGTTGTCCACCGAGGTCCCTGCGTCATTGTTCCACCAGCGTTTGTGTCCGCCCGCCTGTCCTGCTGTGTTGGCGACCATCTGTGTGCTTTGTCTGACCATTGTGCTTAATACTAATAAAGAGCGTTATTGCATTTACATTCTGTTCTGTCATCCGTTACAGAACGATCTGACCACATTATGGATGTAGCAGGCGCCACGACTTGGGACGAGTTTGCGGCTCGAAGCATCGCGAGAATGGACACCCAAGAGGAGAGCATCTCCAACACAGGACGGGCGGTCCAAGCGCTTGTGACGCAGGTGTCCAAGCTCACCAAACAACTTCAACAGCTAAGAGTTCCCACTGCGCCGCCCACACCGCCCGTTCAGCCCACTCCACCAGAGCCGCCCCAGCAGCGTGAACCGAGACTGCCGACACAAGAGGGATATGCAGGTGAACCGGAGTTTTGCTGAGCATTTTTGACCCGATGTTCTATGCACTTTTCATTACAGCCTCTGACGTTCAATCAGGAACAGACCAAGGTGGCATTTGTTCTGACGCTGCTATCAGGCAAGGCGGCTCCCTGGGGAACGGCGGTGTGGGAGAATCAAGACCCATGCTGCGCCTCGTTCCAGGCACTCTCCGAGGAGATGAGAAGGGTTTTCGATCATGCAGTGGCGGGTAGGGAGGCGGCCAGACTACTCGCCGATCTCCGCCAAGGTAACGGCTCGGTGTCGGAATATTCTATCCAGTTCCGCACCCTGGCTGCAGAGTGCCGATGGAACGAGGAGGCGCAGTGGGATAGATTCCTGCATGGGTTGGCTGACCGTGTCCAGAGGGAGATTTATATGCTGGACCTTCCTCGCAGTCTGAATGGACTTATTGAGCTGGCGTTACGAGTTGATGCTCGGCTGAGCAGAATGGGTCGCTTCCAACAGAACCTTCCGTTTCGCGGCACGGAGACCCTGCACTCCGACAACCTGGACATGGTCAGTCCCGTTTGCGATCCCGAGCCCATGCAGGTGGGTAGAGCTCGGCTTTCCCGGGAGGAGAGAGAACGGCGGATATCCCAAGGACTGTGCTTATACTGCGGGAAGGCGGGCCACTTCATCCACTCATGCCCGTTAAAAGTTCAAACCCGGTAGTAACAATGAGGCTACTATCGGGTGGGATCTCCGCCGAGAAGACCTCATCATCACCATCATCATCTACTCTCCTTCCGGTAAGACTAAGGTGGGCAACCCACACACACGACACCAAGGCTTTACTGGATTCGGGGGCAGAAGCTAATTTTATGGACTCGGAACTGGCTCACCGTCTTCACATCCCTGTCTCCCCTCTCTCGTACAAGATTTCTGTCAAGGCTCTTAATGGACAACAACTTCCCAACATTTCACACACTACTGAACCCATCACTCTCATCACTTCTGGCAACCACACGGAGACAATAACATTCCTCCTCATGAACTCACCCCTCGCACCTGTCGTACTCGGTCATCCCTGGCTTGCACAACATAATCCCAGAGTCGATTGGGGTCACAATTCTGTATCTATGTGGAGTAATACGTGTCATGAGTCATGTCTAGTGTCTGCGTGTTCGTCTGTACCTGTGTCTGTGTTCCAGGAGGAGGCGGTGAATTTGTCTAACATGCCCGAGGAGTACCAGGACCTGAGAGAAGTGTTCAGTAAGTCTCGTGCTGCTTCTCTTCCTCCACATCGTCCCTATGACTGTGCCATAGACTTAGTGCCAGGCGAGTCTCCGCCTAAAGGCAAGTTATATTCACTTTCTGTTCCAGAGAGGGAGGCTATGGAGAAATATATTTCTGAATCTCTTGAACAACATCACGGTAAAGAATACTTATCCTTTGCCGTTGATGTCTTCAGCCTTCGAGCGATTACAGGGAGCATCCGTCTTCACAAAACTGGATTTACGTAATGCTTATCATTTGGTTCGCATAAGCAGAGGTGGGTAGAGTATCCAAAAACTGTACTCAAGTAAAAGTACAAGTACTTATAGAAATATTTACTCAAAGTAAAAGTAAAAGTAATAATCTTAATAGTTACTTGAGTAAGAGTAAAAAAGTATCCAATGAAAAAACTACTCAAGTAGCGAGTAACTTACTTCGGATCATATAGATCATATATATATATATATGAAGACTTAATGATGCAAAAGCCTCTGAGTGCCATCTGAAATTTTCTTCTAAAACAATCATTTGTATCAAGCTCGTATATTTAAATTCAGTAATTTCACTTTAATGACAGGTAGGCTACTTTTCATTGCCATTTAAAGGGATAGTTCACTTTGAAATTAAATTTTGGTATGTTTTAGCTTACCTCAAGTGCATCCAAGATGTAGGTGTCTTTTTTTCCGCAGTAGTTTCAATTTTGATATTTTTAGGTCAAACCGTTCTTGTCTGTCAGTCATATAATGCAGGTCTATGGTCACTATCTCAAAGAGCAAGCACAGAGTCCAAATTAAAACAATTCCCCGTCGTCCAAATTAAACAATTCCCCATCGTAAGTACACATTGATGGCCTAAGACACGAAACGAGCGGTTTGTGTGAGAAAACGAACATGCACCAGTCTGCGTACACATCAGATCAGATCACTTCGACATGGCTGTGTATAAGTGGTAAAAACGATATAAATACTGTTCGTTTTCTCACACAAACCGCTCGTTTCGTGTCTTCGGCCATCAATGTGTACTTACGATGGGGAATTGTTTAATTTGGACGACGGGGAATTGCTCTGTGCATGCTCTTTGAGACAGTGACCATAGACCTGCATTATATGACTGACAGACAAGAACGGTTTGACCTAAAAATATCAAAATTGAAACTACTGCGGAAAAAAAGACACCTACATCTTGGATGCCCTTGAGGTAAGCTAAAACATACCAAAAATTAATTTCAAAGTGAACTATCCCTTTAAGTGTGAACATAAACATACAAGCTTGATAAAAATGCTCTTTTAGAAGAAAATTTCATATGGTACTTAGAGGCTTTTGCCTCTGAAGTCGTCATAGGCTATATATAAAATGATATTATTTAGATTTTGTTTATTTAAATGACTATTATTATCAGATATCTTTGCAACAAAAACAGAAGAGAGAGGTAAGCATTATTTCTGCCATCTGTATAGCTCGAAAATCATTGCCTGTCCGGTTTGTATAATAGTAACTTATACAACTACATTTGGGTTATTAGACAATGTCGAAATAAAGTGAATCTGCAGACTGAGTGTTGCATTCAAAGGCATGTATTGACAGAGAAGAGTTAAAAACTCTTCACATGTGCTCGCGCTCATGAGTCATGACTGCTACTGAACACCTGAACACACACACACACACACACACAAAAAAGTACATCGACGGATCTTCTTAAACTGGTTAACTGTGTCTACGGCAGGCAAAGGCATTCGTTTTCAAGTCGAGTTCGGACGCCACTGCGCAACAATACACACAATACCGCGGGATGGCGGGTGTTCATAAACTGTGAACAATGGTAGCTTTATTTAATGTAAATGAATGTATATGTCCAAAAAAAACGGGTATTGTCATACTTTACAATATCGTGACGTAATAATCTGTTTGGTTGTAAAATGTATTACCTGAGTGAAATGAAATCGAATATATCGTCCTGACTCCTGTGGAATCATTCATTCACAGACAGCTTACGAAGATGTTCAAGTTCAACTAATAAAGATCTTCATCGCTGGCAAAAATATGATGCATTTGAAGATTTGCTCTCACTTGACTGTACTGTAGGTCCACTGCCACTTCATCTAACGCTCTTGATGTGCTTAAATCTTCCTGTTACGACTCCGAGTCCAGTGTGAATTGAAATCGCTTCAGATGATTCAGTGCGTGCAGGGAACTGAACAGAATCAGGAACTGAATCATTCAAACTGATTCGCGAACCGACTTCGACAGATCTGCCAACTTGTTTGATGAAGTGTTTGAACAGAATCGACTCAAAAGAGTGATTCATTTGTGAATTGAGCATCGCTCAAGTCCAGAAAAAAAAGATACAGCGCGCTTGGAATAAACTACGCATTTAACAACACGTATTGCATTAAAATAAAGTAACGAGAGAAACGTCGCCCAATGTAACGAAGTAAAAGTACAGTTTTTTCATTAGAAATGTACTCGAGTTAAAGTAAAAAGTACCCACATTCAAATCTACTCTTAAAAGTACAATTTTTCTAAAAAAGTACTCAAGTAAATGTAACGAAGTAAATGTACTTCGTTACTACCCACCTCTGCGCATAAGGAAGGGTGATGAATGGAAGACCGCGTTCAATACCCCTAGGGGGCACTTTGAATACTTGGTCATGCCGTTCGGGCTGTCCAACTCCCCAGCGGTCTTCCAGGCACTCGTCAATGACGTGCTGAGAGATATGGTTGACCAATTCATATATGTCTACCTGGATGACATATTGATTTTTTCATCTTCTCTCCAGGAACACGTGCAGCACGTCAGACGAGTGCTTCAGAGGTTGCTAGACAATGGCCATTTTGTCAAGGCGGAGAAATGTAAGCTTAGCGTTAAGTTCTGCCAGGAAGACTCAATCAGCGCGTCATGAATTAACTCACTTCTAACCAATCATGTGTTAACACTCTCAGTATAAAAGAATGGTACTTACATCCGTCTGAGTTCGCAGATACTGACGGCGCCAATTACGCTTCCATTCAGTTCGCCGAAACCGACGCCGGCGTTCACTCATTCGCGTATCGTTGATTAGATCTCAGCAACTTTAGCGGTGCGCGAGTGCGACACACTTGTGTAGGAAACAAGCGCGCGGCAGCTTGAAATCTCATGCGAGATGATCTCCACACAGGGTTTTTCAAGTTCAAGTTCCACTTTCAAGGTTTTACGTTGGTAGGCGCTTTCAGCGGCCACTGTTTACATGTCCCCATTACTTTGATTAAACTTCATTCAGGTAAGTATATTAACTTGCTACTCTACTGTTCCCTTCATCAGCGGTAAAGTTCAAATGGCGACTGTGGTGACGTGGTAGTTTTCTTATAATAATAAAAAAAAAAACCTGCCGATTTATATTGCAGTCCGTAACGCAACACTGTAACGCTTTAAAAAGTAGGGTCGGATAGCTCGCTGGTTGTAGCAAGTGTATATGCAAAGACTTACGTAACTGATATCCCACAGCGCAGTGAAATCTATTTTCAGCGTCGTTGATCCCACGCACTCATGGGCAGTTGCAAAATACTAACAACTGGGTTGCTGAATAAAATTAAAACAAGCTTAAAAGCAACTAAGATATTAAATCGGCTTTATATGCATATGCCATATATTACAGCTCGCGCTCCTCATCTGCTCACTCACCATTGTGAGAGTGCCTTCCATCTTAAAGGAGCAGTAGCCTAGGCCTACCTATTCAACTTGTTTTACGCTCTTTTCTGATTCGGCATTTATGGAGATGTTTTTGTCAATCACTTCCCGACCGCCGGAAATATCTCGACTTATAACTGGATGATTGCAGACTTCAACCAATCAATAGGGGGAATATTATTTTACTTATATCTCAGCTCGTTTTTCGTAATATAACTATCTATTTTTCAAACATAAAACAACAGCAATTAATGCCGTTAAATTAAAAAAAAAAAAAAAAATTGAAAATGATACATGTAAATATATGACCATATCATAAAGAAAGAAGCTGACCTTAAAGGAAGGTTGGTCATTGGACGTTGTGTATAGTAGACATGGTAATGAAGGGTATGTCTGGCTTATATGGGTATGTTGCAGGAGTATATAATATAAAGGAAGTAAATGATACATTTACAGTGCTGATAAATCTCTAAAGCTGTTCCAAACTATATATATTTTTTTTTTTTCTTCATATCATCAAGATCTTTTCATACCTGCATTTAAGTTCTTCAGTAACAGAAATATGGTACAATCGCTGCAACACAAATGTTCTCAGCGACTACTTTAATCCACCAATATGTGTCATAGAAATATTTACGTAATAGGTATTTGATATTAAATGTATAAAGAAGGCAGACTAAGGATGCTCAGGTCAAAGGTCACAGACTTTGCCAAAATGTGATTAACACAGTAGACCTAATAGTTATGTTTAAATTTTATCATTCAAACCAATAAAAAAATTTAAAAAAAAATAAATAAAAAAAAAAATAAAAAAAAAAAATAAAAATAATAATAATTATAATAATAATAATAATAATAATATCAGTCAAGAAGACTCAAGTGAAATTATATTTACTCATCTGTATGATTTAAATGTTCACGGATTTTTCTATTCAAGGGACTCCCTTTGTTGCCATGGCCAGCGATCTCTTGGACGGGAATAAAACTTCACTCATACAAGAGCAACTCGAGAGTAATGTCAGGTGTACGCTGCGCAGCTGAGAAATAGATTCTATGCTCAAAAGTCAACAACAGAATATCAAGTGTGATTGATGTTGTATCTTATCGGTATGCCGTCACCCTACTTCAGGTAAGTATTGTACTAAGATTAATACGATTAAGAATTAGGCTTAAAAAAAAAAAAAAAAAAAAAAAACATTTATCGAGGCTCAGGCTCAGAAATGAACGAGTTCATTCACGCTTTACAGAAATTATCCTATAGTGGCTGCTAACATCCTTTTGGGTTCATCAACATAAGTGGTGGCAAAACTTATGTTGTATGTGCTAACGAAGACCGGTTACATCGAGGCAGATCTTGTTAGACGATCATGCTATTCCTGAGATGTTTATCTGGCAATCAGTAGTCTCCAATTTCATGATTAAGGTCACGTGAGCACATTCCTGACCACTGCAATGCTATAGCTACACACTTTAGTCTTCAGGTGGCTCTGCCCTTCAGCAACCCTGCCTCCTCTAACAGTGATCATGTAAATTAGTCGCTCTGCTCAATCCAGCTAGACCATATATCACTGAAGGCGTGGCTCCCTACACCTTAAAAGCTTATATTTCTGCAGTATTTGTTTATAATGTTTCGGTTTTCTTTTCAGATTCCTTTATTTCTGATGGCGCTGCGCTTAGGACGTGCTGCTTACAGAAGAGAATATGTGCTATTCCTTTATTTCCCATCCTCATCACGGCCGGTTGTTCCTTCCAAGTCTACAATTACGAAATCAATGTCTGGTTGGTCTCCAGTGTCCCCAGGGTGTGTGTGAGGGGTTTGACTTGGAATGCTCCAAAGATATTTTCTTCTATTATGCTGGAATTATCATTTGAGTGTGAGTAAAGTGCATTTCTTTTATCTGTCCCTTTGGACGCAGTCAGGCTGCTGCTCCCTGGCACAGGGGGTGGAGTTTCAACAGCTCGTTTTGCAGCTCCGATTACTCACAGACATTTTCAAAACTTTTAGCTTCGTCAAACCTACTCAGAGATGGAGAGACTCAGAAGCATCAACATGTAGACACCATTTCCGGATGGTTAGTCGATGAATTTATGTAGCTTATGCGTAGTAATCTTCTAGTCATTCACTATCTCATCCTGTCTCGATAGGCTATAAATCATATTCTGGGAGCTGGATTTATGTAACTTTAGGGTTTGCAATGCCACTTATCCGGAAGGAATGCCGCTCAGTCCCTCTCAGCGTTGCTGTAGTCCTTACAATGCAATCTCTTTAAATTAAGTCCTCCATGCTCGACTTTGTGCATTGTAACTTTGCAATTGTTGAAATGCTTTAACAGCAACATTACAGAAAGTGGAATCCATTTAACCCCCCTTTTAATTACCTTCCATTCGAAATGGTCTTCTCTTTCTATTTTCATATTCGATTGTAGCCATGTTTTAACAGCATTCATGGCTCATGCACCCAGGGGAATTTACTTCAGATCTAAACACTCCGATCTTGCCATGGTCTTTCTTTTTCTGATTTACGTTCTCACTTAATTTCTTTACTCTTTCTTAAGCACTCCAAATGACTAAAGTTCTGGTATCACATTAACAAATTCTAAAATTAGCAATACATTTTGTCCCTTCTATCTGAGTAAATTCCTAAAATCCTCCCTAGTTTCTCAGATCACTCCCTCTATTTTCCTACCTAACGAAGCATCTCTCTCTAAAGTCTGGTTCAGGACTCATCTAGTTTCAGTCCTCAAAAGCTACAGCTGTCTCCCTTTCAGCATACTGGTCATTCCTGCAGGATCGGGGCAGCCACTACAGCAGCCAAATGCGGCATTTCTACTTCAGCTATCAAGATGCTGGGCAGATGGTTTTCCTCTGCATTCAAGTCTTATTTAAGAAATGATTCTAAAATCATTCTGGAAGCTCAGCAAGCTCTTCAGTACCAATTCAGGTAAATCCTCATGCAAATACTGGTGGTGGTGTCATGTTTCAATTAATCTGTGCTGGAACTCTAGCTTGCATCACCCGATAAGCAGATAATGTGGTCTGTCTCCATGTGGCTATTGCAGCCTCGTTTCATGTGGCTGTCTGGTCTTGTCTCTCGTCTATGTGTGGTCCATCACGGCCTTGTGGCCGTTTGTGGACATGTCCTGAGTGGCTATCATAGCCGCGTTCTGTGTGGTCGATTTTGGCCGTGTAGCCTATCGTGGCCTTGTCCTTATGGCCCATCGTGGTCTTGTGGTACATCGTGGCCTTGGTTTTGTGTGGCCTAGCGGCCTTGTCTTGTGAAACTTGTCTTTCGTGTGGCATTAGCGGCCGTTGTGGCTCCTAAGCGGTCTCGTCTCTGTGGTCTCCCATGGCCGTGTGGCCTATCGTGGCCTTGTCCTGCAAGGCCCATCGAGGTCTAGTGACCTCTAGAGGTCGTGGTTTCATGTGGCTTTATGGCCGTGTCTATGTTTAGCCTGTTTATGTGTGGCCTTTAGTGGCTTTGTGGCTTATTGTGGCCTTGTCCTATGTGTGGCCGTCTGTGGTCCATCGCAGCCTTCGTTTTGTGTGGTCTATCATGGCCGTGTGGCCTATCGTGGCCTTGTCCTGTGTGTGGCCCATCGGGGTCTGTGGTCCATCGAGGCCTCGGTTTTGTGTGGCTTAGTTGCCTTGTCTTATAGGCTTGTCTCTGTGTGGCATTAGCGGCCGTTGTGGCTCCTAAGCGGTCTCGTCTATGTGGTCTCCCATGGCCGTGTGGCCTACCGTGGCCTTGTCCTATTTGTGGCTATTATGGCCTCGTGGCTCATCGAGGCCTTGGTTTTATGTGGTCCAATGGCCGTCCGGTCTATCGTGGCCTGTCTCGTTTGTGGTCTTTTGTGTCTAATGGCCATCATGGCCAGCTATATGTGGTCTATCATGGCCGTGTAGCCTGCATGGCTTGTCTGCTTATGCCCATTGAGGTATGTTGGTCCATCGCGGCCTTGTTATGTGTGGTGTTATGACCTTGTGTTTATGTGCGGTCCATCGTGGCCTTGTGGTCAAGCATGACCTTGTGTTTATGTGCGGTCCATCGTGGCCTTGTGGTCAAGCATGACCTTGTGTTTGTGTGCGGTCCATCGTGGCCTTGTGGTCAAGCATGACCTTGTGTTTACGTGCGGTCCATCGTGGCCTTGTGGTCAAGCTTGACCTTGTTTATGTGGTCTATCACGACCTGGCGCCTCAATGGCTTTTATGTGCAGCCTATCAGGGTCAAGTGGTCCATCGCTGCTTCGTCTCTATGTGGTCATCACGACCTTGTGCTTTATAGCTATTATGTGTGGTCTTTGGACCTTGTCTTTATGTTGTCTATCACATCATGTCTATGCACAGCAATTTGGTATTATGGTCCATTGAGGCCTTGTCTAAGTGGTCATCATAATCGAGCAATATTATGGCTTTCACGTATGGTCTATCGTGACCTTGTCTTTATGCAGTTCATTTTTTAATATATAAAATAAAAAAATAAATAAAAAAAAATAATAAAAAAAAATATATATATGCTTTTTCACGTTATTCTTAACTTTTCTTTCTCATTCCAGGAACTGCAGGATCCATGACTGGTGGGTACTCTTACTTACAGTTCTTCGGGGGTGGGCTCCGTCCCGGCGGAGGTATTCCTCCACCTATCTTTGGGGGTGGGCTCCGTCCCGGCGGAGGTGTTCCTCCGTCCCGGCGGAGGTGTTCCTCCACCTTATCGGCTGCGCCCCTGCCTTCATCTTCAGGCGGGATTTGCAGATTCCGTTACCCTCGCATTGCTTGCTAAGGACGGGGCCTACGCCAAAGACTATGCTTGCTGAGCTATTAATAAATTTACTCGTTATATCATTTTATCTCCCGAGTCTTTCTGGTAGAAATGTAAGCTTAGCGTTAAGTTCTGCCAGGAAGACTCAATCAGCGCGTCATGAATTAACTCACTTCTAACCAATCATGTGTTAACACTCTCAGTATAAAAGAATGGTACTTACATCCATCTGAGTTCGCAGATACTGACGGCGCCAATTACCTCCATCCTCCCCAACCACCTCCAAGATGGTCCTTTCCCTCCATCCTCCCCACCACCACCAGGATGGTCCCTTCCTTTGCCTCCAGGGGGTCGGCTGCGCCCCTGCCTTCATCTTCAGGCGGGATTTGCAGATTCCGTTACCCTCGCATTGCTTGCTAAGGACGGGGCCTACGCCAAAGACTATGCTTGCTGAGCTATTAATAAATTTACTCGTTATATCATTTTATCTCCCGAGTCTTTCTGGTAGAAATGCGTTTTTCATGCACAGTCTGTTCCTTTTCTAGGGTACATCATCTCGTCTGAGGGAGTGCGTATGGATCCTGACAAGGTTAAGGCTGTGATAGATTGGCCAAGTCCGGATTCCCGTAAGGCCCTACAGAGGTTTCTGGGGTTTGCCAATTTTTATCGGCGTTTTATTCGCAACTTCAGCCAACTAGCCGCACCTGTGACTGCCTTGACCTCCCCCAGAACGACGTTCTGGTGGTCCGATACAGCGGAGGCTGTATTTGCCAAACTCAAGAGCCGCTTCGTTTCGGCTCCCATCCTCGTTGCCCCGATCCATCACGTCAGTTCGTAGTGGAGGTCAACGCGTCAGAGGTGGGGGTAGGAGCAGTTCTTTCCCAACGTTCTTCCACAAGATGCATCCTTGCGTGTTTTTGTCTCATCGTTTATCACCTGCCGAGCGTAATTATGACATTGGTAACAGAGAATTGTTGGCAGTCAAGTTAGCGCTGGAGGAATGGCGTCACTGGTTAGAAGGGTCAGGGGTACCTTTTATTGTATGGACCGATCATAAGAATCTAGAATATATCAGAACCGCCAAAAGACTCAACTCTAGGCAGGCTCGGTGGGCACTTTTTTTTTTCTATTATTGACAGTAGGCTGTAACGAAAACCCGTGCAGCAGGACTATCTATTTATGTATATTCAGTTCAATGTTCTATTGATTGTAGATAGGACTATATACTTTATTTATTAAAATTAAACTGCACATTTCCATTGATTGTGAAGTTAGACATCGAAAATGGCAGATCAAGCGCATGGGGCTGCATGTTAGCAAAGGTTCAGTCCAGCTCGTAGGGAGAGAAAACTTGACACTGAATACTCTGCGCCTGATGCGTTTCGGACAGTGGCATAGAAAGCCCGCAGCTGGGTATTTAAAGCGTCTGCCCCGTCTCTCTCTACTTTGTCCACAGACGTATTTTTGGCCTTAAGCCAGTCGTTAAACACATTGACAGCCCAAGCTGTTGTTTTTTTTTTTTGGTGTTTTCTTCATGTTTTTCGCCCTCAAGTCTGTCTAGCTGTTCTTCGCTGATTGTTTTATGTCTTTTGTTGTTGCCTGCTGCTTTTGATGTCCTCTTCCGTTTATTTGTTTTTTCATCTGGGTTATCCAATACTGCCGTCACCCAGTTGTTAAAATTTTCATGTTCACCATAAATATTAAAATTTACTTCCGGAAAATCAAAATTGTCTGTCGTTTTTACTTTCTGTGATGGCAAACGAGTCTTGAGAGGACCACTTGTCCATAGATCTAATAACCTTCGCATCACACCAAGACAGACTAAATGCATTTAATCATGAGGGAAACAAGATATGTTTATATCAAGTTCAGTAAGTGGAGATCTAGTTATGTGGTGGTCTTCATCACACATGCTTCTGAACGTTTCATCCGTTCTTAGGGCAGCATTGGTCTCAGGGAAAGTCATGCGCTTTTGCATATAGACACCAGACTGTACACATTTACCACATGATGAGTAACCTGCAGTGGTGGACAGTAACGAAGTAAATGTAATTCGTTACTGTACTTAAGTAGCTTTTTTGCGTATCTGTACTTTACTGAAGTATTTAAATTTGGGAAGACTTTTACTTTAACTCCACTACATTTCAAAGTCAAATATCTTACTTTTTACTCTACTATATTTTCTAAATCAGTCGTTCCTTTTTATTTATGAGTGGATAAAGCCTTAACTGGTCAAAAGAGCCACCTATCACAGTAGCCTACAACGTGCGCGCTTTGTTTTGAACTTGCCTTGGTGGTATCTACTAAGCGCGAACCAGAGCCGTTAAATATGAGAGTTGCGACCATAGACAGTATAAGAGGTTGCGACACACACGGCTTGTTCGATTTGAACCGGCGCTGCACAGACCGATCAGTTTATGACATCAAAGTATAGAGCGAAAATGTGAGAGCGATTGAAAAGCATACATTACAGAGCCGTCTACTCTCTAATCACTCTTGCGGTATTTTAATGTCATTCACCGATTGGTCTGTGCAGTGCGCCGTTTCAAGTCGAACAAGCCTACTGTGATCTCGCCGCCGCGCGGTCACGTGATTCGTGTAGCTCTCAATAGTTCCAAACAATTTGTGTTGCCAATAATTTTAAGCGGGGCAGAGAGCAGCAGCTATTATTGCAGCAATTATCGGTAAATACTGACCCCTTCCGTCCAAAATGAAACACACAAAAAATGTATTCAATTCAAATATATAGGCCTATATATATATATATATATATATATATATATATATATATATATTATAGACTAATTAATGTAATTAATGTCATTTTATTAATAGACTGATGTGCCAAGAGTGACAGAGTCTTCACGTAGACTGAGTTAAGCAAGAGTCTTGTGACAAATAGGACATTATAGCAATGTACCAAACAGTTGATGTGTCCATTGACTTCCATAGTATTTTTTTTCCCCACTATGGAAGTCAATGGACACATCAACTGTTTGGTTACCGACATTCTTCAAAATATCTTCTTTTGTGTTCAACAGAACAGAGAAACCCATACAGGTTTAGAACAACACGAGGTTGAGTAAGTGATGACACAATTTTCATTTTTGAGTGAACTTTAAAAACTTCTATATGAAAATCTATTTATTATTAATATATTTCAATTTATGTGACTTCTGTTTGGGGAGAATTTATATTCTAAGTTTTGACTGCAAATGTCACGTCCGTTGTTTTTAATTTGCCCTTCTTTGATTTAATTATTCGAATTTAATGATTTTAGACCCAAGTGAATGAAGACAAGCAGCATCCGTTTAAACAACCTAATAATTTCGCAAGTAAAGATGGAATTTCACTGACTAAAATGAATTTCATGCAAAAAATGTGTAAAGAATTTCATAAAGGAAACATTAATGTGCACGTGAGAAATCACACAGACAAAGAACATATATTCTATTTAATTAGTTAGACTTAATAATAACTAAACAATACTGCTTACTCCTAACATTTCAAGATCGGCTAGATATTGGCATGCCTTTGAATGAGCAACTTTTACTTTCACTTTACCGCGACGCATTGCCTCTTATCTCACTGGAGTTCCGCCTTTAGAGGGCGCTCGTGTAACCGAAGCAATGACACACATCCGAGTCCAGGAGAAGAAAAGAAGTAAGCGAGGGAAGGGAAAGGGAACATAAACATGTGAAGTGGAACACAGCCGTTCATTCTGCTCTAAATCTGATGTGTTCAGACTGTGAGTACATTAATTTGTATTATTTATTAGGAGGAATCTAAATCCAAACGATTAAACGAGTCAGTTCATTTAGTGAATCACTCAGAAATTAATCGAAATTAACCGACTGATGTTGTAGCCTAACTTACGCTCGTCAAACGTAAGCTCGTTAATGGGTGGTTTTTCACATTACAATTTGTGAAGATTATGAGTTGTTGATTATAAGTTGTGTTTTCATTTTATGTGTTTTCATTAAAACAGTTTTTAATAATAAATCATATCTAATGTAACATTCCCCTTGTTGATAAAATGACAAAAACTGCATGCCCTCTTTAAAACCACAACCCCCCTTTACCATCAACATTAGATTAACAGTGTTAAGTAAAACGTATCATGCAAATGAAATATCAAAGTTACCCTATTTAGCTTTTTCGAATATTAACTTTCATGCAGTGTGTAATATTACATTTTATATATATATATATAGCTGTCTGTGAATGTAAATGGTCTGCAAAGTTGTAAAGTCGGAAGGGCACGATAAATAAAATTATTGTCTCCCGAAAGAAAGAATTGACTCTGAATCGCCTAAACGATTTGTGAGGAATTCCAGTTTCACTTCCGTGACCTGCATACCTAGCGCGTTAACACATTTGCATAATGCCCTACGCGGTCTTCATTGGGCTGCCTGCAAACAATGTTTGACCTGCCCTCAAACAGTGTAGATGATTCAGATGATGTCATGTCGAGAAGACGCTGTTTTCTGCTCTGCAAAAGCAAATTCTCTTTGTAAACACTTCCAAAGAATGAGGATGTGAAGAGTCAGTGGTTAAAATTACCACCACAGCGATACAACAGCAGGATCTGTCATCGGCCTCATCCAAAACGGTGACGAGTCTGCTTACAGGCTGGAGGTTGAACAGCTGTCAGACTGAACAGACTGTCTGGTGCAGTCATAACAACCTTGAGCTGAACACGCTCAACTGTGGAGATGATTGTGGACTTCAGGAGAAACCCCCCTGCACTTCCCCCACTCACCATCATGAACAGCACTGTGGAAGCAGTGGAGTCATTCAGGTTCCTGGCCACCACAATCTCTCAGGACCTGAAGTGGGACACTCGTCTCACACAGACCTCATAGTGAAAAAGGCCCAGCAGAGGTTGAACTTCCTTTGTCAGCTGAGGAAGTTCAACCTGCCACAGGAGCTGCTGAAACAGTTCTACTCGGCCATCATTAAGTCTGTCCTGTGCTCCTCAATAACTGTCTGGTTTGGTTACCAATAACTGTCTTCAGCTACCAAATCAGACATCAGGAGATTACAACGGACAGTCAGGATGGCTGAGAAGATTATTGGTTCCCCCTACCCACCCTCCAAGATCTTTACACCTCCAGAGTGAGAAAAAGGGCTAAGAAAACTATTGCCCTCTGGCCGGCGCTACAGAGCACTGAGCATCAGAACTTATATATATACAATAGGGCTGCACGATATTGGGAAAATATGCGATATGCGATATTGTTGTTGAGTATTGCGATAACGATATTTCTTGCGATATAACATTTCCCTAGAGAAATGCTATTTTTATAAAGTTTTTTTATTTTTTTTATTTTATATATCGTCGCTGTTGGGCGGAAACCTCGTATGTCCAAATTTGGTCAATTTCATATTTTTTCACAAATCGATGCTATTGGTCAGTCCCCACGTGGTTCTGTTATTTTTACAAATTATTAACCAATCTAAAGTTTTGAAAATAGCTTGAGAGCAAATCTCGTAACTCCATTGGACACTTCAACTGTCTGAGAATCCTCATAACTCCACCTCTTCTTCTCTCCGCGGCGGGCGGGAGCCTCGCGGCATTTTGTCTCCTCAGGATTGAAACTCGCAACGATTAAGAAACCCTCGTCGAGCAACACGTAAAGCAAGCCTTAACTCTGATTTTATCTGTGTTAAACTATGATATCAGTTATTGATGTATTTTAAATGTCTACGTATTACTAGGCTTATTATTAGGCTTATTATACTTGTGCATTGAAGTTTTAAAATGTATCTAATATAATACTTGAATTGAATTAAATGTTTTGGATACCAGCTTTAAATTATTGTTTTTATTATTATTTTACTGACTCGAAGTTGGCACTGTGCATGTAAAATACCCCAAGTAGCAGGTTTTATTTATGGGAGAAAAAGGGTCTGTCTACTGGCGCCAGTAAGTTAAGCCTATTTTTGCATAACTCTGTCTGTTTTTTAGACAATAACGAGTGAAAATAGTTAGGTTAGATACATTTGAGTAGGCTTGTTTTGTTAAAAATCGATAGCTGTAATGCTTAGGTGCAGAAGGAAGCCCGTGAGCCACGAAGGTAAGTTTGCGTGCAGATTAGGCAAATTTCCACCTATTAGACAACGTTAGTCAGCTCATAATTTTTTGTTCTGCTTCACTTATAGCTCTTAAACCTTTAAAATGGAGTTTAGGAAGATGTATGTAACCACAGTCGTTAGCTTTGGTTAACTATTGAAGCCTTTTCTCTTGTCAAAAGGCTCAACGCGACCGCCGATTTTGTTTGCGTGCAGATATTAATTTCCGCCTATTTTAGACAGCCTAATATTTTGGTATTGCATCACTCATATCTCTTAAACGTTTAAAATGGAGTTTAGGAAGATGTATGTAACCACAATCATTAGATTTGAATAGCTCTTAAAGCCTTATCTCTTATCAAAAGGCTGAACGCGACCGCAGACTTTGATAAAAACTGCTGGCAGCAGCGACGTCTGTGTCCTTACCATTCTAATCAATGACAGCGTAACCTCGTATCTCCCTGCTCCCAAGTCATAAATCTCGTATCTCCGATTAAACATGATTTTAGGGAAATGTTGTGTTAATGTTGGTATACAACAGTATATGATAGCAATATAAGGTATAGTACCAACTTTAACGATACAATGTTTATAACTCAAAAAATATGCAGTTTTTTTAATTTCCTGAAAAAGAATGGTTTTGGAGATACGAGGATTCCGCCCGACAGCGACGATATGTAATGATCATACTAAAATAAACAGGTAGGCAAATATATATTCTTCTGATCTTCAGAAGAATATCAGTTTTTTCATAAGGAGTTAACGTTACACATGCAACACTTTGATTAATGGTTGTCTGTGAAACTCTGTTATTGTTACTTGGCATTTCGTTAGAAGTTTTGGTAGATTTGGGCTTACACTTTCTGAAGTCTCCATATAGCTCCCTGAGGTTGCGTTCCAGATGACTGTGGAGATTAGTTTCCTCTCGACGAGGCCAAAAATTTTCACCACGACTCAGTGACACCGTCACTTATGTTCACATATCGTGTTTTTTGCGCGTGCAAATTCGTTATTTCAAATGCAGGCGCACGGGAATCACGCTCAAAATGGAAGCACGTTTTTCCAGGCCCGCCTATGCTGCGACGAGATGAGAACATCTCAACTTTACAGAATTCCGCATGCTCATGCAGGTCATGGTTGCATAGCAACGACAGACGCAAGCGCTTGTGGAAAGGAGATGGCGGCGCGGCCGCTTTCCATGCGTTTTTAGACACGATATGTGAACGGCCCCTTACACAGTACCTGCATTTATGACACGTCTTCTCTATTGAAGCCAAAATATTGGCATATTTTAGACGTACAGTTCTTTTTAGGAACAGGTTCTTCGCTGTTGTCATTTTCCTCGCTTGTCTCTACTCCCGCCATTAGTTTTTATTTTCCACTCTCTGCTCTGAGCCACTAGGTTCCCCTTTGGGGCCGATCTAGCCAATAGCATAATAGCACCTACTGGGGATCGGGTATAAAGATAATAAGGCCCCATTTGATTGGTCGAATTTGGATAAACAACCTATGTATGCATGCATCACACAAATGCTTGGCACATAAAATTAATGCAATTTATCGCACCTCGCTGCGATCCGAATATCGCATATACTATTAACGCGATAACGATAATTTTTCGATATATTGTGCAGCCCTATAAGTATTTTAGACCCAAAGTATATGTATGTGTTTTTTCCCTGTATATTTCTACTGCTGTACATATAATATGCTTTATGCATTATTAAAATGTTGGTTTCTTATATTATTGTTATATTTCATTTCTATTGTGCAATTCCTATGTATGTCTGCACTATCATGTATGTCTGCATCATGTCTGTACTTTCTTCTGCACTGACACCAAGACAAATTTCTTGTGTGTGTAAACAACATACTTAGCAAATAAAGCTCATTCTGATTCCGATTTTTCTAACCTTTTGACGATTGCTTCTCAAATCTATGTGAGGTCTAAATGAAATTGTCATTAAAGACAAAATGCTTGTCCATTAAAGATCGGACAGTACGCACTTTATTTGGGACCAATTAATTATTGATGTATATATTTTCTACCAGGTGTTCAAAATACGTAGTTTTGTGTTTTATATTGTGGAGGCTCGCGGAAAGGAGGGATTTAAAGAGTCTGAATAATATTCGGTTTTATATTCGACTGAATAATAGTCGTTTGAGAATCATCAAAAACTTAGGTGATGATGTGCAATGTTATGAGAAAATTAAAGTGTTTTTTTTACTTTTTATGCATGAAAACCTGTTGTAGGAGTTCTCTACATATGATAATTAACGAACTATAAATGACAGTAATTGACCAATCAGAACTCAATATTGCTGCAGTTCAAAATGGCCAGGAAAATGGTTCAAGTGCATCTTTTGACATTCTTTAAAAAGAAGAGAACAGAAGGTATGATTTTTTTTTATTATTATTATTAGTGTTTAAGGACATTCCTCTGACATAACATTAGAAAGAATAACGAACAGCTAAAGTGCATTGATTCAGTAAGGGATCGTTGTTAAAGTTGTTTTGAATTAGGGTTAGGGAAAGTGAATGCAATCACTGAGGTGATAATGCACACATGCATATTTTAGCTAAATGTGCATGTTTATTTTTTTAATTGATTTAAATCTGCACAGAAACCATTCAAGCCACAGCTAACAAAAACTGTACTGCTAATAGCTTGACATAAGCACTTAAGCAGCCTGCCGCTAATAGCTCGAAAGCTGCACTTTTGACTGACTTTCTGGCTGCTTCTATCCAGTTATTTAGAATAAAAGGATACATACTGTACATGTGACAGTGAGGGATTAGAAATTATTCTGAGAGAGAGATAGATAGAGAGAGAGAGGGGTGCATGCAGGCAAAAATGCTTCAATGCATTACAGGTTAATCAAAACGCATAACGGAATATAGCTTTTGGTCAAACTACACCGCTACTTGCTGGAAAAAGTTAGCTACAGGAAAAGCTACACTGTTTTAAAAACAGCTGAGCTACTGTCAAACTACTGAAAAATTTAGTTACGTTAGTAGTGTCGCTACTTGCAGTTAGCTACTCCCCAACACTGGATAATGATTAGACTATAAACACTTCAGTGCCCTCTGAAGGCAACATTTAGTTAGTGTGGCATGCAGGAATTGTGTGTGTGTGTGTGTCTTTCTCGTCGAGATTTCTCGTTGAGTGAAAAGCTGTCTCGCGATATCGCCATGACAGAGTGTGAGGGTAAAATTAGCATTGAATATTCCACCACTACATTCACATTACATGCCTCCACTGTCGTTTTGCTGTTTTTATTCAAATAAAAACCATTGTAAACGTCTACTCTGCTCATCCATCATGAGTTGCAGTCGCACATTGCAGCAGGAATCACATTTCACTGATCGCATGACGATGGCGGAGGATTCATTGCGCAACAGAGGCTAAGCGTCTGATAAATGCCTTATCTTGTAGAATGCGCGCTCAGCACCACCGCTCTCTATACACGTAGTACACACTATCGCGAATTTGAAAGTGAAATTAAAACACGTGCAAATTAGGATGCATTCAATAGCCTGTCTCCCAATATCAAAGCTATCGCTGGACTGTGTAGTTGTGGCTCTGGTCTCTGTTTGCGCTTTGAATATTGAGAGAGTACTTTGATTATGGTTGTGTTATGAGGTTGAAGGAGAGAACCCAAACGCAGAGGATATGCAGACACTCAGGTTTATTTCAACACAAAACAGAAAACAAAACCCACGAGGGGGCAAAACAGGACTGAGGAGAGGTCACTTTGACTAAGACAAGATAATGAACAAAAGACTAGACTCTGACTTGACGATGACAGGAAACAAACTAACAATTCTCATTAAACAGGTTTCTGACGAAGTACTCACAGCGTTTAACATGCAATGTTTCACAATGTTAGACAATGTACCGACACAGGACAGAAAACATGAGGGGATTAAATAGGGAGCAAACTAATCAGGAACACAGGTGAAAGCAACGATCTAATGATTACAAGATGAGATAACAAGGGGGCGGGGTGAGGTGACAAGACAACGCAAGCACACAGCCCAAACAAATGGCCATGTGCTTACACATAAAACATGGGTCTGTCATGATCCTGCCTCAAGACCAGGGAAAATCAAAGACTAGAAGGCAGAATCATGACAGAACCCCCACCTTAAGGAGCGGCTTCCAGACGCTCCCCAAGGTGACACTAAACACGGGACATGACGGACTGAGACAAGGACACAAACCAACAAAACATAACAAATAACAATAAAGGCAAACAAGAAAAGACAATAACTGGGTTAGGGTGAAACATCAAAAACAATAAACAAGGCAGGGGAGGTGGAGGTGGAGGAAACACAGAGTTCATGGGGGATTGTCCAGGGTGAATAGGAGGACTGGTGGGCTTGGGTTTACGGGGCGAGGGCTTAGGACAGGGGTTATGGGCAGGCATTGACGAAGAAACACGAGGTACAGTCTTGGTGAAAACAGTCCGGGGCTGGACAGCGACAGGGGTGACAGGGGAAACACATGCAAACTTGGCAGGAGACTTGATGGGGACAACAGGGTGCGACGACACGGGAGACAAAGCAGGGGATGAAGCGGGTGACTGTGGGACAGGACCCTGTTTGAAAGGACAGACGGACCGGAATGGTCCCTCTGGGCCGATGACTCCAGGCTGCGCTTGACTCAGAACAGGACTCGGGACATCAGAATCATTCATGCTTGACGCGTCAGATTCCCTTGAATCCTTCAGACCAAACCCACTTGACTCAGGGGAAGCACTGTCTGATGTCGAGGGTTTGTGACTTGAAAGTAACTTGGGTCTGGGTGGCATTTCAAGGATCTTGGCAAGAGCGGTAAGATAGTCAGATACGGCTCGAGCAGCTAAGACGACAGGCATCTCCTTTTGGGCAGAAACTGCTTGCAGAACCTCTTTTGCGGCTAGATCGGCCACAACTCTCTCAGCAGATCCGGGGATAGCGCCTTCAGCAGCGGGCTCTGGGACAGCGCTTGCAGTCGCGGGCTCTGGGACAGCGCTTGCAGTCGCGGGCTCTGGGACAGCGCTTGCAGTCGCGGGCTCTGGGACAGCGCTTGCAGTCGCGGGCTCTGGGACAGCGCTTGCAGTCGCGGGCTCTGGGACAGCGCTTGCAGTCGCGGGCTCTGGGACAGCGCTTGCAGTCGCGGGCTCTGGGACAGCCAAAGACGAAGGACGGGAGGCTCCCCTTCTCCTCTTCTTTCTCCTAGGTTGAGGTGCGGAAGTTATAGCTGGACTAGTGGCCGGTTGGAGAAGCTCCGCTGGGACCATAACTGGTGCTGGAAGGGCGGCCTCCGGCAGCGTTGACTCTGTCGAGGATGATTCCGAAGGAGAATCCCATGAAACCCGTCTCCCTCGTTTGCCACGGAGCTCGGTGGGTGTGGATGCAACCTCGGGAGAAGAAACGGAGAGAGCCTGATCCCCTTGAGTGACGACAGCAAGGACTCGACCCTCTGGGACCACTGGAAGCATGGCAGATGAAGACCTCGTGGGACCCTTTGGCTCTCTCTGAGACAAGCAATCCACCATTGCTCGAAATGGGCGACGAGTAAGCTCCTCTCGTTCAGACAGAGGAGGAGAGTTGAGACCAGCGATGAAATAGCGAGAAACCAGGATCTCAGGCAGGAAGAATCTCTTCTCTTCAATAACTTGGGCATACCTCTTCAGGGACAACTCACCCTGGGGAGGGAATGGAAGTTTTCCATTTCCACTGTCAGCAATGGCCAACTGCCACCATAGTTCTTGATCAGTCAGCTGTGGTTTAGCGGGAGAAGACATACAGTCTGCTGGGTTCTTCTGTGGTCGGTACATTCTGTTATGAGGTTGAAGGAGAGAACCCAAACGCAGAGGATATGCAGACACTCAGGTTTATTTCAACACAAAACAGAAAACAAAACCCACGAGGGGGCAAAACAGGACTGAGGAGAGGTCACTTTGACTAAGACAAGATAATGAACAAAAGACTAGACTCTGACTTGACGATGACAGGAAACAAACTAACAATTCTCATTAAACAGGTTTCTGACGAAGTACTCACAGCGTTTAACATGCAATGTTTCACAATGTTAGACAATGTACCAACACAGGACAGAAAACATGAGGGGATTAAATAGGGAGCAAACTAATCAGGAACACAGGTGAAAGCAACGATCTAATGATTACAAGATGAGATAACAAGGGGGCGGGGTGAGGTGACAAGACAACGCAAGCACACAGCCCAAACAAATGGCCATGTGCTTACACATAAAACATGGGTCTGTCATGATCCTGCCTCAAGACCAGGGAAAATCAAAGACTAGAAGGCAGAATCATGACAGGTTGCAGTTGCACTTATTGTTTGCACTTTAATAAGACTAAGACTAGGCCTTTTAAAAAAAAAAAATTATACAATTTTTATTTCTATGTTGAATTTGTGGAAAGGAGTTGAAGGAGGTCCCTTCGTCATGAGGGTTGACAGGAGGTTTTGGTGGTTAACTGTCAAAAGCAGAAGACAGATCCAACTAGATGAGTAATGAAGATTTGGAATATAATACTACATACAAATTATTTAATGAATACTAGACTTCACAAATCTAGATTTTTATTCTTCTTTTTAATCCTACAATAATTGCACCCCCTCTCATCCCCTGAAATAGTTTTTCAATTCGACCTCTGAATGTAAGAGCAACATAAAAATTAGCTAGATTAGTTAAATGGTTTCTAAATGACTAGCCTATATGAACAAACATTTGAGCCTGAATAATTTAGAGTGATTGTACAACATGACATCATGACTTTGCGTAAACATACACGCCACTTTCAAGTCAAAAGTGGCGTGTTATCTATACGCATTTTGAGCTATCCGCGTGTATGTTCACGCCGAAACGAACCGTCATCTTCCGCGTGTATGTCTACGCCGTTAAATGTCCGAGCGAAACGGAGCAAAATGTACGTGAAATAATCATGTTGGTCCCCTTTGGAAAACGTGTAGATGTCACAGTTTAACAGCCTCAGACGTGAATCTTACACGTACCATTATCCCCGGACGTTTGCTAATCCTACCCCTAAATCTAATCATAACCATTTCTTAAAACTATAGGCTACAATTATAAAGAAAAACAACAGACAGACAAGTATAATCACAATAATTTATTTAATGAGAAAATGTCAAAATCGGTACCAAAAGTTGTTCACGTGACGATGTGTCGCAGTCCTCCCTGGCAGTGGTTTTGTATGAGGTAACAGACAGAGCAGAATTTAAGTTATTAATTCAAATCCATGAAAACGTTAATCCGTCTTCGGTTCGGTTCGCTCTGAGGGCTGCGCGGCAGTGCGCGCTTCATTTCAAATGTGAATGTGCATGACGCAATCTGTGACGAAGCAGGAGACGAGAGCCAATGAGCGTTTGATATTACTGCCGTAACCATAGTAACCTGTCGCTTCTTGAGGGCGCAATTTTTGAATTTGAATTCATAACAAGCGCGGGGTTTGACGTTTACGGTCAAGATGACGATTACTGGATAAAGGGCTGAGTTTGGATCTTTTTCTTGCAAATAATAATGGATTCTGAAGGTTTGGATTACATCAAGCTAATAAAATTGGTGTATTTTGTGAATCGATGTTGTGTTGTAAGGTTAGTATAATTATGGTTCTATAGGAACCATAAATAAATTATTGTGATTATACTCGTCTGTCTGTTGTTTTTCTTTATAATTGTTGCCTAGGTAGTTTTAAGAAATGGTTATGGTTAGGTTTAGGGGTAGGATTCGTGGCTCAAACTATCTTTTAATGCCATATTGTTCATAAAAATGCCATTTTCCTACATATCTGTCCATTACGTTTTATCATTTTAATATTGTCCATAAAATGGGTATGTTTAGGTGTGGGAAGATTAACCCCAGTGACGGGTAGGTTTAGGGACTTTTAGGGAGTTGGGGTAGGTCATATCTATATATACAGACTAAGTAATGTAACGTTAAGTCAACGGCGTTGATAAACACGCTGAAAAGCGATTATGCGTGTTGATGGCACGCCAAAAATGGAAATCGAATTGGCGTGTCATACATACGCCATTTCATGAGATCAGTCTGGATTGTAAGAGTGATGAGCATCTGCTAAATGAGCAACAGTGACCACAATTCACACCTTCAGTCAGTGAAGCCGCTCCCACAGCCGTTCATGAAAGTTTAAATGCTGGGGAATATTTCCATCTTCCCACAGGAGAAGAAGAAGCAAGCAGGAGAAACTACTCCCGGAGAAACTACTGACATACTATTGTAACGATGGAGGAAGAACCCTGCAGTATAAAAGATGAAGATACAGAGGAACAAACCGGTTGGTGTTTTCCTTCATTCTCTTTAATGACTGATGAGGAACATTAAGATGAAAACTGGTATTCAATACATCTAATTCTAGATACTACTAGACTCAGTAGTAAACAGGATTTGTGCTAAATAAGAATGAACTTTATTTCTTTGTGTTTCTCATTTGTCCTTTTTTAATTGAATTTAATATGTTGATTTTAGACATGGAAGTGAATGAAGACAAACTCCATCATTTCATAAATGAAGATGGAAAACTGAAATATCAAAATGAAGACAAATATTATCTGTTTCAAGAACCTCATTTCAAAAATGAAGATGGAAATGCTGTCGTTTTAAAGACTGAAGAGAATTTCACACAAAAACAAGATGGAAAATCTGGAGTCAAAGGATCCTTCACCTGCTCAGAGTGTGGAATGTTCTACATGCATAAATCAGACCTTAAGAGACACATGAGAATTCACACTGGAGAAAATCTGTTCACATGCACTCAGTGTGGAAAGAGTTTCAGTCGCAAAGGAAACCTTAATGAGCACATGAGAATTCATTCTGGAGAAAATCTGGTCACATGCACTCAGTGTGGAAAGAGTTTCAGTCGTAAAGGAAACCTTAATGAGCACATGAGAATTCACTCTGGAGAAAAACCGTTCACATGCACTCAGTGTGGAAAGAGTTTCACATCCAAAAGCTTTCTCAACAATCATCTGCGCTCTCACTCTGGAGTGAGATCATTCAGCTGTAATCAGTGTGATAAAACATTCGTTTTGGCATCAAGCTTAAAAACACACCTTAAAATTCATACTGGTGTAAAGCCTAACTTTTGTTCTTTTTGTGGAAAATGTTTTACACGACTGCACAATTTAAAAGAGCATGAGCGAATTCATACTGGTGTGAGACCTCATGTTTGCTCTGACTGTGGGAAAAGCTTCACTACATCAGGCGCAATAAAACAACACCAGAGAATTCATACTGGAGAGAAATCGTACAAGTGCTACCACTGTGGAAAGAGTTTCAGTCGGTCAGAATCCTTGAAAATTCATGAGAGAGTTCATACTGGAGAGAAACCGTATGAGTGCTCACACTGTGGAAAGAGTTTTGCTCAGTCAGGAAACCTTAAAGATCATGAGAGAGTTCATACTGGAGAGAAGCCATACCAGTGCTCTTCATGTGGGAAGACTTTCATCAATTTATCTAATATGCAGACTCATATGAAAAAGCATTGCCTGAAGTTGTCTAATGAGCAAATGTTTATGATCAGATCTAGGGATGTCAACGATTAATCGACGATCGATTAATTGTCGATAATACATTTAATCAATACAACTTATCGATCATCGATTAAGCAGGTCTTCATGCGCGTGCGTGCTGCTCGACCGCGAAAGCGAGCGCCCCGGAGTTATGTTTGGGACCATTTTACACCTTCATCATGACTATAAGTTTGCGTGTGCATTCGCAGCCTTTTGTTTTGTGCAAATGTAAGTTGTAATACTGTTTATTTTGTGTATGCCTATCCATATCTGATTTATCTCATATTGGATGCATTTGGTTAAGAATTAACTAAAAAAGAAGTAAAGCGTCAGCTTCAGTGCGCGCAGCTCAAACGGCAGTGCACGACTAATAATGACTATTGGGACTGTAATATTACATAACATTATAAAGAGAACAATATTGTAATAAAACATTGTGAATTATTTGGGTTTAGTTGCCGTGTCGCGTTGCTCCAGGAAGACCGCGTCGACAACATGAGTAGTTCTGAATGAATGGCACGTAACTTAGTTCAAGTTCACTTGTGCATGAATTTGCGTCATTTTGTGCAGATATAATTTGTAATATTATGTTTATTTTGAATATATCTGATTAATCTCATATAGGATGCGTTTCTTTTAGATAAATAACGTGCTAGCAAAGTGCTCCAGTTTAACGGTAGCAGATTCATTCAGCGCGTGCAGTTGTCCCAGGAAGAGCGCGTCCACAACAGTCACACATTCTAAGCGCATATGAGGCGGCGTTGGTGACACGTTGTATTAGTAGTTATATTTGATTGATTGATAATTAAATTAATTATTTAATACTTCGAAACATTTTACAATCCTACTAGCCCTTTATTTATATTTAAAACCATTCTCATTGATTTGGTGAGGAACATAGCGTTTTGAGCAGGATTTGCAGACCCTGTCATGCTGTTGGACATACGCCACTGCAGCAGACTCATATCGCAGTATTAAGGCTAACGATTAATCGATTAATTGATCGTTAATTTAAATGACGATCGATCATGGGAATTTGTGAAAATTGACATCCCTAATCAGATCCATTACTTACAAATAATACACTTAACAAGTAAATAATTTGACATTCAGATTAATCAAAAGCTGGATAATTTGCTAAAATTAGTAGTGAAGTTTGATTGTTTGACAAGGGGAACCTTTGGGGAAGGTCAAAATAATAGTTTTAATTATAGTACCCACAATAACTAGTAACTACAGTAATCAAATACTAGCAAACTACTGTTTAGTGTTTATTAATCTTTGTTTATAGTTTGAAAAAATAACTAATACTAGTAACATTTAAAAAAATATTAGTAAAGGCTGACATTAAAATGAACTAAGAAGACCTAATGATAGGTCATTGTTAGCAAATGCAATCTATTAATTGGATGTGTGTTTATTATTCAGATTTGTCTTGGAACTTCTTCGGGGTGAAAAATATGTTTCCTGTTCTGTTGTGTTACCCGCACTTTGCCACTTGGCCCTGAAATGGCTGTCACAGAAGACGACCCTGCTTATGTTGTGCGCTTTAAGGATGCATTCAAAGAGGATTTGACAAAGCGCAAAGAAAACACAAACATTGCTTGGCTCAAAATCGCAACAGCTCTTGATCCCAGATTCAAAAACCTGAAATGCATTCCTAAAGCAGAAAGAGCTGAAGTTTGGGAAACATTAGACAAGATGCTGAAAGAGGAGGAACTGGCTCCACATTCCTCAGATGCGGGATCAGAGCAACAAAAGAAGAAAATTGGTCTCCTCTTGATGGGCTCTGATACGGAGTCAAATGATGAAACATCACTGGAATCCAGCTCTCTTGCTAGATACAGAGCAGAGCCTAGCATAGCCTTGAACAATGCCCTCTACAATGGTGGTCTGCACACAGCAGAAGTCATGACAAGCTGGCGACCATTGCACGGAAACATCTACCAACTCCTGATTCAACTGTACCATGTGAGAGACTATTTTCACTTGCAGGGCACATAGTGCACAAAAAGAGGACTGCTCTGGCACCTGAAAATGTTAACAAACTTGTATGCCTTAGCAGCTGGTTAAATGCTGACTAGAAAAATAAGCACCACTTTGGGACCAAATGGAATAATGAGAGGCAAAGAAAAAAGAGGGAAACTGGTGAGAGATTTTCTGGAATATGGGTTAAACAGAGAAAGCGAGATATTTGAGAGAAAGACATGCACACAGATAAGAACAGAAAATTCTCTAAACAAAAGAGGGAAAAACCGACTGGCTAGATGCATTAAAAACATCTATATCCATGACATAAACACAATAAAACTTTACCAAAGGCACAACAAAAATAACAACCACCACATTCTCATTTCTTCAAAACAGAGAGACATAATATTGCAAATGTTCAAAAGTAGGAATATGATTTGCTCAAAGGTTTCTCTGTCATTGCTCAGGAATAGTTAAGTATTAACTTTGCCATTGTAAGGCCCGCTATATTAGTCCAATCTCCGGTTCGCCAATACACGGGGAAGGTTATCACGTGTTCTGTCCTCACTCATGCAAAGTATTGGTTGACTTTAGAATAATTTGATGAGATTTGTCTTTTTCTGTCAAGTTAATTTCTGTCTAGAATCAACTGAGATCTGTAAAATCTCAGTGTGTTTTCTATCCAAATGGATGTTCAAGTCATTTGATTTTGAATTAAATTATAAATGTTCATATTAAAGTGACTTTTGATTTGGTGTCTTGCAATATTAAATGTCTTCTGAAAACGTCTGAAATTGAAATTGAATTGAGATTGAAACTGTTCTGATAGTTCTCTTTGCTGGATATGCAATTTTGTGAAATTGTGACAAAAATAAACATTTTGTATGCCTTAGCTGGTTAAATGCTGACTAGAAAAATAAGCTTATGTGTGTTCTGTTTTAGTTTGGTAAGCAGGAAATTGAAATTGAATTGAGATTGAAACTGTTCTGATGGTTCTCTTTGCTAGATATAGCAATTTTGTGAAATGATGACAAAAATAAACATGTTAAACAAAATAAAGTGTATGTTTAATTTCACGATAAGTGTGTGATTAATCACAGTTAATCACACAAAAATGTAATCTATTGACAGCCCTATTATATATATATATATATATATATTAGTGGTGGGCCGTTATCGGCGTTAACGTGCTGCGTTAACGCGAGACTCTTATCGGGCGATAAAAAAAATATCGCCGTTAATCTATTCTCCAAGTTGGGTTGGGAGCTGTCTCTATACTACACAAGCTATGATGACGCAATCTACCCGCGGCCGCGAGGTACACCCGGCTGCAACGCATCATATTCGTCTTCATCTTAAGTAAACACGGCTGAAAGTGAAAGCTGGTGAAAAAGATCGGTGCAACATCCATTATTTGGACTTGGTTCGGATTTAAGCCGTCCGACGAGCAGCAGCAAACTATATAGACAGAGTTTGTGGGGTAACAGTTCGGTAAGTTAACACACGACTAATCCGTTCTACCACTTCAAATTCAAAACGAAACATATCACTGAATACCAGCGCGCGAGTATTATTCTCAATATATCTTAGTGGTGTAGCACATAATCTCTGTCTGCGCCCGATTTTAAGAATCGTTGTTGTGTTTCTTTTAAACTGAAAAGACATCAGTTAGACAATATTCTAATTTTACATTTGGGGGTTCATAAGCTCCAAGCCATAATAAACATTAGACCTACTTAAGTCTCTGCAGCTAGTGTAGGCTACTTAAATTTTATTTATCTGCAAAATTATGTTGTATACTTACAGTTTTGCACAATATATGTTCTCAAAACTACATACACCCTTAAAAAAAACAAAAAAACATTTAGCAGTTGTTTAGCAGGGTCTGTGTAACCTGTTCTGAAATGGTTTTATTATAATATATATCGTTATCGCAAGAGGCTGCAATTTATATCACAATATGGATTTTAGGCCATATCTCCCATCCCTAATTGATAGCCTATAGTAGTTGATCATAACATAGGCCTACCTAATGTTGCCTATGGACGGTAACAGTACAGTAGTAACCTTTTACAGTCTATGAGTAGAACAGCTTTCTCAAGCAGTTTGTGATGCATTTTGGAAACAGGAGATGAGCCCCTGGTCTAATGCGCCACCTGGCTTGAGAAACCCGTTCTCAAAGACTTACTTTTATAGTCATTATTTGGGTAGCACACATATTCTGAATGCCTTCGGCAGAATTCAAATGAGCCATTTTAATCTAGATTAATCTAGATTAATTTCAAAATTAATCTAGATTAATCTAGATTAAAAAAATTAATCTATGCCCACCTCTAATATATATATATATATATATACAGTATATATATACACACACACACTATATTGCCAAAAGTTGTGGGACGCCTGCCTTTACATGCACATGAACTTTAATGACATCCCATTCTTAATCCATAGGGTTTGACTTGGCCCACCTTTTGCAGCTAAAACAGCTTCAACTCTTCTGGGAAGGCTTTCCACAAGGTTTAAGAGTGTGTTTTTGTGAATATTTGACCATTCTTCTAGAAGCGCATTAGTGAGGTCAGGCACTGATATTGGATTAGAAGGTCTGGCTTGCAGTTTCCGCTCTAATTCATCCCACAGGTGTTCTCTATCTGGTTGAGGTCAGTGCCCGGTTGCATAAAGCACCTTAAGTTTTCCCCTTAAGTATGATACTTAAGGGGCGATTTCCCCTTACCTAAGAGAATAACTTAAGGGTGTTGCATATAATCTCTTAAATGGTTCTCTTAGGTAAGGGAAACATTTAAGTGTTTCACGACAGCGATCCTGGATTCACGTTATAAAAGTCTGTTGTTGCCATAGATACGCAAAACACTAACACTTTCGCAATCAAATAAAGTAGGCTAGGATATCGGAATGGGTAAAGAAAACCAAAAAAGAGAGCCTAATTGGACAGAGGAGGAGAAATGCATTCTTCTTGACGAATATGGTAAAAGAAAAACCATTTTTGACCGTTGCGTTTAAATGACGGGAAAGCCCCCGCAACCCGGTGAACCACTCTGCTGACAGACGATTAATGCACGTGGAAAACATCTCCCGCTAATATTGCGCGTCGATCAAAACGGTATTCCTGCAACAATTTTTTATCGCTAAGATGGTCCAAAGGGTTCTCCCTATCCCTAAAAATTATTCTTGGCACATAATGATCTTCAGCTGGTTCCATAAATTCAGCCATTTCGTCTTATTTTTGTCCGCGTTACTCTTAAGGTTACGATTAACAAACCTTAAGTTATACTTAGGGAAATGACCATTAAGGGGTTTTATGCAACACTTGACGCTTTTTAAGGGATTACTTAAGTGAAAAAACAGCGTTTAAGGGAAATTCTAAGTGTTTATGACGTTTCACTTAAAGAAACCCTTAATTAACACTTAAGGGTTTTTTTCTGCAACACCCTTAGGTTTAAGGGAAACATAAGGGAGAACTTAAGGGAAAATTACACTTAAGGTGCTTTATGCAACCGGGCACAGGACTCTACGTGCCGGTCAAGTTCCTCCACACCAAACTCACTTATCCATGTGTTTATGGACCTTGCTTTGTGCACTGGTGCGCAGTCATGTTGGAACAGAAAGGAATGCTGAAGCATTAAGAGTTCCTTTCACTGAAACTAAGGGGCCAAGCCCAACCCCTGAAAAACAAACCCACACCATAATTTGTTTGGGTTCAAATTGGGTTCCCCTCTCCACCAAACTTTACACTTGGCACAATGCAATCAGGCAAGTACCGTTCTCCTGGCAACCGCCAAACCCAGAGTCGTCCATCGGATTGCCAGACAGAGAAGTGTGATTCGTCACTCCAGAGAACACGTCTCCACTGCTCTAGAGTCCAGTGGCGGCATGCTTTACACCACTGCATCCGACGCTTTGCAATTTACTTGATGTAAGGCTTGGATGCAGCTGCTCGGACATTGGAAACCCATTCCATGAAGCTCTCTACGCACTGTTCTTGAGCTAATCTGAAGGCCACACAAAGTTTGTTTTTTGTCTTATCTTGAATCACTACGGTACGCCGCCTATAAGTGTTTATTGACTATTATAGACAGAGCTGGATGACAACCGCCACGGAGTTTCCGATTACCTGCGTGATTCGTCATAGATATAAACAGAGAGAAGTAGCCCTGGCTACAATGTTCTTTCGCATGACGCATTAAGTTTTGTTTAAGTGTCAAAAATTACATGAGGCATTTCTCAATACCAAGTACGCAAAGTTCAGACTTGCATCCTTGGTAGTTCGGACTTGGTAGTCTGGTAAGGCCACGACCAGACAGAGCACGTTTTTCAGGTTTGAAAACGTGAGGCGCACCGCCTTTTTTTGCTTGCCTTTTTTTAATTTAGAAAAGAGCAGTGAGGGGCAGTTGGGCTGCATTTATTTATTTATTTTTTATTTTTGAGCAGTGCAGTGCTCTTTGTTTTTTTAATGTTGCTAGGCAACTACTGAATCAGCTGTCCTGTCAGTCTAATCAAGGATTATCCGATTGTTAAGTCTGACGTCACGCGTGACGTTTAGCCTTTTCCGGGTCCAAGCGCTCCTTTCGTCCAGAAATAACAATGGTGGAACCTGTAAATTTATTTACGATCACGTCCTTCTTAGTGAGGCACCTTTGGCGGTCAAAAAGGGTTTAAATTCCTTTAACACCAACAGAGTGGTTAGTGTAGCTCATCACTCAGGTGGCATAATTAAGGGTAGAGTCCAGGCATCATTGAAAAAGAAGATTTACGAGGTTGAAGTGAGTTAGCTCGGGACACGGGACACAGCACTGCGGCATTGTAAAAACACTCAATAATAACCAAAACACTAGCGAAAGCGGTAGGTAGGTAGAGAGGACCTGGACTTTGGACCCGGAAAGAGTATTATCGGAGAGTGGTTACGTCACGACTTAGCAACCGAATAGCGAGAGCGCTCTAGAATCTTTGGTTTGCTGTTAAGTAAACTGTTATATTTACAGAAACTAATATCCAAGCAGAGGGCGCTTGCTCTGACATTGATCGAGGGTGAGAGGTGGACAAACACATAAACTGTAAACACTTAACAGTTTGGCCGGAAGCTAGAATTTTACTTAACTGTTTACGCAACATTATTATAAATATTAATATTTTTCTTACACAAACACTTAGCTTCAGAAGGCCTTTATTAACCCCCCGGAGCCATGTGGAGTTTGAATATGATGGATAGATGCACTTTTATATGACAGAAACAGAAATTCACTGCCATTATAAAGGTTGGAAGAGTCAGGACATTTTAATACAACTCCGATTGTATTCGTCTGAAAGATGAATGTCATATACACCTAGGATGACTTGAGGGTGAGTAAATAATGGGCTAATTTTCATTTTTGGGTGAACTATCCCTTTAAGTGTTTTAAGTAAACTGTAAGGCCCTAAGTTAAAATGGGGTTTACTAAACCAGGTTTACTATTTGTAGTAAAAATAGTAGTTGCCAGTATCATCTTGGAGCACAAATGTCAAATTAGTGGCACATTCCGGAGTAGACACCAACACTGGATAGCGTTTATGCCCAAATCATTGCTCTGATCATCCAGTTTTACAGCAGGAGGTCGATTTCTCCTCTCCGTACCATAGTTAAATGACTGCAATCTGCCATCTAACTCTTTTGCTGTCAAAAAAAAACTCTTGTACATGACGCAAAACAATTTAATTCAAACTGTGCAAGTCCAAACATCATGCATTATGTCTACAGAAAAGTTGTCAGAAACACTGAAGTACTGCAGTGTTTAAATAACATGTGTGTTTCTCACCACAAACATGATATAGTGTTGGGTCTGATTGTATACCTTCACAGGGTTGCAAGTGTGTCTCTTTAGTGCACAAAGTTACATTTGGCTCATCTTCACAGAACACAGTTTGATAATCTTTCTTTCATTTAGACAAAACCTACAGCTATTCCGAGCTCTAAAACATTCAACAAATCCAAAAAAGCAATGCAAACCAAGATTGTCTCTGTTACTTGGACAGTGTTGCCACGCACACAACCACCAAGACCTTCTACTCTAAAAGTCTTAAGGACATGTTATTGATTATAGGTTCCAATATTGCATCAAATCCATATGTCCTGCGCATGGAAAAGTGCACATAAATGTATGTTTGCTAAAGATGAATTAAATTGTGGTGGGGAATTTCTCAAAGTAAAATATATACCACCCAATTTGTGAATTCCCTTCTTTGACTGGATTGGCAGTCTCAAAATCATCATAAAACAGTTTATTTGAAGTGTATTTTATTCAGTGGAAAACAGGGGATGCCTCTTTATGTACTGGCTTTCTTCAGTATCAGAGTAAATGCCATCTTTATTTGGTATGCCCGACTTGAACCTGTACAAGGTGTTAGGATGCATTCAAATGCTCTTAAAGGTTTGCAGAATTGGAACATACGCACATTTGTCAGTCACTGCAACTTGCTCATATATTCCAGTAGTGGTTTTTCCTGTTGTCAAATCTGACCACAAATACTTTCGTCACAGACTGAACGATTCCCCAATTTTTTTTTTTTTTTTTTGTAACATATGAGTTTAGTTTAATGGAATTAAGGTGAAAGGGTTTTCAATTTCCTGAAATGACTGCTCTATTGTACTTTTAATGTCCGTGTCCTGTGAAGATAAGCAATTTAGAGCAGTCTCTTTTACTTGATCCTGGATGTCTTGAACAACTTTCGTAGACATAACAAAAGTATTCACAGCATTCTAACCGACACCTACAGCTTGCAATTGTACTATTGCTGATTTCTTTGCTAGAAACTGGCAAAGAACCGTCATTTGAACATGTAGCCACATCAATACTACTTGGTAGCTCAACAACTGCATTCTAAACAGCACTATCTTCAACATGTAGAAGAACTTCTTTTCTTCTTTCATGAACTATTGAAATGTTTGTGGAATCCTGAAAATGTATCAAATTCTACACAGCAACCTGCTTGAACACATTTAAGATGAAGTGATATGCCAGGTAACAGTCCATGGATTAATTTAAGATGTCAAACAAGCACATTTGTGTTCTCAAGCCAGCAAGAACAAACAATACTGACAATCAGTTCTAATGCATGAATCTAGCTCTGAGCTCAGCAACTCTTGGACTCTCTGAGCTTGCAACATCAATCTGAAAAACAGTTGTCTGTACAACATGTACACATGGTACTTGTTGTGCAGCACTTTGCTGTAAGATGTGCCTAACACAAAGTGCACTTTGAACTGTTCAAAGGCACCCAGACAATTATGTACACAGCAAATGTGTTAAATCCACAGTCATATTGTGGAAATTAACACTTTTTCTGTGTTTATATAGGTCCACACTAAATCGAGTTAGACTTACAATTTAAGTAGTGTTACTTTTTTTTTTTTTTTTACACTTGATAGTGTTCACCATTAACACCAGTAGTGTTTTTTTCCCTTCACAAGCTCCATTTACACCGAGTTAGTTATGAAACTACACTAGGTGTGTCAATAACTTAACACCAAGGGAGTTATTTTCAACACTATTATAGTGTCCTTACAAACCCTGATTGAGGTAATTAAATGGAATCTGTATTCTGTTTGACTAAAAATACATGTGTCCATTCAGTTAAATAAGTCAACACGTTGTATCAGTTAGAGCTTTTATTTTCAACAACACATAGATGTAACAATTAAAGGAGCTGTATGTAAGAAATGTATTTCAATTAATCATAAAATGGCCCTGATATTTCACTAGACATTAAGAAATCATGTTCATTTCAAATACTTATATCACTGACAACAGTAGTCCGGCCAGGATATTGTCACTTAAAAAGTGAAGTTGCAGCCCTCAACTGATGTTGATGTTGTCATCTTGTGTTTTGGCCTGAAGCGCCACCCTCCACTTATTTACCAATCACAAAGTCAGTAGTGTTTTGGCATCGGGGTTGCCAGCTCTGCTCTAGTTACCACAGCTACACGCAGCCTACGTTCCTGCTGGATCCTGCAGCCTATCTGGCAACCTCGAGTCAGGGGGGAGGGGGAGGGGATACACCGCTCTACAGTAATTTGAAAGTGATTGCAGTACCAGTTTTGGCCACAATCTTACATACGGCTCCTTTAAACCAACATAAATGAAGGTGCAATATATTCACCATCATCTGACCCATAAAACACTGCAGATCACTGAAGGCCTATAGAACGTCAAACTGTTGGATGTTACAAGTTCACACAACTTACATCATCTCTGTACTCTGAACATCATCTCATGCATGGAATGCATGATGATGTTTGGGAAAATATTCTGTGAAAAGTTTGTCAACAATAAAATACACATTGCTGTCAATAAAAAGTATTTTCCCAATCGTATTGAAAACAGAAATTTAGTCCTCAACAATACAATCAGGTCTAGTCTATATTATGTCCCATCTGTTTTGACCCAGTTCATGGAATGCATCCGTGTCTGTGTGGGATTCTGTAGCATTCCTGCCAACTTTTCACCATTGTCATCATTCCAACAGAATGTTTTCATTGGTCCACACTCAACTTGACTCAAATGGTGTGGTTTCCCAAAGATAGCCAAATGACATCTGATGATTTTTTGCCACAGAGATTTGGTGATGTTTTTGAAATTCCGAATAGTGTATTCTTAAAAACTTTATGCTTAGCCTCGAACGTCATGCTCCACATGTGCACTAATGGTCAAATTTTGCGAATACAGGCTGGATAATGCACCATAAAATAGTATTTGGGCAGCAAGTTTTTGTGTGGATACAACTCTTTAAATAATTCATGGTGCTCAATTATTAAATACTTAAGGAGGACAGTCATGCCTTTAGAAATACAAGGGGAAAACACCAGGTTTAGAATTTGAAGTAAGAGCAGGAGCAAATGCCATTTTTATCACCTAAGGGTACAATATCACCAAACAGTAATTAAATGTTTTTGATAAGACAGAGTGCCTGGATAGAGTTGAGCCCTATGCCATTTCCACTGTGCTCTAGATTCACCTTTGTAGGATGATTTTTTCATATAATCATATGAATATATTCTGGAGAGCAATTCACTCTGTGAAACAAATTGTGACAGATACTCAAACAGTAGTTTCATTTCAAATTGCACAACTCTTTCCAGGAGGTCATGCATCACATCTAAAGAGTAGTTGTGGGATACATGAAAATACTGCAGACTATTGAGTGTTGAGTTTCTTTTGAGGCCATGTGTTTACTTGAGTCGAGGGTCAGATTCCAACTCACTGGCAGTGCTGTTAAAAAATTGCACGATCACGCAAAATAACCCTAAAATCATCCTCATTATAAACAAACTGGACATCAGCTTTTTCAGTCAAACATAGACGACAGGAGTAGTGGCCACTAAATGGTTCTGTGAACCCAAGGATTGAGTGTATCCCCAAGTTGTCTCCAATTACTTGACATTGTGCTATAAACTCTACTTGTGGATATGGGTAGTTAAATACCATCTGTCTCTAGAATCCTTTATGTCACGAATCAATGGTTCCAAGATGGGGTCAAATCCATATTTTTTCACATCTTGCACATGAAATCTATCAAATGGATATTCATCAGTCTTGAATAAAATTCTGGTGGTAGATCTCTCAGCACAAATAAAGAGCACCAGCCTTTTGTACCCCACGTTTAGGGCCAAGAGGGCTTGAGGTTTCAAATTCATCGTAGTATACCTGAATTTGTAAAGCACTGGGATGTTTTGAGAATAATGGATGATTTTGGAATTAATTTCCATCACAGAAGTCCTCAAAATGTGATTTGTGCCTTCCTGTAAATTCTGTCAGCTTTGTACAAACATCTACATTTCGACACATACATTGTAATGTTTCAAAAATTGGGACATACACATGTATCTTTCACTGGGACCTGATCATAACATCTGTTTTGTTTCGTTTTTTTCTCCTAATGTCGTATCTCATGCCAGGCACAATTTCAACAGGCTCAACTACGCCTCATTTGTCAAGAAAATAATAAGTTATTTTAGTTTTGGTGTTAAACATGGAAAAGGGACTCAAAATGCCCTAAACCATCTTCGACTGCTGATCTGAGAGGGTTATTTAGAGGAATGACAGATTATATCTTGGCGTGCTTGGTTATGCAGTTCCATGGTGAGTTCCTCAAGCTTCCTCAATGCTCTTTGATACCAATCTTTCATTTGAAAGTCACGTTTCTAGTATCTGTAAAACCGCATTTTTCCATCTTAAAAATATATCTAAATTACGTCATATGCTCTCAATGACAAATGCGGAATAATTAGTTAATGCGTTCATGACATCAAGGCTAGATTATTGTAATGCTATTAAGGGTGGTTGCCCTGCACGCTTAATAAACAAACTACAGCTGTTCCAAAACGCAGCAGCTAGAGTTCTTACCAGAACCAGGAAGTATGACCATATTAGCCCGGTTCTGTCAACACTGCATTGGCTCCCTATTAAACACTGTAAGTAATCAGCAATATTTTAAAATGTATACAAAGCACTAAATGGTTTAGCTCCCCAGTACTTGAGCGAGCTCTTAACGCATTCCCATAAATCTTTATGTACTTGTTACATCATAAGAAGAATGCCGTCTACGCTAATATTAGTCTTTGATTTATCCCCAGGTTTACCACAGTCCCCGGATCCAAGCCCTATCGAGATCTGATAAAGGACCTGCACCTGGACACAATGCAGTCAATGCAGTCCTGAAGTGTCAACTAGTCTCTCTTCCTCACGTAATAATCTAGAACAGTGGTTCTCAATCCTGGTCCTCGGGACCCACAGCTCTGCACATTTTATATGTCTCTTTTATCTGACACACCCAGTTCAGTTCAGAGCTCTTTCCTAACGAGCTGATGATCTGAATCAGGTGTGTGAAATGAGGGAGACATACAAAATGTGCAGAGCTGTGGGTCCCCAGGACCAGGATTGAGAACCACTGATCTAGAATACTGTCTAACACTTGATGGTTGCTCTGTCAAGTCTTCGTCGTCGGTTAGGAACCTGGGTGTGCTCTTTGGTGTGTACAAATTACAGCTGGTCCAAAACGCAGCAGCTAGAGTTCTTACCAGAACCAGGAAGTATGACCATATTAGCCCAGTTCTGTCAACACTGCACTGGCTCCGTGTTAAACATTGTATAAACTTTAAAATATTGCTGATTACTTACAAAGCACTAAATGGTTTAGCTCCGCAGTACTTGAGCGAACTCTTAGCGCATTATAGTCCTTCACGTCTATTGCGATCTCAAAAATCCGGCCAGTTGATAATACCTAGAATATCAAAATCAACTGCTGGCGGTAGATCCTTTTCCTATTTCGCACCAAACTTTGGAACAGTCTTCCTAACATTGTCCGGGAAGCAGACACACTCTGTCAGTTCAAAGCTAGACTAAAACACATCTCTTTGACCTACAGTAGCATACACATAACACATTATAGAATTCAATGTTAGGCTGCATAGATTAGGTCAGCCGGAACCAGGAACACTTCCCATAAATCCTGATGTACTCGTTACATCATAAGAAGAATGGCGTCTACGCTAATATTAGTCTCTCTGTTTATCCCGAGGTTTACTGCAGTCTGCCGGATCCAGGCTGTATCCAGATCTGATGAAGGACCTGCGCCTGGACGCGACGACAGCGCAGTCCTGAAATGTCAACTAGGCTCTTCCCTGTGAAGGCCTCCCTCCCTTTATCTATCTATAGATAAAGCGTTGTCGGGATAATTCCGGTTCGCGTGGCTACGTAGAAGCGATAAAAATTCTGTATTATTAATTTTAAGGCCAGACAAGTAGTACAGTATGTTGAGGGTTGATTTGTAGGGAAGGACTACACGCCTGCGCACATATATTCAAATGCACATACCTATAGACTGAACTCGTAATACGCATGTGCACGTCATCGGTGTTCGCGTTTTTGAAGTTTGCGCAGAAAGAACTTAAGAGTTTTCTGTTAAAACGGTGTCGTGTTAGCAGCCCCTAAGGTAATAACTAATCATTGTTGCGACGGACGTGAATCAATCAAACTAACTTTAGCTGGACAATAACTTTATTCTAGAGCTGCTATAAAGCCAAAACACTTTACTTTAATTTCCTATTATCAATGTAAAGCTGCTTTGGAACAATCTACATTGTTAAAAGCACTATATAAATGAAGATGACTTGACTTGACTCTCCCCGTAAAGGCCTCTTCCCCTTTACCTCTGTATAGATAAAACGTTGTCAAAATAATTCCAGTTCACATGGCTACATGGAAGCGATAAGTAATTCTGTATTATACATTTTTAAGGCCAGACAAGTAATTTGTTGAGGTCAATTTGTAAAGAAAGATTCCACGCCTGCGCACATATATTCAAACGCACATACCTATAAACTTAACACGTAATACACACATATACGCCATCAGCGTTTTCACAGGTTTGCGTTTTTTAAGTTTGCGCAGAGATAACTTTTTTAAAAATATTTTTCAAGGCTGGGACCTTGGAACCTATTTCAAGGTTTGCGTTCTTGAGCCACCAGGCACTGCTGTTGTGCGAATGAACAGGTCGGAGCGCATTAAGGGTTTTCTTAATTTAAGGAAGAAAAAAAGAATTAGTGCTCACAATAACAAGACACCAGAGCAAACATGAAATTGACATCCTCACAAATAATGCCAACTATTTTCAGATCATTGTCCACCTGCATTGAGAAGACACTGAATTTCTGCTTTTGAAGTAAGTGACTTGGCCTATTGGTGATTTTTTGGTAGAATGCCGTCTACCACCTCTCAAGAAACTTGTTGGATGTTTCGGCATTGAACAGCAGAGCAAAGTCCTGATTTATCTAATGACAAAGCATATTACAAGATTGCAAAGTGGTTACTTAGTCTATCAAACAACATGCACACACTATCCAATTTGGAGGCAAAGGATGAAAAAAGTCCTAAGAAATCATGATTGTGTAAATGAGTCAAACAGAGTATTTATTTGAACTTATTTGAATTTATTTTAAAACTAATTACTACATCTAAAAGGTAAGTAGGGGAGACCGGGGACAGTTGCAACAGGGGATGGTTGCAACATGTCATTTTTCTCCAATCAGAAACAAGCTAGAGTGATGACACTCACACTGCACATGCACAGTTAGACCCTCCCCCCACCAAGAAGACAGTAGACATATTCAACATCTGCTGATGTATTTATTGAACAAAACTTGTTTTGGAGGTATGAAAGTAAATTTTTTCATGAGATATATTTTTGTCATACTGTCCTGAAATTTTGTATGATTTAATCAAAACTTACATAGTTTGAATTGTTGTTTTGTTGACTACTAAGTGACATGGTTAGCATGTGTCAAAGTCAGTGTGTCTAGCAGGCGTATGATGTTCTGTCATGGCTGATAGGGTTGGGGACGGTTGCAACATGTTATAAATTGCATGTTTAATAAAAGTTTGTTGCATTGCAAATTGTTCAATTCTTCCTGTCTGACACTGAAATATGGAGAGATTGAATAGCATCTGTAACTCCTGCACACTGAATCTATGTAGGCCTATGTTCTACACATAAACAAACAAAACTCAATAACTGTTATTTGATAAATATGACTAAATAAATAAATAATAGGCTACAATAATATTATTGAAATAAATAATACTATAATATTATAGTAGGCCTAAAACAGTTAATATTTTCAGAATTCTTTGCTCATTGAGACAAAAAGCTTAAGTTAATTAATGAAATTTAAGATATTTTTAACGTGTTGCAACCGTCCCCTGGGTCGGGGTCAGTTGCAACATCTGGCTTCTTCCATTCAAATAAATACTGTGAACGATATGTCATATATAATCATCTTTAAATGGTATGGGTAATTAGCAGACAGATGCAAGTTTAATATATACAAATTTGGTTGGTCTAGTCCAAGTAGTCTCTGAGTAATTGAGAGAAATGCAAAAAGTGTTGCAACTGTCCCCGGTCTCCCCTATTAGAGAGAGTGAAATCTATGGATTTGTCAAAGAGAAGGTACTTAAATTACAAGCAGGCATATCTAAAACAGACTTAAAACAATCTTTGAAAAGGACTTTTAAAAAAAATATATATATATATTTACCAATCCTTTTATTTCCAAAAATCTTGGAAAGATATCAAGGACATCAGCTGATCTTTCAGGATTATGTACCAGTTCTTGTCTATGCTTAAAAGTTTCCATCATCTTTTGCATAACTTCAACTTCATCAGCTGTGTGGACAAGAAAGGAAATTGCCTCCCTGCGTGAATCTCCTTCAAGTTGTTGCCCATCATCTATCCTTCTTCGCCGACTTGGTCCTCTTCTTTCAGGCATCTCCAAGCGAACACGTTTTGGGTTCTTCCTCGACAAAGTTTTAAGGCGCCAGGAGATGGACTCTATTCCCTTTTCCGAATCGTAGAAATGTTCCTGTCAGAAAGACAAGAAAACACATTTTTGTAAAATCCAAACAGTCATTACATTATGTTACATTTAATAGATTAACTGCCATTACAAACAACAACAAAAAAGAGCACAACATTTCATGTCAAACTAGATTGTGTTAAAAGTACATCGAGACAAAAAATTCTTACATAGCCCTTTGTTGAAATCGGGTCTCTCAGGTTAGGAAAAAGAGAAATAATGCCCAAGGCACAAGTTTCCTGCTGTTTGAGGGTGGGGATCCTCCTACAACGTAAAAAAATATGGTTATGCTAAACTTAACCTTGTTATCTACACAAATTGACAGAGCTGTGTGTATTTCTTGCATCTGTGCATTGAAGTCTTACCCATGAATCTCTGTCATGTGACAACAATATAAACAAGCTGACGTCTGGTGCTGTGCTTTAAAGTTTTGGTTGTCTGATATTCTTAAAGCACATACTCACCACCAGATTTTTTTTCCAGGGCATCTTGGACTATCTGATTCAACATGACCACAATACAGATGAAATCTTGACGACTACTAAAATGGGAAAATATCATTATAAAAGGACAAATTAACCATTATGGAAAAAAATGCATACATACCCGTTTTGCCTTTTCAACGTCTATGCTAAAATTGTTGCTGGCCCTTGCTGCCTGAGCTTGCACTGCTCTCTCGGTCTCTTCATGGTATGTTGAAGACAGTGAAAGAGTATCAGTGCATGTGCTGGGGCATTGGTTCCCAAACTGGGGTCCGCCAGAGTTCACAGGGGGGGCGCGGGAGCGGATATGCTTTGAGGTGAATAAAGATGCATAAAATGTTCCACTAATAATTTTATATAAAAATATTTTTTTCAAAGTTTCTAAAAAATCATATGCTTACAATGCCGATTTCAATTACAATTTCGTTATTTCAAATGTAGGCGCGTTGCGTGTGGCAAGCGCGCTCATAATGTAAGAGACGCCGGCGCGACCACAACATTGCACAACATCAAATGGCAAACGTAATGCAAGCGGAACGAAACTGCTCGTTATTGTGTGGTTGAAGGACCGTTTATCAGTTTGGACCAGTGCTGCGCGAGCCGATCGTGATCATGCGACACTGTTACTACACAGCGCTAATAAGAGATCCAGTAAAGAAAGCATTTGAATTCGCCACTGAAGTAATAACATCACTGCGAGATCTAGTGAGAAACATTCACCGTTATTAACGGATCAAACAGCGCTGACGTGGAAACCAGGAAGAAACACTGTGCCATGAATGAACTATCCAGTGTCCACAGATCAGCAACATTCACCATGGATTTACTGTAGTAACACTAACTGCACCCATGGAAGTTTGGCAGGAATAGTAGGCTATAATGCCTTCAAGTAAAAAGGTTTTATTTTGACATTATGAATACAATTGCTGCCCTCAAATGTTAGTCTGAAATAAAATAAACCTTTGTTTATAAGTACTACAATATTACATTTAATTTTTTCCAAGCAGCTGTTTTGTTTTATATGCTCATAAGAAGAGTGAATTATAGCTCTAGAATTGCTCAAAGTAAAAAAAAATCATACTTTATGATGTTAGTTTTAATATAAAAAAGAATCAAAAAAATGAAATCAAGGAAATTTCTCTGGCATTTATTTCTTTTTGCTGTATCAAAAACGTACCGAACCGTGACAAGTGTATCATATCGAACCGAACCGTAAATTTTGTGAACCGTTACACCCCTAATACATATATATATATATATATCCGTCGTCACGGATTGTTAAATATGTACATGGGGGGGCCTATGTACAAGGAAAAAGGTTGGGAACCACTGTGCTGGGGGCTGAGTATCTTGTGGGTGAAAACTCTTGAGAAAAAAAAAAAAATACAATAGAAGTCGCCTTGGCTACTGCAGTTCATTGGAACGAAACCGTAGCCAAGGTGACTTCTATTGTATATATCTATACCCGCCCTCGCTCTCAGATCACTTGGACGTGGCTGTGTACAAGAGGTAACAACGATATAAATACTGTTCGTTTTCTCACACAAACCGCCCGTTTCGTGTCTTTCAATGTGTACTTACGATGGGGAATTGTTTAATTTGGACGATGGGGAATTGTTTTAATTTGGACTCTGTGCATGCTCTTTGAGACAGTGACCATCGACCTGCATTATATGACTGACAGACAAGAACGGTTTGACCTAAAAATATCAAAATTGAAACGACTGCGGAAAAAAAGACACCTACATCTTGGATGCCCTTGAGGTAAGCTAAAACATACCAAAATTTAATTTCAAAGTGAACTATCCCTTTAAAGATAGAAGTCATTTAGGGAGCTAAGGAAGACATTAATACCTACAACTTTACTAATAATATCAGAGAAAAAGGTTCACAGGCAAGGACAATGATTAAGCAAGCTAAAAGAAAATATTGGCAATCATTTTGCTCCACAATAGGAAAGGAAACTCAATTGGGAGAAGTATGGAGTGTCCTAAAACAATGATGGTTGGAGTTTATAGAACTCAGAATATTCCAGTTTTAGCAGATGAAGGGAAAACAGCAGTGACTGGAGAAGAAAAAGCTGAACTGTGAGCCTACATATTTCAAAAAGCACACAGCACAGATAATCTAGAAGAAAATTATAAGAGAAGGAGAGAAGAAATTCAGAAGAAGGAGAGAAGAAAAAAGCAACATCAAGATATTTATATAAAAAACAAAAACAAATAATCAAATAGATTTAGATGCCACCTTTAAAATGTGGGAATTAAAAAGAGTATTGATGAGGGTTAGAAGTAGGCTACTGCCCCAGGAAAAGATAGAGTTTGCTTTACTATGGTTAAACATATGAATGATATAATACTTCAAGCAATATGGATCTTTTTAATAAAATATGTGTGGAAGGACAACTGCCTTAATTCCTGATATACCAGGAAATGAAAAATATGATAAAATGGCTAAAGAGTCACTTAAACTGAACACTCCTACTATTACAGTTTCATTAAGTAGGATGGAAGGAAAAAGTATAATTAAAGAAGCTTGCAATTGGAAATGGTAAGGAAATTGGAATGACTGTAAAACAGGAAGACATTTTTATAAAATACAAAACAGCGTAAGACAAAGTTAAATGATACAAAACTTAAATAGAAGATTGGATCATTTTAACAAGGCTAAGGATGGGCCATACTAAATTTAATTCTACACTTCACATAATTGGAAAGCATGCGTACTGGATTATGTGACCTATGCCAAGTAAAGGAAACAGTTGGACGTGTTGTGAACAGGAAAGGAATTAACTACAAAGAGAACTAAAGAACATAGGATGCAAATAATTTACAATCAGCAACATATTAAACACAAAACCAGGATCTGGTAAAAATTATAAAGACAGTTTTAAAATGTACTAAGAATAGTGGACCTAAGAATAGAATCTAGATCTCATCATGACTGAAATCACTTCACACTCCAGCACAGGAGGTGGCGGTGTTACCAAAAAGCTGGTATGCGACCCGCCAATAAATCCTTAGAAGAAGAAGCAGCTGAGACTGATCTGGGCTGCGTTCCAGTCCAAAATTGTCATGCCCTTCACTCGCAAACTTCCCTCCGTCTCGTTCACTCGGATGTACGTCATTGCGAGTGCTCACTACTGGCGGAAACTGCAATGGGCTGAATTGGAACGTCCTAAGCCCTTGATCACTTGGAATCAGCTGTAGAGTTTATTTATTATTTACATTTTTTTTCCCTTTAAGAATTTGTTTAATGCAGCATCCAAATGTTTATAGGTGTGTTTGGGTTGTTTTAAATTAAAAATATATATTATTAATATATCATAGAGTTGTCTGTTGTGGTGGTGATTAGATGAGATATGTGGTGACGTCACAATCGTACTGCATTGTGGGACATATAGGTGCCTGAAGTGTACATTTGAAGCAGACTCGCTCCCTCGGTCAAAATCGAGGGAACGAGGGTCTGTCCATATAAACTTCCCTCGTCCACTTCACGAAGTGGAACGCACTTAAAAATGGCGGCAGGGATTCCCCCAAGGGGAAGTGCTTAGGGAAGTTCGCAAGTGCGTGTCTAAAAGTGGACTGGAACGCAGCATTGCTGTTCTTCAGAGTGAGTACATTCATTTAATCATTTAATAGGAAAAATCTAAACCCTAAAGATTCAGTTCATTTAGTGAACCAACTGATGTTGTACATTACGCTCTGGTTAATGGTTTTTCAGATTACAATTTGTGAAGATGATGAGTTTTTTTTATTATTATTTTTTTTATGTAATGAACAAATGAAACCTGTTAAACAGAGTTTAAATGCATGTAAATCAATGAGAAACATAAAAATCAGCTAGAGGAAATGTTTCTAAACATTGTTTGAGCAAAACACTTAAAGCTGGATAATTGAGAGTGATTGTTAATGGAGAAAGAATTGTTTCATTATACCAAATAAATAGATTGAGATTCACAAATAAATGTAAAGAGATTCACTAAAATTAATCAAATTCACAAATAAATAAAGATCCACAAATATATGTATAGAGTTTAACTAAAATTAATCAATACAAAATATTTACAAATGTGTACAAATGTCACAAACACAACTCTGCATGACATTCATTTATGAATCGTTTCCTGTGTATTTGTAGATCCCTACCAACCCTCTACTACACACACCTTGGCAATAAAATCGCCATTGGCTAGTACATTTTTTAGTTTACTCGCAAGACTAACATACTATATATACACACACACACACACACACACACACATATATATATATATATATATATATATATATATATATATATATATATATATATTAGGGCTGTCAAGCGATTACAATTTTTAATCTAATTACTTACGTGATGTGACGATTAATTAATCGCAAAACTCCTTCCCTCGCAGGTCAAAATGACCCGAAGCCCTAAAATTATACTTTTTTTTTTTTTTTTGTCCAGAAAGCTTATATCATTTCATTTTTATAATATTTTTTTATATATTGTAATGCAGTTTGTTTTGGAGGTTCTTTAAATTGCTAGATTTTATCAATAAATAATATAATTTAAGCACATTCTTCACATTCTTTCAACTTAAATTCAAAATAAGTCAAGTCAAGTCACCTATAGCGCTTTTTACAATACTGATAGTTTTGAAGCAGCTTTACAGTGATAACAGTAAAATAATGCAACAAAATTTGTTTCGGCTGTACAGCAGATCTATAAGAAAATAGTGTCATAGTCCAACTTAAGTAAGTTTCCTTACAGTTCGTTCACTCTCGACGTTCGTCGATGAGCGACTGTGGGAATCTCGTTAGAGAGCCAATCTACTTTCCTTGAGAACTGCCCCCCCCCCGACTGAGCCTGGTTTCTCCCAAGGTTTTTGTCTCCATTCTGTCACCTGATGGAGTTTTGGTTCCTTGCCACTGTCACCTTTGGCTTTTGGCTTACTTAGTTTGGGACACTTAATATTCAACAATATTACTGATCTGCCTGCATTGGCACCATTATATAAGAACTGAACTGAGCTGGATGATGACATCTGTTTTTACCAGACTGGCTGTATAAATAAATGAACTAAATAACCAATGCACATTGGCGTGCAGTCATTTGCAACAGCTGCTCTGCCTCGCAGTGCGGGTATATAATGAGCAGAAGGTGCAATTGCACTTCAGCTTTTCGCTTCGGAGCCGAGCTTGTGTATGTCTCTGAAGAGTGTTTTCTAAGAAGAGAGAAGAAGCTTGACGTGGTGTTGGAGATAGGGCTCGTGCAGCGGACAGTCACTGAGCAAATTACCAACAGCTGTTGTCACAGCTCTTATGTCATCGTGTATCGACGATAGTCAGAGATATCGCTGCTGGCAGATGCCTTTGACGATATCAATACGAAAATTAGCTCGTTTTCCCATTAATGTATTAAATTATTATTATTATTATGAAGCTAGTATTGTTATTAAATTAATTAGGAACTAAAATTAATTTGCCTTGCCTAAATTCATAACGACATCACCGACGCGCGTATGATATCCATTCACAAATTGTCAAGAGTGCTTGTTTTAACAGACGCATCATTCTTATACAGAGCCAAGATGAAGACGGCATCGTTGTTCGTCGGTATTTTTTTTCCATAGCACATTAACAAAACATTTAATGACACTAATAACACTAAAAACAATACAATTACAAAATATTAATGATAATAATAATATCACTAAAATTATATAGGCCTAATAACAGTCTTTAGTTCACGAACGCAGCACAACTCTGCCATCTGTGAAAATCAAAAGCAACTTCAAACACTTGTTTAACAAGTAATATTCTTCTAATTGTTTCACTGTCAATAATGTGCTGGTTCTCAGCGCCCCGCCCCAGTACCTTTCTTCCCTGAGGTGCATGGTGAGATTACCAAGTCGTGGACGGCACCTTTCACTGCCCAAAACACCTTGGTAACTCCCCCCTCGTTACCCTTTATGACGGGGTAGCTAAGGGGTACAGCAGATTGCTCCTGTGGAGTGGGCCATTGCTATACAACTGGGCCCTAACTACACCAAAGGGGGCAATCCGTGTCTCCCTTCCCAAGCCTGTAAGTACTCGTCGGCTCTGAACGATAAGGCTTATCAGGCTTGTGGGTAAGCGGCCTCTACCTTACACACTATGGCGTTGTTGCAGGTCCACCAGGCCAAGGCACTGAGGGATTTGCACGAGGGTGGTCACGGCCTAGAGGTTCTCCAAGAACTCCGTACCACAACAGACCTCGTGCTTCATGCGACGAAAGTTACGGCGCGGTCTCTGGGCCGTGCGATGTCCACACTGGTGGTCCATGAATGCCACTTTTGGCTGTGCCTGGCTGACATGCAGGATGCCGACAAGACTCGGTTTTTAAATTCCCCTGTCTCCCAGGCCGGCCTCTTTGGCGACGCGGTAGAGAGCTGCGCCCAGAAGCAGACTGAGGCCATAAAACATGTGCTGCATCGGTCCACCGGCTGCAGCCCCTCCGACTACTCGTCGCCGAGGGCGGTCCCCTGCGACTATCCCCATTTTCGCGCAGCAGCAACCTCCACCTAAGCTGCGTCGAGGAGCCTGTCCAGGCACCTGCTAAGCCGAGCGGCAAACGTAAAGCGAAGCGGCCCTAAGACGGGCGACCCGGAGTTGGAGCTTCACTCCCTCACTCTCTCACATCTGTGAGAATGTCAGATGCCCATTTCTTGCGAGCAGAGATCGCAGTCCTACTGGCGAAGGACGCGATCGAGCTGGTCCCTCCAGCCGATATGAGGTTGGGGTTTTACAGCCCCTACTTCATTGTACCCAAGAAAGGCGGTTGGTTACGGCCAATCTTGGACCTGCGAGTCCTAAATCGGAGCCTTCACAGGCTACCGCTTAAGATTTTAACGCAGAAGCGAATTTTTCAGTGCGTCCGTCCCCAAGATTGGTTTGCAGCGATCGACCTGAAGGACGCGTACTTTCATGTCTGGATTCTCACTTGACTCAGGCCGTTTCTGCGCTTTGCGTTCGAGGGTTGAGCATATCAGTACAAGGTCCTGCCCTTCAGCCTGTCCCTGTCTCCCCGTGTCTTCACGAAAGTCACAGAGGCCTTGTTCCCCTGAGAGAACACAGCGTTCGCATTCTAAACTATCTCGACAACTGGCTTATTCTAGCACAGTCTCGGGGATCAGTTGTGCGAACACAGGGATATGGTGCTCAGTCACCTCAGCCGACTGGGTCTTCGGGTCAACTGAGAAAAGAGCAAACTCGCCCCTGTGCAGAGGATCTCTTTTCTTGGTATGGAGCTGGACTCGGTCACACAGTCGGCACGCCTCACAGAAGAGTGTGTCCAGTCAGTGTTGAACTGCTTGAATTCGTTCAAAGGCAGGACAGCGGCCCCACTGAAGTTATTTCAGAGACAGGTGTACGCCTTGAAGTGGAACCTATTTGTTGAATGGTGCTCTTCTCACCAAGAAGATCCCCGAACTTGCTCGATCAGGGCCGTGCTTTCCTTCTTGCAGCAGGAGTTGGAGCAAAGGCTGTCTCCCTCCACCCTGAAAGTCTATGCTGCCATCTCAGCCCACCATGACTTGGTGGAGGGTAAGTCAGTTGGGAAGCATGACCTGTTCATCAGGTTCCTTAGGGGGGCGAGGAGATTAAATCCACCCCACCCTCCTTCTTTACCCTCTTGGGAATTGTGTCTGGTGCTCAGAGCACTCCAGAATGCCCCATTTGAGCCTTTGCAATCAGTAGACTTGAAAATCTTCTCTCTAAAGAAGTTGCTCCTGGTTGCACTGGCCTTCATTTTTTGGACAGTTTTTTTTCAGAATTAAGTAGTTGGAAATTACTAGTCATTATTTTTTTTATATCAGCTATGCATTCCGTTAATTTTGTGAATTGGTAAGTTTTCGTCGGGACGTGAAGAAATATAGAGCAAAGTGAAAGATTAAAACTAATGCCATGCTTCCTTAATGATGTCTCCCAAGGGTAGCATGTACAGGATGAAAAGCAACGGTCCAAGTACTGAGTCTTGCGGTACTCCATACTGAACTTGTGATCGATATGGCATCTCTTCTTTTACTGCTACAAACTGATAACGGTCAGATAAGTATGATTTGAACCATGCTAATTCAATTCCACTAATGCCAACATAATTTTCAAGTCTATTCAAAAGAATGTTGTGGTCGATGGTATAAAATGCAGCACTTAGATCAAGTAACTAATAGAGAGATTCAACAACGATCGGATGATAAGAGCAAATCATTTGTAACTCTAATGAGAGCAATCTCAGTACTATGATACTTTCTAAATCCTGACATGTGTGTGTGTGTGTGTGTGTGTGTGTGTGTGTGTGTGTGTGTGTGTGTGTGTGTGTGTGTGTGTGTGTGTGTGTGTGTGTGTCAGTTACACCCTCGATGGTTTGGAGTTTAACCATTTCATTGCTGTGTGCTTTTGCCTGCATTAAAGGATAAGAAATGTCTTAGGCCTTGTCTTTCCTACGTTTGAATGACAAAATAATGGCAAGAACCAGTTTATTTGTAGTGTGTACTGACAACAATACATAAAACATACATAAAATATATAAAACACTTAAGATAAATACTTATGGACTTACAAAATTTAAGCTGCAAATGATAACTTCTCACTCATTTGGAAGTGACCTATAACATCCTATGACATTATATTCATCTAAATGATCTCATGGATGTGGCTGTTGTGGTTTATGGTCATAGTGGCAACAGCCGCTGCAGTAAATGTGGCATATTCAAATTATTTCAACGTAGTGTACAGTTTTTCCTAAAGTTGAAATAATATAAAATTTACACATTTTATAAGCTCTTCACGAGTTCTCAGCTGGTCAAAATGCCATCATATGTAGGCTTGGGCCCGTCAACGCTGCTTGCAGCTATATTTTGTGGATTTGTCTGCACGTCTTGATGCTAGAAATGTTTCAAAAAATTCACAAATGCGTGCGGGGATCTACAAATGCACAAGAAGCGATTCACAAATCAATGCCAGCCAGAGTTGTGTTTCTGACATAAAATACATTTGTACATTTATTTTATTTTATTTTATTTTCAAATCTCATTTTATTCATTTATGAATTTTATTAATTTTGTGAAACTCTTTACCTTTATTTGTGAATTTCAATTTATTAATTTGGAATAAGGCAACTATTCTATCCCCATAGATTGTAAATGTGATTAGCATCTACTAAATGAGCAACAGCGACCCCAATTCACACCTTCAGTCAGTGAAGATTTGTGAGAGTTTAAATGCTGTGGAATATTTCCATCTTCCCACAGGAGAAGCAAGCTTGAGGAATTACTCCAGGAGAAACTACTGACATAATACTGAAAAGATGGAGTTTGAGGAAGAACCCTGCAGAGTAAAAGAAGAAGATACAGAGGAACAAATTGGTTGGTGTTTTCCATCATTCTCTTCAAAGACTACTGAGGAATAGGGGTGTAACGGTTAAAATTACTCACGGTTCGGTTTTTATCATGGTTTTAGGTTGTGTAACGGTTAACATGTTTGGTTCAATAAAAAAAAAACCCTGGCGCAATAGCACTGTTAGTGTGGTTCATTTGAATAAGTGTGAATGCTGCTATCTGAACCCTGGTGTGCACCAAACAAGTGGACCAAGAGCGCTGAAAAGATGGGTCATGGTCCGCTTCCAAACGAACTCTGCTGCGGTTCGAATTATATATAAACGCAACACAGACCAAATACATGTAAACAAACCAAAAACAGAAAGATGAGACCCTAAAAAGGACAAAATGCTCATGCATATAATTTTCTTTCTCGTCATAGTCGTGATGTTGCCCCATCACAGTTCGGTACCGGCATCAGAACCGCATCTCCTCACAGCAGATATTTGTTTGTGTGTGTGAGGGATTCCTTCCGCTGTTTTGACTCCTTTACACATTTTATAAGCTCTTCACGAGTTCTCAGCTGGTCAAAATGCCATCATATGTAGGCTACACACAAACAACGAGTGCATTTATTCCAGCATACTGCATTGGTTTGGAGGGTTTTTTTGGGGGGGGGGGGTTTACAGAGAACCGTTACACCCCTACTGAGGAACATTACGATGAAAAATGACATAATATATCTAAAACTAGATACTAGCATTAAACAAGATGTCTGCTAAATTGTGATTGAACCATATTCTTTTCATTTCTCATTTATCCTTCTTTATTGAATTTGCTGATTTTAGACCCGATGGAAGACAAACAGAATGAAAATGAAGTCATTTCAAATACTGAAAAGAATTTCACACAAAACCGAGCTGGAAAAGGATCTTTCACCTGCTCTGAGTGTGGAAAGAGTTTCAGACATAAATCAAACCTTAAGAGACACACGAGAGAACACACTGGTGAAAGACCGTTCTCCTGCATTCAATGTGGAAAGAGTTTCACTCAGAAAGTAAACTTAAATGATCACATGAGATCACACACTGGAGAAAAACCGTTCACATGCACTCAGTGTGGAAAGAGTTTCATATATAAAGGAAGCTTAAATGATCACATGAGAATTCACACTGGAGAAAAACCGTTCACATGCACTCAGTGTGGAAAGAGTTTCATACATAAAGGAAACTTTAGTGTGCACATGAGAATTCACACTGGAGAAAAACCATTCACATGCACTCAGTGTGGAAAGTGTTTCACTCAGAAAAGAGTGCTCAAAGATCATCTGCTCTCTCACTCTGGAGTGAAGTCATTCAGCTGTGATCAGTGTGATAAAACATTTCTTTTGGCATCAAACTTAAGAGCACACCTTACAATTCATGCAGATGTTAAGCCCCACATCTGTTCTTTTTGTGGAAAGGGTTTTTCACTACTTAATGCTTTTAAAGTGCATGAGAGTATTCATACTGGTGTGAGACCTCATCTATGCTCTGACTGTGGGAAGACCTTTATTTCATCCGGCACCTTAAAGAGACATCAGAGAGTTCATACTGGAGAGAAACCGTACAAGTGCTCACACTGTGAAAAGAGTTTTGTTCGGTCAGAACACTGGAAAGATCATGAGAGAGTTCATACTGGAGAGAAGCCGCACCAGTGCTCTTCGTGTGGGAAAAGTTTCATCCAAATATCTCATCTACAGGTTCATAAGAAAAAGCATTGCCCAAAGGTGTCTAAGTGAGCAAACTTTCATGTTCAGATCTAGGTGGGCGATATACCGGCAGACACAATAGACTGGTAGAACAGGAGTTCCCAACAACATTGCTGCAGCCTCCCAACACGGCACATTTTCTATGTCTCCATTGTCTTACACACCATTTTCAGGTCTTGTAGTCTCTACTATTAAGCTGATGTCTTGAATCAGGTGTGTTTGTTTGGGTAGCCATGCAAAATGTGCAGTGTTGGGGGCCTCCAGGAACGTGGTTGGGAACCACTGCGGTAGAAATTTGTCAACTGGTAGAGATTTTGGACTATTTTCTCCACATATGACTCTTTAGATGAAAACAAAGATTTTTGGAAAAATAATTTCTCTCTGTATACAATGCACAGAACATGCAAAGTTGATCCTTCAAAAACTTCTAAAATTAAAGTAATCAGCGTTATTCCAAACAACTCCAGTTGATGAATCAATGTCTTCTTAACTCTTTCCCCACCAGCGTTTTTTTTTTTTTTAAGTTGCCACTGCCAGCCCATTTTATTCTATCTTCATGCATTCTTTTTTTATCAACACTTGAATGTGGGTAAGTTTCATAAAAAAAGCAACATTTTAAACAAAAAGCAGAGAAAATCACATATTTGACAAACACTTCGTCTGAATCGAATTCAGAACGATGATCAAAACATAGATGGAGTAGATCGAGCCCATCAATACCCCTAATGCTTGCACAGTCTTATAGCTCGTCCTGGGTCGACATTTCATTTAGCAACATTAGGCAGTTTTGATTTATATGCCGTTTAATGTTGGTGATCGCGTTATTTTACATATGCACATGATTACATATGATATCGCTTGTTTCTGCATCTTCTTTGCATGTGTTTTGATAAGGAGATTCGGTACTCTTTCAGAAGATGTCATAGCGCCCCCTACCATTTAACAGTGTAAACAAGGAAAGCTGGAAAATTTCATCAATTGGGGGGAAAGAGTTAAGTGAAACAATAGGCGTGTGTAAGAGAAACACTAATTAACATTACCTTTGTTTTCACTTTTTGTGTTAATTTATTTAAGCGGTCGTGTACTTTTGCATTACATGGACTACAAATCTCTGTTTGTGTTCATCTGAAGAAAGTAAGTCATATATATCTTGGACGGTGTGAGGGGAAGAGTTTCCCTTTAAAGAGCAAGATGTGATGCAGAAATATATTCCCAACCGAATACAATAACTGGGGGGCTTCCAGTTTGAATGCGCATGGAATAGACGTGTTTTTCTTGGCTCCGCTTCAATACCTAAAAAAGTCCTAAATACAGCAGATTAATTAACTGTGCTTTGCCGCTGATGTTATTAGGGTTTACAGCGCAACATGACGAAGCCAAATAAAGTTAAGAAACCGGAGAGGGTAGCAGAAGAGGGCGAAAAAGTTACAGAGTCTATCGCGGGAGAAGCTGAGGCTAAATCTCCGCCGACTACAAATGAGGATCTTATGTCTGCAGTCAGTGCCTTGAATAAGACTGTGGACCAAAGACTGGGTGAACTCTCTTCGGCGCTTTCTAATTTGTCATCGGCGCTGACTGACATGACTGCTCGAGTTGAAGAAACTGAGGAAGCAGTGCAGGCGCACAAAGGCCGTATTGAATCCCTCGAGAGGCTAAATGCAAAAATGGCAGCCGAGACGGTGCTCATGCAGGCAAAACTGGAGGATCTGGAATCGCGCTCTCGCAGGCATAATATTCGCATAATGGGAATTAAAGAGAAGACGGAAAACGGTAAGCCTTCCGAGTTCGTCAGTTCATTACTTCCAGAGCTACTTGGGCACGAGAACTTTGAGAAACCAATACAAATTGACATTGTTCACAGAAGCGCGAGGCCAGCCTCCGGCAACAGGCCTTGATGGATCATTGCTAGATTACACCACCTCCAAGTGAAAGAGCTCGTGCTGCGCCTAGCAAGACAGAAGGCTCCTCTCCGTTTTAAAGGTGACACAGTGCAGATCTATCCAGACTTGACATCGGCAACGGTGAAGAAGAGGCAGAGCTTTAACGACGTGAGGAATAAATGTAAGGAAAGAAACATAAGATGCGGCCTCAAATTCCCGGCCAAACTCATCGTGACGGTAGGAGAGGAAACTAAAATCTTTGAAGAGCCTTCCGATGCGGAAAAGTTTCTGATGGCCACAGTCCCAAATTGGAAACATACAAAAGGAGATCACGGTGGAACTAGTCATGCGTCTGTATAAAAGGCGTTCGGCTCTGCAGAGACTTTGCACAGTAAGAGATCTTATGGTTCATAGTATGGACTCGATTATTCAAGACTATATGTACCATTAAAGCGGACAGTGTATTTGAATTTCAGCAGAGGAGTGTGGGTGGCTAACACATACAGTCACCGGTAAGGTTTATTTGTGGTTTGGTGAGTAGGGAGGAGAGGCGCTATGTTTCTTAGTTGCCTCCCTGGAAGCTTTGGGTGGGGGGGAAGGAAACCTTGTGTGGGTATTCCGTGGGTTGTGTTTAAGTTCACGAGTTCAAAGAAGGTCCAAATGTTCTTGTTTTGGTTATGGTGCGGTTTATACATATATAAATGTATATATTGTAACTGCATAAATGTCAACTGATACTTACGGTAATGATCACAGTGATAGACTGGGCAATATTAGGCTCATCAGTTGGAATGTTAGGGGAATGAATAGCCCTGCAAAGCATGGAAAGGTTCTTCTACATCTTAAAGCCTTGAAAACCAATATAGGTTTTATTCAAGAAACACATTTAAAGAAGGGTAGCGAGAATAGATTAAAGTCTAACTGGATTGCACAAGTGTATCAGTCCACCTTTTCTACCAAAGCCAGAGGTGTGGCTATTTTGATTCATAAGAATATACCATTCGTCCATCACAAGACTATCTCTGACACAAACGGTAGATATATTATTGTGTTGGGCTCCATAAATTCAAAGCAAATTACTTTAGTTCATTTATATGCACCAAATGTTGATGATCCCCTCTTCTTTCAGAAAGTATTTAAACTAATCCCCAATATCTCTGAATCAAATGTAATTATTGGAGGAGACTTTAATTGTGTGCTGGACAATGTGCTCGATAGACAACCAAGTCAGATTGCCAGCACTGTTTCTAAATCTAATACAACGTTAAGACAGTATATGCAATCTCTAAACATTGTCGATATATGGAGGATTCTTAATCCTTCAGGTAGAGATTTTTCCTTTTACTCTCACGTGCACAAGTCATACTCGCGCATTGATTTTTTTCTGCTGGATTCAAATCTGGTGCCGAATGTATGCAAGTCACAATATCATTATATTATAATATCAGATCATGCCCCCCAGTCAGTTGATTTTAGATTGGATAATTTAAGAAGAGAATTTAGGTGGAAGTTAAATAATACACTTTTAAAGGATGAAGAATTTAATAAAGAGCTGGAAAAAAAGATTGTGGAATTTATAGAAATCAATGATAACGGTGACGTGCATGATTCAAACTTATGGGAGACACTGAAAGTTGTAGTCAGAGGGGAAATAATAGCATTTGAGACTGCTCAAAGGAAGAAAGTTAGGATGAGAATGACTAAATTAGAAAATACCCAAAAATTGCCCAAATACTGAATTATTGAAAGAAATTATTGCATTGAAATATGAATACAATTCTTTATTATCTGGCAGTGTGCTAAAATTGTTATGTAAAGTTAAACAAAGATACTACGAATTAGGAGATAAGCCCCAAAATCTTCTAGCACGGCAACTTAGACAAAATCAAGCGTCTAGAGCCATATATCAAATTAAGAGTAAAGAGGTGAAAACAATAACTAATCCAAATGAAATAAATCAAAATTTTGCGACGTTTTATGCTGAGGTCTATACCTCCAGAGACAAGTCTGACCAGGAAAATTTTGATAGTTTTTTGGAAGGAATACATTTGCCAAAATTAAGCGAAGAGGCTTTAAAGACATTAGATGCAGATATAAGTATTGAAGAGGTGGAAAACGCAATTAAAGAATTTCCTAACAACAAGGCCCCCTGCCCTGATGGATTCAGCATAGAATTTTACAAAAGATTCAGCAAGGTTATTCTGCCATTGTTGGTACGCATGTTTAGACATTCACAGGAAGTTGGCCGTTTCCCTGCATCTATGTATGATGCCAATATTGCTCTTATACCTAAACCAGATCGAGACCGACTGCAGGTGTCATCATACAGACCGATTTCTTTACTACCCACTGAAACAAAAATAATTGGGAAAATCCTTGCAAATAGATTGAAGAAGCACATTTGCGATATTATACATCCAGATCAGACAGGCTTTATGCCAGGTAGACACATGTTTTTTAATTTGCGTCGCCTATGTAATGTTCTATATTCAAACCATAAAGAAGAAGCTGCAGTTATTTCACTGGATGCACAAAGGGCATTCGACCAAGTGGAATGGAGATATATGATGTCGGCCCTAAACAAATTTGGTTTTGGCCATGTTTTTAGAGATTGGATAAAAACAATATATTGCTGTCCAAAAGCCTCAGTAGTGACTAATCATAATATCTCAGCTCCTTTTTCAATCTATAGAGGGACGAGACAAGGATGTCCACTGTCCCCATTTCTCTTTGCAGTTGTGATAGAGCCCTTGGCTGCATACATTCGGCAACAGGCAGATATCCAACCTATTACGTTAGGTGGCCTACCACAACATATTTCACTTTACGCAGACGATATAGGCTACTGTTGTTTATAAAGAATCCCTGTAAGTCTGTTACACATCTCCTCACTGCAATTACAAGATTCGGGAATATATCAGGTTTTACTGTTAATTGGGAAAAAAGTGAAATGATGACTATTACGGCCAAAGCTTGTAAACAGTATGTAAGTTCCACCCCATTCAAGATAGCAGAAAACTAATTTACTTATCTAGGTGTCATAATAACTAAAAATCCAAGAGATCTACTTAGAGTCAATTGGCAAAAGAGAATCAGCCAATTAAAAAATAATATAGATTTCTGGAAAACTTTGCCAATTTCAATGGTGGGTAAAATTAATGCGGTAAAGATGGTGAGTTTAGCAAGATTCCTCCACCTATTTCAATCTATCCCTTCATGTATACCACAATCCTATTTTAAAGAGCTAGACAAGATAACTAGATGTACCGCATCGCGGTACAAAATATGACCGCCGCTCAGGCCTGCACTGGCTTTCCACAAAAATAAATGACGTGGAGTAATTTGGCTGTATTGCGTGTTTATGTATATACCTAAAAAAAGTAATAGTATGTGCATGTCTGTCTGTGTGTGTGTGTGTGTGTGTGTGTGTATGTGTGTGTGTTTGTGTATGTGTGTGTCTGTGTGTGTGTGTGTGTGTCTGTGCGTGTATGTATGTGTGCGTACATGTGTGCGCGTGTGTGTTTGTGTGTGTGTGTCTGTGCATGTGGATTTGTATGTGTGTGTATGGGTGTGTGTCTGTGCGTGTGTATGTCAGTGTGTGTGCATGCTTGCGTTTGTTTGTATTCCTGCATGTGTGTGTGTGACAGTATCATCCTAAACCAGCAACCCTTCGCTCAACAGCACCATCTACAGGCCGATGAGTGTACAGTCACTAAATGTGCACATAAATGAATTTATTTTATACCCCCCCATGGATGAAATTCTACAAAACTTAGCAGAGGATACCCCCAGAGGATGTCAAGTTAATCATACACATGAAATATGGTGCAGTTCTGAACATCTCCACTGAAGATAGGGGCGATTAAAGCAGAATAATATTGCATTTTCATTTTTTATGGGAGGGGCGCAAATCACAAATGAGTGATTATGGGCTAGGTTGATGTGGGCCCTTAAGAGCAACATACCATAAAAATGTCTTCATCCTCGGTGCCACGGTTCAGGTAGTTATTTAGGAAAAACTGAATTTTTTTGGGTTTGGGGGGGCCCAGCGCGGGGGGGGAGTGGCCCCCGGGGACCAAACGAAATTTTTCCTTAGAAGTCTAGTGGGGCTACATGCCCACCAAATTTCATGTTCCCCGGTGTTTCGGTGTCCCTGGTATCGTTGACGAAAAATTTAAGGGGGCCCCAGCGCGGGGGGGGAAGTGGCCCCCGGGGACCAAACGAAATTTTTCCGTAAAAGTCTAGTAGACCAACATACCATAAAAATTTCTTTATCCTCGGTGCCACGGTTCAGGTAGTTATTTAGGAAAAACTGCATTTTTGGGGGTTTGGGGGGGCCCAGCGCGGGGGGGGAGTGGCCCCCGGGGACCAAACGAAATTTTTCCGTAGAAGTCTAGTGGGGCTACATGCCCACCAAATTTCATGTTCCCCGGTGCTTCGGTGTCCCTGGTATCGTTGACGAAAAATTTACGGGGGCCCCAGCGCGGGGGGGGAAGTGGCCCCCGGGGACCAAACGAAATTTTTCCGTAAAAGTCTAGTAGACCAACATACCATAAAAATTTCTTCATCCTCGGTGCCACGGTTCAGGTAGTTATTTAGGAAAAACTGAATTTTTGGGGGTTTGGGGGGGCCCAGCGCGGGGGGGGAGTGGCCCCCGGGGACCAAACGAAATTTTTCCTTAGAAGTCTAGTGGGGCTACATGCCCACCAAATTTCATGTTCCCCGGTGTTTCGGTGTCCCTGGTATCGTTGACGAAAAATTTAAGGGGGCCCCAGCGCGGGGGGGGAAGTGGCCCCCGGGGACCAAACGAAATTTTTCCGTAAAAGTCTAGTAGACCAACATACCATAAAAATTTCTTCATCCTCGGTGCCACGGTTCAGGTAGTTATTTAGGAAAAACTGCATTTTTTTGGGTTTGGGGGGGCCCAGCGCGGGGGGGGAGTGGCCCCCGGGGACCAAACGAAATTTTTCCTTAGAAGTCTAGTGGGGCTACATGCCCACCAAATTTCATGTTCCCCGGTGTTTCTGTGTCCCTGGTATCGTTGACGAAAAATTTAAGGGGGCCCCAGCGCGGGGGGGGAAGTGGCCCCCGGGGACCAAACGAAATTTTTCCGTAAAAGTCTAGTAGACCAACATACCATAAAAAATTCTTCATCCTCGGTGCCACGGTTCAGGTAGTTATTTAGGAAAAACTGCATTTTTTGGGGTTTGGGGGGGCCCAGCGCGGGGGGGGAGTGGCCCCCGGGGACCAAACGAAATTTTTCCTTAGAAGTCTAGTGGGGCTACATGCCCACCAAATTTCATGTTCCCCGGTGCTTCGGTGTCCCTGGTATCGTTGACGAAAAATTCAGTAAGGTGACGAAAAAAAAAAAAAAAAAAAAACTTTGACAATCCCTATATGACCGCTTTCGCTAGCTATGCTAGCGGCGGTCATAATTATTCAGTTTTTATGGAATTATAAAGTGGCAAGAATGAAAAAACAACACTTATTAAAATCTAAAGAAAAGGGGGGATTTGGGTTACCTTTCTTTAAAGCATACTACTAGGCTGCACATTTGAATATATTTTCTTGGTGGAGAGTTGATTCAGCAGATGCAACTGGTGAACAACCTGAATAGCTTAGAATTGAACAAGCCCTTTGCCCTAACTCCTCATTACAGGCACTGTGCAACAGTCCAAGGAAGATTAGCAAGCTTATTTACAACAGCCACTTTGTAATCGGTCAGTCTCTAATTTGGAAACAAATTTGAATATATATTAAAGCCCCTAAGGTATATCTTGATAGCCCTATATGCAAGAATCACTCCTTCATTCCCGCACTTAATGATATGTTTTTTTCACTCTGGAAACGGAAGGGAATAGGTTGCATTGGCTCACTTTATATGAATGAGCAATTTCTGTCATTTAAAGAGCTCCAATCAAAGTATGAGCTACCAAATTCTCACTTTTTTAGATATCTGCAAATTAGAGACTATGTCATATTTCCCCGACTTTGAACAATTTAAAAAGCACGACAAATTAGAGGAAATAAATAGATTTAAAGCCGGAAACTCCAAAGCGGTGTCATATTTCTATAATATATTAATTGATCTGCTGGATAGCGACACAACTACAATTAGGAAAGCATGGGAGGAGGATTTAGGTTACGCCATTGAGGATGCAAAATGGGAGGAATGCCTACAAAACATACAAGATTGCTCGATTAATACTAGACACAACTTAATCCAGTTCAAATCTTTACATAGAGTATACATGTGTAAAACTAAATTGCATAAGATTTTCCCTGAAGTATCACCGGTATGTAATAAATGCAAGGTTGCAGAAGGTACACTTCTACATTCACTATGGTCATGTTGCAACCTTCACAAGTACTGGATTGATATTTTCGACCTACTTTCAAAAATGTATAAAAACGAGATAGCTCCAGATCCGATGATTGCCATTTTTGGGGTGATTTCAGTACCTTCTTTCAGTAAATTTGAAAAACAGGGTATTTCTTTATTTATGGTTCTTGCAAAAAGACTGATTCTTCAGAGGTGGAAACTGGATATTGTTCCAACATTCGATGTGCTGCAAAGTGAGCTAGTGAACATTATTCATATTGAGAAGTTACGAACGACAAGCTAGAAATATTTAGGAAAATATGGAAGCCTGTATTAGATTACTTTGGAATGTGATGAATATATACTGGGTCTTATACTTCATTACATATTTGTAACTCTTAATTTATTAATCTGATGTTACCACTGTGATCTGTCTGGAACTCCTCTATCCTATGTATCAGGAATACTAATCTGTAATTAGAGTTGCTTCACTTTTATGTATTTGGTATACCGTGCTAATGTTTCCATTTTGGACCTCTGTTCAGTAAAACAAATAAAATATAAAAAAAATTAAAAAAGATTACAATAACTGAAATGGCCCGCACATAAAGCCACCTCTCAAAAGCTGTTTGAGCAGGTACCAAAGTAACTTCTTTTCGTGACTTATTGCACTAAAATGGTCAAATACCTACAAAATTGTTGCAGTTTTGGAATGTAAATAGTTGAGAGAAAATGCATATTGTGTAACTGTATAATGGATCCGTGCATAAGCTCTTAACCCTCTACCACACACATTATGATAGACCTATAGAAAAAAAATATTTGACTCTTTTTCTTTTCTTAGAATGCCTTAACTGAAGTGCTTTAAAATAAAACATTATTTTAAGGTACTTTATGATATGTTGCCATACGGCAACAACATACAATAGTGGAAATGACTTATAATAAGTGTAAGTTTACTTATAGTTAATATTTTTCCTCAGAATTGTTGTTTGTGTTGATTCAATTTGTGCTATGATAAGCTTTAACACAATACTTATAAACAACACCTTACACATACTTTCCAACAACTGATTCTTCCAACTGATTCTATTTATTCCATTCTTTTTTGCTGAATTATGATTTATATTCTTTGAATTTCATTACATTTTTCATGAATATTATTAAATTGCAAATTTATACAGTTAATAACAAATACAATACTGTTCATCAATGTATCATAAAACATTGACATAAAAACATTTACATAAAAACATTGCAGTTCATGGAAATTCAACATTACGCAATCTTATGAGAGAAAGATTATGAACATGAGCCCCATCCCATAATCCTTGAAACTTCACCTTTTTTCTGTATGAAGCTTCACAAAGCAGTTTTTTCAGAGGTGAGGCACAGGTACAACTCACATTTGGTGCACTTCACCCTAACAATACCCTTACAGCCAGGATACTTGCACCTGCCTTTTTGAGACACCATGGTAGGCCAGTGGTTGGTCTGGTCCAGTCGTACTGGCTGTGGTGGCAGTGGGCAGGCAGGTCTCCGATGTTTTTTTCCCATCCAGAGCTGATTCAGTGCTCTGTGAGGGCCTACCTTTGCGCTTCAGCCCTCCCTTGTTTTCTTTGCAAAGGCAGTGAGCAATTCAATTTTAAAGTCAAGCAGACTGAGTTGTGCATTTTGTGTGAGCCCCACATCCTTACAGTCTCTGCGGTAGAGCAGCCAGCTTTCCACCATGGTCAAGTCCAACATATGGAACACAATGCGGTGGTACCACTTCTTTGAGCGGATTTTGGTGCGGTACAACCTTGTCCTCTGTGAAGGTGCATCCAGCAAGACGATTTTGTCTTTCAGTTCCCACACTGTGGATCCCTACGTTCTCAAGCTGCAACTGAAGATCAACACCACAAAATCAGTTGCCATAAACATTTTGTGGGACATATATATCGGCACTATCGAGGCCAACTTCAAAACAATATTTCCGCTGGCACCCAGGTCTGGAAAACCCTCCACTGAAGTGATTGGACCAGTGTAGAAATCAAAATTGTAGGAGATGCCATTCTGATCACATAGCATGAAGATCTTGTAGCCCCAACGCTTCGGCTTCAATTGAATGTACTTTTTCAGCTGGCTTTTAGCTTTGAATGGTACAATCTGCTCATCAACACATAGGTGCTCATCCATTGGGATGTGATTAAAACTCTCCTGTAAAACTGTTAGGAGTGGCCTCACTTTGAACAGCTTGTCATAGCCAGGCTGTCCAGCAGGTACCTGTTCGTCGTTGTTGGCAAAGTGTAGAAAGCGCTTGATAGCCTCCCATCTTTTCATTGACATTGTGTCAGCCATACAATCCACTCTTGTCTATGTGCCCCAAAACATTTGGGTATGTGGCAGGCCTTGTACAGACATGTGAAGGCATATCCCCAGGAACTGCTCTATATCCTCAAAGGTGACATTCAAGGGCGTGGTTGGGTCACACTGGATGGCATAGAGATTGCTCTGGAACACCATCTTTTCAATTATGTTTCTGCTCAGAAGACCCCTGAAGTATTCAATGGGCTCCTTTACATGGTCAGCATGAGGGAGGCTGCCCTTCCATCCTGGAAAGGCAGCAGTACTCCTCTTTTTCCTCCATTTCAGGTTCTTCGTCTTTTGTAAGGGTAGGCACAGGGCAGCTCTAACCTCTTCTTGATCTAATGAAACATAAGCAAACATGCATTAATGTTATGTGAAAAACATGTACACTCAAAAAATAAACTTCGGCATGTGTTGGATTAGGAAACTAGGAGTTTGCTTAAATTACATGACTTAATGGTGTTTATCTTCATTAAATGATTCATTCTTGTCTGTAAAACATGGTTAAAAGAATATTCAGATGAATTATAAACATTCACATCAATCAAATGAGAAGTAGATGAATCAAAACAACGACCGCGTGGACTGTCAGCTATTGCACATGCTCCACGCCCTTGACAGGCAGCTGATTGGACGAATGCATCACGTAGGGCTGGCTTCTCCCGAATTTCAAAACCAACCATAATGGCGGCTCCTTCGTAATACGATCTCGTATTTTACGAAAACAGTCCACCGAAACTTGTTTCTGAAAACATTTTAAGCGAGATATAGGCCATACAGTTGCTGAATCTGTCTTATTTTCAGATCGACAAAGTTCAGTTTAAAAGATTAGAGGCGGCGAGGATTTATTTATCCTGTAAATAAATAAAAATGTATTCAAAAATCTGCTTCACATTTTCAGCAGGGCTGCGGAGCGGCTGTGGGTTGACTCCACACGGTTCTCATGGGCTTTATTTATAGGCTAAGTCCTAATGTGAAAAAAGGTTTACGTGGTTTAATGTACCTAAACAATGATTACCAAATTTCCCTCTCATATTGCTCCTCATAACCACTGAAAATGGTCAAAAAATCGAACCCAGAGTCCAATTATTATGGACGTTATCTGATTCTGCTTCACATTTTCAGCAGGGCAGCCGAGCGGCTGTGAGTTGACTCCACACGGTTCTCATGGGCGTGAGAAAGCTTTACGTGGTTTAATGTACCTAAACAACGATCACCAAATTTCCCTCTCATATTGCTCCTCATAACCACTGAAAATGGTCAAAAAATCGAACCCAGGGTCCAATTATTGTGGACGTTTTGTGACATCAAGCGTTTCTGCTTCACATTTTCAGCAGGGCAGCGGAGCGGCTGTGGGTTGACTCCACACGGTTCTCATGGACATAAAGCTTTACGTGGTTTTGTTTATGAAATGTTATGATATATGTGTGATATGTTTTGTTCATGTGGCTTTAAATGAATAAAAGGTATTTGTTACACACCATGTTTTTCTTTTAGTTTTTTTTTAGCTCTTTTGTTTGAAATGGAAAAAATCGTACTCGGTTACTAACGTAACCTCGGTTCTCTCTAGAGAGGAAACGAGTACTGCGTAAATCTTACGCTAGGGGAAAATCTCTTTTCCGCGAGATACTGAAGCCAAAAATTATCCTTAATTTTGAAATAATGTAAAACGCGTTGCGGCAGCATGCAGACACAGGCGAGACGGCTTGTGCGCCTATTGGCTGCCCTGCGGCAACTGCAGCAGCCTATCGATAAGGCCCACTCGTGACGTCAGCTCCAATGGGGGCGCTTCGCGCCCAATACGTCACGTCCCGCCAGAATGGGCGTGGTCTAGGGCTATAAACATAGCTTCGAGAGGCTAGCTCACTGGTTTTTCATCGCCGAAGCGAACCAGAGCGTGTGCAGGCACGGCAAGATACGCAGTACTCGTTTCCTCTCTAGAGAGAACCGAGGTTACGTTAGTAACCGAGTACGTTCTCTTACGAGAGGTACTCTCGTACTGCGTAAATCTTACGCTAGGGGAAACAGTGTAAAACGCCGTGCATGCTAAGATCCAGCACCAAAGTCCCAAGGGCAAGTGCCCGGGCTCATATAGTACATGATCATAAGGGACTCACAGAGAGCCCAGGAAAGAGTGGCTAGAATAGCATCATTCCTGTAATAATATAACATCTTATAAGGAGCAGTTATACTGATGATGTGTCGTACAGTCAGGGCGACCCCCGGCCTGGACTGACGAATATAGTGGGTCTTACACACTGCCCATAGAGCTGCGCGATCCAACAGCGAGCATTTGCTCAAGCAGTTTCAGTATTCTGGCCCGAACACATCAGGGCAGACAGTACCGATTTTAGACCGAAAGCAGCTTAGCCTGCAAGGCGGGAACCTCTAGGTTATAAAACCTTGTAAATGTAGACGGGGAGGCCCAGCCTGCCGCCATACAGATATCTTGCAAGGCAATCCCACTAGACCAAGCCCACGACGAGGCCACGCCTCTCGTGGAGTGTGCTCTGACTCCAAATGGGCACTGTAAGCCCTTAGAGGTATAAGCCAGCGCTATAGCATCAACTATCCAACTGGATAGGCTCTGTTTCGACACGGCAAGTCCCTTAGAACGTCCGTAGAGTGAAAACAAAGAGCTGCTCTGTCTGTCTGAAAACAGACGTGCGAGACACATAAGCTCTTAATGCCCTGACTGGGCAAAGGAAGCTTGCGTCTCCTTCCTCGTCAGAGACCGGTAGGGCTGACAGGGAATGACCTGCGCCCTAAACGGTGTGTTGAGGGATTTTGGAACATAACCGTGCTTAGGTTTGAGTATAACTCTTGAGTCATTAGGCCCAAACTCCATACACGTCGCGCTTACTGAGAGCGCGTGTAAGTCCCCTGTGCGCTTCACTGAAGCGAGAGCCAGAAGAAACACTGTCTTGAAAGACAGGTGTTTAAGATCAATCGTCTGTAAAGGCTCGAATGGGTCACCTTTCATGGCTTCCAGCACTGTAGAAAGGTTCCATACAGGGACTGAGGGAGGTCTGGGAGGATTCAGTCTCTTAGCTCCTCTAAGGAAGACGATGACTAAATCGTTCCTTCCTACTGACTGACCCAGCGTTGTTTTTGAGAACGCTGCTATGGCCGCCACATACACTTTGAGCGTGGAAGGGGTCCTGCCCTTGTCCAACAGCTCTTGTAGGAAGGAGAGAACCTCCGTCACCCCACAGTCTAGGGGCGACACGCCACGAACTGTGCACCAGCTGGAGAACACTGACCATTTCGAGGAATAGAGACGTCGCATAGACGGAGCTCTAGCCTGCGTGATCGTGTTTAACACTCCGCTTGGGGAGGTCAGCGGGTACCCGTTGATGGCCCAAACATGAAGGGACCACAGCTCTGGGCGCGGATGCCAAAACGAGCCCTTGGCCTGAGAGAGGAGGTCCCTCCTCACTGGCACTGGCCATGGGGCAGTGCTTGCTAGCTGCATCAGAACTGGGAACCAGGGTTGGTTTTTCCAGAACGGCGCTACGAGTAGCACTGAGCATCCTTCTCTGATCCGTTCTATCACCTGAGGCAGGAGAGAGACGGGAGGAAAGGCATAGAGCGGGCGGCGGGGCCATACGTGAGCCAGCGCGTCCCTGCTCTTGGAGAAAAATTCCAGACAGTGAGCGTTTTCTTGAGACGCGAACAGGTCTACTTCCGCTCTGCCGAATTTCTTCCACAGCAGCTGGACTGTCTGTGGGTGTAGAGGCCATTCGCCTGTCGGAACATTGTTCCTGGACAGTCTGTTCGGTCCTACGTTCAGGAGCCCTGGCACATGCGCTTCTCTCGGCGAGAGCAGGTTGCGCTGAGCCCACACCAGGAGGCGTTCTGTCAGCCTGTGCAGGTTTCGGGACCTGAGGCCGCCCTGGCGATTTATGTAGGACACCACTGACATGTTGTCCGAGCGGACCAGGACGTGGTGTCCTCGTATTTAGGGACAAAAACGCGTCAGTGCGTTGTCTACTGCCAACATTTTGAGGCAGTTTATGTGTAGAAGCTTCTCCCGTTCTGACCATTGGCCGAAGAACGGTCTGCCCTTGAGCAGTGCTCCCCATCCCAAGGTGGAGGCGTCCGTAGACACTATCTTCACACTCGAGGAAGTCCCCCGGCTAACACCTGATTGGTACAAGTCGTTTGCTTTCCAAGGTTTCAGAGCTGCGATGCATTTCTGATTGACCTTGAGACGAAGCAGACCGGAAGCCCACGCTCGGCGCGGTACTCGCGCTTTCAGCCAGAACTGTAGCGGGCGCATGCGAAGCAAGCCCAGCTGAAGTACTGATGATGCTGAGGCCATGAGACCTAGCATCCTCTGAAATTTCTTGAGCGGGACAGATGCGCCGCAGCGGAAAGAGCTCGCTGCGCGCTGAATGTCTAGTACGCGCTCTGGTGACAGTCGCGCTATCATAGACAGCGAGTCCAGTTCTGTGCCCAGAAAAGATATTATCTGTCTGGGAGACAGAGAACTCTTCGCCCAATTGACCCAGATTCTCGAGGTGATCGAGCAAAATGGTCCTGTGCTCTATGAGCACCGAGTGAGATTGAGCTAGAATCAGCCAATCGTCCAAGTAGTTCAATACTCGCATGCCCTGTAGTCTGAGGGGTGCGAGCGGCTAGAGACAAGCCGAACGGTAGGACTGAGCACTGATATGCCTGGCCCTCGAAGGCGAATCTCAAACGTCGCCTGTGACGTAACGCTATTTGTATTTGAAAATATGCGTCTTTCAGATCTATTGACACAAACCAATCTCCTCGGCGCATCTGCGTGAGGGTTTTTCTGGTCGTGAGCATTCTGAACTGTTGCTTCGCAAGCACTCTGTTCAGTTGCCTTAGATCTAGTATGGGTCTGAGACCCCCGTCTTTTTTCAGTACCCGGAAGTATCTGCTGTATAGCCCTCCTTCACTCTGAGCTTGAGATAAAGGCTCTATGGCCCCTTTGCTCAACAGTTTCAAAATTTCGGCTCGAAGTAGGTGGTGCTACTTCTGTTTTTACTGTAGCTTCGACGCGCGTCACATAGCGGCGAGGGCGTCGGCGAAACTGTAGCGAATAGCCTCTTTCTATAATGTCTAGCACCCACTTCAAAACCCCCGGGTAGCCTTGCCCATGCATCTGCACGAATGGCTAGGGGCTGAATGCGGAGCGCGCTCTGGTCGCTCAGCGACAGAGGGGCTTCGGTGTGCTGTAACATAAGCGTCGCGCTTCGAGGCAGGGGGCGCGCTGATAACAGCGGGCAGATTGCCCGCGCTCGACTCCTTTGCGGTGGTCAACCGAGAGGGGAGGGCTGGGCGAGTCCCGTAGGACCTGTCATGTCTATGTGTGAATGTGGGCGCGGGATAGCGGGCACATTTACAACACTGAGAGCATTGTCCGCCTGAGCAGAGCGAATGCACGTTGGTTTTGTTTTTACAGAAACCTTGAGATATGCGGAACGTAGTGTTTGTGGGCACTGGGCACATTTACCACGTTTAATGCGCAATCGACCTGGGTCGATTTCATGTGCGCGAGCCCTGTGTGACGGGCTGTGTTTGTGTGTAGGAATGAGCACTGGGCAGTGGGCATTTCGTCTACATTCGTAACACCATCGGCCGTGGCCGGGACACCAGAAAATACACTCTTATGGGATTTATCTGGGTAGCCGTAAAAGCGGCGTTTGTGTGCAGGCAAGCGGGCTGCTTCGCCGACTTGTTTACTGCAGAATACACTGGAACAGTCGCATTTACTGGAACTGAACGAGCGAGAAGTTGCCATAGAAACAGAGAGCGTCAACATGCTGGCGTTTGTTTGCAGGCGTGCGTGTATTACAGCAGGCTTGTTCACTGCAATATTGACATTTCCAGTCGTCTGAACTTCAGAGGCGGAAACCATAGAAACAGAGTTTGGGTGCAGGCGAGCAGGTTTTACCACGCGCTCGTTGGCTGCAAAATACACATCTGCAGTCGCCTTTTCAGGGAACTGCCAGAGCGAGAATTGACGGCAAAAATGTGTTTTGCCGGTAGACCCGGGATTCGATCGCGGGTCTCTCGCGCGAAAATCTGATGATCTACCACTGGACCACAGAGGAAGACACATAGACACTCAGTAGCGCGAGTATTATCAAAGAGCGTCAACATGCTGGCGTTTGTTTGCAGGCGTGCGTGCAAAACAACAGGCTCGCTCACTGCAATATTGACATTTCCAGTCACCTGAACTTAAGAGGGGAATGAGAAATGTGTCAGGAGTGGAGGTCGACCCGGCCGCAGCGGGGCTAAAAACACCCTTTTCTCCTTTCGCCAGTGACGCACGGGAACCATAGAAACGGTTTTTGGGTGCAGGCGAGCGGGTTGTACAGCGCGCTCGTTGGCTGCAAAATGCACATCTGCAGTCGCCTTTCAGGGAACTGACAGAGCGAAGCATTGGCGGCATAATATATCTGCCGTTAGACCGGGATTCGAACCCCGGTCTCTCGTGTGAAAAACCTAAGATTCCGCCACTGAGCCACAGGGGGGAACACAAAGGTGTATAGATGCATGAGCATATAAGAGAGCGTCAACATGTTTTCTTCGGCGTTTGCTTGCAAGCGTGCGTGTTACAACAGGCTCGTTTGCTGCAATATTGATATTTCCAGTCGCCTAATCAGGGAACTGAGTTCTCTTTTCGCCGGTGAGTGACGCGTGAATGGGGCGCAAGGGCAGGGTAGCTTTCTTGTAACGTAAAGAAAAACTAACCCCGATCGTCCGCTTCCAGCCTCCCTTGTGAACGGCGCAGTTTGCGCGGCTCGAACAGAGGGAGAGAGAAAGCTAGCCCCGTGACCGTCCGCTCCTGACATCCCCTGTGAACGGCGCGGTTTGCGCGGCTCGAACAGAGGGAGAGCAGGTATCCTCCCCCAAGCAGGCAAGGCAAGCGGGCGAACCGGCGAGCTTTGCGGGTTGGGGGGGGCGGAGGAGCAGTCTCGGAGAAGGATGCCAGGTGAGTCCTCAGAGTCACCATAGGCAGTAACTGGCTCGCAGTGAGGGCGGTCGCCGTCAGCGAGCGCGAGCGCGAGCGCGAGAGCTGCGTGCGTGATCCTCAGGAAAGGGGCGTCTTGAAAAAGACGCCCGGCTCTTTTAGTGCAATGAGAGTGTGTGTCGCGGCGGCGAGCACACACACATACACAAAACACAGTAGCAGAGAAAGGATATAACGCCGGATAGCGCAGCAGGAAGGCGACTGAAGGCGGCGCGGCCAGCGGCTTCAGAGTGTCGACTCGTCCCGCTGAAAGGCTTCTTCAGACGGCGTGGCTTCTCTCCGGATCCAGCGATGCGAGAGCTTCGCTGAAGAGATGAAAAATCAGTGAGCTAGCCTCTCGAAGCTATGTTTATAGCCCTAGACCACGCCCATTCTGGCGGGACGTGACGTATTGGGCGCGAAGCGCCCCCATTGGAGCTGACGTCACGAGTGGGCCTTATCGATAGGCTGCTGCAGTTGCCGCAGGGCAGCCAATAGGCGCACAAGCCGTCTCGCCTGTGTCTGCATGCTGCCGCAACGCGTTTTACATTATTTCAAAATTAAGGATAATTTTTGGCTTCAGTATCTCGCGGAAAAGAGATTTTCCCCTAGCGTAAGATTTACGCAGTACGAGAGTACCTCTCGTAAGAGAACTAGCTGCTATCTAAAAAAAAAAAAGGTTCGACTATCAGTCGATTATGGCAAAATCTAACGAATCAGATTCGACTATGAAAATCCTTAGTCGAAAACAGCCCTAAACAGAACAGAACCAACATGAATGTTTGCAAATATATTTAATTCAAGATTTTAAATTACAACATATATTTCGAGAATTCATTCTGATTCAAGGAGAATCAGAATGCCAAATCCTGACTGGGCGAGAGGAGGAGCTGGGGATGGAGGAGGGTAATTAGCTCCTGAGAAACACGATAGCTGCTGATAATACTGAAGGAGCTTATATATGTATACAGTGATAGGCGTCGTATTCCTATAGGTAGATGTGGATCAGCTGAGGGTCAGCTGATGCGAGCTTGACTAACGTGACCTGCCAGAACTAACGCTACGCTTGATTTCTGTCAGGACCACTACCATCAAATAGCATACAGTTTGGATTGGCGGTATGGTTCCGTTTTGGGCGAGCCACTAGATAGCCTTTTTTTAATAGCCACTAGATAGCCTTAGAACAAGCAGTGTTTCAATAATATTTTTTTTTTTTTTTTTTTTTTTTTTTTTTTTATATATACACAGCTTAAATATACCACCATGTTGAATTTCAGCCTATAAAGATGCAAGTCCTTAAAAAAACAAACAATGCATTAAAATGAAAGCACGGTATGCAATACACTATAGCTTTAAGAACGTTGTGTTTCCAAGAACTAGATAACAGTTAAGGCTGATTTATACTTCTGCGTCGGACCTACGCCGGAGCCTCTACGCTGTAGGCAACGCGTTGGTTTTTATTTATACTTCTGCGTCGTTGTCCGCGTTGACGCGCAATTACACTTGCAGAGGGAGCATGTGAAACCCGAGTGAGCGGTCCTAGCAGACCAATCACAGCGCTTGTGTCCGCGTAGAGTTGACGCGTTGTTACATTTTTGGAGAGGTGCACGTCAGGGTACGCCGAAGGGTACGCGCGCTACACACAGCCTACGACGTAGCTACGGCGTGAGTTAGACGCAGAAGTATAAATAGGCCTTTAGACCAAGCGTGTCCGATAACGCTGAAGTGACTCAATTGAATTGTGACTGTTTACTATGTCTTTTTTAAAGCTGTGCCACAGCAGAATTATTCCGTTTGCATCATGAAATGCGAGCAGCTGCTTGAATCTGTGCTGCATAGTGCTAAAAGCACAGCGTGTGCAACGCGATCAGTTGCCAATGACAACACAAAGTAACGTACATAGCCAATATGATCGCATAAGCCTAGCAAGAGCATTTTAATGAAAACGATTAAGTTAGATAAGCCCAAGCCATACGTATAGCATTAGCAACAAGCATGTTGCCAATACCCTGATAGATTTTAGCAATGAGCATTAAAAAGGACTTAGCTTAGCTTTGTGAAGACTTTCAGAGATGAATGGAGAATGAATCACGTCGAGTCCTGTGTCAATAATGCAGCGATGCGAGCAGCAATGCAGACTGAGGTCACTTCCAAATCAGGCAACTTATGATCAATGCGGCAAATCTCGTGTTCAAGTTTAAGATGAATCTGAGGTGAAATCCTTGTGGGGAACGAATTCCTCTTGCTAAATACCCAATTGCACGATTCCTTGTGAGATGATGTTGTTTGCCTGCCGAATTTCGCTATGTAATTAGCTCCTGAGAAACACGATAGCTGCTGATAATACTGAAGGAGCTTATATATGTATATGGTGATAGGCGTCATATTCCTATAGGTAGATGTGGATCAGCTGAGGGTTAGCTGATGCGAGCTTGACTAACGTGACCTGCCAGAACTAACGCTACGCTTGATTTATTGGCCCTTGAGAGACTTTCTCAGTTCATTTGTTTTCTCTAGGCCTAACATTACAGTACTCGTTTCTCAGTTAGCTAATGTTAGCTAACGTTAGTTGCCGTAAGCTTAACTGCGCTTTGGTAGGTTTCAATAATTTAGCTACACCCCGGGTACATTATTTCTCGTAATTGCTTTCTTGCTGCTTGAATGGTGATAAATGAATAAAAAAACACACAAGCAAGTTTGTCAGTTGCTCTTCAATTAGACACGGTGTACGGTGTGCGGTGCGGGGCGGGAGGGGAAGAGGGGAGTGCCAGTAGTCGTAAATTAGCTATAGTGAAATGTATTTTGAACATGGTTTTGAGTGGTTAACGTTAAGTTAAGGCTTGTGCAGACTAACGTTACACGACTTTCAGCGTCGGCCCATGCCTTTGCTGTTTAGACTACACAACTTGCCGTCTTGTGAGGGAGTCTTGAAGTTGTTGTGGCGTTCACACTAACGTTACGTGACTGATCGATAACTACTTGGTTACTATCGCAACCTCAGTTCCCTGAGAGTAGGGAACGAGTATTGCGTAGCTATACGCAGTGGGGAAACTCCTTTTCCTCGATTTACTGAAGCCTAAAATGTAAAACGCATTTTGCAGCTGCACAGCTAGCACAGTGAGTGTCTGGGTCCGTGTACTTGGCGGCCAACGGATTTTCGTTTTGAAAGGAAAAAAACAAAAATGAAAAATGGCCAGTTTCCCAATTACCCTTAGTAAATAGGAAAACGAAAAACGGAAACCAACCCATTATTTGTTTTTTGTTTTGATATTAAAAAACGGAAAACGAAAAACAATCTCGTTATCCGATTGTCCTTGATGTGTTTATAGGTGAAAATCGGAAAATCAAAATACGTATGTATAAAGTCGTAATCCTTAATTCTGCATTGGTATTTTTTCGTGACCTGGAAAGTTACTTCCGCCACGCCAAGACCCGCCCTTCGGCCAGGCGTCCATGAGAACGCAAGGTAAAACCACATTCTCTGGTAAAACGTAACAACATTTGTTGATGACCGCGCTACTGCGACAATGGAAACAAGTTATGTTCTCTTTCGAGAAGGCAAACGAGTCACAGTAAGAGATGATGATATGTCTGTTGACAAAATATGCAGGATATTTCAGGTAAGTTACTGTTATTGCTCAATATATAATAGAGGGTTTTCACCAACGTCACGTTCTGGGCGGTAACCAGGTTCCGCGGCCATTATGGAGGCACTCGGATGTAAACAGCATGGATTGCACTGCTTATGTACTACTGAACACATTGTTACACTAATAAACCACGAAAAAAAACTCATGGAAGTTGCAAAATCATATAGAGAAGGAGTTGGTAAGCAGGAAAGAGCGCAAAATTTTGACAAACTAAAGTTAATATGTGGGAAAGATATGAATGAGCTAGCTTCTCTAGCCCTTACTGCAATTATTCATTTTATTTCTTATCCCGACATAGGCTATGATGTAATAATATTTTTAGGAAAAAAAGCTGTGCATACCATGCAGCTCAAGACGCAGTAGTCCAGTGCGGCGGATACACATTTCCATGTTGTAAAATTTAAAGGTCCCATATATGAACATATCCCAGCAGCATTGCAATGCAATCTTGACAAACGTCGAACGTTGGGGAAGGGGGCGGGGCTATGTCCAGTTTTGGAATACGACACCCATTGGTTACCCGGTTACTACGTAGTAAACACATCAAATTCTAATCGACCTGTTTAGCTGGGAGGCTGTCTATTTTTGTGGGGTGTGGAGAAATGGAGTCAGTGAGCGACTTCACATTTTCACAGCTTTTAATTTACACCCCCGAGCCTATATGACACACATAATCCCATAAAAACCCATTTTAACCATATGGGACCTTTAAATAAGACAACCTCTCTTTCGCAAATGCAAACCCCTCCATCAATGCAACGTCATTCCCGTATTGCCAAAGAGCTGCATGGACACACAAATCAGATCTGAACAGTTGCGATACAGTGTGGACATTATTTTAGATCAGATTCTAATCATTTATTATTTTATTTTTAAAACTTATTTAAAAAATACAAGGCTTAAGACATTTATAAAAATGCCTTCAGCATTTCTGTTTTGCTTTTCACTCCATTGTACCGAAATCATACCGAACCGTGATGTCTGAACCGAGGTATGAACCGAACCATGACTTCTGTGTACCGTTCCACCCCTATGTTAAACTATGATATTTTTATGTTTTCAGAAATGTTATTTAAACGTTTTGTTTATATTCGTTATTAAGCTAACAATGAATCTGGATTAGCATTTGTCTTTTTACTGTTTACCATTTATTTTAAATGTTCTTTAAACTTATGGTATTTTTCGTTCTATGCACTTCAACAGGTTGATGGCAGCAGTCTGTACATTACAGATGATGCAAACACTGCAACATTTCCAGAGCCATTTGGACGTTTTTGCACCCTCGATCTTATACATTGCGGTCATTACGAGATCCACGGGGATCCAGAACAAAGTCAGCTTCCTGCAAGCAGAGCCCTACCCAGTGCTGCTGTTCCTTTTGCCTTCATGCGCCGCCCCGCACCTGCTGCTTCTGCTTCCACCGAAACACCACGACCTTCCCCTGGAACTCCACAAGCTACTGGCCTGTTCCCTGCAAGATCCTTCCAAAGGTTACTTGTTAAATATGCAACTGAACTCTGCTGCTAAAATGTCATCCTATAGCTAAAATATTAATATAATTTTAGGCCCACAGGTGTGATTAAAAACAGTCTGGTTTATCCACAGGTCAATCCATGTTGCTGAAATAGTAAATGACAAGCTCAGTACTTCCAGGACAGTTGATGCAACTGTTGAACGAATAACAGCAAAGGTGAAGGATGCATTAGGCTGTGATGAGCCAATTACCCCGACAGACAGCCAAGGAAATGAAATAGTGGACTCAGATGGCACAAGAAGTAAGTTTTATGATCAGAATGTTGCTTCTAATTTGTGTTTTGTAATTAGTGTTGATTTTAAAGGGCACCTATTATGCCCCTTTTCACAAGATGTAAAATAAGTCTCTGATGTCCCCAGAGTGTGTATGTGAAGTTTTAGCTCAAAATGGCCAACAGATCATTTTTTACAGCATGTTTAAATTGTCATTTTTGGGGGCTGAGAAAAACGATCTGTTTCAGGCCTTGTCCATACGGACACGGTTATTTTTATAACCGTGACTTTTTTTACGCGGTTCGGCCGTTCGTCCACACAGAAACGCTGTATCAGGTCACTGAAACCGAACATTTTTGAAAACCCCTGCCAGGGTGAGGATTTTCAGAAACGCCGGTTGCAGTGTTGTCGTGTAGACAGTAAAACCGGGGGTTTTGCCTTGCGACGTCAGAGTGTGTAGGCTTCTGATTGGCCAACGTGGCTTTACGATTAGGGGTTATATCGCCGCCTGCTGGTGTGGCATGCTCTTGACAGCGCTTGATGGCGTGTTTTTGCGTTTTCATGTAGACGGGGACCGAGCATGTGTGGACGGGATTTTTTACGGACGTTTTTTACGGAAACGTAGGAGGAAAAACTCCGGTTATAAAAATACCCGTGTCCGTGTGGACTAGGCCTCAGTGTGTATGTCTTTAAATGCTAATGAGCTGCTGCTATCGGCCCAAAGGGCGGAGCCTCACGCGCTCAGAGCCAGGACAAGCTCATCTGATAATATCAAAACAGAAACTCTCAGTAGAGTTTAACATGTCCGACTCAGAGTCGTTAATTTCGACTCTGAGTCGGACATTAATGCCTAGCATTGCCTACAGAGCCAGAGAATATATGCTGTGTGGAGATAAAACAGGTATAGTTAAGTTAGTTTAATTACGGTTATAACTTATTTGCCATCTGCTTTTATCCACTATTAATACTAGAGTTGAGCCAGATACTCGGCTGAAACGAGTATCCGGTACGGATAAAGCACTTTTGTCGAGTACGAGTATTATACGAGTAATACGAGTCAATATCTGTGCTCGGATTTTTTTAAAAATTAAGTTTTGTTGAGATTAGGGCTGAGCGATATATCGATATAAAGAATATATATATATATATATATATATATATATATATATATATATATATATATTTTTTTTTTTTTTTTTAATGCGATATGGAATTAGACCATATCGCATATATCGATATAATTCAAATTTGCGCTGTGATCCTTGCTCCAAGCCAGCTGACCCGGAGCTCTCTGCACCGCGCCCCCGCCCCTCCTTTTCCACTTTGCGTGCGTGTTTAGAGCATGTTATGTTATAACATGAAATAAAGTCTTTCACCTCAGAAAAACGGACTTTCTTGTCCTGTCAGCCGTTATACTGTAGTCGTAGCGCACACTCAATTGCACGCGCAAATGCGGCGGAGCGCGCGCTGTATCGCCTCACTGTATATAAAGTGCAAAAGAAACTACGAGCATGCAACGCCGTTACGTTGTAAATTACACGAAATAAAAGTAACGCAGGTATGATTTTCATTCTATTCACCAGGAACAGTTTCCATGTTTCATTAACAGTTCTTGTTAGTATTGTGTATTCACCATGGCAACTGTCGTTTCCATATTAACCCCAAAATGCCACTATTTTTCTTTGTGTAATTTTTTTTATATTTTTAAATGACTGTGGTGGCTCATACCAACATTGTATTAACAAAAACTAGTTTGGGACTGCTATTTAATACCTTTAGCATAGGCCTAATGTTTATTAGTACTAGTCTTTACTATTAGTCATATTCTCACAATTTATGTTAAGTAAAGGGGGACAGTACTTGTGTGTGTGTTAACAAATTTTGAAAAAAATAAAACATGAAAAATAAAAAATATCAGGATATATATATCGTATATCGAAATTCAGCCTAAATATATCGGGATATGACTTTTGGTCCATATCACCCAGCCCTAGTTGAGATGAAAACTCTTGTTCATTACATTTTACTTCATAATTGCAACCGCATGTGTTGTATTCATTGTTGCAAAACTTGTTCTGTAGTTCGTTTGTTATCGTGATCAAAACCATTGATCTGAAGCTCAATGCTGATGCTGTCATGTAAATAGATTTCTAATCAGCAATAAATATAACAATCTCTGATCAACCCATATCAATTGCATGCTTAAAATAACATACCGGTTAAAACCCCGCCCATTTCAAGACAACCCAACCCACTTTCGGGTTAAATCCCGCCCACTTCCGGGTTAGGCCCTACCCAGTCCGAGTACAGATACAGATACAGATAATTCATATGGTTAACAGATACAGATACAGATACAGATAATGCTGTACTCGCTCATCCCTAATTAATACAAGCCTGGTGTAGTAGACCCCGTCTGAATGATGACCAAAATATACTGATGATTTCAATTAAGTTTATTGTACATCACACAAAAGATGAAGTGTTAGTTTTACTGCAGAAAATCACTGTAAGAACTGAATAAACACAGTATAAGTGCGCATTAAGTCTTATCCATAAACACTCTCTCTCTCCCTTTCATTATCATGGAACATAACGTTACACAGCGAAGTACACAAAACACTCGTTACAACTAACAGTGAACAAATATATACACACCTTTTCAGTGGGTGCTTAATAAACTGGTAAACTGTATATCTTGCGTTTTACATTTTAGGCTTCAGTAAATCGAGGAAAAGGAGTTTCCCCACTGCGTATAGCTACGCAATACTCGTTCCCTACTCTCAGGGAACTGAGGTTGCGATAGTAACCAAGTAGTTATCGATCAGTCACGTAACGTTAGTGTGAACGCCACAACAACTTCAAGACTCCCTCACAAGACGGCAATATCACATGGTCCTAAGTATTCAGACCCTTTGCTCAGTATTTAGTAGAAGCACCCTTTTGATCTAATACAGCCATGAGTCTTTTTGGGAAAGATGCAACAAGTTTTTCACACCTGGATTTGGGTATCCTCTGCCATTCCTCCTTGCAGATCCTCTCCAGTTCTGTCAGGTTGGATGGTAAACATTGGTGGACAGCCATTTTCAGGTCTCTCCAGAGATGCTCAATTGGGTTTAAGTCAGGGCTCTGGCTGGGCCATTCAAGAACAGTCACGGAGTTGTTGTGAAGCCACTCCTTTGTTATTTTAGCTGTGTGCTTAGGGTCATTGTCTTGTTGGAAGGTGAACCTTCGGCCCAGTCTGAGGTCCAGAGCACTCTGGAGAAGGTTTTCGTCCAGGATATCCCTGTACTTGGCCGCATTCATCTTTCCCTCGATTGCAACCAGTCGTCCTGTTCCTGCAGCTGAAAAACACCCCCACAGCATGATGCTGCCACCACCATGCTTCACTGTTGAGACTGTATTGGACAGGTGATGAGCAGTGCCTGGTTTTCTCCACACATACCGCTTAGAATTAAGGCCAAAAAGTTCTATCTTGGTCTCATCAGACCAGAGAATCTTATTTATCACCATCTTGGAGTCCTTCAAGTGTTTTTTAGCAAACTCCATGCAGGCTTTCATGTGTCGGGCCACTCTGCCATAAAGCCCCGACTGGTGGATGGCTGTAGTGATGGTTGACTTACTACAACTTTCTCCCATCTCCCGACTGCATCTCTGGAGCTCAGCCACAGTGATCTTTGGGTTCTTCTTTACCTCTCTCACCAAGGCTCTTCTCCCCCGATAGCTCAGTTTGGCCGGACGACCAGCTCTAGGAAGGGTTCTGGTCGTCCCAAACGTCTTCCATTTAAGGATTATGGAGGCCACTGTGCTCTTAGGAACCTTAAGTGCAGCAGAAATTTTTTTGTAACCTTGGCCAGATCTGTGCCTTGCCACAATTCTGTCTCTGAGCTCTTCAGGCAGTTCCTTTGACCTCATGATTCTCATTTGCTCTGACATGCACTGTGAGCTGTAAGGTCTTATATAGACAGGTGTGTGGCTTTCCTAATCAAGTCCAATCAGTATAATCAAACACAGCTGGACTCAAATGAAGGTGTAGAACCATCTCAAGGTTGATCAGAAGAAATGGACAGCACCTGAGTTAAATATATGAGTGTCACAGCAAAGGGTCTGAATACTTAGGACCATGTGATATTTCAGTTTTTCTTTTTTAATAAATGTGCAAAAATGTCAACAATTCTGTGTTTTTCTGTCAATATGGGGTGCTGTGTGTACAATAATGAGGGGAAAAAATGAACTTATATGATTTTAGCAAATGGCTGCAATATAACAAAGAGTGAAAAATTTAAGGGGGTCTGAATACTTTCCGTACCCACTGTAACTAGCAAACACTTATTTTTTGTCCATTGCCTAAATATATATTTCTTGCCATGGCACCTGGTCAGCAGGTGACACAAAGTAATTTTTCAGGAGGTCGCGTTGCTGTTTAGCAGCAAGGGTAGGGTTGCTTGACCTTTCAGCTGGCACACATTGCATGGCCCCCAGACCATCTCTCCTCCATGTCCCTCGTTGACTCTGTGGTCTGCATCCTCCCAGTCTGTCAGTGCTGGAGTCATGTAGGCCTCTGAATGACAATCACAGAGGAAATTGTGGAGGCATGCTGAAGCAAGGGTGATCTTGGTGACACTCTTTGGGTGAAGGAGGATTGTGGAGCGGAACACTCTAAACCTATTGGCGAGAATGCCAAAGGCATGCGTAGCCATGAGAGCCGGTAGTTGTGGTCCAGCTGCCTGAATGGCTAGGGCAGGGAACGGCAACTGGCGGCCCGCGGGCCAAAACTGGCCCGCCAGCAATATTTTCTGGCCCGCCGGATTATTTTGGTAGTCCTAAATGCTCCACAAAACTCTTCCACTACTTGAGAAAAGCCGTAGTCGCGCGGCGATTTCACCGCCGCATACTGTGTGAAACACCCATAGGGAATCATGCGGCGCGGGATTACATTTTAAAGTATAACTGTGCGTTCATACCGGACGAGAATAGCGCGTCAAATTCGCGCCTGCCGCGTCTAGTTATACGCTTGACCACTTTGTGTCCATTCGCGCGTCAAAAGACGTTAGCGGTCAGAACTCTGGTGTACTTTGGACGGAGCGGGCGGTCTGACTGACAATAGCCCACTCGCACTCCCGACATCTTTTGACAGCGCGTATCCGCACTTAATTCTGACCACCTGTACACCTAGCTCTGAGGAGCTGTTTGGTACTGAAACCATTGTCAGTCAACAACATTCTTTTTTTGCAAGGATGTTTGAAATAGTTCGGCAGAAAATAGCCTACTTCATTTCGTCAGTAGGGCAATATGATTTTCGTTTATGTTGCTTAGAAATTTGAGTGATAGGCTTTGTCCTATTTAATTTATGTTATTTATATTTCTTTTTTTTTTTTTCTGTGGCATTTTTTTTTCTCTGCTGACAGTACAATGTTAAAATAGCCTACTATTTATATTGACACGAACACAATTTTTGTATAGCATTTATAATTATTATAGGCTACTTAATCTCCTTCTTTCCGTTAGAGACATTTGAATGTGAGATTATGGAAACGAGATCTAAATTTTGTGGACCCGTCAGGTCGGGAAATAAAGCGGGTGAACACCGACTATATTTTAAGCGGTTGCGAACCTTGTGGGAGCGGGACGGAAAAAAAAACAGTCCCGCGCAGACCTCCTTAAACCTTAGGTGTGTATGTGTGTGTCCCCGAATAAGTAATAATAAAAAAAAAGGAATAAAATTCAAAAGTCGGACTGTACGGAATGAGGCATGATTGCTATTCACACCTTTATTAAAATGGCTGTAATCTGTTACCACAATAGTACTTGATCTGTTTAAAATGATTTCCTTGATATATGCATAAGGTGTTAAATTAAAAATTAAAAATCAAAATTAAAATTTGTCTAATCCAGTAATTCATTTTTTCTATTTTTGATCTGAGCACAATCAGAAAATCAGAAAACCCGTCCTTATTCGTTTTTTTCATTTCAGTTCAGGAAATAAATAATGGAAAAACAAGTCGTTTTTCATCTTTTTATTTTTGGTTTTAATTTGAAAAAAAAAAAGATTGAATGATTGATCCACGGACGGTGACGGACACATCATATTCCACAATTATAGGCCTATATAAGAGTATTTAATTTGTATCCATAGGCCTACTCCGTGTAGCTGGCCCGCCATCTACTGGCTAAAAAAAATATTGGCCCGCGGCCAAAGTTACTTGCCGACCCCTGGGCTAGGGTTTCATCAGGTCTGTTCTCAGAGGATACCCCTCGTCCGCCACAAACTTATAGGGTAAGCACAATATCAGAACCGGGAAGCTTTTCTAGAGGAGGAACATTCAGGAGACCCTGGTCCAGTGCTTTCTTCAGGTCAGAATTGGCAAAAAGCCCAGCATCCGAGACCCTGCCCTGAGTACCAACACTAATATAAACTAATTTATAATTTGCATCTACAGCTGTCATCATGAGAACAGAAAATCTGCCTTCATAGTTGTGCCACACGCTCCGCTCCCATTGTGGGCTGGATGTAAATGTGTTTGCCATCAAGGGCACCCAGACAATGTGGAAATTGCCATTTCTCCACATAGTTCTTGGCAATTGCACGACATTCCTCCTCCGATTTTGGTGTCAGCAAATATAAAAGCATTACAATATATTTTTTTACAACAGTCAAAATGCGAGATTTCTCACCTAATCTCCTAGAGTAACTACTGAAACTCAATCTGTACTGAATTTCTAAATATATTAATTCAAGTCACCCCCCCCCCCCCACACACACACACACACACACACACACACACACACCAACACACATACATTTTTACATTCAGAATTTTTGCTGTTGTGATACTAATGAAAAATGTATTGAGGGAACCTTTAGAAAATCATCTTTCAAGACCTGATGTAGGGCTGCACACGTGTGTTTTACTATGTATAATACCGTAGTGGCCCCAATTCTGTACTGAAAACTCAGTGATTTGTAGGTTTCGCCTTCAACAGAAAAAGTTAACATTACTGCAAAATGAAAACATAAGTGACAAACCTGTACATTTCTTATATACTGTATACAAACCTGTTGCCAAGAATCTGAGGGTCAAGGAGAGCTTCTCTCTGGCTGTAATTGTCCGCCTCATCTTGGTGTCCTGTCGGGTGATAAGTGGCTCTTCTCTCCCTAAAAGGATTTCAAATTCTTCTGAGGTCATCCGCAGCAGCTCCCTGAAGCCTGACCTGTCCTCCAACTATACATGAAAAAAAAAAAAAAAAAAATTTTTTTACAAAGTGTAACCCTTGAATTAGCCATTAAATGACATATTAAAGGGGTGGTTTACTGCTTTTTTTTTCTTTCCATGATTGTGTTTATGGGGTGCAATATAACATGTCTTCGGGTTTTTTTGGGGGGTTTTTGTCTTATTTTTCATAAATTTCACCTTTATTGTAAGCCGCATTCTCCTCTGTCATTTGAACGACCGGTTGACTTCCTGATTCTATGAAACCACTCCCTCAGAAACAGGCAATGGGCTCAGATTGGTTAGTTGGGCCGGTGTGTTGTAATTGGCTAAACTGCGTAGTGCATGTTGTCCGGAAACTTCACGCCCATTACCTTTATGGGCGAAAGTTGCATGTGCTCCGGTCCAATGTAAATAATGGTGTCAATACTGCCGTATCAGTTTGAGCCAGAATCAGACCCAGAAAGCGGCAATGAAGAGAGTCAAGCAACCTCAGCAAACACGGCTCTTACAAAACGTTTCTGAATGGTACATTTTTTATTATTATTATTCTATTCTATTCTATTCTAATCTACTATTATTATATAAGAATTTCGATACGCTGTTACTTGAAAATGCTACTGCTGCTTGTTAGCTTTTGAGATACGGTTTTCTCCTGATTAAACATTTAATATAACTGAATAAATGACTGAGTAATACCGTTTTTTAAAGTTATTGTTTTAACTTCAGCAGCTGAAGTTGGCTGTTGCGATTACATATAATTTTTTAAACTTTATACACGTTTGTCTTATACACACAAAATAGCATCGAACTAACTGGCTATAAACAAACAGCGTTGGCATCAACGTTCTTGATCAAATCGAAAAATTACGTCATAAAATATACATGGAAAATACATTTACAAAATTAGTACATAATTACAAATTCAGGTCCAAAATGTTTGTACGCGTTTGTACGTGTAAGTGGCTACTAAAGCCAGCGCTGGCATTTGTTTACGTCCTTGATAAAACTAAAACATTACGTCTGAAATTATACATGCAAACATTAGTAAGTCTTACTTGCAGGTTGTGGCCCAACAACTGCTGCCTCTGGTTTTAAAGTTGGAACTGCTTCATGTTTTAGTAACAGTTTCTTGTTGAATCCGGCATTGAATTCGTGGAGATTCTGGAAGCTGTCTTCCGTAAAATGCGCAGCACATGAGCTATTACGATTGAAATTTTCAGGAACATAATCAAACATAAATTTTAGCCATTGTTGACGAACTACAGCGTCCGTATGAAGCCCGAACACAGAAGACCTGGCAGCTGGGTGAAAATAACACACTTTCGACGGCATGGCTACAGCTCTCCACTATAACTCTTCCTCTTCGACAAAGCCGCAGAAATATGGCCATGCCCCCTTTTCTGCATGGGTTAGTTACGTATAAAACCCGGGAAGTATCTTGTTGTAGTCCCATTCGAGTCGTTTTTGTAGGCATTAAACTTCCTGATTTTTAAAAGACGATATCTCTGCTTACGTTGAACTTTCAGCGCAGCAACTTTGCAGATACTGTTCATGCACCAACAGCAACATTACACACCATTTAAAATGAAAAAAGTGAAATCACAATCAACCACCCCTTTAAACCCAATGTACTATTAAAATTGATTTCCGAAAATTGTTTTATGATTTAGATAAAACAATAGATTTAGAATTGTAGCCTATAGCAACCTCCACCCCATACACCTGTCCTACTCCCACCCACTTTTTTAAAACAAAATTACGCCACTGGTTGGAGATGTGTGTTTGGTTGCTCAGGTTTTATTCCGTATTCCAACTGTGCATTGAATGAAATGGCCAGAATTTATTCACACCTCTACTACTGAATCCAACATATCATCAGCACTCGGATTCGCTTCCATTGTGGTGTCAAGTACGACTTGCAGTCTGTGAGGTAAACTAAACGCTATTGGCTATTTGAAAAGGGGGAGGAGCCATTACATTTGCCCCACCTTAGCTTCCTGTTTCAGTGGAAATTACGTTAACACATCATACAAAGATAAAAAAAATAGAAATATATATATAATATAGATATATATATATTTTTTTTTATTATTATTATTATTTTTATTGTACACTTTCACATTGTAGGTGTACAAGAAAAGTGCCCATCTTTTCAAACATTTTGAGGCAAGTTCTTTTTAAAGGTTTGATAGTCCCCTTTTGTATAATCAGTTGTTTGGATGATTATGATGATGATGATGATGATGATGATGATGATTCACATATTAGGAGAGCTATAACTTTGCATTAGATGCCTAATAACACTGATCATGTAATACTGAATTGTGTAATTTATTCAAAAATCAAAGACTTGTGAATTGTAAATTCTTCAAAATTACAGAAACCTTAAAAATGATTTAAAAAAAGTGACACAAATGTAACTGTCACCAAGTAAAATAAAATAAAGTTATAAAATTGTATAAAGTGCACAATATTAAATGTTCTTCAACAAGTACACAAACTGAGCTAGATGTACACTAAATGTTTTCTTTTTCAAAAATACTATTCAATGGATTTAACCAAAAAGCACTTAAATGTAACACAAAAATTACAGTAATTGTAAAACAAAGAAAACAATATTTTTTTGCTCAGTCATTGAGTGTCACCAATTAAAATGAAGTTGTTCAGTTTTATAAAGTGCACAATATAGCAAATGTTTTCAACACTTACAATACAAACTGAGGTAGATGTACAATTTTTTTTTTTTTGTCTTTTTCAACAATACATTTAAAAGATTTAACCAAAAAGCACTTCAGTGTAACACAAAAATTACGTAATTGTAAAACAAATAATAAAAATGTTTTGCTAAGTCACTGAGTGTCACCAATTAAAATAAAGTTGTACAGTTTTATAAAGTGCACAATAAAGCAAATGTTCTTCAACACGTATAATACAAACAGAGGTAGATGTATACAAAATGTTTGCTTTCTCAACAGTACTATTCAAAGGATTTAACCCCATAAAAAAAAATAAAAAACAATGCTCCATCAGTGGAAGCTGGACACCAACAGGAGCAGAAACCCATGCAGCCAGTCTGTGCCTGAACTCCAGACCTGTCCACAAATACTGCTGAATCAGGATAAGATGGCGATGGGGGGAGCCAGCTCAAGCAAATCATCATGTGTTAAACAGACATTATGCAGGAATGCACATGCTATCACTACTTAACCAATTTTCACCAAAGCTGAGAACAATGTTCTCCTCCATCCAGAGGCGAACCAACACTGAGTGTGGGCCCCAGGCAAAATTAATCAATGAGGCCCTTTTTTATATATATGTATTTTATATATGTTTTATATAATATCTAAGATTTTTTGTTACAGTTTTTCTCCATTGGTTTGGCTCATTTCTTAAAACAGAAATTACATTCTCAAAACTCTAAGATCATTTGGCAAAACAGTCTTACAGTTCAGCACAACACTATAGCTCACTTGCAAAAGCTCATATCTCTCCCAAAACTGTTCACTCATGCTTCAAAACTATATTCATTTCCCATATAAAGAGTCAGTGCCCCCAAAATGCTTCGTCCCTTTGGCATTGTGTAAGCACTGCAAGTCAAAATGTTTAGATGTTTTGTCACTATGGCAGAGGACAATTGAAATATCCCTTATGTCCACCTTTCAGTCTTAGCCCAGTCCTTCATTGACAATGGTTACTGTACTGTTTTTTGTCTAGCTAACAGAATACAATTGTGTATAAAACTGAAAAAAAGAAATAGGATTTTAGGGTAAGAGTAGCCTCCAAGGTTTGACATCACACATTGCACTCATACTATAGGAAATTGTAATTCATTCACACACATAAAATAACTTCCATACATTAGAGTAAAAAGAAAATGTATACAGCATAATATACTGTAAAATAAACACACAAACAAAAAACAATGAAAATTAAAGCTGCAAGCAGCATTTATCGGGGTTCAAGCAGTTAAGGCCTTTAAGCACACAAGCATCAAAATACATTAAGTTTTATTTAGCAAGCATTTAACAACTGACATAATAGACGGAAAAGACCATTTACAGCCAATACAGGCAGTTTACCATGGGAAAAATATGGTTTTAAAGCTTTTTAACAGTTATAGCGCCACCTTTGGTCCGATCTCCATAAAATTTGGCATGCTTGTTAATGATGTTATGTCACATATGCTCATCAATTTTTGTGAGGTTCTGAGTTTTCCTTTGGGATTTATAGGCTTTTGAGTGTATTTTGCCACGCCCCCTTTTCTAAATGACCCTGTTACAGCCACCCAAATGCCAAAGTTCAACTTTTTTTCGATAATTATTGATCTAGAGAGTCCAGAGAATTGTCCTAGACTGGTTTGGTTCCGATCGGGCCAAAAACCAGGGACTAGTTCGCAAAAGTAGGTTTTGGACAAAATCCGACATAGCAGAAAATGTTCCCTGCCTACATCCAAATCGGAGATAGCCATGTTGTCCGCCTTGAGCCAAGGATTCCAACGATATAAGACACTTGATCCTGGGACAAACGGTCTAAGAGTTATGAGCAATTTTGAACTTTTGGTTGCTGTAGCGCCACCTATGGGCCAATCGGGGTCATACTCTGATAGGTTGTCCCCAAATTGAGGCCTACCATCTGGCCAGGTTTCACATCTCTAGGCCTTACGGTTTGTCCTGCACGATGCGTTTTACAAATCCTTACAATTACAATAGGGTTTCAGCATTTCATGCTTGAACCCCTAATAAGAATGGAAGCTTTTTGCCAGTTATAGCGCCACCTATGGTCCGATCTGCATGAAACTCGGCATGCTTCTTCACCATGTTATGACACATATGCTCATCAATTTTTGTGAAGTTCCGAGTTTTCATTTGGGATTTGTAGGCTTTTGAGTGTATTTTGCCACGCCCCTTTTCTAAATGACCCTGTTACAGCCACCCAAATGCCAAAGTTCAACTTTTTTTCGATAATTATTGATCTAGAGAGTCCAGAGAATTGTCCTAGACTGGTTTGGTTCCGATCGGGCCAAAAACCAGGGACTAGTTCGCAAAAGTAGGTTTTGGACAAAATCCGACATAGCAGAAAATGTTCCCTGCCTACATCCAAATCGGAGATAGCCATGTTGTCCGCCTTGAGCCAAGGATTCCAACGATATAAGACACTTGATCCTGGGACAAACGGTCTAAGAGTTATGAGCAATTTTGAACTTTTGGTTGCTGTAGCGCCACCTATGGGCCAATCGGGGTCATACTCTGATAGGTTGTCCCCAAATTGAGGCCTACCATCTGGCCAGGTTTCACGTCTCTAGGCCTTACGGTTTGTCCTGCACGATGCGTTTTACAAATCCTTACAATTACAATAGGGTTTCAGCATTTCATGCTTGAACCCCTAATAAGAATGGAAGCTTTTTGCCATTTATAGCGCCACCTATGGTCCGATCTGCATGAAACTCGGCATGCTTCTTCACCATGTTATGACACATATGCTCATCAATTTTTGTGAAGTTCCGAGTTTTCATTTGGGATTTGTAGGCTTTTGAGTGTATTTTGCCACGCCCCTTTTCTAAATGACCCTGTTACAGCCACCCAAATGCCAAAGTTCAACTTTTTTTCGATAATTATTGATCTAGAGAGTCCAGAGAATTGTCCTAGACTGGTTTGGTTCCGATCGGGCCAAAAACCAGGGACTAGTTCGCAAAAGTAGGTTTAGGACAAAATCCGACATAGCAGAAAATGTTCCCTGCCTACATCCAAATCGGAGATAGCCATGTTGTCCGCCTTGAGCCAAGGATTCCAACGATATAAGACACTTGATCCTGGGACAAACGGTCTAAGAGTTATGAGCAATTTTGAACTTTTGGTTGCTGTAGCGCCACCTATGGGCCAATCGGGGTCATACTCTGATAGGTTGTCCCCAAATTGAGGCCTACCATCTGGCCAGGTTTCACGTCTCTAGGCCTTACGGTTTGTCCTGCACGATGCGTTTTACAAATCCTTACAATTACAATAGGGTTTCAGCATTTCATGCTTGAACCCCTAATAAGAATGGAAGCTTTTTGCCAGTTATAGCGCCACCTATGGTCCGATCTGCATGAAACTCGGCATGCTTCTTCACCATGTTATGACACATATGCTCATCAATTTTTGTGAAGTTCCGAGTTTTCATTTGGGATTTGTAGGCTTTTGAGTGTATTTTGCCACGCCCCTTTTCTAAATGACCCTGTTACAGCCACCCAAATGCCAAAGTTCAACTTTTTTTCGATAATTGTTGATCTAGAGAGTCCAGAGAATTGTCCTAGACTGGTTTGGTTCCGATCGGGCCAAAAACCAGGGACTAGTTCGCAAAAGTAGGTTTTGGACAAAATCCGACATAGCAGAAAATGTTCCCTGCCTACATCCAAATCGGAGATAGCCATGTTGTCCGCCTTGAGCCAAGGATTCCAACGATATAAGACACTTGATCCTGGGACAAACGGTCTAAGAGTTATGAGCAATTTTGAACTTTTGGTTGCTGTAGCGCCACCTATGGGCCAATCGGGGTCATACTCTGATAGGTTGTCCCCAAATTGAGGCCTACCATCTGGCCAGGTTTCACGTCTCTAGGCCTTACGGTTTGTCCTGCACGATGCGTTTTACAAATCCTTACAATTACAATAGGGTTTCAGCATTTCATGCTTGAACCCCTAATAAGAATGGAAGCTTTTTGCCAGTTATAGCGCCACCTATGGTCCGATCTGCATGAAACTCGGCATGCTTCTTCACCATGTTATGACACATATGCTCATCAATTTTTGTGAAGTTCCGAGTTTTCATTTGGGATTTGTAGGCTTTTGAGTGTATTTTGCCACGCCCCTTTTCTAAATGACCCTGTTACAGCCACCCAAATGCCAAAGTTCAACTTTTTTTCGATAATTATTGATCTAGAGAGTCCAGAGAATTGTCCTAGACTGGTTTGGTTCCGATCGGGCCAAAAACCAGGGACTAGTTCGCAAAAGTAGGTTTTGGACAAAATCCGACATAGCAGAAAATGTTCCCTGCCTACATCCAAATCGGAGATAGCCATGTTGTCCGCCTTGAGCCAAGGATTCCAACGATATAAGACACTTGATCCTGGGACAAACGGTCTAAGAGTTATGAGCAATTTTGAACTTTTGGTTGCTGTAGCGCCACCTATGGGCCAATCGGGGTCATACTCTGATAGGTTGTCCCCAAATTGAGGCCTACCATCTGGCCAGGTTTCACGTCTCTAGGCCTTACGGTTTGTCCTGCACGATGCGTTTTACAAATCCTTACAATTACAATAGGGTTTCAGCATTTCATGCTTGAACCCCTAATAAGAATGGAAGCTTTTTGCCATTTATAGCGCCACCTATGGTCCGATCTGCATGAAACTCGGCATGCTTCTTCACCATGTTATGACACATATGCTCATCAATTTTTGTGAAGTTCCGAGTTTTCATTTGGGATTTGTAGGCTTTTGAGTGTATTTTGCCACGCCCCTTTTCTAAATGACCCTGTTACAGCCACCCAAATGCCAAAGTTCAACTTTTTTTCGATAATTATTGATCTAGAGAGTCCAGAGAATTGTCCTAGACTGGTTTGGTTCCGATCGGGCCAAAAACCAGGGACTAGTTCGCAAAAGTAGGTTTAGGACAAAATCCGACATAGCAGAAAATGTTCCCTGCCTACATCCAAATCGGAGATAGCCATGTTGTCCGCCTTGAGCCAAGGATTCCAACGATATAAGACACTTGATCCTGGGACAAACGGTCTAAGAGTTATGAGCAATTTTGAACTTTTGGTTGCTGTAGCGCCACCTATGGGCCAATCGGGGTCATACTCTGATAGGTTGTCCCCAAATTGAGGCCTACCATCTGGCCAGGTTTCACGTCTCTAGGCCTTACGGTTTGTCCTGCACGATGCGTTTTACAAATCCTTACAATTACAATAGGGTTTCAGCATTTCATGCTTGAACCCCTAATAAGAATGGAAGCTTTTTGCCAGTTATAGCGCCACCTATGGTCCGATCTGCATGAAACTCGGCATGCTTCTTCACCATGTTATGACACATATGCTCATCAATTTTTGTGAAGTTCCGAGTTTTCATTTGGGATTTGTAGGCTTTTGAGTGTATTTTGCCACGCCCCTTTTCTAAATGACCCTGTTACAGCCACCCAAATGCCAAAGTTCAACTTTTTTTCGATAATTATTGATCTAGAGAGTCCAGAGAATTGTCCTAGACTGGTTTGGTTCCGATCGGGCCAAAAACCAGGGACTAGTTCGCAAAAGTAGGTTTTGGACAAAATCCGACATAGCAGAAAATGTTCCCTGCCTACATCCAAATCGGAGATAGCCATGTTGTCCGCCTTGAGCCAAGGATTCCAACGATATAAGACACTTGATCCTGGGACAAACGGTCTAAGAGTTATGAGCAATTTTGAACTTTTGGTTGCTGTAGCGCCACCTATGGGCCAATCGGGGTCATACTCTGATAGGTTGTCCCCAAATTGAGGCCTACCATCTGGCCAGGTTTCACGTCTCTAGGCCTTACGGTTTGTCCTGCACGATGCGTTTTACAAATCCTTACAATTACAATAGGGTTTCAGCATTTCATGCTTGAACCCCTAATAAGAATGGAAGCTTTTTGCCATTTATAGCGCCACCTATGGTCCGATCTGCATGAAACTCGGCATGCTTCTTCACCATGTTATGACACATATGCTCATCAATTTTTGTGAAGTTCCGAGTTTTCATTTGGGATTTGTAGGCTTTTGAGTGTATTTTGCCACGCCCCTTTTCTAAATGACCCTGTTACAGCCACCCAAATGCCAAAGTTCAACTTTTTTTCGATAATTGTTGATCTAGAGAGTCCAGAGAATTGTCCTAGACTGGTTTGGTTCCGATCGGGCCAAAAACCAGGGACTAGTTCGCAAAAGTAGGTTTTGGACAAAATCCGACATAGCAGAAAATGTTCCCTGCCTACATCCAAATCGGAGATAGCCATGTTGTCCGCCTTGAGCCAAGGATTCCAACGATATAAGACACTTGATCCTGGGACAAACGGTCTAAGAGTTATGAGCAATTTTGAACTTTTGGTTGCTGTAGCGCCACCTATGGGCCAATCGGGGTCATACTCTGATAGGTTGTCCCCAAATTGAGGCCTACCATCTGGCCAGGTTTCACGTCTCTAGGCCTTACGGTTTGTCCTGCACGATGCGTTTTACAAATCCTTACAATTACAATAGGGTTTCAGCATTTCATGCTTGAACCCCTAATAAGAATGGAAGCTTTTTGCCAGTTATAGCGCCACCTATGGTCCGATCTGCATGAAACTCGGCATGCTTCTTCACCATGTTATGACACATATGCTCATCAATTTTTGTGAAGTTCCGAGTTTTCATTTGGGATTTGTAGGCTTTTGAGTGTATTTTGCCACGCCCCTTTTCTAAATGACCCTGTTACAGCCACCCAAATGCCAAAGTTCAACTTTTTTTCGATAATTATTGATCTAGAGAGTCCAGAGAATTGTCCTAGACTGGTTTGGTTCCGATCGGGCCAAAAACCAGGGACTAGTTCGCAAAAGTAGGTTTTGGACAAAATCCGACATAGCAGAAAATGTTCCCTGCCTACATCCAAATCGGAGATAGCCATGTTGTCCGCCTTGAGCCAAGGATTCCAACGATATAAGACACTTGATCCTGGGACAAACGGTCTAAGAGTTATGAGCAATTTTGAACTTTTGGTTGCTGTAGCGCCACCTATGGGCCAATCGGGGTCATACTCTGATAGGTTGTCCCCAAATTGAGGCCTACCATCTGGCCAGGTTTCACGTCTCTAGGCCTTACGGTTTGTCCTGCACGATGCGTTTTACAAATCCTTACAATTACAATAGGGTTTCAGCATTTCATGCTTGAACCCCTAATAAGAATGGAAGCTTTTTGCCATTTATAGCGCCACCTATGGTCCGATCTGCATGAAACTCGGCATGCTTCTTCACCATGTTATGACACATATGCTCATCAATTTTTGTGAAGTTCCGAGTTTTCATTTGGGATTTGTAGGCTTTTGAGTGTATTTTGCCACGCCCCTTTTCTAAATGACCCTGTTACAGCCACCCAAATGCCAAAGTTCAACTTTTTTTCGATAATTATTGATCTAGAGAGTCCAGAGAATTGTCCTAGACTGGTTTGGTTCCGATCGGGCCAAAAACCAGGGACTAGTTCGCAAAAGTAGGTTTAGGACAAAATCCGACATAGCAGAAAATGTTCCCTGCCTACATCCAAATCGGAGATAGCCATGTTGTCCGCCTTGAGCCAAGGATTCCAACGATATAAGACACTTGATCCTGGGACAAACGGTCTAAGAGTTATGAGCAATTTTGAACTTTTGGTTGCTGTAGCGCCACCTATGGGCCAATCGGGGTAATACTCTGATAGGTTGTCCCCAAATTGAGGCCTACCATCTGGCCAGGTTTCACGTCTCTAGGCCTTACGGTTTGTCCTGCACGATGCGTTTTACAAATCCTTACAATTACAATAGGGTTTCAGCATTTCATGCTTGAACCCCTAATAAGAATGGAAGCTTTTTGCCATTTATAGCGCCACCTATGGTCCGATCTGCATGAAACTCGGCATGCTTCTTCACCATGTTATGACACATATGCTCATCAATTTTTGTGAAGTTCCGAGTTTTCATTTGGGATTTGTAGGCTTTTTAGTGTATTTTGCCACGCCCCTTTTCTAAATGACCCTGTTACAGCCACCCAAATGCCAAAGTTCAACTTTTTTTCGATAATTATTGATCTAGAGAGTCCAGAGAATTGTCCTAGACTGGTTTGGTTCCGATCGGGCCAAAAACCAGGGACTAGTTCGCAAAAGTAGGTTTTGGACAAAATTTGACATAGCAGAAAATTTTCCCTGCCTACATCCAAATCGGAGATAGCCATTTTGTCCGCCTTGAGCCAAGGATTCCAACGATATAAGACACTTGATCCTGGGAGAAACGGTCTAAGAGTTATGAGCAATTTTGAACTTTTGGTTGCTGTAGCGCCACCTATGGGCCAATCGGGGTCATACTCTGATAGATTGTCTCCAAATTGAGGCCTACCATCTGGCCAGGTTTCACGTCTCTAGGCCTTACGGTTTGTCCTGCACGATGCGTTTTACAAATCCTTACAATTACAATAGGGTTTCAGCATTTCATGCTTGAACCCCTAATAAGAATGAAGGCTTTTTGCCAGTTATAGCGCCACCTATGGTCCGATCTCCATGAAACTCTGCATGCTTCCTCACCATGTTCTGACACATATGCTCATCAATTTTTGTGAGGTTCTGTGTTTTCCTTTGGGATTTATAGGCTTTTGAGTGTATTTTGCCACTCCCCCTTTTCTAAATGACCCTGTTACAGCCACCCAAATGTCAAAGTTCAACTTTTTTTCGATAATTATTGATCTAGAGAGTCCAGAGAATTGTCCTAGACTGGTTTGGTTCCGATCGGGCCAAAAACCAGGGACTAGTTCGCAAAAGTAGGTTTTGGACATAATCCGACATAGCAGAAAATGTTCCCTGCCTACATCCAAATCGGAGATAGCCATGTTGTCCGCCTTGAGCCAAGGATTCCAACGATATAAGACACTTGATCCTGGGACAAACGGTCTAAGAGTTATGAGCAATTTTGAACTTTTGGTTGCTGTAGCGCCACCTATGGGCCAATCGGGGTCATACTCTGATAGGTTGTCCCCAAATTGAGGCCTACCATCTGGCCAGGTTTCACGTCTCTAGGCCTTACGGTTTGTCCTGCACGATGCATTTTACAAATCCTTACAATTACAATAGGGTTTCAGCATTTCATGCTTGAACCCCTAATAAGAATGGAAGCTTTTTGCCATTTATAGCGCCACCTATGGTCCGATCTGCATGAAACTCGGCATGCTTCTTCACCATGTTATGACACATATGCTCATCAATTTTTGTGAAGTTCCGAGTTTTCATTTGGGATTTGTAGGCTTTTGAGTGTATTTTGCCACGCCCCTTTTCTAAATGACCCTGTTACAGCCACCCAAATGCCAAAGTTCAACTTTTTTTCGATAATTATGGATCTAGAGAGTCCAGAGAATTGTCCTAGACTGGTTTGGTTCCGATCGGGCCAAAAACCAGGGACTAGTTCGCAAAAGTAGGTTTTGGACAAAATTCGACATAGCAGAAAATTTTCCCTGCCTACATCCAAATCGGAGATAGCCATTTTGTCCGCCTTGAGCCAAGGATTCCAACGATATAAGACACTTGATCCTGGGACAAACGGTCTAAGAGTTATGAGCAATTTTTAACTTTTGGTTGCTGTAGCGCCACCTATGGGCCAATCGGGGTCATACTCTGATAGGTTGTCCCCAAATTGAGGCCTACCATCTGGCTAGGTTTCACGTCTCTAGGCCTTACGGTTTGTCCTGCACGATGCGTTTTACAAATCCTTACAATTACAATAGGGTTTCAGCATTTCATGCTTGAACCCCTAATAAGAATGAAGGCTTTTTGCCAGTTATAGCGCCAACTATGGTCCGATCTCCATGAAACTCTGCATGCTTCCTCACCATGTTCTGACACATATGCTCATCAATTTTTGTGAGGTTCTGAGTTTTCCTTTGGGATTTATAGGCTTTTGAGTGTATTTTGCCACGCCCCCTTTTCTAAATGACCCTGTTACAGCCACCCAAATGCCAAAGTTCAACTTTTTTTCGATAATTATTGATCTAGAGAGTCCAGAGAATTGTCCTAGACTGGTTTGGTTCCGATCGGGCCAAAAACCAGGGACTAGTTCGCAAAAGTAGGTTTTGGACAAAATCCGACATAGCAGAAAATGTTCCCTGCCTACATCCAAATCGGAGATAGCCATGTTGTCCGCCTTGAGCCAAGGATTCCAACGATATAAGACACTTGATCCTGGGACAAACGGTCTAAGAGTTATGAGCAATTTTGAACTTTTGGTTGCTGTAGCGCCACCTATGGGCCAATCGGGGTCATACTCTGATAGGTTGTCCCCAAATTGAGGCCTACCATCTGGCCAGGTTTCACGTCTCTAGGCCTTACGGTTTGTCCTGCACAATGCGTTTTACAAATCCTTACAATTACAATAGGGTTTCAGCATTTCATGCTTGAACCCCTAATAAGAATGGAAGCTTTTTGCCATTTATAGCGCCACCTATGGTCCGATCTGCATGAAACTCGGCATGCTTCTTCACCATGTTATGACACATATGCTCATCAATTTTTGTGAAGTTCCGAGTTTTCATTTGGGATTTGTAGGCTTTTTAGTGTATTTTGCCACGCCCCTTTTCTAAATGACCCTGTTACAGCCACCCAAATGCCAAAGTTCAACTTTTTTTCGATAATTATTGATCTAGAGAGTCCAGAGAATTGTCCTAGACTGGTTTGGTTCCGATCGGGCCAAAAACCAGGGACTAGTTCGCAAAAGTAGGTTTTGGACAAAATTCGACATAGCAGAAAATTTTCCCTGCCTACATCCAAATCGGAGATAGCCATTTTTTTCCGCCTTGAGCCAAGGATTCCAACGATATAAGACACTTGATCCTGGGACAAACGGTCTAAGAGTTATGAGCAATTTTGAACTTTTGGTTGCTGTAGCGCCACCTATGGGCCAATCGGGGTCATACTCTGATAGGTTGTCCCCAAATTGAGGCCTACCATCTGGCCAGGTTTCACGTCTCTAGGCCTTACGGTTTGTCCTGCACGATGCGTTTTACAAATCCTTACAATTACAATAGGGTTTCAGCATTTCATGCTTGAACCCCTAATAAGAATGGAAGCTTTTTGCCATTTATAGCGCCACCTATGGTCCGATCTGCATGAAACTCGGCATGCTTCTTCACCATGTTATGACACATATGCTCATCAATTTTTGTGAAGTTCCGAGTTTTCATTTGGGATTTGTAGGCTTTTTAGTGTATTTTGCCACGCCCCTTTTCTAAATGACCCTGTTACAGCCACCCAAATGCCAAAGTTCAACTTTTTTTCGATAATTATTGATCTAGAGAGTCCAGAGAATTGTCCTAGACTGGTTTGGTTCCGATCGGGAAAAAAACCAGGGACTAGTTCGCAAAAGTAGGTTTTGGACATAATCCGACATAGCAGAAAATGTTCCCTGCCTACATCCAAATCGGAGATAGCCATGTTGTCCGCCTTGAGCCAAGGATTCCAACGATATAAGACACTTGATCCTGGGACAAACGGTCTAAGAGTTATGAGCAATTTTGAACTTTTGGTTGCTGTAGCGCCACCTATGGGCCAATCGGGGTCATACTCTGATAGGTTGTCCCCAAATTGAGGCCTACCATCTGGCCAGGTTTCACGTCTCTAGGCCTTACGGTTTGTCCTGCACGATGCGTTTTACAAATCCTTACAATTACAATAGGGTTTCAGCATTTCATGCTTGAACCCCTAATTATATGCAGCCTACAGTGCTGTAAATAAAGCTGGTCGAAGAATAAATAAATAAAGCTGAAGAATAAAGTTCTTCACTGGTCACCGTCCTCACCCTCCCTCTCCTGGTCACCGTCCTCACCCTCCCTCTCCTGGCCACCGTCCTCACCCTCCTGGCCATCCACACGCTGCTGTCTGTCTGGCCACAGATTCTCATCTACATCACAGCGTATATTCTCCCTTGCGATACAATGAGGGAAGAAACGGCGCGCATGTCGCAACCATCCCCTACACTGATCTCCTGTGATATCCTCACACGCAACGTCCATTGCATGGAGTAGGGACCTTTGATCTTGAGCCCGATGCTCATACACTCTCCACCTCCAAGCGGAGAAAAACTCCTCAATAGGATTGAGGAAAAGAGAGTACGGTGGTAGGAACACCATGACCATCCTTGGATGATTAGTGAACCAGGCCCTGATGAGTGGAAATTCACATTGTCCCATACAATGACAAATTGTGGTAGGTGACGAGACCTCTCTCATTTTCATGGATCAATTCAAAATGAAGGCGGTCCAAGAAGATGAGAAGCTTCTGCGAATTGTATGAGCCAAGACTGGGGATGTGAGTGTCTCAGATATGGCAGCACACATAGTTATATTGCCCCCTCGCTGGCCTGGGACATCCACCGTGGCCCGGTGGCCAATAATATTACGGCCACGTCTTCGGCCCTTGGCCAGGTTGAAGCTAGCTTCATCCACAAACACGAGGATGTGATGGGTCTCGTTTCCTTCCAATGCCATTATTCTCTACAATAGCGTAAAAAAAGAAAACATCAAATCAGTCATACAGAAGAGTCATACACTACAGTTACAGACAATTACATAGGAATGTTCTATGTTCTCCACAAGTTCAATATACTACTGGCCACTACTCCAGTGGTTCCAAACCTGGGGTAGATGTACCCCTATGCAGAGGTACTACAGGGGGTATTTGACAGAAAGGGGAGGGGGGAAATCATCAATGACTAGACTTACTGAAATGTTACAGTTAAACCCACAGTATTAGATAGATTTACATGGAGGCACTAATTGCAGCTCTTTGACCACTTTTCTTATTGCATGTTATATTCTTAAAAATAAGGATTATAATGATAATTGCATCATACAGTAAGCTGCAGTTTTTAGGGGAAATGTTGAAGTCAGATAAATCAAATACTTTCATACCTGGATACACAAATCAGGTAAAGTGGGTACTGAAGCCAAAAAAGTTTGGGAACCACTGCTTAATTGTAAAAAGGTTATAATGATGGACAACCGGTAACTTACTTAGATGTACATACTGGTACCGCAGCTCTTTCACTCTATCAGAGTTCCTCTCAAATGGTACCCTGTAAATTTGCTTGATTGTCATCTCATGCTTCTTCAATATTCGGTCTATTGTGGAGATGCTTATAGAGTTGACATTTTGGAATATGGCATTGTCTTGTAGGATTGCAGTGCGGATCTGTCTCAGGCCCCGTCCACACTACTGCGTTTTAGTTTAGAAACGGAGAATTAAAACGAATACGATCTCCGTCCACACCAGCGTTTTAGCTGCGTATTAGAATTGATCTCCGTCCACATTAAAACGACTGAAAACGCGGATCACGTGACCATTCACCAACACTGGGCATGCGCGTGCCGGTGTAAACACAACTTCATTGATAAAATTATCCCACCATGCGCTGGTTCTTCCCGGGTTTACCCAAAACCGACGCTCCATGTACGGTCGATACCGCCGCTGCACACGGGAATTGTCACAGATCGCTCGAATAATAGCTTGCCTCCGGTGCATGTAGGCAGTTATAGCATTGTAAAATGCAGAATTTACTTGCACAACAGCTGCTAGCAAAGATATACGCCATGACTGATGACACCCAATCATAGAGCTGAGCGTGAGCCTCTACTACGTCATCGTTTCTAAAGTCCTCCGTTTTGACCCGTCCAGACTAAAACGCCCTCCGGAGATTCAAAACGAAAAACGGGTCGGCAGCGTTTCTAAACTTCTCCGTTTTGGGTCTCCGTTTTTGCCGTTTTAGTGTGGACGGGAGGTGCAAACGTAGCAAAAGGTCTCCGTTTTTAAACGAAAACGCAGTAGTGTGGACGGGGCATCAATGTGATGGCATTATTTGCTATCACCATGTTACAGATCTCTTGTTCTTGTTGTTCATTGAGAAGTTTTCTTCTGCCACCCGTGCAAGGTTGTCGTCCAATCCTAGACATAGAATTCAAAGGACAACACTCCATTCGTAATGTATACCTTATGTATTCCTTACAGAATGAGGTACCTATGTAATTGTATTGTTGTTTTACTTACAATAACTTTACCACAATTCTAATGCATCACTGCACAGTGACTGGAATACTACTGTATACTGTATCATCAATACTGTAGAAAATAAACTATTCCATAGTTTATTTTCTCCAATGTTTTTCATGTCATTTTTAGTATCATAACATCCCATTGAGGTAAGATATTGCTGTAGGCCTATCACACACACACTAAATGAATAGTTAAATGTGTAAAGAAATATATTTCTTGCTCTATGCAGTGTCCTGTCCTATACAACATATATTTCCATCATTGACTGACAACATACCTGTTTTCCCTGCGAAAGGTTTGGATGATGGAGGAGACTGTAGAGCGAGGCACATTAGGCTGCACTCTGCGACCTGCCTCCGCCATTGTGAGGCCATGGTTGATGACATGGTCTATAATTGTGGCCCGAATTTCATCTGGGACAGCATGGTGTCTTCGTGCTCCCCGGCCTCTTCCCCCTATTCCACCACCATGCACCCTTACTCCTCCTCTTCCTCCTCTTCTTCCTCCTCCTTCTCCTCCTCCTCCTCTTCCTCTTCTTCTTCTTCTTCTTCTTCCTCCTCTTCCTCTTCCTCTTCCTTGAGCATGCAGTTGCTCTTGTTCATTTACTTGGCCAGGTGCCTCCATGTTCAGAAATGTTACTGGTCCTGCATGGTCAAGCTCTTTACATACATGTTTGGCAGCATTCACAGTCATGGACAGCACCTGTCAGGTAACTAAACATACTGTTTGATTGGTCATCTGAGATGTGTGAAACTCCTCATTCGTCAAGTTCTAGTTTCACCTGACTGTCAATTGTTGTAATAAATTTATCAAATGTTCCAAGGGATTCATATATGGTATTCATGGTATTATGTTCTTGACTAATTTTGACAATTGAACAGACTATTGTGCATGTGATGACTTATACAATGAAATTACGCTGACACGTTTTGGAGCGAACAACCATTAGACTGAGAATCAACAATCAGTTTAGATCAACAAGATCTATTCACTTGGAAATTGTGCTAAATGTAGGCTACCTGTACTTAATCATTTGCAAAGATGTACTGAGACATTGAGACATGTACTTAGACATTTGCAATTTGATTAAATGAATGAGAAATTCAATTCTGTTGTGAACAATTGCCAAGTGGTTTGGAGGTTTGTCCATGTTTACATTTACATTTACATTTAGTCATTTAGCAGACGCCTTTATCCAAAGCGACTTACAAATTAGGACTAAATTCTGCGAGTCATCATAAAGAGGCAAAAGCAACAACAACGCAGGAAGTGCTCAAAAATACGAAGGTCAGGTATTATTCAGAGTAGCATAAGCCTGATAAGTGATGTTTCAAAGGGAAAGGAATTTTTTTTTTTTTTTTTTTTTTCTATAAGGTTAAGTGCTCACGGAAGAGATTGGTTTTCAGCTGTTTTTTGAATGTTGTCAGGGATTCTGCATTCCGGATGAGGGTGGGGAGAGCGTTCCACCAGCATGGAACTGTGAATGAGAATGTTCTGGAAAGTGATTTTGTGGCTTTCTGTGATGGAACCACGAGACGTCGCTCGTTGACCGATCGTAGGTGTCTGGTAGGGATGTAGACTTGTAGGAGTGAGTGAAAGTAGGAGGGAGCTGAGCCTGTGATAGTTCTGTAAGCAAGCGTCAGTGCCTTGAACTTGATGCAAGCAGCTAGAGGTAGCCAGTGCAGAGAGATGAACAGAGGAGTGACGTGGGCCCTCTTGGGCTCGTTGAAGACAAGACGAGCTGCAGCATTCTGGATCATCTGTAGGGGTTTGGTTGCACATGCTGGAAGTCCAGCCAGAAGAGCATTGCAGTAGTCAAGCCTAGAGATGACCAGGGCCTGGACGATAAGTTGTGTTGCATGCTCAGTTAGGAAAGGCCTGATCTTCCTGATGTTGTGCAGTGCAAACCTGCATGATCGAGCTGTCTTTGAAATGTGATCTGTGAAGGTCAGCTGGTCATCAAACGTTACTCCAAGATTTCTGACCGATCTTGATGGGGTGATTAATGATGACTCTAGCTGGATGGTGAAGTCGTGCTGTAGAGATGGATTGGCAGGGAGGACGAGAAGCTCAGTCTTTGCCAGGTTGAGCTGCAGGTGATGTTCCTTCATCCATGTGGAGATGTCCGCCAGACAGCTTGAGACCCGTGCAGCTACTGTGGGATCATCTGGTTGAAAGGAGAGGAAGAGCTGTGTGTCATCAGCATAGCAGTGGTAGGAAAGACCGTGTGCCTGTATGATGTGTCCCAGTGATGTGGTGTAGATGGAGAAGAGGAGGGGACCAAGAACTGAACCCTGGGGAACCCCTGTGGTCAGCTGATGTGCTCTGGATACCTCACCTCTCCATGCGACCTTGAAGGACCTACCTGTGAGATAGGACTCAAACCAGTGGAGTGAAGTTCCTGTGATGCCCAGTGATAAGAGGGTGGACAGAAGGATCTGATGATTCACCGTGTCGAAGGCAGCAGACAGATCCAGGAGAATGAGGACTGAAGATTTGGAAGCAGCTTTTGCGATCATTCAGGCATGTTGTTTTGAGAATGTCATTTCTGTTTCAAGAAATGAGCCAAACCAATGGAGAAAAACTGTAATATATCTTCATTACCTAGAGATATTATTATACAAAATTCAAAGTGTGCTTATCTTTTTAATTAACGAAATGTCAATCTTCATCTTTATAACGGAAGATACAATACAATCCAACAATTTTCAAGATACAGTAAATCTTCAAATGTGTAACAGATTGTCACCTTAAAAACAGTAATTTGCGTGGTGGAACAAGCAATGCTATTTAGAAATATATAGTTAGCATCTTAATTTAATATTTGTTTTATTAGTTCATTAACTAATTGTTTACTCAACTAGTTTAATGTAAAGAGCTGGATACTTGTTATTACTAATGAAATAATGTCAACTATAGTAAATGTATTGTTTAAAAGTGGACATTTCAAGCTTTATATAGATATATTTCTCATGTACTGTATGTGAGGCTAGTAGCCTATACGCTGTGTTTCTGTTTATTTTTGAGACGCACTCCAATTCACAGTCCATGAAAGCGCGCCCTGATTGTTTTATTTTATTTTACAAAAGCACAAAGTTTTCTTGTTATTGTGAGTTTACACAAATAAAAGTAGTTGCGACTGATGCATTACTCTTTTCTATATGGCCAGAAATGGGACCCTTTCATTGACAGTAAATCAACCAGTGACTAAACTGTCAACTTCACATTTTTTCTTTTAGTAGGATGCAAAATAATCGGTTGTGTAAACTGCGATTAAATTATATATAGAAAGCTATCAAAGAACGCTCCCCTTTCAAACGCTGGAACTCAATCAAACAGCGCAAGTGTTCTGGACTCTCACCAAAAAGTCAAGATTTAAATTAAAATCAACAATATCAGTTAACATACAACAGTTGAAGGAGTCGAGAAGTATTGCAAACTCCTTAGCAGACATTTGAAGTTTGAATCCCACATCAAACATATTTCTGGAGATAAATAGTGTTGGCATAATCTCAAACAAGATAACAGAGATTATTTTAGTAGTATCAAATCTATGAAAGTAGTTTAATAGGGATTGGTTTCCGCCAGGAGAGGGCGCTCGTGCAACCAAAGCAATGAGCCCGAGTCTAGGAGAAGAAGAGAAGTGAGCGAGGGAAGGGAACACAAACATGTGAAGTGGAACACAGCCGTTCATTCAGCCCTAAATCTGATGTTTTTTCAGATTGTGAGTACATTTAATTTGATCATTTATTAGGAGGAATCTAAATCCAAACGACGAAACGAGTCAGTTCATTTAGTGAATCACTCAGAAATGAACCGACTGATGTTATACATTACGCTCGTGAAACGTAAACTCGTTACTCAATGGTTTTTCACATTACAATATGTGAAGATTATGAGTTGTGTTTTCATTTAATGAAACCTGGTAAATAAGAGATTTTAATGCATGTAAATCATATCTAATGTAAGAGCAACATAAAAAAGGAGTTTAATCATTTCTAAACAGTTTGTTTGAGCAAAACACTTAAAGGCAGGGTAGGCGATTTGATCGAGAAACATTTTTTGTTATGCTGGTTGAAAGAAGAGATTGACAGATATTGATTGTTGTAACCAATAGGCCTACCAATCCCAATTATTTGCATTTTTATTTGCCCTATAACTGATATACAGGACTAATATTTATTTGTTTATTTCTGTTTTTGACTATTCAGCACTGAACTGGACAAACAGTATTATTTAAACTTTTTAAACACTGTAATTTCTGCAACTTAACTATCTCCTGACATACAAAACAAAACATACTTCTATATCAATAAATAGAGTCTGGAAGAGTGATAGGCTAGGTTATATGTGCACAGTCACTAAAGTTTCTTTTTTAAACAAAATCTTTGGAAAGGTAAACAACCAGGTAATTAATATAGCATGTAAAAAAATAAATCTAACCAATTTGAAAAAACATAAAAACATTTTTAACCGCCTGAATAAAAAAGCATTACTGCTTTATTGTAGTTTTATAATCCCAGTTGCTTCTTTTTATTTATAACAACAGGGGATCAACTCCTAATAAATATAAGCACAACAATAAGCATTCGTTTTAAACTACAGTTTTAAAAGATTTATGTGTTGTTGGATAGAGGATAAACAAAAGTGAAGAGAATGGATCATGCATGCATGAAAAAAAAAATCTGAAAAATAAACAAAACAGGGAATACATCATCGAGTCCAAGTCCATCCATTACCAAGTCCATCTCACCTGGCATGTTATCAGAATTATTAATGGTTTTTTTCTGTCTAAAATAAATGTTATACAGTAGGTGTTAATATAATTAAAGGAGTTTTAAACAAGTGGATCGTGTTAAAAGCTTTATACGGTGGCCATGCCAGAGCGTCAACCTGGGGTGCGTTTCCCAAAAGCATCGTTAGCCAACTATGTTCGCAAGTTCCGTCGTTATCAGCATAGTTCAACGAGTCAGTGTTTCCTGAAACCATCGTTCTAACGAACATTCGCAAACAGCATAGCAAAGTTGTGTAGTTGGAACGACAGCTCTCGACCTGTGGTTAGAAGCATAGTTTCTAGTTTGCATGACATGTGGACTTAATAAATCCTTATCTTGAGCAAAATAAGCAAGCTGACATTCAGTACAACCTGTGTCTTTTATTTAGAATACATACAAATGTCATTTATGTCTTTTAGTTTGTCAAGAGATTTAAAGCACCGTTTTTGAAGAGTGCGCATGTGCGAACGTGCTCTACTATGTAAGAACGAGCCTATGATTGAATCTGGAAATAAAGCAAAATAACTGAGAAAAATGAGAAATAGTCCTACAGATGTCATGTCTGTAATTTATAGCAAAACATCTAGCTTTAATTCGATCTCAAACAGATTCATTAAAAGAAGTTCACCACGTGCGTGACGTCATAAACCAACGTGGTAGAACGACCACTTTGCGACAATACAGTTTCGGGAAACAGTCGTGGCTAGCTAGTTGATTTCTTCAACGATGCATCGTACTATGGTAGTTAAGCAGTGAGTTATGTCGTTGTTCGGGAAACGCAACCCTGGTGAGTGAACGGCACTATGAACACGACTTCACGAGACTAATAATGAGCATAGACAACAGAAAATTCAATTCAGCGCTTTTATTTCCAACATACATTCATGTTTTTTATCTACAGCAACGGTCCCAAAAAGCTATAACGAAGCTGCCAACATTTGAAACTCCAAACGCTTGCATGAGATATTCAAAGCACAGCAATTTCTTCATCCATTTGCAATTTAACTAAATTATATTTCAAAATTAATTTTAATTACAATGGTCACGTTTGGGATTTTTGTTCATTCATTATCAGGGCTCCAGACTAACTTTTCCACTGGTTGCACTGGTGCTACCAACTTTCTCGGTTGGTCGCACCAGCATATGATTTGGTCGCACCTTCTTTTTTTTTTTGCTACATGCCATGGTATTAATCAATGCATGCTGATGAATAGTGGTCTTAATCTGCATACCCTAGTTTTGCACTGATGTAAAAAGACTGACAGTGACACAAGACCTCATGTTAGCAAAATGTTTTAATCTTTTAACTCTCAAAAAAACTATTAAAAAAACATGTATGTTATTTAATGTTTGATTATAATTTTACTGTCTTCACATAGGGATGGGAATTGATAAGATTTTATCAATAATAATGCCACTGACGATTCTGATTATCGATCCGATTCTTTAACGATTCTCTTATCGATTCTTGATAGCACTGTGTGGAAAAATGTAGACATATGCTTTTCAAAAAAAACAAGTGGTTTTATTTATTTTAAAACTTAAGCTTGAGTAAGCAAACTGTACTTTTTATGTAATTTATGTAATAAATAGAACCTTATTGTAAAGTGTTACTGATTAGTTATTTACAGATTCAGACGTCTCCTGAGTTCACTGTTGGAAAGATCAGTTGTTTTAACCATTCATTAAAATTAATCGGTTCAAAGGAGTCATTAGTTCACGAATTGGACGTGTCATGCGCGTTGTGTGATTATCCCAGCAGTTAGGACATGGACAGATTTGTGTCAACACAGAAAACATTTCATCACTGGTTAGTTTTTTTCGTTTAAAGCTATGGTAGGTAATCCTGTTCAGAAGCAATTTTTTATATACTGGGTGAAATGGTCCTTCCATCCTGAGAGTAGTCAATACATTATGTGTTCAGAAAAAGGAATGAAAACAATCAGACCTCTGTAGCAGCTGCAGGACAGTAAAAACTCTGACCAATCACTGCCACTCGGTGCGAATGTAAAGAACCAATCAGATGCCTTCATGTCTCGTGCCCGAGCCCCACTGCGTGCGCTGCCCTGCGTGCACTCATCACATGTCACCGTTCCCAGAAATATTCAGCTCACTACACCGAGTAAGCAGGAGTTTGCGGCACAATGAAAGAGAAAATGCAGCAAAATCTACCAATGCCAGCTTTGCTGGTAACTGCTCGCCCTGATAAAAAGCCTAAAAAAAGAAAATCGGAGGCAGAAAAGGCTGCAACGAAACAGGCACTGGATAAAGCCAGAGGACAAACTCGCGTCAACATTGGTGCAGCATTTGAACGGTGGAGACAACTGAGGGAGCTGAAGGGCCTGAAAAGCGATGCCGAGGTTGCGGTCTTTCTGCTGAACAGGTAATTATTTGTTTTGCTTCTGGGGGATTTGTTATTTCCATGATATATGTTACGTTAGGCAACGTAGCTACTTTTGTAGCTAGTATTAGCCCAATGCTAACATTAGCTTCTCTGTCGGTGTAAGCCAGTTGCGTTACAGGTCTGCTTATCTGACTTTTAGGACATGACATTTTGAACATATTGCACAGCCATAGTCGCAAGTGTCTGCATTATAATTGTGATAAAATGACGTTAATATATTGCTTATAAACGGGACAACTGTGGTGATGTGGCATTTGTGTTTTGTTAGCTACGAGAAGAAATGTTTGTTACTGTGTGAAATGGAAATAAAGTTGTGTTGTCATTCATTGTGTGTCTTTGAGATGCAGTAATTATTGTCAGATGTGTAATTGTGATATTCTTCCTAAAGGTAAATCACTGCCAAAGGAGTAGTTCACCACAGCAGACGACGCCTCATGCAAAGCCTGACCTGTCAGCCATCCCTGGACACTCCTTTTCTTATATATATATATATATATATATATATTTCTTATTTATTATATGTAAATACAGATTGTTTATGACAATCAAAAGCAGCGAAAGTACAGATACTTGTGTAAAAAAGTATTTCTCTTAGGTCTCTCTTGTTCGTGTTTTTTTAAATAAAACAAAAAGTGTTATACCACATTCATTGTCATTATTCATTTAGCATGTAAGGAGGTAAGAAAAGTAATAGCTTGTTTATGCTGAAATGGTAAAGGAAAGGCATTTATCATTTATCATGTTTGTGGGGGCGTAGCTTTGGACGGAGTACTGACGGGAGGGGGTGGAGCTTAGAAGAGGTGCCGCTTTCAATTCTTGCTAGCTCTCCAACATTACCTACTATAGCTTTAATTAAAGTGTTGTTTTATGTCAGCTGAATGTCCGGAACGCTTTTCAGAGAAGATAAGGCAACTTATTTAGCACAATTCACACCCAGCGGCAATTCAGAAAAAAAAAAAAATCTCCGAATGCTCCACATGAAACTTTGGTCTTCCGACCTTTTAGCACCGTGTCGATTTATTTTGATTAATATGTGCGAGGGAGAGAGAGCAAGACAGCGCTTAGTTTGGAGACGGTGAAGTCTTGTTTTACCGTAAGTTCACACAGCCGCCGACTTGAGCTTCCAAAGTTACCGGAAGCCATTCATTTTCAATGGAAGCTGGCTTCTCTCAGCTGCAAGGAGCGTCAAATCCATCGGCGTCGCGTTTTGGGCGTTTTGAGCGTCAATCAGAAAGTTGAAAGTAGCTCAACTTTATGGTAATGAGCTATGACGCGGTTCAGCGGCAAGCAGCGGCAAAACGGCAGAAACCAATCCGAATATAGACGTCCTTCGCGCTGGCTGATTCCGGAGAAACATACGATGTAAACTTTCGTTCCTACCAAAACATTAGTTCCGAGAAAATGGAGGAGAAGCTGATCATCGGCGTTGCTGGGTTTCTTATCATTATCGGATTAATTGCACAGTTTAACCATAGAGTGAAAGTTTATCAGTTGCATGTGTTTTTAAGTCCTGTCAGTTTAACAGGGCGCGCTTGACGGCATATATAAGAACGAGCAGAGAGAGAGAGAGCCCTGGCCGCGCGCGTGCGCACTCACTATTAATGATAATAATAATAGCTAATTATAATTTTTTCCCGACCAAATGTGACCAAAACGGTTATAAAAATGCTGTCATTATAACATTTCATGGTGTGACACAGACTTCAGAGCGGCCAAAGCGTCAACAAGCTTCCCCGTACTTTTTGACAAGCGTCCTTGACAGGGCGGCCAGAGCTTCTTTGCAGCTCAAGTCGGCGGCGGTGTGAACGTACACTTTCGCCTGGCTCCGAAGAGAGAGAGTGCGCGCGCGACCGGGTCTCTCTCTCTGCTCGTTCTTTCATTTAAACAAGCGCAACAGTTCATCTACATTACTCACCGATCAAATAAAAATTCACTTTGGCGGGCGCTAAAACAAGTTCAATGCAGGAAAATTCATGCGTGAATTTAACTGAGTAGTACATGACCATGCACTCGCACAAATGCGACCACGTAAAATTTTTACTCGCACATTCTCAAAAAATGGTTGGTCGCAGTCTGGAACCCTGATTATGAACACTGTTTAAATAAAAATTCAGAAACAGGTGCAGTTTCTGCTACTATTTTATTTTATTTTTCTTATTCATTTTTATTAGACTGCAGACCGAGACAAATTAGGCATACTTGATATTTTAAATGGGAGATATTTTATAGGATACAGTTTCTTTCTTTTTTTTTTTTTTTGTCTGCAGAACAAAATAAATTGCATAGAAATGAGTAACATTAACTTAGGAATCAAAAACATAAAATAAAGTTGTGTGATCAAGAAAAACTATTTTTAAAAATTACGAAAGTAAAGATAAATTATGTTTGACAGGGATCGATTCCCCAAGTCGCATAAACGGACACGTTGCCATTAGAGCGGTCAGCGCTGAACAACAGGCAATATATATATATATATATTAGGGGTGGCACGGTACATGAAAAAACATCCGAACCGTTCGGTTCGCTTGTCTCGGTTCGGTGCGTGTGTGCGTCGCGCGGTTCGCACGGTTCGACGCATGCGCAATGTAGCCTTGTGCCCGTGCTACTGCTAATACAATGCTAAATCATAAATCAGACAAATGTAGAATAACATTACAATGTCCAGCAATCGATTTAAATAGTACACTGGGTTTACTTAGACATTTAATGAGATCAACTCCACTAGGCTATATGTTGTTTTTTTCACGTGAATAAATAGGCTACATAGATCGACTGTTCCACGTACCGGTATGTACTTTAATGGTCCAGTGGCAGAACTTGCCAAGCGTGTCAAAGGTTCTGAGTTCTAATCTGCACTCGTATATATTTTTCTTTTTCATCAAAACCGATTATGTTTATCAGCGGTTGTATATCAAGCAGGGACAGATTTGTATGAATTTTGTTTTGTGATTTCATCGGAACGAATAGAGTAGCCTAGAGTCTCCTCAACGGACTGAAGCGCGCGTCTGAGTGAAGAATGTGCGGCCGCTGCGGTGTGTGCGCGAGCCACGAGAACACTGTATCAGCGCCACTGATCGCAACGGCAACGAGCACTTTGATCACTTGATTAAAAAAAACACATTTCAGCGCTAGATTGCTTCTTATTTAACAAACGAACGAAACGAATACTTTGCTAGTTAACTGGAAATGTTTTATTTATTTGTATTGGTACATCCGTGCTGGGACATAATATCAACCCTGGCAAAAAGTGGTGACAAATAACTGTCCGACACAGCCCACGGGAAATGAGAAGCTGCGTTTTGCAAACACACCCCATTTATGAAATAAATTAATTAATAATTAGATAATTCAGCTATATATCATATGCTGAAGTAAATTTTTGGAGTGTTAAAGATTAAAAGAAAAAACAACAACAAGAACCGTACAGAACCGAAAACCGTGACCCTAAAACCGTGATACGAACCGAACCGTGGGTTTTGTGAACCGTGCCACCCCTAATATATATGTATATATATATAATGGTACATGCACTTTTACAAGTTGATTGTACTGAAATGTGTCTTGGCAGTGCCTGTACACAACCATCATATAATGATAAAAATCCATCCAGTGTTTTTTTTTTTTTATCTCCTTATATGTTTTCCCATCTCAAATCGAGCCGTCTGACCGTGTGACGTCACACGGTTGGACGCCCCTCCCACGATTGTTAATTGACAGCAGCATTTCAACACAGACCCGCCCTGAGCGAGCTGTCATCATAGTCCGCCATTGTTGATACGCTGGAACAGAATGGCGTCTAAGCGATTGTGGTGTTCTGTTCTTGGGTGTAATGACTAACACAGCAGTCATTTTGATGTTCCTAAATCCGAACCGCTGAAGCCCGCAGTGGCTGAGTTTTGTTTTCGAAGGGAATATTACCCACGATCAACGTCAATGCTTTCATGTTTGCGTAAATCATTTCTCACCAGACTGCTTTATAAACGAGGGTTAGATTATAATAAAGCTAAAGTAAAACGTTTTTCATGACCATTAGCTGTAACATTAATCTGTCAATGAACTAACGTATACATCAGATAACACTGTTCGTATCTCACTACTCTACCCTGCCAGTACATACAAATGATAGATCAAAGTGACATTACGTTAACCAACCATTCAGAAACGTCCTGTTCGAGCCTTAATTGTCTAATAATAATAATAATAATAATATATTTTATTTGTAAAGCACTTTTCATAGTTAAAAACAATCCCAAAGTGCTACAGAGTATAAACAAAGTTAAAAACCGGGAAGAGTACAATAAAGTAAAAAGTTAGCAAAGAGTAGAAAATGCTTGCTTAAAAAGGTAGGTTTTTAGTCCTTTCTTAAAAGAGTCTATGGCTTGAGGAGCCCTTAGGTTTTCTGGAAGGGAATTCCAAAGATGCGGTGCGGCTGAGCAGAAGGCTCGATCCCCCATAGTGCGGAGCTTAGTTCTAGGTGGTTGAAGAAGGGCTTTGTTTCCAGAGCGGAGGTTGCGTGAAGAGTTTTGTTTTGTGAGTAGTTCCTTTAAATACGGGGGTGCGTTGCCGTGAATGCATTGATGGGTAAGTAGGATGATTTTATAGTTAATCCGGTATGAAACAGGAAGCCAGTGGAGTGAGTGAAGGATGGGAGTGATATGGTCATATTTCCTTATCCTCATTAGGATCCTTGCAGCATTGTTCTGAATGTTTTGTAGTTTTTGAAGGCTTTTTCCCGGAATCCCAAAGAGGAGAGCGTTGCTGTAGTCCAGCCTCGAGGATACAAAAGCATGTACAAGTTTTTCAGCATCTGACAGACCAAGTGTGGGACGGAGTTTAGCAATGTTCCTTAGGTGATAGAAGGAGGTCTTACACAGAAGTTTTATATGGGCGTCGAATGTGAGTTGAGCATCAAATCTTACGCCCAGGTTGGTGACTGTCGATGATAGTGGTATGTTTTGACCAGAGAAAGAGATGTGGGTTATGGGTGATGACTGGACCTGGTGTGATGTACCAACTAAAATAGCTTCCGTTTTGGAGCCATTAAGCTGTAGGAAGTTTGCCTTCATCCATGCCTCAATCTCCTCAAGGCAGGAGCTCAATGATGACAGAGTGGCTGAAGATGGGATGAGGTTGGTTTTTATATACAGCTGAGTGTCATCGGCATAGCAGTGAAATGATATTCCATGTCTGTTGATTATGTGGCCAAGGGGAAGAGTATAGATGATGAATAGAATCGGGCCAAGAACCGACCCTTGAGGGACACCGCATGTGACTGTATGCGTCTGAGACTTTACACCTCCCAGAGAGACATACTCTGATCTTCCAGACAGGTAGGACTGGAACCAACTCAAAGAAGTGTCAGAGAGTCGGATAGTATGATGGAGGCGCTGAAGGAGGATATTGTGATCAACCGTATCAAAAGCTGCAGATAGATCCAGTAGGATGAGGAGTGATGGTGTGCCAGAGTCAGCCGCCATCAACAGGTCATTTGTGACCCTGATCAGGGCTGTTTCGGAACTGTGAGCGGAACGGAAACCGGACTGAAATTTTTCAAAAAGGGAATTTGAATTTAGATGATCCTGAAGATGGGCAGCAACAACTTTTTCTAGAACTTTGGACAAGAATGGAAGGTTAGAAATAGGCCTGTAGTTTGCAAGAACTTCAGGGTCGGAAGTGGGTTTTTTTTTTTAGAATGGGTTTGTCTAACTTCAAGTCTAACTTCTTCGAGGCCGTCATCTTGTTCCGGGTCCGACTCCGGTTCAAATTGAGACGGTTGCACAGATGTGTCCTCAGAGACTCCCGCTGCCATTCTTTCTCCAAAATATACCCTCAACTGTTGTCAAGGCAACACTCCACATGTGTTGTGTCAAAACGCCCCACAGAACAGAGGGGCGGGGTGAGCAAAGCTCATTATCATTTAAAGACACATGCACTTAAATGGTGCTGAAAATAGAGCTGTTTTTGACCAGGTAAAATTAGTGTTTTCTTACAATACTAATGAGAATTTTTAATTAAAGTATATTACAAACTTTTTGTTTAGACCCTAAAGAATCATATTAACTTGTACAAAAATGGCATTATATGACCCCTTTAACGTTTAAGTTCACTTAAACGGATAGTTCACCCAAAAATGAAAATTAGCCCATGATTTACTCACCCTGAAGTCATCCTAGGTGTATATGACATTCTTCTTTCGGACGAATACAATCGGAGTTATATAAAAAACATTCCTGGCTCTTCCAAGGATGAGAATGGCTGGATGTGATCACATTAAAGTGCATCTATTCATGATTAAAGTGCTCGAAACAGCTCTCCGGGGGGTTAATAAAGGCCTTCTGAAGTGAAGCGATGCATTTGTGTAAGTAAAATATCCATATTTAAAACTTTATTGACTAAAATAACTAGATTCCGGCAGACAGCCATACGCATCGACTTACGCCAAAGAGTAACACTTGAACTTGACGCACAACGTAATGCAAGAACCAGGATATTTAAAAAAATTTGATGACTTCAGGGTGAGTAAATCATGGGCTAATTTTCATTTTTGGGTGAACCATCCCTTTAATACTAAACGCACACATACAGAAGTGTTCTCTTTGGCACGTCTTGTGCTTAAAGGAGACATATCATGCTTTTAAATCGTTCCTTTTTACATATAAATCATACATTTGTGGTCTATATAAAGCGGAACTGCAATGCTTGGGTCTGAATTCCTCATTATTATAGCTCCACAGGCCCCTTTTCTGATGTGCGTCTGAGAGCAACTCGTTTTGGTGCGGTCTTTTTAAATGCAAATGAGAGACTTCATACCCCGCCCCCTCTCCAGGTTGCAGAGGTGACACTCGGTTCAACTCCACCCCGTTCGGCCATTTTTGTAGTTTGATAGCAGAGATACGATTATCTAGCGGCACAGAAACTTTTGGACATCCAAGATTTGTGTCAACACAGAAAACATTTCATCATTGGATAGTTTTTTCGTTTTATTAAAGTGTTGTTTTATGTCAGCTTAATGCCCGGAACACTTTTCAGAAAAGATAAGGCAACTTATTTAGTACAATTCACACAGTAATTCAGGAAGAAAATATCTCCGAATGCTCCACATGAAAGTTTGGTCTTCCGACCTTTTACCACCGTGTCGATTTATTTTGATTAATATGTGCGAGGGAGAGAGAGCAAGACAGCGCCTAGTTTGGAGACGGCGAAGTCTTGTTTACACTTTCGCCTGGCTCGGAAGAGAGAGAGAGAGAGCGCGCGCGCGACCGGGTCTCTCTCTCTCTCTCTCTGCTCGTTCTTTCAGTTAAACATGCGCCCTGTCACAAGCTCTAACCCAGTTCATCTACATTACTCACCGATCAAATAAGACTTTGGCGGGACAAAAAAATCGCTTTGGCGGGCGCTAAAACAAGTTCAATGCAGGAAAAACCCTGTTGTTGCTGAAGTAAAGTTATCCTTGAAGTGCTTCGCGTTCGCGCACACAAAAATGACTTTATGTGGGTACATTTCCGTTAAAAATAAAACTCAACCAGGCACTTCGAAGAGGTTCTGATGCTGGGAGACGGTGTAATGAAGCGTGTTGGTTACTACATCCAACAACCGAATATTTTGACTTACTCTCTCGTAACTTCTGCATCCTTGAGCTTAGACTACAAAATCACAGCGAGAAATAAAAATGGAGGATTGCTCGAAGTGTTGGGCCGGGACTAGGTGTCCTTATTTGGCAGTTCCGCTGCAAATACTGTGACGTAATAGTTCAAAAAACGTAATAGAGAATAGAAAAATCGGAACAGGTTGAAAAATATGACCAAAACAGAATATAAAGATATCAACGAAGCACCTGAAGAGACTAATGTCAACTTTTCTGTACTTCTAAACACTCCAAATATACAACAAAATGCATTTAAGGGCTAAAAAATTGGATTTAGCATGATATGTCCCCTTTAAAGAATGGTATCAAGAATTGGAATTGATTTTCTATTCATATTTCTTAACTACTAGCCTTTATAGAAAATATTTTATCCATGCTATTGCATTAGAATAAATATGTGTATGGTATATTTTTCCCGATATTGTCGATGATCATCTGGTAACTGACTGTTATGATCGTCATTGCGATACTTGTGAGACATCATCAATATACGATAATATCATCATATCGCCCAGCCCTAGTCTGCGTCCCGCAGTACTACAAACCACGCCTTAAAGTTACTCCTCCCGTGAAGAAACAATCATGGAAGACTAACTTATTTTGCTTTCAAATCTTATGAAGTACGAAATAACAGATATTAGTAAAACATAAAATAAATTACAATCAGATTAATACACCCATAGTCATTATAGCTAAAAAACCTACACCACCCCCCCAACCCCAAACCTTACCCTAAACCTACCCTTCCAAAAAAAAAAATATTTACTGTAGAGTTTCATATTTAAAATACTTTAAAAACTGAGGAAAATAACAGGACGACTTGCGTTGTCTGGTAATCTGTTACGATCTGTGCCTTATCACTAGGTGGGTAAAGCTTAAAAAGTGAGGAAGCAGAAGAAGAGCAGTACTCGTGATGACATCAGCGAATCCAGAGGGAGGGGCTCTGGTGACATCATAAATGGCTTTTTCATTAATATGGGCATAACTTGAGGTAGGGGTGTAATTTGTTGGGGCATAGTTCGTAGTATTACTAAATAAAGTAATAAAGTTACTTACAGTTATTGACGTAAATCACAATAAGCCACAAACAAGGACTCAATGCGGTGCTCGTGCTGACGGACACACACCCGAAGTATGCCGCCTCTCACATGCATGCAATCTCAAATTCAATTCTCTTACACAGCTACACACACAATTATGTCAAAATGCACATCGTGTGGACTGTGGAGTATTCAATGTAAACAAAGTCTGTTATGTCCTATGCGAACGAAAACAAATGGGAGAAATTCAGATGTGTAACTATGTCCGTGCTAGGGTTGTGCCGATGGACGATGATGGCTGACCAACATCACGATGGAGAGCCATCATCGTGATGCCACGCCCCCCACCCTGTCAGACCAGCCCAGTCTCACGGCAGTTCGTGAAAGGTCACGTAATTTAATCTATTGATTCGTGTACACCAGTACGGTGACCGGGAGGGGACATGTTCGGTTCACTTATTTTTGTCTTGGCCACAACATATTAACTAGTGGGAACGTGATATTAAGTCGTGGGAACGTCATAATATCTCGTGGGAACGTCATATTAAGTCGTGGCCACGAGATCATTTTGTTGAGGTAACGAAATCATTATGTCGTGGCCACGCGATGCAAAGTCGTGGCCTCGAGATCATATGTTGAGGGAACGATATATTTTTCTCATGGCCACGACTTCATATTTTGAGAGAACGACATCTATTTGTCGTGGCCACGAGTTGAGGGAGCCACAGCGGCCAATACTGTAACCGTACCATAGCATAGACTGGGCAACAGCAGAGATGGAGATGACAGAAGAAATAACATTTTACTTTAAATTAGGAATGTCATATAAAGATATAGTGCGGTCTTTGGCATTAAGACATGGGTACGTTGTAAGTGAAAGACACATGAAGCGTATTCTTATACTTTTTTGTCGCACGCATATTTAGGGACCGTCTCAAAATTACATGCGACATTGGCATAAACGTTTCTAACTTCAATAGCATTTGAAGACAATGACTTACAGTCATAAAACCAACTGTACATTGTTCACCCAGGTCTCATGTATGATGCACACCTTTTAGATTTTTGATATTTATGACAATAAACTGCTAAATCATATGCAAATATTGCTATGTATTTCACCACTGCCACATACCTGACACCTAGATGAACAATGTACAGTTGGTTTTATGACTGTAAGTCATTGTCTTCAAATGCTATTGAGCTTTAAATATGGTCATATTCTGTATATGATCCCATACAGTAGTGAAATACCAATATTTGCATATGATTTAGCAGTTTATTGTCATAAATATCAAAAATATTAAAGGTGTGCAATGTGCATCATACATGAGACCTATATGAACAATATACAGTTGGTTTTATGACTAAGTCATTGTCTTCAAATGATATTGAGCTTTAAATATTGTCATATTTTGTGTATGATCCCATACAGTAGTGAAATAGGCCTACATAGCAATATTTGCATATGATTTAGCAGTTTATTGTCATAAATATCAAAAATCTAAAAGGTGTGCATCATACATGAGACCTGGGTGAACAATTTACAGTTGGTTTTATGACTGTAAGTCATTGTCTTCAAATGCTATTGAAGTTAGAAACGTTTTTGCCAATGTCGCATGTAATTTGTGAGACGGTCCCTATGCGTGTGACAAAAAAGTATAAGAATGCGCTTGTGTCTTTCACTTACAACGTACCCATATCTTAATAACAAAGACCGCACTATATCTTTATTTGACATTCCTAATTTAAAGTAAAATGTTATTTCTTCTGTCATCTCCATCTCTGCTGTTGCCCAGTCTATGCTATGGTACGGTTACAGTATTGGCTGCTGTGGCTCCCTCAACTCGTGGCCACGACAAATAGATGTCGTTTTCTCAAAATATGAAGTCGTGGCCACGAGAAAAATATATCGTTCCCTCAACATATGATCTCGAGGCCACGACTTTGCATCGCGTGGCCACGACACAATGATGTCGTTACCTCAACAAAATGATCTCGTGGCCACGACTTAATATGACGTTCCCACAAGATATTATGACGTTCCCACGACTTAATATCACGTTCCCACGAGTTTATATGTTGTGGCCACGACAAAAATAAGTGAACCGAACATGTCCCCTCCCGGTCACCGTACACCAGTGGTTGGGAACATATGGCTTGCGAGCCACACCTGGCTCTTTGGCAAAAATCGTGTGGCTCGCAAGGTCTCTCACCCTTTACCAACAAACGATAAAAAATTAAGACACATCAACAGAGATCGGCTCTCTGCAGAAAAAGCAGCCAATTACAATTTCCTTGTTGTAGAGCCTACCGAAGTTAATGAAAAGTTTATGATAATAATTATATTCAAATTGTACCAGCAAAAGTGCGTGTTCAGTGCTGTTCGCGAGTGTCACGAGTCACCACAGCAATCAACTAACCGCTTACGTTTCTGTGGTAACCTACAGCTCACTGGGATTCAAGCTGCTGCAGCTTGTTTAAGGTAATGGCAAAAAACATTTTAGAACAGCAGCGAAAATGTAAAAGTAGGCTATATAAACTTAAATATATCCTTTTATGGAAACGGGTGCTTTGCTGTGCAAAGAGACATTTCGAAACATTTTACCCGCTGGCCGCTGGTACTTTCAATTTAGCCGCAGAGACCCTTTTTGTCCTATAAATGTGTCGTATATTTGATAATCCGCGCAGATTTCAGTTTACGATTCTGTTTAAAGTTATTAATAACAAGACATGAACGAAAGAAAACGAAAAGAGCAGGATGTGCTTTATATTGAAAAGAAATATTAAAAGCACGATAAGTCGCGAAAGAGAACTGAATTACACTGACAGGATGCTGTGCGCGCGCTCCGAGCACCACACGGACAAGCATAGTAGCTTTTGTCTTCGGTTGCGTGCCTAAACGGCCAAATAAACACAGAAATATATCAAAGGGCAATTCCAGCGTTATGGATGTGACATTTGAACTCATAATGACAGGTGAAATGTCTCAGAAAAAAAAAAAAAAACTTCTTACAATATTTAAATTGGAAATACATATTCTCAGAGCACCCAATCTGGGGAATTGACAGGCAAAATATGTTTTTCTAAAATATATTTAAGCACCCCCAAAAAAGGAAAATATGCATGCGTTATGGATGTGACGGGAAATGACAGAGTTTTTGGTATACTGTTCGATTTCCTTTAAAGTCTGTGAACTTTTAAGTCCAATGTATAAATATTGCTATCCACATGATGAAGGGGTCTTAGCTGAACATAAAAATATCAATGTTTAAAATATATATATTTTTATGAAGTGTATTATGAGGAAAAACCAATGTTATGGATGTGACAAAAACCCTGTTATGGATGTGACGCGTCTGAAATACATAGAATCTGTTTGGAAAATCAACAATCAAACCATCATGGCACTTTTGTTGACGCATAATGGCTGTTTTGACATTAAGAAGACTGTCTGAAATGATTCTGAAGATTAAAATACATTAACAATTAATGTTTGTCATATAGGAGTTCAAATCACAGGTTTCCTCCACAGTCAGGTGAACCGATGGACATTATTGTCTGTAGATGTGAGTCACTAGCAATCATGTAGCCTACGTTTTTTGTATCTAAATGATCGCACGGTTTTCGGCCAGTTTATGGATTTTAATGCACAGTCGCGAGTCAAAATCATCACATTTTATTTCGTATAAAAATTATTTGACTAAATAATTGACACGCAATATTATTAGCCTATTATTATTATTATTATTATTATTTTGTCAGCGTGATCGTACCGAGCCTCTAAAGGGACGTGGTGGTGGAAAAAGCACATTTCATACGGATTACACAATCAGAGAGTTGCCTATTTCTTTTCGTTTTGATCTTTCAATCTTTCTATAGATAGGCTATATTTCTGAGAGGCATACGTTGAGTTTCTGTTCAGTTATGAGACGCGCTCAAGTTCACGTGTTGCAAGTGATCGCGCCTGCACCTCCATGTCTGCTATATTCTTATTTATTAAATCCAGGCAATTGGTTGATGAAACTTTGATTTAAAATTAAGATACAATTTATACAAAACGAAATTCACTTTAAAGAAAGTCTTTCTACAAAACAAAACTTTAATGAAGTGGCCAAAATCATTTCTGTCTTGAAACAGATCACAATAGTCATATGCATGATTTAATATGAAGCGTCCGTAACGGTCACGTCCGTAACGCATTATTATGGTTGTTCAGAGCAAAGTAGTGAGATGAATTGTTGATCCTAATAAGCATAAACATAATTTAGCTTTGTAAATAAAGTTTCAAGTTATTCGCATTTATAATTATCATATTAAATAAACTAAACCTTTAAAACGTTATGGACGTGACAGTGCACTGAAGCGTCAAGACCTCTTTATTAGACGCATCTCTTCAGCCAGGCATTCATATAATCCTACAGTTCAAACTACAATCCGGCCTCTAGCTCATAAATGCCAGAGGAGAACTGGCCCCCGACTGAGCCTGGGTTCTCCCAAGGTTTTTTTTTCTCCATTAGGTCACCTGATGGAGTTTTAGGACACCATTAGGTCACTTGATGGAGTTTTTCGGTTCCTTGCCACTGTTGCCTTTGGCTTGCTCAGTTGGGGATATTTTGGGGATATTTCATTTAATTTTATCAATCAATAAATTCCTCTTGAAACAAACTTTGTTGTATTATTTTAATTTAATACTGTGAAGCTGCTTTGATACAATCTGTATTGTGAAAAGCGCTATACAAATAAACTTGACTTGACTTGACTTGACTATTATAGCCCTTATAAATTCAACAGGCAGTGCTGTTATGACCAAATTAGTATATTTATTTCTCAGGCATGCCTCCATCTTTCTGCAAAATGCTTACTGTTAAAATAAAGTTTAAAAAGGGGGGTCTTTGATACATTTTTTTGAAAGCATGAAATATGGCTGGTTGAAAATGTAATTTAAGCATTGTTGCTCACCTCATATCTGGTGGATAACACATTTTTTGTTAAAGCACATTAATACAGTATATTACAGACCTAAATGGACAACTTAAAAAGGGTTTTGTTCTTTTGGTTAAAACTTAATTTTTTCATGGTAAAGATGACCTTTGCATGGAATTGCCCCAAAATGCCAAGTCGAGTATTCCCGTAAACACAGTAGATGTAAGTACTATGTGCATTCTCTCTCTCTCTCTCTCTCTCTTCGTGATGGTCAGCAGGATTCCGTAGCATTAAGAGCACACCCACAATTTTACATTTGATCATTCAATTTCGGTAGTATTTCTTACTACTGTACATGTAAAGACATTAGCTCAAAGGGGAAATATTAATAATAATCCATAATTACTAATTATGATGAATTATTAATATTTGGGTCAGTTAATTAGATTAACTTTGAGGTAAGCCAATTAATATTACAATCAATTAATCAGTTCCAACGAACTCTTCGATTATTCGTTTATTCTAAGAAAAGTGTATCTTTCATGGTCACTGAAAGATAATTATTCCTTAGCATGTACAGTAATTAGAGCATACTGTAACAAGATCAAAATCGTAAAAGGGACTTTGTATGCAGACAGAGGATCAGAAATCAAATTCATAATTGTGCAAAAGTTTTATTAAATAAATCACAAACATAACTGAACTAAACAAAAATAAATACATTCATACTTTCATTCATTCATCCATAGGTAAATGTATAGGTAAAGTGGTGAGTGTTATGGAACCGGAAGCAGGAAATAGAATTCTGGAGCAAGAGCTATTTTAGTATGGAAAGAACCATCAACTTATTTCAGAGCATCTCATGAAATTTATACTTGCATGGTCAATTCTTGAAGTGGTTGAAGATTGAATTTGTCGTTGGGTCCTTGAGTGTCAAATGTCACTGTGTGAGTTGCAGTCCTTTCTTCTCCGTTGGATGAAGGAGATAGGATGAACTTGTATTGTCGCTGTTCTCATGGCTGGAGTGCAGATAGTGGCCTACACGCTCTGGGCCGGCAGGACACAAAGAGCACATGGTGCGAGTTGCGAGGGACTTCGTCCGTGTTGAATGAAGTCACTGAACTCCTGAGGTTGTCCTTGATGCTGGAGTGAGCACATGTCCTGGATGCTTCGAAGCCTCCTGCCCTGGGCCTGTTGAGGCCATGCTGGAACACACGGCATCCTTACGGCAAGAGTTGGCAACTGAGATCTTCTTGCCCTGTTTTGGGGGCTGGGACACAGATTCCCCGAGTGAGTTCTAAATATCAGTTGTTAAACTATAACAAATATTCGTGTCTGACTTGTCTCAGTTGTTACATACACGTTGTGACAATGCACTTTCATCTTTTAACCCTCTGAGGTCGGAAAACGCGCCCCCGCGTTTTGCTGGATTTTCTTCACATTGTAGTACAATAAACTTAAATTACTCCGTCATTTATGGTTATACAGAAAAAAGAAATATAAAAAAAGAATCTGTGATATTTCTACTTTTGTATGTGTCCACTTACAATCAAATCAAAACATTGTGCTTTTGTAAAATAAAGAAAATAAACAGGGTGTGCGTTCTGCCTCTCCGTCGCGGTGAACTTTTTTTTCTTGAGCACGTCTATAAACTGAAACAAAACTCAGCGAATACTTCTCACACATTTATGAGCCATATACCTTTATACACATTTAAGTGTGTACTTTTAAATGATCGGATTCAAACTGAAAACAAATATTCTCTGTTTAAGTAATTTGTATAAAACCAACAGGATGTCCAGTATCTCAAACGCTTGCTAATTACTTTTAATTCGGCCACGCCCACTCGCGCAAAAGAGATTCACATGCAAATCTCCACATGGAACGCGAACGCCCTCGTTACCTCAAACACAAAACACCAAAAAACTTCACAAGTCTCTGCTTTTCGTCGAGTTTGGAAGACGCGCTGTGAGCTTACATTGGATTTACATCAGAAGAAGAAGAACGCGATTTGAAGACAAGAAAGATGTAAGGTAAGAAATTCTTACTTATTAGTTTATGGTATTGTTGCATAAACTTCACATTGCAGTTGAACTGTTGCTAGATATATGGTGAATATTATACTATTTAGACCCGTGTTTACTGTTAAATACTGTTTGTGGATATCTGCTCAAACATAGATATGTATAACCATAATGTTTAATATTTTGGAGCGCGATGGCGTTTGAATGTATAATATTTTGGAGCGCGCTGTGCGTTTGAATGTATCATATTTTGGAGCGCGATCGCGTTTGAATGTATCATATTTTGGAGCGCGATTGCGTTTGAAAGGAAAAATGCACCAAACATTAGGCTTTATGTTTTTACTATTATTTCATATCATCATAACGAATGGAAACATTTGAAGTAACATAAGATAATCAATATATTTTTCTCTAGCATTGTTACTGAAATCTTTTGGAAGATTTATAGGCTGCTTTGTAAAATAAAATAATTTTATGCAGTACTGCACATAGCTTATGCCTACAAGGCACAACAAATATGGTGTTCTTTATATTATATATTGTTGGAAACATTTGTGTGTGTGTGTGTGTATTCTGTGAATTTGAAAAAGCAATTTTAACCAGAAAAATCTAAAATGTATTCCCAAAATCGTGCAGGCCTAGTTTCTCTTGATACCAGTATGTTCACTTTTTTTCTTTTCTTTCAGGGACCAGATGCAACTCAACATTCACATGAGTCTCTGTATATGAACATGGTAAAGTGAAAATCAAACACCTTGGAAATGAAAGGTATGTACAATGTTTTTAGGAATGGCACAAAGGTCTCTGTCTTTGGATCATTGTTTTCAATGTGCTCTTTTGTCATTTGTTGTGTATTTTTGGATTATGTTGTGTTGTAAATAAATCCAAACAATCTAAAAGCCATTCTTTTTTAAATCTCCTCATTCTTTGTGCAAGGTTGCTCTGAATGACAGGGCCTGATAGCTCCTAATAGGGCAGTTAGGGGAGTGTCTTTGTCTTTCTCAGGTGTGAAAAGCTTACATATTAATGAGCTCCCGCATAAAGCTTGCTCACACAAAACACGTTGTAAAATTTTAAAATCAATATATTGTCTTATCTGCATGAGCAGTCAGGGTGATTTTCACATAGTTTTGGAGCAAATATTCTAGGCTACGTCATACAATTTTCAAAAGTCTTGTGAAGAAATAATCAGTATGGGTTTCATGGCCTTATTTCAGTGAGAATTTTTTTTTGTATTTTCACAAACCACGCATAAATGTCATTATCTCAAAACTACAAACTTTTACATACATGCTGCTGATATATTATTGTAGCAGAGTTTGTGCTAAATACAGTGTAATTAGACTTTAGCCATGAAAATGTCACTAGTAACAGAAAAAAACACAAATGTCAGAGCATGTCAGAACACCTCCAGGGCCCAGAAAACAGCTCAGACCTCAGAGGGTTAATAAATGTGATTTATAGAGTGCATTTTTCTATATAGCCTAATAATAGTTAATATTCAGATGAACGGGATATATTGAACGCAATGTATAGTTTAAATGAGTGCCACAACAAAGATGGCGTCTTTGTCGGTCCGGTTTGGAAATACCGGATGCAAGATGACGTACACATTGGCTAAGCTGAAAAGAGTGATGGCGGGGAGAACGAATAGGTTCAGCGTGCAGTCTCATCTTTTCTGAGCCGACGGAAAGTTGATTAATTCGGCGAACGGCTATTTAATCTGCCTCATGAATCTACCAGTAATCTACGTGTATATGGAATATCTTGCTGTTTGTTGTGGTAACGGAGAGGAGCGATTGCAGTGTTAATGGAGTTCCAGTTATCATCAAGAGAGACTACGGGGATAAAGCGATCTCTTCAAAGGTATTCGAAGTATCTGATTGAAGACAGAGCTGATCGTTAACTTGTGTAAAAGCAGTGGAGTGTGAGTAACAGGATATTAAGTCTGAAGTTTAAAATCATTGGTTACCCGTAAGCCAATCACATAACGTTTGGTTATGACGTGTGTTATGCGCCGGCTCAGCCGCATCGAACTTCCACTGTAAACACATGTATGATGCGAAAACAAAACCATCGAGCGAAATACCGGAGTGAACATGGCTGTGAACGACTTTTGCAGATTATGTGAAGTAAATCTACGCATCCACGGTACAATCAGCGTCTACGTCACGGCTCTCAGCCCGCCCTCTGTTCGTTGATTGGCCGGCTGTTTTGAGGCCGGAGGAAAACTGGGAGATAGGTCGCTATCTCAGACTGAGTACAGAAGCGAACTGAAATTGAGCGGAAGTACGAAGTCTGACGTACTGTAGTCAGGCTACCATGCATATCGACTGTCACTAAAAATCAGTGGTAAAACGCGGGGAAATGCTAGATTTTTTTTATAGCTGGCAAAGTTAAAGTCTAATGAAATACACGGACACCTTATTTTTGTCCTTTCAAAAGTAACTGAATGCCCTGCTACATATATTAGCCTACAGTAATCATAATTATATTTAAAACATATAAATTGTTTCTATACACACTATAAATGCATTTATTTGAAAATAATACATTTTCCGCTTAAAAAAAAAAACGTTCCGTATATAGCCTAGATTTACGTGCCCCCTAAACCCACATAATAAAGATGGACAGTGACATAGAAATTTTCACAAATTAAGCATACGTTCCATACACTTGAGGTATTATCGAAATATCTCAATTTTAATAACGAGTGATTATTTAACAAAAGGCAAGTAAAACGGTCAGGGTTACATTTTACACACACACACGACCGAAGTCCACCATTCTCCCATTGAATGGTTGCTACACACACATAGTTTAGATGTGTCCGTGGTTGATGGCCAACCAACCACCCACAGTCAGAGTCTAGCCCGGGCAGTACCGCGGGGAAAGATGCACTGGAACTTTTGCACCACGAAAACAAACGCGCATCCCATCATTGCCTCTCTCATCTACTACGCAATATCACAGTTTGACATGTCTGTCATTGGAAAGTTCCACGTGGTGTAATGAATAATTAAGAGAAAGTGTCTTCTCATTGGATAAGAAAACTCAGTACATGAATAATAATGAGACACCGTTGAGTCATCAAAGTACTATAGTGCTGTGACGTGGACACGATGAAGATTTTAAACCCGGAAGATGAAAATAGCGGAAAAAAACTAAAATGTAACCATTTCCCCCCTACTATTAAATCTAACAGATGCTAACATTGTCTTCAATGGTGTTCAACATACATACCTCTGTTAAAATCTCAGAAAATTTTGTTTAGGGTTTCATGATCCTTTAAACTGTGTTGAAGAGGGTTTTGATATGAGTGAGCTGTGTTGTTTCTATGCTATTGGTTTTGTGTATATTTATTCCTAGTCAAATGGTGATGTGGTGTGATGAAATTGGTACACTGTCATGGTGAATACACTAAAATATGCATTTTGAGTCATAGTAGATTGGTTTTCCTTTGGTTTACTCTTACAACATTAAGGATTCATGTTAATTAACTGAGCACATGTGTCCTGTGTTCTCTCTCCTTCTTGACTTGACCTTATTAAACAATAATAAGGACATTTTGACAGAATATCTATCTATCTGGCATCCCAGAATAAATGTAAGAGGGAAAGTGTTACAACGTAAATAAACCTATGCTACTGTACCTGAAAAACTTTATTTAATTTGTATATTTTTTCTATTGTATTTGTCCTATTGTTTGTAATTTGTTTCTTTGTTCCTATTTTTTAATAACAAAAATACAAAAAACAATGCTTTATTACAGAAGACTGACTGTATATGATTATTGTAGTCAGCTTAAAAGGGATTTGTTTTATAATATTAGGTTTACTAAAATAAACTAAATAAATGTCAAGGTTCACATTTAATTCAGTTGGATATTTTCCTTAGACCTATTAAACTTAAAAAGAAAAGTAACACAAAACAGTAAACTACAATCAAATCTAAGCACGTCAAATCGTGGCTTTGGAGACGCTCTGAAGGGAGTGAATTTAGCATCTGCTAAATGAGCAACAGCGACCACAATTCACACCACAGCTGTTCATGGGATTTTAAATGCTGGGGAATATTCCCATCTTCCCACAGGTGAAGAAGCAGCAAGCAGGAGGAATTACTCCAGGAGAAACTACTGACACACTATTGTAAAGAATGGAGTTTAAAGAAGAACCCTGCAGAATAAAAGATGAAGATACAGAGGAACAAATAGGTTGGTGTTTTCTTTTTCTTTTTTCAACAAATAGGTTGGTGTTTCATTCTCTTTAATGACTGCTGAGGAACATTTAGATGTATTGTTACATGTCAGTGTTCATCTAAAACTAGATATTAGTAGACTCAGTTGTAAATTAGATATGTGCTAAATTAATAATTAACTTTATTTCTTTGTTGCTCATTTGTCCTTTTTAATTTAATATGTTGATTTTAGACCTGATGGAAGTGAATGAAGACAAACATGTAAAACTGACATATAAAAATGAAGACAAGCAACATCTGTTTCAAAAACCTCATCATTTCAAAAATGAAGATGGAAATGCTGTCGTTTTAAAGACTAAAGAGGATTTCACACAAAAACAAGCTGGAAAACCTGGAGTCAAAGGATCTTTCACCTGCTCTGAGTGTGGAAAGAGTTACAGACAAAAGGGAAACTTAAATGTGCACATGAGAATTCACACTGGAGAGAAACCGTTCACATGCTCTCAGTGTGGAAAGAGTTTTAGACATAAAGCAAACTTAAATGTGCACATGAGAATTCACACTGGAGAAAAACCGTTCACATGCACTCAGTGTGGAAAGAGTTTCACGCAGAAAGGAAGCTTAAATGAGCACATGAGAATTCACTCTGGAGAAAAACCGTTCACATGCACCCAGTGTGGAAAGAGTTTCATTCAGAAAAGTGTTCTTGAAGATCATCTGCGCCGTCACTCTGGAGTGAGGTCATTCAGCTGTGACCAGTGTGATAAAACCTTTGTTTTGGCATCAAGCTTAAAAACACACCTTAACATTCATATTGGTGTAAAGCCTCACTTTTGTTCTTTTTGTGGAAAGTGTTTTTCACGACTGCAAAATTTACAAGAGCATGAGACTATTCATAATGGTGTGAGATCTCATGTTTGCACTAACTGTGGAAAGACTTTTACTACGTCCAGTGCCTTAAAATCACACCAGAGAATTCATACTGGAGAGAAACCGTACAAGTGCTCACACTGTGGAAAGAGTTTCACTCGGTCAGGAAACCTGAAATATCATGAGAGACTTCATACTGGAGAGAAACCTTACAAGTGCTCACACTGTGGAAAGAGTTTCGCTCAGTCAGGAAACCTGAAAGATCATGAGAGAATTCATACTGGAGAGAAGCCGCACCAGTGCTCTTCATGTGGGAAGAGTTTTACCCAATTATCTAGTCTACAGACTCATCAGAAAAAACATTGCCCGATGGTGTCTAATGAGAAAATGTTCATGTTCAGATCCATCACTTACAAATAATAGACTTACAAGTAAATGATTTGACTCAGATTAATCAAAAGCTGGATAATTTGCTAAAATTAGCAGTGAAGTTTGATTGTTTGACAAGGGGAACCTTTGGGGAAGGTCTAAATAAAAAATAATAATAAATTTGGCATGTATGTAAAAGTGGCAATAATAATAATAATAATTAAAAGTATTAAATCATAATCCATATTTCAAACAACTTGCTTTAGCTGTTTGGATGTGATGCATTAAGATAATGAAGGCCTTTTTTTACATTGAAAAATATTATTTATATATATATATATATATATATATATGTGTGTGTGTGTGTATATATATATATATATATATATATATATATATATATATATGGGGTGTAACGATACACATATTCGTATTGAACCATTTGGTACAAGGCTTTCGGTTCGGTACGCATTAAGAAACGAACACATAGATGGTTGGACCATTTTTCCTGCCGGTGCGACCAAAATTTTGTGAGCACTTCAAAACTCAAATATTATCATATTTAAATGTCATTTTTAATGTGATGACCAAATCATTATTTGTTCATCCTTCAAAGATTACCCCCATTTATAAAACAAAATGTTTCAAGATGTAGGAAAGCTTACTTATTAAAAAAAATATATATATATTTTAATAAAAAAAAAAATAATCATTGAAATTTATCTGCCATTTTTCTTTTTGCTGTATCGAAAATGTACCATACCGTGACACCACTGTGTTGTATCGAACCGAACTGAATTTTGTGAACCATTACACCCCATATATATATATACATATATATATATTAGTAGTTTACATTAAATCAAAGGGTTTAATATTGTATTTAGTATTGCTAATGAATTAGTAGTAGTAACAACTAATTTTTGTGACTAAAAAGGCAGATGTTTTTCTATGTATATTTAAAGAGGTGATTCCTCTCATAATATGGATTCTCACAAACACATCACTGAGAAGATGAAATTGCTCAGGAAAATGTAATATGTAATATGCGTGCAGTCTAAAGCAACTCTGGAAGCTTTGCCACATGATGGGGGTAATGAACATGAAGATGAAAGAGTGCCACTGCTGCTCTCTCTAGAACTTGAGCTCTCAGCACTTTGTTCTAAAAAGACAAAGAGGTAAAAAATTACATTTATTTGATCACTTGTGAAACCAGATTATTTAAGAACACTTTACATTTTTATACATTATGAAATCATAAGATGAAATGTACTAACTGATGTGAATCCAGGAAGATACAAGTTTTCTGGCCTAAATGGGTCACAATATTGGCAGGAGATCTGCTTCCTGAACATCATGATGTTACTCCAAGTGAGTTCAGTGTCTCCACAATTGATTGCAGCACCGAGGATGAAAGATATTTGAGTAACTCAGCAATTGCACTGGTTACATTGCTTTGCTCTGATTCATCCACGACTAAAGCAAAGAAAAACCATAAATTTGGTGTCTCTAAAAAAAATGTAAGGTATAGTTGACCCAAAAATAAAATTTCTGACATAATTTACACACCATCAAGCTGTTACAAACCTGTACGAGTTTCTTTCTTCTATTGAACATAAAAGAAGATATTTTGAAGAATGTAACCAAACAGTTACTGGTACCCATTGACTTTCATAGTATTTTTTTCATAGTACGTTCATACTACATTACACACATTCTTCAAAATATTGACTTTAATGTTCAACAGAAGAAAGAAACTTACGTTTGTAACAGCTTGATGGTGTGTAATGATGACTTTTATTTTGAGTCAACTGTCCCTTCAATATATGAGGAAAGGGCTCATTTGTGAAGGGCTTGTCACCTGTAGTTTATACAGTAGGATATCAAGATAGCGCCGTTGTATGTTGCACGCCGTATGTTTCTCTCCTCCTCGTTTTTAAATCTTGTGATTTTATGTTTGTCCTTACTAATTTCAGACTGTAATATATCGCTCGTTAATGATCGCCAAACATTGTTAAATATCCACATGCCGGCTATCGACTCCGCCAAGAGTGACGTTGATGTGTCTTGCCGATTTCCCCTACCTGCTCACTCACACCTCCCTGCTCACCTGCGTTGGTATCCCACCTATCTTCCCTGGTGGCAACGTCGGAGGAAGCGCGGCAAGCAGGGTGGAATCGCTGTTCGGTTGAAGTCTCTTCCGCGGTCTCTGTCTGTGTATATTGGACCCATGCTGACCTACAAGCACCACTTCGCCTGTGCCTTCGCGTGATCTCTTCCCTCGCATTGGTGGCTTCCACCTGTTGTTCCATGCTCTCCGTCAGTGCGTAGCGGACCACATCAATTTGGGTCACTCTGGAATTCATCTCTAGTAATTAGACAATACCTGCAAAAATAACTGGACTGACTAAAATTTTCAGTGAATCCACCAATGCAGTGGGATCCCAAATTGTCTCCAGCAATGCAGTAAAGAGTGCCTTTCATAACAGATTGATCTGACAAAGTATTTCCATTTTCCTCAAGGTCATTCAGGTCTGCTTATAGCTCTGAGAAAACTCTTTCATGGCTGAAGTCTTTACAGTCTTTCTCTCTGCACAACATAACCAGCTGCATATGTTCTGTGTTTGACCTGAGATGAGCTGGCAAAAAAAGAGGTATACAGCCAAAATTGTGAGTTTCTTTCATGCAGACCCTAAAGGGTTAACCACCTCTAAAGCATCCTGAAAGAGCAGTAGCTGGAAGCTTGGGTTCTCTTGAGAGAAATGTCACTGTGTTTTTGGCCATCTGTGCAATCACAAAGTACATTAGTACAGTTTTTTTTCAGGCAGGTGCATCGAAATGCAATTCCTCCCAAAATCTAAATTTAACAGACACTTCAATGTCTCTTTCACAGGTAGATAATATGCAAATTGCTCTGTCGGATTCTCATCTCTACCTAAAAGTATTCTTTTTGGTTCAACATATTTGAATACTTTTTTAAAGGTCTGACTCCTTGAATACTATGTTCGCATAGGTTAGGTCTCTACCCTTATGACACACACCTTATGACTTCACAGTAGCAAAGATTTGAGAAATAGTCTCCTTGGGTAACAACAAATTCTGAAAAAGTAAATGTAGCTTACTAAAAGTATATGTCTGTCCCAATTCATTTATGTTTTGCATCTCATCTACAGTCTTTTGTATTGTAGATGCTGGGGGAAGAAACTAAATAGGCTAACATTTCTCAAACACAAATCGTCAAAATTTTGAAACGAACCCATTTCACTTTCTTCTGACTCACCTGTATTTGCATCCAGGTCAGCAGGACATTGCTCGGTTGAAACAGATTGTATCTCTGATGCAGAATGTCAATGTGAATCACTAATGCTTTCAACTGAACAGTCCCTGTGCTTGCTAGACATATAAGCAAGGCCGCCTTAATGCACGGGCTTACCTGGGCTGAAGCCCAGGGGCCTCCCATGTTCAGGTTCATGATGAGCTGAAAAGGTCATATTGTTTTGTAACTTGTCAGATTTTGTCGCTGTATGTCACTAGTCTCTATACTGTGAAGTCACTTGTGGGCGTTGGTAGTGCTGTCGCTCTAATGTTATTGGTAGACTACTCGTCTGGCCATATCTATACAAAACATATTTTAACTATATTATTTTAATTTGACTAGGAATTAGGCTCGAAAGAAACAGTATGCTGTTCGGGAGAGTGTTTTTATATTACCACACAGCAGTGTTCAGTGGATTAAATAATTTACTAGATTAACGATCGATCAATCTATAAATTAAAGTCATAAATTACTAAAACGTCATCCGAATTTGACAAATAATACATTTTCTTGTCCCTAATAGTCAACATAATGCAGGGGAAACTGTAAAATGAACTGCAGCAGTGCTAAACTTGCATCGTAAAACTACAACACTCGATCTATAAATGTATGAATGAAACTCACTGAGACTGTCGACAGTTTCTTTTCCATGCATCATTTTATTATATCCATGTTTGTGGTTAGTTACAGTCAAATCATATAAAACAGTGAAATCGCCCTTGAACTCTTCTGTCTTGCCTGCACTGCACTCGAGACGGTGACCGGAGCTGAGCGCCACTGAAAGGCTTCTTTCCTATTGGTTGTCGCTCGCAAAAATCGCTTCTCATTTGCATAAAGTTGAAATTCAGTTGCTGTGTGTGATTGTTAAATAAAGTGTCTTGTGTTTATGCTCAAGTGGGCTCAGTGATATGTTAATAACAATATTATGGTGTTTTCTGGCTCAAAGAGGGAAAACTCACTGTTGTAGGTCTCAAAAGAAACTAATGCATTTTGTGATGTAGATTACCTAGATATTACACTTTTTTTAAATGAGACTCTATAAATCGAGGGGATGGGGGGCCTACAAAACCTCTCAGCCCCGGGGCCTAACATTAGGTTAAGGCGGCTCTGCATATAAGAGGTAAAAGAAGACTTTTGGAATCTGACTGAGATTTTAGTGTCTGTTTGTTTAACTGGAACAGCAGCAAATGCGCTGGAATGCGGTCGGCTAGCTAACTTTCCTCCATCGAGTTTGAGTGAAATTTCACATTATCGTTCAACTTTTATCGACTCATCTCTTGTTTTGTGCGTGTTGAATTTTGAGGACGGGTTATCCCGGTCAGAGCAGCTTTTATTGATTCATTCACAGATAAAGCTAGCGGGATAGCGTGCTAAGTAACGTTAAACAGATGCAGGCCATAAAGTGTGTGGTCGCCGGGGACGGATTAGGGCATTGAAAAGGAGCTGCCTAGAATTCCCGCCTGTCCCAGTGGGAAAACTAGATCCTGCGCTTCATCGCGGCATCCGCCGTCCACCGGGAGATCTGCACCTTATCGCGGCCTCCGGCAACCGGGAGATCCACGCCTCGTCGCGGCCTCCGCCGTCCACCGGGAGTTCAGCGTCTCAACGCGGCCTCAACTGGGGGGATTCTACGCTTCATCGCCAAAGATCTGGGACCAGGGTGCGCCGTTAACTAGCGGCCTCCACTATTTACCGAGCTAGTTTCGGATCTCGAGCTAGCCATCAGGCTTGGGCTTTACCAGCAGCCACCAGGCCCAGGCTTCTTCACCAGCCAGGTAACCTACCAGGCTACTGTGTCAGGCAGTGGCCTCCACTTTCCACCAGGTGAGCCTCTCTTTGATTTTAGTAACAAAGTCATCATGCCTCCAAAAAAGAACCAAGCAACTGGTGAAGAAATGGAGGAGATAAAGCTCTCTTTATACTTTATGTCTGAAGAGATATCAAAGGTGGCTAAACAACAATCAATACTTATCGGCCTAATGGAGGAAGTGAAGGATCTTAAGATCAAACTCATTGAGAAAGATAAAAAAATTACTGTTCTAGAGAGACGTGTGGATGAACTGGAGCAGTATACAAGATTGGAGGATGTCATTATGTGTGGGCTCAGCACCAGGCACCGCTCTTATGCTTGAATGGTAGCTGAAGAGGGTGACCAGGGTGGTGAGACACATGAAGAAACATATACGATTGAGCAACAAGTAGTAAATTTTTTAGACTCTAAAAACATTGTTGTAGACAGTAAGATGATTTCAGCTTGTCACATGTTGCCCAGAAAAGATAAAGCAAAACCAGCAGCGATTGTTATCCGGTTCACGAGCAGGAAAGCAAAAACTGATCTACTTAGGCAAACAAAAAAACTGAGAGGGACAGCAGTGTATATAAATGAACATCTGACAAAGAAAAACTCTTAAATAGCAGGGCAAGCTAGGGCTCTTAGAAAGCAAGGAAAAATACAGTCGACATGGACAAGGAATTGTAAGGTGTGGATAAAACTACTTGGTACACCAGAAGAGGCAAAGGTCTTACTGATAAGAGATATTGAAGAGCTCGAAAAATTTAAATGATGTTACTCATAACGACTCACTGGGCGGATTTTTTTTTGTTTTGTTCTTTTTTGTTGTTGTTGTTCTGTTTTCTCTTTTGGTTTTCCTTTTTTTTTTTGTATATTAAACACACCTTATGTCCAGTACTCTAGATAAATATTCTTCTTCATCTGATGAAGAAGATAAGAATGTTAAAGCTTTAATTCAAACAGAGCTGGAAAAATGTGTAATCACTGAACAACAAGAAGGTGCTTTAGAGGATATAGATCCAGATAATAACTACTTCCATCATATCAACAATGAGTGTTCTTATTATCAGGAACATCAGTTAAATGGAATTATGACTACAGATCAGTCATTATCAATAATTCACATTAATAGCAGGAGTCTCTATGCCAACTTTGAGAATATTCAACAGTTTTTGAACCAATTTCAGACCCCATTTAGGATCATAGCCATATCGGAGACATGGATTAGTGATGGAAAAGATGCAGACTTTGATAAATGGATATGAAATGTACATTCAAAACAGAAAGAGTAAAAATGGAGGAGGGGTAGCTCTGTATGTCGATAAGAACTTAAGAAGCAAGTTAATACCGAATATGACAACAACACTAGAAGGGGTGATGGAAGGTTTAACAATTGAGATTATAATGGAAAATAGAAGGAATATATTAGTAAGTTGCCTATATAGAGCACCGGGATCAGATATCGAAAATTTTAAAAACTGTGTAGAGAAGATGTTTACAAAATCTGTCCAAAAGGATATTTTTATTTGTGGAGACTTTAATATAGATCTTATGAAGTCCAAGCAACATAAACCAACTGAAGATTTCTTAGATATGATGTATAGTTTAACTCTGTTCCCAAAAATCACAAGACCAACGAGAATTACAACACATTGTGCAACCTTAATAGACAACATATTTACTAATAATATTGAACTCAATATGGTTAGTGGCATACTAGTAAATGATATTAGTGACCACTTGCCTGTATTTGTATATTTTCAGGTAAATAATGGGATTAATGAGAGTAAATACCAAAGAAAACCAGGTAAAGTCATTTATAAGAGATTACGAACAGAAGAAACAATCACTGCTCTAAGAAATGACTTGATGTCACAAGATTGGAATATTGTCTATAGAGAGGAAGATGTTGACATGGCATATAATAAATTTATTGAAATATTTAAATCATTATATAATAAAAGCTGTCCAATTAAAGTAATTAACAAAAGTTATAAATATAAAAAATGTCCATGGCTAAGTAAGGGATTACAAAATGCTTGTAAAAAGAAAAATCATCTTTATAGAAGATTTATTAAATTAAAAACTAAAGAATCAGAAAATAGACATAAAACCTATAAAAACAAATTAACTGAAATAGTAAGAGCTAGTAAAAAAATGTATTATAGGAAAATGTTAGATGAAAATAAAAATGGTATAAGAGGTGTCTGGGACATATTAAACAAGCTAAGAAAAGGTGGAACAAAGAAAATTATATATCCAGAATATTTTATTGATAACCATGATAATAATTATGATATGAACAACGTAGTTAATAGAATGAATACATTTTTTGTGAATGTGGGACCAGAGTTGGCAGCAAGGATTTCAGATCAAGGAAGAGATACCATGATTGGAACACTGATTAAGAACATCTCTCACTCAATCTTTCTTTCGGCAGTAGATGAGTTGGAGGTTAAGACAATTGTTAGAAATTGTAATAATAAATTATCTACTGACTGTGATGATATTGATATGGCATTGGTTAAAAGAGTTATCGACAGCATTTCAAAACCATTAACATATATTTGTAATTTATCGTTACAAACCGGCTCATTTCCACAAAATATGAAAACAGCAAAAGTGATTCCATTATTCAAGCAAGGGAACAAACACTTATATACAAACTACAGACCAGTGTCACTCCTCTCACAGTTTTCAAAAATCCTGGAAAAACTTTTTAACAGTAGACTGGAAGACTTCCTCAATAAACATAAAATACTTAACCAGAGTCAATACGGATTCAGAGCAAAGAGTACAACATCACTCGCATTAATGGAAGTAAAGGAGGAAATAATAAATGCATTAGATCAAGGTAAATATGCAGTTGGTGTTTTTATAGATTTAAAAAAAGCATTTGATACAATAAACCATTCAATACTAATTAATAAACTGCAGCTGTATGGTGTTAGGGGAGTGGCACTGGACTGGATTACCAGTTATCTATCTGGGAGAAAACAGTTTGTGGAAATGGGTGAATATAAGTCTGAGTGTGTATGGAGGTTGCTTGTGGGGTCCCCCAGGGGTCGATTTTGGGTCCAAAATTATTTAACATTTATATAAATGATATATTTCTAGTTTCTAAACTGCTAAAGTTAATATTATTTGCTGATGATACTAATATACTTTATTCTGGAAATGAGTATAGTAAAGTAATTGATACCATAAATAATGAATTAAACAAAGTAAAAAAATGGATGGATAGTAATAAATGATCACTGAATATAGAGAAAACTAAGGTAATAACATTTGGTAATTATAGAAATAAGGATAATGAATATATTAAAATTGATAATATAATAATTGAAAATGTAAAGGAAATTAAGGTATTGGGTGTGATAATAGACAATAAACTCAGTTGGAAGCCCCATATCAGACATATACAAAACAAAGTCGCCAAGAACGTTGGAATTATAAATAAAATAATTTGCGGGGGGACACAAAATTTAAAATGCATCTGGTCAGAACCACCAGGAAGAGTTTTTGTGTGTCTGTATGTGGGGTAAAACTGTGGAATGGGATGAAGGACGAACACAGGCAATCTCCTAATATACATTCTTTTAAATCATCATATAAGAATATGGTCTTTGAAAGATACAAAAATGAGGGGTTGTGATTTTCACTGATTATTGTTGTCATCATTGTTATTATACTAATTATAGTTATTGGGGTAATGGTAGGGATAATGATTAGTTATTGAATTTTTTTTTGATATTGATGTTTATTAATATCATTATTATTAAATACATTATTATTAAATTGATAGTCTATTAATGGTGTAACTGTTATTGTTATATTAATTACTACTATTAATTATTAATCCATAGATATTGTAATATCATACAAGGTAGTTAATTGTGTGTGGCAAGGGGGTGGGATTGAATAAGCGTTAGCTTCTTCCCACTCCTTTTTGAACAAGGACGTATTTTCTTTTTTCTTCTTTTTTAATTTTCTTCTTTTTTTTTTTGTGGTAAATATCGATTGTATTGTTTGATTGTTGTTTTTTAATTTGTCTTATTGTTCAAATAAACTTTTTCAATTCAATTCAATTCAAAGACTTGATTTGAAATTCGCTTTTGCACCCTCTCACTGGACAGTTAACTGCACGACCTTCCTTCATATGGTTCTTTAAGTGAACAACAAGACTGGGGACATCCCAGCACTGATAGTGAACACACACATAGAAATACTGCAAGTCAAGGCCGTATCAACCACTGCATGTGTAGTCACAGCAGTGGTAGAGCTGTAATGGTGCAGATAAAAACGACTCTTAAATATATTACATATTTGGAAAATTAACTGTTTGCAATTAACTGCGACATGGTACAATGGTACAAGTTTTGTTGCGATGCAGTCTGCAGTGCAGAACATATTCCCTCAGACTTTGCACTGTTAAACTACAAAAGCAGCAAGTGTACATTTTAATGTATATAATTCAAGACGTACTCGTACTGAACTCAACCAATAACCAATGCGAGATCATTTAAACATGTTCGCCTCGCCATGGTTACGGCACGACAAACTGCTAAACTGCGTTACAAACATTTAAAATAAAAGAAATCAGAGTGAATGCGTTCACTTCCAATGTATAAGGTTATACTATTAAAAGGATAAAACTTTACTATCTAGACAGCCAACAGGTCTGTGTCATGTGAGTTAAAATGACATTAAATAATAAAATAAAATAAACGCTTTACATGTGATGCAACTGAGCGCTGATTGGACAATTCAGAAGGCAAACTGTAAACCATAAAATGCTTGTGGTTTTTATATTAAGCAGCATAATGGCATATATTTGACAACTGAAAAGCCAATAAAAAATAAAGACTGAGCTTCAAAACATAAAATTATGCTTTTCAACATTTTATGAATATGATGCAATGCCATATGTATGCAATACGATGCATATGGCCAATAAAATAAAGACTGGACTTTAAAACATGCCACACATTGCATTTTATATAAATTTCATAATAATTCCATGACACTGCATTAGTTTTTATTAGTAAAGACTTTGAGTCATCACTTATAATAATTAAGATTATAATCATGAACTGTAACATCTGCATCCACCATCCATTCCTCCAACCAACAGAGGGAGCCATCTCCTGAGTACTGAACACTGCTGGTTCTTCTTGCATCACTTCCTGTACCTACCTGTTATAAGCATAGATATCATATAATAAAGGCTAGATGTCTTATGGCGGAGTCTCTTCCGGCATCACCGTTCGGCCATCTTGTCACAGGCAGGTGTAACTGGTGTGAATTATTCTTTGATTTGTTTTTTTACATTGTATTATTTTCTTTAATTTATTGTTTATACTAAGTTTTTTCTTAATGAACCTCACGAAATTTTGTTCAGATTATTGTTCATGAGCAAGAGAACATAGTGTTAAAATAGCAGAACTTTTCTTTGGGTGTTTTGTTTGGGGATCTGTATAGCCTCAGTCTACCTGTGCGCGAGGCTCATGAGCACACGCAATGTTGCTTCTCTCCGTGAATATTATGGTATGATGATGTTTATTGTCTAAAGGCATAATTGTCGCTCAATAAGTGTAATTGGAGTGTTTCATCATTTGAGCATGTTGGTCGTGATGAAGTGTGTAGCAATACGATTTTATGAAATTCATCATGATGCTAACTGATTAGTATTTTATGCTTAGTGTGTACACGAGAGAGAGAGAAACTGAAGCCCCGTTGATCCACCGATGATCTCTGTTTGTTTACAGGTATGTTCTTTAATTAGTTCTGTTTAGTGAAAGAAAAGAGATCTGGTTGCCTGTTAATAAATATGTACTGTATTAAGAGTGTTATAAGGGGAACGAATCAGATTCATTGATTCGTGCGTGACGCACGTGGTGCGGCCTCCACATGGTATGCTGTTAAATGCGCTTTGAGTGTTTTCTTTGGATTTGTGTACAAATAGTATTATAATTGATTTATTTGTTTCATCATAGCATGTTTTAACATAAATATCTGAATTAATGCATATAAATATCTGGATAAATGCATATGGTTATGCAATCTAGTATACAATTAATGTAATATACTATGTATTATCTGATATATGTATCACAAGGAAAATTATAAATTTATGGTAATCAGATGTATTATTTTATTTACATGTGTTTTATTTATTTATTTTTGTTTAAGTTTGGTATAGCCTCAGTCTACCTGTGCGCGAGGCTCATGAGCACACGCAATTGCTTCTCTCCGTGAATATTATGTGTGTACACGAGAGAGAGAGAGAAGCTGAAGCCCCGTTGATCCACCGATGATCTCTGTTTGTTTACAGATTAAAGAGGAAAAAACATTGGATCTCATTGTTGAGTGGTCGTGTGGTCTTTTGGTGTTAGAGAGTCCGTTCCAGACATGCTACATAATTTGGTGCCGTGACCCGGATGCACCAGATCTGCTGCAGCTGATCGCTGGGGTTCACAACGCTTCTGAAATCAACGACCAAAGAATCTTCATCGTTGACGTTTTGGTGGTAGTGTCTGGACATTGATAGTACTGAACTCTCGCTTCACACACCACGCACACGCTCATTGGACTGTTGCGTTTAAATTTAAATGTTTATTTTTCTTGTTTTCTTCTTCGCTTGAAAAAACGTACAATAACTGTAAAGTTAATTTTTGTTTATGATCTTCATTGTTGTCATTTTCCATTTCTAAAATGGCCGAAGGGGGATGGAATGAAGACCTGGTAACACCACATATTGGCAGGGGTCGAGGATTTTTTGGGGTAGGCGTTCCTAAAGTCGGTAAACCACGTGTGTTGGCCTATGATTCTGTGACTGTTCCAACTGCGCTTCCCAATAACAAGCCGTGTAAACCAGAGTCTTCCACTCCTGCCAATACTGGTTGTGACAATGTTACACAGCAACTACGTGACCTTATTGGTGAGCTTGGAAGCCAGATAGGTGACTCCATTGTCACACGGTTGCTAACAAACCAGACTTCAGCATTACCTGGTTCCGCTCCGTCGTCTGAGCAGCAGCCCTCTAGGACAATGCCTCTGTCCCCAAATCTTGATCTGTCCAAATTAAATCTCATAGTCAAAGCTGACATTAAGGAACCACAAGTGTTCAGAGGGGATGGTAGCGATAAGTTCACCATCCTGGAGTGGATTGAGCAGATGGAGGTATATTTGTCCAAAAAGGGTTGCGACAAAGCCGGCAGTGTGGAAGAGATATTGAATCATCTCTGCGGTCGGGCAAAGAGCATTGTTAAGGTCAAGCTGAAAAGCAGCCCGGCCGCAGTACTCTGTCCTGAGGTTGTCTTTGAGGTACTACAGCGTTATTTTAGCGAAAGCCCTGGCTCTTGCCAGCTGTTAGCCGATTTTTATGCGACACAGCCGAAGCCTAACGAGCACCCTGTTGATTATTGGGTCAGGTTGAATGAGGCAGCCGAGCTAGCAGATGCTCACCTGCAAAGATGTGGTGGAAAGATGGAAAATATGAGCTCAGAGATTGCAATGATGTTTATCAGGAACTGTCCCAATCCTGACCTTTCCAGTGTTTTAGGTGCAAGCCCATTAGCAAATGGTCAACTGAAGAGGTCCAAGAGGCTATCGACGAGCATGAGAGAGACTTTAAATCTCGGAGGCCAGTTCCGTCTGCACCTAAAGTTGCTGTGAATCAGGCTGTTGTTGCTGAAAAACCTGTCAGCACTCAGATAGCAGTAGGAAGCGAAAGTATAGGCGTAACCTCTGCATCGTGTACTGCAGTCCCGCACCCTAAAACAAGTGAAGCCGCAGAATTGGGTAGTTTAGAGCGTGTGCTGAAAATGTTAGAAAGGGTGCTGGAGCGCACAACCCTACCGGCTTCAGAACCACGTCCTCGAACATCACAGTGGTATCGATCCCCTTCATGTGAAGTCTGTGGAGACCGATCTCACTCGACTCGCTCCCACTGTATGAGAGAAAAAAGATGCCTCGCTTGCCTAGAGATTGGGCATCAACGTAGGGAGTGTCGCAAGGTTGCTGGCCGAGCTGTGGCCCAGACTGGTGACGATCAGGGAAACTAGATCACTCACATTGGGGAGGGGGCAATGTGAGTGTTGAAAGTCAGCCTCTCATCAGTGAAGAAGATCCAATGGTCATCTATAGCAACCATTGTCAGATTGAGTCAAGTGACAGTACAATTTTGTTTCAGGACATTGCAAAGCTGGAAAAAGCTGACAGTTTGTTTTACACCGATGTGTTGGTGAATGATACAGTCACTTGCCAAGGCCTGTTAGACACTGGTTCTATGGCATGCACTATTAATGAGGAAACTGAGCACAAGTTGTTGGATGCATTCGGGGCCCTTGAGCCTGTTCAGCCTCCCACTGATGTCTTGCTTGTCGGTTGTGGTGGTGTTCGGGTCAAGCCCAAGTGCATCCATCAGCTAAAGTTGCATGTGTATGGACATTCGGTTATTGTGCCTACCTTGGTCGTACCAGGGCAAAAAGATCAGTTAATTATTGGTACTAATGTGATCAAGTACGTTCTCAGTCAACTTAAGCGGTCTCAAAGCTATTGGCGTGTCATGAATCAGCCAAATTCTACAGGGGAACCAGAGATTCAGCGGTTTTTGAGTATGCTGTCTGGGCATAACAGATGGGAGGGTGGTAGTATCCCAAACGTTGTCGGTACTGTTAAGCTCACTCAGGCCATTACACTTTTGCCTCAGCACGAACACCTTGTGTGGGGCAGACTCCCAGCGAGTTCCACTATTTCTGCGGGCAGTACTGTGTTAGTTGAGCCATCTAAGGCACAAACTCATCAGAAAGATGTTTTAGTTGGGCGTGTTATTGCCACATTACCTGGTGACAGATGGGTCCCGGTTAAGGTGATCAACCCATCTAGTAAGCCGGTCACTTTGAGGCGGAATGCTAAAATAGCCGATGTATCTCCTGTTTTAGCGGTCGACGACCTGGACGTGCAACCTGGGTATGGTAATGGAGAGACGGTTAGTGTTCAGAGCCAGTCTGTCTCTTCTGGTGCAGATACGGGTAGTTCTCCCTTTGATTTTCACAGTGCGATGCGGAAGCTTGGTCTTAGTGACCTTAATATCGAGTCTTGCGAAGTAACTCCGTACTGGAAAGAGCAGCTTTTGCAGTTGATTCAGGGATATCAAGATGTGTTTTCTAAACACAAGCTAGATTGTGGTAAAGCAAAAGAGTTTGTCCATAGGATTCACCTATCAGATAACCGCCGTTCAGACTTCCATACCGGCGTGTTCCTCCGGCTCAGTATCAGGAACTGAGATAAAGTGCTCTCTGAGATGGAAGAGCAAGAGATTATCCGGAAGTCATGTAGTGAGTGGGCGTCTCCGCTGGTCCTGGTATGGAAGAAAAGCGGTGATCTTCGTGTTTGTGTCGATTACCGCTGGCTTAATGCCCGGACCATCAAGGACGCTCACCCCTTACCACACCAAGCAGACTGCTTGGCGGCCTTGGGTGGAAACGTGATCTTTAGCGCGATGGATCTCACTTCCGGTTTTTATAATATCGCAATGGCGGAGGAAGACAAAAATCTTACGGCCTTCACAACACCGATGGGTCTTTACGAGTTTAATCGCTTACCGCAAGGGTTGTGCAATAGCCCCGCTAGCTTCATGTGCCTGATGACAAATATCTTTGGCGATCAAAATTTCTTGACATTGCTCTGCTATCTGGATGACCTACTTGTATACGCGCCAGATGAGGGCGAGGCAATCAAGAGACTCGGTATGGTGTTCGGTAGGCTCAGAGAGCACGGGTTAAAGCTAGCCCCTAAAAAATGCCATTTCCTCCGGCGGTGTGTGCGATTCTTGGGGCACATTATTGACGGTTCAGGAGTAGCGACCGACCCAGACAAGGTTAGTGCTATAGGAGCAGTGACGGAGGCTGATTTGATGATGGAGGATGGGGTAACACCATCCCAAAGGAAGATTAAATCATTCCTTGGAATGGTGTTGTATTACCAGAGGTTCATCCAAAATTGCTCTACCATCGCGAAACCCCTGTTTTCTTTGACAGCCGCGCCGAGGGGCAAAAAGCCTCCTGAGAAGGGTGCTGCTGTGTTCAGGAAGTTGAGTTCTAGTGACTGGAAAGAGGAGCACAGTAGGGCCTTCCAGCAGCTAAAAGCCGCTCTGATAAATTCTGTGGTTCTGACACATCCTGATTTTAGTCGCCCATTTATTTTGTCCACTGACGCGTCCATGGATGGGGTGGGCGCTGTGTTATCGCAGATCGCAGAGGGTGAGACTAGAGCTCGGCCGATTGCTTTCGCTAGCAAAGCCCTTTCGCGCGCTCAGGCAAAGTATCCTGCTCACCGCTTAGAGTTTTTGGCTTTGAAATGGTCCGTTTGCGACAAATTCAGCCATTGGCTGAAAGGCCATGAATTTGTTGTTTGGACAGACAACAATCCTTTAACTTACATCCTCACAAAGCCTAAACTCGACGCGTGTGAGCAGAGATGAGTTTCCAAGTTGGCGCCTTATCGTTTCAGCATCAAGTACATTCCAGGCAGTAAGAACATAGTGGCCGATGCTTTAAGTCGTCAACCCTTTGTCCATAACCGGGTTAGTAAGAGGCTGTTGAATGAGCCTTACACTGCATTGCTTGGGGAAGCAGAACAGTTTGAGAAAGACACAGTGCAGGATGCATTCAGGCTTAGTGCTGGTATCCAAAGTGCTGAATGTCCTCCTTATGTAACTCCTAGCTGTTGTCCGCTCTCCAGTGCTGAGGTGTCTGCAGTGTTAGAGGGTCACAGTGACTGGGAAGCAGGGGTTGAATCGAGAGCAGTCTCCTGGATCGCACAAGATGCTCAGCAGCTGTTACCTCCTGGGCAATGCCCGTTACCAGTCTTCCCGTTAGACGAACTTCGAGACAGACAACAGAATGATCCTTGTCTGTCCAGGGTCCTGTTTTACGTCAATAGGGGCAAGAGAGCCTCACGTCGTGAGCGTTCTGGAGAGACGTATAAGGTGCTCAGAGTCTTAAAGCAATGGGACAAATTGAAGATACTTGATGGTGTGCTGTATCGCATAAGCAAAGACAACCTTGCGGGAAAGAAACGGTTACAGTTCGTTGTTCCATCTTCTTTGATCACGCAGGTGATGACAGGCGTCCATGATGAAGCAGGGCACCAGGGCCAAGGTAGAACTATGCACCTGGCAAGACAAAGGTTTTTTTGGGTCGGGTTGGAACGCGACGTTCGTAGATACGTTAAGTGTTGCAAGCGCTGTGTTGTCAGCAAAACACTCGAACCTGAAGGCAGAGCCCCGCTAGAGAGCGTTAAAACGTCAAGCCCAATGGAGCTAGTATGTATCGATTTTTGGACTGCAGAAAGCTCCAAAGGCCGTAATGTGGACGTGTTAGTCGTTACTGATCATTTTTCCCGGATGCACATGCCTTTCTGTGTCGTGACCAGTCAGCAAAGCAGGTAGCCCGACAGCTGTGGGACCGATATTTCTGTGTGTACGGCTTCCCTGACAGGATCCACTCGGATCAAGGGGCTAACTTTGAGAGCCAACTGATCCGAGAGTTGCTGCAGCTTTGCCGGGGTAAAAAAGTCCAGAACAACTGCTTATCATCCCATGGGTAATGGCCATGTTGAACGGTTCAATAGAACCTTGGGCAACATGGTCAGAGCACTACCGCCAAGGTCTAAAGAAAAGTGGTCACAGCTGCTTCAGACACTGACTTTTGCGTACAATTGTACAGCGCACGAGTCCACAGGCTACGCTCCATTCTACCTAATGTTTGGTAGAATCCCGAAGCTACCCGTGGATGTGATGTTTGGTAATGTTGAGAGAGACTGTGACGTTGTTGATTATGACAAATATGTGAAAAGGTTGAGAGATGACCTGAAAGAGGCTCTGACTGTTGCTCAGAGGAACATTGATGCAAGTCAGCAACGCCAGACCGAGTTTTACAACAGGAAGACGAAGGGCTGTAGCATTGACATGGGCGATCAAGTTCTCCTGGCCAACAAAGGTGAACGTGGGAAGAGAAAATTAGCAGACCGGTGGGAGTCCACGCCCTATAGGGTAGTCGCATTGAACCCCCAGTGCCATATATATCGCATTCGTAACACCAAAACGGGCCAAGAGAAAACTGTTCATCGTAATTTGCTATTGCAAGCTAACTTTTTGCCGCTCGAGTTGGGAGGTCCTGAATCACCTGGGGATGGTGGTGAATCCGTCCTTGGAAGCAGGAGTGCATCCTTGGATGACGTTGGTTCTGCATCTGAGATGTGTTCTGTGTCTGATCGAGTTGCTAGTTGGGTGGAAAGAACCACAATTTCTGAGGATCCTCAGCAGAGGTTGTCCTGCAGGTCTGATAGTGCTGCATCATTGGATGTAGTCCCTGAGTCATTGGGTCAGGAGCAGTTGGCGTCAAAAGATGATTGTACCAAAGAGAACAGCAATGTAGTTATTCCAGATGAAGGACTGAGTTGTGATTCTCGCAGTTCGCTTTCTGAGGCGGTTCTCCATGATGACCGTTGTGTTTCACCTGCTGGAGTTGTTGAGCCACCTCCTGGTCAAGGAGAAATGAGAGTTCGAACCAGAGTGGGTAGGATGGTGAAACCTGTCAACAGATTGATAGAGAACATGACTCAATCTATCAGAACACTGAATCCAGTTGGTGGGGTTGTAAGATCTTTATTGAAATGAGAATTTATTGTATTAGAACATTGCATTGTATTACAATATTGTTTTTCTTTAAGTTGTAAGGTTAAGTCTCTGTGAGTCAGTGCATTTCAGCACATTTGTTGTTCCAGATCCAAGATGAAGTTTCATTTGAGATGGTGTTTAAGGCACCTTTTGCGGGTGATTGCAGTGGGCCTGATCAACCTGCTGTACTCACCTTCCCTGTGAGTGGGAAACATTTTGTTGCACCATGTTTTGGATAACAGTTGGTCTAATAGCCCCAGTGTGTACGATCCCTGTATAAGTCAAAATTTGTGAAGTTCAGGGTGGAGAATGTAACTGGTGTGAATTATTCTTTGATTTGTTTTTTTACATTGTATTATTTTCTTTAATTTATTGTTTATACTAAGTTGTTTCTTAATGAACCTCACGAAATTTTGTTCAGATTATTGTTCATGAGCAAGAGAACATAGTGTTAAAATAGCAGAACTTTTCTTTGGGTGTTTTGTTTGGGGAGGGAGCGTCATCGGTGGAACACCTCTGGGGTTTCCCCTCCTGCGATCTGTATAGCCTCAGTCTACCTGTGCGCGAGGCTCATGAGCACACGCAATGTTGCTTCTCTCCGTGAATATTATGGTATGATGATGTTTATTGTCTAAAGGCATAATTGTCGCTCAATAAGTGTAATTGGAGTGTTTCATCATTTGAGCATGTTGGTCGTGATGAAGTGTGTAGCAATACGATTTTATGAAATTCATCATGATGCTAACTGATTAGTATTTTATGCTTAGTGTGTACACGAGAGAGAGAGAAGCTGAAGCCCCGTTGATCCACCGATGATCTCTGTTTGTTTACAGGTATGTTCTTTAATTAGTTCTGTTTAGTGAAAGAAAAGAGATCTGGTTGCCTGTTAATAAATATGTACTGTATTAAGAGTGTTATAAGGGGAACGAATCAGATTCATTGATTCGTGCGTGACGCACGTGGTGCGGCCTCCACATGGTATGCTGTTAAATGCGCTTTGAGTGTTTTCTTTGGATTTGTGTACAAATAGTATTATGATTGATTTATTTGTTTCATCATAGCATGTTTTAACATAAATATCTGAATTAATGCATATAAATATCTGGATAAATGCATATGGTTATGCAATCTAGTATACAATTAATGTAATATACTATGTATTATCTGATATATGTATCACAAGGAAGATTATAAATTTATGGTAATCAGATTTATTATTTTATTTACATGTGTTTTATTTATTTATTTTTGTTTAAGTTTGGTATAGCCTCAGTCTACCTGTGCGCGAGGCTCATGAGCACACGCAATGTTGCTTCTCTCCGTGAATATTATGTGTGTACACGAGAGAGAGCGAGAAGCTGAAGCCCCGTTGATCCACCGATGATCTCTGTTTGTTTACAGATTAAAGAGGAAAAAACATTGGATCTCATTGTTGAGTGGTCGTGTGGTCTTTTGGTGTTAGAGAGTCCGTTCCAGACATGCTACACAGGCTCAGATGTAAGGTGAGTGATCAGCACGAACACAAATACTCTTATCTCGCTGAAATCTTGACGTTCTTACAAACGTTATTAACGTGGCTATAATTCCGAATGCTTGAACATGTATGTTATAATTATTCATATGTATGCAATGTCATAACTACATCTCTGACGTTTATAACAAACCTAACCATTTGAAAATCGGTAGAAAATTTAGCAAGTTATGGTTATTTAAAAGTACAAGCACCATTAAAACACAATGTTATGAGTGAGCGAGCTGTCTGTGGCAAGATGGCTGCGACGTGCGGACGTCGACCTCCATTGGCCAGCAGCGCGCACGAGACATCTAGCCTTTATTATATGATATCTATGGTTATAAGCCATGTTGTTTGTGCATCATGTTGCAAAGTATTGATGGTTTACCTTGTATTTACCAAGCATTTCTGATACCTTGTTTGTTTGCCACGTTAATGTTTCTCTGCCTGTTCTTGACCACGGTTTTTGGATTACGGACTTGGATTAGTTTGCTGTTTTGACTGCCGCTATTTTTACCATCCCTGTGTATGTTTGTTGACCACCTGTCTTGAATCTTACTTTGTTGTTGCTACTGTGTTTAATAAAACACCACATATGGATTCAACTAATCAGTCATCGTTACATGAACACTCTTCAAGTTAAAGGAACACTCCACCGTTTTTTGAAATAGGGCTTATTCACCTTCTTTCCTACATTTAGATAGGTGGGCAAATGCATTTTTGTCTCAGTGCATGCATTGTTTTAGTTTGACAGGGTCGGCGCTAGCTTAGCTTAGCATAATGAATGGAATCCTTTGTTGCCAGCTAGCATGTCCTGAGTAAAAGTGATATAAAAAAAAAAAGAAAACCCCACCTAATTACTTCTTGTGACCTGCGTATTCACAACAAGTACAAATAGCGATACAGATTAACACTAGGCGATTTCCTAGGCAGATATTGACTTATATATTAAGGACTATATTAGGGGGAAGCACAGGCGAAGCACTGCTACTTGGGCTTGATATCTCTGTGCTCAAGTAGCAGTGCTTCGCCTGTGCTTCCCCCTAATATAGTCCCAAGTCAATATCTGCATAAGAAATCGCCTAGTGTTAATCTGCATCGCTATTTGTACTTGTTGTGAAATATGCAAGCCACAAGAAGTAATTAGGTGTTGTTTTTTTTATATATCACTTTTACTCAGGACATGCTAGCTGGCAACAAAGGATTCCATTCATTATGCTAAGCTAAGCTAGCGCCGACCCTGTCAAACTAAAACAATGCATGCACTGAGACAAAAATGCATTTGCCCACCTATCTAAATGTAGGAAAGAAGGTGAATAAGCCCTATTTCAAAAAATGGTGGAGTGTTCCTTTAAAGGAGTCATTAAAATCTAAATGGCCATGCTATCTAATTAATGGGAGAGACCAGGGCAGGCCTAAAATGGTTTATTTTCATAGAGGTAAACAGATATTCTTGTTGACCATATCATTGTGATTTATTGTTAAAAAAAAACTCAAGGGGAAAAACGAGTTCTAACAGCATGCATCAGTAGTAAACAGTGATTTACCGTTTGATTTTGTGTACTTTACTGTTGTTTTAAGGGTTTTTACAGTAAAATAATGCAGCTTTTGCCAAGCAGTAGGGGTGTAACAATACCCTCATGTCACAATTCAATACATATCACGATACTGAACTCACAATACGATATTATTCCAATATCCCAAGACATTGAAAGAAGACAATTTTTTTTTTTTTTTTTACTGTTGATTAAAATGCTAAATTTGGTTTTACATTGAAACACCAGAATAAAAGTCTACATGATTCTCAAGCTGAAAATACAGAATTATTTTAGACGAATATGCTTGCACTCTGTCACTGACTAGACATTTAAAATAATATAGGCCACTTTTTACTGGTAACATAAGACATTTGGCATATCAGGTCCCACAAATATCCCCCAATTTCATTACTGTACTATATATTTAACATTATATATTTAGCAGTTTAATGTAGTACTGACACTAAAACTCTACATATTGTTGCATTTTTGTATTGCGATTGTGACACTATAAATTGTTACACCCCTACAAAGCAGTAATGCAAAAAGTATCAAATTGTCTTGTATTTACATTAGCAGTATTTAACTGTTTTGAATGATGTATAACACTTGCCTGTATGACAAAAATCGATGGAGTTATTTGAGTCTCTTTTGCACTGATAAGACAAAAAAGGGAGACAATCGCGCCGGCGCGACAGCCGACCCCAGAGGGTTAATTACACTGTAACTTCATGTTTTATAATTTACATTTTTTTAGCGTCACTACTTTACAGTGTTTCACCGTTAAAACTATGGACATTTTTTACAGTGTATAAATACACAGACTAGATGAGGGAGCAAAACAGACACAGAATGATTAACTAATGAGTTACCAAGGAAACAAACTATGAACTCAGGCAGGCTTAACGGGAACTAAACAGAACTTACATGATACCCCAATATCTTGAATTTTGTCCTGCATCATGTTTGTCACCAATCAACTGTATGAAATGTAAAATTACCTATAAGTATGCAGGTTTGGAGCCAGGTGGCTGCGTTAAATGTCAAGTAAAGAATAATCCACGGCTAGCTGTGCATTAAACAATTTTAATGCACAACGTGGAGGCAAATAACCACCCTGCGCAAAGTGATTTGATTGCATTCAAATAGTTTGAATGGGTAATCCACCATTAGCCGTGGATTACCCAGCATAGACCATGGTCATTTGACAGCATTGATAACTTAAAGCTGTTATTGATGTTTGCAGTGCAATATTTGAGCAGAAGGGTAAAAATCTGTTATTTTCGTCAGTTACGGCTCATTAACCCTCTGAGGTCTGAGGGGTTTTTGGGGTCCTTGAGATGTTCTGACATGCCCTGACATTTGTGCTTTTTTCAGTTGCTTATAAACATATTAATGGCAAAGGTATAATTACACTCTATTTAGCACAAACAGGGCTACCATAATATGTGAGCAACATGCATGTACATGTTTGTATTTTTGAGAGAATAATGTTTATGCATGGTTATTGAAAAAACTAAAAACTAAAGTTTCTGAAATAAGGCCACAAAACACATACTAAATACGTGTCAATAAGACTTTTGACTAATTGATGTCTTTGCCTAGAGTTTTTTCTTCAAAATGATGTGAAAATCATCCTGCCCTTATCATTCACATAACACAATACATTGATTTAAATCTTGTAAAACACTTTTTGTTTGTAAAGGCAATATGCGCAAGGGGCGTCAACCATTCAACAGCATCATGCATATGTAGTGGTTCACACCTTAGGAGACAATGGGGCCCGCATACTTAATGAGCCATTCATTCAGGTGTGTCACCTATAGCCACAAGAAAGAATGCAAGAGCAATATATATATACTGTATATATTATATATATTCTACCAAATTGGTTCACAGTTGGAAGCATGTCAATTTTTTTTTTTTTTTTACAAATTTTGCTTGCAAATTGTATAATATCCAAGGAAAACATGTCTATTAATTGTGCAGTTAATTCTCATACTGTATTTTCAGTTTTGGAATATGTATCCTCTCCCCAAATTTGTCAATAATAAAACACAATAAAAATTATTTAAAGAAAATGCTTATATTTACCTTTTAAAATTTGTTTACATCTACCTTGTAAATATATTTTTTTTATTAAAAAGGTTACAATTACAACAACAATTGAAGTGTAATCTTTCTTTGTAAAAACTAAAGTATACATTTTATCATACATATTTCAAACTTCGAATATAGCCTACATTGACAAAACATACTATATTTAACATATTAGCAAAAATTGGCAAACAAAAGCTTATTTGAGGTGGCAGATATTTTACAGTAAAAATGTGTAATCTATCCAAAACTAATCAACGAAATGTTGTCTTTCATATGTCTGTAACATAGGTCTTTCGTTTTTATTATAAGGAATATAAATGTTAATTTGCAGTTTAATACGTTGCTTATACAAATACATTTTATTTCAACATATTTCAATCGATTTTACTCAGTAGGCTATAGCAAAATAGTTTGCTAAAAGCAGATCATTTATTCACACACAGAAACGCAATTCAAATTTAAACCGTCTTTTTGCGAGTTGTGGTAAACAGCGCATCTCTGCCGTTCATTCATTCACACAGAAACGCGATTTACTTGAGAATGAAAAAAAAAACGTACTACATTATTCCATCCGTTGCTCCTCGAAATACCAGCACTTCTGAGGTAAGTTTTCCATTATTATTATTCCTCACAGCGCTGCGAGACAGTGTAGACAACTACACTTATCTGAATAAACTTGATGTGTTTTCTCGAGCTGATATGTGGGCGTTCACAGTTTGTATGGGATAGTCTCAGTCATTTGCGTTTGAATAGCGCGCGCTCTCCGTGGGCGGGGCCGATTATAACGTAATGAGATGAGATGAGCTCGACTGGAATCGCTCTCTTTTAATACAGATTTCACAAGATGAGAATATTTGTTTTTTATATAAATTACTTCATTTAAAAGAAGAGAATTCAAGCTTCATGCCTGTGTGTCTGTATGCCTGTTTGACTGAGTATTCGCTCAGTTATTGTTCATTTTCGGACGCGTTTCAGAATGGACTTCACTGGCAGAGAGAAGGCAGAACTCGCTTCGTGTTTATTTTTCTTTATTTGGCAAAAAGCACAACACTTTGTTTTTATTGTGAGTATACACAAAAATAATACACATTTAACAGAATCGATTGATGTATGAAACTCCTATGGAAAATCAAAGTCAACAGAGTATTTATGAGTTTCTTTTACATTGATTAAAAAAAAGCGAGCTGGTATCGCCGGCGATACCATAGACCTCAGGGTCTCATTCTGCCTGCTTTGAATCAGACACATATATAAAGTATTGTGTAAGATTACATTTATTTAAATGAATGAATGAAAGCATTTGTTTGAATTAATTATTGAGAGAGAGATGAGTGTGTGAATTACCTGCGTCTGTTCAGAGTCTCTCTATTAACAACAAATTGGTTGTGCTTGCGTCTGTAAGCTCCGTATAGCTTTCTGTTTTGAATCTCTATTTATAGACCTGACCTGTTGAAAGGAGATGGTATTCATTAGGGGTGTGCCATATCATACCATCCACGATAATACTGGTATAAATTTGTACATGATAAAAAAAAGTGTCATATCGCAATATCAATGATATAGCGGTGCGATGACGTATGGCGCATTTACGTTACCTAGCGCGCACAACAACAACACCTCTGATAGTAATAGCAGCATGTCAGACTCCGATGAAGATTTAGTTCCTAAAAAGGGAGGTACTTCAATAGTATGGAAGTGGTTTGGTTACAAACACAAAAAACTTGTTTCACCACTTGAAAAAGATTGTGGCTGCATTTGCTCACAACTGAAAGCGGCAGCAGGCACTCCGGGATGCTCAAGTGGAAATGGGCTTACCTCAGCACAAACTGGTCACAGAATCTCCCACACGATGGGGATCATGACAAAAGATGATCCAGCGGCTGTTGGTATAAGAAAAGGCCATCACACAGGTTTTAGCTACTGACAGGTCAACCAGACACCTGGTGCTAAGATGGCAAGATGTAGAGGTCCTTGATTCTGTGGAGCAAGGCTCTGGGGTCCTCTCCTTGAATTTACTGATGCATTCTCTGCTGAAGACTACGTCACCATCTCATGCGTAAAGCCTGTTCTTAAGTTATTCAGTAATAACATCCTACAGGCAAAGGAGAATGACATAGACCTCACGAAGGCAATCAAGAAGTCTGTCCTGGACAACATAAACAGCAAGTACGGAGACACTGTGACTGAGGAACTGATCAATTTAGCTTGAACCATGTTTCCGCACTGAACACATGAGCGAAAGTGAGAGCAAAGCTATCCAAGCCAGAGCAGCTCGTGAGGTAGAATCCCTTCTATCAGAGCATACAGCTGCATCTGAACCCTCTCTTGAAACAGCAGAAGACACCCAACTGACTCGAGGTGTCTCCAAGAGACCAAAGAAGACCCTTGGAAGCTTTTTCAAGGGCGCAGCAACAGAGAAGACAGCCGTGTCTGAGAGAGAGAAAATTATAGCTGAATTACACAGCTACTTGAACTGTCCACCAGCAGACAGCGAGTGTGATCCCCTTATGTGGTGGAAAACGCATGAGGTGAACTTTCCTCGGATCAGCCGTTTAGCCAAGAAATACCTATGCATCCCTGCCACCAGTGCTGCCTCCGAGAGGCTGTTCAGCACTGGCGGGAATGTAGTAACTCTTAAGCCAACGTCAGTGAATATGCTGGTGTTCTTGACAAAGAATCTAAAGCTCTGACTGTGATGTGTCTGCCACGTGGATTGCTAGTTAACTCTTAAAGTGTTTACTTGTACAGTTCCAGCACTGACATTCTAACTTGACTAATTTCATGGTATATCCATTTTATATTTGCACAAAGAATTAGAGGCAATGCAACAGTTTTAGCACTGATATACCTCATTTGATGCTATTCCAAAAAAGAGGCAAGGCAACTGTTAAGTTTTGATAGTATTTTTACACACACACACACACACACACACACACACACATACATACATACATACATACATAAGCAGTGAGTGTTTTACATTTTGAAGGTTTATTTGGATTGCTGCTGTTTGTTTACCTTTGTACTTAAAATTTTAGGTCAATTTTATTAGGTGACAATATTGTGCAGGCTGATGATGAACTAGGTTAATTACATCATCACTAGAGTGCCAGCCTAGTGCTAGCCAGAAAGTACCATTTTGTTAAGAGGGAAAGAGACATAAGAGCAGTGAGGTGTTAAATGTTTGAATGTGTGTTTGTATGTTATGCATGTTTGTATTATGATTATTGCATGTCAGAAATTAGTTCTTGATTATTTAGGTGCCAATGTTTTGCTTTGTAATTGAGTGTTGAGTGTCACGGGGAAAGGTTCCACCCCGTGACAATGGTTCGTCCCACTAGTGTTTGGCGGGAAACCTGTATATTTAAACCATTGTCTGAGCATGTTTGGGAGGTTGCCTCTTGTATATACTGTGCAAACGTTTGAACCTGTCCGAGGTGAGACAGTGAAATTTTGTGGGTGTGCCACTAGGCATTGTTCAGTGCCAGTTTTGCTGCTCACAGCATTTTTCTTCTGTTTTTCTTAGCACCAGTATCTGTTGCATTAAGTTGTAATTTTTTTGTGTTTTTTTTGTACTTTGTGGACTGCACATTAAGAAATTTTGCTCAAAAATAAACCACAACTGGCATTTTGAAAACCACTCCTTTGTACTGAGCCTTCCTAAGCTTCTCTCAAGCTTCTCGACAACACTGTACATGACACTCCTGAAGAGTTACAAGGTTAAATTACTTTAGTTATTGTTAAACTAAAATGTTAAGGAGTTATGTTATACTTTTACTTAAGATTTACAGGGAGAAAACTACAAACTGTACCAAGGCTACTTTTTTACTTTGCTTACATTTGATTTGACTCGTGCTGTGTCACTACTATTGTACTATAATGCTGCTACCACCATCTTACGACAATAGATTTACACTTCAAATTAGGTATTCTGTGTCATCAATGGCAGTAGCTCATTGGAAAAGTATGGAAAATGCCCTTCATTTTGTTTGCACTAATGATGCTGCCTGCCAGCTGCAATCACCAATAAAACATTGTTTCATATATTTTTTTTCTATATCGTCATAAATATCATTATTGCAAATATTCTTGAAATATTGTGATATAATTTTGAGGCTATATCACCAATCGTTCATAATCTTTCATTTGAAAGCCACATTTCTAGCATCTGTAAAACCGCATTCTTCCATCTTAAAAATATATCTAAATTACGACATATACTTTCAGTGAAAAATGCAGAACAATTAGTTCATGCGTTCATGACCACAAGGCTAGATTATTGTAATGCTCTTTATGGGTGGTTGCCCTGCACGCATAATAAACAAACTACAGGTGGTCCAAAGCACAGCAGCTAGAGTTCTTACCAGAACCAAGTAGTATGACCAAATTAGTCCGGTTCTGTCAACACTGCATTGGCTCCCTATTAAACACTGTATACATTTTTAAATATTGCTGATTACTTACGAACCACTAAATGGTTTAGTTCCCAGGTACTTGAGTGAGCTCTTAACGCATTATAGTCCTCCACGTCTATTGCGATCTCAAAATTCTGGCCAGTTGATAATACCTAGAATATCAAAATCTACTGCTGGCAGTAGATCCTTTTCCTATTTAGCACCTAAACTCTGGAACAGTCACCCTAACATTGTCCGGGAAACAGACACACTCTGTCAGTTTAAATGTAGACTAAAAGGCTGCATAAATTAGGTCAGCCGGAACCGGGAACACTTCCTATAACACCCCGATGTACTCGTTACATCATAAGAAGAATGGCATCTACGCTAATGTTAGTCTTTCTGCTTATTCCGAGGTTACTGTAATTGGCCCGGATCTGTCAGTTTAAATGTAGACTAAAAGGCTGCATAAATTAGGTCAGCCGGAACCGGGAACACTTCCTATAACACCCCGATGTACTCGTTACATCATAAGAAGAATGGCATCTACGCTAATGTTAGTCTTTCTGCTTATTCCGAGGTTACTGTAATTGGCCCGGATCCGGGCCGTATCCAGATCAGATGGTGGAACTGCGCCTAGACACGGCCACAACGCATGATGTAGTCAGCCGGATCCGGGCCGTATCCAGATCAGATGGAGGACCTGTGCCTAGACACGACCAAAACGTATGATGTAGTCAGCCGGATCCAGGCCGGATCCAGATCAGACGGTGGACCTGCACCTAGACACGACCACAACGCATGTCAACTAGACTCTCCCCTGTGAAGGCCTCATCGACACAACAGCCATCGGCACTGATCCTCAACAAACTCGTCTCCATACCCGTGTGATGACTCCGATCTTCAACCAGATGGAACTGCATAATATTCTGATAGTTCCAATCCAATCTGACTTCTGACCTATAATGCTGCCTGAATCATAATCATACACTGTTCGTTCATTGGCCAGAGGAGAACTGGCCCCCCGACTGAGCCTGGGTTCTCTCAAGGTTTTTTCTCCATTCTGCCACCTGATGGAGTTTTGGTTCCTTGCCACTGTCGACTTTTTCACCTTTGTCGCCTTTTTCACCTTTGTCGCCATTGGCTTTTGGCTTGCTTAGTTGGGGACATTAAATTTAACATTTAATTTAATATTCAACAATAATATTGATCTGCCTGCATTGACACCATTATATGAGAACTGAACTGAGCTCGACGATGACATCATGGTTTTCTCCAGAGCAGCTATATATATAAATGAACAAAATTAATAACTTTTTTACAACAAAAATGAAACATCACTGAACTTACTTAAGCTGGACTGTGACGCTATTTTCTTCTGTTGCATTATTTTCCTGTTATCTCTGTAAAGCTGCTTTGAAACAATCTGTATTGTAAAAAGCGCTATATAAATAAATGTGACTTGACTTGACTGAGTTTAATTACTTCAAAACCAGTTATGTTTTCCCCTTGTTGCTGAAAAATATAATGTGGCAAATCAGTAGCAAAGCTGTTTTATGAATAAAGACACTGGGGCCTGAATGGTGTGTTTGCAGAGCTAACTCTGATCTCTGTGTGCAAGTGACGTGTGTGTGTGTGTGTGTGTGTGTGTGTGTGTGTGTGTGTGTGTGTGTGTGTGTGTGTGTGTGCGTGTTTAAATGAAAACCGCGCATTAGCAAAGAACAGTGATTAAACTGACTTGGAACTAACGGTGCATTAAACGGTTTTATTGCACATCTTCCAGCCAGTCAATCAGAATCAAATATTCAGACAGACCATGATTCAATCATATTTAACGAATTCTTTTTTTTTATACTAATGAACTTAAAGGGATACTTCAGGATTTAGCATTAAGCTTTGTATTAGTAGAAAACCTGTAGTACTTTCGAATTACCATGCTTTCCACCCTCATATCCCCCTGAGACGAGAGATTTATGTATTTTTTGTCTGGAAAAAATCCTCCAATGACGCAAAAATCGTCATTTTGCGTCATCGGAGGATTTTCTGGCCAGAGGCTAAAGACTACAGCCAGTAGTAGGGGCTGTCCCACATGTTTTCAACCCGCCCATAGAGGGTGGGATCTCCCTCACAGAATGTACACATAGTGTCAGCCGTCTTTCTTTGGAAGCTAAAATAGCAGGCTCTTGTTCTGTGGAGAAAGCTGAGTAGTAGGAGAAAGCTGAGTAGTAGGGGTTACCATCCTCTTTTTCCCGGACATGTCCGGCCGTCGAGATCGTCCAAAATGTCCGCGTTTCGGCTTTTGCTTTCTGCAGTCGCCATTCATTGTTTACATGCACACCTTTTGTTTCAATCTAACTGAATTCATTCCGACTGGTGAATCTGAATGTAGTGTTTACATGAACGCTTGATGTGATTGACACTTGATCACAAGTGATCGGTTGATGTGCGTTTTAACATTGCTAAGAAAATTCCCGCTCCTCCGTGACGAGAGATGCGAGACCGGTGCGTCTCAGTAATCACGCCACCGGCCTCGCGCCGTTCTCCCGTGGCCCTCAGCCTCGTCCTGCTCGCCACAGTAAACATAATGAATGGCGACTGTAGAATGCAAAAGCCGAATCCCGGACATTTTGGGTGATCTCGAAATCCTGGGCAAACTCGTCACAGAGACTCACTAGTAGCCTAACCTTGTTGTTTTAAACTGCGCTCTCTTACCGGTAGGCGTGGCTTGGGAGTGGCCCCCTAGGGCAGCGAAGCAAGTGCATTCTGGGAGTTGTTGTCTTTCATCCACATAAGCCAAAAATAAATTTTCTGGCTTTTCTCAGTCTAGAAAACTCCAAATTAAAAAATTTCTTTACATTTCTTCTACATAAATGACCTATTTTAAATACACATTCATCTTTCCAGAGGTGAAGTATCCCTTTAACGCGTTAAATCAACAACCCTAATAAAATCATTTACATTTATTATTTCATGTCCAGTTTTTAAAAGATTATTCCACTGTAGTGTTAAAATCTCCTTGCTATATTTCAGATGTTAAAGAAGAGAAAATATAGCCTATGCTTGTTATTTATTAGATTTCGTTTTTTCAGTAGCTAATTCTTGTTGATACTGATCGCTATTTGTCATCTGTAAAAAAAAAAAAATAATCACTGCAATTCCATAGACAAAGTCCAGTTATCATATCCAACTCGATAGTCTCAGTGGTGTGTTTATTTGTTCATATGGGTCCATATTTTAAAAGTGAATATATATTCATGAAACAACTGGCATATTTTTTATTTTAAAAGAATGACTTAATACTGCAAGCTTAATGTGAATACAATGCTGAAACCTTTTTTTCATGACTTTGTTCAAAAAGTTTTTTTCATTTATTCTTGTAACACATTCTACATGCAATGCATACTTGCACACTAATATATATATATATATATATATATATATATATATATATATATATATATATAAAATGAATGACAACAACAGCCAGACTAACAAAATGAATTTGTAAGGAATATGTATGAAGATAGTTATGTTCACTATACTTACTCCCAAACATAAACAAAATGATTATTTCCATCTAAAATTGGAGCATTTCGACCTCCAACCAATTTCCAACAATCTTCACCAACCCTCTATGTCATTTTAAAAAAAATTCTCTCAGATGGGGTCACAAGAAATCCCATCTTTTGATTTATCAGAATATCAAACTATTAATTTGAAGGTGATGGATCTGAACATGAACTTTGCTTATTTTAGGCAACTTCAGGCAACACTTTTTCTCATGAGTCCGTAGATTAGATAATTGGGTGAAACTCTTCCCACATGAAGAGCACTGGTGCGGCTTCTCTCCAGTATGAACTCTCTTGTGCCTTTTCAAGGATGTTGAGTAAGAGAAACTCTTTCCACAGTGTGAGCACTTGTACGGTTTCTCTCCCGTATGAATTATCTGGTGTGTTTTTAAGTTGCCTGATGTAGTAAAGCTCTTCCCACAGTCGAAGCACATATAAGGGCTCACACCAGTATGAATACGCTCATGCTGTTTTAAAGAGTGCAGATGTGTAAATCTCTTTCCACATGAAGAACAAAAGTGAGGCTTCACACCAGCATGAACTTTAAGGTGTTCTCTTAAGTTTGATGCTACAACAAATGTTTTAGCACACTGATCACAGCTGAATGATCTCACTCCAGAGTGACGACGCAGATGAGTGGTGAGAGAGCTTTTGGATGTGAAACTCTTTCCACACTGAGTGCATATGAATGGTTTTTCTCCATTGTGAATTCTCATATGATCTTTTAGATGTCCTTTATGTATGAAACTCTTTCCACACTGAGTGCATATGAATGTTTTTTCTCCATTGTGAATTCTCATGTGATCCTTTAGGTGTCCTTTATGTCTGTAACTCTTTCCACACTCAGAGCAGGTGAAAGATCCTTTGACTCCAGATTGTCCAGCTTGTTGTTGTGTGAAATCCTCTTCGGTCTTTAAAACGGCTGTATTTCCATCTTCATTTTTGAAATGATGAGGTTTTTGAAACAGATGTTTTTTGTCTTCATTTTTATATGTCAGTTTTACATCTTCATTTGTGAAATGATGGTGTTTGTCTTCATTCACTTCCATCAGGTCTAAAATCAACATATTAAATTCCCAAAATTAAAATAAAAAAGGACAAATGAGAAACAAAGAAATAATGTTCATTCTAAATTTAGCATAATTTTAGTTTACAACTGAGTCTACTAGTATCTAGTTTTAGATGTATTGTTATATTCTCCTGAGAACCAGAACTTGTTTGTGTTTTATGTCATTACATTATTTGGAGCATAAGAAAAAAATATATATATTTTATGCTATGCTAGGACACTAGGACTTAGTTATTAAGAAAAAAAATAAAATGTCACGATAAGACATGTTTAGGTAAAAACAATGTTTTTTTGTTTTTGCTTTCTCATTTACCAATACATTTTTAGATTTCAAGTTATTTTAACCAAACTTTGTATAAAGATGATTCTCAACTATGTTGTGAAAGATATAGGCTAATACAATTATTTAATTTATTATTTTACTTCATGGATTGTGTATAAAATTGCCATAAATGGGTAGTCCCATTCTAAACAACAAAAATGAAAAAAAGTCCTTGTGTCTTCTACAGAGGACATGTATAAAATCGATGCCCTGTTTCGTAACAGAAAGTCATATTCTGATTTGAAACCCCATAATGTTTTCCTGAGATGTTTATTTATGACAAACAATTTGAAAATTACTTAAAGCTGCCGTCGGCAACATTTTTTTGATCATATTCAGTGTAATCGACACTATAATCCGACAGAACAACATAAATAAGGTGGTTTTAGAAAAAAACCCGAGCTTCTAACTCCACCTGGAGCGTGTTATTTGTTTTGCAAAAATCCAGCGCTCCCGCTTCATCAGGTCCAATCAGCGCAGGGGGGTGTGATATCTGACTGTCAATCACAGGTCGTGCACACGCCACAGATCCCCCCTCACTCGCGCACGTTAATATCACATGCACACGCCACGCCTGAAGTTCGCCTGGAGATTGCATGAAGCGTGATGGCGGAGAGAAAATCTACTAACAAGCTTCCAATTCCTCGGTTATTGCTATCTATGGATAGATTAGCCAGGGCAGCCTACCTCCGAGTCCATGGTGTTGATAGATGCTGAAGAGACGGACGCGTTCACAGAAAATCAGGTACACACGCACAGTGACGCACTGACGAGCACGACCTCGATGGGAGGGTGCTCGCTGGTAGTGGGGAGGGGCATGAGAGTTGTAAACATTCAAAATTTTGGCTAATCGACCCAATCTGCCAGACTAGCCGACGGCAGCTTTAAATTGAAATGACAGTTACAAAATATTATCAGATTTCCATAAGAGTGCAAAATATTTGATCCCAGGAGAGGGAGTTGTCATGGCGAAACCTCCAAACATTTGGTAGCCTATATCTCTGAAAAGCCCTGCATGTGCTCTTTACATTACATCCAGACTTTTAAAATGGCGACATGTATGTTCTCAGAGAAATTTGCTAAAATATAATGTCCTCTACAGAGAAAAAAGGCTATGCCTGGGTCTCAGGAGGATATGTCAGTTTTCATCTTTAGGGTGTACTCACACTAGGCAACCTGAACAGTGCCTGTGTGCGTTTGACCCCCGAAGTCTGGTTCTTTTGACTAGCGTGATCGAATCTGTATATTGTGCCCAGTGTGAGTACACTCTTAAAGGGTTAGTTCACCCAAAAATGAAAATTCTGTCAGTAATTACTTGCTGGCCCAGAAAAGTTATTAAAGAGATCGTTAATATAGTCCAAGTGACGACAGTGGCTCAATCTTAAAGGTATAGCGGAGGATGTTTTACTTCCTGGTGGGTAGTCTAAACTATTGGTCCTCCTAATTGTCAATCATTCTGGTGAATCAATCAAACTTTTCAAAAAGTGGAGAGGGCGGGTCTTATCTAAAATTTGGAAAGATCCTCCGCTATACCTTTAAGTATATCAAGCGATGAGAATACTTTTTGTGCGCAAAAACAAACAAAAATAACGACTTTATTCCACTATTCATTTCCTTCTCTCTGGGCCTCTAGTTGGTTCGCGTAGTGTTTTTGCGCAGCGCGTCTGTGTTACACGTCACCACGTAGGCTCACTATTGGCCGACGCTGGTCATGTGTCTGACATGTAACACAGACGCGCTGCGCAAAAACACTACGAGGCCCAGAGAGAAGGAAATGAATGGTGGAATAAAGTCGGTATTTTTGTTTGTTTTTGCGCACAAAAAGTATTCTCGTCGCTTGATATACTTAAGATTGAGCCACTGTAGTCACTTGGACTATATTACCGATCTCTTTAATAACTTTTCTGGGCCAGCAAGTTTGGGCCACCTAGCAGCCTATGGAGAGTGACCCAGCACTCAGATTTTATAAAAAAATATCTTAATTTGTGTTCCGAAGATGAACGAAGGTCTTACGCGGTTGGAACAACATGAGGGTGAGTAATTACTGACTGAATTTTCATTTTTGGGTGAACTAACCCTTTAATATCCCCCATCAGTCATTAAAGAAAATGAACGAAAACTCCAACCTATTTGTTCCTCTGTATCTTCATCTTTTATTCTGCAGGGTTCTTCCTCAAACTCCATCTTTTCAATAGTATGTCAGTAGTTTATCCTGGAGTAATTCCTCCTGCTTGCTTCTTCTTCTCCTGTGGGAAGATGGGAATATTTCCCAGCATTTAAACTCTCATGAAGAACTCTCATTGTTTAGAAACAATTCAACTCCTCAATTCATTTTTATGTTGCTCTTACATTAGATATGATTTACATGCATTAAAAACTGTTTACCACGTTTCATTTGTTCATTAAATAAAATGAAAACACAACTCATAATCTTCACAAATTTAATGTGAAAAACCAGTAAATAACGAGTTTACGTTTCACGAGTGTAATGTACAACATCAGTCGGTTAATTTCGATTCATTTCTGAGTGATTCACTAAATGAACTGCCTCGTTTAGTCGATTAGATTTAGATTTCTCCTAATAAATGATAAAAAAAAAATGTAGCCTACTCACAGTCTGAAAAACACAGCAGATTATAGAGCCGGATGAAGGGCTGTGTTCCACTTCACATGTTTATCTTCCCTTTCCTCGCTTCTCTTCTTCTCCTACACTCGCATGTGTGTCATTGCTTGCACGAGCGCCCTCTACTGGCGGAAACCAATCCCATATACTAATACCATAGATACAAGACAACCAATATAAGATCTGTATCTTGGTTGAGATTATACAAACACTATTTATCTTCTCATAAATGTTTGATTTCGGATAAAGATTGAAACTTTAAATATCTGCTCAATGCAAGTTGCCTGATTTAGATTTCTTCCAATAAAAATAAAATCACAGTCCTTACAGTCTGATAAACTGAGTGAATTAAAGGTACACTATGTAACTGTTGGCACTCAATAAACAAAAAGTAATCCGTCTTGTTGATCAACATTGTAGCCGTCGAGAAATCGAGAACATTTAAAAAAATTAATTGTCATGCTAAGTACACACAAACATCATTAATTTGAAACATGCAATTGGGAATTATATTGGAAGCAAAAAAACATAACTAAAATAATATAAGCTAAGCTAGCAGGCTAATCAGGTAGATGTATGCTATGCTAGTAGGCTACATAAGCTATCGAAAAATCAGTAAGAACGAGAAATGCTTAATTTCACAACCTAGCTTCAGTTATACGAACCATGTAATTTAAAAGACATTAATGGTCATTATAACGCATTTAAAAATATATAAACGATCCCAAAAGAGACCCGATTCCTGAAGGGAATCACAAAGGCCAAAAGACCACACCGGAGTTACTTTTCTCTGTTTATGTCTATGTCAAGCAGGTATAAAAGTGGAGTTAAACGCTAGATCTTATCAGTGAGTAAATTTACTATGAGAAATCTGACAACTTGTACATGCATTGAGCTCGACCAGTGTCTAATTCGCGAACGAATGACTCTTTAAGAGTCAGTTAATTTTCCTGAATCAAAACACTTATAAACGATCTCAAGTCCGACCTGAAATGTACAAATATTGTACATATATTGAAAATATTAAAAATGTTGTGCGTTATTGACTAGTTATTCACATGACAAAGCGTAAAGATAATGTGTTGAGTGATACCTATTTAATGTAAAATGTAAACAAAGGGTGTAGACCTAATAACCGAAGGATAGTTTATGTCAGACATGATATAACAACTAACTACGATATAATAACTAACTTTCTAACTAACTATTTTAAAACATTTTCTGACATTTCACACATATTTAACTGCTGGAAATATAGAGTTAATTTCTGATGATAACACCACTTTGAGAAGATAAAAGACTAATATACCATAAATAAATAAATAAAACAGTTACAGTATAGTAGGCGAACACAACACTCATTTGTAGTCTGGATGATGTTCTGTTGCAAGAAAGTGTTTGAAAAGAAATCTCCCGACATCTTTCATTTAATCAGTCTGTGATAAATTATCACAAGTAATTATAAAGTAAGAGCATCATCATTTCATTATAGCTATTACACTCTAAAAACTGCAGGGTTAAAAAATAACCCAACCTTAACCACACCGCTGCATGGGTCACTATTGGACAGAACACGTGCTGGGTTGATTTGACCCAAGTGCTGGGTTTTACCATTTAACCCATATTTCTGGGTCATTCATTTGACACAACCAGTGGGTGAAATTAACCCTCTTGCTGGGTTAAGTCTTACTCATGTACTGGGTTATTTCCTGTCTCATTGCCTTAATAAAATTATTAACAAATATATGTTATATTACGAATGTAAAATAATTATTGTCTCTGTAAACCAGAGAGGCCACATATGTGATTTCAATTGTTTTTTGTTTTAGTTTTTTTTTAAACATTTTTAATACATTTCTTTAATCAATTTTTTAATTTATTTTTTTAATTTTATTTTTTTATACAAGTATTGAATACAAATGTTAACCCCCCTCATTTGAATGTAAGGTGCATTTCTGTCAACAGTTCCTCCTAAATATTACACAATGCACCTTAAAAAGTCATTAAGCAACTCATTTGAAATCATTTACAATTTCATTTATTAAGATGTGTTGATTTATTAAGAACAGCAACAAACATTTAAAATGCGACTAAATATCAAGCATAGCATTAGTTCTGGCAGGTCACGTTAGTCAAGCTCGCATCAGCTGACCCTCAGCTGATCCACATCTACCTATAGGAATACGACGCCTATCACCATATACATATATAAGCTCTTTCAGTATTATCAGCAGCAGCTATCGCGTTTCTCAGGAGCTAATTACCCTCCTCCATCCCCAGCTCCTCCTCTCGCCCTGTCAGGATTTGACCTTCTGATTCCCCTTGAATCAGAATAATTATCGAATAATGTTGTACTTTAAAATCTTGAATTAAATATATTTGCAAATGTTCATGTTGGTTCTGTTCTGTTTACCCCAAGGGGGATTATTGCTGCTCTCCCTGCTCTTATCCATGCTAGGCTGCATGGATGCGCAGGGAGTTCTCGCCCAGAACGGAACCATACCGCCAATCCAAACTGTATGCTAATTGTCAATCATATTTGACGGTAGTGGTCCTGACAGAAACAGTATCACGTGGGCCTGAAACAACTGTTGTCCTCAAATTTCACAGTGGAGGACTCTTTTCCATTAATTTGATACACGGCATGCTGGAGTCTGGAGAAACTCCCAGGTGGGGAGACACTGCTTTGTGTATTTAACATCAAAAACAAAAAAAGCTTTGAAACAAAGATCAACAGCCTCCAGCAAAGACTCGGTCTCCATGGCGTGGCCTGGAACAATGGCAAAGGTCTGACATGTCCCCCTCGTCTCATCCCTGAGGCACAGAATGTGCAGCAATGCAGTCATCTCATTTTGTAAATATTCAACTATGTTGGTCCCTACCTGTTGATTACACACAATCACTTATGCTTTCTGTACACCTAAAGACTTTGAAAAGATTTAGAAAAGACTTTATAAGATTATCAACTCACATCTAAAGACTTGGGGTTCACAGTTTTTAGTCTCAGACTAAAGATTTTACAAACACTGAATCTTGTAGTGACACTATTTACAAGACTACAACTAGATTATTTTAGCTTTTTATTCCCACCAAATTCCTCCCATCATGCTCAGCAGTGATTTAACAAAAATGGAGGAGAAGCAGCTACAGTTAGCTACTGTGGCTTTTGCCATTGCAGTCATTTGCAGTGAAAGAAAGAAGAAGAGAAAGCGTCAGAGGATATGGGCACGGCCTTGGCTGCATGGAAGGGGACAGCAAGGTCTGTCTGTCCTTCAAAGGGAACTGGAGGTGAGTTATGTCAATACTGCTTTAGCATACTATTGCAATCATGTACTGCTAACTATGCTAATGCTATGCATAATACCTTGTGCTAGCTTGACCACCCAGGTAAAACCACCCTTTTTAACCAGATAAAAGACAGAAGTGGATTCAGAGAGTTACTCCGGATGACCTCTGAGGACTTCGAATATATATTACAAAAAGTGGAGCCACTCATCTGGAAAGCAAACACAAAGTTTCGAATGGCCATCAGTGCAAAAGATCGACTCTCAGTGACACTGAGATTTTTGGCCACAGGTTTGTATGAGGGACATTATCACTACTGTTGTAGAAACACCTTCCTAGTTGTACCCCATCCTCCCAAACAACTCATGTTGGCCTGGTGATGAAATTATAGAAATTTACTTGGTAGATATTAGGGGTGGGCGATATCTCGATATTTAAAATATATCGATATATTTTTTAAACACGATGTGGATTTTGACATATCGTATATATCGAGATATTGTTTATATTAAATTCTGAAATTCTCACTTTGCTTGTTTGCCTTCTCTTTGCTGTGCTCGCCTCCGCCTCCTCGCGTGTTGTCTCATTCAACCAAGTCCCCCCCGTACGGTGGCCGAGAAGGGTCACAACACAAACAAAAACCACAACAACTACATATTCATAAAACACCTCCAAATTCATAAAACACATACAAACACCACAACAACTACATATTCATAAAACACCTCCAAATTCATAAAACACATACAAACGCCACAACAACTACATATTCATAAAACACCTCCAAATTCATAAAACACATACAAACACCACAACAACTACATATTCATAAAACACCTCCAAATTCATAAAACACAAACAAACGCCACAACAACTACATATTCAGAAAACAACTTCGTCGATTTCACATCACGTACGCTGCAAATATTCACAGCACAAGCAAATAGGGAAACGAACTGCAAACTGCAAAGACACAACGGAAATGTTTCCAGGGAGGGCCATAATCAGTGACGGCTACAAGAGGTAAGTGTTTCCAGAGCCCGTGTACGGCCTTATTAGACATTCTCTGCTGTTTCTCTTTTATTATGACAGACTTGTCGATGTGCTCTGATACCGAAGTGGTTTGCAGCACAAAACGGACAGAACATTTAAATCTGAAAAATAAATAAATAGTTCAGATATCAGGACAACAATGTAAAAACGCCGGTAATGCATCTATTTAGTGACCAGAAGCGAGCTAGCCAGCTAGTTTCCAGCTAACAACGTTGGCAGAACGTTTAACAATTATCTGCGTGGACTAATACGTTATGGGGACAATAACTTAATATGTTGAAAACACACAAAACCACTTCGGTATCAGAGCACATCGACAAGTCTGTAATAATAAAAGAGAAACACTTAGCTGCTACCTCTTATAGCCGTCACTGATTATGGCCCCCCTGGAAACATTTCCGTTGTGTCTTTGCAGTTTGCAGTTCGTTTCCCTATTTGCTCATGCTGTGAATATTTGCAGCGTACGTGATGTGAAATCGACGAAGTTGTTTTCTGAATATGTAGTTGTTGTGGCGTTTGTATGCGTTTTCTGAATATGTAGTTGTTGTGGCGTTTGTATGTGTTTTCTGAATATGTAGTTGTTGTGGCGTTTGTATGTGTTTTCTGAATTTGGAGGTGTTTTCTGCATATGTAGTTGTTGTGGCGGCGTTTGTATGTGTTTTCTGAATTTGGAGGTGTTTTCTGCATATGTAGTTGTTGTGGCGGCGTTTGTATGTGTTTTCTGAATTTGGAGGTGTTTTCTGCATATGTAGTTGTTGTGGCGTTTGTTTGTGTTGTGACCCTTCTCGGCCACCGTACCCCCGGTCAGGCACATCAATCTTCCCCCGCCCAGCGAGTGCTTGAAGTCCGTCAGAAACAGCGCGCGCGCGATCATTTGTTGGCAATTTGTTGTGTAGCGTCGCCTCTCGCCGCATTGCTTTTGTTTGAGGGCGCTTGACACACTCAAACTTAACATGCTCCCCTGTAGAAACAGGCCTGGCAGCTCGCGCCAGGTCTAGACCATAGACTGTAAAAAAATAGGTCTAGACACGGTGAAAGTTTCCTGATTGTGACGGATTGCCGAATTTACATGACACATTATAAATTAGCATTATATTCTGCGATAGATAGGCCTACAGTGCCAAAAAGAAGAGAAGAGGATAAAAGTGGATAAAGACAGAGGTAAAGTGATGTAATGAATGAACAGTTTATATTATTGCACAGTAGTAAGATACTATAATTTAATGGTAGTTATTTTTGACAATGTGATTTTTTTTAACAATCATGTCAGTTTTTAGACAGTCAGTTTTTTTTATTAATGTTTTACTCTACAGTTGTGCAGTTTTGGGGGGATACATGGCATTTTTTAAATTTATTTGACAAAATTAGTAATGATATTTGATCTGGTAATGATATTTGGTTTATTAAAAATAGTGCAATATGTATTATTTATTTCTTTATTTTACAGTTAAATTATTATTTTAGTATACAGGACATTTTTTTTTTAAAAATGTTGCAGAAGCACTTTGTTCCTACATGAACTGCCTACCTATTTATTACACTTCAATAAAAAAGACTTTGTGGTATTTGGCATATTTGTTTTTGCAGTAGTTTTTGGGGGGTTATTTTTCCTGTAAAGATATCGAGATATTTATGGTATATCGAGATATAGCAAAATATATCGCCCAGCCCTAGTAGATATAAAAACTTTTTCTGGTAAGGAAAAAAGTCAATATCAGGAAACAATGTGTAATCACCATCACATCCAGCCGGCTCCCTGAGACAGCTCCCACGAGTGGGTTTAGAACTAGTCTCTGGTGTGAGAGGCGGACACACTAACCTCCATAACACATGCATAGTTACTGTTACCTTGTTCATGAATTAAAAAAAAAAACAAAAAAAAAAAACAATTTCATCTCATCTTAGGATGCATAAACTTTTTCAAATGCCAAAATGATCTTTCCATTTTTTTGTATGTTCCATTTATTAAATTAAATGTAACTGTACACTATTCTTTATCTGCAAGAGACATACTTGTCTTTTCAATAAAAAGTTGACCATAGCTGTTTTTAAAGGGTACAAGCTGTCACACACAATTGTAATTGTGCAAGTTTCCACCTCTTCTGTTACAGTTAGATGGTGATAATTCTATTTCTTTACTGCTTCCATTCAAGGTGAGACCTTTAAATCTCTGGGATTCCAATACCGCATGGGGAGCACAACGGTTTCACAGATCGTCATCTCAACGTGTGAGGCTCTGTATGAAGTTATGAAGGAGGATTACCTCAAGGTGGAAAAACTAACATTTTAACAGAATAGGGGTCTATCTGTAATCTTACATTATGTGGTGCCCATAGCAAGTTAAACATGATCACTTATTGTTATCTGGATGTGTTTGTTTGCCATTTTATTGTAGACACCAACATCAGAGGCTGCCTGGAGAGCTGTCGCCGCAGACTTCAAGGACAAGTGGCAGTACCCAAATTGCCTGGGTGCGCTTGACGGAAAACATATCTCCATTCAGCCCCCCGGTCACTCAGGCAGCACATTCCGGAACTATAAAGGCCACTTCTCTGTTGTTTTAATGGCAGTAGTAGATGCCAATTACAAATTTGTTTATGTAAATGTAGGAGCCCAGGGCAGACTGTCAGATGGTGGTTTATTTGCCCACAGTGACCTCCACAGAGCAATGGAAACAGGCCGCCTGAATTTACCCCCACCAGAACCCCTGCCTAACACCACCACTGTCATGCCATATATGTTTGTTGCTGACGATGCATTCCCCCTTCGCACGGACCTGCAGAAGCCATTTCCCCACCGACAGCTAGACCATGACCAAAGAATCTACAATTACAGGTTGTCGAGAGCAAGACGGGTCGTGGAGAATGCCTTTGGCATTCTCGCCAACAGGTTTCGGGTCTTCAGAACAACCATCTGTCTACATCCTGACAAGGTTGTGAAAATAACACTAGCCTCATGTTTGATCCACAATTTCTTGCGAGAACACAGATCAGAGTATGTGCCCCCAACCTTGACAGACCAGGAGACTGATGACCACGAATGGATCCCTGGATCCTGGAGACAAGAAGGCCAGGGAGCATTCCATGATCTGCCAGCCGGCCACGCACGCAATCCTACACAAAGGGCTAAAGACCTGAGGGACCTGATGAAGAAGTACTTCAACTCAAGTGTGTGTGTGTGTGTGTGTGTGTGTGTGTGTGTGTGTGTGTAAATAAATGTAAATCCTGTTCAAGTCTGCATTTTCATTTAAACAAGGAACATTTCTGTTTTACTGGCGAAAACTGTACTGCTGCACTGTACTGGTTAAATCAATTGAATAAATAAAGAAATACATTCAAAACAGTGTGTACTCTTCTTTTATTCCAAGTAGAAAAAACACTTCCACATTGTAGCCAAAAATGGCCTAACAGGCAACATCCCTTAAAATCAAAACAATATGACATCCTCATATTTTTTACAAAAGCTTATTAACCTGCAAATATCAGCCACAAGAGCTGAGGTAAAGTGCAAATAAAAAACAAAAAATGAAGTGGAAACTCAATGTGTTTCAATTTGCAGTGCTTGGGCTAACAGGCAACACCCCTTAAAATCAAAACAATATGACATCCTCATATTTTTTACAAAAGCATATTAACCTGCAAACATCAGCTAATTCAGCCACAAGAGCTGAGGTAAAGTGCAAAAAGTAAAAAAAAAAAAAAAACACGTGGAAACTCAATGCATGTTTCAGTACACTGTACTTCACGGAACTAACAAATTACCAAATGATAGACCTACCGGCCCCAATGTTAAATGTTAACAATATTAACAATGTGACTCTCAAACTATTTTAATTATCCTCACTGTCTTCAAGGAGTTGCACGTAACTTGGTTGCCCGTGGGGAAGAGTGTATGCGTGATGGTGAGATGTTGGGTGTGAGGTCTGAGGCTGAATGGGAGGCTGTATTTGATTATGTTGTAGCTCTCTGGATATGTATTGTGGTGGTGTTTGCTGTGACCAAATGTTAAACTGATCATTAGATTTTGCCCACTGTTGTGCCCTGCCTGTGAAATCCTGATCTGCTTCTTGAAATTCATACAGTATTGTCATAATTCTCTTTTTGGCTCTTGTTTTCAAAATTGGGTCTTTGATGTGATTGACCTCGACTGCAACTTGTCGTCCAAAGCCAGACTCATCTTCTATTCTATCTTGCTTTTCCGGGTTTAAACCAAATTTCACAGTGTTGGACATTTCTTTCAGGACTTCAAGCTTCTCAAGATCAATGTCACTGTCATTGGGACGTCTTGCCTTTTTGTTTAATGGCCGGCGGCCTCTGGGCGCCGATGATGGTGGGCTTGAGGACCTTGATGTTCCTGGTGTAGGACCAATCTCCAAAGAATTTTCCCCAGGAGAGGACACTTCGTCATCAGCCACTGTCCCCTGTGTGTCTGTGTCATTGTCGTCAATCTGTTGGGCAAGATATCAACATGTATCACATTATGTTGCATGATCTAAAATATTTCTGAAGGTAGGCCTACAGTGGTGGTATATAAGATAAGATAGACCTTACATTCCCACAATGGGGAAATTCTAAGTGTTGCAGCAGCACAATGGATAGTTAAAAAAAGCATAAATAATTATAATATAAACAATATATACAATAAATAAACAATATATGAACAATATTAAACTGAGTCCTTGGAGTGTGTGTGGTCTACAAGGAGCAGTGCTAGTGTGAAACAGTCTGACTGCAGCAGGAAGGAAGGGCCTGCGATATCTCTCCTTCACACATTTGGGGTGAAGGAGTCTATCGCTAAAGGAGCTGCTCAGTGCAGTGGTGGTGTTCTGCAGGGGGTGGGAGTCACTGTCCAAATTATGTGATTATCATCATTAAATAATAATAAAAATAATAATAATAAATCATCATTATTATTAAATTATATAAAGGCAACCATACAGTCATGTGAAAAAAATAGGACACCATAAAAGCCTGTCTATTTTTCAACATACTGTCACGGTTTTGGTCTGGTTTTGTTCTTGTCTTGTTTCTATGTCTGTCATGTGATTCCCTGTTTGTCATGTGATCCTGCCATGTCTTGTCATTGGTTAATTGTCTGATCATTGTTCACAGGTGTCCCTTGTTTTGTCATTAGTCTGTGTATTTAAGCCCTCATGTTTGCCATGTATCTTTGTCAAGTATTGTTTCCTGTAGTCTGCTGTTGTGTGAAGTTCATGTTCAAGATTTGGTTTTTGTTTCATGTTTTATTTTAGTTAAAATAAACTGCACTTGGGTTCTCACTTTCAACTTGCCTCCGAGAGTGGATCCTTTATTACAGAATACTTGACCTACAACAATGAACCCAGCGGTTGCCCTCCTGAACCTACGCCAGGGAAATGTTCCCATTGAAACGTATGTGGCTGAATTTTGTGAACTCTCTCACCAGTTGGATTTTAATGACGTGGCCCTCAAGGACATATTTAGAGTGAATTTGAATGAGCCCATTCGCTCCCAGCTTCCTGGGGGAAAAATCCACTGGTCCTTGGCCCAATATATTGACTATGCCCTATTATTGAGTGGTTCCTCATTTACTGTGGGTTTTGAGGAGAAGCCCCACAAACCCACAGTATCTGCCAAGCCTGAGCCACTTCACGTCGTGCCTGCCAAGCCTGAGCCACTTCACGTCATGTCTGCCAAGCCTGAGCCACTTCACGTCATGCCTGCCAAGCCTGAGCCACTTCAAGTCATGTCTGCCAAGCCTGAATTTCTTCATGTCATGTCTGCCAAGCCTGAATCTCTTCACGTCATGTCTGCCAAGCCTGAAACTCTTCATGTCATGTCTGCCAAGCCTGAATCTCTTCATGTCATGTCTGCCAAGCCTGAATCTCTTCACGTCATGTCTGCCAAGCCTGAATCTCTTCACGTCATGTCTGCCAAGCCTGAATCTCTTCACGTCATGTCTGTCAAGCCTGAATCTCTTCACGTCATGTCTGCCATGTCTGGGTCTCTTCACGTCACGCCTGCCAAGTCCGAGTCTGTTCACGCCACGTCGGCCGCCGAGCCTGTGTCTCCTGACAAGATGGCCGCCGCCGAGCCGGTGTCTCCTGACAAGATGGCCGCCGCCGAGCCTGTGTCTCCTGACAAGATGGCCGCCGCCGAGCCTGTGTCTCCTGACAAGATGGCCGCCGCCGAGCCTGTGTCTCCTGACAAGATGGCCGCCACCGAGCCTGTGTCTCCTGACAAGATGGCCACCACCACGCCTGAACCTGAGCCCTCAGTTATGGCTACACTAACAATCATGGCCACAGCCATATGGTGTGTGTGGTCGGTGCACACATTTGAAGTTCACGTCACGTCTGCCAATCCAGAGACTGAGCTTCACGTCACGTCTGCCGAGCCAGAGACTGAGCTTCACGTCACGTCTGCCGAGCCAGAGACTGAGCTTCACGTCACGTCTGCCGAGCCAGAGACTGAGCTTCACATCACGTCTGCCGAGCCAGAGACTGAGCTTCACGTCACGTCTGCCGAGCCAGAGCCTGTTCACGTCATTTCTGTTCTCGAGTCGTTGTCTGTTCCAGCCCATAACCCCATAGCTGTCCCCAAGAAAATTTTTGGGGGGGGGGGGCAGTAGGGTCCTTGATAGGACCATGGAGGCCGCGCCGCCATGGCCACCTGAACTGTCTGGTCCACCCTGGCCACCTGAACTGTCTGGTCCACCTTGGCCACCTGAACTGTCTGGTCCACCCTGGCCTCCAGCACTGCCGGATCCGCCCTGGCTTCCTGCACTGCCGGATCCGCCCTGGCTTCCTGCACTGCCGGATCCGCCCTGGCTTCCTGCACTGCCGGATCCGCCCTGGCTTCCTGCACTGCCGGATCCGCCCTGGCTTCCTGCACTGCCGGATCCGCCCTGGCTTCCTGCACTGCCGGATCCGCCCTGGCTTCCTGCACTGCCGGATCCGCCCACGCCATGCCACGGTCCAGGTCCGCCCACGCCTTGCCACGACCCAGGTCCGCCCACGCCTTGCCACGACCCAGGTCCGCCCACGCCTTGCCACGGCCCAGGTCCGCCCACGCCTTGCCACGGCCCAGGTCCGCCCACGCCTTGCCACGGCCCAGGTCCGCCCACGCCATGCCACGACCCAGGCCCGTCCACGCCATGCCACGTCCCATGTCCTGTCCCCCTGCACGGGCCTGGCCCACCATCCCTCCCCCAAGACCGCCTCCGCTCCACCACCCACCTGGACTCTTATGTTTTGCTGGGCGTCGGGAGACGCCCTTAGAGGGGGGGATTCTGTCACGGTTTTGGTCTGGTTTTGTTCTTGTCTTGTTTCTATGTCTGTCATGTGATTCCCTGTTTGTCATGTGATCCTGCCATGTCTTGTCATTGGTTAATTGTCTGATCATTGTTCACAGGTGTCCCTTGTTTTGTCATTAGTCTGTGTATTTAAGCCCTCATGTTTGCCATGTATCTTTGTCAAGTATTGTTTCCTGTAGTCTGCTGTTGTGTGAAGTTCATGTTCAAGATTTGGTTTTTGTTTTCATGCCACGCCATGTTTTTGTTTCATGTTTTATTTTAGTTAAAATAAACTGCACTTGGGTTCTCACTTTCAACTTGCCTCCAGTGGATCCTTTATTACACATACGGACATGTAATAACAATTTTAACAATACTGAAGGACCCAGTGATTTAACTAAACTATTTAAAAATAAGAAAGGCCTTTTTAAGACTCTCTGTGAAATGTAATTTTAAAAGAATGCAATTTTTGAGGAGGAATAAATTAGGACACCCCCCATATATTTCCCCCACACTGCTTATGAGTGTGGAAAAGGATTTAAAAATATATCAAAGGACTTTGACATCAGCCATTCCACCATTTTACCTCACTGAAGTAATTTCAACAAAGGGGGGTATCACTAGTTATTAGGGGTCCTCATTTTTTCCTCCATTAAAATAGGCATTTTTATGCATATGTTTTGTTTGAGTACAAATATGTTAATTTATATTGTTTAATTACAATAAATCACTTTCTTTTCCAGGAATGAAAAAAAATCAAATTAGACATTGTTATGTGAACATTTCTTAATAAAGAGTTGACTATTTAATGGGATGACCTAACTTTTTCACATGACTGTATATGGGGGTTATGAATCTATATCATTATATGATGAGAACAATAGTTTGAACTAAATGTCTTGAAAGGGTATAATTTTAAATGCTGTGTTGAAATTATGAACAAGTGTTTCACAGTGAATATTCGAGGGTACATAATACAAGAAAAGATACATATGTACTATAGAATACAGAGAATGGACAATACTCACAGCAAGGGTAGTCTCAGCATTGCGGGGGGTGACAAATGGCTTTAGGAAGTCTAAATGTCGCAAGATCCACTTTTGTTTAGAAGTGAGGGCCTTGTCCCCACTCCCACTTGGTAGAGGTCTCAGCAGACGGCAAAACTGTGTCCTCAGAGACATGCTGCGTGTTTTAACCTCAGCAACTGGAACATAAATTGGATAGCATTATAGTTACATTTACCCCGTTTGTGCAAAGCTAGATTTCCTCTCTTTCTCATTCAGTCTTTCATTCGTGCTCTTGTACAGTAATGTCAATATCAAACATTAGCACATAATGCCATTCAAAGTTAGCACATACCAGGCATGTCGATGGCTTCGGCAGTATCGGTCCACTTCTTTTCTTTTTCCACTCTGTCGTGGTATGAATGGCAGTTTACATCAAAAAGACACGGCTGCTCTGCCCACAGCTCGACAAGGCGCTCCTCTTTATCCACGGTCCATTTTCGCCTACTTGGCGCTCGTTGTGTTTCCACGTTCGTCGACATGTTTCTTTGTTGTGACTGATGGCTTCCTGTTTCCGGTTTTCGGAGAACGAATTTATTGGTTGTTGATTGTTTTACGTCACTATAACTACGCTACGACTTGCGATAATATCAAACATGTTTGATATGAAAGACTAGAGAAAGACTGGCATAAATCGGGTCGCCGACTGCAGATTATCACCTCACATTTAACGATCGAGACGACGGGAGCGCGCCGAGACTCCAGTAAGATTCCTAAAAAATGCCGGTCTTTAGTCTGGGACTGTGAAAATCCTTTGGTGTACGCCCGGCATTAGAGTGTTGCAATATAACTGACATGCAAGTTAATCTTTTTTTGTGGAAGTATCAAAAAACAATTATTGCAAACATTACCAAATACGACCAAATGTGAAAAACAAACAAAATGTCTTTTTGTCAGTATGTCAATATTTGCTGTTAGGGGGTAACAGTTTACGACCCAAGGCCCAGATGTTTGAAAGAAGACCCGGAGTCAGAATTATAATAAATTGAAGAAAGTTTTACTGAAGATAGTTTGCAGTTTCATCAGCAGAACTCAGCTTCAAGACTCACAAAGGAGTTTGTAGGCCGCCCCGCTTACAGTTACAAAGATCACAGCAGTTATACCCTACACCAAGGTAACTAGGTTGCAGTTTCTGATTGGCTAAGAAATAGATAAACATAGTAATTTTCCCCACATATACAGATAGACAGAAGCATATCTCCATCGATTAGGCAGATGATACTTGGACCCTGAAGTTAGGCACGTCGTGACCTTCCAGGTCGCAGATTTGGGTTGCTGGGCGCCAACATGTCCCGAACAACAACTCAGTCAATCTCCAATAATGTTGTCTGTTCCTTAACCTGTAACCAAGAAGAATAACACACACACCGACACACAGCTTTTTCAAGGTTGGATTTGGCCAGACTCTAACTATAAACAGGAGAGTCCTCTCAAAACATCAAGATCCGTTCTTTCTCTCAAGGAGAGCAACACTTTAGTCTAACTGGAAAGTAAGGATTTAACAATGAAATGGTCCCTTAAACTATTGGCTTCAATGACCCCTATATGTTTTAACACGTTGAAGACCTTTCTCAAACAATTCCCTATTTCATTTCTGGAAGCCGGGCTAAATATGCAAGCACTGTTACTGCATTCAGATATCAAATAGAGACATTAAAGAATACATGAAAAGAACATTTCAGTAATCACACTAGTAACTTCTATAACAAAGTAAAATCTCCAGCGCAAGGAAAAGATGGCAAAGAAGAAGGAGGAAAAAAGACAAGCACAGGATGCCAAAAGGCAAAAAAAGCAGGCACCTCCTCGGACTGAAGAGGATGGAGAACACTGCGCTCTCTGCAGAAGAGTGGTTCCACCTGGCTCAGGAGATGACACCATCGACGAATGGGTCCAGTGTGATCTGTGCCATTTGTGGTTCCACTTGGAGTGTGCAGGGGTGGAGGAAGTGCCAGACACTGACTGGCTTTGCCATAAATGTTGTCTGTCCACATAAAAACACACGTTACACACACACAATGTAAATAGTGCACACAGAAAATGTTTACAGTTTAATGTCTAATGTCTAGTTCAGGTTTTTTTTTTATCAGTTTATTGTTAAATGTAAATAGTTCTAAACACACACATGCACCCTAATCATTTATGTTCTTAAGTTTTTTTTATTGGATAATCTTTCTTTTTTTTTTTTTTATCAATGCAAATTGTTTGTCCTTCTCTGTCTTCAGAAAGATATAGTTATTCACTAACATTTCACATGGTTCATGCTTAACTCACATGCCATAATTAATATCACAACACAATCATGCCTAACTTGCATGGCCCTCTAGCTTATTAAAGTAGCAATTATCTTCCATTTTAACCAAATAAAAAGGTACTCACCTTTTTTGTTCATTTAAAGTTGCAGTCCGTAGTTTTTTTGGGTTAAAAATTATCCAAAATAAATGTTTGAGCAAGTACATAACCAGCCAGTGTTCAACACTATCTGCTTGCCTTAGCTCGATTCAAAATGGTAAGCTTGTAATAATGTTTTTAATTCCAGTGGTACTGGTGGATTTCCGCGGGAAATTCAAGCATGTCTTTGCGTCATTACATCACATCTGTACGCATAAAGAAGGTGTCTCGGCTAGTAGGCTATATTGCGTGTGAGGGTGTTGGAGGTGGAGATTTATAGCCTTTTCTCGCAGCACTTGATATGATTAAACTTATCAATTCGATGGCGGATCCAGAAAGGTTCAAACGACAATCACCAGGAGATTCACCCGCTGTAAAACGCGAAAGACTTCGGACTGCGGAGAAAAAAAGAGACCTCAACCGGCCCATGCGAAAACAAGGATAAATATCGGAAGGGCATTAAATGTAGTCACGCAATGCTGATGTTGTTAACATTAACAATTTGAGAACAAAGTATAATTTGCACGGTTTGACGTGATATGATAAGCGATCGTTAGATTTAATCAGCATGATTTACTGCAATGCTTTTTTCCCTTAGTTGGTCAGAACAAAAGTGGATGTTACTTACTTGTTCAGACGACATTTTCCGGTGAAAATTCTTATGTTGGTCATACTGCCAAAAAGTAGAATCTGTGATTGCGAATGACAGTATCCACACCGGCACGGTGACTGACAGCCACATTCTCCTCAAAACATTGGATTCATCCGCGCTGTGCCATGCCGAGGCACAACGCACGTAAAGTTGATCATTCCGCGAATAACTGCAATTGCAGATTTCGAACAGAGATGGCGACAAAGAGGAAAACCTGCAGACTGCAGCTTTAAATGATGTTTTCTTCGGTTAAAAATGATCAGTTGATCAGTTAAATTTCCATTTTCGCCGTTGAAATCAAGTTATGCACTCTGTACGGAAGACCATTGTAAGCCTGTACAGAACGTCATTAACCCTTATCATCTTCCGTATACAGGCGAAGGAGGTAATTTTCCCCACTTTTCTAAAAAACGATTGGGCCAAAAGACATCAGTCAAAGTGTGGACCGTACAATGGGTATTCCCCCAGGGAATGATCACACAAACATGCTTGTCTTCATCTCAGCAACGGAGGAGTGGTCGCTGGCGTGCTGTGAAAGGCGAAAAAGTGTACATGGAACATGGTTAGTCTACGTTACAGTCAGTAAGAGAAGTCGCCTTTAATCAATGCATTGGATATGAATTGACCCTTTTTCTCCTTTTGTATAGTCCAAATTCAAATTTGCCAAATGTTAAATGAGAACCTACAACACATCAGGCTATAATCATAAAGGTCCATTTCTAATCTGGCTATTTGTGCCATGACAACAAATCAGCAATCAAAGTTCAAAACGATGTTCAAAGTTCAATCCTTTCAGAGACCTAGAATGATGACTTTCACATTTCAAGAGGTCATTACCTTAAATTGATTGAAAATTATGATCCATTACCTGGTGTAGAGACGATATGGTCCTGCTGTGGTTCTAGGAGACCAGGATGTTTTAACTTTCTCATCCGTTTCCTAACGTTCCGCAGACGCTCTTCCAGGAAACCTGTAGCAGGCCTGTGTTTTCGTCCAGGTGTGTTCACCAAGCTCCCTCTAACATTAGAATAAATTCAGCTTAAAGTCAAGTCAAGTCAAGTATATTTGTATAGCGCTTTTCACAATACAGATTGTATCAAAGCAGCTTCACAGTATTAAATTAAAATAATACAACAAAGTTTGTTTCAAGAGGAATTTATTGATTGATCAAATTTAATTAAATATCCCCAAAATATCCCCAACTGAGCAAGCCAAAGGCAACAGTGGCAAGGAACCGAAAAACTCCATCAAGTGACCTAATGGTGTCCTAAAACTCCATCAGGTGACCTAATGGAGAAAAAAAACCTTGGGAGAACCCAGGCTCAGTCGGGGGTCAGTTCTCCTCTGGCATTTAAAGTGACCAGGATTGGGTGAAGCATAGTTTTGCACAAGAGATGACTGAAAGGGATTTTAAGGAGCCAACAACAATTTTCCTTGAAAATGTTTTTTTTTTTTTTTAAATATTGTTTGTGTTTAAATAAAAAAAAATTAAAAAAAAAATTAAAAAAAAAATAAAATAAAATAAAATAAAAATAGACCCTTTTCACATTTCCAGGTTTCTCAGAAGCGGAAGTCGTCATAGTTAATTTCTATAGCGGTGAATGAGAGGCTACATTAAATATATTTTTGCATTTCCTTTTGCTCAAATATCAAAAGAAAAACTCCACAATAATGTTTTCACGACTTTCAAAAAGAGGAAAGAGTAGTCGGAAGAGAGAAAAACGTCAATTTTACCGCCACTCCCATGGACGTTGAATTTGAAGCACCCTCTCAGCAGCGATAACTCGTTTTTTTGTAATTTAATGCAAAGGTAATATAATACAAATTATATTGTTATAAATGTACATAAATTCTTTTTAAAATGAAAATATTAAAAACTTTGCAGGATTTACGATGCTGATGACCGTTAAAACCATCAGTCTGTGAAAAGGGTCTATTCAACGAACTGAATACTGACAGCCTATCATGTTGGATATTAATTATTTTATTTAGTTAATTTTCTTCATTCATTGGAAATTATTAGTTTTACTTTTGTTTTTTACAAAATTTCTAATTTTACATTTATCTGTGCATGCTACCCCTGTAGATGGTTCATTAGTGTTGCACAATATACTGGAACTGGAAAGCCGTCAAACTGACATTTACCACAAGATCAAACCCAACAGCTCTAATTATAAATCATTATTATAAACTTATTATTGCAAAATCAGGGTAAAGTAATGAGACAGTTTTCAACACTAATGTTATGTACTTGCTCAATAACTGAAATCACCCAGCCCTAATATTTATACTGTATATATATTTTGTATATATTTACTTGTACATTTTTCCAAAGCAGTAACAAAAAACTTAATACAATTAAAGTTATAACTTTTGTCCCAAGAATAACCTGAGTATTAGAGATAATAAGTTGAGTTTTTCAAGGGTGAGGTTTGTCCTCAATCAGTGTACAGAGTATTAAAGGGTAACTAAACCCTAAACCAACTTTTTTTAGTTAATGATCTGTAAGAATGGGGCTTTATTAGTGCTGTGACATTTGGGTATAAAGTGTTTTAATTCTACAATATATGGTGTAAAAACGTCTGAGTGCTGCCCTCTTCAGGTTGAACGGTGGCTACTGCAGTTGAATTTTCCTATTGGATGTTTGCGGTACTGCGTGACGTATGCGGTACTACGTGACGTAAGCAGGTTCCAGCTCACCACGCCCTTGGTACGAGCTCACCACGCCCTTGGTAGGAGCTACCACGCATAGTATTGCATCAGTTAGGATAGCTTCAAGTAAGCGTAGATTTATCTGTATTTAGTACAGTGGTCAGGAGGGTACGTAGGTGTAGTGTTGCTGGTTGCAACAGCACTGCTGGACTGCATAGCTTTCCAGCAGACTTGGAAATTAGGCACCAGTGGTTGCATGCACTTGGCCTGGAAGACTGTGAGTTCCCGCCTAGAGCTCAAGTGTGCAACCTGCATTTTACGCGGGATTGCTTCTCCAACGCAATAGAGGTGGAAATGGGCTTCTCCACACAGCTCGCGCTGAAAAGCGACGCAGTGCCAAACGCTGCTCCTCCTGCATTAACTCCACCACCGCAGCGGCGTCTTGATATGAGTGATCATATATTTTAATCACAATTTATGGTTAGGCTAAAGTTAATCCTCTGTGGTCGACAAACGCGCCGGCGCATTTTGCTGGATTTTTTCACATAGCGGCACAAAGCGTGCGCCATTGACATCAACTCGATAAAACTCATCAGATGCATGTACTTTACGTCGTCTTGCGACCCTGTGAGTCACTCTCCATTTTAGAGTCTGACAGCAGCTGTCAATTAATCCGTCACTGCGGGTCTCAGGTGTTTTATTTCTCATCAGAGTAACAGCCTCTTTTGTCTGTGCCTGCGGGTTGATGAATTACTTGATCGGCTGGGTACTGCTCGATTTTATTCGACGCTGGATTTAACGAAAGGATATTGGCAGATCCCCTTATCTCCTATATCCAAAGAAAAAACAGCTTTCACAACGCCGTTTGGGTTACACCAATTTGTTACACTTCCTTTCGGGTTTTTCGGGGCTCCGGCCAACTTTCAGCGTCTCGTGGACAAAATTCTCCGACCACATGCTGCATATGCCGCTGCCTATCTGGATGACATTATCATCTATAGCAACGACTGGCAGCATCATATGCAGCACTTGCGGGCTGTCCTGCGTTCACTGAGAGGGGCCGGACTAACGGTCAACCCGAAAAAGTTTGCGGTTGGGCGTGTGGAAGTCAGGTATCTGGGCTTCCACTTGGGTCACGGACAGATGATAAGACGGCAGCAGTTGCAACCAGGGCTGCAGGCCAAGTGCAAATGACAAACACCTGTCTTGTTGCAGTAATTGGCGTGGAGAGACCGGATATAAGCAGCTGTGGAAAGAGAGTGGTGAGAGAGAGAAGGACTGAGGACTTGTGCGATGAACTGGTGGAAAGAGTATCTGTGAAACCTGGTGGAAAGAGTGACAGAGCCCATCTGTGAACTACTGTCTGTGCTGTAGCGAGGCTACGGTGGATGCGCTGTGTGCTCGACTTTTGTTTGTTGTTATTTTGAAGCTATACCAATACATAGTTCCCACAGGCCAATTAATGTCACGTGACCTCCCCGGAGACGCCATCTTTGAGGGCATAAGCTGCTGTGTTAACAAAGTTTTAACATAGACAGTATAGAGTTTTACAAGCAAATTTCGAATATTTCTTTCTATTTATAATGTTACGAAAATCATGAAGAGACAAAGTGACAGAGATTATAAAGAGACTCTATTAACACAAGACAGAGAGAGGTACAATGCGAAAATTTCAGTCATAAATGGTGTGGATCCGTATGCGCTAAACTGAGCACTGATTTTGCAGCTTTGCCTCAGATACAGTATTATCCTTGTGTACCATTATCTGGTATTGGCTAGGAGTTTTAACACATGTGAGCAATTCCGAGCCTGGAAATATGTGCATGAATATGAATATACACGGCATGAAAATAAATAAAACTCGCGTGCAAATTAATTAATGTAACGGTTAATGCGGAACTACTTTTAGGCCGCTGTACGTGCGCTGTATCGTTCAGTTTCGTTCCGACAAACGGGGCACTAATTTTTCTTTTGCTCAATATGTTCAACGTTAATAAAAGGTATCCAAGCAAAAAGTTCTCCACGCATTATCCTGCAGTTAATGAGAAATTGTAATTTATTGGCGCACTATATTGTCTGCGTATTGAGACATGTAAAACGGTTGAGCTAGATTTTCAACCAATCAGCATCGAAAATGTTAGTAGGTCAGCGCCAAAATCAAGTCAATATCACTACGCACATGTAAACATGGAGGAGGACGTAAGCAGCGCATCTTCATCTGATAGCGGCGATCAAGCTCGATTAACACCCGTAAAGTGTATTCTTCATGTCGGAAAAGATGGTGGGAAAGGTCCGCAGCCCTTTACTGAAGTCCGATGGGAAAAAATCAAGCAATGTGCGAAGGAATGGCTCAAAACGTCGCACACTATGGAGCTTTTTATTGTTAATAAACATATTGCCCTCCTGGACAAACCGGTCTCTGATGTCCCAACAACTAGCGCTTGACGTGTGTGTGTGTGTGTGTGTGTGTGTGTGTGTGTGTGTGTGTGTGTGTGTGTGTGTGTGTGTGTGTGATGGGTAGGTTTAGGGGTCGGGTTAGTGTGTGTGTGTGTGTGTGTGTGTGTGTGTGTGTGTGTGTGTGTGTGTGTGTGTGAGAGAGTGTGTGTGAGAGTGTGTGTGAGTGAGAGAGAGATAGGCCGCGGTAGCCTAAAAGAGGCCTAGAAATAGGGTTTCGTCCCACCAAGTGGGGCACTACCTACTTTTTTAACATCAGAAATATATAGAGATTCCTTAGGAAAAAGTTCTCCACACACAACCTTGCAGTTTTTGAGAAAAATTATGCTAAAGGTGCCCATTTTGAAAAAAAAGGGAAAACATAGGTAATTTTGCACTTTCAAACCTGTTTATCATATAAACCCCAAAAATGCAGAATTACCACTTGAAGTACAAAATAAACCAGTTTGAAATGTGTGATATACCTGAAGTTGCTATCTAGGCACAATAACCATGATAAGATTATCAAGAAAACTTCTACTGTAGCATTAACATCCCAATTACTTCTCATTATGTTGTTCCAATTCAAAGGTAATATTTGAGGTAAAATCTGAATAACAAATAGAATTAAGCCAAAATATAATATTAAAAAAACACTTTTCAAAATAACACATTTAATGGTGAATTGTCAATTCGCATACACGAGCAGTAACTGCACTACATGTACATATTCACAGGAATGATTATTGTAAACAAGATTTAATTTTGATTTATTTATATTAAATATATATGTCCTATATTAATTTTATTATCATATACACATCACTAAATATCAAGATCACTGTCCTCACTATCAGATTCACATAAAACACTATCCTCAGTTAATCTCACATTGTCACAATGAACACATTTACATAGGTCAGTGCAGGCCAGGTCAGCCTTGTGGCATGAGCACCTTTCACCTGTACAAGTACCAGACTTACACCCACAGTGGAGTGACCCCAAAATCTGTTGAGGAGCTGGATCTTTAGTCATCCATGATATGATGAGATCACCATCCTTGACAATCCATCCAAAGCCGTCTGGACTGGGAGCATTTATAAAAGGATCCAATGCTCTCCTGTGGATTGCAGCTTGGTAGTTGGCACGCTTGAAGTGCTCTGTAAGTGCATCTTTTGTTGGAGGTAATGCCTGTTCGGAAGAGGCCTGGACACAGAACCTATTGTATCTGGCCAAATTAACATCTGATAACTTTTCTCCATACAGCTCACACACAAAACGTTCTATGGTCACAAATGTGGTGCTGTCCATTTCAAATTGCCTCCCAAGAGCAACAAATGCACTGATGTACTCTGCATTTCCAGACACTATATTTAGTGGTTTCTCTTTTCCTTTCCCATAAAAGGAACTAGTTGAGTCACAGCCAGAATGTGTGTAGTCCTATCAGTGCCTCTGTTAGTGAAGGACCCAAAGCAGAACCAATAGCCTGGAGATCTAATATTCTTTGCCTGTCTTTTGTTCCTGTCAGAAAGTACATCTTTGCTGAGGGAAGCTTAGCCATTATTGAAAGTGAAATGATAGCAACATCAGTGTCAGGACTCTGGATGATTATCTTATTGTAAAATTCACTCCAGGAATGTTTTGCATGAAGTAGGAGCCTCGTGTCAGCTTCTTCATGGTCACAAGTCAAAGATTCTACCTCTTTGACAGACATAATGCCATCTTTAAGAGTGAGTTGATGACATACATTTCTGTGTGCCACAAAGATAGCTATGTCTTTTCCAGCTGCTTGTAAAGGCACAGTTCTCCATGTCTCAAAGAGAAAGTCTGTCAAGGCTTCTTTATTTTCACCACTGGCTAGAAACTTGGTCCACTGACTTGGAGTTTTCTGCTTGATGCTGTATATTTGCAGTAATTGTTGTCCAGCAACAGCACGTCTTGATCGTTCAGCATTTTTGATGCTCACTGCCGGGTAGCGATCAATGACAAAATCAACCCTTGAACAACTGAACTTTCTACCCATCTTAATGATAAGTTGAAGAAGATCATCAGCAAGCTCACCGAATGTGTCTGGTATATTCTTGAGACTCCTGATCAATGCCATGCCATCTATCATTAGGGCACCATTATCACCCACAGTCTTGTTCACATGACAGTCCTTGCTCTTTGATTCTAAACAAGCTAGAAGAGCAGCCTTATTTGTTTTGGCTAATGAACCATCAGTGCTTGCTAGCGGGGATGAGATATTGCCAAGTGAATATGTCAGAATCTCTTTCAAGTTTACAGACCGGGATTGACTTATTACTAACAGTCGTGCAAAGAGTCTCCTATCATTTTTTAGAATGACTTGATTTCCATCTTTTGTCTTGGATGATTTCTTCATTTGATCCCCAAACGTAGTGAGCTTCAAGGACTTTATTGGAGAGAAGAAGTCTGTTTTTGATGACTGGACTCGATCTTGGATGAAATTTTTCAGCGCTGTTTCGCCTTTATCACAAGCACTTTGTATGTCATCTCTGACAGTCTTTGTAGCAACAACACCAGAGCTAATACATACAAGATCTTCACAAGGCAGGAAGGGATTGATCATAGACTCAACCGCTGAAACCAAAGATGTAACAGCAGCATTGTCTTTTGCAATTCTTGTTGCATCCAACTCTTTATGACCCCTCTCTTCATGTTGCATTCCAGCCATCATTTCACACTGTCTTGTGATTGCAGAACGTTCAGGATGAGACAGTATCCATCGCTGGACGGCACCTCTGTTCAATGTTATCCCAGTTATGCCGCCTTTGGTCTTTGAATCACGGTTGCAGGTTTGTTCTATTGCTTGGTCACAAGCTATGGATGAGAACCTGTTAGCATCCTTACGCTGTACTGTCCAGTTTCCTTTTGCAGTAACTTCTTCATAGCAGTGTGGATGAGTCTTTGGAAGATTGATCATCTCGACCCAATATGCTGATAGGTACCTTGCATAGTTTTGGCGGTCATATGCAAAATACCATGGCAGCATACGTCTCACTGTTGCTAAGTGAAGGCTCCAGTCAGAGTCTCTGGTTGCTCTAATGAAACTCAGTAACAGTTGAACCATTTCAATGTATGAGCTCCAAAGTCCAAAGGTGGGATTAACAGAGTTCATCTCATGTACATATCTATCATAGCAGGACAGCATATCTAATAATATGTCAGACACTGAGTTAGATGAAAATCCTGCCTCAGACTTGTACTCTCGTACTAGATCTTCCATGGCTGATATGTAACGAGTGTGCTGTTGCTCAGGAAGGGACTGAAGAAATGACCTCAACCGCAAGATATGCATTGCCTCAAATAGGAGTTTGTGTGCACGAATGCTACGGTTGTAGTGATGTCCACTAATGACTCCATTTATTGAACCAACAGCTACCACATTTGATTCAATCAGCATATCCTGTAGTCCTGCTTCTTTGAAACGTTTGCCTATCACTGCCATAAAGGACATGGCTGTGTGGAACTCACCTAGTCTTGGGATGATACGCTGCATCAGATTTTGGTCTTTCCACCTTATTTGCTGCGCTTTAGCGTATGTAGCCTGGTCATACACAGTGACAATACTCTCCAACTCTAGTCGATCAGCAATTTCCACACTTCTAGTGAGTATGGTGTTTACAGTGGTCATTTCTGTAGGGGAAGCCTCTACAACTGGTAGATAGTAGAGAGCACATTTTGGCAGTGAGCAAGTCTGAGTAGAACAATTATACCCAGTCCATCCTGGAAGAGAAGTGTCTGATACTGCATGACAGCTATATTTTAGCAGCACATAGATTGTATCAGTTTTTTGTGCCAGCTCCATAGATGGGACAGTATCATACTCCAGCAGAGGAACATTTAGCTCTTGAGGGCCCTGTCTCTTGGTATGAATGTATAGGTCCAGAACACTCTTTTGTGGTTGCAGTGTCCTTACACCTTTTCTGATGAACACAGTCCTCCTATGGTCTTCGCTTTTCATTTTACTCTGAACCATTATACCATTGGTGTGGTGGGTAGTACCTCGTCCAGACAGGGTCTCCTCCCCAAAGTCAATGTTATCCCACACCAAAACGGTTGGATGCTGCTTTGACATACACTTTGGTATATCTGTTCCGGTAGCCAGCTGATATTCGGCTAAGGCTGTCTCAAAACCAATGGTACTTGATGTTGATATGCAGTGTCCAAGTCTGCTCAGAATATCTAACAATTGGGAAGAGCCGGTTAAGTGCCTAACGGTCAGTCCTAATGCAAGGGATTTAGGTGTAGGCTTTTTACCACTTGATGCCAGGTATACTATGTCTTGGCAGATGGACAGTAATCTCCTGTTGGTATCCTCAGGCAACTGTACTTTCTTATCAAACACAGGTTCATCTGATGCTCCAGTACACCAGGCAATCAGATTGTACAGCTCCACAGGTACCATGGTATCAGCTGCATCAATATTCAGATCTGTTGACAGTGGTGGCCATGGCATTGTCATACCAGAAATAGCTTGCATAACTTGTTGCACTATGATGCCAGCAGAGAACAAAGTACGCTTTCTGTCTGAACTGTAGACCTCATGTGGTGTGTAAGGTGCAGTGTCACGAGAGAGTTTACCGATTTCTTCTGCACTGTCACTATCTCTTTCAGTCTCAGTACTTGAGGTCGACATTGGCTCCATAAAGTCTGTAGCTGACAGTCCTTCACAAAACACCATCTCGCTGAGATTCCGTCGCACAGGTTTATGGAAGATTAGTTGTGGATAATCTCGCTGTAGGAAACGCTTTAGCAGATCGGACCTGTAAAATAGAGATTTAACCTTTTTAGTGACTTAACTGTGGGTGAATAAAATATGTTTCAATTTCACATTTAATCAGGAGCACGAGATACGAGGTATAAGAGATATTTGTCATAGAAGAAAACAATACAACAATTCATAATTTCACAGAAAACAAATCACTGCTCTAACTTGGGTTTTTATAGCCAACATTTATGTGGGAACACAAACTTCACAATTGTATAATTATTACCTGTATGATCTAATGTCATATCCTTCTTCTTCTTTTATAGCCTTACAAAACAACTGCACAAGCCTCGTCACCCGGAGAATTTCTTGCTTCTCGATTAGGCGATCCTCAATCACTGTTTTGCAGAATGCTTTGTAGCCTCTCGGATACTGCAGGACAGTTGAGTAACGTGCTCTGAAATAGGAAAACAGAAAGTCTTAATGAGTCACCTGCAAAGCAACTATTCTCTGATAGGCAAATGAAAACATGTACAATATGTCAGGATGAATGAGTTTGTGTTTTAGAGTGTGAGTGCGGGTAAACAGATGCAAATTTTGTCCATGAATACAATCCGTGTGGCGTGTTTACATGCATGAGTCTGATGTATGTTAACCTCTTAACCCCACCTGAACAGAGCACATTTTCTCCAGTTTGGCAACCCAAAACCTAAAAGCTTTAAAAAAAGCATCAAAATAACGACGAAAAACAGGATGAAAACGCAGCAAAAAAGTGACAAAAACAAGGCGAAAACATGACAAAAAAGCAATGAAAATAAGCAATGAAAAAGCAACAAAAAAACGACAAAAACATGACAAAAAGCCACAAAAAAGTGACACAAAAACGTGATGAAAACACAACAAAAATGTGACAAAAACGCGGCAACAATGTGACAACAAAGTTACAATAACTTTAGTAGGTCTTAGCTTTCAAATGAGGCATTACGCTGAGAGTGCCTTGGTTTCTCTGTTTTTTGAGGCATTACACTGTTGCTCTCCAGTTGAGAAGATTTTAGATTTGGGTAAAGCCAAAATGGAAAAAATGCACTCGGTTCAGGTGGGTGGTAAGAGGTTAATTAACATGCATTGTCATGACCAAATAAACAATAATAAAAAGTAATTAATTAAATATGAATATCAGATATCACTAAAATTTAATTTGAAATAGTCTTGAATGTTTCTGTCCTTTGACAGAATGAATGAATAGTCCTTTTGTATGTATAGAAAAATGTGAAGGGCACCAAGAGCATTAGATAGGACATGTATATTTATATTGATTATGGAATTACATTGCATTCACACGCAATATGTAAATGTAATTGGCGTGACCCCACAGATTTGTGAACAAACATTTTTTTGTACCTACCTATCTCTTTGAGTTTTGCTGAGAAATCTTGTGTAATCTCGATAGCAAGATTTGTGGTATCGGACCTCGATTGCAATGCAGTCTTTCCCACGAATGTGTGTCAGAATGCTCTCATCTGATTTCATTTCAGCTGCCTCACGAAGAAGTCCTATATTAAAGATATGAAGAATAAATTATAAACCCAGTTGGCAATATATTAGCTTGCATAACATTCAATTCAAGTGAGTAAACATAGGCCTACCTGCATTTTCTGTCTCAGACTGCACCAACTTGTCAAGCTGGCGCTTTCTGTTGATTGTAATAAACCGATCCAACATTTTGCAAATTATGCACAATTTAGGCAGAACGTGCTGGCTTGCTGATGGCTTTGAAGAAGTGGTTGTCATCAAGCTGTACTTGGAACGCAGCCTCTTTGGCGAAACTGTTTCAGAGCCTTCAACTGGGGTTACAAGTCTTTTCAACCGTTCAGTGTTATCTTGGCGCTTTAGTGCACAAGTCAATAGTTTTTTGTCTATAAAACGCCGATAGTAGGCCGGGTGAAACCCGTAGTTTGTTGGGACATCAGAGACCGGTTTGTCCAGGAGGGCAATATGTTTATTAACAATAAAAAGCTCCGTAGTGTGCGACGTTTTGAGCCATTCCTTCGCACATTGCTTGATTTTTTCCCATCGGACTTCAGTAAAGGGCTGCGGACCTTTCCCACCATCTTTTCCGACATGAAGAATACACTTTACGGGTGTTAATCGAGCTTGATCGCCGCTATCAGATGAAGATGCGCTGCTTACGTCCTCCTCCATGTTTACATGTGCGTAGTGATATTGACTTGATTTTGGCGCTGACCTACTTACATTTTCGATGCTGATTGGTTGAAAATCTAGCTCAACCGTTTTACATGTCTCAATACGCAGTCAATATAGTGCGCCAATGAATTACAATTTCTCATTAACTGCAGGATAATGCGTGGAGAACTTTTTGCTTGGATACCTTTTATTAACGTTGAACATATTGAGCAAAAGAAAAATTAGTGCCCCGTTTGTCGGAACGAAACCCTATTTCTAGGCCTCTTTTAGGCTACTGACAGCGGCCTATTTATACGCGGGTTCTTTAGGGACATAATCTGAGATTGCAAGGCTGGAATGTGTGTGTGTGCGTGTGGCAGAGTGAGAGAGAGAGTCGCGGGCGCGATCGAACAGTGGAAACAATGTTGTTTTTGTATGTTTTTAATACCTCGTCATTTTGGATACAGGACATCATTCAAACTGCAAAGTGTTAACTTATATTTGTGTACACTCGCAATAAAACACAACAAATTCTTGCGTGTTTTGAGGGAGTTTCTTTCCTGTTTATCCTCGCCAGCCATAACCTCCATCGTTGTTCTGACGCTTAACGTTAGTCTTCTCACATTCATGAAGTCTAATGACGGGTATACTGTAAAATCCAAATTTAACTGAATCTCCGGCACGATTTGAACATCCCTTGACCCAGCAGGAGATGACTATTTTCACTTTTTATCACGAAATTAACTCGTTTCAGCTTCTTCTTCTAATGTTCTGCCCACAGCATGCCCACAGAAATGGCGCCGGGTCGGCAAATGCCCGTGACGTCATGTAGGAACTATGTATAAATCGTACAAGTCCCAGTCACGCCGACCCTGTCTTCTTCCTTCCTATCACAGACTGTAAAAAGATGGGCAGCACGCCTCTGCTTTCTTCCACTGAAGAAAAATGAAACCAAAGTTTTCCAGTAACGGTTGTTGCCGATTATGTCATTCAGAGTCTGTGCAGTTTCACAGCCTCGTTTTGTTTAATAAAGCTCTTGCAAACTATTCTGACACAAACTTACAGGGAAAATGTTTTTAAATGAAGACTGAAAGAGTTATCAAAGTTTAATGATGGTAACATTGCAGTGTCATACAGTTTAGCCTACAATTAACACATGATCACTGCAGCGCTGCATGTAAACTTTATTTATAGCAGTGCAATCTTTGATTTTTAACAGGAATGAAAGCAAGGCTGTGAGAGATAGACATACACCTCTTCAGTGGGTTGTACTGTTATTTAATGAGTTTTTGGATTGTTCTGCTGACGGAACACTGCAAAAATATCTTTCCAAGAAATTCAGTAGACAAAAAACTCCAGACAGTATGAGCTGTGGAGAATTATAACACTCTAAAAAACGGTTGGTTATTTTTGTGTACCCAATAGGTGGGTTAAAAATATTGGGTCCTTCTATTTGGTTAGTCCGAACATTTATTGGGTTGTTTCTATAACAACGCAGACCGTTGGGTTAAAGTTCAAATTTCAACGGTAATCCACCGCCGCAACTGTGACAGAAGATACACGGGTGAGTTAATTACACTATATAAGCTTGTAGATATTGTATAACGTTACATGTTTTTTTTCGTTATAAAGTGATTTTAAGCTCTTACGTAGTACTATTGTCGCATTTTCCTAAATGTGTAGCTTATTATTTCCATGTTTAACGTTATATCTCCCCCGTCGACTGCTTTTTGTCTGCTATCTGCGACTAGCGACGTCGATGCTTGCAATATAGCCATTTATTCTTATACTCGGTTGTGATACTCTTCCTTACTTTCTATGTTCTTTCCAATACTTTTTGGGAAGTTATACATTTTTTCAGATATTTAACCGACGCGCTCAGCTTCAAGACCCAGCGCAAGCCTCACTCCATCCAGTGTCACGGTCAGGAAAAAGGTAACTTATGCTGTGTTTATATAAAGGCCTAACGTTACATTGTAGCGTAAATGTCTACTTAGGCTATCCCATGTGAATTTAAAATACTACAAAGTATTAAACATTTAGAAAACTCTATAAAGATAAAAAGTTATGTTCAGGATAGTAAGTTAGCCTATTAACGTTAATAGCCAGTTACATAATTACTTTTCAGATCGCCACATGTAACGTTATGCCCTTTAAATAAAATTACGGTTGAGACTTTATTCTTTTATAATAACATTTTATTACTTTTTAAATGACAAATAAGTCATTTAAAAGCAGTAAAATGACATTTTAAATGGAGGACATTTACCACCCATGCATAATCTCCTGTGATTTTACAGTGAATTTATAGTAGGTTAGTGACAATAGGCTTTATTATTGTTAATTCACTTTATATTAACTAAATATTTTTACACAGGATGCTATGGATTCATATGTAAGGGAAACACTTCAGAAGTGGAACCTTGAAACATTAATTGACAGATTTGCAGGTGAGACATAATGTAGCAAGTCTGAAAAAGGAAACTCTCTCTCAGTTGCTAAGCTTCCTCACAATTAAATAATGTCATCATTAATATAGTGAAACCTTTTTAATGTGACTTCATGTAAACCAGAATGTACTAGTTATACAGGGTCATAACTGATTCAAATGGCACCTCTCTTTAAAGGAATAGTCCACCAAAAAATGACAATTTTGTTTAAAATTTTCTCAACATGTCCCTAATAACCTTTTTAACACCCCAAATAACAATTCTGACACACACACACACTGATACTGTAATTTCCCCAGTTTTTTCCTAACCAGCAGACAACAGAATTCAGCCTCTAACACCTAGATCAATATTCAGAAACAACCTATATTTAATTTAGATCACCATTACAGTGATTTTTTTCTATAAAATTATAACATTTCATAGTATGCAATCTAATGGTATAGTTGAGTAACTTTGCTGTAAATAGGTTAAAAAAGGTACAACGTATCACCCAAAACAAAGCATGTATTAAGAAGTGAATAATAAAAATGATGTATCATTTTTTAAATTAAAAGTATATATTTTTTATACAATTGCTCTGTGGACTTTAATGGAAACCAAACACCAAGAGTGTACATGAGGAGAATATGAGGTTGATCAATGGGACCATTTCTTTTTTTGGTGAATTATCCCTTTAGGTATATCATGATGAGGACAGCATTGTACGCTAGTTTGATTTTTTTTGTGTGTGTGCATAATGGATGGTTAAGGGAGATGGAAAATATTATAAGAAAACAATGATCTATGAGATGTCCTAACAAATATTGTCAAATAAAGCAGTGTCTGCCATTTATTTGTCTTCTTATTTTTCCTTTTCTAGAGGAAGAAATTGACCAGCAAAGCTTTCTACTTCTTGACGACACCACCATAACAGCACTTATACCAAGAATTGGCCAAAGAATAAAATTTACCAATTATTTTAAGCAGTTGCACACTGTAAGTAACTAAACATACAATGCCTTTCACATGCTTCAAATGTAAAAAATCCACTCCAAACCACAAAGAATATTTCTTACATCTTAATGCCATTCATGGCATTAACAGTTCGTCAAAATTTTTCTGTTGCTGTGAAAACAACTGCGGTAGAACATTTGCATACATGTGTGTTGTGTTCATAGTTAACCACAAGGTGGCAGTGGAATGCTGAAGTGTTGAAGTGCTGAACATTCTGCAATGTTCATGTTACAACGGCAAATGGTGCTTCTATTGAGACTGAATTAGTCGTGGACACAGGCTCTTCAGTGTCAATCCTGCCTGTGGCTGTGTACAAACGACACTTTTCGGACTGTTCACTTACTGCTCCTAAAGTGAAACTGGTTACGTACTTGAAAGAAGATATTCCCGTACTAGGATGTTTACATGCGGACGTTTCACTGAATGAAAAGGTAACCACCGCTTGTTTTTATGTTGTGAAAGGTGGCTCTGCTTTGATGGGCATGACCTCATTCGAGCCTTGAACTGTTCTTTTCACTTTGGTACTGTTACTGCACCTGACAAACTACATGCAGTCGTTGGTGAAACAATTTCTGCTCCAGATACTTCTGTGGGGTGCGTGAAAGGCTTTGTTCATAAGCCTACAGTCAAACCTGATGCTACTCCAGTTCGACAGAAGCTTCGTCGACTTCCATTCTCCGTTCGACAAGCTGTTTCTGCAGAACTGGACTCATTACTGCAAAATGGCATAATTGAGAAAATCGATTCTTCCCCATGGATTTCGCCTATTGTTGTCACCACGAAGAAAGGAGGTAAAATACGTCTCTGTGTTGATCTGCGCGAGCCAAATAAGGCCCTGATTGTTGACAGCCATCCTCTGCCGCATATGGACGAACTTTTGAGTAACTTAGCGGCTGCTTACCATCAGCTTACCTTACACAAGGAGTGCCGGGACATCACCGCGTTTATTACGCATGATGGTCTCTTCAGGTACTGCCGGGTTCCGTATGGCCTTGCTTCCGCGCCATCTGCATTTCAAAAGATGATGGAAACTGTCCTGAAAGGCATACGTGGGGTGAGGAACTACCTGGATGATATTATAGTGTACGGTGCCACCCAGGAAAGTCACGATGCGACGCTGCGCTCAGTCATGCAGCGCTTGTCCGATGCAGGACTACAACTGAACTGGGACAAGTGTACGTTCAGCCAGTCATCATTAAAATTCCTTGGACATGTCGTTTCCAAACATGGAATTTTCCCAGATGAGGAACACAAGTCTGCGATCATTGAGGCTCCTGCGCCACACGATGTTGCTTCCTTACGCTCATTTCTGGGACTGATTTCATGGTACAGCAAGTTCTTGCCGAACTTCGCTTCTGTTGCTGAGCCGTTGCGTGCGCTACTTAGAGATGCGTCAACTTCTAAGTTTGAATGGACTGTGTCTGCTGAACGCAGCTTCAAAGAGCTGAAAGAACTGCTTTCTGGAAGTCAGGTGCTTGCGTTGTTTGACCCTTCCCTCCCCACTATAGTGTCGACTGACGCTTCTGACTATGGACTGGGGGGGGTTTTGACACAAATACACCCAGACCGTGTTGAGAGAACTGTGGCGTTTGCTTCTAGAACCCTTACTGCTGCCGAAAGAAAATATTCTACGGTCGAGAAGGAGGCGTTGGCTTGTGTCTGGGCCGTAGAAAAGTGGCGGACGTATTTGTGGGGTCGACACTTTACGCTCAGAACTGATCATTGTGCGCTCACTACACTATTGGCAACCAAAGGCATTGGCCGGGCCGGTATGCGGGTCGCCCGGTGGTCGGCACGCTTGCTTTGCTACACTTATGACGTCATCTACCGACCTGGACGTCTTAATTGTGCTGCAGATTGTCTATCCAGGCTGCCATTACCGACAGGAAATGATAGTGCTGCTGTGGAACCAGAGATGGTTGCTTTCGTTACTGGACTGCCTACATTGTCTGTTGAGGATTTCATGGCTGCTTCGGAAGCTTATCCAGAGTTAACCCAGCTGCGCTTGCGAATCGGGCAGGGCTGGCCGAAAAAATGCTGTGACCTGGATCCTGTTCTGGTGCCCTTCTTTCGCATTCGTGATGAACTGTGTGTGGATGGTGTGCTAGTGAGGAGAGGTGAACATCGTGTTCTTGTTCCTTCTACGTTGCGCTCTAAGATGATAAGCCTAGCACATGAGACACACCAAGGAATTGTCCAGACGAAACAGAGGCTGCGTGAATTATTCTGGTGGCCTCAGATGGATGCTCAAGTACAGTCGGCTGTTTCTTCCTGCTTAACGTGCCAATTGAATGACAAATCGGCTAAAACAGCACCGGCTCCTCTTCAGCCTGTCAGCCTGCCATCTGAACCATGGCAGAAACTAGCGATCGATATCGTTGGACCTTTTGAGAGAGGACCTTCTGACTGTCGTTTTGCCATTTGTCTGGTGGATTACCATAGTAAGTGGCCTGAGGTAGCGTTTTCTCAGAATGTCACTGCTGAGGTGGTCACATCATTCCTCCAATCAGTTTTCAGTAGAGAGGGAAATCCACAGTGTGTTGTGACTGATAACGGGCCTCAATTCCTCTCCAGTGTGTTTGCAGCATTCTTAAAGGAGAGAGGAATAAGTCACATGCGTAGTACTGTCTATTTTCCACAATGCAATGGGGCTGTGGAGAGGTGGAACAGAGTCCTGAAAGAATGCATCCTCTCTGCGGAACAGATGGGGAAACCATGGAAACATGCAGTGACTGAGTTCTTGCAAAGCTACAGAGCTACCCCTCACAGTACTACAGCCGTTTCACCTTCTGAGCTTCTTCATCATCGCAAAATGCGAACAAAGCTGAATGTCTTTCCTGTTGGCCCCAAAAGTGACAAATGTGCTCGAGTGAAAGAGACTGTGAGTAACAAACAGCTCAAGAGTAAAGAGTACACTGACAAAAGACGTGGTGCAAAGTACCACACTTTCAAACCAGGAGACCAGGTGAGAGTGAAACAACCTGGGCATGTGAGGAAGGGTGTTTCTCAGTTCTCACCACCAATGAACATTGAGCAACAAATCGGAAAGAGTACTTTTGTTCTGAGTGACAAAAAGAAATGGAATGTATCGAAACTAGCTCGCTTTACAGCCCCTGTTACCACTCAGAATGAGAACTTGCAGCCACCAGTGACATTTAATCTTAGGAAGAGTAGTAGAGTGCGTAGAATGCCAACGTGGTTGAAGGAATATGATTTACAGTGAAGTGAAGTGAAATTGTACATGCATGAAAAAAACAAAAAAAAAACATGCATCTTTGGGTTATGTTGTGAGCTTGTGAACAGTTATAATTGCTTAAATACTTAAAACTGTGCATTAGAATAAGTAAAACAATGTCAGTTACATTGGTTAAGTTGTTGTGAGTTATTAACAAGTACACAGTAATCTTACGTAATTTTGTTACCTTAAAAGAGTAACTTTGTTCTGAACACTAATCTGTGATATGAAGAATCTTTCAAGTAAGAGGGGAAATGTTGTGTTCATAGTTAACCACAAGGTGGCAGTGGAATGCTGAAGTGTTGAAGTGCTGCTTGGGGAGTAGAATGAGAGGTGAGATGTTCTAGAAGACAAGTTTGACATGTGTTAAAATAAAAGAGCATCGAAGGAATTACTCCGGTCTTGTGTTTAATAATTCAATACACAACAATGTGGTCATTCAAAAGACATCTGCTGAGAGATCACATGCAAGCAGATGACAGGCCAACAAAAGAAATATTTTCATCTACCTCTTCTGAGGTTTTACATCAACATACTGCTCCATCCACTAATGTGCGAATATCAGACACTGAAGATGTAGGGGCAGAGGAAGAGTGGGATGACTTTGACAAAGAAGAAATAACGAACCGTTTAGCTTTGTTTCTTGCAAAGTTGAGAGCTAAATCTTCTCAAACATATTCTGCCGTCAACTTTGTCGTCAAACAAACTGCAAATTTAATTACAGATATAGTAGGAGGTCTACAGGAAAAGACCATGTCCTTGTTTCAGCGCTTTGGACACCAAGATGACCAAGCAGTAAAAAATTTGAAAGCTCAATTTGAATCTGCTTCTGAGCCATTAAAAGACCTTGAATCTGAGTACAAGCAAATGAAATACTTCACAAAAACAGGGTGTTTCATTGAGCCTGTTGTAGAGTATTTTCCAGGGATATCCTACTGTCAGCGGCATGACTCTACATCTGGAATGGTTAAACAGACGGCAGTACGTGATACATTCCAGTACATTCCATTGCGTCCACTTCTGAAAAATTTTCTTGAAACACCTGGAACAATGCAAATCATCATTGACTATCAAAACACAGAGCGTGATGCAGGGGTATTACAAGACTTTCATGATGGAGAGCTTTACCAAAGCCACTTCTTGTTTTCCAAAGAGCTTTCCATCCCACTTCTTTTGTACAACGATGATTGTGAGACGGTTAATCCCTTGGGCTCCAAAACTGTTGTGCACAAATTAGGATTGATATATTTCCAGATCAAATGTTTGCCCCCCATGCTGTTGTCTTCTCTGTCTTCATGCTTTCTGTTAGCTGTGTATAAATCAGATGATGCTAAAACATATGGCATTGACTCTGTTCTGCAGCGTATAACTGACGATATTATGGACTTAGAAGAAAGGGGACTCCTTATTGACACTCCAGACTTTTCTGGTACCGTTAAGATCAGTGTGGCACAAGTTTGTGGTGACAACTTAGGACTGAATTCACTCCTTGGCTACTCAGAAAGTTTAAATGCTAACCACTGCTGTCGTTGGTGTAAGGTGCACAAAGATGATTTGTGGAGTCAGACTGTGGAAGACCCAGAGATGGTTCACAATGCACAGAATTATGCAGAAGACTTGTCATCCAACAACCATTCAGAAACAGGACTCAAACGAAAATGTGTCTTGGATAATTTGAAGTACTTCAGTGTTGTGGACTGTAACGTTGCTGAGGGAGACAGGCGAAGACAAGGATCTAAACGCAGGGTATTTAATAAAGTAACAAGAAACACAGAACTCAAAGGAACAAAACCAGTGGAATCACAGAGACAACCATTACACATACAACAACTGACAAGGTAACAAGTGAAATACAAGGGCTATAAATACACAGAGACAAACAAGCTTAACTAAGTAACAAGGGGGTGTGGTTAATAAGAAACACCTGGGGAGACTAATAAACAAGAAAGACTACAAAGGACTACAAAACATAGCACAGAACAGGAAATAACAAAAGTGCACACAAGACAAGGGAAACACAGGACAGGAATCATGACATAGACAATGTAGCTCCGGACATCATGCATGACATTCTTGAGGGAATTGGACCTTTTGAAGTCAAATTGGTCTTGGCATCCTTGTTGGCTGAAGGACTTGTGAGTCTAGAAACACTTGAACTACAGATAGACAAGTTTTGATTATGGATTTCCTGATTGTTGCAATAAACCTACTGTACTGGGACAACATGAACTTAAGAACCCTAATGGGGCATTGAGACAGACTGTGGCTCAAATGTGGTGCTTCTTAAGGTTTTTACCCATCATTATTGGAGACAAAATACCAAGTTCATTTTCTCCCCCTCCATCACAACAGAGGCCACCATATACCTGAAACATCTAATTGCGGAACACCACACAGTTTTCTTGCAGCTTTACCCACATCTGCACCTGAAACCCAAACACCACTTTCTCCTCCATTACCCAAGAGCCTTCCGGATGATTGGACCATTAAAACAATTTTGGACAATGCGATTTGAGGCAAGACATAATTTCTTCAAACAGCTGAGCCATGTAGTTTGTAATTTTAAAAATATTTGCAAAACTATGGCATTCAGGAATCAGATGATGTTGTGCTACCGCTTACTGACAGAAAGTGTTTTCTCCAAAAACACAGAGTTTGGACCAGGACACGGCTCATTTCTTGCTGCAATTCAGGGAGAATTTGTAAAGGGTCTTGAAAAACCCCCATTTACTGAGGTTTATGTTCCTGATTGGGTAGTAGTTAATGGCACAGAGTACAGACCAGGCATGACCATTACAACAGGATGCACAGAGGATGGAGTACCTCAGTTTGGGCTGATAAAAGCTATTGTAACTATCGGCCTCAATGTTGATGTGAAACTTGTTGTCAAAAAATGGCATACTGTGGGTTTTGACCGCCATTACTTTGCATACACGGTGTCCCCTGATGAACCTCTCGAGGCTTTTTCTGTGAACTCACTGCACGATTTTCAACCCTTGCATGCAGTGAAATCATATAATGTAGAGGATGACTTGTACTACATTCCCTTGCGCTACAGATGTTTTTAAGGCTTTTTTTATTTTTTATATGTAATGAGTTGTACAAGCTTTTACTTTTTTCCCCCTTATCAGTATATCTTTATTAAATACATGCTATAAATAGAAGTTTCTTGTACATATAGACATACACACTTTACCATAGGTTATATTTATATATTAATAGGTTTGTTATTAGAATTTTAAAAGGCCAATTCTTGGTGTGGTGCACGAATCAATTGCAAGGCATATTTTAGGTTTGTAATCTACAGGAGCTGTATTGTCCAATTATAGAAAAATATATATATATATTAGTTGAGTATGTAAAGTATATTGTAACTGGAATTAAAATGTATTTTCTTTACATACAGACAGAAGAACACTCTGAAAACAATGAAACCGAGATACCTACCATAACTGAGGTTCCTACTGTGACACTGACTATTGTGGAAAATTCAACCTCATTTGTACGTATTTCCTTTTCCCTGATATTTAAGTACCTTACAAATACACACTTTACAGAGACCTTCATCAGTGATGTTGAAATTCTCTGACCAATTTCTTTGTCTAAAAACTGTAATTAGTCAAATGTATATGTTAGAAGTGGGAAGTGTTTTTTCATTTGTTCAAAACTTAGGAAGGCAATCCTAGCATTATGAAGTTATGCTGATGTGCAATTCTAAACAATTTCTTTCTCCATTAAGGATATACGACAGATTTTAGAGGGAAGCACACATGGGTCTTCTATTCTCTCCAATTTGGAACAAAACCACAACTTATGTCTTGAAGACCGAAGGAAAATGGTTCGCATTTTGGTGTCCCATTTAATGGAGAAGTTTGGGGTGGTACAATGAATAAGTGATGTTTTATTCATTGTACCACCTTACATAAAGTCATTCAATCATAAGCGGTCAATTCAATTTACTCATAAGTAACCTAATATCTGTACAATCCTTCTACCACTTAGTCCATCACCAGACCGAAAGAAAGAGCTAGCTCTGACCCTGGTCACACAATTTCCATGCCTTAGAGATTCGGAGGGCAGTGGATATGTGAGTATGCTGATCCCCAGTTTATCAGAACTATGCTCACCTTCACACAGCAGTAGAATATTTGACAAACAAGACATTTTTAAGACATTTTTGGGACATGTTATCCAATAAACAATTCATCCTAATCTAAACAACTCATTTGTTTGATTGGACATTTTTAAAAAAAATCACTGTCCTGCCCTAAAAAATGATCCCACTTGATTTGATTCACTAAGCTTGATTTTTCATATTGAAAAAACAATGTCCACACTTTCATTGTTACTGCATCATATGAGGTGTTGGTGTGATTTAAATTATTATTATTATTATTATTTTAATTTTTTTAAGATTGCTCAGGACTTTGGTATTTTATACCCACATGCCAAAGAGAAACTTTTTGAGCTTTGGGGACATGCATCTCAACGAGTCCTGTCATATTGCAAGACCGAGAAGAGAGCCTTGGATCTTCTTCCAGTCCAGACTAACATTTCTTCTGGTGAGAAAATCCTGCACTGTAATTTCATGTCAAGTTGTAATATTTTGCCTATAATGTAATGCGCTTGTTTAAAGATTAATCCATTGTTCTTTCTGTTTTATGTAAAGACACTCTTGGAGATGTTGCTCTGAAAACCCTGCCAGCTATCCTTCCTCCATTGCAGTGCCGGCCCGAGCCTTTTGGGGGCCCTAAGCAGAATTTGATTTGGGGGCCCCCTCCCACCACGCAGAGTGACCTGTGCTTGACGATTATTGACACAATGTCACGCTATAATGTTACATTATAAATTAATACAATGAGGTTATGTATTAATACAAAATAAATACTTCATAAAAAATAGATAGGCCTACTTAAAGTTTTAACTTTTTCTTTACTCTTTTACTAACTCTTGGAAACTTCTGAAAACAAACTGTCACAAAACATATAAAAAAAATTATTTGCAAAATATCCTCCAACGTTTTGCAACACTTTGCAGTTTGAATGATGTCTTGTATGAACATGAGTATGTTTTTATGTTTCCACTGTTCGATCGCGCCCGCGACTCACACACACACACACACACACACGCGCGCGCACACACACACACACACACACACAATCACACACACACACGCACAACATATTCCAGCTTTGTAATCTTCCACTGTGATGTTTCCAAGCACATTTTTGCGAGTGTGAAGAGGATTATTTTTTCCGTCGATATTGGAACGTGAGTGAAGTACAAAGCCTATGATAAAGAATAGTTTACCATCCAAATCCATCGCGAATGTTGAAACATTTTGATTCTAATGAGAGAGATACGTGAGCCCAACGCCGCTTACTTTCACTTTCGCTTTAAATTATTTCGTTTTGGCTTGTTTATAGTTATTTTTTTATTCTTGTTCTGTTCTGAATATCATTACATTTAAAGGATAAATCATTGATCAAATCAAATTTTTGTGACATGGCTTAACATTACCGTGACTTTGCGCACAAATTGTCTATGCACGCCACGCGAGGTTATGCGCATGACTCAAACACTGGCAGACACAGCAGCAGTTGTAGGCAGGTATATTGATCATGAAATCAGAATTTTCTTGTCGTGAATTATTAATCCTTTCATTCATTTATGTCACTTGTTTAAGTTAATTAATATGTAAAAAAAAAAAAAAAAAAAAATCGATTGGGGGCCCCCTGGTGGCGAGGGGGCCCCAAGCAGCCGCTTAGTTCGCTTATGCCTCGGGCCGGCCCTGCTCCATTGCCATACAAAACGGGCTGCAAGATGGTCCGGCCCTCTTACCAGGAGGCAAAACAAGCATTTGTTGATTTACAGCCTGTGGGTACATAATTTATGACAACACATTTTGGGTTATATTTGATCCATGTGTGCATATTTACCATTTCAAATTTCTATTTAAAGGTTGGAACAAACATCATTCAATATTTGGAGGAGGAGGAGCAACGGAGGCAATTCCCTCATGTCCTGCAGCTTGGGGATAAATTGAACTGCTCACAAGCCTTCGTCATTGTGGGAGGAGTAGCTCTTGAGCAAGACAGCCTTTTACAAGCTGTGGATACATGCTTTAAATTATTTTATGTTTTAGACATTGAGTATCCAAAGCCGTCTGCAGCTGTTTGGCAGTTTCTACAACACACAATATATTCTGTGCCAGGAGGAGTTCCATCAACTCACTGTCGCCTACTTAGGCAGTTTATAATCGGATAAGCTGGACTAGCTTTGGTTCGTTTTGTTTGTTTATTTGTATTTTTGTGCTCCATGTTTCTTAGTTTTAGCATTGATATTCTGTGCCTGGAGGTGTTCCCTCAACACATGGTTGCCTTATGAGGCAGTTTATAATTGCATTACTTTATTTATTTATTTATTTATTTATTGAAACAGTTACTTACCTTAAAGGTCCCATGACATGCTACTTTTTGTAGACTTTAATATAGTCCTTAGTGGTCCTTAGTACTGTATCTGAAATCTCTTTCCAAAAATTCAGCCTCGGTGCAGAATTATAGCCACTACAAGCAAGTCCCAGAATGAGCTTCCTTCAGACGGGCCGTTTCGGTGTCTGTAGCTTTAAATACTAATGAGGAGGAGAAAGGCAGCGCAAGGTGGAGGGTGGGTGTGGCCTTGACCATCTTGCGCAACGGTACCATGCATGTTTGTTTATGTTGGATATATTGCAATGGCACGAAGACACGCAGTCGTTCAAGCATTTCAGTTTGACCCAGAATCTGATCCAGATGGAGAAGCAACGGATGAAGAAGTTGCAACTCAGCGGCTCCAGCAGGACGTTTCCGAATGGTTAGTTTAAAATATTATGTCTGGATACGGTACTTTATTCGGATGGTTTACAGTTATCATCATGTAGCTAACGCGAACCTACTGTTGCCTTTTCATGAGAGATCTGTAACGTCTGTAATTTATCTTATTACAATTACATCAAGCTCTGCGATCTTGAAATGCGGATATCGCGCGCGCCATATAACCAACAGGAAAACGGTTATCCATATAACAAAGAAATGTACAACACTCGCGTTACAGTATGTGTAACTTGATGCTGTCTACCTTTACATTAGCGTAAGTAACTGCATAGCTGCATAGCTAATGTGACAGGGAGACACAGCCTACGTGTAAGAAGCTGGGTAACCATAAACAGTAAAGCAACACACTTATATATAATTTGTTGACTTACTTGTCCGACGTTCAGCAAGCCCAGCTCTGTATTGACCATTCGATGTTCATTTGTACATCCAATTATTGAGCAATTATTATGCTTCGCTCGCTCAAAAGCCATGATATCTCTCGTGGACAAACTAAAATCGCGCACGTGCATTCTACTTCCTAGCTCATTTTCTCATGGGCGAGAAATATTCTCTGGGCGGGCAAAGCAGAGAGAGGGGAGGTAACATTTCTCCTTATGACGTCATAAGGAGGAGATTCAAGATCAGCCCGGTTGAGCCTCCATTTTCTCAAAGGCAGAGAAAGATAGCAAAAGCTCGATTTACACCGATTCAAATTTTTAGAAACTTGGGGACCATATACAGGCTAGGGGAACTCATATTAATGTTAAAAAACCTCAGAAAGTGGAAATTTCATGTCATGGGACCTTTAAGGAAGTAAATTAAAACAATTGCAACAATAACAATGAAAATGTTTACAACTTGTAATGTTTACAACTGTTTATTTGTGGCAGTTTATAATTGCATTACTTTTTTTATTTATTTATTTATTGAAACAATTGCTTACCTTTTGGAAGTAAAATAAAACATTGTAAATATACTGAAGTTGTGAGTTATTTATTTACATGGCAATAATAATAATAATAATAGTAATAATTTTAGGTTGGTTAAAGCATCATTTTGGCTAAATAACCCAACAAATTAGTTGTTTGTAACCCTATTTATTGGGTTAAACTAGTAACCTAATTTATTGGGTTAAAATAACCCAACAATAGGTCGGTGCTATATCAACCCACCATTGGGTTAGCTGTTGGGTCGTTTTTAACCCAACTTTTTTAAGTGAGAAGTGATCTAGGAGCTTTATACAGTTTTTTACAGTGGATGCCATTGAAAACACGGCAAGTCTATCCCTCAAAGCCTCACTTTCATACCTGTCATGGCGCTGCTCTGAATAAGGTCTATTGACCTTCTGAACAGATTTAATGTATTTACAGCCTTGAGAATACTTTTAGATGCAAAACTCTTTCCACACTGAGTGCATGTGAACGTTTTTTCACCATGACATGGTTTTTGTTTTTGTTTTATTATGTTCCCTTAGGTGCAATTATAGTATTACTATAGTTTTTTGGCTAATTTTTGTAATTTTTTTTGTGATTTATTACCTTTTCCCAACCTGTTTCTCATCCTCTGATTCAAATGGTCTGTTTTGGGGGTGTTTCCCCTTTAAGAGTTCAGTGTTAATGCCCACTGTTATGATTGGCTAACGTCATTGGCTAAACGTAGTTTTAAGATGAAATACATTACTTACAGTTTGCGGCATCGTTGGGACCAAGAATAGTCGGCACGGCCTGATCTTTAAGCAAAAGTTTTCTGGCAAAGCCAGCATCATACTGCGATTTGTTCTCAAAACAGTCATTCTTGAAATGTAGAGAACACACGCTTAAATTAACACTGCCGTGACTGGGATGTCCGCAAAAAATAAACTGCATCCATGTTTCCCTGACGTCTGGATCGTTCGGCTGCGTATTCAAACATTTTGTTTGTCCACAGCCAGGAACAGCACATCTGCGTGGCATCGCAATCTTCTTGTAAACAGACCCATTCGCTGCACCTCGACTGAACACCTGTGGGCGTGACAACGAAGCGATGATGCGAAATGTGGCGTAGTTATCTTGCGCTGGAGGCGGTCATATGCAAAAGACTGTTACGTAATTTCGTACCGTGACGTCACTTCATACCATGAATCCCCAATGGGCTGTAATTAGAGCTTGATTAAATAAATGCTTCGTTTATGGGGAGGACGTCTTGAGCTATGAAACTTGCAGGAAGTTTTAATGGTACAAAGACCTCTTATATACCAAAAGATCAAGGCAAATTTGGTTTCTCATGTCATGACCCCTTTACAGTGTCCTTTTAGAATGAAACTCTTTCCACACTGAGTGCATGTATGAAGTCTTTCTCCAGTGTGAAATATCATGTGTCTTTTTAGGTTTAATTTATGTTTTAAACTCTTTCCACACTCAGAGCGGGTGAAAGAATCTTTTTCACCAGTTTTTTTGAGCACTTTTCTGTGAAATTATGTTTTCATCTTCATTTGTGAACTGATGCTGTTTGTATTCACTTCCATCGGGTCTAAAATCAATGTAATATATTTCCATGATTTAAATACAAGGAAAAGGAAAAACAAAAAACATTAAAAAGATAACATACATTCTCAATATAGCACAAACATAGTTTACTATTGAGTCTATTAGTAGTTTTAAATGTATTGCATTTAGTCAGTTTTCATCTTAATGTTTCTCATCAGTCATTAAAGAGAATGAAGGGAAACACCAACCTACAGTATTTGTTCCTCTGTATCTTCATCTCTCATTCTGCAGGATTCTTCCTCAAACTCCATCTTTACAATAGTATGTCAGTAATTTCTCCTGGAGTAATTCCTCCATCTTGCTGGTTCTTCTCCTGTGGGAAGATGGGAATATTCCCCCAGCATTTAAACTCTCATGAACGGCTGTAGGTGCATGCATTTAAACATCATTGAACAGCATTTAAACTCTGCTTCACTGACTGAAGGTGTGAATTGTGGTCACTGTGGCTCATTTAGCAGATGCTTATCACATTTACAATCACTCTCAATAATCAAGGTGTAAGTGTTTGTCTCAAATAATTGTTTAAAAACAATTAAATTATTTCAGTTCCAAACTCATCCAGCTGCTTTTTGTGTCGCTTTTACATTATTTTTATTATAGACTGATTCAGTTAAATAATTCGGGACATTCGGGAATTCTAAATCTTGACATGTAATCAAAAGTAGTGTGCACATTGCACGTTTATAACATAACATATAGTTTAGTTTAATGCAAAGTTTAACATAACAATATTGACTACATTTGTAACAAATTGGATGTAATAATGATACAATGTTAGGTTAATTGTTCCCAGAATGTTATACCTGAGAGACAGAGATTTATGTTCAAACACTTTCTTGCAACAGACTCTAAATAATGACAAACAAATAATGAATTTATCTTCTGAAAAGTGGTGTTATTATCATGAGTTCTATATTTCCAGCACTGTTAAACTATCAATTATTCAGTTCCTACAGCAGGTCAGAGAGAAGCTGAAAGAATATTGATGAGGGTTGATTGCTGTAATCAGACATTGATTAAACGATTGAATGTGTGCAAAGTAAAGACAAAGGAAAAGTTTGCAATTCAGAGAAACAGGCATTTAACTTAGAAAATCCAGTTCTGTGTATCATATTGTTACATAATATTTTACAGGTAGACAGAATATTAGAACAAAACGGAATCTACATAATATCTTTGTTATACGTTATGTCTGAAATTAAAGTATAGAGTGGCGCAGATAAGACGCAGATAAAACCCTGCCCCCTGGCTTTTAAATTTATGAGTAAAATAAAAACTATGGTAAACATAACTTGACGATAGTTTGATGTTTTGTTCTACAACGTAAATTACACACAAACATATTCATACTAAATGTTTTGAAGCAGTTTATATATTTATATAAATTATTTTTTTACGTAAATTTTTAATAAGTAGCCTAGATAAGTCCGTTTTGGGTGTGAGTGTGTGCCGTTTATAATAAGTTATGTTAACCATATGCTTTTGAATTGAAAAACCCCATAGGAAAATCTTGAAGGAACCAGCAGCGAATTAGACTTTAGTTTCTGACGTCATCCGTGTGCCAGCAGTTTACTTTTGATGATACAATACTTGGAAGGAAAAAATTATGTATTGCTGTTGGCAGTGTTAGATTTTAAAAGAACAGATAAATAAAATACAATAAATTCAAAAGAAAAAAAATGCATTAAACTTGTGGTGGTTGAGGAAAGAACCCTGACATGATTGTAAAGCGCTATATAAATGCCTTGTTTTATTTTATTAAATTCACACATTCATCACTGTCTGATTTTATTAGTGATTCATTATTATTCAGTCAAACTTCACTGAATTGTTTTTTATTTTAAGTCAACATCCATAACGGAAAATTAAAGTTACATTTACTTTCAATGCTTAAAATGAGAGCAGAAAAAGAGGGTCACAAGCCAGTGGATCAAGACAAATAAATAATTCGAAGTTTGTCAGATGAAACCGCATTTATAGACAAACTTTCACTAAATTCCCACATTTAAGTGAATGTGTAACTGATTCTAATCTAGAACATTCCGCTACTGGATCTAACAACAAGATAATTGGAAGAGATCAATGCATCATTTAATATAAGGAAATTAAACAGATTTTTTTATCTTAAATTGAGCCTCCTAAAATAAATGTTATAAAACAGCAGATTTAAAGATTTTAAAGATGTTTGTTCCTTTTTATTTCTCATAGAAATCAGTACATTACATACAACATTATTGGCCATATACCATATATTAATAAAAACCCATTCAACCATAAACTACCCCATGACCAAACTTGACGGATTTAAATTTATTTACATCTATACTTCAAGAGTGAGTTTCTAACACCGTTGAACAACTCATTAACAGTCACAGAGTTTTAATGGACTGACGCCACCATTATTTCACAAGTGCTTTTGCTCACTTAGACAACAATGCTTCTTCTTATGAGTCAGTAGATTAGAGGAACAGGTGAAACTCTTCCCACATGAAGAGCACTGGTGCGGCTTCTCTCCAGTATGAACACTCTCGTGAGCTTTCAAGGATGATGAATGAGAGAAACTCTTTCCACAGTGTGAGCACTTGAACGGTTTCTCTCCAGTGTGAATTCTCCGGTGTCTTTTTAAGTTGCTTAATGTATTAAAGCTCTTCACACAGTCAAAGCACATATACGGTCTCACACCAGTATGAATACTCTGGTGAACTTGTAAATTTTTCAGTAGTGAAAAACTCTTTCCACAAAAAGAGCAAACATGAGCCTTCACACCAGCATGAACTTTAAGGTGTTCTCTTAAGTTTTGGTCATAAACAAATGTTTTATCACACTGATCACAGCTGAATGATCTCACTCCAGTGTGAGAGTGCAGATGAGTGGTGAGAGAGCTTTTGGATGTGAAACTCTTTCCACACTGAGTGCATGTGAACGGTTTTTCTCCAGTGTGAACTAGTAGGTGCCTCTTCAAGTGTCCTTTCAGAACGAAACTCTTTCCACACTCAGTGCATGTATAAGGTCTTTCTCCACTGTGAAATCTCATGTGTCTCTTTAGGTTTGATTTATTGTTTAAACTCTTTCCACACTCAGAGCAGGTGAAATAATCTTTTTCACCAGTTTTTCGAGCACTTTTCTGTGTATATGTTTCTGCAGTCTGTGAAATGATGTTTTCATCTTCATTTGCGAAATGATGCTGTTTGTCTTCATTCACTTCCATTGGGTCTAAAATCAACATATTAAATTTCCATAATTTAAATAAAGGAGGACAAACGAGAAACATAAAAAAAAAGACATTGTCAATTTAGCATTGTATTGTTATATGTCAGTTTTTATCTTATTGTTTCTCATCAGTCATTAAAAGAGAATGAAGGAAAACACCAACCTATTTGTTCTTCTGTATCTTCATCTTTTATTCTGCAGGGTTCTTCTTTAAACTCCATCTTTACAATAGTACGCCAGTAGTTTCTCATGAAGTAATTCCTCCTGCTTGCTGCTTCTTCTCCTGTGGGAAGATGGGAATATTCCCCCAGCATTTAAACTCTCATGAACAGCTGTAGGAGTGGCTTCACTGACTTAAGGTGTGAATTGTGGTCGCTGTTGCTCATTTAGCAATGCTCATCACACTAATCACTCTCAATTATACAGGTGTAAGTGTTTGGCTCAAATAATTCTTTAGAAACAATTCAGTTATTTCAGTTTCAAACTCATCTAGCTGCTTTTTGTGTCGCTTTTACATTATAGGCTATTTATCATAGACTAATTCAGTTAAATAATTCGGGAGTATAAACAAACAAACACTCTTGAACTCAAAATGTCTTTGATGGTAACTTATGTATGAAATAATGTAGCCTATTCTTCGGTTGCTCATATAGTATTACACCTTGTAACGTTACCAGGATTCATTCAAACATTACATAAAACATCGCTCAACATATAACCTTCACAAATTGTCATGTGAACAATACGATCGTTAGTCAGTATGAGCTTAAGAAACCAACGAACCAACGGTTCATTTTAAATCGGACAAAGTAATTTAAAAGTAATAATTTCGGATTCAAACTCTTAATCAAATTAATTCGGAAACCATTCAAGTTTTGATTCACCAAACATTTGGGTTTAAATTTTACCTGATAAATAATACAATGAATGTACTTACACAGTTTGAAAAACACACCAGATTTACTGCAGCATGAACAGCTTTAAATCCCCTCACAGATCATGAACGTGGGCGATTTTTTTTATTTATAAAAAAAAATCGTGTTCGGTAGTTTTTTTATTGTTGTTTTTTGTCCTCGTGTCACGGGTCAGTGTTTCCACCTTGTGGACAAGCTAATTATTTCAAAACAATTCAATGCGCAGAGATACCACTTGCTGCAGACTGTAGCGCAGTGACGTCACGTATTTGCTTGTATGTGTTATCACGCATGCGCAAAGTATGACGTATCGTCTGTTTATAATATGCACGTGCGCCGTAGCCTACTGACTGCTGTTAATTGCGCATGTACAACTTCATTTAAATCACTTTTGGATGTTGTTGTGTACAAAAGCGATGGATTAGATGGCAGTAAGTCAATAAGCATTATAATGCTGTTTAAACATTTGTGCGTTTGTGTTAATGGATTTTAATTGTAAGAGATGCCAGATAAAAAAAAAAAAAAAAAAAAACATTATGACATGTTTTATGATATGTATTAGCATTCGAAATGACAGGGTTTCTGCAGGTCTTAAAATTATCTGTCAAAATCTTAAATAGCCTTTAAACAAAGTAAGGCTTGGAAGATATCTTAAAATAGAGCAGAAAGACTTTAATTAATGAAGTCATGTTGATTGTTGCATGCATTGCAAAAATAAAAATAAATAATTTGCTCCTCGGTATCACATTGGATCTTTTATCTTTTATCAGTATCTTTTATTTATTTATTGCATTTAAAACATTTCACAGACAACTAGCAAACATGTCAATCCTGGGCCATGGATACGACATAACAAGCAGCAACCATTCTAAACATAGCAGGCCTACCAGCTTTTGATGCATTAACTTCATCATCATTATTATTATTATTATTATTAATTCTCAGGGCATTCCCAGACAACAAAATTCAAATAACTGCAGAGTGTTTGTGTTAATGGTAAGTCAGTGTTGTAACTAAGTCATACCAGAAAGTATTATAAATGCCCTACATCTGAAAGATTTTGTGTTTTTTTGTTGACTGTATTAATCAAAACTAAACAGACTATTGTTTAGTGTACTATTGTAGATTTCTTTAATGTCTGCTCTAATGTGCTGTGCTTTAATTCATAGTGTAGTGTGCACCCTACACCGCCTACCTACATCTTCAATAAGAAGATGGTGGTGCATCCTTCTGCTGAGCAACTATAGGAAATTAAAGTTACAGAGATTGTTTTGGCTTTACAGCAGCTCTAGAATAAATCAACTTAGGGGCCACTAACACGACACCGTTTTAACAGAAAACTCTTAAGTTCTCTCTGCGCAAACTTTAAAAACGCAAACCTATGAGAACACTGATGGCGTGCACATGCGTATTACGAGTTAAGTCTATTGGTATGCACGTTTGAATAATGTGCACAGGCGTGTAGTCCTTCCCTACAAACCAACCCTCAACAAACTACTTGTCTGGCCTTAAAATTTATAATACAGAATTTTTTGCGCTTCCGCGTAGCCACACGAACCGGAATTATCCCGACAATGCTTTATCTGTAGAGAGGTAAAGGGAGGGTTGAAGGATAACAATAAGATGAATACAATAATAAATAAAATAATCCAAAAATAAATCAGTGAAGTACACAACAAAGTTAAGGAGAAAAGGGTTTTGATTCAAATATCTTTTCACAAGAGTAATCACAAGAGATTCTAGCTTATCAATTTGTTAAAGAGTGAGAGGAAAGTAATCGAAGTCCGGTAGCAGTATTATTTAATAAGTTTAGGTCTAAGATTACTTAGAGCACAACAGATGGTCAATATGTCACTGGAGAGAGGAACAAGGGTCAGAGGGAGCGTGTTTTTCAGAATTCTAAAGATCTTGATGCGTTCAATAGCTCGCTCCACATGACTACGCAATGCTGAAAGTTGGTGGGCCCTCTCAACATCACACCCAGCTGCTTTCTCCCCTTCAAGAATGGAGTGTGGCACCAAGCCTAGCCAGGTGGTCACCTATCAGAAAACCTCTATCTGCCGTCACCTGATTGCCTGGATTAATGTTACTGTAAAAGCCAGACTTACCACTGATCTCTTTATCTGATATCCTCCCTCCCCACATTTTGGAAATAAATGATATTGAGCCATAGGGCGTGATACCTATTAGAGCCTTAAGAGTATTATGGTGTTTATAATTCGACCACACTGTAAAAAAGAAAAAGTTAGTTCAACTCAAATTTTCAAGGCAACCGACTACACAGAATTTTTGAGTTGAAGATATCAACTTAATTTTTTAAGTTTTGAAGAACTACAATTATTAAGTTGCGTCAGCTAAGTTTTTCAAGTTCTGACAACTAAGTTTTTTTAATTCAAGTTATTGGAACTTTCAAGTCTGTAAAAGCTTACTATTTTGAGTTCAGATTACCCCCCCCCCCCCCATTAAATCATCCACTGACAGTAAACCAGTTAATTTATGCATGTTTATTTGAACGACTTTGGCACAAACAGCTTTACAATTCCACAATGTAAACAAGTAATCTTATGCCCAAAGCAAATACATCAGGTTTCAGAACCGTAATATGGGCAGTTTTTTTTACTTTCCGACTCTTGTTGAGACCTTACAAATTATGCAATATTGCCAAAGATGACCGATAAACAGTTGTATAGTGCCTAAGTATTAATTCAGAAATGTGTAAATCCCCAGCTGAAAAAGCCAAATTATCTGAACTTTCTGAATTATCTGAACTTTGAAATTAGCCAAAAATGCAAACATGTAGGCTATAACAGTAATGGTGAAACACAGCTTGCTTCTACTGAACAATCAATACTGTAGTCTCTTGACAGTAATATGACAGCTACACATAAAAGATTTGTTTTTAGTTCAAATAAAGCACTTGTGTCCAGAGCAAATAAGGCACATGTCAATAAGCTGGCATCGTGACAAGATGGCAGACGCAAACTTTCGAAGGGAGCTCCTGGGAAAATCCTTGGAAACCCCGTTGCAGCCGGTTGCCATGGCAAATTTCAAATGAGCATGCGCAGATAAGTTGACCTCACTCTAACTGGGTGTCAACTACAACTTAAAAATCAAATCAACTCAATTTATAAAATAAGATGAACTTTTCCTCAGAAATGTCTGAAAGTGAGTTCAAGTGGCTTACAACAGATAGTTCAAGTTTCAACTAGCAATTTTATTGTCAGTGAATGCAAAAATCTTAGTAAGGTGAACAATTTTGAGTTGTCGTTTTTACAGTGCAGGTCTGGGCTCTAGCCTTGAGATTGAATGGCCTGTCAGTGAAAAACTCTGTGCAGTCAATGATAACTATGCATTTCTTAAACCTCTTCTTGAACTTCTGTGGCATGTTTTTCCGAAGAACCTCTGCAGATGGCCAGATTAAAAATTGGAGACGCTTTGCAAGGACAGGTATGACTTTGTTGATTACATTTGAAACACATGCAAGAGGACACACCAAACCGGAAACCAAGGTCTAAATGGGCAAGTCCGTGTCGGAGCTTCATCAGAGTTAAAAGAAGTTGATTCTTCTTGGAGATAACCGTTCTTTCTGAAATAAGCGGTGCAATTAAGTTCAAAATCCAAATAAACGCAGCAAAAGATGGCAGTTCAAAATAAAATTAAAAGAATTTCTGTTTGCGCTTAATTTGACTAGCTGCATCATTCTCTGAGACAATGACATTTTCTGAAGTGATGGACAATTTTGACAGCTTGTCTTTGTAAGAGTCTCTTTCTAAATGCAACCTATGTACCTCTTGCTGTAGCATTTCACACATATGACATTGTCCCGCATTGTCTTGGTTGTCCCCTTCTTCTTCTTCCTGATTGTCTTCTATGTCAGGAACAATCTCTGGTTCTGGTCCTGGTCCAGCTGCAGAATAAAGCTGTCTCCTTCTCACTGCTCGATGGTACCGACCCTGTTTATCTGCTGCTCTCTTAGCAGATGCGGTTGGATCGGCTAACTCAGGTCCCAGGTGTTGCGAAGGAGCAAAGTCATGGTGGTCGGGTCAGGGTTCGGACAACCTGGATAATAAACATAAAGACATAGACCATTTAAGCATGTGCTCTTAAGTAACTATAGTTTACCAAATGTTTACAACTTCAATTTTGGACACTCTAGAGTTCAAGTTAGGCCTAACAAAGCAAGCTTTACAATGAACACTGCTGTTTGTTAAGCCTGGGCCTAGACCTAAATTGTAGAAATTGTCCGCTCTGTAATGTAGGCTACAACATTTCATTTTAATGGAGTAAGGCAGTTCACGTTTCATCCTTTAAAAACTGCACAGAACACAGTAGCTTCAGTAGAACAGCAGACTTAGGACAAAAGGTGGTGCTGTCTTTCAGTAAAAGCTTGCATTTACACATTTAACTTGACCTTGTATTGTGTCAATTGGAAAGCATATCCATGGAGCCAAGTATCTTGGTGCCTATTGTTTACAAACATTCTGAAATGCAGTATATAGGTGATTTTGTTTTGGAACCTTCAGAATTATTATTATTTGTATATCCTTAGTCACTTTTTGTCTGATTTCAGCAGATCATACATCAAATTTGCTCATTGTGACTCATTTTGCCATTTAAATTTAAATCAATACTTTATTCCAAATCAGACCTGTTTGGGGATAGAAATTGTGTTTATATAATATCAACCAACAAGATAACAGAGAGTATCGTGTGTTTTTTTGGTGTGTTTTTATTTTTTATTTTTTTATGAGGGTTAAAAAGTTTAATATGGTTTCCGCCAGTAGAAGGCGCTCGTGCAACCGAAGCAATGACACACATCCAAAATAGAAGAAGAAGAGAAGTGAGCGAGGGAAGAGAACATAAACATGTGAAGTGAAACACGGGCGTTCGTTCTGCTCTAAATCTGCTGTTATTCAGACTGTGAGTACGTTCATTTAATCCTTTATTGGGGAGAAATCTAAATCCAAATCATTTAATTTAGTGAATCACTCACAAACGAATCAAAATGAACCGACTGATGTTTTGCATTAACGCTCGTGAAACGTAAACAACTCGTTATACTGACTGGTTTTTCACATTAAAATTTGATTACAAAAATATTATGAGTTGTGTTTACATTTTATGTAATAAACAAATTAAACCTGATTCACAGTTTTTAATGTATGTAAATCATATCTAATGTAAGAGCAACATAAAAATCAGCTTTAGGCGTTGAATTGATTAAAACATAATGAGAGTTCTTAATGAGAGTTTAAATGCTGGGGAATATTCCCATCTTCCCACAGGACAAGAAGCAGCAAGCAGGAGCAATTACTCCAGGAGAAACTACTGACATACTATTGTGAAGATGGAGTTTGAGGAAGAACCCTGCAGAATAAAAGATGAAGATACAGAGGAACAAATAGGTTGGTGTTTTTCTTCATTTTCTTTAATGACTGATGGGGAACATTAAAATGAAAACTCACATATCCTGCTTAGACCCAGGCATAGACCTGTAAAGAGCACATTCAGGGCATTTCAGAGATATAGTTTCATTATTACAACCCCTTCTCCTTGGTCTTTAAAATGTTTTTTTTTTTTTTTACTTTAATTGTTTGTTGTAAATAAACATCTCAGGAAAACGTTATGGGGTTTCAAATAAGAATATTCAGAATGACAAATCAGAATGACTCTGTTAGGAAACAGGCTATCGATTAGAAGATGGCTATCGATTAGCTATCTTTAGAAGAAACCAGGACTTACAGCATGTTTATCAGGCATTTTGGGGAGTCAATCCCAAAGTCAATTGGGAAGGAAATTTTATATCAATATTCCAATGAAATATTATATATTTTTAATGAAATTGTTGCCAAGTTATTATTCTCATTATTAAACTTCTTTTTTTCATTACATGTTGCCAAAATAACACATCAATATGCTAATTAAATACATTGAATAGAATGGGACTACCCATTTATTGCAATTTTACACACATTGTGCATAAAGTAAAATGGTATGTAAAATCATTCTATTATATTTTTTCATAACATAGTCGAGAATCTCCATTATACAAAGTTTGGTTAAAAATGGCCTTAAACCTAAAAATGAATTGGTAAATAAATAATAAATAAACATGACATGTCTAATCATGCCATTTCTTTTTTCTTAATAACTGAGTCCTGGTGTCCTCTACAGATGACATAGCGTAAAATATGAACAAAATATCCTTTTTCAAAAAAGTTTTCATTTGTTTCTTATGCTCCAAACAATGTAATTGTTACAACCGCTAGGGGTCAGCCGTAGAGAGAGTCTTTCTATAAGAGAGATGCCAAATAATAAGAGTTTTATTATTTTTAACAAGAGTTTAGTATCAGGGGCAGACAAGGCCAAAATAACAAACAAAACAATCTTTTTTTTTTAACCTCTACATTTCCTAAAACAAAAATAAAGATAACAAAATAGCGAAGAGGTACACAATTACGCACGATGGCACGATAATGGCAGAGGTTGAGTGTAGGGCTGTCACTAACGATTATTTCAGTAAAAGAGTAATCGATCGGTTATTTTGACGATTAATCGATAGCCAATAGCCCTTAAAATGATTTTAAAATGCATATATACAAAGTTCAGGAGGAGCATGTTCAGATAATTAAGCTAATTCCCTCCAGACAGGGACAGCCCTCCCTCCAGACAGCACACCAAATACGCATTATCTTTACTCTAATTTTATGTAAGTGTGAACTTGTGAAACACAAAAAAAGTTCTGGTTCTTAGGAGGATATAACAATACATCTAAAACTAGATACTAGTAGACTAAATTAAGAATGAACTTTATTTCTTTGTTTCTCATTTGTCCTCCTTAAATTGAATTTTGGGAATTTAATGTTGATTTCAGACCTGATGGATGTAAATGAAGACAAACACCAGCATTTCACAAATGAAGATGGAAAATATACATATAAAAATGAAGACCAACAACATCTGTTTCAAAAACCTTATCATTTCAAAAATGAAGATGGAAATGCAGTTGTTTCAAAGACTGAAGAGAATTTCACACAAAAACAAGCTGGGAAATCTGGACTCGAAGGATTTTTGACATGCTCTGAGTGTGGAATGTTTTACGTGCATAAAACAGACCTTAAGAAACACATGAAATCTCACACTGGAGAAATACTGTTCACATGCATTCAGTGTGGAAAGACTTTCTTACATAAATCAGACCTTAACAGACACATGAGAATTCACACTGGAGAAAGACCGTTCACATGTTCTCAGTGTGCAAAAAGTTTCAGTTGCAAAAGAGTTCTCAAAAATCATCTGCGCTCTCACTCTGGAGTGAGATCATTCAGCTGTGATCAGTGTGATAAAACATTTGTTGTGGAATCAATCTTAAGGAGACACCTTAAAATTCATGCTGCTGTGAAACCTCACGTTTGTTCTTTTTGTGGAAAGAGTTTTTCACTACTGAAGTATTTAAAAGTGCATGAGCGTATTCATACTGGTGTGAGACCTTATGTGTGCTTTGAATGTGGGAAGAGCTTTGCTACAACAACACATTTAAAATTACACCAGAGAATTCATACTGGAGAGAGACCGTACAAGTGCTCAAACTGTGGAAAGAGTTTCGCTCGGTCAGGAGACATGAAAGATCATGAGAGAGTTCATACTGGAGAGAAGCCGTACCAGTGTACTTCGTGTGGGAAGAGATTCACCCGATCATCTCATCAACGGACTCATGAGAAAAAGCATTGCCCAAAGTTGTCTAAGTGAGCCCAAAGTTGCCCATTGCCTAAAGTTGTCTAATTTCTTTCCTTTTGCTTTTCTGTTTTATCTTGGGATGCCCATCCCAAGTTAACTAAAGAGTATGTCAGCTCCAGTTTGGAACCAAACTCTTATGAAGACTTCAGATGCCCCAATACCTGTGAAGATATTACACCAGCTCTGAATCAACATGCACCAATGCTACATTTTTCTATATATCCCAATAATTTGTTAACAAACATGTATTTATTAGTTCAATGAGCTCATTGTTTCTGCCTTAAATTAATACATTATTAGCTAGCTGTGTGATTTGTATGTACATTTCTAAAATGCATAACTTGGACACAGTCACCTCTGATAACACATCACTCTAAATTGTAATATAGCCATGCATTTTCAGTAAAGCTGTTTTGAAACGATATGTATTGTGAAAAGCCAACTACAAAAAAAAATGTGAATTGAGCAAAGTTCACGTTCACACATTACCGTGAATATTACCGTTATTGCAGTGTGTAATATAGCTGTCTGTGAATGTAAACGATCTTTAAAGTTGTGAAGATAAAAGTGCACGATAAATAAAGTTATTGTCTCTCAAAAGAAAGAATCGAGACTGAAAACAAGCTGTCAGAAATTCGAATGCCCCTTTGTTACGACTACACGTCACTAGGTAACTCATTTGCATAATAATATGGTCTTCATTGGCTGCCCAATAACAACATCTACTTTGACCCACCCTGTGTTGTGTATGTGTTGAGAAGATGCTGGCTGCATTCGAAACTGCATACTTCCCAACTGTATAGTAGGGAAAAAGCAGTAGGCGAGAGAATAAGTATGTATGAATCCTTAGTATTCATAAAAGAGTAGGCAAGAATCACCTGGGTGACGTGAGAATTCTCGCGAGATTTGAATGTGCGTATATTATAGTGTGTTCGAATATGCCTACTAACCTACTATATAGTAGGAGAAAACAGTACGTGAAAGGAGTAGTATGTCCGAAACATCAGGATTCATAAAAGGATGGGCTACTGCTTCTGCCCAGATTCTGAAGCACCCATCGATGGATACTTTTCTATCCCAGGAGGCCATGGGAGAGGATACGTCATAATCGAACATCGCAGAGATCAGCGACGCTGGTGTTTTCAAATGTGAGTAAACACGGTTCCTTTTGTTAAAATCGTATGTGTTGAACTACTGTAGAGTAAACTGTTGAATTGTTGGTGTAAAGACGCTAGACAGTATAGTATAGTTGTGATTTTGCTGTAAAAACACTGTAACGAAGTTCAGATGTTACGGGAAGAAGGAGGCGGGAACCGGCGAACATTTAAAGACTTTTAATTACAAAAATAAAACAAATACAAAACGAAAGTAAAAGCCAGCAGCCCCTCACGGACGACTGCTGGCAACACAGAACATCAAATAAAACACAGGCCTGTTCCTCTCTCGCTCTTCACTGTCGTCGCTCCTCCTTTATGCTTCCGCTCCTCCGTGAGAGATGCGAGACCGGTGCGTCGCGCACGTGTCGCTCATTATCAATCACGCCACCGGCCTCGCGCCGTCCTCCCACGGCCCTCGACCTCGTCGTGCTCGCCACATACCCCCATCGCCCCTCGCAGGCCGGGGGGCACCCACGAGACTGCGCTTACTCCCCCCCTCCCCGGGGGGGACCGATCACGGCGGCTGTGGTACCTGGGCTGGGGGTATGGATAGACGAGGTGAGGGAAAAGGAGACGGAAGCATGAGGAGCGACAGAGACGAGAGAGGGGAGAGAGGAGAAAAAAAAAGAGAAAAAAAAAATCTTGGTCCGGTTCCCATAACGCGCTGCCATCTGGCCCTACACCAGCTGGGCGATCTTCTCCGCAGTGCCTGGCGGTGGCGCTGGATAGCCCTCGGTGGACGGCTTGACACTCCTCCGCCGCCTGGTGGACGGCGACGGCTCCTCAGTGTTCGGGCAGTCGGCAAGAGTCCCCCGTTCCCTGCTCCTCCCCATCATGGCGGGTGGCAGCAGGCTCCGGCCCACGGCAAACGGCGGCGACTCCTCCGCTCCATCACGGACGGCAGCCGCCCCTCAGCACCCAGACGGCCAGCAGCGAGCTCGACCGTCCCCCCCGGCAACTCCCTCCCGCGCACCGCCTCGAGCGTCCATGGCGACGGAAACTGCCCGCCACGATGGCACCGCGGATTCACCACAGCGGCGAGGGCTCTTTGACAGCGCGTTCCTCCTTCCTCCCGGGTTTCGGCACCAGTGTAACGAAGTTCAGATGTTACGGGAAGAAGGAGGCGGGAATCGGCGAACATTTAAAGACTTTTAATTACAAAAATAAAACAAATACAAAACGAAAGTAAAAGCCAGCAGCCCCTCACGGACGACTGCTGGCAACACAGAACATCAAATAAAACACAGGCCTGTTCCTCTCTCGCTCTTCACTGTCGTCGCTCCTCCTTTATGCTTCTGCTCCTCCGTGAGAGATGCGAGACCGGTGCGTCGCGCACGTGTCGCTCATTATCAATCACGCCACCGGCCTCGCGCCGTCCTCCCACGGCCCTCGACCTCGTCGTGCTCGCCACAAACACATTTTATTATGTATAGTTAACAGGGGAGTTCCAGTAAGCACATAAAGTGGATTTACATAAACCATATACATCTTAAAGACTTAAAAAGCTTATTTTAAACGTGTATTTACATCTGACAGGAAAATATTCTATAAGTATTGCAGATGAGCACATCACAACATGAAATGGACATCTGAGTGATGAATGTGTGCTATTATGTAAGAGAATTCACTGTTGTCAACACTGCTTACATTAGATAAATGAGCTGTAAGGTAAATAAGCAAATCTATAAAGTAACTAATCATAAGTTATCTATTGTATGTGTCCATTAGTACTGTTGATAAATTGAGGAACATTTATGTTGGATAAAAAGTGTTAACACATCAGCAACATCCTTAACATGTAAATGTAGTATTGAGCTCATAAATCACAGAGGTAACGTGAATCTTGTTACAGGGACAGACGAACACGTGTGTTTATCCAGTAGAAAGTGACTCATGAAGCTGAATACTGCCATCAAAGGCTTTGAGTGAGTATACTACAGAAATGAATAACAAAATCTATTAAGGTGTAGTTTATTTTAAATATTGTAATTTCAAACAGAGATATTACAGCACTTTTCTGATTCTTGATTTCTGTGCATTTGCGCAGAGCTTTTGTGGTGGAGCAGGACCTGCAAGGAAAGATGATGGTGGCATTTGTGGGGGGGAAAGGGTATTTTAGGGATCTTACTGAAATATAAAGTAAGATAATTGTGTTACTTCTAATACACAAATCAAATGACATTGTGCTGTTAAAATGACTGCTTTTGTATTATGTTTGTATCATGCATTTTTGTAGGATCTGAAGTGTCTGCAGACTGATGTGAGCACTGAGGATGGAGAGCCCAGAGCTGAATCCTGGAAATGGTGCCATGGATGAGACCCTCCATCACTCCACCTGTCCTCATGAGACCCTCCATCACTCCACCTGTCCTCATGAGACCCTCCATCACTCCACCTGTCCTCATGAGACCCTCCATCACTCCATCTGCCCTTATGCGACCCTCCATCTCTCCACCTGTCCTTATGAGACCCTCCATCACTCCACCTGTCCTCATGAGACCCTCCATCACTCCACCTGTCCTCATGAGACCCTCCATCTCTCCAACTGTCCTTATGAGACCCTCCTTCACTCCACCGGCCCTTATGAGACCCTCCATCACTCCACCTGCCCTCATGAGACCCTCCATCACTCTACCTGTCCTTATGAGACACTCCATCTCTCCACCTGTCCTCATGAGACCCTCCATCTCTCCACCTGTCCTCATGAGACCCTCCATCACTCCACCTGTCCTTATGAGACCCTCCTTCACTCCACCTTTCCTTATGAGACTCTCCATCTCTCCACCTGTCCTCATGAGACCCTCCTTCACTCTACCTGCCCTCATGAGACCCTCCATCTCTCCACCTGTCCTCATGAGACCCTCCATCACTCCATCTGTCCTCATGAGACCCTCCATCACTCCACCTGTCCTTATGAGACCCTCCTTCACTATAATTCATTTGGAACTCACATGTGAAAATGTCAAAAACTTGACAAATTCAGATGCAACTTCACTGGCTGCAAAGTAGTGAAACCATTTCTTAGTGCTTTAAAAACCATTTAAAAAATCTTTAAAATTGTTTCTTTCTAGGAGTTCCAAAGTAGTGTAGCACAAGTGGAAATCAACAAGATTTCAAGTGTACGTGTAAGTCAACAAGTGTAACCCCACACTTTCCACACGTAACTCTATTTTGACCTGTTTAGTCCTCATTTTTGGAGCATCCCTCAATCCCTGCTTGTCAGTGTTAGTGAGACTAATAGGCAGTGGCATCTTTCCTGACCCCTGGTTGTTGTGTTGATCATCTTCCACGCTGGCATAGGATAATGTATCCAAATGTCTGAATTCCAAACAAACAATGACTTATACTGATTCTTCATCTCTACCTTCAACCTCACGGCTTCTATCCTTCTTTTTCCTTTCTTACAATGACCTTATGTTCTGATGCACTGCCAATGCTATCATCAGTACTTTCTTGAAAAGGTACAGCTTTTCCTATCTGTCTTCAAAAAACTTACTAACATCAACCTAAAACACAGACAAAGAGGCTTTTATACTGCCTGCCAGAACTGAACAATAGTGCAGATACACAGAAAATATGTGTTAAAGGACTTTGTTATTTATGCATAACTCACATATTTTTTTGGTCGAGTTATTGTTTTTACTAAAAGTGCATGAAATAAATTACCAAAAACATTATAAAGCACATTTGGATGTACAATGATCTTTTTTAATTTATATTTCCTAGTCAATAATGAACTCACAATGGAGCCTTGACAGCATGTGACCTAATGTCTCCTTCACTTCCTTGTTGCCAAAAATGTCAAGCACATGGCACATAGATTTAAATTTTATTGGCTGAAGGGGATGTCATATGATATGATAATACTAAAATGTAAATTTTTTGGTTGAATATTATTATTGTATTTTAAATGCAATTTTCTCTGCGTCATTTATAAATGATTCTCACCAAAGCTCGCTCTATTTTGCTGTATAGATCATTAACCCGTTACGCTGCCTCAGAAGTCTTTCCGAAATCAGAGGTACCTTCGTGCGCAAATGCTGCCTACAAAGTCATTGCCTAATAAGGCTGATAAAAGCTTGAATTTTGAAGGTTTTAAAGCTGCAGTAGGGAGTTTTTAGAAAACGTTGACTTAGCCTGAAAATTTGATCAAGCACAACTTACAGGTCACTCCCCCTTGCTCTCTGCTGCGCTACAGCCCTCCCTCCACAGCTCCACCACAACGGAGCCTGCCGTGAATGCAGGCTTACTAGCAGGGCCACCGATGACGGCGGATAAACAGTTATGGCACATTCACTGGTGGGGACGAAACATCAACAATATGCTTTACATTGACTATGGCCTGCCTTTATTTGACTGCAAACTTGGTCCTCAAATCATTACGTATTTTGCAATACATGTAATGTAACTTTATAACGTTGCACTCTTTCTTTAAGTTATAAATAGCTAGTAAGATAATATAACGGTAACTAACGTTACAGTATGTAAGTAATTATTCTAGCGATATGTAATGCTAAATAAGCTTTGCTAGTACATTATTTCAGCAACATGACAAGCCAGTGAATTAGCAGGTTTCAATTGTTGCTTTGCACAGTGCGTGACATTTTATCTGTATGTTATGCGGCTAGAGTTTTGACACTGAGTCAATGGGCTCCAACGAGGAATTCACTCTATTTCTAATTCTTAATTTTTCGCTTGTTTATCGTCATCTGTCTTTTTTGGATGAGCAGGTGCCACTCGAGAAATAGGCAGTTTTGGTTATTTGTCCGCCATTAGCACAGCTGTGGCACACCGGCAATCTTGACTTTGAACGACGAACGGTACGTGTTGTGCAAGAGAGGGGTGTGATCAGCGCGTACACGAGCTTGATTGACACTGCTAAGACATTCCTCCTGGCTCTGATTGGTTGTTTCTGACCGGGAGCGGTGTATTTCTGCAAATGGCAATAGGACCACTGGGAGGAGCCAGAGGAGCTTGATTTTTTCACAGATTATCTGTCTCATATTCTACTGTCAGGACATAATGACAGTTTTAACAAATATGTAAAAAAATACATTTTTACAAGAGTTACCTACTGCAGCTTTAAGGCTAGTGTTGCTATGCGGTTGCTGGGGTTGTTTAGGGTGGTTGCTAGAGTGTTACTAAAGTATTTTGGGCCATTTCTAGTGTGTTGCTATATGAAGTTGCTCGGGTGTTCTGGGTGGTTACAACTGGGTGTTGCTATGTGGTTTCAAGGGTGTTGTGGGTGGTGCTAGGAAGTTGCTATGGTATCATAGGTGGTTGCTATGGTGTTCTGGATGGTTGCTAGTGTGTTCTGTACATTCATTTCTGTCACTGATGGAGTTTGGCTTTCTTGCCACTCTTGCCTCTGACTTACTTTGTTGGGGACATAATATTCAGCAATATTATTGATCTGACTGCACTGACACTATTAGATGAGAACTGAACTGAGCTGAACGATGACATCTGTATTGTCCCTTAAGGAATTTAACTTTCAAATATCTGCTTTAAATATTTGTTGGTACATATTCTTAGGTAAAAAATTTTACTGATGCCGGTTAGAAATGAGTCCGAGTACGGTCCGCCTTGCTCTGATGTCATGCTGATGTATGTCAAAAATCTCTCGCGAGCGCAAGGCGGACATGTCGGATTCTGCAGTCGGCGCAGTTGCTCTCCACTGACTGCGCTAATCAAAAGCACGATGGGAAACGACTTGCTTGACGACACAGCTTAGTGCTCATTGGTTTAAACAACTGTGATGTATTGTTCTCTTTTAAAATGTTTGATTTTAAAACTCTGATATCATGTTTTATGTGTATACATTATGTGTGAATATTTCCAAACTATCTCACAGTGCGATCTCTATGGGTTATGCAATGTAATTTTTATTTAAAAAAAATTATAAATAAAAACACATATGTGTTACGTACTGCTCCGAGACACGAAGGTTGAGGATCCAAATGCAGTTTTATTTAAAGGGTTATACAGAATCGTAGTCAAAATCCAGGCAAAGGTCATACACAGGCAGGCAATCCAACAAACAGACAAATCCAGAGGGTGAGGCAGAAAACAGGAAAACCAGGACACGGGCAGAGATCAGGGGCCCGTTCTTCGTACGTTGCTTAAAACATCCGAGATCTAATGAGACATCCAAGATGATATCATCGTGGTAATCATGATCTGGCTAATTAGGTTCTTCGAACACACCTGCCGGTTATGATTAGTATAGCTGGATTGAGTTAGTGAGATAATTGCGCGTTCATGCGCTGGTTTAAAAGGGGATATGTATCGATAGTAGAAACATTGATCAGCAACGCTGCTATTGGCTGCTCAGCGTGGCCAAAGGGCGGGCTCAGTTTTTCTCCTCAGCAGCGCAAGAACTAATAGTCGAAGTTTATTCGGAATTTCAATGTTTAATTAAAACGCCAGGGAACACCTCAAAGTCTGCAAAAGCCAGGAGTACGGTGTACATTTTAGGACATCCTCAGACCTCAGACATATGAAGACAAGGCATCATGCCTCAGACTAAAAGGCTTCAGTCATTGGACAAAACGGCATCGCGCCTCAGACTGAAAAGCTTCAGGTCTCAGGAAAAAACAATGTCAGGTGTCAGGTCTCGTACAATTAGGCATCAGACGAAAAGGCATCAGACTAAAAGGCATCGGACGAAAAGGACTCAGACTAAAAAGCATCAGACGAAACGGACTCAGACTAAAAGGCATCAGACGAAACGGACTCAGACTAAAAGGCATCAGACGAAACGGACTCAGACTAAAAGGCATCAGACATAAAGGCCTCGGACGAAACGGACTCAGATGGAGTTTGGAGATTCGCATTGCCCCGCCCCATGTGACATCACATGTACGCGGTTCATAGCTCGAAAGAACGCTTTACTTGATACATTTCTAAAGTCTCTAAGGTTGATTAAAAACAAGAAAAGTGACAATGTGATAATGTTTCCTCTGTGTATGTCTTTTATTTATTTATGTATTTTATATAATGTGAAGCTTTACATATACTTGATATAATTTAATTCCTGTAGAAGTTAAATGTCCTTTATATCCGCTTGTTATCTTATACATATTCAATAAAAGTAAAAGAAAAAAAAACCGCTTTACGATAGTTTGCCAACATACAAGCTATAGTTGAAATATGTCATCTAACTTTTTAAACGTGCAAATAAAACTCGTGAAATGCATGTTCTCTTCTGCATACAGCATAATTAGTGTAACATTTAATTAAAGCATATATATATAGGCTATATATATTATATGCTTTAATTAAATGTTAAAACATGCACTCGCGAAATGCATGTTCTCTTCAACATAATATATACAGTACAGGCCAAAAGTTTGGAAACATTACTATTTTTAATGTTTTTGAAAGAAGTTTCTTCTGCTCATCAAGCCTGCATTTATTTGATCAAAATGTAATATTGTGATATATTATTACAATTTAAAATAATTGGTTTTAAATTTATTATACTTTAAATTATCATTTATTTCTGTGATGCAAAGCTGAATTTTCAGCATTATTACTCCAGTCTTCAGTGTCACATGTGACATCCAGTCCATCACATGATCCTTTAGAAATCATTCTAATATTCTGATTTATTATGAGTGTTGGAAACAGTTCTGCTGCCTAATATATTTGATGAATAAAAGGTTAAAAAGAACTGCATTTATAAAAAAAAAAAAAAAAAATCTAATAATATAAATCTTCTGAACAGGGGCGGATCTAGAAAAATATTTATGGTGTGGCGAGAGGGGTACAGGAATTTTTGAGGGGTGGCAACATATGGCAGACGTATATATACTGAATTTAATCACAGTTAAATTGGCCATAACTTTTAATTCCTTGCTGCCAACTGGGGTGATCCGCCCCTGCTTCTTTACTATCACTTTTGATCAATTTAACACATCCTTGCTGAATAAAAGTATTGATTTATTTCAAAAAAAGAAAGAAAAAAAAATTACTGACCCCAAATTACTGACCAGTGTATATTGTTGTTACAAAAGATTTATATTTTTTAAATATTTGCTTCTTTTTTTTTCTTTTTTTTTTTACGTTTTATTCATCAAAGTATCCTAAAAAAGTATCACAGGTTATGAAAAAATATTTAGCAGCAGAACTGTTTCCAACTTTGATAATGAATCATCATATTAGAATGATTTCTAAAGGATCATGTGACAGACTGGAGTAATGATCCTGAAAATTCAGCTTTGCATCACAGAAATAAATGATAATTTAAAGTAGCCTATAATAAATTGAAAACCAATTATTTTAAATTGTAATAATATATCACAATATTACATTTTGTTTCTGTATTTTTGATCAAATAAATGCAGGCTTGATGAGCAGAAGAAACTTCTTTCAAAAACATTCTCTCTGTCCTAGCATGTATCCCATATATCCCCAAAAAAAAAAAAAAAAAAATTGTATATGTTTAAAAATCTTTGGCCTGTATATATATATATATATATATATATATAAAAATATATGTATGCTATGTATATATTATATGCTTTAATTAAATGTTAAAACAGTGTTAAAATCACTGCTTAAAATCCCTGCTTTATTGAAATGTTACACTAATTAAGTTGTTTACAGAAGAGAACATGCATTTCGCAAGTTTTATTTGCACATTTAAAAACTTAGATGCCATATTTCAACTAGCTAGTTTGTATGTTGGCAAACTATCATGGAGTTAAAGCATTCTTTCGAGCTATGAACCGCGTACATGTGACGTCATATGGGGCGGGGCAATACGAATCTCCAAACTCCCTCTGAGTCCGTTTCGTCTGATGCCTTTTGGTCTGAGTCCGTTTCGTCCGATGCCTTTATGTCTGATGCCTTTTAGTCTGAGTCCGTTTCGTCTGATGCCTTTTAGTCTGAGTCCGTTTTGTCTGATGCCTTTTAGTCTGAGTCCGTTTCGTCTGATGCCTTTTTGTCTGATGCCTTTTCGTCCGATGCCTTTTAGTCTGATGCCTTTTCGTCTGATGCCTTTATGTCTGATGCCTTTTTGTCTGAGGCTGTTTCGTCTGATGCCTAATTGTACGAGACCTGACACCTGACATTGTTTTTCCTGAGACCTGAAGCTTTTCAGTCTGAGGCGCGATGCCGTTTTGTCCAATGACTGAAGCCTTTTAGTCTGAGGCATGATGCCTTGTCTTCATATGTCTGAGGTCTGAGGATGTCCTAAAATGTACACCGTACAGGAGAGAGGGCTGGCAAAAAGTAGCAGACAATTTAAATCCGTTAGAAGTGGCCATGTTAGATGTCTTTCATCACTTAATAGCCTATATATTTGTATTTTAATAATTGCATAATTACTTTGTTCATTGTAATGTCAGAGTCACCACACTAGAACATGGAAACAAATAAAAGTGAAGTACAAAAATATTCTACATAATGGTAATTTTTAGTTAGCCTATATTATAGTCTCTTTTATAAAAGGCAGTGTTAAATAAATGGTTGTCTGTTTATAAAAGCAACCAAGAAAAAGGCTGAGAAAAAAAGAAGAAAAGATCTTAGTAGCCTACACTGTAAAATAATTTTTGCTGCATTAAATTAAGGCCGTATAGTCATTTCAACTGTTAAATCTTGAGTAATGATGAATTGCTTTGACTTGAAAGTGAAAACTGATAAACTTATGTTAATGTAAAAATATTTTGCCATGAGTTATTGATCACATTTTTCCCGAGTGTAGTTCATTGTAATGACATTGTGTTTTCCTCTTTTGTGCACTTTTACATAATACACCAACACTAGTCTTGTATCTGTTCCCAAGAAAGTGGTGGCTGAAATATGTGCAGTAAGTGGACATTTTCTAATTTTCCAAAGGAAAGAAAGTATAAGACTTTGTAATGTCCATTTGTTTCCATTGCACTGGACAGTGAATAAACCCTCTCAGATAACTGTCACATGGAGGAACTAGCCTACCTGCAAGTGCATAAATAACTTTACTTAATTTATACTTGTATGCTTTATGGCTGCAATATAAGTTGCAGGATTCCACATCTACAGAAGAGTCTGCACAGACAGAGGAGACATAGGCCTACAGGTGGGCAGTGTATAGCCAACTTTTCCTTTTTATTTGTTGCATGAGGCATGTGTCTAATATCTCTTGTTGCAGGCACTTGACCACTGGCTTTTCTTTACAAAGAACAATTGAAATAAAACTCAAGGAAGCATATTTGTCTTTTATTAAACATTTAATGAAAAGTGGGGTTTTTTGTGTGTTTTTTTGGCAATGTTGTGTAATATGGCACATGCAGCAATGTCACAGGCCCTGTCAGGTGTGCAACCCTCAGACTTTTCAGACACTGAAATCTTCCCTTTAGCCAAAGTTCATTTCATTGTGTGCCCTTGTCCTGGCTAGAGCTGCATTGTAACTGGTTTGGGTCAGGGAATGGGGTCATAAAACACCTGTCTGCAGGCAGGAACATGTCATAATCACCTATGAAAAAATGCAGTTCTGTTAGGATCAGCATAAGTGTATGTAATACAGTGAGCTTGATATTTAATTGTGGAACTGTCCTTACCACTTTCAAATAATGTGCATAAATATGAATCTCTGAAAATGCTTAAGTCATGCACAGATCCTGGCCATTTTGCTTTCACATTTGTGATATGGAAGATTTTAGTCAACTGCCTTTTTTTAATTTGATATAATATTACTAATTTGGAATATTAAGAATCACAATAGTAACTGGGCTGCACATTTACATTGTGAACCCCCTTTCTGTTCACATAATCCCCTTCATTGAGGCCTTGATGGCAGCCTATGGTCTAGCTATATATGGTACCAATCACGTTAGTGAAGCCTGAGTGACACATACTGTAATCGGCATGGTCATGATTGCATGATCTTCATAAAAAAAATATGATAGCCTAAAAAAACTGCTTTAAAAAAAAAACTGCTTTACAACATTGGGTCTTAAGTGGCTTGGAAATGCCACAAAAAAACCTAAAACTGTTTTTTAAACCTAAAAGCGCCAGGTAAACTCCGAATGACACGACAGACAGCACTTTCCATCAAGTTCTCCGCATCTCCAATAGTGTAAAGGAAAGAGCCACTCGCAAATAATCTTAGGGCAATGCAAACAGTTTGTGCTGTAGTTAAAGCCAGACTCCGACAAGTCGAACATAAATGTGCGTTTCCAACAAATTAATAATGTAAACGACAATCTCACGAGTCACGAGAAAAAAATATATATCTCATAAAGTGCACTATCGCGCTGCGCTGGACTTCCTGTATCAGCTCCGCTTATGAAGCCACAGTCTAATCCTGTTTACATGAAATAAGCCTGCTCGCGAGCAGGTTTAAGATTGCGCACCTGTTGCTATGACAGCAAGTTCAGGATGAGCGTCGAAGAACCAAACAATCCAAGATCATGCCAAATCGCCAACAATCAAATCCAGCTAACTGACGTACGAAGAACGGGCCCCTGGAACCAGGAAGAAGAAGAACAACAACAAAGGAAATGTACAAGACTTCGCAGCGAATGATGAGGTGAACCAGGCTTATATGGGGTGAACTAAACAATATAATGAGACACAGGTGAATGTGATAATCAGTGATGATGAGTCCGGGCTGTGAATTATGGGAAATGTAGTAGTGAGTGAATAATGATAGTCTGATGTGGAGTGCCCTCAGGTGGCTCTCAAGGGCACTCCAGCTGATGACGTTACAATATGTCTTTATTAAAGAAAAAAATGATTGATAAACATGTATTTGGAAAGGAATTAAATAACAAGTAGGCCTACTTTGGGTGTCTTGTTCATTTTATTTATTTTCATATAAAAGCAACAGAACTTAAATTACATCCAGTTTATTAGCAACACTGTGCACAAGCGTGAATCCCATGAAATCCATCTTTGATCTCACAGGTGTCAGATCCACTGCGAGAAGAGAGAACTGTCCGTCTTGCCTGCGCTTTTTTCACTCCTCCCCTCACTGCAGCCGCCTACTCTAACATACATTTCAGGCGAGGCAAGGCGCATCTCAAACAAGCCTAACGAGACAGCCATGGTGTGCTCTTGCTGATACAATCCATGGCATCCACTATAAAGCATCATAGAGGTGTTGCCGTAAGTTAATTTATGCAACATTAGAAATGTTAAAGATCTTATATTAGTAATGATTTAGTTAAAAACATGATGTTTGATAGGTTGTTAAAACAGTGTGTTTACTATTGTATACAAGCTTACAGCAATGCTAATAGCCATTAAAACTTATACCACAGTGAGAACAGCAGTGAGAGTCAGAGTTTCGACACACCGCATGAGAACACTACAGTGAAAATACACTGTTTGATGTTTGAAATAGTTAAGATAGCAAAAAGCAGCAAGTCGTCTGTGTGCAGCGCTAGAAGCAAGTCATCCGCGTCATCAGCGAGTGTGACTCACGCCCGGTCTAGAGCTGAAGCCGCCATAGTGAGAGCGTCATATGCCAGCCAAGAGGCTAAACTGAAAATGGAAAAGGCTCCAAGAGAAGCTCAAAATCAGCTTGAAACAGTAAGAATAGACACTGAGTTGGAAGTGTTAACGCTACATCGAGAAGCTGATGCGGTCGCAGTGGAGGCACAAGTGCTGAAAGATACTGAACTAGCGATGCATGCTCCAGTTGAAAGAGGAGGATCTGAAAATTTTAATTGGACGTACCAGTGAATATGTCAAATCTCAAATCAACCTTCAGAGTTATTGTCCCTCTTCACTATTCTCAGCCTTACCTGTTGCTCCTCCATTCCACGCTGACTTACATAACCGCTTCATAACATTGGGTCCGCCTGCGAAAGAAATTTCACGTACACAGTCTATCAACAACAAGCCAAAGTCTGAGAAAGCTGATAGTATGCACTTACCTGCAAAAAACCTACCTGATTTGTCTGCAGGTGAGATGAAGTCTAAAGTCAGAAGGACAAGCCCCATAATGAACGCACATGCTAAGTCATATGTTCCTCGATACATTCCTCCACCTAGCATGCCACCTCAGGCAGAGTCTTTGGCACAGTATTTAGCACGACAAGACCTTAAATCTTAGGTCGTTAAATTAGGACTGTACCAATTTGATGTTAAGCCCGAGAATTATCGGTCATGGTATTCTTCATTCACCAGTGCAGCTCATGAAGTTCACCTCACAGCAACCCAAGAATTGGACCTCTTGACTAAATGGCTGGGAAAGGAATCTCGCGAACAGGTGAAACGCATCTGCTCAGGGCATGTTAGCAACCCAAATCTCGTTTTACACAAAGCATGAGAGAGACTATGTGAGTACTATGCTACGGCAGAAATCATTGAAAAGTCACTGTTTTAGCGGTTGGTCAGTTTTACTAGGATTTCAGTTAAAGACCACACCAACGTGAACTCAGGGATTTACTAATGGAAATCCAAGGTGGGAAAGAAGATGGTTATCTCACAGGTCTGTCATACCTCGACACTTTCATGTGGAATTGGACCAATCGTAGACAAGCTTCCATATGGGCTTCAGGACAAGTGGGTGACTTCTGGGTCATGGTACAAAGAAGAAAATCATGGTCACTTTCCTTTCTTTGAGTATTCCTGTAACTTTATGTGCTCTGAGGCAAAGAAGTGAAATGACTCTATCTTTATGCATCAAAGCAGTGCTACAACACCTGCAAAACCAGACAGATCTATTGTGAAGAGTTTCCATACCAACAAACCCATCTCAGTGCGCAAAACAGATGTGTGTGCACTGCAGCCAACGAGGACCCTAACAAAAACTGTCCATTACACAATAAACCACACCCTTGAAAAAACTCCTTGACAACAGAAAGGCCTTCCTCAAGGAGAAAGGAATGTATTTCAAATGCTGTTCTTCGGTTTCTCACCTCACCAAAGAATGCAGGTCTTCCGTGAAGTGCGCTGAATGTTGCAGCACCAATCATGATGCTGCCATGCCCCCTGGTCCATCACCTCAAGACGACGGCGGGGAGGGAGAAGATCATTCAAACACGGCTGTTGTCAGTACAAGCTGCACAGAAGTTTGCAGTCCAGGTCAGTGGAGCTGCTCGAGCTCAAAAATCTGCCTCGAAAAGATATACCCCAAGGGTTCCAAGGACAAGGCCATCAAAGCCTATGAAATTCTGGACGGCCAGAGCAATCGTTCATTAGCCAGACCAGAGTTCTTCAAACTGTTCAATGTGGAGAGCACACCATTCTCATATCATCTCAGAACTTGCTTTGGCATTGTAGAAACATAGAAACAAAGAAAGCAGAAGGAATCCAGATCGAGTCACTGGACCGTAAAGTTCTCATCTCTCTTCCACCACTCATTGAGTGTCATGAGATTTTGAATAATCAGTCTAAGATTCCAACGCCAAGTGCAGTTCTACACCAGCCTAAACACCAACACATTGCCAGGCACACTCTAGAAAATGGAACCAGAACCAGAAATAATTCTGCTACTTGGAAGAGCATTACAAGCATTATTTCTAGAGGGGTGTGATATATTGAATATTACTGGCAGTTATAATATTGAATATATGAATTAAATTAAATGTCTTCAAATGTTGCAAGATCGGATCTTTGAATTTCGTTCAGCAAATTTAACTTAAATTAAGTCAGTTTAGTTAGTTTAAAATAATGTATTTTCAGCAGCCAAATTCCTCGAACACGCCCACACACGAGATCACATTCCGATATAAGAAATTATTATGATGCAATCATTGATACATTTTAGGAAACATGATTAATTGCGTCTATACTATCTGTAATTAAAATAAATACACTCTTAATCGCAATAACAACTGCCATGTAACGGTGAAAAATAAAAAATAAAGCATATATCAAGATATACTTTCTTGATATATATACTATACTATACTCATTATTTGCAGTACATAACGTCTCATCTGTAATCATCCAAACGTGGCACTCCTTTGTTCTCGTTTGATCAGCAAAGTTGCCTCACGCATTGTGATTAAAGAAACACAGGCGTTGTGCCGAAAAAAGCACCCTTGTTGCCGGAACGTGCATTTGAAGATAGTTGCCTTACAAAGAAAATCAACTTAATAACAACCGACAATAATCATTAGCGTTCTCATTCTACATCACATTTTGTTCTCATTAAAGTCCAGATATAATTAGAAAGTGTGTTGTAATATTGTTTAGCAATTGTTTAGCAGCAAGCCAGTGTGCAAGCTGGCAGAGAACAAGTTATGCCGAGTTCACACTGAACAATTTTAGGCCCGATTTTCGCTCGCCGACAGGTTTTGTGAGATCGCCGACAAATGCCCAAAATCATAGGCAAATCGGTGCTCGTTCACGTGAGTGACAATCACGCAGTGTGAATTATCAAAGACGCGATCTGAGAGAATCGCAGACGAGTCGCCAACGCCAGTGAGATATTTGGCATGCTAAATATCTGGACCTGTCGGCGATTCAAAATCCTGCTATGTGAATGTGTTCTGACTGAAAACTACATTGCAGATGACCTACAGCCAATGAGAGAGCAAGAAACAAGACAGGGGGATGTTCAGGGGGGAGTTAACAGAATATCACTATTTTAATAAATATATTTACAATTATATCAAACAGAAACAAAGCACAAACATTTGCTTGACCACCAGCACATTGAAAAATTATTTATTTACTCCCAACTCTCTTTGCAGAACACACAATCCTTGCTCCCCTCGTCTCCCCAACCATTTCCTCCTGCATAATGTGTGTGGTTTTTTTTACTCCTTTTCGCTGCAAATCAGCACACAGACAATTTGGATCGCAATCTTCTTGCATGCCTTCATTTTTAATAACAATTTCAGTGTCGCCACGTGTGATCTTGCATTATTTTCTTATCATTACGATTACGACCTTACGATTCTCGCGTGTTTGGTTGTGAAACGTAGTTTGCGGACCAGACAGAAGTTGTCGGCGATTCTTTCTTTTGTAAAGTCATGCAATGTGAAAACCCCTGTCGCCGATCCATCATGCAGTGTGCACACAGCAGCAACTGAATGCTAACCCAGATAGTCGTGCAGTGTTAAAATAACAGTAAGTTCTTTTCAGTCACCCGTAAGTGTCAGTCACCCGACTAACGTTACTCTGAAAATCGTGCAGTGTGAACTCGGCATTAGTGAATACAGAGGGCAGAGACTGCAGTGGTGTTCAGTTTTGCCAGATGTACGATAATTATCATATTTGTATGATAATTTTGACCTCTGCATGATGTACGATCAATAATGAAAAAAATCCCATAATATATGATAATTTCAGAATTTTTAGAAACTTCAAATGATGGTAGTTGTAATCATAGGGCTTCTATACTCATTGATCTAGCTGTGATTCTACATCTATCATCATGATTGTGAGGAGAACGTGAATGTGGTGTTAAAGGGTTAGTTCACCCAAAAATGAAAATGATGTCATTAATGACTCACCCACATGTCACTCCAAACCCGTAAGACCTCCGTTTCTCTTCTGAAGACATCTTAAGATATTTTAGATTTATTCCGAGAGCTTTCTGTCCCTCCACTGAAAGTCAATGGACGGTATACTGTTCACGTCCATAAAGGTAATAAAGACATCATAAAAGTAGTCCATGTGACATCAGTGGGTTAGTTAGAATGTTTTGAAGCATCGAAAATACATTTTGGTCCAAAATTAACAAAAACTACGACTTTATTCAACATTGTATTCTCTTCCGGTCTGTTTTTTATCCGCGTTCACGAGTCCACATTGTGCTGACGTAAGACGATAAATAAGCCTATAGCCTGTTACATGATCATATATTCTGACACATAAACAGCATAGAAACCATAAAATAATTAGACCAACTTTTACTTGAATCAAGCAACTCTGGGGGGATTTTTATAATTTAATTAATGTAATTAATAATTAATTAAATGTAACAATTAATGTAATTGTTACATTTATTTTATTGCCACACTTTAATATGTTTACATTTATTTTATTGCCACACTTTAATATGTTAATTATATTATCAGAAAACTGAACATTTAACGTTGTCAGGCTTTTATTTGTGCTTTATGGATAAAACAACGGCGCTGCGCACTCAGTTGCTCATAAACATGGCTGCTATAAATTCGACCTGCCACAAGATGGCGCTGTTTTCGACACTCTTGATGCTTCGAATCTTTTCCCAAAACATTCAGGGAAAGCCTCAGTGCTTCATGAGGCTTAATTTGCCCATCCCTAAAGACAGGCATCTGTCATAACTGGAAACACAAGGGAACATAGAACAACAAACCAGCACAGGACTGCAAACACAGGGGCTGCGTTCGAAACCGCATACTCAATGAGTAGGTACTTAATTTCAATAAGTACTTACTTAACGAGCGCTAAAAGAGTAGGTAGCCTACTTTATAGCCAGATCTCGTTGAGTATGAATGCGAACCGGACATCTGCCATGTTGACGTTATCATGTGACCTACGACGCGTTATCACACGCGCAACAGATTTGAACGACACGTTTAATTCATGTATCTGTAAATATCTTGATATTGATTAAACTTGCTCATTTTGTGGTCTTTTTGAAGAAACTGCTGCCCATTTATTTTGTGAATACATTTAGGGTTGATTTAAGTTCTTATATTCAACCCTACTAATGTGACCCACCGTTTTATCCTTAACGAAATTATTTATTTTTATTACGAAATCCCAAAATTGTCATCTCTTGAATATGTTGTTAATTTCTTTATTTTATATCCAAACATTTTCATCCACAAGCAAAAGTGACTTACTGCTTTATGTTTTCCTCTTTTTCTCGTTGAATTTAACTCTCGTTTCATCCCTCAGGCCTAGGCCTATAAATAACAAAAAATGCATTTTTTAAATGTATTATAATGAATTATTTAAGAAAATATATATTAAGATACTCAACCTTGTAGGTTCTTTTTTCCTGTGTAAAAAATCTCATTATGTATGCAAACCCATGATTGATGTATATATATATACCTTATAACATCATGCAGTAACTCGACAGCCCACCTAGAACGGTTTCTCTCAGCGTTTGTAATGTCTGCACAAAGTGCAGCTGTGCAAAGATTCGCCTTTGGAGAAAACTGTTGATTTTATACTCGAAAAATGTAAGTATCATTAATATTAAAAATGAATATTACCCCAGAATGAATTGCATTGCTATCCCACCCCAAAACATACAATAATAACAACGATAAATGCTGACCAATACTTATATTACTTTTTACTGAAAATTATATAATTCAATAAAACAAACAAAAATGTAATGTATGTCATATGACATAGCTATGCATGATTGAATACACTCTAGATGTGTATATAGTGAACATATCTACATTTTCTATTCATTTTCATAAACAATTAAATAAAGCATTAATTAAATAATTATATTTTATTTACTGACAACAATGAGAAATATTAATAAATTAGTAAAAGAATGAAAGTCACCATCACACAATAAACAAATGCATATACAAGTCAACACATGAAACAAAGCTTTATTCAAACAATCTACTGGCACTGAACCCCACATCCTTCTGCCATCTCAACACAGCGGTTCCCATTCTGCGGCTTTATTCTGATGAATCAGCTGACCGCCAGAGGTGAGCCGTTACTTCGTGCCTGAGGTTGTTGCGTGATGTGTTGTGCTTCACAATCTGAGGCAATAAGGGCAGGTGGAGTGATGGAGGGACTCATAAGGGCAGGTGGAGTGATGGAGGGTCTCGGAAGAGCAGGTGGAGTGATGGAGGGTCTCATAAGGGTAGATGGAGTGATGGAGGGACTCATCCATGGCACCATCTCCAGGATTCAGCTCTGGGCTCCTCATCCTCAGTGCTCACACCAGTCTGCTGACATTTCAGATCCTACACAAATGCACAAACATAACACAAAAGCAGTCATTTTAACAGCACAATGTCATTTGATTTCAGTATTATTTAGAAGACAAAAACACTTTTCACAAATGCCGCCATCATCTTTCCTTGCAGGTCCTGCTCCACAACAAAAGATCTGCAGCAAATGCACAGAAATCAAGAATCAGAAAAGTGCTGTAATAGCTCTGTTTGAAATTACAATAATTAAAATAAACTACAACTTAATATTTAAATAGTTGTTGTTATTCATTTCTGTAGTATACTCACTCAAAGCCTTTGATGGCAGCATTCAGCTTCATGAGCCACTCTCCACTGGATAAACACACATCTGTTCATCTGTCCCTGTAACATCCAGACAAGATTCACATAACCTCTGTGATTTATGAGCTCAACACTACATTTACATGCTGATGTTGTTTTAACTTTTTATCCAACATAAAATGTTCCTCAATTTATCAACAGTAATGGACAAATAAAATAGATAACTTCTGTTTAGTTACTTTATAGATTTGTTCAACATAATAGCACACATACATCACTCAGATGTGTATTTCATGTTGTGATGTGCTCTTCTGCAATACTTACTGAAGATTTCCCTGTCAGATGTAAATAGACATTTAAAATATGCATCTTTAAGATGTATATGGTTTATGTAAATCCACTTTAGAGAAGTAACGTTACGTGTCCTTACTGGAGCTCCCCTGTTAGCTAACGTTATACATAATAAAACGTGTTTTTACAGCAAAATCACAACTATACTATACAATTCAACAGTTTACTCTACAGTAGTTCAACACATGCAATTTTAACACAAGGAACCGTGTTTACTCACATTTGAAAGCACCCGCGTCGCTGATCTCCACGATGTTTGATAATGATGACGTGTCCTCTCGCATGGCCTCCTGGGATAGAAAAGTATCCATCGGTTGAGCACTCAAAAATCTGTGTGGAAGCAGTAAGCCATCCGGGAACTTCTCGCCTTCTCTTTTATGAATACTGATGTTTTGAACGTACTGCTTCCTTCACGTACTGTTTTCGCCTACTATATAGTAGGAAAGTAGGCATATTCGAACGCACTTAAGTCCGAATCTCACGATAATTAGTACGTCACCCAGGTAATTCTCGCCTACTCTTTTGGATTCGTACATACTTTTTCGCTCGCCTACTCTTTTTCCCATACTAAATAGTAGGGAAGTATGCGGTTTCGAACGCAGCCCGGGAGGCTAAATAGGAAGCAAACAAAAGAGGGTAACGAAAAAGGCAGGTGGGGCAAATTAATCAATAATCAGGTAACAAGATGGGAGGGGCTAGACAACTGACAGGAGAGCACATGGCATAAAGAAAAACATGACAAGCCATGAGCTCACAACAAACCAGACTATACCCAACACATGACAGACCGGGAATGCCAGAGCTAAATAAATTAAATATGGTCTAAACTATATCTCCACCAAGGCTCGCAATGTTAGAAAAGTGAAAAAATAAACATTTCCAAGATACCCCATTTTTTTTGGATCATGCTGACAGACAAACATGAAATACTTGGCGCAAGTAATAAATAAATTATGTTTTGAATTAAAGGATATCTCTAAATATAGATGCTCTCTAAATTAACTGACTGCTAATAGTCTTACTATTCCTTACATTTTTGGAAGTTCTCACCAACATAATGTTGTGTTCTGACTACAATTGGAATCACATGTTGTATAATTGAAAGCAAGTAATCATACATTTCTACACAAAATGAGCACAATATTAATCATGCATTTATTAGTAGTTGCTGATGATGCAGAATATTGTTGTAATTGACCGTTCGCAAAGACCCGCCCCCGTTATTTACTGTTGCTATGTCCGACAAGCTACCGGTTCCAGCCATGTCAATTTGTGCACTCCCTGGGGAAACAGTGAATAATTTCTGGAAAAATTATTTGTTAAAGTCTCCATGAACCGGAAGTTGCAAACGACTTTTCTCCAGTGTTGTGACGTATTTCCAAGAGAAACGGAATATTGAACAGAGGGCAGGGTTTTACTTTAGCGCTCCTACTCGCCATGTCTGCTCATAGCAGACTAAAGCCCAATTTATACTTCTGCGTCGAACTCACGCCGTAGCTACGTCTAAAGGCCAATTTATACTTCTGCGTCGGGTGCGCGTAGAAGGTACGGCGTAGCATACGCATTGACGTGTACCATACGTCGTACCCTTCGCCGTACCCTGACGCGCACCTCCTCAAAAATTTAACTACGCGTCCCGGCGACGCGGACCACAAGATCTGTGATTGGTCAGCTGGATAGCATCGCGTTTCCTCCTACGCATTTCCGGGATGATCTTCTGCACTCTGCACCGCCCGCCCGCCATTTTTAAATTCCAAAGATCAGTGAAGAGCCATGGAAATAGACCAAGTGACCGAGAGATTGCTTGAAGAAGTGCGGAAATACAGCCATCTGTATGACTCCTTCAGTCGCCATTGCTCGTAGAAACTTAAACTCAAAACAGCCGCGAGGAATGTAAACACAGTGGAACATTAAAACCCACCCGCGCCAACTAGCGTTTCGGCGGTGTAACTGCAGAGCAACACAGACATTCGCAGAAGTATAAATGCTCACGACGGCGTCGCCTACATGCGTAGCCTACGACGTACACTATAGCGTACACTCGACGCAGAAGTATAAATTGGCCTTTAAGCTGTGTGTAGCGCACGTACCCTTCGGCGTACCCTGACGTGCACCTCTCCAAAAATGTAACAACGCGTCAACTCTACGCGGACGCAAGCGCTGTGATTGGTCTGCTAGGACCGCTCACTTGGGTTTCACATGCTCCCTCTGCACGTGTAATTGCGCGTCAACGCGGACAACGACGCAGAAGTATAAATGAAAACCAACGCGTTGCCTACAGCGTAGAGGCTCCGGCATAGGTCCGACGCAGAAGTATAAATCAGCCTTAAGAGTTTGAGGGGAGTGGTTAAGCATTTTCAACCCAAGCCGTCAAACTGACGTCATCATAAAAGGAACGCCATTCCAGACCGGAAGTAACTTTTCAGATTTTGATTAAAGATTACCACGGCAAACATTTTTTTTTCTGTGTATTAACTTGCACGGTTTAATTGTTCACCACAAGACTAGTAATATGCGCTAACAAAGTAAATAGGGTCAATTTTGATTTCATGTCGACTTTAATTTCAGACAGAAAGGTCTGCAATATGCTTTCGAGGGATATATTCAGGATGTGAACGTGACTCGAAATGAAAAAAACTAAATAAAGATTGAAGCTATTGCCTACAGATCACAGGAAAAAAGTGAACTACCGCATCACCTGGCGATTGAGACAACTTTAAAGAACAACACTGTTCCAGTAAAGCTGGGTAGCCTATATAGCTATCTATTCACTATTAAAATCATTAAAAAGCAAAAGCAGTATACATTTATAACGTCACATTCAGTAAGTCATCCTAGCAAGCGTTAGCTAACTACCATAACATTATTAGTGTCCTGTAACGACATAACGTGTGGTTAGCTCCACAGGTTTCTGCGCCAATGTCGTTGGTCTTATCTATACCCTGTACCTATGTAAAGCCTAAAATATTAACAGTGTGTCAGCCCAGTCCTCCAGGCCTGCCACAACAGTGGCATAAGCCAAGAGGCAAAAAAAAATAACACCGCTGCCCGTAACAGCTGTTGGTGGCGAAGGCAAAGACAGACTAAAAACGGAAACCCATCTTCTGTCACTACAGCAAAGACAGGTGAGTAGTTTTTTATGCTTTATAAATAATGATAGAAATACCTAATTTTATAAACTAATAACTTACTGCGGTGTTGGAGTACCAGTAATCTGGACTTTTATGATACAAGTAGACATGAATTTTGTATATCTTGTCTGAACAGGCCACCAATAGATGTAGCAGTAGGTCAGGAAAAGTACCCTCTTGGAAGTGGTTTGAGCTACCAGGTAAAGCAGTGACAGATTAAAACTTGATACAGATTAAGATTCATTTATTATCATTTGCAGGCAGCCACAGTTCATTACAAAATAAAAACATTCACAATAATGTTGTTCTTTAATGCTTTAGTCTCACATGTCTATTGATGTTTTAATATCATTTAAGGCAATAGTTAGGGTTGTTTGTTATTGTTGTGTTTGGGTTTTCTTCATTTTTATTATTTTTTTGTATATATTTTGGAACTATTTAGTCACTTTATATATATAGATAAAAATGGTTAACATGTTTTATTTTTACATTCTCTCTTTTTGCATTTGTAATATTTTTTTTTTTTTGACCCCTTAACAGATCTTGTATCAATTAAGTAACTTTAGATTTGATAAAAAGGGGCAGTTCTTTTAAAATAACTATCAACTAAAATAAACTTGTTACAAACTAAAAATGTTTAAAAAAAATCTGAAATGCTGTTTTTCTTAAGAACTGGTTTGTTAATATAGTATAACATTACAGATTTTTGGCCATTGTTATTTTGTACATTTTTATTTGAACAAAAACAATTTTATTTATTTTTTTACCACACAATAGATCTTGTATCAGTTTAGTAACTTTAGATTTGAGGAAAACAGGGCAGGTCTTGAAAAAGATCTACTTATGTCACTGTAATATTTACAGCATTAGCTTTCATTTGAGAGAATTCTGTTACAAACTCATCCATGTCCAGTTCATGTGTTATTGCTTTTTCATGAGCTAAAAGCACAAGGTTTTTTTTCCTCTTATGAAGCATTGTTCAGCGGAATGGTGTCAAAATTCTTGTCAGAGTAGAGAATGAGCTCTCACATGAAGCAGTAGAGACACTCATGACCATAGCAGATACATACAATGTATGAAGACCTGCAAATGCATCTTTGTATTCCTGCAAGAGTTTGCAAACAGCAGAACATTCTGCATCAGATGGAAGTTTTTTGGACAGCATTGGTCTGGCAACAAGAATTTCATTCTGGAGTTCATTTTTGCAACCCCTGCAAGACTACAGAGATGTTCAAGCAACTAGTCTAGATGGGATGTACCCAAAAAGTGAAAGTGAGGAGCATTTATGGGTACAAGTCGGGAACCGGCCTACTTTACATATTTCAAGGGTGCTGAATCCAAAAAAACTGGTTCCCAAGCGAAATTGTGAGTTTTTGACCTTCTAATTTGCATATCAAAATGGCCGCCAAATTGCCTATCTTGCTCAGTCGTTGGACCATTTTCCCCATTTTTTTTTTTGTAAGTAGGCAATCAAGATGAGGAAATTAAGTTTCTAGATCGATAGTCAAGGGTCAGAGCAAAGATATAATGGAGGCTCACTGCCTTTTTTATGTATATATATATGCAAAATACCAACTTTTAAGGTGAAATTAAGCATTATTTGTGTCATTTTTTAAGGCCGACATACATATTCAATCAATATCACTCTTAAATGTTCCCAGTGTATATATGAAATGTGATGTATTCCATATTACATAATAACTATGAAAAACACCATTGCAAGTTGTCTGAGATTTTTTTTTTTTATGCAAATTAAGCATTTGTCCTCTAAATTCTAAGACGGGGAAAAACCCAGGTGAATAGGGAAAAAAAACACCTTGTAACTTCCTCCGGGACATCGTGCGTAAAACAGCCAACCATCGCTGTCTGCGAGCCACCGTATTCAAGCACCAAGAGTGCACACACTGCGCCCGCGCCTCCGAATCAGGTTCTCGAGCCCGCAGAATGCGGCAATCGGAGCCCGGAGGCCATTCTGCCCCTAGCCGTACATGCGAAAGTGTGGGAAGCTATTCCAGGTGCGTCAGAATGGGTGCTGAGCACAGTAAGAGAGGGCTATTCATTGCAGTTCGCTCGCCGTCCCCCGCGCTTTCGAACGCGAACCGAGACGAGAGTGAATGGGGAAGTAGCACACCTACTTTGTGCAGGAATAGCGAAACTTCTGTGCAAAGGGGCCATAGAACCGGTACACCCTTCTCTGAGTGAGTCAGGCTTTTACAGCGGTTACTTCCTCGTGCCCAAGAAGGACGGAGCTCTCAGAACGATTTTAGATCTGAGATATTTGAACAAAGCTCTTATGAAAAGACCGTTCAAAATGCTCACAACCAGACAGATCCTCGCGCAGATTCGCCCGAGGGACTGGTTTATTTCCCCTCGATCTGAAAGACGCTTACTTTCAGATTCAGATAATACCCTGTCACAGGCCATTCTTGAGATTCGCCTTCAACGGTCAGGTATATCAGTACACCGTTCTGCCGTTCGGCCTGTCTTTAGCACCCTGTACATTCACGAAGTGCATGGACACGGCTTTCGCTCCCCTGAGAGGTCAGGGCATGCGGATTTTGAACTATTTGGACGATTGGCTGATTCTAGCACAGTCAGAGGAAGAACTTATCTCTCACAGAACAGTGCTTCTCAGCCACCTGGAAAGCCTGGGTCTCACGGTCAACTGGACCAAAAGCTCATTACTGCCCAGTCAGTCAACCTCTTTTCTGGGTTTGGAACTGGACTCTGTGGCAATGACGGCCCGGCTGTCGACACTATCCGACGCCTGGCCGCGTCTTTCCAATTGGGCAGCGCCGCACCTCTAAAAACATTTCAGAGGATGCTGGGTTGTATGGCATCAGCTGCAGCAGTGCTTCAGCTGGGTATGCGCCCACTACAACGCTGGTTGAACGCTCGAGTGCCTCACCGAGCCTGGGCGTCCGGCGGCATTCGACTGCAGCGGGGAGTGACAATGGGAGCCGTCTCGCAACGAAAAGTTATCTCGACGGAAGCATCCAACTTAGGTTTGGGCGCTCTTTTCGAGGGCAAACCGGTCTTTGGTCTGTGGTCAGACCAGGAGAAATGCCTCCACATAAACTGTTTGGAGATAATAGTGATCGAGAACGCGCTCAAGCGCTTCCTCCCACATATACGGGACCACCATGTGCTAGTCCGCTCAGACAACATGTCCATGGTGTCCTACGTGAACCGACAGGGTGGTGTCAGATCCAGGAATCTGGGAGCCGTGCACGTGCCAGGCCACCTGAATGTCGGTCCAGACAGACTGTCCAGAGACAACATTCCCCCGGGAGAATGGTTCCTGCACCTCCAGACAGTCCAGCTACTGTGGCACCTGTTTGGCAGGGCGGAAGTCAACCTTTTTGGGTCAAAAGACAACGCTCACTGCCCGACGTTTTTCTCAAAGAGCGAGGACGTGCTGGCCCAAACCTGGCCCAGCCGCCCGCTGTATGCTTTCCCTCCGATCTCGCTGTTACCACAGGTAATCAAGAGGATCAGGGAAACGCGCCACTCAGTGCTCCTCATAGCCCCGTGATGGGAGAACCAAATCTGGTACCCAGAGCTAGTTAGGCTGTCGCACTCAGCCCCATGGCCGATCCCAGTGAGGAAAGATCTTCTCTATCAAGCATGCATGCCTGGATAATTAACGGATACCCGTTGATTTGCCAGAAGGGGTCGTAAACACGATCACGCAGTCTAGAGCTCCTTCCACATGAAGGCTCTATGCGTCTAAATGGTCAGTGTTCTCCAAATGGTGCGCTACTAAGAGCCTGGATCCACACACACGTGGGGTTTCATGGGTGCTCTCCTTCCTACAAGAGCTGTTGAACAAGTGCGGGTCCCCCTCCACGCTCAAAGTGTATGTGGCGGCTATTGCAGCGTTCGCGCAATAGGAAGGAGCGATCTTATCATTCGCTTCCTTAGAGGAGCCAGGATGGTGAACCCCCCGCGGTCCCCCTCAGTTCCTATTTGGGATCTTTCTCTGGTCCTAGAGGCCCTGAAAGCGTTTCCCTTTGAACCGCTAGAATCTGTGGATCTGAAATACCTTTCGCTCAAAACCGTTTTCTGACAGGTCTGTCATCAGTAAAACGCGTGGGGGATCTACATGCACTGTCTGTTAGCCCCGCATGTCTCGAATTCGGACCAAATGACTCCAAAGTCATCCTCAAACCGAGACACGGGTACGTCCCCAAAGCGATTGGCACTCCCTTTAGGGCGCAGATCATCTCCCTGTCAGCACTGCCAGCATCCGATAGTGAGGACAGTGATAACCTCTTATGCCCCGTCAGGGAGTTTACATCACGCTGAGAGTTTACATCACACGCTCCGCCGCCTTTAGGCAATCTGAGCAGCTCCAGCTCTTTGTTTCGTTTGGTGGGTGCACCAGGGGTCTCGCCACCTCGAAACAGAGCCTGTCCAGATGGATAGTGGACGCTATTGCAGCAGCTTATGCGTCCAAACACCTGCAGTGCCCTTTGGGCATCAGAGCCCATTCCACTAGAGGCATAGCCTCATCGTGGGCTTGGTCCAGCGGGATTTCTATTCACAACATTTGTATGGTGGCAGGCTGGGCCTCCCCCTCTACATTCGTGAGATTTTATAACCTGGAAGTTCCCGCCTTGCAGGCTAAACTGATATCAGTTTAAGTCAAGTCAAGTCAAGTCAAGTCAAGTTTATTTGAATAGCGCTTTTCACAATACAGATTGTATCAAAGCAGCTTCACAGTATTAAATTAAAATAATACAACAAAGTTTTTTTCAAGAGGAATTTATTGATTGATAAAATTAAATTAAATATCCCCAAAATATCCCCAACTGAGCAAGCCAAAGGCAACAGTGGCAAGGAACCGAAAAACTCCATCAAGTGACCTCAAGGTGTCCTAAAACTCCATCAGGTGACCTAATGGAGAAAAAAAACCTTGGGAGAACCCAGGCTCAGTCGGGGGCCAGTTCTCCTCTGGCATTTATGAGCTAGAGGCCGGATTGTAGTTGTAGGCCGGATAAGTGATATGTATGTTCTGCCCAGTCGTTCATGTGCAGACTACTTTCGTGTACTACTAGCTTTTCTGGTGAGCTGCACTAAGGAATGAGATTCTCTATATACAGACCGGTGGAGCCACTCTGTATTTTCCCCATCACGTGCTTGTGCACTGGTGCTGGCCTGTGTTGCTGGCCGCCTATTCTCCACTCAGCTGCGCTAGGGGTTATACTCTCTATACATAGACCAGGTGAAGCCGCTCTATATTCTCCCCATGATGTGCTTATGTACTGTGCCGGCCCGCGCTGCTGGCCACATTCTCCATGCTTATACATAGACCGGCAGAGCCGCTCTGTATTCCTATGAAGTGCTGATGACATGTGCTGGCCCGCGTTGCTGGCCGCCTGTTCCCGCATGTTGTGTTCCCCGGGCTCCACTGGGACTCATGCAGTGGATGCTCGGCGCGCACGGCATTGACAAGGGGTTCCCGTAGCGTAAGCAACTTACGCAATACGAGAGAACCTCTCGTAAGAGAACGTACTCGGTTACCTAACGTGGCCTCAGTTCTCTCTAGAAGAGGGAACGAGTATTGCGTAACCTGCCGTGTCGCGCCATGAGCTTATTCGCTTCAGTCTATGAAAACCAGAATTTCAGCCTTTCAGCCTCTTTTATACACGCTAGCCACACCCATTCTGGTGGGCTGAGGTGCATGGAGGGCGCAAAGCGCCCTCATTGGGCGTGACGTCACGCAGGGCTCACTAGTAGGCTCCTGCAGTTGCCATTCAGAGACATGGAAGCGTCTGAGAGCAGCCGAGCCTATAAACGTTAGTGAGTACCGGTACTCCATTACAAATATGTACAATTCTGCGAAATTCCATGTTAAAACTAGATTCCGCCTCCGCAATTCCGTCCGCGATTCCGTGATCGCGGAAATCATATGGCCCTAAATTTTTACCCACTATGGTTGAAAAAGTATCATTTTGGATAAATAGGGTAAGAAGTTCAATCAATAACTAAGGAATATTGACATTATTTGTCTAAAAAAAATAAAAAAAACAGGAAATTTACCAAAGCGTGTGAAACTGTTATGATCCTCTTTGCTGTTACATTCACCTCAGGCAAAGGGTCCTCAGAGATGGGACTGACCATGCTATGTCCTGATCTAAATATTCAACTTGGGAAGTTTCATGGTGGTCTCTTTTTGAATATTTTTCCCTATTCACCTGGGTTTTTCCCGTCTTAGAATTTAGAGAACAAATGCTTAATTTGCATAAAAAAATAAAATATCAGACAACTTGCAATGGTGTTTTTCTTAGTTATTATGTAATATGGAATACATCACATATCATATATACACTGGGAACATTTAAGAGTGATATTGATTGAATATGTATGTCGGCCTTAAAAAATGACACAAATAATGCTTAATTTCACCTTAAAAGTTGGTATTTTGCATATATATACATAAAAAAGGCAGTGAGCCTCCATTATATCTTTGCTCTGACCCTTGACTATCGATCTAGAAACTTAATTTCCTCATCTTGATTGCCTACTTACAAAAAAAATAGGGGAAAATGGTCCAACGACTGAGCAAGATAGGCACTTTGGCGGCCATTTTGATATGCAAATTAGAAGGTCAAAAACTCAAAATTTCACTTGGGAACCAGTTTTTTTGGACTCAGCACCCTTGAAATATGTAAGGTAGGCCGGTTCCCGACTTGTACCCATAAATGCTCCTCACTTCTTATAGAAGGCCATTTTTCTGAAATCCGTCTAGTCTAAACTGGATGTCAAGAAATTTGTTGGATTTTTCAGTGCACCAAGACATCCCCGCACAACTTCAGCTGCACTGCACAAATCAACATGCTGAGACTGTAGGATGGCATTTGCTGGTTTTAAAATGGCGAGAAGATGTATCAGAAATTTGCCAATTTTTTTAAAATGGCGTCTCTTCAGCAGAGAGAGAATCCTGGAGGCTTCTTTTGCAAGGTCAACTGAAGCATTGTCATCATTGGAAACCTTAAAAAGAATGTTAACTTTCAAGTTCAAATGTCTACCACTCGACGACCACACGTATGTAGCTTATTTTTAATCAAAATCAAATCATATTATTACATAATGGCATGTCCCAGTGTTTCCTACACTTTTGGTAGTTCTAACTTCTTACTACACTTCAAGTTATGTAACGTTAATTAGTGCAGTTTGAATGTGACCGAGCTGGGGTCTCTAATGATACATGTTTTCAGAAATGAAAATGGACAGACTTTTCCCCTTTTAGTACATCATTCGCCTCAAAATATTTTAAAATAAAAGCCATCAAATAAACGTAGAAATGCAATGTAATAACAGTAAAATAATAATAAGCATACTTCATATCATATATATATATATATATATCAACTTTTCTTAAAAATTTGTTTAAGCTATTGGAAATTTGGTTCAGAGAATGGGGTTTAGTGTTTTATATTAATTCAGAAAAACTGTAATGTGTTAAGCATCCTCTTGTGCTACAGGAGTATGTCTAGCAGAGGGAGACACACTGTGACATCACTGACTGCTGAATAAGAGCTGAAGATGAAGGAGCTGAAGAGCTCAAAACAAGCTGGATGTACAGAAGTGATCTAAAGGGGAAAAAAGACAGCAATTATAACACACTATACTGTAACTACATCAAATGGTTTGTCAAAACAATCTTTATGTTTGCTTGTGAAAGCCCAGCCAGACAATTTGAATTAGTTCTTAAAGCTTGAATGTTGAAGGTTTTAAGGCTATGGTATTGCTTTGCGGTTGCTGGGGTGTTCAGAATGGTTGCTAGGATGTTGCTTACACTGTTAGACTTTTCTGTAATTTCTACAGTTATTTACTTTAAATCCCCCAGTATTATACTGCTGGGAAGTATATCATGGGAATTTTCTGTGACGTCTAACACCACATACAGAGAATTACTGTATTTTTCAAATTTGCTGTATACTACTGTATTTGTCTAACACCACATACAGAGACTTACTGTATTTTTTTTAATTTGCTGTATACTACTGTATTTGACGTAATGGCCTCTCTTGCTGGCACCATTCCATCATGCTTTTTATTTCCTAATTTTTGCCTTACACCGCGTGTCTACAACGCTATAATAGCCAGAGGCAGTATATATTGGACACATTGAAGCGACCGGACCTTTAATACAAAATGCAAACCTGTTTGTCCCTTGTCAGAAATAGCGCGAGCGCTTGGACTCGGAGTACGTCAGAAATATAACGGCCGCGGCGCATCACTTTACACTGGCTGGGATTTGTCGTGTCGCGCCGGGGCATCCAGTGTAATATCACTGGGGTCTGTCTTTTGTTGGATCGCGCCGTTCGTGTCTGGCCCGGGGAAGAGACGGAATTCACTTCACCGAGAGAGAGACCAGCAAGCAAGGTAAAAAAACAAAACATTCTGTGTGTGTTGACAGGATTGTGCCAAGTTTAACCTATGTTATAACGTTAGCCTACTCGTCAACATGGCGGTAACGAACTTTACCACGGTAAACTGAACTAACGTTTCATTTTACAGACATTGTTAGATTATTGAATTGTCGAGTTAAAATATGCCAACGAGTAACGTTAACGCGTTTACATTAACAATAAATGTGAATAAACTACTGTGAAATTCTGTTTTGGTTGTAGATAATGTTGGCCTACTGATGAGAACCTTTATAGTTTTAGCATTAGTTTGCAAACTATAACATATTATATATATTTTTTTATGGAATTTCACTGGTGCAGACTAGGTAGCTTACAATATCTTAAAATCTCTATAAAATTGGCTAACTTTATATCAAATAAGTGACCTTTGCATCATGTCTAACTTTATATTTATTACACAGCAAATGAACCAGTCAGAAGATGGACCATTGTCTTTGTTCAGTCTCACCAGATTAAATGTATCCAGGTAAGCACTTCAGTAAAACTCTCACTAATTCATTCATACCAAATCTAGCATTCTAAACAACTTAAGTTTATATTTTTGCATTATTTTGATATTTTATTAGGCAGAAGACTCTACCATTGCAGTCCCACCTGACCAGGAAGGTCCTAATATCAGCGCACAGGTGGGTTAACTACTGTAGGAAGGAGAATGATCATCACACAGTGATTTCTTGCATGTGTCTTACTGTGTATTTGTCTCAAACAGGAACCCCTTCACTGCAGACAAGCTGAAATGGGCTAAAATCATCGATTTCAGTCTTTCTCTCTATGGACCTCAGCATTTTTGGACAGAATTTAGGATTTGTAAGTATTAAAATTTAATCTGGCATAATTTAATTTAGTTATTTTGTATGCTATTTATTGACAAAAGCTGTTTACAAATATATATTCTTAAGTTTTTGTGAAAATAATAATAAAAGTTAACAAAAAAGGAGGTTAAAAATAATGTGACATTAATATTTCTCTCTCTCTCTCTCTCTCTCTCTCTCTCTCTCTCTCTCTCTCTCTCTCTCTCTCTCATAGTGTTGGAACTGGGATCTCCTCTGAAGGACCGAGTACATTTGTGTTTGTGGACACGCATACAGACCAGGGAACATTCTGATGTTGTCAATGAAGTTCTGAACAGGAACCAATCTTTGGAGAAGTTCATTTATTCGCAAAGGTGGACAAAAACATTGTGTTGGCTTTTTAAAGATTATTTTGATGATGACCTTTACTCCTATGTTGTAGAAAAGATGGAGGAGTAGACAGTCAGACATTGATAATAAAAAGAAATGTTTATTGAGCATCAAAGAGACTTCTTTCAAAAACATTAAGACACTTAAATACTTCTTTTGGCCACCAGTGTACATGAATCCAACAAATTTTTGTAAAAAAGTGAAATTATTTTGAAGGTGGTGGGGTTACATTTTACATTTACATTTAGTCATTTAGCAGACGCTTTTATCCAAAGCGACTTACAAATTAGGACTAAATTAAGTGTGTCATGTTTTGTGAAAAGAACTGTGTTTTGTCCTGTGTTGGACATTTCCTTTTTGACTGCTTAATGTATTTATATTCTGCAGTTTTATGAATGTAATGGTTGATATTTCATTATAATACTTGTATAAGCTAAACAACCAATGACTCTACATTCATTTAGTCAAATGCCATTGTTTTATTTATGATTTTATGTATGTTTTAAAAAATGTGTGCAGTGAAGGACAGCACATAATGTGTTAATTTAACACGTTTACACATCTTTGTGCTAACCTTTCTGACATATTTACTTTGTTAAAATCATTAACACAATGAATGAGTTAAAATTAACACAAAAAATGTTGTCCCTAAACTCACCCATTAATGTGTAAAAATTTCACACATCATTTCCAGCATTGGCATACTGTTTATTTTGTGATATATATGAAATGTTTTAAATAAAAAAGTTGTATTTTGTGATAACTTTGTCTAATTGGTTTGTATGTCAGTAGTACTTATGTAGGATAAAAATAAAATTAATCATATATCAAAATTATGAAATCTAATTTATATTTAGTACAAATAAAAAAACTAATTACAGTAGTGTACTGATTAGCTTCATTTTTACAGTAATGCACTGTATTACACAATTACAGTACCATTTACTGTAAAACTGAAATACGGTTTGATACTGTAAATCTTAATTACAGTAACTTACTGGCAACAGTGTTACTAGTAAGTTAAAAGTCTAACAGTGTAGGTATTCTGGGACATTTCTAGGGTGTTGCTAAATGAAGCTGCTATGTGTTTTGGGTGGATGCTTAGGTGTTACCAGGGTGTTGTGGGTGGTGCTATGTAGTTGCTAAGGTATTGCTAGGGAGTTCTTCGCTGATGGACTTTGGCTTCCTTGCCACTCTTGCCTCTGGCTTGCTTAGTTGGGGACACAGCTGAACTGAGCTGAGCTGAGCTGGAAGATGACATTTTGATGACTCTGTTTTCTACAGAGCTGTTTTATGGCTGAATTGAACTCATTTCATAATTGATGAACTTCACACAGACATGAACTGACCTCAGGTGATCAATGATACTACTGTCTTTTTAGAGCTGCTTTACAGCAGAATTTAATTCTGATTGCATCATTGAATCATTATTTTCCTGTTTATCCCTGTAAAGCTGCTTTGAAAGAATCTGTATTGTATAAAGCTCTATAAAAATAAAGATGACTTGACTTGAGCTAAGATATTCTGGGTGGTTGCTAGGATGTTGCTATGTGTTTGCAAGGGTGTTTTGGATGGTTGCTAAGGTGTTATGGGTGGTTGCTAGGGCATTGCTATGCGGTTGCTAGCGATGATCTGTGAATCTCTCACCTCATCTGTGACATTCTCTGATTCACCAGAATGAAACTCTACAGGTCCTTCTGCATCCAGACACACTGGAATAATAATAAAAAAAGATGTATAACTTTAAATCAGGGCTTTGTAAAGAACATATTGTGAAGTATTGGACAGACCTGGGCTGACACAGGGTCTGTATATTTCAGTAACATTTTTCAGTTAATTCAGGTTTTGAATTAAAAGCTTAATGAGACAAATGCTTTTGCTGAAGTTTTAAATGATACTGTCTTAAATTAGGATAATTCTTTTGAATTTCAGTTGTCCAAACTAAAATGAACACAATAAAACACACTGACATACATTTAGACACAAATCAATAAGGGTTGGGCAGTGTTACTCATTGCGCGGCCAAGCTTTAATTTGTGGCACGCATGGCAGTAAATAATACGGTGATATCATCATGCAGTCAATACAGATATTTCATAAAAACAAGTAGAGCTATAACATAACCACTTTTTTAAAAAAACTCATTGTCAGCTCTATTACAAATCATTTCGATTGGATTGAAAGGGGTGGTTTATTCCTTTTCTAATCCGATCGAGAGAACATTTGAACTCTTGATCGGATTGAAACCCGAAACTGAAAGGACGACGTATGACGCGTGGAAAGAGCTGGTCTTCCTGTTGAATAAAGTGTCATATAAATGAGTGTCCCGTCATTCTGAAATGATCCTTTCACTCAGAGTCTGTGAAGTGAAGCAGGACAATGTCCCACCAGTCCTTGTTTTGGATTCTCATCCACAGACGACTGGTTTTTGGGCATTTTTACTGCGTGATCAATTGAAACCCTACATAGGTTCTTTATTTGTTTTAAACAGTTGACATAATCATTTGGAGACAATGAGCATATGAACCGTTGTGCTGTGGCACAACGGTTCATATGCTCATTGTCTCCAAATGATTATGTCAACTGTTTAAAACAAATAAAGAACCTATGTAGGAGAATGGTTATAAGCACAAACAGCGGGAAACTTTGCCTATATTTGTGCAGTGTGCGCATGTCAAAAAAAAATTTCCGATTTGAAGCTTGTGACATAAACACGCACGTCATCAACCTGATCACATGTTTAGCGTTCGTGTAAACACTACATTCAGATTCATCAATCGGAATTAATTCAGTCCAATTGAAACAAAAGTTGTGCATGCCACTGCCAGTGACTCACTGCGGAGTTGCCAGTTTTGGCGGTCTTTCCAGCTCTTAACGCGAATGGGCTCTTGGGTGGTTTGATACATGAGCTGGGCTAATGTAGGGGGAAAAACCAACTTAAGTTCATTAAATATATTCTGGGGTTTTTTGTCATTAAGGGAAATCATCTTGTCTCAGTTACAAATTTGACTGGTAAATCATAATTAATTATTTTCCTCCACTTTTGTATTTATTGCATTGCATATTGTATGTTCAGGGATGACAGATTGATAAGCAGACATGGTATTTATGACTGGATGTAACTTTTGATACTTTGCGGTAAAAGTGGCTCTCCTGTTGACTTTGGCTCTCATGAAAAAAATTGTGAAGACCACTAGGTTAGGGGCATGTTGTCACGCATTTTAAATGTTATAAATGTGTACTTTAAAAAAAATTATAACATCAAATTAATGGTTTGCATTTTCTTTGTTACCTTGTGCTAAAAAGCCTATAATAAAAGAGCCTGTAAAAATCTGTTTAATGTTTAATCGTGACTGCTGACCCCATAAAAATGTCAACGTTTGTTAAATGAAAAGGAAATATAAATTAAAGTTTTGGGGGGAGTTTTTTCTTCTTATCTAGTACAAGCAGCTGCTTATCTTAGCTCATCTCTTGAGATGACAACAATCCTTCCGGCCTCACATATTGATGAATGAATATACACTGAAATAAAAATTATGACAACTTGTCCCAGTCTTCATTATCTGTAATAATAAGGCAAACTTATTAAGACCTGAAACACAATTGCAGATAAAATACTCACAGTTTGGTTTTTGCTGCATGCTGTCTCTGCGAACATTTTTCAGTATGCTTTTCTCCCATGATTCATTGGGCATTGAGTCTTTCTGTCTGCTGTCCATGACACATTTAAGACTTTATCTCTTCTGTAGGGTCTGATACTCCAGATGTGATCTGTCACACACATCACCTTCCCTCCACAGTGAGTCCAATGCAATGATTGTCACGTGACTTTCACATTAACAGCAAAATTTAAGCAAATCTCATATTTTAAACTCAGCTTTACGAAATGTATAAAGACGTGTTTCATTCACCTTCTGATGACTATAAAAGTGAATCGACGAGGAGCAGAAATATCCACATTAGCTCTGTGTGTGAGAATCCCGTAATAACACCTGATGAATGACGAGAACCGAACGACTCAGAGAAAACAGAACAAACACATCGAGAGAGAAAGATAGACATAATGAAAGATATGTGAGCTTGTATAATCTTTGACTCCGCCTGTTGACGCAAGCATTGATGAAACATGAGTTGAGTAATGAGAAAAAAATTCCTTGAACTGACAGTGGCATGAGAAGCTATTTTTTAGCTTCTGTTCTGACATGATGATTGACTGCATTGATTGCCTAATGCCTCCTGCAGGAATACAACAAGTAAAACGTTTATTGTACAAATGTGAATAAGAAATGTCCTTAAAAATCAAACTGTATTTAATATTACCATGACCTGCTGTATAGGTCAAGCAATATGCAAAATGATTAACATGAAATAGGAAAACAGATGATGTTTTAAATGCACATTTGTCAGTTTGATTATACCTTCAATGTTATCAATTAAAGATATGGAAGGTGTTTTTGCATTACTTGTAATAGTTATAATTCTCTTTATTTTACTATCTTTAGTTGCATTTGATTATTTGCATTTAGCATTCTGTAACAATGAGTCCACTGATGGCAAGTTTGTAGAGAACACAAGTGCAGTTTATTTACAAAACGTGATCAAACATAAAAGGCATGGCATGAAACTCAAAACATGGACATGACGCTTACCACAGTGGTTACAGGGAAACAATAGTTGACAAAAGCCCTATTCGCACGGGATTAGTATTACCCCTGGACCTCTGTAATTAAGAAATTACCCCCTGACGTCTGTGTTTTTGGTGGCTCATTCACACGGGCAAATAAATGTTCGTAATTCCCTCGAGTTTACGGACTTTACAGCGTGCGCCCACCCATTCACACTTCACTAGCTGAACGTGCTGAAACGAAGATCGCGCTGCAGTATTGCAATTCAAAAAAAGAACTTATTTAAAACCAATTTATTAGAGAAATATATGATATATATTATAGAATATGATATTATTGTATAAATATATAATATATCTTCTTTTTCTTTTATTCTTTGTCCATATTTACAACAAGCCTGCCTGAAGAAGGTATTATAAATACCGAAACGTCGCGATAGGCTTGTTTTTCTATTCATTTTATTTGGTTTATAAATTTCATTTTATATCATTTTTACTCTTTCACACTTTGATTTCTTGAGATACTTACAGGATGGACGTCTTCCCACATAGCAATTTTTTTCTGGCCCAGCTCCGGGCCACACAATCACTTTTCCCTCGGCCCAAGTACCGCAAAGAATGACGGCCCTGAAGTGGCCCAGAACTGGATTAAAGACAAGGGTCACACATGGGCCATAACTGGCCCGAATCTCAGCCAGTTAGTCACCCTTAACTGGCCCTGAACTGGGCCAAAACAGGTTTTATTATTAGTATTATGGCTGAGATTCGGGCCAGTTATGGCCCATGTGTGACCCTTGTCTCTAATCCAGTTCTGGGCCACTTCAGGGCCGTCATTCTTTGCGGTACTTGGGCCGAGGGAAAAGTGATTGTGTGGCCCGGAGCTGGGCCAGAAAAAATTTGCTATGTGGGTAACCATATCAACACCACCCTTTAACCAGAAAACCCAAAACTGAGCCATAACCCAGCCTAATCTTACCCAAACCATGTGAACAAACAAGGCTCAAGAAAATTCAATTCTCAAAAATAGTTTATTTAACAATAGGCACAAGCCAATGATAATAAATTATTATTATTTTCAATTTTTTTTAGTACATTCAAAGCTTAACATCTTATTACCACCTCAAAGTGCATTTAATTTCAAAATGTTCTGGTCTGTCTTAAACAGTAGTTTACTTATTGTAGTAATGCACAAGCCAAAAAAAAACAGCTAGAATTTGTGAACACTATTTTAGTTGCCTGAACAGCCAACTACAGTATGTACAACATTTTTCAATTCTAACTAAATGAATCTTTCAATGAATCTAGCACTGAAATTTAAACATATAATATAATTTTACTCACAACAAACATAGAGCAAATAAAAAAAAATACTTAAAACAAATTTGCACATAAGAATGTTTGTATGTGTGAGGGAGAAAGTGATGCTATTTAGGACTGTCCTCAGGAAGTGAAGTACAGCTCTGCAGCCCCTCTTTTCTCCTCAAGCGCTCTCAGACAGCAACATAGTGTCGGCCCAGATCCGGCTCACATCTGGACCGTGTGAAATCCACATGAACCAGATCTGGGCCAGATCTGGGCTGATACTATGTTGCTGTCTGGGAGCTTCCTCCATCTCTATCAGGAGCAAGTTGAAGCCATCTTTGTATTGTTGCTTCTATCTCCTGATCAGAGGCATGTGTCAGACGATTTTTTCCTCACAGCAGCTAAAAGACAAAATACTAAATGAATAAATACATATACAAATATTCATCCACCTACTGTAAATAAATGTAGGTAACAAATTAAAATAAGGTTGCTTCGGTTAAATTTTATACAGGAAATGATTGCTTATAATGTGGCACTATTGAATGACCCGCAGGCCGCAATCGCACCCCGGTCGCGTCAGTCTGTACTCGCGTTCTCAAGTTCAGGGCAGTGAATCAGCTACCATATAGTTCACTTCAATAAAGAACAAGGTGACATCCGAGTTTGAATTCAGGTATTTAAAAAAGCTCCAAAAAAGAGATGTTCTTCTATTTTTTAAAGATTGCCATTACATAACCTGCCAAAATAACCTTCGTACCCGCCACGGTCGATTTTTAATCGAGGTTAAGCTTAAATAAAAACACTAAAAAAACTAGATGCGAAAGTTCGTCGAGACAAACTTTAAGTTGGCTTGAGAAAGTTTGGACCAGAATGTTTTTTGCTAGGCAGTTGCTAGGATGTTATGGGTGGTCGTTATGGTGTTGCTAGGCAGTTGCTAGGGTATTCTGGGTGGTTGCTATGGTGTTGCTAAGCGGTTGCTAGGGTATTCTGGGTGGTTGCTAGGCGGTTGCTAGGGTGTTCTGGGTGGTTGCTATGTTGTTGCTAGGCGGTTGCTAAGGTATTTTAGGTGGTTGCTAGGCGGTTGCTAGGGTGTTGCTAGGCGGTTGCTACGGTATTTTGGGTGGTTGCTAGGGTGTTGCTAGGTGGTTGCTAGGGTATTCTGGGTGGTTGCTAGGCGGTTGCTAGGGTGTTCTGGGTGGTTGCTATGGTGTTGCTAGGCGGTTGCTAAGGTATTCTGGGTGGTTGCAAGGTGGTTGCTAGGGTATTTTGGGTGGTTGCTAGGTGGTTGCTAGGGTATTCTGGGTGGTTGCTAGGCGGTTGCTAGGATATTTTCAGTGGTTGCTATGGTCTTTTGGGTAGTTGCTAGGCGGTCGCTAGGGTATTTTGGGTGGTTGCTAGGGTGTTCTGGGTGGTTGCTAGGCGGTTGCTAGGATGTTATGGGTGGTTGCTAGGGTATTTTGGGTGGTTGCTAGGGTGTTCTGGGTGGTTGCTAGGGTGATATGGATGGTTACTAGGGTGTTTTGGGTGGTTGCTATGGTGTTGCTAGGCGGTTGCTAGGGTGTTCTGGGTGGTTGCTAGGCGGTTGCTAGGGTGTTCTGGGTGGTTGCTATGGTGTTGCTAGGCGGTTGCTAAGGTATTCTAGGTGGTTGCTAGGGTGTTCTGGGTGGTTGCTATGGTTTTGCTAGGCGGTTGCTAAGGTATTCAGGGCGGTTGATATGGTGTTACTAGGTGGTTGGTAGTTGTCACAGATGGTTACTATGGAGTTTTTATAGAGTTATTAGCATGATTTAACACTTAACTAATCACTATTAGCATGTAGCTATGCACTGCTAGCATGTGTAGCATGTTGGAAGTGCTGTTTGCTAGCATGAGTCAAAAGAGCCAAACCTCATCTCTATACGATGTTCTGATACAGAGATATAGGTCTTGCAAAACGGTTGCTAGGGTACTCAAGTTTGGTTGCTATGGCGTTGCTTTGGAGCTGGGAGCTTTAAAATTAAGAAGTTTAAAGTGGTTTGAAGTTTAAAGTAGTTTGAAGTTTATGATAGATAGATAGATAGATAGATAGATAGATAGATAGATAGATAAATAAGTTAGATAGATTGATAGACAGATAGACACACACTGGAATTTTTACAGACATGGCAGATTCGCACGGGATAAAAATCACAGACGACCTCTTCGATTATTACAAATTACCGGAGGTCCCTAGGTAATACTAATCCCGTGCGAGTCACAAGGCATACATGAGGGCTTAAATACACACAAGACTAATGACAAGGCACACCTGTGAACAATGACAACATAACACAGAGCACACGGCAGGATCACATGACTAGAACAGGGGATAACATGACAAACATGAAACAAAACCAAAACGTGACACATTGTTTTACCCTCTTCTGTTCACATCAGAACAGACACATGACAACACCCATTGAGAGCTGCTGGTAATTTTCGTACACAAGTCATTTGAATTTGAAATATGTGAAATTTCCTACTTTGTTTCTTGACCTTGGAAATTAAATGGAATGCAAAAGTGAATACAACATGATTGACAGATGATGACGCAAGTGCGGTTAGACAGATCTTGTTTCAGAGAAGGTGTAGTTCAGGAAATCACAGTTATAAACATCTGCACTATTCAAGATTAGATTAGATTAATCAAGGAAGCTTACACACAAATGGCAGTGACAAAGTGCAAGTGATCATAGTCTAGTATACCATTCTTCACATCTTATCATTCTTTATTTTATGACTATGATTATTATAACTATTTCCCACATGTTATCTCTGAAATTATGCAAATAAAGTCTTGGAATAGGTAATGTAGTGAGCAAAACATGTAGTGACATCAAAGACAATAATAGAAAAACCTTTTCATTAACTGTGAGGTATACTTGTACTTTAGACGCGCTTGGGTGCAATTCAAGAGATGCATTTGATCAAAATTAGAATGTAAACATCCAGCTAAGGGAGTTCACCTATTGGCAGGTTAGTTGTTGTAAAACCAGAATCCTCATCAACATTACTTCTTCATTGTGTGCACAAAATCAAGAGTACAGTTAAGAGAGTGATATAAACATGATATGAGCTAAAGCATAAAACAAAGACCTCAAACCTGCATTGTGCTGACTGTACAGCATTACTTCATTCATTTTTCATTTTTTTAAATGTTCAAAATCCCCCAATTTTACATTTATAGAAAATGTTTTGATTTGATTTGCTCTGTCTGGCCATAAACCACACTGATTGTGCATTTATTGAACTTGAGAACAGATTGGTGTATCTTTTCATTAAAAAATAATGTGGTCTTTTGGTTCTCAAGAAAAGAGATAATTATGCACTTGAACATGATGCTTGACACTAGTGCTACAACAGATCACAAAATTCACTGATCGGATCATTTTTCAGATCAGCAAAAAAAATGTTATTATTGAAAATAAGTAAACAGTCAGTAAAAAAAAAAAAAAAAAAGAACAAATACACTTGATAAATACAATATTACAAAGTTACAAATAAAGTAAGGTCTAACAGCAGTATTCAGTTACAGAAATGTAATAAATGTAAAATAACACTGCAGGGTTCACTGAATAAATTAAATATAGACTAATCTTTGTTAAAGCTTCCTTTTTTTGTTTGGCAGACATCAATGACATAAACAGCAGCAGGTATTTATAGGCTGCTGTCCCTTTAAGACCTAATGCACGGATCCAACATAATGACACACATCCAGTTTCTTTCTCAACAGTTTAAGTTCACTTACAGTTTTTTCCAATTGCTAACACACAATTTTGCAAACTAGGCTGGTTTTATCAAAATACTTAACACAATTCACAAAACCACACACCCAAACTGCAAAATACCTAATATATCCTCCAAAATGAAGCACTGCAACCAAAACTACATAGCATTATCAAAATCAAACTTTTGCACAAAATGGCACACACTTAATTCATATTACCAGATTTTTGTCTAACCAGTAACACACACTGTTGGGCATAATGAAAAGCACTCTCATCTTTAGTATGCTTTACCACAATTGAAGAAAATTCTTCAGTTTGTTCACATGCACAGAAATATTTGCAGATACACACACAGATACGTGTCCTAGGTCTTCCCCGGGGTCTCCTCCCGGTGGGACATGCCCGGAACACCTTCCCGGGAAGGCGTCCAGGAGGCATCCGGAAAAGATGCCCGAGCCACCTCAGCTGGCCCCTCTCGATGTGGAGGAGCAGCGGCTCTACTCTGAGCTCCTCCCGAGTGACTGAGCTTCTCACCCTATCTCTAAGAGATCGCCCAGCCACCCTACGGAGAAAGCTCATTTCGGCCGCCTGTATCCGGGATCTTGTCCTTTCGGTCATGACCCACAGCTCATGACCATAGGTGAGAGTAGGAACGTAGATTGACCGGTAAATCGAGAGCTTCGCCTTGCGGCTCAGCTCCTTCTTCACCATGACAGACCGGTACAGCGACCGCATTACTGCAGAAGCTGCACCGATCCGTCTGTCAATCTCCCGTTCCATGATTCCCTCACTCGTGAACAAGACCCCAAGATACTTGAACTCCTCCACTTGAGGCAGGAACTCTCCACCAACCTGAAGCGGGCAAACCACCCTTTTCCGACTGAGAACCATGGCCTCGGATTTGGAGGTGCTGATTCTCATCCCAGCCGCTTCACACTCGGCTGCAAACCGTCCCAGTGCATGCTGAAGGTCCTGGTCTGATGGGGCCAACACGACAACATCATCCGCAAAGAGCAGAGATGAAATTGTGTGGTCCCCAAACCTGACCCCCTCCGGCCCCTGGCTGCGCCTAGAAATTCTGTCCATAAAAGTTATGAACAGAACCGGTGACAAAGGGCAGCCCTGCCGGAGTCCAACATGCACCGGGAACAAGTCTGACTTACTGCCGGCAATGCGAACCAAGCTCCTGCTCCGGTCGTACAGGGACCGGGTAGCCCTTAGCAAAGGGCCCCGAACCCCATACTCCCAGAGCACCCTCCACAAGATGCCACGATGGACACAGTCGAATGCCTTCTCCAAATCCACAAAGCACATGTGGATTGGTTGGGCAAACTCCCATGAACCCTCCAGCACCCTGTAGAGCAGGGAACGACAACTGGCGGCCCGCGGGCCAAAACTGGCCCGCCAGCAATATTTTCTGGCCCGCCGGATTATTTTGGAAGTCCTAAATGCTGCACAAAACTCTTCCACTACTTGAGAAAAGCCGTAGTCGTGCGGCGATTTCACCGCCGCATACTGTGTGAAACACCCATAGGGAATCATGCGGCGCGGGATTACATTTTAAAGTATAACTGTGCGTTCACACCGGACACGAATAGCGCGTCAAATTCGCGCCTGCCGCGTCTAGTTATACGCTTGACCACTTTGTGTCCATTCGCGCGTCAAAAGACGGTAACGGTCAGAACTCTGGTGTACTTTGGACGGAGCGGGCGGTCTGACTAACAATAGCCCACTCGCACTCCCGACATCTTTTGACAGCGTATCCGCACTTAATTCTGACCACCTGTACACCTATCTCTGAGGAGCTGTTTGGTACTGAAACCATTGTCAGTCAACAACATTCTTTTTTTGCAAGGATGTTTGAAATAGTTCTACTACTTCATTTGTCAGTAGGGCAATATGATTTTCGTTTATGTTGCTTAGAAATTTGAGTGATAGGCTTTGTCCTATTTAATTTATGTTAGGCTATTTATATTTCATAATGTTTTTCTGTGGCATTTTTTTTCTCTGCTGACAGTACAATGTTAAAATAGCCTAATATTTATATTGACACGAACACAATTTTTGTATAGCATTTATTATAGGCTACTTAATCTCATTCTTGCCGTTAGAGACATTTGAATGTGAGATTATGGAAACGAGATCTAAATTTTGCGGAACCGTCAGGTCGGGAAATAAAGCGGGTGAACACCGAGTGTATTTTAAGCGGTTGCTGAATAGAACCTTGTGGGAGCGGGACAGAAAAAAAACAGTCCCGCGCAGAACTCCTTAAACCTTAGGTGTGTATGTGTGTGTCCCGAATAAATAATAATACAAAAAAAAGGAATAAAGTTCAAAAGTCGGACTGTAAGCGAATGAGTATGATTGCTATTCACACCTTTATTAAAATGGCTGTAATCTGTTACCACAATAGTACTTGATCTGTTTAAAATTATTTCCTTGATATATGCCTAAGGTGTTAAATTAAAAATCAAAATTAAAATTTGTCTAATCCAGTAATTAATTTTTTTCTATTTTTGATCTGAGCACAATCAGAAAATCAGAAAACCCATTGTTATTCGTTTTTTCATTTTAGTTCAGGAAATAAATAATGGAAAAACAAGTCGTTTTTCATCTTTTTATTTTTGGTTTTAATTTGAAAAAACGATTGAACGAATGATCCACGGACGGTGACGGACACATCATATTCCGCGATTATAGGCCTATATAAAAGTATTTAATTTGTATCCATAGGCCTACTCCGTGTAGCTGGCCCGCCATCTACTGGCTAAAAAAAATATTGGCCCGCGGCCAAAGTTACTTGCCGACCCCTGCTGTAGAGGGTATAGAGCTGGTCCAGTGTTCCACGACCGGGACGAAATCCACACTGTTCCTCCTGAATCCGAGGTTCTACTATCGGCCGGATTCTCCTCTCCAGTACCCTGGAATAGACTTTCCCGGGGAGGCTGAGAAGTGTGATCCCCCTATAGTTGGAGCACACCCTCCGGTCCCCCTTCTTAAAAAGAGGGACCACCACCCCGGTCTGCCAGTCCAAAGGCACTGTCCCCGACCGCCACGCGATGCTGCAGAGGCGTGTCAGCCAAGACAGCCCCACAACATCCAGAGACTTGAGGTACTCAGGGCGGATCTCATCCACCCCCGGTGCCTTGCCACCGAGGAGTTTCTTGACTACCTCGGTGACTTCAGCTTGGGTGATGGACGAGTCCGCCTCCGAGCCCTCAGCCTCTACTTCCTCAATGGAAGACGTGACGGCGGGATTGAGGAGATCCTCGAAGTATTCCTTCCACCGTCCGGTGATATCCCCAGTCGAGGTCAACAGCTGCCCACCTCCACTGTAAACAGCGTTGGTAGGGCACTGCTTCCCCCTCCTGAGGCGCCGGACGGTTTGCCAGAATCTCTTCGAGGCCGACCGATAGTCCTTCTCCATGGCCTCACCGAACTCCTCCCAGGCCCGAGTTTTTGCCTCCCCAACCACCCGGGCTGCAGTCCGCTTGGCCCGTCGGTACCCGTCAGCTGCCTCAGGAGTCCCACAAGCCAGCCAGGCCCGATAGGACTCCTTCTTCAGCTTGACGGCATCCCTTACTTCCGGTGTCCACCACCGGGTTCGGGGATTGCCGCCTCGACAGGCACCGGAGACCTTACGGCCACAGCTCCGAGTGGCCGCGTTGACAATGGAGGTGGAGAACATGGTCCACTCGGACTCAATATCTCCAGACTCCCTCGGGATCTGGTCGAAGCTCTGTCGGAGGTGGGAGTTGAAGATCTCTCTGACAGGGGATTCGGCCAAACGTTCCCAACAGACCCTCACAGTACGTTTGGGTCTGCCGAGTCTGTCCAGCTTCCTCCCCCGCCATCGGATCCAACTCACCACCAGGTGGTGATCAGTTGACAGCTCCGCCAAGTGTCCAAGACATACGGCCGGAGGTCAGATGAAACAACCACAAAGTCGATCATCGACCTCCGGCCTAGGGTGTCCTGGTGCCATGTGCACTGATGGACACCCTTATGCTTGAACATGGTGTTTGTTATGGACAAGCTGTAACTAGCACAGAAGTCCAATAACAGAACACCACTCGGGTTCAGATCAGGGGGCCGTTCCTCCCAATCACGCCCCTCCAGGTGTCACTGTCGCTGCCCACGTGGGCGTTGAAGTCCCCCAGTAGAACGACGGAGTCCCCAGTCGGAGCACTTTCCAGCACCCCTCCCAGAGACTCCAAGAAGGCCGGGTACTCTGCACTGCCGTTTGGCCCGTAGGCACAAACGACAGTGAGAGACCTATCCCCGACCCGAAGGCGCAGGGAAGCGACCCTCTCGTTCACCGGGGTGAACTCCAACACATGGCGGCTGAGCTGGGGGGCTATAAGCAAACCCACACCAGCCCGCCGCCTCTCACCATGGGCAACTCCAGAGTGGTGAAGAGTCCATCCTCTCTCGAGGAGTGTGGTTCCAGAGCCCAAGCCGTGCGTAGAGGTGATCCCAACTATCTCTAGTCGGAATCTCTGAACCTCACGCACAATCTCAGGCTCCTTCCCCGCCAGAGAGGTAACGTTCCATGTCCCTAGAGCTAGATTCCGCGTCCAGGGATCGGGTTGTCTAGGCCCCCGCCTTCGACTGCCGCCCGATCCACTTAGCACCGGCCCCTTACGGTCCCTCCTGCAGGTGGTGGGTCCACGGGAGGGTGGCCCCACGTCGCTCCTTCGGGCTGAGCCCGGCCGGACCCCATGGGGAGAGGCCCGACCACCAGGCGCTCGCATACGAGCCTCCAGGGTGGGGCCCCGGCTGCGCCATGCCGGGCGACGTCACGGTCCTCGAATTTATAGGCATCATAAGGGTTTTTGAAACATTTATTTATTTTATTTTTCACCAAACAAGTCAGTGCAACATATGCACAGCCAGATATATTTACATTGGACTGAACAAAAATATGCTCACAAAAAACAGTAAACTGAAAAAGATTGAAGTTTAAAGGGTTAGTTCACCCAAAAATGAAAATTCTGTCAGTAATTACTCACCCTCATGTTGTTCCAAACCCGTAAGACTTTTGTTCATCTTCGGAACACAAATTAAGATATTTTTGATGAAATCTGAGTGCTGGATCACTCCTCCATAGGCTTCTAAGACATAACTTGCTGGCCCAGAAAATGTATTAAAGACATCGTTAATATAGTCCAAGTGACTCCAGTGGCTCAATCTTAAGTTTATAAAGCGACGAAAATACTTGTTGTGCGCAAAAACAAACAAAAATAACGACTTTATTCCACTTTTCATTTCCTTCTCTCTGGGCCTCGAGTCTTTTCACGTAGTGTTTAAGCGTAGCGCGTCTGTGTTGCACGTCACCACGTATCACACATGACCAGCGTCGCCCAATAGTGAGCCTACGTGGTGACGTGCAACACAGAGGCGCTACGCTTAAACACTACGTGAAAAGACTCGAGGCCCAGAGAGAAGGAAATGAAAATTGGAATAAAGTCGTTATTTTTGTTTGTTTTTGCGCACAAAAAGTATTCTCGTCGCTTTATAAACTTAAGATTGTGCCACTGGAGTCACTTGGACTATATTAACGATGTCTTTAATACATTTTCTGGGCCAGCAAGTTATAGTGTCTTAGAAGCCTATGGAGGAGTGATCCAGCACTCATATTTCATCAAAAATATCTTAATTTGTGTTCCGAAGATGAACGAAGGTCTTACGGGGTTGGAGCAACATGAGGGTGAGTAATTACTGACAGAATTTTCATTTTTGGGTGAACTAACCCTTTAACAATTAACCATTGAGGTGTTTGGCCAGGTGGCACATGTATTGGCCAATTAGCTCATATAGTGTCGTTTTGAATGGCAGTGTTGGCAAACATGTGACTTTATGTCAGACTGTTGTGTCTTATGCAGAGAACTGTGTTCAGTGCATTTAAAAAGTGCCATTTTGATTTGCAAAATGTGTAAAAAACAGAAAATGTGTTTAGACTTTTGGAGACTTGAGAAGAGGTTTTGCTCTCTGTGTGTCAGTTTAAATAATTGTGCTGTGCATGTCATTTTTGTGTGTTAGCAATTGGAAAAAAGCTGTAAGACATAACCAACTGTTTTCTGCCACGAAGAGTATTTTAATATAATTTTGTGTGTATGTGTCCGTTCAGGTGCAAGAAGATATGAAAGAGGAATCAATATGGTGTTTGCGCCAAAAAAAAAGAAAAAGGCATTGAAATGTGCATATGCAATTTTCTACGCACATATTGGGATTTATAAAAAATAAATAAACTGCGTAAATATGTGCGCACCATACGGACACTCTAGACCGGGTTTCAAACTTTTTTAAGAGTGACCTTTTTTAAAAAAAAAAATTTTTTTTAATTTGCTATAGGCTATTTTAGTTCCCCTCACTCCACAACATACCCTTTAAATTTAACAGTATTCAGAACAAGAATGAAAAAATATAAGTAGGCTAACTATAAACAAGCCAAACCGAAATCATTTCAAGCTAAACTGAAATTAACCGGCGTTGGGCTCATTCAAATACAAATGTTTCCATATTCACGATGTATTTGGATGCTGAACTGTTATTCATTATAGGCTACTTCACTCGCGTTCCAATATCGACGGAAAAAAATCATCCTCTTCACATGCGCGTTCAGCACACGCTGAATGGCACGAATTGTACTACTGACTATTTAAACTGAGAAGTGTAATTTTTTATATGTTAGGCTGAATATTTTAATTTGATAATGAACATGCTGCGATGTCAAGTTTGCTATGCTGGAATATGTTGTGTGCGTGTGAGGCGCCGGTGCGTTCGAACAGAGGAAACATAAAAAACATACTCCGTCATTTTGGTCATACAGATAAAGAGTAGGACATCATTCCAAACTGCAAAGTGTTCATTTTTCTTTTGTTCAACAGAAGAGTGTTTTTCACAGATAACAGTAGAATCAAGTTCAAACTCGTTGCATGACGTTAAACCTGACGCACAACATGAGAAGGGAGACGGTAAACCTGGGACAAACATTGTGATGAGAGTGCTGGATGGCAGGAAGAAAGGCTTTTATACATTTATCCACACTAAATAAGTCTGTTTTAATTTGTATGTGTTCAGTGCCGTTACTGCTATAGAACAGCCGTAATTTATGAATGGAACTTCTTTAATGTGAAATATGAGGCCTATTTACCACTATGTTGATCTATTGTCTGTTCTTCTTCTAATAGTAAAACAAACAATATCTAGGAATGAACTACAAATTTAAACTTGTAGCTCAATTGCTAAACAAAAGAAGTGTAGAAGACGTTCCTTGATAAGACTTTACTGGCTGAATAAAATATGTAGCATTTTTATGAATGAATACATTTCCTGTATCTCCTTACTAGCAATGCCACAGTCATTGATTCCAGGGAATGCATGAACTGATAAAAATGTATGGTTAAATGCAATGTAAGTCACTTTTAATAACAATGTCTGCCAAATGCATAAATATAAGTGACAATGTTTAAAAGATCTCAGAAATCTTAATGCATACTTTTTCTGTGATTTTTGAACCATTTTCAACAGTTCAACAGAAGAGTGTTATTCACAGATAACAGACAGAATCAAGTTCAAACTCGTTGCATGACGTTAAACCTGACGCACAACATGAGAAGGGAGATGGTAAACCTGGGACAAACATTGTGATGAGAGTGCTGGATGGCAGGAAGAAAGGCTTTTATACATTTATCCACACTAAATCATATATGAACAAAAATATAATGAAGTAAAAAAAATTACAGGAATATTTTTGTTTCCAAGAACGGAACATGTTGAGACAGGTGATGTGGGATTCACCCTGAGCTTCTCCATGTCAAACAGGTATTCCAGTATATCCAAAGTATCCAGAAATTCGAACCACTATGTTGCTTCACCTCAGACAAGATCTGACTGGATCACAGTCTTTTCACACACTGTATAAAAAGGAATTGAGAAAATTTAAAGACTCAATGCATTCAGATTTTTAGGTTTTCTCAACTATTGTCTTAAAAATGGTCTTAAGGAAAACCACTTTGTGGCGGCCATCATGGCTGAGGACTTAGGCGGCAGCCATCTTTGCTGAGGGCTCAGGTGGTGAGGCGGCGGTCATCTTGACCGGAGACAAGGGTTCAGTTCTTGGGACAGGAACAGGTCTAGGGACAGGAAAAGGCTCTGACGTGGCAGAGGGCTCAGGCGGTGTGGCGGAGGTGGCCATCGTGGCTTAGGACTCAGGCGGTGAGGCGGCGGCCATCTTTGCTGAGGGCTTAGGCGGTGAGGCGGCGGTCATCTTGACCGGAGACAAGGGTTCAGGCATGATGTGGAGATCAGGCTGGTCAAGAATGATGAGAAGATCAGGCTGGTCGGGCATGATGTGAAGATCTGGCTGGTCAGGCATGATGTAAAGATCAGGCTGGTCAAGGATGAGAAGATCAGGCTGGTCAAGGATGAGAAGATCAGGTTGGTCAGGCTGGACATCACGATCTGCAGACATGGCGTGGGTATTCCAGTATATCCAAAGTATTGCTCCTGATCGATTGTTTCTGTCTGCCTCGTTGCTCCTGCTGCAGTTGTTGCGTTGGTGTGCGTCTGAAAGCTTCGTATATCTTTCTGTTTTGAATCATTATTTACTATCATTCCTTGTTGTTTATACTGCTAAATATAACTTACTCAACATCACACATTAACCTGACATCGCTAGCTTCAATCTAAATCGTTATTGCTAGCACAACACGCTAGTAATTCGCTAGCCTGTTAGCATGGCACAAAAAACAATTTTTTTCTTGCGCGCGCTCACGCCTTTTACGAGTCCATCAAACAACTTAGGTGAGTAAGATCAGTCAACAAACACGGTAAGTCATGTCATCTTCTCCTCTTATTGTTACTTGCACCTCATGCAACATGTTTAGCATATCCTTCTCTGTCAGCACAGGATTTACATGTGATAAATGCAGGGAGATAGTAAAGCTGACGGGGAAGATTTCAGAACTAGAGACACGCATCCAAGCTTTAATCGAGGTTAATTGTAAGAGTGCAAGGGTTTTAGATACTGCTTTGGATGCGACTAGCTTAGTGAACTCTTTACATTGTTCGGTTCGGTGTCACAGTCCACCGGATCCAGGCCGTATCCAGATCTGATGAAGGACCTGCACCTGGACAAGATAACAATGCAGTCCTGAAGTGTCGACCAGTCTCTCCCCTGTTTACTGAAGTCAGCCGGATCCTGGCCGTATCCAGATCAGATCCCTGAAGTGAGACATCCCTGAAGTGCCAGCCTCATCAGCCCTGTGAAGGCCTCATCGACACGACAGCCATCGGCACTGATCCTCAACAAACTCGTCTCCATACCGGCGTGATGACTCAGACTTCCAAACAGATGGAACTGGATAAATATTCTGAATGTTCTGATCCAATCTGACTTCTGACCTGTAATGCTGCCTGGATCATAATCATACACTGTTCGCTCGTTGGCCAGAAGAGAACTGGCCCCCGACTGAGCCTGGGTTCTCCCAAGGTTTTTTTTCTCCATTCTGTCACTTGATGGAGTTTTGGTTCCTTGCCACTGCTGCCTTGGCTTTTGGCTTGCTTAGTTGGGGACATTTAATATTCAACAAAATTATTGATCTGCCTTACTTAAGGTGGACGATGATGCAATTTTCTTCTAGAAACAAACCTTGTTGTATTATTTTCATGTTATCACTGTGAAGCTGCTTTGATGCAATCTGTATTGTAAAAAGTGCTATATAAATAAAGGTGACTTGACTTGACGTGAAGTTGCAAAGTAACTTATAGTCTTTAGAATGTTCAAAAGGTACCATAAAAATAAAGTGTTACACTTTTAAGCACTAGATGTCAACCGTCACACGGGCATTTTAAGTATTTTGATTGTCATTTAGAATAAATAATTACACCAGTTTTCAGAAGCCACAAAACATCATCTCAGTAAGTGAATTTTATGATCTGAACTCAATGAATTTGATGTGTGAAGTTCAAAACTGAATATTTAATTTCAAATAAGCATATTAAAATTTTTATTCAAGTTAAATATCATACCATACTAAAGTCCTTTTGCGCTGAAAAGAGCCATGTGGTTAAAGTTATTATGTTTTATGTACTTATCTTCACTAATTTACTTATTTCATATAAAAGACAAGTAAATTGCTTTGACAACTAGCCCTAAGCACGTGTACTTATCAATGATTGCTTTATATTCTATAGACCGTTTATTTGTGACAAGTGAGGTTTACTTAGCCACGTCTGTTGGATAAATTTTATATTTATTGGGCACTGCAAAAAAACATGTACAATCGACATTTGAGAATAGTGAGAACACTTTCAGGTATAAACAGATGCAGTGCAATGTAGTGTCTTTGACACTTACATGACCTTCACAAAGTGTTCAACAGAATCGAACTAATACAGTCATTTAATCCCTGCCGATCATGTGCTTCATGCAGCTCAAAAACATAGATCATTGTGCACTTGAACGAGACACTTGACTCCCGTTTGGAGGTTCTTAAGATAATAATACCTTCTAAACGGAAGTAATGATATGGTTATAGAAAAAAATTCAATTTGCAAAGTGCATGAAGTCACAAGACTGGTAAAACTCTAGACAGTTTGTACAACTGCTGCCATGAACTACCAGTTCAAACAAGAGAAAAATTTGATCTCAGTGCTACTTCTTTAAAGCTACACTGTGTATTTTTTTTAGTTGATTCTTAGCAAAAAACACTTAGTTCTTTCAAAAATATATGTGCTCATTAATGTATATTTACTTCTTTCAAGTAATAAAGTATTCTCGTAAGTTTATAATCTGCCATTGAAAGTACATACGGGTGAGGGGTTCGAATGCCGGTCGCCATTTTGCCCCTCCATCTTGAAACTACATTAGCCAAAGAGGGACATACCTGTAAATTCAAGCTTCGCCTTTCGCACGTTACACTCAGTGACACCGTGACGAATGCGAGGGGGAGATTACTCGCGACTGCCGGCAGATTTGAAAGATTGCTGATGGAGTATCACGCCTATTTTCGAGGACATGTAGCAGAGTCGCCGAGGAAGCGAAAGAGAGAATTAAAACGTTAACGCGACAGGCAAATCAGCAAGACCAAAGTCAATATTGGAGTAACTTTTCCCAGATGGAAAGAGCTCATGAGGAGCAAAGATTTTAAAACGGACGCCGAAGTTGCCTGCTTTCTTCTCGGCAGGTAATCCAGCCTATTTGTGTAAATTCGAAGTTTTATAGTTGCTTGTCTAACCACAGCATGGTTGTGCTTAACGCCAGAATGACCTCTAGTATAACTTGCGTTACTTTTCCTCACGTCAATAATGAAAAAATATTGTTTACCTTGTAACATAAATCTGTGCTGCAACGGATCACAGGTGATAGTTTTAAAGGCGCAATTGGACGAAGTCGAACTGGAAGCCATGTTAATCTTGGAATAATACGGCCACCGAGTTAAAACGCCTATTAGCATATAAAACACTAACCTAGATACAGATCTGGAAATATTTATTCCTATTTTAATTCCTTTTTCAGATATATTTTGTTTCATTTAAATCCTCTGAGAAGACGGCAACTAAAACATCAGACTTTATGATCACGAGCAAAGAACTGCAGAATCCACCAGGAAATGACTGAGTAAATATTCTGAAACAGCTTCAGTGAGGCATGACACAAATGGAGAAAGTGCCTGAACTGGTTTAGCCTTTTTTCTTTTTAAAATCAATCTTGTCTTTGTTAATACTTTACAATAACTGATGGTCCAGCTGATTTCATTACGGGTTTGGTCACAGCAAGAATAAAGATATTTAAAGGAGAACTCCGGGCAATTTTTAAGTTAATCTTGATCGTTATACCTTTGTGAGTAGCCTACTGTCTATATAAAATAAAAAAACGAACCGGATTGGTGCTTGCAACACGGAGCTGCTACAGCTAATGCCCAGAGCTCCCACTCAGCTAAAACGGCAGTTATGGGGGCATAAACATAAAGAGTGTCTTTGTGCCTCTTAACAGACACAAAATGCAATTAAAATGTCTGTCCAACATGAACAGGGCCCTTACATGACAACAAGATGCGTTTAGCAACTTAGCCATTGTTTAAATTCACCTAAATAGTGTTTTAGACGGCTATAGCTGTAGTCTCGCGCTGAAGTCCCGTGGGAACTTACCGCATTTGCAGCGAACACTTTGACAAGGATGACTACACAGACACAACACAGCGGGGCCGGTTGAAGAAAAATGCCATTCCGTGGACGAAGACGGGTGCAACCACTGTGGAGGTAATGTACTTTATTTATCCTTCCATTTGGGCACACACGGCTTGAGGAGAGATGTGCAGTAATACATGTTTTTGTTGACTTATTTGCAAAACTTTAATTATTTCACTAGCTTCTTCACTTGTGAGCAACTCCTATCATCACTCTTCACTGTACACTACGCTCCTCCCACCTGCATACTGCTGCTATTTACCTTTTATAGGTACAACTGAGTTCCCACGGGACTTTAGCGCGAGACTACTGTGCTAGCCGTCTAAAACACTAAATTTAGTAGGGCTGGGTAATTATATCGATTTCTCGATTTTAATCGATTCTCATTTTTATTATTGATATGAAACAAAGTCTCAGATTTCAAATTACGTCCATTTTCTTACGAAATTCAAAAACATAATTACCGCTGTGGCGTGAGATCGCTCTGGCGCAGCGCTGAGCGCACATGATCTTCTCTTCCGCCTTAATAATACCAGTTACAGTGCGAAATAAACATAAATGAGCATCTGAAAGTGTGTTAAAAGATTTTATCAAAAACTTATCAAAGTCCGTATCATGTCACATGGAATCGCTCAATCAGTGTTTCAACCGTGGAAAGACGTTAATAAACAATGTCATGTAACTTCACATTTACCTCAGAAAAAAACATATCCAGTGACCATAAACTCGTTAGTTCAGCAAGAAAAATTAACTCTAGAGAAGAGCATTTTGTTAAATATATGCACCATATTACATATTCATTATAATTTTTTATGTTCTTCAATATTTAATGCATGTTTGAATAAATCTGGAAAGTTTTTTTTTTTATGACAGCCACCATTTAAATTTTTATATAATTTCATATAACTTTATTATTATAAAAATAAATAAAAGTGTATTTTAAGTGTTTGTATATAAATCAGTTAATTTTTACCTTCAATATTATAGTAGGCTAATGAAGCCAATAGGCTACAACTGACTCCCATAGTTTACAATAATAGTTAAGAGATTTGTTTTCCTTGAGAAAATGTGCCATGTATTGTACCTGATATCCAAAATAATCAATATTAAATCGAATCGAATTGCAAGCTTGTGAATCGAAATCGAATCGAATTGTGAAATTTGTGTCAATACCCAGCCCTACTATTTAGGTGAATTTAAACAATGGCTAAGTTGCTAAACGCATCTTGTTGTCATGTAAGGGCCCTGTTCATGTTGGACAGACATTTTAATTGCATTTTGTGTCTGTTAAGAGGCACAAAGACACTCTTTATGTATATGCCCCCATAACTGCCGTTTTAGCTGAGTGGGAGCTCTGGGCATTAGCTGTAGCAGCTCCGTGTTGCAAGCACCAATCCGGTTCGTTTTTTTTTTTTTTATATAGACAGTACTCACAAGGGTATAACGATCAAGATTAACTTAAAAATTGCCCGGAGTTCTCCTTTAATACCTTGTTTATGACATCACCTAATGATGAAACTCATTTTGATTAGCATATAAAATATTCTTTTCAAAGTATTTGCATTCAATTCATTGTATTACAGGAACATTTATTTTCCTACTGCATGTGAAACCATGTCTACTGATTAAAGCTGCCGTCGGCAAAAAAAAATTTGATCATATTCAGTGAAATTGACACTATAATCCGACAGAACAACATAAATAAGATGGTTTTAGGGAAAAAAACGAGCTTCTAACTCCACCTGGGGCCTGTACCATGAAGCCGGTTTAGGTGGCTAGCCAGCTATGTTTCAGTTTAGTTTCCGCCAACCCTGGGTTTTAGGTACTATGAAAGTAGCTTGGATTTAATCGGTGTTCGTTGCCATGGTATCTTACGCTGCACGGCTAACCTGCTCCGGGGCAGGTTATGTTCTGGATTCAAGATCTCAGACTGAAGTTTGACCAATCAGCTGAGAGCAAAGAAACATATAGGTGACGTAACTTATTCCCAGTGTCTGTTGCAATGACTTCACCTTTTCTTCCAAATTCTGTGACATCTTAGCGCAAATTGTTTGACGAGCACCTCGTAGAGAAAGAGTTTTTAGCATGACAAAATCCCCTTGCCTTTCCTGATAGTTATTTGTATGAAAGATACAGATTTTCCGCGGAAGCAATGTCTTATCTTTGCGAACTTCTTGAGCCGCACATAAATAATTTAACACGTCGAATTCATGCACTTACTGTATCGCCAATATTGGGGTTTTTTTTTTTTTTTTTGCAAGTGGTACATTCTTGCACGGTGGGTGACGCACAGAAGCTCGGGGAAAACACGGTTTGTCGAACCATTCGCAAGGTCGCTCTGCAGGAGTACATGAATAGTTTCATTAATAGTGTTCCCCGGACATTTATCGACTATGTCCATAAAAGAGGGCTTTTATAAAATTGCCGGTAAGATATATTGATAGGGTGACATCACATGAACACCTTTTTTTTTTTTTTCAAAAAGCAAATTTCACAAATGTACTATACAATACATGTATTGTATACAACACAATATATATGTATTATATGTATTAAGTAATATGTATTTTAAGAATTATTTTAAATATTTTTTTATTATTATTCTGTTAATCTTATGATAGATTCCCTAGAGTCATTGCAACATGTATGCAGTCTATTGCTCCAATCTCCACTGCTCTAGGGGAACATGAGGCAGATTATGTTAATAGGAAGTCCTATCACAGCCTTAATGTTCAGGTAGAGATGATGTGAATATGTGAGATGATTATTTTCTGTGATATGAATCTTTAAATTAATAGTAACATAACAGATTTAACAATGATCTACTAAACATTTCATCTGCAGACGACTTGTGGTGGTCATGAACGTATGATCACAAGTTTGGATGCCAAATGGCCTGGCTCCAGTGCTTGACTCAATTTTCCGTGAGTCTTTGTTGAGGAAAGCAAGTTAAATTTGGTACAGTACAAAACACTTAATTTGAACTGAGATAGAAAAACCTACACAATAACCCCCTATCATGACCCTCAGACAGGGCCACAGCACCGCTTCAATGTGGCCCTCAGTAAAACCAGAGTGAAGATCGAGATGACCTTTGGCATCCTAAAGACACGTTTCAACTGTTCGGCGCTTCAGAGTCACCAGAGCGGACCACCCAGCTGGTGCAGATGTAGATGCAATCACCATACAATATTACACTTAATAAAAGCACTTTGAAACTGCAGATAGGTCTCAAACTGTTTTATTGGTTTTGTGGGATGGGAGGGAGAAAGGGAGCAAGCCAAAGTTGCATTAATAAATATTCATACTAAAGTGTTACTTGGTTAAATAAGTTCACATACTGAGATCAGTTTTATCCAGCTGTTTGATCTCCATTTTTTTTTTTTTTTTTTTTTTTTTTGAGCCTCCTCAGCTCAGTCCAGCTCCTTTAGTGAACAGTCTAGTTCAAGTCTCCTTTAGTGTGCAGTCTAGTTCAAGTCTCCTTTAGTGTGCCGTCTAGTTCAAGACTCCTTTTGTACAGGGCCCTGACTGAGTCTGTTTCCACCTGAAACATAATTCCACCACAAACATGATCATTACAAGTTTTCTGGAGGCTCATCAAATCACAAAAAGTTCCTTGACTTCCTACAAACACAGGACTGACTGTAATTTATGTCAAGGGTTTTAAATCCTTACACATTTCTTCTGAAGCCCATTGAAGTAGAGGCCTCAGTTTCTAGGGCAGGTTGTGAAAAATCCTACAATAAAAGAGATGTGTAAGGGCCAGTCCCTTTTTTTATGCCACACATTCAAATGTTTGCCATAATAAAAAGCCCAGTGCATTCACATCAGCAACTGTCTGAGAACACACAGACAGAGTGTCTTCATCATTTCCTCCACCCTAATAAATAATAGACTGTGTGTATGTGTGCTGGCTTCAACAGGACACGTATTTCCCTCTACTGCAGAACATACAGTCAGCCATATTTAAAACTTTAAAAAAGTAGTAATGTATTGCACATACTTACTTGCTTAGAGGAGCCAGCACCAGGGTCAGATTGTACAGCACCTGTAATCCCATCCATAATCGGCCGTTCCTTATTACCTACTCAGAGCCAACTCCTCCGCCACAGTGTATTCTGGTTTACTGAATTTAACTCTTTATTTCTGTTTGCTGCAAACAAGTGTTTGTGATAAAATGTTCACAAAAGTAATAAAAGGTTGTTGTAAATATCACCACTTTGAATTATATTTTTATATTTTGTCTTTATCTGCTGCCAAGAACATTTGGATTTGGGGTTGCATCTAAAAATCTAAAAATCAATGAATATTTATCTTTCTTACATACATGCACATTTTTTATATATATTATAAAAATAGGCTATAGGCTATATTACACATATAGGCTACACATATATATATATATATATATATATATATATATATATACATAATTTTACATAAATATAGAACGTATTTGTTTAACTTAACAATCAGCAATCTTTCTCCAACAGTCTTCTCTTGCTTTGGCAGCAGAGACCGTATTGTTTCGAGCTTGAATACATATTTAAATTCATCGTAATTATGAATGATTATCTCTTGCTCCTCCGCGGAAAAATATATCGCTCTCGCTCTACTACCCGCGATTGGTTGTTCAGCGTCGACGTCACTCTTTTATGTGCACGCGCGCGTGGAGTAATCATAGCTTTAGGATCAAAGCCTGAGTTGACAGAGAAAGTTGATGAGCTGCATCATGGTACCAATAAAGCCTGATTGCATCGGTTTGGTTTTGTCAACTCAAAACCAATCCTGTAACCCCGAGTTTGTTCAGCTACCTTCATGGTACAGGCCCCCGGAGCGTGTTATTTGTTTTGCAAAAATCCACCGCTCCCGGATCATCGGGTCGTATCAGCGCAGGGGGGTGTGAAGCCCCGTTCACACTGCCAGCGACACGCAGCGACAAAGCGACATGATCCCATTCATTTCAATGGAGCGCTGGCGACTTCCGGCGACACGAGCGACAGTGACCGTTGGCGACAGAATGTGGGCGTGTCAAGCGACACGAGACGCGCGACAAAAGTTCAGAAATTTCAACTTTATGCAAATGAGAAGCGATTTTCGCGAGCGACAACCAATAGGAAAGAAGACTTTCAGAGGAGCTCAGCTCACGTCACCGTCTCGAGTGCAGGCAAGACAGGAGTTCGAGGGCGGTTAAATTCTATATCCACAAATGCAAATATATAAAACAAAAACCGGCCTTTAAACATTTTTATTGTGATATGTTATCGTATATAAAGTTAATTAGTGGTTCATTGAACAAAAAGGCTATGAAAACTAGAAATATTTGTATAACTTACAATTTGTTTGAATGTATGTGATGTCTATCCCCCTGGCAAGGGTACTATTAAGTTGTATGCTTTGTATACTGTTGTTTATTTTTGAGCATAAAAAAAAAAAAAAAAAAAAAAAGGAGTTCGAGGGCGATTTCACTGTTTTATATGATTTGACTGTAACCACATACATGGATATAATAAAATGATGCATGGAAAAGAAACTGTCGACAGTCTCAGTGAGTTTAATTCACACATTTAGTTCGAGTGTTGTAATTATGATGCAAGTTTAGCACTGCTGCAGATAATTTTACAGTTTCCCCTGCATTATGTTGACTATTAGGGACAAGAAAATTGATTATTTGTCAAATTCGAATGACGTTTTAGTAATTTATGACAGTATGAGTTAATCTGTTGATTGATCGATCGTTAATCCAGTAGGCTAAATGATTTAATCCACTGAACACTGCTGTGGTAATATAAAAACACTCTCCCAACAGCATACTGTTTCTTTTGAGCCTAAATCCTAGTCAAATTAAAATGATATAGTTGTATATATCACTTGTGATGGTATTTTGTATAGATATGGCCAGACGTGCAGTCTACCAGTCACATTAGAGCGACAGCACTATGAACGCCCACAAGCGACTTCACAGTACAGAGACTAGCGACATGCAGCGACAAAATCGCTGGCAGTGTGAACGGGGCTTGAGATCTGACTATCAATCACAGGTCGTGCACACGCCACAGATCCCCCCTCACTCGCGCACGTTAATATCACATGCACACGCCACGCCTGAAGTTCGCCTGGAGATTGCATGAAGCGTGATGGCGGAGAGAAAATCTACTAACAAGCTTCCAATTCCTCGGTTATTGCTATCTATGGATAGATTAGCCAGGGCAGCCTACCTCCGAGTCCATGGTGTTGATAGATGCTGAAGAGACGGACGCGTTCACAGAAAATCAGGTACACAGGCACAGTGACGCACTGACGAGCACGACCTCGATGGGAGGGTGCTCGCTGGTAGTGGGGAGGGGCATGAGAGTTGTAAACATTCAAAATTTTGGCTAATCGACCCAATCTGCCAGACTTGCCGACTGCAGCTTTAATCCAGATCTCAAGGTCGCTCAGTGCTGAATTCAATGTCAAGGTTTTTCTTTTCATCTGATTCAGGATCAGATATTTTGAGAGCTGAAATCCAACCACATAACAAACTACAAATGTGCAGTAAAATTTGCATAAAATGTAGTCAACATTAGTGAGGAGGTCCATGTGCAAAATTGTTTTATAATTTTCTCCAAACAATAACCACAAACATAAGCCTGAGCTACAACAGCCAAATGAAGTCTAGGAAACAGAAATATGAGTATATAAATGACATAATAATTAAAAGCAGTCATACAAAAACCCAGAATACATGAATCTCAGAACTAAAATGTACAAGAAGACAAATGACCACAGCAAATGACTAATGACCACAAAGTGAATTTAATAGCATTAGTTTAAAGTGGCGACCTCATCTGGTGAACTTGAGAACTGACAAATCTCAAATTTGGCCATAAAACAACTGAAGTGTCCAGCTTGCAGCACTCCCAACAAAATCCTTGAGCTGCAACTTCATCCCATAGACACTAACCCTTCATCACTTGGAGTAAGTACATTAACGTTGAAACAATGAGTACTGGTACACCATAAGGCTGTGTCCTCTAGTGACACAACATTTGACTCAAGCGCACTGGTGTTATAGCTGCCTTTGCTATGTTTCACCCGTTTCACTTTAAACGGGCCTCGCAACAGAAGGGGTTTCCTAGTTAATAGTAATGGAAGTAGTGGTTGAATAGATCAAGTTAACAATGAGTGAATTTTATATTTGTTCTTCTCGTATTCCTCATTAGGCACATCAATAATAGGGAGGCAGTTAAATTTCAGCTTGCTCAGGTCAGTTTCATGCTGGTTCTCAACAACCACATGAGCTTGTTTTCAAATCATCAAAAATAATTGCATACTCCTTGGTAGATATTTTTAAGTTTCAATATAGGCTGCTGCCTATCCAAAAATTCTCTATTATGGTAAATCTGTCAACTGTGTCACCACCAATAAATGTTATTTATAAAATAATATTTTTATGTTTAATTATTACATATATTATCCCAAATCAAAAACATGTAAATAGTGTTTGTGTAATATCAGCCAAGATAACAGATAACATTTAATCTATCTAATATGAAGATTAGATCGTTTTTTTTTTTTCAGTAGTATAGGGATTGGTTTCCGCCAGTAGAGGGCGCTCGTGCAACCGAAGCAATGACACACATACGAGTCTGGGAGAAGAAGAGAAGTGAGCGAGGGAACAGGGAAGGGAACATAAACATGTGAAGTGGATCACACAGCTGTTCATTTTACTCTAACTCTGTTGTTTTTCAGACTGCGACTACATTTATTTAATAATTTATTAGGAGAGATCTGAATCCAAATGACTAAACGAGTCGGTTCATTTAGTGAATCACTAAACGTAAGCTCGTAACTGACTTGTTTTACACATTACACTTTTTGAAGATTATGATTTGTTTTCATTTTATGTAATGAACAAATTAAACATGGTAAACAGAGTTTTTAATGCATGTAAATCATATCTAATGTAAGAGCAACATACAAATCAGCTAGAGGAGTTGAATTATTTATAAACTTGTTTGAGCAAAACACTTAAAGCTGAATAATTCAGAGTGATTGTAAATGTGATAATCATCTGCTAAATTTAGCAACAGCGACCACAATTTACACATTCACAGCCATTCATGAGAGTTTAAATGCTGGTGAATATTCCCATCTTCCCACAGGAGAAGAAGAAGAAGCAAGCAGGAGTAATTACTCCAGGAGAAACCACTGACATACTAAAGATGGAGTTTAAGGAAGAACCCTGCAGTATAAAGGATGAAGAGACAGAGGAACAAATAGGTTGGTGTTTTCCTTCATTCTCTTAAAGTGTCCCTATTATGCTATTTTAAAGGTTCTCATGCAACAGGTTTACATGCATCAAAAGTCAAAAAACACTTTTATTTTATCATAATATACATTGCACATCATCACCACATTTTTCAATCATTAAATCCTAAAAATCCATCTCTAAATCCCTCCTTTCCGTGAGCTGCTCTGTTCTGATTTGTCGGATGGCCCGGTCTGTATCGGAAACGAAACGCCCATCACCATAACTTAACTTCAGCTCTGGAGGTTTCCTAAAGCTCAGCGATTGTCACGTAAACCACTCGAAAACCGATCAGAGAGGTCAGACCGAAACGGATTTTCAGAAATGCGATTTGAATAGGATTTCAAACCACATATGAATGTAGCTTGAAATAGATTTGTTAACATGGCATTTCATGTAATTTTTTGCCGTTCACACCAGCTAAATCTAATCGGATATGGACAAAAATCAGATTTGGGCTGACAGTGTGAACGTAGCCAATGATCGTCTTCTGGACAACTGTCAAGTCAGCAGACTTCCCTATGATTGTGGTTGAAAGTACTGAAGTAGACACCCTAGATACCCAGTTTTTATACTGTATTAATGGTAATTTAATCAAGCTTGAATTAAAATATTTTAATATTTTGTGAAGTGTTTTTTTTTTTAGCTGTAGGCCGTAATTATCGACATTAACAAAAAAAAAGGTTTGAAACATTTTAGTTTACATGTGATTAGTCTAGAATATATTACATTTTCACTTTCTAAACAACTGATAAAAAAAAGTTAACTTTTTCGTGAATTTTTTGAGAGACACCTACAGGGGCGTGTCTAGAGCATTTTCAGTGGGGGGGCCATGCTGGGGCACTGCCTCCAAACGGGGTGGCCGCCAGTGACCAAAAAAAAAGAGCTAAATTCTACAGTATATTACGTAAATCCTATTGATTTTATTATTTTTTTTAACTTGAATAAAGTTACTTGTAAACAAATGTAGTAATAAAGTACATTATAAAAAAACATTTTACTAACATTGTCACTAACATTTTAGTAACTAAAATGAATTTTATTAGGTTTAGTGACAACATGTTACAATGTTTACATGGTACAATTTCTGGTAAGCTACGCTTTTTTATTATTTCAATTCAATTATTGTGATTTGATTTAATATTGACTTATTTGGATAAATATTAGGTAGGCTACACAAGATAGGCGTTATTTTTCCTCAAGAAAAAAACAACTCACCTAATGCTGTAAACATACTGCCCTATCAGCTGGTAGTAGGCTATTATTTAAGGTTAAAAATAACTCAAATTAAATATAATGCGTTTTTTTTATTATTATAATAACAACTTTATTTAATGATATAAGTAAAAATATAATAAATATGTAATATAGAACACATATTTAGCTAAATACTCTCTATAGCTATTTTTTTTTTTTTGCCAACTATGTGCTATAGCCTATATTATGTTCATTAAATGGCTTTCCTGAGGTAAATGTGACAATTGTTCTGCTATGTTATTGACCTCTTCACGCTGATGAAAAACACTGATTGATCGATATTATGTATGAGGAATATACATTTCGGTAAGTTGTACTGTATCTTTCAGTGTTCATTCATGTTTTTTTACTATTAGCTATTACTATCTGTCACGTAACATTTACAAGCGCCAAAACGGTATTTATTGTTTGAATTTCGTAATAAAATTGACAGAATCTGAGAGCTGAGATTTTTGTATATCATAAGTAACCTGCTCTGTCTAGTCTGTCGGTCTCCGTGTCCTCTTTGCTTCGCGATTTTTCTGTGCGTGAGAAAATGGATGTGTGGCGTGAGAGAGTATGAAAATTGCGTGTCTCACGGTGAATGCGTGAGAGTTGGCAGCGCTGTAAAAACAGTAGCAGAAAGAGAGGAAAACAGTCGAAAAAGGCAGACCTCAACTAAAACAGCTGGAACTAAAACTTCTGTTTCGGTGGTGACTGGCAGCTCTTTGTTTGGTGTCTTGACTTCCCACTCTTGATTGATAAAGTAAAAGTCCAAGTCTGCGACGACCGTTGTTGTTTATCTGGCGCTGCACTTCTTTTAAGCAAACTTCAGTAGAGTCTATAAAACTGATTGGTCGTAAAATGAACCAATCACAAGACATCTTATAGGGGGGGCACCTGGGGTGGCCAATTGAATTTCAGGGGGGGCCGGTGCCAAAATATAACAAAATATGTGTTACGGTGAGGATTAAAAAAAATTTAATTAATGTTAAAGTACCATTGAAGCAGTGTTGTAGTTAATGAGATAATTAAGTGATATTTGAGCATTAGTGATGAACACCTGCTGTTAATATGCAGAATCACTGAAGGAAGAGAAACAACAAGAACTATAACTGTCTTTAAGCCCACAGTCTTTGATGAAATCAACTGAAGATAAATGACGACATTAAAGTCCCTGTAAAGGCAATTCAAAAAAAAAATTCTAAACACATTATAAATGTTAGAAATGTTTTGCTAAAACATATTACAAAGACTGTGAACTGTGAAGTACTGAATTGTGGAGTTAGACCGTTAAACAGTTTTTCACCATTGCTGTGTTCCGGATTTTTTCGGCGGGGCTAAAATGGGGGCTCGATGACACACTGAAGCCCCTGAGCTCCTGGACACGCCCCTACTTGATGACGCACTGGAGCCCCTGACGCTGTCCCCTCCCCTAACAATATAAATAGAGCACATTCACATCATTTTGCCGATCGTGAGTTACTGTCATTACTGTTAGTTACTACCATAGATATCATATAAAGGCTTTATATGATATCTATGGTTACTACAGCCTACAGTTTGCTAGCTAGGTATGCCTCATCACGGAAATGCATATAACCTGGATGCGATCACGTACAAAACAGATCACTGTCCTTATTTAAATTTCCGAAAAACTAACGTATCACATCAACAAGAGGTGGATTAATTTTGTGAAGAGCCACCTTGATGGAGAGCTGAGGATCACCGCCAAAACCTGCCTCTGTAGTGATCATTTTACATGGGATAGTTTTATAAACTTTCGTCGGAGACAACTGGGATTCACTGATAATCCGCTGTTACTGGTGAATGGGGCCGAGCCGACTATCTTTCGCCTCGGCCTTCATCCTCCTGTCGTGCCGACAACTGGTGCCATCGTTGGCAGTGCGTGCCCACCAATGAGTGTAAGTTGCCTTGTGTGCTTATGTTATAATTATAGTAGGTAGTCCAGGCTCGAACATGTATGGCTTTGTAAAAACAATTAAGCTGCTAGGAGCATCCATTCCGGCTGTAGCGGTGACAGACAGTTGAGTGTGGCGACGGTAGCTTTCCCGCGAGTGGGAGTGGTTTCAGCGCAGCCAGCGGACACGCCCCAGCGTTTGAGAGCAGATACTCCTGCTCATTTTTTCAAGATTTTGATAGCTTATTTTATGTACTTGCCGGCTTTTTTTTTCATTCAAATTTGGCTGGGTGGCTAATAACACATTTTTCTGTGGTGTGACAAACTCAGAACACATACTTAATTTTGACTTTACAGGGACTTTAAGGGTATGCTCTAGGGGTGTAACGATTCTCTGTAAAAAAAAAATCGAACTGTACCGTTCAGCACGCACTTGCACCGCAGTTCATTTAAAATCTGATGACGCATCTATAAAATTGTTTGTTGAATATAACAATGCGTAAAACAGACAGTTCCACTAATGCAGTGGTTCTCAAAGTGTGGGGCGTGCCCCACTGGTGGGGAATAGAGACGTGACAGGTGGGGCGCGCCAAACGGGAGGAAATTTTCCTTTTTATGCCTTTATATCTTTATCCAGACATCCCAACTGTCCCGGAAGTTCCGGGAGTCTCCCGCATATTGATAGCGGCTCCTTGACGCCCGCAAATGAGATCCAATCTCCCGGAATCGCGCACTAGACTAGAGAGTGACTGCGCGCACATGTGTGTTTGTTTGTGTGACTATAAATGCAGCGCGTGTGAGAGCAAACCGTCCTTATAGCTGTGTGTTGCCGCTTACTAACTAGACCGATCACCCCCGGGGGCGACACCAAGTATTACAGGAATTCCCCTCCCCACCCCCAAAATAATGATTGACGTGACGTCGGCATATTAATATTAGCGGAACAAACTTTCGCGCCCATAGATATATGTGTAGCTATATCTATGTTTCGCGCCGATGGGTAGCAGGCTAGTGTGGGCAATAAATAAATTGTGCAATGCAAAACAGGCTCATTGCAGCCACTAATGCAGGGATAAATAGACCTGTCTTGCCAAATGGATTTATCTTCTTTTCTTTTTTAACAGATTGCAAAGTGGCACTTTTATTGCTTTTCTATTTTTGAACTTGATACAAATTTTGACACAGCTGCACTTTTATTTTCTCTATTTTTGAATTTCATGCAAATTATGACACAGCTGCACTTTTATTTTTGAATTTGCTGTTATTTGATGTAGATAGTTAGTTTGTATTTAGATATAACTTGTTACTATACTGATACTACTTGTTAATTCAATAAATTTGAACATTTTATTTCTTTAGCATGTTGGGGCGATGGGGGCAGGTGGGGCTTGAAAATTCCCCCTTGTCCAAAGTGTGGAATTACCGAAAAAGTTTGAGAACCACTGCACTAATGTATGTGTGGCGAGCAGGACAAGGCAGAGGGCCGTGGGAGAACGGCGCGAGGCCGGTGGCGTGATTGATAATGAGCGACACCTGCGCGACGCACCGGTCTCGTATCTCTCACGGAGGAGCGGAAGCATAAAGGAGGAGCGACGACAGTGAAGATCGAGAGAGGACAGGCCTCGATTTATGTTGTGTTTGTTGACAGCAGTCGTCCGTGAGGGGCTGCTGTCTTTACTTTCATTTTGTATTTGTTTATTTTACGTCTTTGAATGTTCGCTGGTTCCCGCCTCCTCCTTCCCGGGTTTCGGCACCAATGTTAGATGTTGTGGGAAGGAGTAGGCGGGAACCGGCGAACATTCAAAGACAATAATAAACGCTCCTTTATGCTTCCGCTCCTCCGTGAGAGATATGAGACTGGTGCATCGCGCAGGTGTCGCTCATTATCAATCACACCACCTGCCTCGCGCCGTTCTCCCACGGCCCTCAGCCTCGTCCTGCTCGCCACAGTATGTTTCTATCAAATTCACACAAAAATTATGTCAACATGCCCGTCTTGATGAGTATCCTAGCAGACATAGTCTGTTGTGCCTTAAGTGAACTTGTACAGCCGAGACATCGATTTGTAACAGTATCTGTATTTTAAATGTGCATGATGTCCTAAAAGGACAGCAGCCTAATATTCCTGCTGTCTAGTAGGGCTGTCACTTTACGTTTGAAAATCGATTGCACAATCGATCGGACCAACCAACACAAGTTTCGAAAACAAAAATAGGGAATCGATTTTAACGGCCTCCTCTCGGAGCGCGTCCAGCTCGTCACGATACGCCCGCAGCGAACGCGCGTCACACAGCAACTGCAGGCTCTGACAAACACACATAACGGCAAATTATACTTCTGCATAATGTGTCTCTTTTTACAACAAAAATGTGAATTCTGCCGGTATTCAGACAGTCTCATGCATACAGATAAAGATTCGGGCTACGGTCTACAATCGCCTACGTAGGCGAAATTTGTTTGACATTTCTAATAGGGCTGGACCCGAATATTCGAATATTCGTTCGGTGGGTTGGTATTCGATGTGAAAATTTGACATTCGAATATTCGTGTTTTTTTTTGTTTGTTTTTTGGTTTTTTTTGCACACCTGGGATCCCCCGCGAAACGGCTCTCATTTGCACTTGAATAAGGCCGGCGACACACTAGCTGCGTGGCGTGTCCGTTTTTATTTCAGCTCCCATGTTAACAGGTTGGAGTTTGCACACTGCCTGCGTGAGACACGTCTCAGGCGCGGCTCGAGCCACGCGGAAAACGCGTGCATGCTAGAAATAGAACCGACGCCTAAAAGTGTTCCAGCAACGGGAAACGTGTTCTCTGGCTAGAGCGCAGAACAGCGGAGTTTGTATGGACCGAAGTGCATGCCTGAGCTTGTTTTGGGTTAAGCTGCGTTGACCTACCTGAAAAACCTGAAAAGCACTTTTTATTTTATTTGTACCCTTGCTCTTCTGTAATTATTTGTGCTGTTGCTTGTAGAGATTATTTGTTCTTATTTTCTTTATTTTTATTTTACAGTAGTCCTTTTTCCCCTGAACATAGCACATACCGAACCGTACCGTAAGCAATTTGTACCATTACACCCCTAGTGTGTTTGGTTCGATTTAAACGAACCCTGGTGCGATTGCTCTCCTAGTGTGGTTTCATTAGAATAAGTGTGAACGCTGCCATCCGAACCTTGGTGTGCACCAAACAAGCATATCGAGACCGCTGAAAAGATGAGATGAGAAATTAGATGATTCTTGATGTCTGTGTGTCTCTAAGTAGAAATTTGTGTACTAAATGTTTTTAAAATCCTGCATATTATTTGAATACCACAACACTGATGGATCTCATGTTGTGGAATCACATGGCTACTATTATTAATAATACAAAATGAATAACACACTACCTATATAATCAGAGCATTAGACTCTGAATGAGATAAGTGATTCAGGCCACTACATGATGATTGTCATCATCAATAAATAGCCAATATCACCTGATCACATTTTCTATTGGCTTCCCTTGCCATAACAAATGTGCTTTATAAACACACTGTTGAAACAGAGAAAAACTAATGTTCAAAAGTCAAGATCCCAACTAAAGCAAACATTGATCACCATAATGGTGACTTCATATGAAACTATTATTTTTATTAAAACAGAAATACAGTCAATCTGGTTAGTAATAAGTGAAGCTGGTAATGCTGTTTGTGAAGTTGTTTAATCCTCCTCTGCTGAGCTCTTGAGATTGTATTTCTTTTATCTTCAGTTGATTTCATCTAAGGCTGTGGCTGAAAGTCAGTTGTAGTTCTTGTTGTTTCTCTTTTTTTAGTTATTCTGCTTGTTAAAGCCACACTAAGTAGAAATTGTGTTTTTGTCAAACAGCGACCCCTAGAGTCGCTGTGGAATACTTGCACTGTCGTAAATATATTATATTATAACGTTTTTACATGATTGCAGCTAAATCACAAGTAAATAGTCTATAGTCTAGGCCTACTGTATAATTTAATTTGTGTTGTTTTTATTGGAATGTAAACATTACAAAATGCCAGATAACATCAATTAAGTTAAATGTACGTCGCATTATTTCATAACATTGGCCGTTATGATGTCATTAGACATGATTATTGCAATTTATCATAATAGTTTGCAAATTGTGCTCGTTTACACTATTTACAACCTCTACGTTAGGCTTATTTATGATAATTATGTGAGATATTGAAAGCTGTTCTCATGATAATCGCAGGAATCAACGTCAACAGCGTCGTCTGATATCCCTCAGGACTAAATACATCTCACAACACCTGAGTTCAGCTGGCAAACTAATTCGTGAGGCATAGCTATCTGATTTATCAAAACGATTCCATTTACACCTGGTCACATAAATGTATTTTTGCGAAACGGATTTAAATTCGATCTTCAATTCTCGCGCTATATGCAGATTTAATGGAGTGCACGTCACCGAAAGCAACAGATATGAGCTGCATTTTATAGATCATCAGCTAAAATTTCAAAATCAAAGACCGCAATAAGAGAGAGCAGTAACAGCCCTGGTAAGATCATTTTGTTTCTTTACTTTTAATGATGAAGATTGTGTGTTAAGCGTCTGCGACTTACTTTCACTTTGATTTGCGATAGTTTGCACGTTGGCTTGATGCAGTTGCTCATCTGCGGTGATGCGTGTTCCAGCGCGTCGTCATATCTGGATATAACATATAGCCTGTACAATGCTCTCACACGTTTTTTTTATTTTTTTTTAGCATTTTTGGGAGGAGTACAATTTACATATGTGGTTTCAAAAACCATATGCGTTTACACTTGTCCAGTTTCGTCTGGAATGCGTCTCAGATCTCCTCCTGAAGTGGTTTGAGGGATCGGATTCAAATCCGTCTCAAATGCATTTCGCAGGGCATTTAAACCTGGACTTTTCACGATCGGATAGCTATCCGATCTGAGAAAATGCATGAAGTGGCCAGGTGTAAACAACCCCCATGACAAAAACATACGCACGAAAGCCGAAAACAAACGCTGGTTGGCCTCTCACGTCCAAATTTGACGAAGTGGTGGGGGAAGTGACGTATGCCGTAAAGCAGTTGAATTTTGTAGTTCTTTTTGTGCTCTGGTTACTACCCGAACCCCGAAGTTACATAGTGCCAGTAAAAGCGATACAGACCCTGTCAGGCTATGGCAGACGTGTCATTCAACCTATTGTAAGTCGATGTACCATCACAAGGATCTTGGAAATATATTATGAAGGTTGAAAAGTTACATAGTGTTGCTTTAACAGCAGGTGTTCATCATCACTAATACTCAATCATCACTTAATTATCTCATTAACTTCAACACTACTTCAATGGTACTTATCTGAATATTGCCTTCATAATTAATTATTTTATGTACGTTAGTGTGATAAACACGCGGAACCGGTTTGGTAATTGCTTCTGGCCGGAGTAAAATTGCCGTGATGCGGAGGTGACGCGGGCATTTTGTACAGCAGGAATAACAGGAATAAAGATAGACCAAATGGGAAAGTGCAAATTCCAGCAGAAGTGGCTGGAAGACGAACAATTTAGGACATGGTTGCAGTCCGTTGGTGGTCAAAATGAAGAAGGATTTTGCAGCATTTGTAAAAAGGTATTTAAGTTGGGTAGCTACAATGGGAATTAACTTCATTTCATATGCTGTCTGACAGCCACAAATCAATGGTAAAAGGCAGACAGCAATTAACTATGTGTAGTTACTTTCCCTCATCAGCTTGACTTCCGCTGTTAAAGCTCACTTAGCGTTTTTGTGCAGATGATTTGTTGACATGCAATGTTTTGTCACAGCACTGTCTCTTCTGACTGACTTGAGAGGTATAATTGTTGATTACTGTCTGTGTAATGTGGCTTAAAAAACAACTATATATTTGTATCCATTTTAATGCGTTAAAGGGATACTCCACTTTTTTTTGGAAATAGGCTCATTTTACAACTCCCCCAGAGTTAAACAGTTGAGTTTTTGGACCATTAGCAGGACCATTAGCATCTCTCTCAAAAAAATGACCAAAGAGTTTCGATATTTTTCCTATTTAAAACTTGACTCTTCTGTAGTTACATCGTGTGCTAAGACCGACGGAAAATGTAAAGTTGCGATTTTCTAGGCTGATATGGCTAGGAACTATACTCTCATTCCTGCGTAATAAGTTTTAGATAGGTCAAGTCAAGTTTTAAATAGGAAAAACATAGAAACTCTTTGGTCATTTTTTTGAGAGAGATGCTAATGGTCCTGTCCGATTCAATGATCTATGCTAAGCTATGCTAAAAGTGGTACCGCTAGACCCGGAGATCGGCTGAATGGATTCGAAAACGGTAAGACTCAACTATTTAACTCTTGGGGAGTTGTAAAATGAGCCTATTTCCAAAAAAATTCCCTTTAAAATATTTAACGCAAAACGCAGGCAGCATCCGTTAATTTTTGTCATTCTTTGAGTAGCGTTACATTATATGATCCCGCTCTTATTCATGCAAATGCTTGTAAACCATTCAAGAGCGACAAGACAAAAGAGACCGTGCTGTCTGTGAATGTCCTGTCTCTGTGACACACACATACAGAAAGACGCAGTATTGTGCACACAGACAGCGCACCAGAAAACGGTTCTCTTTCGCACTTGAACGAACTACAACACACACAATTATGCCAAAATGTCTGTTTTGTCGAGTATCCTCATAACATAAGAGCAGTCTTAAATTAGTTAAATAGTGTGAGATCCGTGTCATGCAGATCTGCGTGCAGCAGCGGCTGGTTTTAAAGGGACAACAGCCAATAAAGCTTTCTGTCAGTAAAGTTAATCTAAGAACAAAAGGAAGATTACTCACTGCTCTTGACTAAAGAACTTTTGTAGCTTTAATAAGGATAAGTCTATATTTAATTTATAATTTATGCCGTGCAGACTGTTTGATAACTTTATTCAATTTCTGTATATGTCCTACCTGTTTGACAGGAAGGGCACAGGTAAATATGACATTTATTATGGGTTTATGTAAGGATTATGTAAGGATTGTTTGAAGTTCACTTAAATTAAAAGTTGTTTTTTTTTTAAGCCTAATGTTTTTTAAAAAAATGTATAGCTTTCAATTACACTGTAATGTTGGATGGCTATAATTAATGTTTAAAATTAGGGAGGAAATATGTTATGATATTTTATGTAATGAAACTGGCCTTCATTCATAAAATCATTCATAAAAAAAAAAATATATATATATATATATATATATATATATATATATACATAATACGTGTGTGTGTGTTTTTTCACAGGGACATTGGAACAAGTCACTCTGAGCACTTTCAGTTTGGCTGCCTCGCCTGGTATGCTGATCAGTTAAAATATCAAACAAACACCATGCATGTATTGATGTAATGCCACTCACTTCTGTTTTTTTCTCTTAGAATTTCATGATCGTCAACAACATAATGTGGATCCTGAAGAAATTCCTCAGGTGAACACCAGCTTCCCAATATCTGCCCTGTCACCTGGTATGATATGCATTCATTAAGAACAATCCTGTTTAATTGATAATTTTTTTAAAAAGTGCAATTTAACTGACTTCATGTATGGCATTTCGTTTTTAATAGGAGAGAAGGAACCTAAATCCAAAATCACCATGGAGAAATTGTTTGGTTTGTGAAATGTTAATTAGACATTCAATTCTACAGAAAAAAAAAAACATATACAGTGGGGAGAACAAGTATTTGATACACTGATGATTTTGCAGGTTTTCCCACTTACAAAGCATGTAGAAGTCTGTAATTTTTTTTATCATAGGTACTCTTCAACTGTGAGTGACAGAATCTAAAACAAAAATCCAGAAAATCACATTGTATGATTTTTAAGTAATTCATTTGCATTTTATTACATAAGTATTTGATACATCAGAAAAGCAGAACTTAATATTTGGTACAGAAACCTTTGTTTGCAATTACAGAGATCATACGTTTCCTGTAGTTCTTGACCAGGTTTGCACACACTGCAGCAGGGATTTTGGCCCACTGCTCCATACAGAAACAATCCGGATCCTTCATGTTTCGGGGCTGTCGCTGGGCAATACAGACTTTCAGCTCCCTCCAAAGATTTTCTATTGGGTTCAGGTCTGGAGACTGGCTAGGCCACTCCAGGACCTTGAGATGCTTCTTACGGAGCCACACCTTAGTTGCCCTGGCTGTGTGATCCGGGTCGTTGTCATGCTGGAAGACCCAGCCACGACCCATCTTCAATGCTCTTACTGAGGGAAGGAGGTTTTTGGCCAAGATCTCGCGATACATGGCCCCATCCATCCTCCCCTCAATACGGTGCAGTCGTCCTGTCCCCTTTGCAGAAAAGCATCCCCAAAGAATGATGTTTCCACCTCCATGCTTCACGATTGGGATGGTGTTCTTGGGGTTGTACTCATCCTTCTTCCTCCAAACACGGCGAGTGGAGTTTAGACCAAAAAGCTCTATTTTTGTCTCATCAGACCACATGACCTTCTCTCATTCATCCTCTGGATCATCCAGATGGTCATTGGCAAACTTCAGACGGGCCTGGACATGCGCTGGCTTGAGCAGGGGGACCTTGCGTGCGCTGCAGGATTTTAATCCATGACGGCGTAGTGTGTTACTAATGGTTTTCTTTGAGACTGTGGTCCCAGCTCTCTTCAGGTCATTGACCAGGTCCTGCCGTGTAGTTCTGGGCTGATTCCTCACCTTCCTCATGATCATTGATGCCCCACGAGGTGAGATCTTGCATGGTGCCCCAGACCGAGGGAGATTGACCGTCATCTTGAACTTCTTTTCATTTTCTAATCATTGCGCCAACAGCTGTTGCCTTCTCACCAAGCTGCTTGCCTATTGTCCTGTAGCCCATCCCAGCCTTGTGCAGGTCTACAATTTTATCCCTGATGTCCTTACACAGCTCTCTGGTCTTGACCATTGTGGAGAGGTTGGAGTCTGTTTGATTGAGTGTGTGGACAGGTGTCTTTTATACAGGTAACGAGTTCAAACAGGTGCAGTTAATACAGGTAATGAGTGGAGAACAGGAGGGCTTCTTAAAGAAAAACTAACAGGTCTGTGAGAGCTGGAATTCTTACTGGTTGGTAGGTGATCAAATACTTATGTCATGCAATAAAATGCAAATTAATTATTTAAAAATCATACAATGTGATTTTTTGGATTTTTGTTTTAGATTCCGTCTCTCACAGTTGAAGTGTACCTATGATAAAAATTACAGACCTCTACATGCTTTGTAAGTAGGAAAACCTGCAAAATCGGCAGTGTATCAAATACTTGTTCTCCCCACTGTGTGTGTGTGTGTGTGTGTGTATATATATATATATATATATATACTGTATATTAGGGCTGGGAATCGATTAAATTTTTTTTTAACTAATTAATTGCACAATTTGCTGTAATTAATTGCATTTCCCCCAAGCTTGTAATCATCAATATTTAAACTTAGAATCACCTAATTAAATTAAACAACACAGGAAGAAAAAAAAGGAACAGAAAATAGCCCTATATTAAAATAATATTAAACATCAATATATATATATGCCTTATTCTTTTTCAATAATCAATCAACATAATCAATTGAACAGATTTTTTTTTCTTTTTTTTTTTTTTTACTTATTATCACAATAAAATATAGTCCTACAAAGCTATTATTACCAGAGCATGTGATCAGAGAAGGTCATTTTACCATTGTTGCCCATCATGGCTATACCAGCTCAGCAAACAGAAGTCTACTACAGAGAAATTTCACGTTATTTGAGCGGACTTTGCTTTTCCAGTGCGTGATCGGTACATGATTGGAGCATTTGGGCCGTTAACGATAGAGCAGAACGCGCAGTGCATTGAGCAGAGAGCGCAGCAGCGCGCCGACACACACACACGGAGCGGAAAAGACAATTCATGATTCAATTCAATTAAAATTTTCATGAAAGCTGCACGAGAATGAAGCCTGATCGCCGAACACGGAGGGGCGGGACGGCATATTTTCGGCCTTTTCAATAGCAGCCGCAACAGGAAATCATTAAAACGAGGCAAAAAAAAAAGTGCTGCGTTAATTGCGTTTGTTTTTTTCCGCGTTAAACATCTTAAATTAATCAAAGATTAACGCAAAAGATCGCAAAGATCGCGTTAATTCTCCCAGCCCTAATATATATATATATATATATATATATATATATATACTTGAGTGAATAAGAGTAACATCTCATTCTTGGGTGAATATGAGTGAACCTGATTATTCACAATTTTCAGATCTGAATACTAAGATGCTCCAACATATCCAAAGGTTGGAAGAGAGGCAAACTCTCATCATGAAAGACCTGGCAAAAATTAAGGCTGCTCTTATAAAGCGTGCAGATGAAGATGGCCGTGAGGAACTTTTTGAACAACAACAATGTTCAAATTCGGAAACATTTGAAGCCTTCTGTCAGAAGCTTGAAGAGGACAAAAATTATAGAGAGCTTTATGTTAGTAAGGCTACACAAATATTCAGTGCATTTGAGAAAGAAAAAAACTTTTAATTGCAATAATATTCTGTATGTTTGTCAGGTCAACTATCTCATCCATACCCATGGAAGCTCCAATGTAGGAGAGATAGTAAGACAGAGTATGAAGAGCATTGTGACAGACAGTGTTCTCTGTCTTTACAACCGCACAGGAAAAGATGGGAAAAAGGTGTTGCCACCAGTGCTCCTTAAATGTTTGACAAGTAAGTGTTAAAGTTTGTGCATCTGAACACTGCTATAGAAAATGTAATGTCAAGAGCAGTAGTTGTTAGCAACTGATTGCGTTGACATATTGCTCTCTGTGTTTCAGGATGTGTCAAGTCTTTTCAGGGGGAGAAAGAAATAGAAGTTAAAAAGCGAAAAGGAGTCACCAAAACAACACCAGAAGCGGAATGCATCCGTCAAATAGAAATATTTGTCTCAAATGCCAACACAAGGCTGAAAAGAATGCAAAATTATTTATATTAGTGACCATAGTTTGAGCACACAGTGAGTGCGCTGTGACCACATTGTGACCACATAATGAGTATCCTGGGATCAAATTGTTGACTGGGAAGGCAGGTGATGATCCTATCGACTACAACTCAATGTATAATCAATGTCAGTATAATCAATGTCAGCATTATCAGGAGAGTGTGTGTCATTTTTTTAATTGTCCATCCTCATCTGCCTTCACTAAAGTAAAGAAGGCATGGAGCTCTGCAAGCATAGAGTAATAGATGCCAAACGTGGGCTATGTTTGAAGTGTGATATTCTTGCTCATGTTGTTCATGTCACTTGGACCTCAAAAAATCTGTTAAATGTTGTTGGAACTTTAATCAGGAAATTCCTAATAAACATTACTAAAGGAAAAATGGTTTATTCAAACACTTTAATATATGTTTTAATGTATCTCAGATTCAGTTACAATAAATCAAATGCACAAAAACAAAGGAACAGAGAAATAATAAGATAGATGCACCATTGTTTGAAACCCAGAGAAGTCATGTATGGCAGGTGCTTCAACATAAGAGTTCTATATAGGATGCACCTGTGTTTTCTCTAATGAGGAAGCATCAGTTACTAAGAAGTGCACATGCAGAACCAAAATGGGTGTTTACCAATCAGTGCACAACTACAATAGGTGTTTTTCAACCATTTTTAAATAGACATAATAGTCTTTAAATAGACTATATCCAGATGCAGTTCGACTGCGGCTGGATGTAACCGATCGAGTTGCCGCGGGGAGGAGCTGAAAACGGAGACATGAATTCGGACACTTTCTGCTTCCTGTAGTGACGCTCGCGTTGTATTTGCATACTTTACCACAGATGAAGTGAAATAAATGCAATATTTGTCAAATACACAGACATTTCAGATACATTTCCATTTAATACTTTTATGTACTGCTAAATACAGCGTCTGTTTGAACAAGAATAAAGTTCAACATAAGCCTATACTACTTAAATATCAATGTAGTGGGGTCTACGTTTTATTATCAGTTTTATTTTAATAAACATGACACAATATAACATTGCGACTACATGAAAGTCGTGAGCATTAGTGGAACTTAAGGTATTTGAATAAACACGAAACACGTGATCGCTGTCATGCGGTGAATCCGGCCAAATGTGAAACAGCTATGTCCTCATCAGAGCTCGTGCAGCCGCTCTCGAATCGCTCTTGCGGTACTTTGATGGCATACATCACGGTCACATGGCGTCGGCGCTGTATCAAGTCAGCCACCGATCAGTCTGTGCAGCGCTGTATGAAGTCGAACAAGCCTTTGAAAAAATCATGAAGGCCCACCCCTAAACCCAGTCCCCAGTGAATTAGAGCAAATCAGGTAAAGCAATTGAAAATGCCCATCATAGTTTGACACGCCCCACACCCACTAGCGTTCTGCAGAGATGAATACCTGTGTAATCTTGTGGTCATCAACTACAAATCACTGTTAGTTCAATGTCATTGTCTCCACCCATGTGTGCTGTCAGCTTTCATCAAAATTTCAATGCTGATCCGACATACTTTAAACATTGAAATGTCAATCTCAAACAAAATGATGGTTTGGATCAAAACTCAACATTGTATCAATGTCACCATGCTATCTGGGCTTGGCATTTGCGGGCCCAAGGCAGTCGCTTTCCTTAATGGTAAGTCTGCCTCTGTTCAGAAGTCTACGTATATTGGATGACAAATGACAACCCAGTATAAAGCCAGTTTGATCATCTGGTATAATGGATGGAAGATGAGCCTTTAAACGTTTGGCCAATACTTTGGCTAGTAATTTAACGTCATTATTAATTAGGCTATCAGGTCTGTTGCTACCACAAATTTGAGCATCTTTGTTCTTTCTTTAATATTAAGGAAATCATCCTTAGCTAGAGAAACTGGATCACTCACGTTTGACTCTAGTTTAGAAGAGATCTCAACAACATCACACTGTGCTCACATTTTACTCCTTATGTAGGGATTCTGGTGGTCTCACATTTGTCAATTCAAGTCACTTTTATTTATATAGCGCTTTTTACAATACAGATTTGTTTCAAAGCAGCTTTACAGTGATAACAGGAAAATAATGTTTCTAGAAGAAAATAGCATCATAGTCCAGCTTAAGTAAGTTCAGTGATGGTTCATTTTTGTTGTAAAAAGGGTATTCATTTAGTTCATTTATATAAATAGCCGCTCTGGTGAAAACCGTGATGTCATCGTCCAGCTCAGTTTAGTTCTCATATAATGGTGTCAATGCAGGCAGATCAATAATTTTGTTGAATATTTAATGTCCCAAACTAAGCAAGCCAAAAGCCAAAGGCAACAGCGCCAAGGAACCAAAACTCCATCAGGTGACAGAATGGAAAGAAAAAAGAAAAAAACTTGGAAGAAACCAGGTTCAGTCGGGGGGCCAGTTCTCCTCTGGCCAACAAATGAACAGTGTATGATTATGATTCAGGCAGCATTATAGGTCAGAAGTCAGACTGCCCATATGAAAAAAACCTGCATGGTTCATATATAGCAACCATATATCTTCCTTACTTAAATCAGCCAGAATTACCTTCTGTGTTTCATATAAGGCCAATACATGTCCTATACAAAATCAGACCGATTATGGCCCATTTCATACTAAATAGCACACATATAACTTATAGGGGATTTTTGCGTCATATATGAATACTGTTAAAAGACTTATATTTTTTACATGACAATTTTTTATTTTTTACATGATAGTTTTACATGACAAAAGTATGCAAATGTGTATGGTATTAGTAGAAATATATAAAATTCATATATAAATCATTTAAAGTTCTTATATTGAATCATATGCTATTCAAATTAAAATCATATAGAATTTATACACATTTTGTGTCATTTGTTTATGTGTTTCATACAGATTTCATGTTTTGATGACCAACATCTGATTCACTTATATGCAGTTGGCAAATTTTTAAAGGGATACTCCACTTTAAAATGAGAATTCTGTCATCATATACTCACCCTCATGTTGTTTCAATCCTTTATGAATTTCTTTCTTCTGCTGAACAGAAAGGAAGATATTTAGAAAAATGTCAGTAACCAGACAGTTTCTGGTCTCATTGACTTCCATAGTATATATTTTTTCCTAATATGGAAGTCAATGAGACCAGAAACTGTCTGGTTACTGACATTCTTCTAAATATCTTCCTTTCTGTTCAGCAGAAAAAAGAAATTCATACAGGTTTGAAACAACATGAGGGTGAATATATGATGACAGACCTTTATGAAGACTGTTAATTTTCCTACAGGATTTGAAAGAGCAGTTATAAAGCAATGACATTGTAAGACCGTGTATTTACATTATTTGTGAACTGTCTGGGCCTGTTGTTTGTGAACAAATCATAACATATTATTGCAAATTAACAAAGTTGAGTCAAATATGTTTCTAGAACAGTGATTAAAATGTTGAAAATTGGCTGGAATATGTTTTTGTATATGTGACATGACCTCTGGTGGTGATGCACTCTAAAAACTTTTAATATGATTTACTCAATTTTTTGGTTAAACATTTTTACACTTAGAATTGATTCGTGTAAGTGTAAGTGAAACAAATTAAATAGATCTGAGTAACTGGTACATTAACAAATAAAATTGAATAGAAATAATTGGGGGGGAAACATTTAAAAACAAATATTTATGAGTAATATTAACTGTGTTTATATGCCAGTAATATTAACTTTTTTATTTCCTCTAAACCTTTGTAAAAATATTCCATGCAACCACCGGTATAACTACATGACATAGGCCTTTATTGTCGATGAGTGCAGCAATACAGCATATTTTATACTATTTTTAACACATATACAATATTGCCTACATTTAAACTCATGTAAGAAACATTTTCTAAGTAAAAATTAAACATTTAGGCCTAAACATTCAAGTAATTCAAGTGTAATCAACCGGTCTGTTATCCAATATCCACCGGATCAGCGCCAATTCCCATGCCGGAGATGGACTCGCCTCTGCGGGGGAACCTCTAAGGTCCGTGTACGTTTTGATAGTTTGTTTTTTCGTTTGAAACACAAAACAAAATAACGAGAAACCACCTGTTTTTCGTTTGTCGTTTCAAACCAAAAACAAAGAAACGGCAAAAAAAAGAGCCGTTCTCCCGTTTTTGGTTCTGAATCCAAAAACGAAAAATGACAAAACCAAAATCAAATAACGGTCCGATTTTGGTTTTTTGAAATTCCTTTTTCCATTTTTCCGTTTGAAGATCTACATTGAAATTCTAGCTGTGTCCCAAATCCGTGTATCATTCGTTCAGTCGTTTTTTGAATTAATATTGAAAGTAGAAAAATTTGAAAACGGTTCCTTTTTCGTTTTTTCATTTTTTCCAAAAACGAAAAACAAGAATTCAGCTGGATTTTTCGTTTTTCGTTCTCAGTTAGAAAAATGAATAAACAGCTTGAATATTCGATTTCTACACGTGGGCGGGAATTAAACGCCCATTTCCTCTGATTTGTCAGCCGAAGATCAAACTGTTCCGTCATCAGTTCTGCACAGCAGAATAAGAGTCCTCCGTTGTGCGGATTCTTAACGTATTTATTGCAACTACATTTAATCTTTTTCTCATCAAGCAACCAGACTAACGAATGTCTCGACACAACCCGTACCGGGGAATAGACTAGATTGGGCTTTCTTCTGTGTAGACCAGGAGTTCTCAAGTGCCAGGGGGTCCGTGAAATAATTTGCTATTTTCCGGATTGTAAAGTCAAGTCACGGGGTTTTTTTTTTAACATGAAGCTCGATGTGATTAATCCTAATGTTGACCTTCAAAAATATATAGGCGCGCCAAGAAGGCTAGTATTGGCTGTAGGCTATTTTGGTTGATGTTTTGTGTGCGCCAGAAAGAATATAATAATCATTTATTATAATAATTATTCTTATATAATAATTTCAAAGGCATGATATCATTTGCTCTGCTGTTTTGGTTCTTTTTTGCTTTGATGTACTGGAGGACCTCCTCGAAAACGAGATGTTTCATCTCAAGGGGTTAATCCTCGCAATAAAGATATGTTAATAAATAAATATGTTGTAGTCATTTTGAAAGTACACAAATAGACATATAAATGTTACTGTTTCGAATGAGAGTATTAAACGACAGTATAGCTATTAAATCCCCTGTTGAGCAACACATCCAAGTGATGTCGGGTGTCGCAGCCTGTTCGTTATTAAAATAAATAGTCAACCAAACATATAAAACGTTAGTCTGCTTAATTGGTCTGTTGATATTCCAAACTAATTTCCCTTGCTGTGGAGATGCTGATTTACGTGTAGGCCTATATTGGGACTCGAATGAAGTACGAAGCCTTCTTTAATTTATTAATTAGCATCCAAATGTTACATTGCAAATATGGATAGGCTACTGGACGAATGAGAGATGCCCGAAACCAACGTCTGCTCTGTACAGTTTCAGTTTCTCGTTAAAATACGCATATTATGTTATTAATACACACTAAAAAAAAATGGTTCTTCAGCGGTTCTTCAGGGGTTCTTTGCGGTGGTTAAGGTGCTATATAGCACCACTACCATTTAAAGAACCTGTTAAGCCCAGTTTGGTTCTTCAGCGGTTCTTTAGCGGTTCTTTGGGGTGGTTAAGGTGCTATATGGCACCTCTTATGGTTCTACATAGCACCATTTGACAAAGGTAGGTGCTATATGGCACTTAAAGTGGTTCCCCTATGATTACAAGCCAATGAACCACTTTTAGTGCTATTTAGCACCATTTTTGTTTAGAGTGTAGTGTTTATAATGTTAATGTTGTATTTTATTTACCGGTCTTTTACACTATTTATGAATATGTTTTTTTTACAACGATGTGACGCGCGCGTTTCCCTCTCAACATGACCCGGCGCGCCACGCACAAGCGCGCATCCTAGAGATATAAATTATAATACATTTTAATAAAACACAAGGCCTACATCATAAAACTTCTCCAGTTGTTAGATAGGCTAGTCAGTCTGAATGACAGTTTATAGCCTACGTTAACGTTAACGTTTTTCTTTTTGTATTAGTGTTAAAAATATTTAATTTACAACTAATTATATTGATTTATATCTTAATTTATAATACTTTTTTTTTATTATTACTGGGCGAGGGCGACAATGATAGGCTAACAGCCGTCATTTATCCTGCCCATATAGCCAGCTGATGCAAAGCGTAGGTGAATTTATACACAGAAGAAAGCCCTATCTAGTCTATTCCCCGATACGGGTTGTGTCGAGACATTCGTTAAGTCTGGTGGTTTGATGAGAAAAAGATTAAATGTAGTTGCAATAAATACGTTAAGAATCCGCACAACGGAGGACTCTTATTCTGCTGTGCAGAACTGATGATGGAACAGTTTGATCTTCGGCTGACAAATCAGAGGAAATGGGTGTTTAATTCCCGCCCACGTGTAGAAATCGAATATTCAAGCTGTTTATTCATTTTTCTAACTGAGAACGAAAAACGAGAAATCCAGCTGAATTCTTGTTTTTCGTTTTTTTGTAAAAAATGAAAAAACGAAAAAGGAACCATTTTCTCATTTTTCTATATTCAATATTAATTCAAAAAACGACTGAACGAATGATACACGGATTGTCCCAAAGTGAAGGCTGCATCCTCCGAAGGCCGTATTTGAAGGCCGGATGGCCGTATTTGAAGGCCGATTGCGTCACCGCGGCGCGACGAAGGACGTCCCAATTCAAAGGCTGCATCCTTGGAAGGTCGCATTTGAAGGCCGATTGCGTCACGCGGCTCGATGAAGGCTGTCCCAATTCAGTTCTGCATCCTCCGAAGTCCGTATTTGAAGGCCGGTTGCGTCATCGCGCCGCGACGAAGGCTTCCCTGATTCAAAAGCGACGCCAAATGCACCCTTCGTTTCCCCGTGAAAAGAAGGATACATAAATGGACACTTAGCGGCCTATTCTACCCCATAAGTCATTGCGCGCCGTTGACGACAGCATTTATTTACTTATTTTTAAAGGCGGCCGAGACTAGAGATCGGTGGTGGACAGCAAATTCACATTTAAATGTAAGTATTATGTTTTAATTTACTCAAATAGCTAGCGAAACCAGAGTTAAATTTCTTATAAACTTCTTCTTAACTCCTTCGTCACCATTGCGTGGCTACATTTATCATGTAGTTTTAGGCAAAACTTGTGGTAATAACGTTATTAGTTTAACGACCTATTTGTAATATTTGCACTTGTGTATTATAAGAAATGTCACTCACCCAATAAAGCCCAAAACAATAAGAAAAGCAGTAGATAAGGCAATGGGGTTTCACTTTTATGTGTTTTTGTAGTGCTGTCATGCTATTTGGTTTTAACCAAATTTTAGTATACAGAAATATGATTTCTTAAGTATTTTGTATGCATGTCTTGATGTGTCATATTTTGCAGTGTTAACAATGCACTTAAGATTGCTCCTCTGTGTTAAGTACCCTTTTCTGCTTTTTTAGAACAATTCAGGAAAAAATGGGTTTATATATATATATATATATATATATATATATATATATATATATATATATATATATATATATATAAGAAAAGTAATACACACATCTTTGCTGAAATGTATTGTTCTGTTGTTGTTAACAAGCCATGGTTCATTTGCTCTGCCTTTAGGATTGCAAGTGTCCTGGGACAGGTGAGAGTGTGAGTGGGAAACCCACTGCTGAAACTTGGCCCTGGTTTGTCCTCATGGATGAGGTTTTGGGACAGAGGCAATGCACCAACCCCCCTGTCTTCATCGCCTCAATCCCTGAGGACACACCAGGGCCGAGTTCAGTAGTGGGTGCCCACGGTGAGGAGGAGCCAGGGGCAGCAGCACCAGCACCACCAGTAGCACCAGCAGGAGCACCAGCACGAAGGCGGCGAGACAGGACGGGTTTTTGAACTTGATCAGAGAAGAAATGCAACTACAGAGGGAGGCAGAGGCGAGGAGTGCACAGGAAAGAAGGGAGAGGATGGACAGGCTGTTTTCTCTTCTTGAGAGAATGATTGAAAAATGTTCTACATATTCTTGTTTAACTTTTTTCACTTTTATTTTTTTAAAGACAAATTATGTACATTTATTTTTATGCTACTTTAATTGTGTAAATAAAAGAGAATGAATTGTTCTGGACATTGTTTATTTTTGTAATGACAGTAATACTTTCTGCATGAAACAAATTCTATACCTTTTTATTTTTTCAAATAAAATTGGTAAATGAAAATCATTTGTTCTATAGGCTACATTAAAGCACTTTTTCCAACTATTTACAAAATACGTTAAACATATCAAAATCAACATAAACATTTAATTTTACAATACTTAAATAAGAAAAAAAATGATGTAGACTCTATTGAGCTGAGCTGCTGGACCGGGATGGGCTGCCCCTGGTAAGGCCTCCTGCTGGTGGGACATCATCTGGGATTGTCTCCAGAGCGTTTGAGTGCATATTTCCACTATCCACTAAGTTGTCTACCAACAGGTTTGCAGGGCTGATTCAATCGACGGCTTTCTGAAAAAAGTACTTTTAATAACTACTGCATTTGTATTAGGCTACTACTGCATTACTGCGTATATGTTGCATTTTACTTCTGTATATTTTCAATATACAGTAATATCTGGTTGTTACATTATATAGCTACTTTTGTGTAGTTTAATGTAATCATATTGTGATGTGAGGAAAAAAGTACTTCAGTAGGTTACTTCACATTTGTAAGTGAATACTTAACGAAATATGCAGTTCCGAAAATTAAAGTAACAAAATTAGTCACAATATTAACAAATTGTTGCTCACTACAGCAGCGTCCCATATCAAAGGGCGCATCTGACGCGCTCGGACCGGTCTAGCCTACGAAGGACTGTTCTTGTCGCCTGGCAACTGTGACAGCTGCCAATGACGAGCGCGAGAAATACTGGACTTTTTATATTCAATTGGGTTTTGTATTCAAACAGGGCTAAACCGAAAATACATGACCTGGCAGCGCCGGGGCTAAAACATCCTCACCATGTCCTCAAGTAAAATATAAAACATAAAAATGAATGACAATAGCCAATTCTGGCTCCATAGCTGTTTACTGTATCAAAATGAATGATCAGGATAGTAGCTGTCCTCTCGCACTGTTGCTTGGCGCCAGGAGCGGTGATCGGGAACACCTGGCTGCGCAATTAGGAAATCCAAGGAAGGCTACATGGAGCGTCCTTCAGAGGACGCATAGGCTGCATCCTTGAAGTCTGCGTCCTTCGAAGGATGCAGCCTTCAACATTGGGACACAGCTATAGACAGGTTGGCCACGTGACCCGGAAGTAATAGTAAATATGGCCTATCAAAATAAAAGCCAAGCTTTTAGAACGGTCATAATATTCAGCGCTAACGTTATACCAGAGTAACGTTAGAAGAAGAAAAATCAATTAATAAATAGCCTTATATAAACCTGGACCGGAATAAATATGTTAGCAACAGTAGTTTTTTTTATTTTAATTTTTTACAAATTTTATTAACATTTTGTCAAATTACAATTTTAACACGTATACGAAATTGAATCAATATACAGCTTCATATATCTGATCTTAACAAGGTGAAAAAATAAAAAATAAAGAAATAAAGAAATAAAATAGAAATAAAATAACAAAACACATAGAAACATAAATGAAAAACACTTAGGGGTCTGCTTATGCATTAAAGTTAAAATAATGAAATAATTTGATTGTTTTGTTTAATTTGTTGTTCTTTTTTTTTTTACATTTTCAATGCTGTCCCAATATTTTTTAAGGTCTGTAATTTTGAAATTGTAAAAGGAGGGTTTGCTTCTTTGCCAAATCATTTTGTGCAGATAATATTTAGCTAAAATAATTAAGTTAATTACATATTTTTCATTGGCTGATAAATATGGCTCAGTGACTATAAGAAGTATTTCAAATTTGCTTAGAGAAATATTATTTTTTATCTTTTGGGAAATAAATCTTTGTAAATGGGACCAAAAGGAAGCTACAAGGGGACAATCAACAAAAACATGCTCAATGGTTTCTCCTTCACAGCCACAGAAAGTACAAATGTTACACACAGTTGGAAAAAAAGTACAGATGTTTGCTTTTGAAGGGTAATACCTGTGAACAATTTTGAATAAAACTTCTTTGATTTTATTTACAATAATATACTGATGAGGTAGCAGGAAGATCATGTTCCATAGTTTCTTGACCAGTAAAGTCCATCGGTGTTTACATATAGGAGTACTGGTAGGATCAAGTATGTTTCTAATAAAAGTATTGTTACATCTCTTATCTGTAAGTGGAATGCCAGAAATAGCAGGAGAACCGACTGTTACAGATAGAGAAGTATCTGTCTGTATGCTCTGTGCTAAAGAAACAAAACTAACAGGAATAGACTCAATCACCATTTCGAATTCTTCTTGAGATGTATCAATACCATATTTTTCCATGAAGTGCTCATAAGAATAAAATTCATTTTTTGTATTTAGCAGATTGTTTACTGTATTCAGATTACTCATAAACCAATTATTCAGAAAGAGTGTTTTGTTTTTGTGTAGTATATATGTTGCCCCCTGGTGGGGCGATGGCAGTGCTGACTACGCCACCCCTTGGACAAGACTGGTGAGAGCAAGGGGACTCTTTTATAAAGAAACACGCACAGGCTTGGTTTAGCAAAGTAGAAAGATACAATGTTTATTTTATCTTAGTTAAAAATGAGTCGCTTTAGATAGTCAATAAATAACACACAAATTCATCATTTAACAGGGATAAGCCATAGTAGAGTGAGCCACCAGAATGTAAGCTTAAACAGGCCTAGGTTTCGATACCACACGTGAGCTAAGGCACACCACTTTAGAGTAGAACAAACACTACAAACTCAGCTTACACACCACAGCAACGTTGCTAGTTGAGCTATTACAACAGATGCACACTTCACAGCATTACACTGCACACATCGGTTCCAAATGGGTGAAACACTCTAAGGAAACCAGACTAGAGCCCGGTAGGCTAATCTATCCTATGGGCCCAATCCATATTAGGCTATTAATAGGGAAGGGGGGGGGAGACAAACAAAGAGAAGAAACCGCTAGCCGGTGGCCACCATCAGTTCACTAATACACATCTCTTACAGCCCACCGGCTAGTGGTAAAAGAAAAGAAAAAAAAAGAAAAATACAATACATCAATAAACCAAACGGAAAAGTGTCTAAGAAGCAGCACCTGCACATACATACACATTCAAACACATTCAAGAGAACAGCAGCCGACAATCTGATTGCTGTAGCCTCTTTTTGCAAGCTAGCGATTGGGTGAGTAGACAGTGTTCCGTGCTTCACGCATTCACCAGGGTCACTGGACGCTTCTCTACGCTTGTCACTCTAGGCATTCCCAACGTGTTTTGGAAACGCATGCACACACACAAAACAGTAGCGCCGTTGGCAATCGCTCGGTAACACCTTGCACAACAAACAGCACCCAGGAACACTGCTGCACTCCAACGCGTCAGTAGCTAGCTACAATGAATGGCTCCCGGCATGAGGACCCCAGGTGCCTATACACCTGCCTGCACTTAATTGCCGACCTCTCCCACCCACATTAGGTGACGTAGCAATACGGGACAGAGTGAAAGTGAGCGAGAGGTGGAGAAAGAGGGAGAAGAGAGGGAAAAGAGAGCACCCCAAATCCACAGGCTACAATCCACCCCCTCCAAATGAATCGGCGGCCCGACGATGACACCTCATGCCCAGGAGTCTTCACCCTCTATTCCTGATGGACCATCATTTCTGCCACAAGTCGGCCGGGGTAGATGGTAGAGATTGGAGTGCTGCCCTGCTGTAGACCTCGCTGAACGGCGCACAGCCACAATATTGTCCTCAGGCACCTCAGCCATATCCTCGCTGTCAATTTCTTCAGATGCTGAGGTGCCGGTTGGCGCAGGTACAGCTTGAGGTTCTTGTTCTGCCCCATACCAAATGATCACATCTCGGGCATCACTATCGTTCCAGGCAGGAGGATCTTTGAGGGTCTCCTCTTCCCAAGCTGGACCAGGAACACCACCTGGCCCGGGCCTCAATCCCATGGGGATGGCGCGCATCTCAGAACGATGCACCTGTCGAACAGGTCCACCCGCATCTACAGGGATCACAGTGTATACCGCTCCTGCTCCAGAAGGGCAGCGTACAACTCGATAGGCCACAGAGTTCCAGTAGTCCTGGATTTTATTTCTCCCATGTGGGTGGTTCCGCAGATAGATCAAATCTCCTTCTTGGAAGCCGGCATCGTTCACCTGATCATTATGGTTCTGGTTCCGCCTGAGGGCCAGTTCTTCTGATCTCTGCTTGACATGTTCATGAGTCATCCTGACACTTTGCTGGTGCTTTTCAACCCATTCTTCTAGGGTGTTGGTGTCTGGAGCAGCCTCCCTGATCCCAAGCAAGAAATCAACTGGCAATCTTGGGTGGTGGCCAAACATCAGATAATATGGTGTATGCCCTGTGGTCTGGTGTGGAGTAATATTATAGGCAAAGGTGAGCTGAGGCAGATGATGTGGCCAGCGACGCTTCTCTGTCTCAGGTAGTGTGCGCAGCAAGTCATGGAGTGTGCGGTTAAACCGCTCACACTGGGCATTCCCTTGAGGATGGTACGGAGTGGTGCGGCTCTTTTGTATACCGTACATCTGACACAGTTGCTGGATCAGGAGGCTCTCAAAGTTTCGCCCTCGATCAGAGTGTATACGAGCTGGGGGACCAAACCTATGGAACCATTGCTGCACCAAGGCCCTGGCCACAGTAGGAGCTCTTTGGTCTTTAGTAGGGACAGCCTGCGAGTACTTTGTAAATATGTCTGTGAGAATCAAGACATTCTCTCGTCCATCACTGGCTGGCTCTAACAGAGTAAAATCAAGAGCCAGGATTTCATTCGGTCGAGTGGCTTGCATCGTGCTCCAATATGTACGGACTTTGGGCTGGACGGCCTTCCCCAGAACGCATCGCTGGCACTGCTGGCACCACTGTTCAACATCTTTAGTCATACTGGGCCAAAAACATCGGCTTCGGAGTAGCTGGAGTGTTCTTTCCATGCCTTGGTGCCCTTGCTCATCGTGGACACTCCGTAGAACTTCGGCTTGCAGGCACTGAGGCAGCAACAGCTGGAGAGTCTCTGGACCCCCCCCTGGTGCATGAATCTGGCGGTACAGAACTCCTTCCTCGTTGACTAGGCGGTCCCAGTGCCGGAGCAGGGCTCTGCTGGACTTGGGTAACGCTTCACGCTCCATTGCACCTGGCCGTCGCCCTTCTTGATAGTACTTCCTCACGGGCCCGATGACTGGGTCAGCATCCTGAAGCGAGCTGAGATCCTGAGGTGTACGCCCCGGTAAGGCCACCACCTCCTCGCATTGGCCCTCTATGGCCGGCGTCGGACCAAGGCTGGTCAATGCGCCCAACGCGGGGACCTCTGTCCCGAAGGTGAAGCGTTCCAGATACTGACGAGAAAGAGCGTCGGCATTCTGATTGCTCTTGCCCGGACGATATCTGAGGGTAAAATTGAATGATGCCAGTTGAGAAGCCCACCGCTGCTCGGTTGCTCCCAGCTTTGCCGTGTGCAAATGGCTCAGGGGGTTATTGTCAGTAAGGATTGTGAAATGGTTCCCCAGCAAATATTCACGGAACTTTTCCGTAACTGCCCATTTTACCGCAAGTAGTTCGAGCTTCATGGAGCTATAGTTCTCCATATTTCTTTCAGCAGCTCTGAGTCCCCGACTGGCAAATGCGACTGGACGTACTTTCCCTTCATGTTCTTGGGAGAGGACTGCACCAAGACCTCCGTGGCTGGCATCTACCTCCAAGATGAAGGACTTCTTAAAGTCGGCATAAGCCAGCACTGGAGCCGAGGTGAGTCGCTCCTTCAGAGACAGAAATGCTTGCTCACATCCTTCATCCCAGGCCGAGGCCAGAGGAACTGGGGGGGTCTTTCCCTTCCTTCGAGGTCCACTGAGTCTTCCTACCAGATGGTGGAGCGGGGCTGCCAGCTTTGAAAATCCCTCCACGAAACGCCGATAATAGCTCGCGAAACCGAGGAAAGATCGTAATTCAGCCAGATGTCCAGGGCGTCTCCACTCCTTAACCACCTCTATCTTGGCGGGATCCGTGGCAACTCCCTCAGCGGAGACCACATGCCCCAAGTAACTAACCTGGTGCTGGAAGAAACGGCATTTTGACAGTTTTACTTTTAGTCCCTGTTTTTGCAGACGGGAAAACACCTCTCCCAGTCTTTCCAAATGCTGCTGGATGGTGGCTGAAAAGACGATCACATCGTCCAGGTACAGCAGAACGGACTGGTATCTGCAATCGCCAAACATGCGCTCCATTAAACGCTGGAACGTTCCAGGCGCATTACACAGTCCAAATGCCATTCTGTTAAACTCAAATAGGCCAAAAGGCGTACAGAAGGCGGTCTTAGGTTTATCCTGCTCCACCATTGGCACCTGATTGTATCCACTTGCAAGGTCCAAGGTGGAGAACCATTTTGCTCCTGAAAGTGCATCCAACGATTCTTCGATACGGGGAAGGGGATATGCGTCACGGCGGGTTTTTGCATTTAGCTGCCTGTAATCTACACAAAGGCGCAAACTCCCATCCTTCTTAGTCACCAAGACTATAGGAGAAGAATATGGACTGCTACTTTCTCTGATGACTTTACTATCTAAGAGCTGTCGGATGTGCGCTTTTACAGTTTCATACTGGGAGGGTGGAATTCTACGATATGGCTGTCGAACAGGAGCATTGTCCAACAGGGGAATCTCATGGCTGATTAAGGACGTGCATCCTAGGTCTCCCTCCCCTTGGGAAAAGATGTTGCTATACTGGACAAGGAGGGCCCTGGCCTCAGCAGCTTGTTGCTGGGTCAACCCCGGAAAGTCTGGCGCCATGAACTCAGGGACACTGCAGCACTCAACTACCTCCTGGGTGGAGACATAAGCTTGACACTGTTCCCATGAAGGGTCGACGGATATAGAGGCAGCTGTTCCTGTTACAGCTGCTGCCACAACTTGTACAGTGCCAATAGGGCGGCGTGGGGGCAACCATACCTTTGTGTTACCCACATTCACTACAGGTGCATATAGAAAACCCTTCCTAGCCGGCACCAGGGTAGGGGACACTAGTAGGCCTTCGGGCAACTGCTCCTCGTCAAAGTCCAAGGGCTCCAGCAAAAACTCTGCGGACTCAAGCTGGGGGCATGTAACCGGGACCATGGTTAGGGCTCCTGCCTCCAGACAGACTGCCCTTTTCCCATGGACTTTCACTTTGAACGGCTTCTGTGCATTTACAATGGCCTGGATCTGTTCGCAGTGTCTCAACGCACGTCGGGCTGCCGGTGCCGCCGATTTCACAGGGAGGGAATGAAAGAGCTGTGACCCATGTTGTTTAAAAAGGACCTGATAGCATTCCCCAATTACATTCATTCCCAGTATCCCGGGTGTTACAAGCTTACGGTCTTTAAGAGTGCTATTCTCTGGGTCTTTAACAATTAAAATTCCCCTCCCCTGAATGCATTGCCCCAATACCCCCACATCCAACTCTAGGTAACCAATATAGGGGATGTCTAAACCATTAGCGGCCTTAAGCCCAAGCCATCTACAATCCTTCTTTTGTAGATGATGAAAATGCTCTCGAAAGAAACTCTCGGTGATGGTGGTCACCATTGACCCAGTGTCAATCAAGCAGGGAACTGTTACGTCTCCCATAAAAACAGACAATACAGGGCAAGTTTTAACTAACTTATCATATGATTGAGAATAAATTGAGCCAGACACGTCCCTTCCCAGCGTGTGGCTCTGCACACTGGGAATTGCTAGTTTCCCGATTGACTAGGGAGGTTGTCTGGGCCCGGTGCTTGGTTAGGGGGGATATCAGGGGGCAAACGTGAAGCTAACCTACTATTGTGGGTGGGGGGAACTGCCTGGCAATAGCGGGCTATATGGCCTGGCTGATCGCACCGTAGACAAATGGGCTGACCATTGGGGGCACGTTTGTATCGCCCACCCCGGTGTGGTGGAGGGGGCTGTAATCTACCACTATGGTGTCCTAACTGCCTCACGAGCATGTCTAACTGAGCTTGTTGCTTAAGGACTAAGTCTTTTAATTCAATGAATTCCGATGACTGGGGGGCTGTAACACATTGCGACACAACCTGAGCTTCACTGCTTGCACCTGGAGCACGGTAGTTACGGTCTCGGTTGGACTGACCCTCCTGCACCCACCTTATAGCTTCTTTCCGTACGGCTAGAAGAGTCAACCCACTATCTGCTCGTACCAGTCGCTTGAGTTCCCTGCGTAACATAGGATCACAAACATTTTCACAGAACTGGTCTCGCAAAACAATATCAGGGTTCCTAATGGCACCTTCATTTGACTGTTTTACTTTATCCAACATTTCCATTAAAGCATGAGAGAACTCAAACAAAGTTTCATTGTCCTTTTGCTTTCTGTTAAAGAAACGCTGTTGCCAGTACACATATGATTTAGCACACCCATATACTTCCCTTAAGACTTCAATTATCGGCTATAGGACGGTACTTAATCTCATTTCGGGCTTCACCCTCTAAGTGATCAAACAAAAACAGGGCCTTGTCAAAATTAGACAAATGTGTTGCCCGAATACAACTTTTTGCCTCTTCAATCCATTCTTCAACAGACAAAGACCCTGCAGTTGCAGAGCCAGAAAACTTCGGGCATCGCCGCTCTCGAGGTATAAAGAGCGCTTGCTCCCGTCGAGCAGGCTGGGTACTAGTAGTACTGCTACTAGCATTGCCCGCTGTCCCTCCCCCCGAAAGTCTCTCATTTTCAGCCTGGAGCTGCTCCAAACGTCGTTGCAGCTGCTGTAACTCCACCGCGGACTCCTCTCCGTCACTCATTTTGTTGCCAGCTGCTGTTCTCTATACACACTTACGTACTCTCTCTCTCAGACACACACACACACACACACACACACACACACAGGTGCTGCTTGAATAAACTAACCTAGCGACACAAATGCTATCCTGCCGACTACGCCAATTGTTGCCCCCTGGTGGGGCGATGGCAGTGCTGACTACGCCACCCCTTGGACAAGACTGGTGAGAGCAAGGGGACTCTTTTATAAAGAAACACGCACAGGCTTGGTTTAGCAAAGTAGAAAGATACAATGTTTATTTTATCTTAGTTAAAAATGAGTCGCTTTAGATAGTCAATAAATAACACACAAATTCATCATTTAACAGGGATAAGCCATAGTAGAGTGAGCCACCAGAATGTAAGCTTAAACAGGCCTAGGTTTCGATACCACACGTGAGCTAAGGCACACCACTTTAGAGTAGAACAAACACTACAAACTCAGCTTACACACCACAGCAACGTTGCTAGTTGAGCTATTACAACAGATGCACACTTCACAGCATTACACTGCACACATCGGTTCCAAATGGGTGAAACACTCTAAGGAAACCAGACTAGAGCCCGGTAGGCTAATCTATCCTATGGGCCCAATCCATATTAGGCTATTAATAGGGAAGGGGGGGGGAGACAAACAAAGAGAAGAAACCGCTAGCCGGTGGCCACCATCAGTTCACTAATACACATCTCTTACAGCCCACCGGCTAGTGGTAAAAGAAAAGAAAAAAAAAGAAAAATACAATACATCAATAAACCAAACGGAAAAGTGTCTAAGAAGCAGCACCTGCACATACATACACATTCAAACACATTCAAGAGAACAGCAGCCGACAATCTGATTGCTGTAGCCTCTTTTTGCAAGCTAGCGATTGGGTGAGTAGACAGTGTTCCGTGCTTCACGCATTCACCAGGGTCACTGGACGCTTCTCTACGCTTGTCACTCTAGGCATTCCCAACGTGTTTTGGAAACGCATGCACACACACAAAACAGTAGCGCCGTTGGCAATCGCTCGGTAACACCTTGCACAACAAACAGCACCCAGGAACACTGCTGCACTCCAACGCGTCAGTAGCTAGCTACAATGAATGGCTCCTGGCATGAGGACCCCAGGTGCCTATACACCTGCCTGCACTTAATTGCCGACCTCTCCCACCCACATTAGGTGACGTAGCAATACGGGACAGAGTGAAAGTGAGCGAGAGGTGGAGAAAGAGGGAGAAGAGAGGGAAAAGAGAGCACCCCAAATCCACAGGCTACATATATGCATTGTTCCAAAGAATACAGTTGTGAGGGGAGAAATTGTGTTTAAAGATAAGATTCCAACATAACAAGGTTTGTTTATGAAAATTGCTTAATTTCACGGGGAGTTTTCCTACCGAAAAAGGACATATCAATAGAAAGTTAAGACCACCAATAGTTTCAAATAAGCTGTTTGGAATAATATTCCACATACTATTTGGACACTTGAGGAATCTTTTAATCCAGTTGATTTTTATAATTTGGTTAAATGAAGTAAATGTCAGTACATTCAGATCACCTTCAGCCAGAAGGTTTGAGAGAACAGACCTTTTAACCTTGTCAGGCTTATTCTTCCATATAAATTTGAAGAGAATTTTATCAAATTGGGAACAAGTGGATTTTGGAACATCTAGAGATGAGAAAACATAAGCTGCTCTTGACATCCCTTCTGCCTTACTTAACAGAACTCTGCCATATATGGATAGATCTCTGGCAGACCAACAATTAAATTTGGTTTTGATGGTCTGAGTCACCGGGAGCATATTTAGGTCCAGAGTTTCTCAAGGATTTCTCGATATTTTAATACCAAGATAATAGTGTTTTTGAGCGAGATATTACATATTTCAGATTGGCTGCTGTCTTTTAGGGGCAGAATTTCACATTTTTTAACGTTTAGTTTTAATCCTGATACTTTTGAGAACTTAGATATTGTAGATAAAGCTAGGGGTACTTGTTCGATATTTTGCAAACATAAAGTAGTTAGCAACAGTAGTTTATTACAGCTATTTAATATCGTGCCTATCCAGACATCACCAGTCACGTTTAATGAGCGCATTGTTTGGCTCAATACAGTTGGTAATATAGGTTAACCTAAGAACTTATTGTGTGTGCAGAGTTGTTACTGTTAGCGCTATATTATATAATTAAATTTGTATTTAATGTGGTTTCCACCGTAATGGACAGCGAACTGACAGCGATTGAATGAATACTTGTCAACGTGAATTCCCACGTGACGTCATGCGTAGGCCTAATAATATCAGTCCCTATCTCGTCTTTGCCATTCGATTGACACCCTCGTAAAACTTGTGTTGGTCCTCAAATATAATTTTATCCTAACAGCATCATATCTATTTTCAAAAAGCCCAAGGACACGCTGTTACCTCGCTCACGTTATACAGTGTTAATCAGTCATTTAAATACTGCCACCTGCTGGTAGAAAGGGGGAACAGTTATCCATTACGGTGGAAACCACATTAAATATACATTTAATTATATAATATAGCGCTAACAGTAACAACTCTGCACACACAAATTGAGCCAAACAATGCGCTCATTAAACGTGACTGGTGATGTCTGGATATTAAATAGCTGTAATAAACTACTGTTGCTAACATATTTATTCCGGTCCGGTTTATATAAGGCTATTTATTAATTGATTTTTCTTCCTTTAACGTTACTCTGGTTGTCTGGTATAACATTAGCGCTGAATATTATGACCGTTCTAAAAGCTTGACTTTTATTTTGATGGGCCATATTTACTATTACTTCCGGGTCACATGGCCAACCTGTCTATATTTCAATGTAGATCTTCAAACGGAAAAATGGAAAAAGGAATTTCAAAAAACCAAAATCGGACCGTTATTTGATTTTGGTTTTGTCATTTTTCGTTTTTGGATTCAGAACCAAAAACGGGAGAACGGCTCTTTTTTTACCGTTTCTTTGTTTTTGGTTTGAAACGACAAACGAAAAACAGGTGGTTTTTCGTTATTTTGTTTTGTGTTTCAAACGAAAAAACAAACTATCAAAACGTACACGGACCGTTAACGTTAATATAGGCCAATTATATAGTCAATGCATTATTCTTTTCTTTTTGTATTAGTGTTAAAAATATTTAATTTACAACTAATTATATTGATTTATATCTTTACAAAAAAACAAAAAAAAATTACTGGGCGAGGGCGACAATGATAGGCTAAAAGCCGTCATTTATCCTGCCAGCTGATGCAAAGCGTAGGTGAATTTATATACACAGAAGAAAGCCCTATCTAGTCTATTCCCCGATACGGGTTGTGTCGAGACATTTTGATGAGTTTGATGAGAAAAAGATTAAATGTAGTTGCAATAAATGCGTTAAGAATCCGCACAACGGAGGACTCTTATTCTGCTGTGCAGAACTGATGACGGAACAGTTTGATCTTCGGCTGACAAATCAGAGGAAAGGGGCGTTTAATTCCCGCCCACGTGTAGAAATCGAATATTCAAGCTGTTTATTCATTTTTCTAACTGAGAACGAAAAACGAGAAATCCAGCTGAATTCTTGTTTTTCGTTTTTTTGTAAAAATGAAAAAGCGAAAAAGGAACCGTTTTCTCATTTTTCTATATTCAATATTAATTCAAAAAACGACTGAACGAATGATACACGGATTGATTTCATTTGCACATACGAGCTTGTCAGGCAGAATAAGAGTCAGTACGAGTGCGGCACTGACAAATGCACTTTAATAAAATAATATCTGAAACCACCACTCACTGTTAACTATGCACAATATTTAAAGCAGAAATATGTTCCCATTGATAAATACAGTGCAAATGGTTCCGTTTCTTTGGGTAAAAGGGAAGTGGAAATAAAAATAAGGCAATAATAGGCTGAACTGTACCATGATAATATGTCCGTAACATTTAGGCTACCACTCTCGTCTTTTATTTACATCGAAAGGCAGGTAGGCTTGTGTGACATGTAGGCTATAAATAATTTTGAAAATTGAATAGAAACAAAATGTATATTTATGAATGTAAGCATGTGTAGAAGCTAGTGAACATACATTAATACTGACAAAATTACCAGGTTTGGGATTTATTAAAATCATGTCAGTTGAAGAGCACGGCATACCTTTAAAATGTTATTAGTTTTATTATAAAACTAATAACATTTTATTACATACTGAATTGGTCGATGTTTCTCTGAGTTTTCTTTATTATGTTGGATTAAGAAAGCCAGCATATATTTAAACATTATTATTATTATTATTATTATTATTATTATTATTATTATTATTATTATTATGAGAAATTGACTCCGCCTAGAACTTTAATGCTTCACCAAATTCAGCTCAGACCTTCAGACTGGTCTGACTCGCTTATATCTTTTCTAACTGGTCAGACTTACTTTCCCGCTCTTCGGGTAATATATGGAAACTAAATAATAGACTTTTATCAAATGATAGTTTTTGCAAACAAATAAAATCCCTCTGTCTAAAAGTAAAAGGAATGGATATGTAAAATAAAGGGAAGTGGGAATGGTTTAAATTTGAAACAAAGAGCAATTGAAACGGGAAAAAGCATGTCAAAAACAAGTAAACTTAAACAGAAAGAAATACTGAAAAGGATTAACATACTCTGTGGTAAAACTAATGCTTCGGAGGAAGAACTAACGGAGTTGAACTCCCTCCAAAAACAGCTTGATGAAATTTATTTAGAAAAAGCAAGTGGAGCCTTTGTACGATCCAGGGCTAGATGGATCGAAGAAGGTGAGAAGAACACAACATATTTCTATGGCTTAGAAAAGCCTAGGCAGTCTAAAAAAAGAATCTGCAAATTAACAAAAAATGACACAGTCATAGAAGACCCTAGCCAAATACAGGAGAAAACTCTTTTACTCTGACTTGTATAGCTCAAATATCCACAAAGAGGACTGTGAATCCTTTTTACTCTGATTAAGAGCAATATTAAAAGGATTGGGGAGAATGACAAAAAAAGGTTAGAAGGCAAAATAAATCTGCAAGAAATAGAAAATGCCCTGAAAAAAATTTAAAATGGGAAGTAACCTGGAATTGATGGGTTGACCTCGGAATTTTTTACGTTTTTTTGGGAAGATATCAAAGAATTGTTATTGAATGCATTTATCGAACGTCTTACTCCAACAATGAAAACTGATATAATAACCCTACTCCCCAAAACAAAAAAAGATATAACAAATTTAGACAATTGGAGGCCTATTACGTTGCTCTGCAACGATTATAAGTTATTAGCGTTAATATATGCAGAGAGATTGAAAACAGTAATTGATAAAAGAGTAGATGAAACTCAGTCTGCGTTTATAAAAGGTATAAGTATACATAATAATGTGAGATTAATATTGGACATGCTGGACTATCGGTCTGGAATCGGAAAGCCTGATTTTATTTATAGACTATTTCAGCTCTCGATTATATAGAACACGATTTTTTTTATTTTCTACTTTAGAAAATTTTGGATTCGACAACATTTTTTGTTCAGTGATCAAAATGTTCTATACTGATATTTACAGTTATGTCTCCTTAAACCCAGGCCTAACACCTAGAATAAATATAACTTGCGGAATAAGGATGTCCAATTAGTCCCAAGTTGTTCATTTTATGTACACAGCTACTAGCATATCTGATATTAAATCATCCAAATTTTCAGGGTATACATTTTTTTGATTACGAATTTCGCCTCAGTCAGAGCCTCACACCAGAACTAAATCATTCCCATGTTCATTAAAGAGGTGATATGTGTGTTGTTGCATTGCATTGCATTGTTAGATAGTTAGTGCAATGCAATGCAATGCAATGCAACAACACACGTTATGTCTTTAATGAACATGGGAATGATTTAGTTCTGGTGTGCAATGCAATGCAAGAAGTGCATAGCCTATGTTATTCTTCAGTGCACAACGTTAGATCGTTTGTGCAATGCAATACAAAAACACATATGTTATCTCTTTAATGAATATGGGAATGAGTTAGTTCTGGTGTGCAATGCAATGCAATGTAATGCGAAATGTACATAACCTCTATGTTATTCTTCAGTGCACAACGTTAAATCGTTTGTGCAATGCAATAACACATATGTTATCTCTTTAATGAACATGGAAATGAGTTAGGTCTGGTGTGCAATGCAATGCAATGCGAAAAGTGCATTGCATTGTTATTATGTTATTCTTATGTTATTCTTCAGTGCACAACGTTAGATCGTTAGTGCGATGCAATGCAATGCACTGCAACAACACACGTTATCTCTTTAATGGACATGGGAATGAGTTAGTTCAGTGCACAACGTTAGATCGTTTGTGCAATGCAATGCAATACAACAACACATATGTTATCTCTTTAATGAATATGGGAATGAGTTAGTTCTGGTGTGCAATGCAATGCATTTCGAAAAGTGCATAACCTATATGTTATTCTTCAGTGCACAACGTTAAATCGTTTGTGCAATGCAATGCAACAACACATATGTTATCTCTTTAATGAACATGGAAATGAGTTAGGTCTGGTGTGCAATGCAATGCAATGCAATACGTGCATATATGTTACTCTTCAGTGCACAACGTTAGATCGTTAGTGCAATGCAATGCAATGCAACAACACACGTTATCTATTTAATGAATATGGGACTGATTTAGTTCTGGAGTGCAATGCAATGCAAAAAGTGCATAACCTATATGTTATTCTTCAATGCACAACGTTAGATCGTTAGTGCAATGCAATGCAACAACACACGTTATCTATTTAATGAATATGGGACTGATTTAGTTCTGGAGTGCAATGCAATGCAATGCAAAAAGTGCATAACCTATATGTGATTCTTCAGTGCACAACGTTAGATCGTTAGCGCAATGCAATGCAATGCAATGCAATGCAATGCAACAACAAACATTATCTCTTTAATGAACATGGGAATGATTGAGTTCTGGTGTGCAATGCAATGCAGTGCGAAATGTGCTTAACTTATATGTTATTCTTAAGTGCACAACGTTAGATCGTTAGTGCAATGCAATGCAATGCAATGCAATGCAATGCAATGCAACAACAAACATTATCTCTTTAATGAACATGGGAATTATTTAGTTCTGGTGTGCTGTGCAATGCAATGCAAAAAGTGCATAACCTATTTGTTATTCTTCAGTGCACAACGTTAGATCGTTAGTGGAATGCAATGCAACAACAACCGTTATTTCTTTAATGACCATTGGAATGATTTAGTTCTGGTGTGCATTGCAAGAAGTGCATAGCCTATAATATTCTTTAATGCACAACGTTAGATGGTAAGTGCAATGCAATGCAATGCAACAACACCATGTTATCTCTTTAATGAACATGAGAATGAGTTAGTTCTGGTTTTCAATGCAATGCAAAAAGTGCATAACCTATATGTTATCTTCAGTTCACAACGTTAGATCGTTAGTGCGATGCAATGCAATGCACTGCAACAACACACGTTATCTCTTTAATGGACATGGGAATGAGTTAGTTCTGTTGTGCAATGCAATGCAATGCAATAAGTGCATATATGTTATTCTTCAGTGCACAACGTTAGATCGTTAGTGCGATGCAATGCAATGCACTGCAACAACACACGTTATCTCTTTAATGGACATGGGAATGAGTTAGTTCTGTTGTGCAATGCAATGCAATGCAATAAGTGCATAGCCTATGTTATTCTTCAGTGCACAACGTTAGATCGTTTGTGCAATGCAATGCAATACAACAACACATATGTTATCTCTTTAATGAATATGGGAATGAGTTAGTTCTGGTGTGCAATGCAATGCATTTCGAAAAGTGCATAACTTATATGTTATTCTTCAGTGCATAACGTTAGATCGTTAGTGCAATGCAATGCAATGCATTGTAATGCGAAATGTACATAACCTATATGTTATTCTTCAGAGCACAACGTTAAATCGTTTGTGCAATGCAATGCAACAACACATATGTTATCTCTTTAATGAACATGGAAATGAGTTAGGTAAGGTGTGCAATGCAATGCAATGCGAAAAGTGCATAACTTATATGTTATCTTCAGTTCACAACGTTAGATCGTTAGTGCGATGCAATGCAATGCACTGCAACAACACACGTTATCTCTTTAATGGACATGGGAATGAGTTAGTTCTGGTGTGCAATGCAATGCAATGCAATACGTGCATATATGTTATTCTTCAGTGCACAACGTTAGATCGTTAGTGCAATGCAATGCAATGCAACAACACACGTTATCTATTTAATGGACATGGGAATGAGTTAGTTCTGGAGTGCAATGCAATGCAATGCAAAAAGTGCATAACCTATATGTGATTCTTCAGTGCACAACGTTAGATCGTTAGCGCAATGCAATGCAATGCAATGCAATGCAACAACAAACATTATCTCTTTAATGAACATGGGAATGATTTAGTTCTGGTGTGCTGTGCAATGCAATGCAAAAAGTGCATAACCTATTTGTTATTCTTCAGTGCACAACGTTAGATCGTTAGTGGAATGCAATGCAACAACAACCGTTATTTCTTTAATGACCATTGGAATGATTTAGTTCTGGTGTGCATTGCAAGAAGTGCATAGCCTATAATATTCTTTAATGCACAACGTTAGATGGTAAGTGCAATGCAATGCAATGCAACAACACCATGTTATCTCTTTAATGAACATGAGAATGAGTTAGTTCTGGTTTTCAATGCAATGCAAAAAGTGCATAACCTATATGTTATCTTCAGTTCACAACGTTAGATCGTTAGTGCGATGCAATGCAATGCACTGCAACAACACACGTTATCTCTTTAATGGACATGGGAATGAGTTAGTTCTGTTGAGGCAATGCAATGCAATGCAATAAGTGCATAGCCTATGTTATTCTTCAGTGCACAACGTTAGATCGTTTGTGCAATGCAATGCAATACAACAACACATATGTTATCTCTTTAATGAATATGGGAATGAGTTAGTTCTGGTGTGCAATGCAATGCATTTCGAAAAGTGCATAACTTATATGTTATTCTTCAGTGCATAACGTTAGATCGTTAGTGCAATGCAATGCAATGCATTGTAATGCGAAATGTACATAACCTATATGTTATTCTTCAGAGCACAACGTTAAATCGTTTGTGCAATGCAATGGAACAACACATATGTTATCTCTTTAATGAACATGGAAATGAGTTAGGTCTGGTGTGCAATGCAATGCAATGCGAAAAGTGCATAACTTATATGTTATCTTCAGTTCACAACGTTAGATCGTTAGTGCGATGCAATGCAATGCACTGCAACAACACACGTTATCTCTTTAATGGACATGGGAATGAGTTAGTTCTGGTGTGCAATGCAATGCAATGCAATACGTGCATATATGTTATTCTTCAGTGCACAACGTTAGATCGTTAGTGCAATGCAATGCAACAACACACGTTATCTATTTAATGAATATGGGACTGATTTAGTTCTGGAGTGCAATGCAATGCAATGCAAAAAGTGCATAACCTATATGTGATTCTTCAGTGCACAACGTTAGATCGTTAGCGCAATGCAATGCAATGCAATGCAATGCAATGCAACAACAAACATTATCTCTTTAATGAACATGGGAATGATTGAGTTCTGGTGTGCAATGCAATGCAGTGCGAAATGTGCTTAACTTATATGTTATTCTTAAGTGCACAACGTTAGATCGTTAGTGCAATGCAATGCAATGCAATGCAATGCAATGCAATGCAATGCAATGCAACAACAAACATTATCTCTTTAATGAACATGGGAATTATTTAGTTCTGGTGTGCTGTGCAATGCAATGCAAAAAGTGCATAACCTATTTGTTATTCTTCAGTGCACAACGTTAGATCGTTAGTGGAATGCAATGCAACAACAACCGTTATTTCTTTAATGACCATTGGAATGATTTAGTTCTGGTGTGCATTGCAAGAAGTGCATAGCCTATAATATTCTTTAATGCACAACGTTAGATGGTAAGTGCAATGCAATGCAATGCAACAACACCATGTTATCTCTTTAATGAACATGAGAATGAGTTAGTTCTGGTTTTCAATGCAATGCAAAAAGTGCATAACCTATATGTTATCTTCAGTTCACAACGTTAGATCGTTAGTGCGATGCAATGCAATGCACTGCAACAACACACGTTATCTCTTTAATGGACATGGGAATGAGTTAGTTCTGTTGTGCAATGCAATGCAATGCAATAAGTGCATATATGTTATTCTTCAGTGCACAACGTTAGATCGTTAGTGCGATGCAATGCAATGCACTGCAACAACACACGTTATCTCTTTAATGGACATGGGAATGAGTTAGTTCTGTTGTGCAATGCAATGCAATGCAATAAGTGCATAGCCTATGTTATTCTTCAGTGCACAACGTTAGATCGTTTGTGCAATGCAATGCAATACAACAACACATATGTTATCTCTTTAATGAATATGGGAATGAGTTAGTTCTGGTGTGCAATGCAATGCATTTCGAAAAGTGCATAACTTATATGTTATTCTTCAGTGCATAACGTTAGATCGTTAGTGCAATGCAATGCAATGCATTGTAATGCGAAATGTACATAACCTATATGTTATTCTTCAGAGCACAACGTTAAATCGTTTGTGCAATGCAATGCAACAACACATATGTTATCTCTTTAATGAACATGGAAATGAGTTAGGTCTGGTGTGCAATGCAATGCAATGCGAAAAGTGCATAACTTATATGTTATCTTCAGTTCACAACGTTAGATCGTTAGTGCGATGCAATGCAATGCACTGCAACAACACACGTTATCTCTTTAATGGACATGGGAATGAGTTAGTTCTGGTGTGCAATGCAATGCAATGCAATACGTGCATATATGTTATTCTTCAGTGCACAACGTTAGATCGTTAGTGCAATGCAATGCAATGCAACAACACACGTTATCTATTTAATGAATATGGGACTGATTTAGTTCTGGAGTGCAATGCAATGCAATGCAAAAAGTGCATAACCTATATGTGATTCTTCAGTGCACAACGTTAGATCGTTAGCGCAATGCAATGCAATGCAATGCAATGCAACAACAAACATTATCTCTTTAATGAACATGGGAATGATTTAGTTCTGGTGTGCTGTGCAATGCAATGCAAAAAGTGCATAACCTATTTGTTATTCTTCAGTGCACAACGTTAGATCGTTAGTGGAATGCAATGCAACAACAACCGTTATTTCTTTAATGACCATTGGAATGATTTAGTTCTGGTGTGCATTGCAAGAAGTGCATAGCCTATAATATTCTTTAATGCACAACGTTAGATGGTAAGTGCAATGCAATGCAATGCAACAACACCATGTTATCTCTTTAATGAACATGAGAATGAGTTAGTTCTGGTTTTCAATGCAATGCAAAAAGTGCATAACCTATATGTTATCTTCAGTTCACAACGTTAGATCGTTAGTGCGATGCAATGCAATGCACTGCAACAACACACGTTATCTCTTTAATGGACATGGGAATGAGTTAGTTCTGTTGTGCAATGCAATGCAATGCAATAAGTGCATATATGTTATTCTTCAGTGCACAACGTTAGATCGTTAGTGCGATGCAATGCAATGCACTGCAACAACACACGTTATCTCTTTAATGGACATGGGAATGAGTTAGTTCTGTTGTGCAATGCAATGCAATGCAATAAGTGCATAGCCTATGTTATTCTTCAGTGCACAACGTTAGATCGTTTGTGCAATGCAATGCAATACAACAACACATATGTTATCTCTTTAATGAATATGGGAATGAGTTAGTTCTGGTGTGCAATGCAATGCATTTCGAAAAGTGCATAACTTATATGTTATTCTTCAGTGCATAACGTTAGATCGTTAGTGCAATGCAATGCAATGCATTGTAATGCGAAATGTACATAACCTATATGTTATTCTTCAGAGCACAACGTTAAATCGTTTGTGCAATGCAATGGAACAACACATATGTTATCTCTTTAATGAACATGGAAATGAGTTAGGTCTGGTGTGCAATGCAATGCAATGCGAAAAGTGCATAACTTATATGTTATCTTCAGTTCACAACGTTAGATCGTTAGTGCGATGCAATGCAATGCACTGCAACAACACACGTTATCTCTTTAATGGACATGGGAATGAGTTAGTTCTGGTGTGCAATGCAATGCAATGCAATACGTGCATATATGTTATTCTTCAGTGCACAACGTTAGATCGTTAGTGCAATGCAATGCAATGCAACAACACACGTTATCTATTTAATGAATATGGGACTGATTTAGTTCTGGAGTGCAATGCAATGCAATGCAAAAAGTGCATAACCTATATGTGATTCTTCAGTGCACAACGTTAGATCGTTAGCGCAATGCAATGCAATGCAATGCAATGCAACAACAAACATTATCTCTTTAATGAACATGGGAATGATTGAGTTGTGGTGTGCAATGCAATGCAGTGCGAAATGTGCTTAACTTATATGTTATTCTTAAGTGCACAACGTTAGATCGTTAGTGCACTGCAATGCAATGCAATGCAATGCAATGCAATGCAATGCAATGCAACAACAAACATTATCTCTTTAATGAACATGGGAATTATTTAGTTCTGGTGTGCTGTGCAATGCAATGCAAAAAGTGCATAACCTATTTGTTATTCTTCAGTGCACAACGTTAGATCGTTAGTGCAATGCAATGCAATGCAAAAACACACATTATCTCTTTAATGAACATGGGAATTATTTAGTTCTCGTGTGCTGTGCAAGGCAATGCAAAAGTGCATAACCTAGGCTATATGTTATTCTTTCAATGCAATGCAATAAGTGCATATATGTTATTCTTCAGTGCACAACGTTAGATCGTTAGTGCGATGCAATGCAATGCACTGCAACAACACACGTTATCTCTTTAATGGACATGGGAATGAGTTAGTTCTGTTGTGCAATGCAATGCAAGAAGTGCATAGCCTATGTTATTCTTCAGTGCACAACGTTAGATCGTTTGTGCAATGCAATGCAATACAACAACACATATGTTATCTCTTTACTGAATATGGGAATGAGTTAGTTCTGGTGTGCAATGCAATGCATTTCGAAAAGTGCATAACTTATATGTTATTCTTCAGTGCATAACGTTAGATCGTTAGTGCAATGCAATGCAATGCAATGCATTGTAATGCGAAATGTACATAACCTATATGTTATTCTTCAGAGCACAACGTTAAATCGTTTGTGCAATGCAATGCAACAACACATATGTTATCTCTTTAATGAACATGGAAATGAGTTAGGTCTGGTGTGCAATGCAATGCAATGCGAAAAGTGCATAACTTATATGTTATCTTCAGTTCACAACGTTAGATCGTTAGTGCAATGCAATGCACTGCAACAACACACGTTATCTCTTTAATGGACATGGGAATGAGTTAGTTCTTGTGTGCAATGCAATGCAATAAGTGCATATATGTTATTCTTCAGTGCACAACGTTAGATCGTTAGTGCAATGCAATGCAATGCAACAACACACGTTATCTATTTAATGATTATGGGACTGATTTAGTTCTGGAGTGCAATGCAATGCAAAAAGTGCATAACCTATATGTGATTCTTCAGTGCACAACGTTAGATCGTTAGCGCAATGCAATGCAATGCAATGCAATGCAACAAAAAAACATTATCTCTTTAATGAACATGGGAATGATTGAGTTCTGATGTGCAATGCAATGCAGTGCGAAATGTGCTTAACTTATGTTATTCTTAAGTGCACAACGTTAGATCGTTAGTGCAATGTAATGCAATACAACAACAACCGTTATTTCTTTAATGAACATTGGAATGATTTAGTTCTGGTGTGCATTGCAAGAAGTGCATAGCCTATAATATTCTTTAATGCACAACGTTAGATAGTAAGTGCAATGCAATGCAATGCAATAACACCATGTTATCTCTTTAATGAACATGAGAATGAGTTAGTTCTGGTTTTCAATGCAATGCAAAAAGTGCATAACCTATATGTTATCTTCAGTTCACAACGTTAGATCGTTAGTGCGATGCAATGCAATGCACTGCAACAACAAACATTATCTCTTTAATGAACATGGGAATGATTGAGTTCTGGTGTGCAATGCAATGCAGTGCGAAATGTGCTTAACTTATATGTTATTCTTAAGTACACAACGTTAGATCGTTAGTGCAATGCAATGCAATGCAACAACAAACATTATCTCTTTATTGAACATAGGAATTATTTAGTTCTGATGTGTTGTGCAATGCAATGCAAAATGTGCATAACCTATTTGTTATTCTTCAGTGCACAACGTTAGATAGTTAGTGCAATGCAATGCAATGCAATGCAATGCAACAACACACATTATCTCTTTAATGAACATGGGAATTATTTAGTTCTCGTGTGCTGTGCAAGGCAATGCAAAAAGTGCATAACCTATATGTTATTCTTCAGTGCACAACGTTAGATCGTTAGTGCAATGCAATGTAGTGCAATGCAATATCAATGCAGTGCAATGCAATTGCAATGCAGTGCTATGCAATGCAATGCAACAACACACATTATCTCTTTAATGAACATGGGAATGATTTAGTTCTGGTGTGCATTGCAAGAAGTGCATAGCCTATAATTTTCTTTAATGCACCACGTTAGATCGTAAGTGCAATGCAATGCAATGCAACAACACCATGTTATCTCTTTAATGAACATGAGAATGAGTTAGTTCTGGTTTTCAATGCAATGCAAAAAGTGCATAAACTATATGTTATCTTCAGTTCACAACGTTAGATCGTTAGTGCGATGCAATGCAATGCACTGCAACAACACACGTTATCTCTTTAATGGACATGGGAATGAGTTAGTTCTGTTGTGCAATGCAATGCAATGCAATAAGTGCATATATGTTATTCTTAAGTGCACAACGTTAGATCGTTAGTGCGATGCAATGCAATGCACTGCAACAACATACGTTATCTCTTTAATGGACATGGGAATGAGTTAGTTCTGTTGTGCAATGCAATGCAATAAGTGCATAGCCTATGTTATTCTTCAGTGCACAACGTTAGATCGTTTGTGCAATGCAATGCAATACAACAACACATATGTTATCTCTTTAAGGAATATGGGAATGAGTTAGTTCTGGTGTGCAATGCAATGCATTTCGAAAAGTGCATAACTTATATGTTATTCTTCAGTGCATAACGTTAGATCGTTAGTGCAATGCAATGCAATGCATTGTAATGCGAAATGTACATAACCTATATGTTATTCTTCAGTGCACAACGTTAAATCGTTAGTGCGATGCAATGCAATGCACTGCAACAACACACGTTATCTCTTTAATGGACATGGGAATGAGTTAGTTCTGGTGTGCAATGCAATGCAATGCGAAAAGTGCATAACTTATATGTTATCTTCAGTTCACAACGTTAGATCGTTAGTGCGATGCAATGCAATGCAAGAAGTGCATAGCCTATAATATTCTTTAATGCACAACGTTAGATAGTAAGTGCAATGCAATGCAATGCAATAACACCATGTTATCTCTTTAATGAACATGAGAATGAGTTAGTTCTGGTTTTCAATGCAATGCAAAATGTGCATAACCTATTTGTTATTCTTCAGTTCACAACGTTAGATCGTTAGTGCGATGCAATGCAATGCACTGCAACAACAAACATTATCTCTTTAATGAACATGGGAATGATTGAGTTCTGGTGTGCAATGCAATGCAGTGCGAAATGTGCTTAACTTATATGTTATTCTTAAGTACACAACGTTAGATCGTTAGTGCAATGCAATGCAATGCAACAACAAACATTATCTCTTTATTGAACATAGGAATTATTTAGTTCTGATGTGTTGTGCAATGCAATGCAAAATGTGCATAACCTATTTGTTATTCTTCAGTGCACAACGTTAGATAGTTAGTGCAATGCAATGCAATGCAATGCAATGCAACAACACACATTATCTCTTTAATGAACATGGGAATTATTTAGTTCTCGTGTGCTGTGCAAGGCAATGCAAAAAGTGCATAACCTATATGTTATTCTTCAGTGCACAACGTTAGATCGTTAGTGCAATGCAATGTAGTGCAATGCAATATCAATGCAGTGCAATGCAATGGCAATGCAGTGCTATGCAATGCAATGCAACAACACACATTATCTCTTTAATGAACATGGGAATGATTTAGTTCTGGTGTGCATTGCAAGAAGTGCATAGCCTATAATTTTCTTTAATGCACCACGTTAGATCGTAAGTGCAATGCAATGCACTTGTTATCCCATGTTATCTCTTTAATGAACATGAGAATGAGTTAGTTCTGGTTTTCAATGCAATGCAAAAAGTGCATAAACTATATGTTATCTTCAGTTCACAACGTTAGATCGTTAGTGCGATGCAATGCAATGCACTGCAACAACACACGTTATCTCTTTAATGGACATGGGAATGAGTTAGTTCTGTTGTGCAATGCAATGCAATGCAATAAGTGCATATATGTTATTCTTAAGTGCACAACGTTAGATCGTTAGTGCGATGCAATGCAATGCACTGCAACAACATACGTTATCTCTTTAATGGACATGGGAATGAGTTAGTTCTGTTGTGCAATGCAATGCAATAAGTGCATAGCCTATGTTATTCTTCAGTGCACAACGTTAGATCGTTTGTGCAATGCAATGCAATACAACAACACATATGTTATCTCTTTAAGGAATATGGGAATGAGTTAGTTCTGGTGTGCAATGCAATGCATTTCGAAAAGTGCATAACTTATATGTTATTCTTCAGTGCATAACGTTAGATCGTTAGTGCAATGCAATGCAATGCATTGTAATGCGAAATGTACATAACCTATATGTTATTCTTCAGTGCACAACGTTAAATCGTTAGTGCGATGCAATGCAATGCACTGCAACAACATACGTTATCTCTTTAATGTACATGGGAATGAGTTAGTTCTGGTGTGCAATGCAATGCAATGCGAAAAGTGCATAACTTATATGTTATCTTCAGTTCACAACGTTAGATCGTTAGTGCGATGCAATGCAATGCACTGCAACAACACACGTTATCTCTTTAATGGACATGGGAATGAGTTAGTTCTGGTGTGCAATGCAATGCAATGCAATAAGTGCATATATGTTATTCTTCAGTGCACAACGTTAGATCGTTATGCAATGCAATGCAACAACACACGTTATCTATTTAATGAATATGTGACTGATTTAGTTCTGGAGTGCAATGCAATGCAATGCAAAAAGTGCATAACCTATATGTTATTCTTCAATGCACAACGTTAGATCGTTAGTGCAATGCAATGCAACAACACACGTTATCTATTTAATGAATATGGGACTGATTTAGTTCTGGAGTGCAATGCAATGCAATGCAAAAAGTGCATAACCTATATGTGATTCTTCAGTGCACAACGTTAGATCGTTAGCGCAATGCAATGCAATGCAATGCAATGCAATGCAATGCAACAACAAACATTATCTCTTTAATGAACATGGGAATGATTGAGTTCTGGTGTGCAATGCAATGCAGTGCGAAATGTGCTTAACTTATATGTTATTCTTAAGTGCACAACGTTAGATCGTTAGTGCAATGCAATGCAATGCAACAACAAACATTATCTCTTTATTGAACATAGGAATTATTTAGTTCTGGTGTGCTGTGCAATGCAATGCAAAATGTGCATAACCTATTTGTTATTCTTCAGTGCACAACGTTAGATAGTTAGTGCGATGCAATGCAATGCACTGCAACAACACACGTTATCTCTTTAATGGACATGGGAATGAGTTAGTTATTGTGTGCAATGCAATGCAATTTAACAACACACGTTATCTCTTCAATGAACATGGGAATGAGTTAGTTCTGGTGTGCAATGCAATGCAATGCTAAAAGTGAATAACCCATATTTTATTCTTCAGCGCACAACGTTGGATCGTTTGTGCAATGTAATGCAATGCAATGCAATGCAACTACACACGTTATCTCTTTAATGAACATTGGAATGATTTAGTTCTGGTGTGACTGTGCAATGCAATGCAAAATGTGCATAACCTATTTGTTATTCTTCAGTGCACAACGTTAGATAGTTAGTGCGATGCAATGCAATGCAATGCACTGCAACAACACACGTTATCTCTTTAATGGACATGGGAATGAGTTAGTTATTGTGTGCAATGCAATGCAATAAGTGCATATATGTTATTCTTCAGTGCACAACGTTAGATCGTTAGTGCAATGCAATGCAATGCAACAACACACGTTATCTATTTAATGAATATGGGACTGATTTAGTTCTGGAGTGCAATGCAATGCAAAAAGTGCATAACCTATATGTTATTCTTCAGTGCACAACGTTAGATCGTTAGTGCAATGCAACGTTATCTATGCAACAACACACGTTATCTATTTAATGAATATGGGACTGATTTAGTTCTGGAGTGCAATGCAATGCAAAAAGTGCATAACCTATATGTGATTCTTCAGTGCACAACGTTAGATCGTTAGCGCAATGCAATGCAATGCAATGCAATGCAATGCAACAACAAACATTATCTCTTTAATGAACATGGGAATGATTGAGTTCTGGTGTGCAATGCAATGCAGTGCGAAATGTGCTTAACTTATATGTTATTCTTAAGTGCACAACGTTAGATCGTTAGTGCAATGCAATGCAATTCAACAACACACATTATCTCTTTAATGAACATGGGAATTATTTAGTTCTCGTGTGCTGTGCAAGGCAATGCAAAAAGTGCATAACCTATATGTTATTCTTCAGTGCACAACGTTAGATCGTTAGTGCAATGCAATGCAATACAACAACAACCGTTATTTCTTTAATGAACATTGGAATGATTTAGTTCTGGTGTGCAATGCAAGAAGTGCATAGTCTATGTTATTCTTCAATGCACAAGGTTAGATCGTAAGTGCAGTGCAATGCAATGCAACAACACCATGTGAATGTGTTAAGAATTAAAGACTTTCTAGAGGTTCTTTAATGAACATAGCAATGAGTTAGTTCTGGTGTGCAATGCAATGCAAAAAGTGCATAACCTATATGTTATTCTTCAATGCACAACGTTAGATCGTGCGTGCAATGCAATGCAATTTAACAACACACGTTATCTCTTCAATGAACATGGGAATGAGTTAGTTCTGGTGTGCAATGCAATGCAATGCTAAAAGTGAATAACCCATATTTTATTCTTCAGCGCACAACGTTGGATCGTTTGTGCAATGTAATGCAATGCAATGCAATGCAACTACACACGTTATCTCTTTAATGAACATTGGAATGATTTAGTTCTGGTGTGCAATGCAAGAAGTGCATAACCATATGTTATTCTTCATTGCACAACGTTAGATCGTTAGTGCAATGCAATCAATGCAAAACAATGCAATGCAATGCAATACAACAACAAATATGTTATCTCTTTAATGAATATAAGAATGAGTTAGTTCAGGTGTGCAATGCAATGCAGTGCGAAAAGTGCATAACTTATATGTTATTCTTCAGTGCACAACGTTAGATCGTGCGTGCAATGCAATGCAATGTAACAACACACGTTATCGCTTTAATGAACATGGGAATGAGTTAGTTCTGGTGTGCAATGCAATGCAATGCTAAAAGTGAATAACCTATATTTTATTCTTCAGTGCACAACGTTAGATCGTTTGTGCAATGCAATGCTTTTGCAATGCAATGCAATGCAACAACACACGTTATGTCTTGGACATGGGAATGAGTTAGTTCTGGTGTGCAATGTAATGCAATGCGAAAAGTGCATAACTTCTATGTTATTCTTCAGTGCACAACGTTAGATAGTTAGTGCAATGCAATGCAACAACACACCTTCTTTAATGAACATGGCAATGAGTTAGTTCTGGTGTGCAATGCAATGCAAAAAGTGCATAACCTATATGTTATTCTTCACTGCACAACGTTAGATAGTTAGTGCAATGCAATGCAATGCAACAACACACGTTATCTATTTAATGAACATGGGAATGAGTTAGTTCTGGGTGCAATGCAATGCAATGCAAAGAGTGCATAACCTATATGTTATTCTTCAGTGCACAACGTTAGTGCAGTGCAACAACACACGTTATGTCTTTTAATGAACATGGGACTTTCCCCCCTAAACCCAACTATCTAGCGTCAATGAACATTGGAATGATTTAGTTATGGTGTGCAATGCAATGCAATGCGAAAAGTGCATAACCTATATGTTATTCTTCAATGCACAACGTTAGATGTGCGTGCAATGCAATGCAACAACACACATGCTATCTCTTTAATGAACATGGGAATGATTTAGTTCTGGTGTGCAATGCAATGCAATGCGAAAAGTGCATAACCTATATGTTATTCTTCAATACACAACGTTAGATCGTGCGTGCAATGCAATGCAATTTAACAACACACGTTATCACTTCAATGAACATGGGAATGAGTTAGTTCTGGTGTGCAATGCAATGCAATGCTAAAAGTGAATAACCCATATTTTATTCTTCAGTGCACAACGTTAGATCGTTTGTGCAATGTAATGCAATGCAATGCAATTGCAATGCAACAACACACGTTATCTCTTTAATGAACATGGGAATAAGTTAGTTCTGGTTTGCAATGCAATGCAGTGCGAAAAGTGCATAACCTATATGTTATTCTTCATTGCACAACGTTAGATCGTTAGTGCAATGCAATCAATGCAAAACAATGCAGTGCAATGCAATACAACAACAAATATGTTATCTCTTTAATGAATATAAGAGTTAGTTCTGGTGTGCAATGCAATGCAGTGCGAAAAGTGCATAACTTATATGTTATTCTTCAGTGCACAACGTTAGATCGTTAGTGCAATGCAATCAATGCAAAACAATGCAGTGCAATGCAATACAACAACAAATATGTTATCTCTTTAATGAATATAAGAATGAGTTAGTTCTGGTGTGCAATGCAATGCAGTGCGAAAAGTGCATAACTTATATGTTATTCTTCAGTGCACAACGTTAGATCGTTAGTGCAATGCAATGCAATGCAATGCAATGCAATGCAATGCAATGCAACAACACAATGCAATGTAATGCAAAGTGCATAACCTATATGTTATTCTTCAATGCACAACGTTAGATCGTGCGTGCAATGCAATGCAATGCAACAACACACGTTATCGCTTTAATGAACATGGGAATGAGTTAGTTCTGGTTTGCAATGCAATGCAGTGCGAAAAGTGCATAACCTGTATGTTATTCTTCAGTGCACAACGTTAGATCGTAAGTGCAATGCAATGCAATGCAATGCAACAACAAACGTTATTTCTTCAATGAACATTGGAATGATTTAGTTCTGGTGTGCAATGCAAGAAGTGCATAGTCTATGTTATTCTTCAATGCACAAGGTTAGATCGTAAGTGCAATGCAATGCAATGCAACAACACCATGTGAATGTGTTAAGAATTAAAGACTTTCTAGAGGTTCTTTAATGAACATAGCAATGAGTTAGTTCTGGTGTGCAATGCAATGCAATGCTAAAAGTGAATAACCCATATTTTATTCTTCAGCGCACAACGTTAGATCGTTTGTGCAATGTAATGCAATGCAATGCAATGCAACTACACACGTTATCTCTTTAATGAACATGGGAATAAGTTAGTTCTGGTTTGCAATGCAATGCAGTGCGAAAAGTGCATAACCATATGTTATTCTTCATTGCACAACGTTAGGTCGTTAGTGCAATGCAATCAATGCAAAACAATGCAATGCAATGCAATACAACAACAAATATGTTATCTCTTTAATGAATATAAGAATGAGTTAGTTCTGGTGTGCAATGCAATGCAGTGCGAAAAGTGCATAACTTATATGTTATTCTTCAGTGCACAACGTTAGATCGTGCGTGCAATGCAATGCAATGTAACAACACACGTTATCGCTTTAATGAACATGGGAATGAGTTAGTTCTGGTGTGCAATGCAATGCAATGCTAAAAGTGAATAACCTATATTTTATTATTCAGTGCACAACGTTAGATCGTTTGTGCAATGCAATGCTTTTGCAATGCAATGCAATGCAACAACACACGTTATGTCTTGGACATGGGAATGAGTTAGTTCTGGTGTGCAATGTAATGCAATGCGAAAAGTGCATAACTTCTATGTTATTCTTCAGTGCACAACGTTAGATAGTTAGTGCAATGCAATGCAACAACACACCTTCTTTAATGAACATGGCAATGAGTTAGTTCTGGTGTGCAATGCAATGCAAAAAGTGCATAACCTATATGTTATTCTTCACTGCACAACGTTAGATAGTTAGTGCAATGCAATGCAATGCAATGCAACAACACACGTTATCTATTTAATGAACATGGGAATGAGTTAGTTCTGGGTGCAATGCAATGCAATGCAAAGAGTGCATAACCTACATGTTATTCTTCAGTGCACAACGTTAGTGCAGTGCAACAACACACGTTATGTCTTTTAATGAACATGGGACTTTCCCCCCTAAACCCAACTATCTAGCGTCACTGAACATTGGAATGATTTAGTTATGGTGTGCAATGCAATGCAATGCGAAAAGTGCATAACCTATATGTTATTCTTCAATGCACAACGTTAGATGTGCGTGCAATGCAATGCAACAACACACATGCTATCTCTTTAATGAACATGGGAATGATTTAGTTCTGGTGTGCAATGCAATGCAATGCGAAAAGTGCATAACCTATATGTTATTCTTCAATACACAACGTTAGATAGTTTGTGCAAAGCAACAACGCATATGTTATCTCTTTAATGAACATGGTATTGTGTTAGTTCTGGTGTGCAATGCAATGAATGGCAAGAAGTGCATAGCCTATGTTTCTTTAATGATGCTCAACCTTAGATCGTTTGTGCAAAGCACATAATGTTATAGCAATGAGCTATACATAGGTACGCTTTTGACCTACTGAACATATTTCTGGCCGAGTACTTAAATATTAACACTATACATTCAGATTGATATCTTCGGATGTTATAGCATCCTGACAAAAGTCATATTTTTGACATACTGAATTTTTTTCTGGCCAAGGAGAGTACTCGAAACTTGACCTTTCATATATACTAATTGACTCTTGTTACGTCAGCCATACAGAAGTCCATATTTCAACCAAGGTACATATTTCTGGCCAAAGGGTCCTCGATCTTGGGCTTTCTATACATACTCATAGACTCCTTCTGATGCATCATAAGCCATATAGATGTCCATATCTGACCTTTTGAACTTTTTTCTGGTCAAAGTGTCCTCAAAATTTTTCAAAGTATATAAAGTTATAGATTCCTTCTGATGATAAATCAGCTATACAGAGGTCAACATTTGACCTTCTAAACATATTTCTGGCCAAAGAGTTCTTGAACATTATCTCTACAGATTGACTTCTTGTGATGTTATATTAACCAGCCAGTAGTCTATATTTGACCTACTGAACATATTTCTGGCCAGAGTCCGTGAACATCAACTCACTATGTAAAATCAGGAAGACAGTAGTCCATATTTGACTGATTGAAAAAAAATTTGACCAAAGAGTTCTCAAAAGGATTTTGTCTATCATAAATGTATAGACTCCTTCTGATGTTAAATCAGCCATACAGAAGTCCATATTTGACATTCTGAACATATTTCTGACCAGAGACCTTGAACATTTACCTTACTATTTATATTTCTCCTACTATAAAGACTTCTCATGATGTTATATCAGCCAGAATGTAGCCATATTTGACTGATTTAACATGTTTTTGGCCAAAGAATCCTCAAAATGTTTTTTACTCTTAGAAACTCATAGACTCCTTCTGATGTTAAATCAGCCATACAGACGTTCATATTTGACCCAAGGAATATTATTTATGGCCATAGAGTTCTCGATCTTGACCTTTCTGTGAACATGAACACTCATAGACTTCTTCTAATGCTACATAAGCCATATAGACATCCATATCTGACCTTTTGAACTTATTTCTGGTCAAAGGGTCCTCAAAACTTTTAAACTATATAAAGTCATAGACTCTTTCTGATGATAAATCAGCTATTCAGAGGTCCCATTTTGACCTACTGAACATATTTCTGGACAAAGAGTCCTAAAAGATTAACACTATACATTCAGATTGATGTCTTCGGATGTTATATCATCCTGATAAATGTCCATATTTGACATACTGAAATTTTTTCTGGCCAAGGAGTACTCGAAACTTGACCTTTCCATATATACTCGTTGACTCTTTCTGATGTTACGTCAGCCATACAGAAGTCCATATTTGACCCAAGGAACATATTTTTGGCGAAAGAGTCCTTGATATTGGGCTTTCTATACACACTCATAGACTCCTTCTGATGCTTCATAAGCCTTATAGATGTCCATATCTGACCTTTTCAACTTATTTCTGGTCAAAGTGTCCTAAAAAATGTTCAGGATTTTGTCTATCATAAACGTAGACTCCTTCTGATGTTAAATCAGCCATGCAGAAGTCCATATTTGACCTTCTGAACGTATTTCTGGAAAGAGACCTTGAACTTTAACCTTACTATACATATTTCTCCTACTATACAGACTTCTCGTGATGTTATATCAGCCAGACTGTAGTCCATATTTGACAAATTGAACATATTTTTGGGCAAAGAATCCTCAAAATGTTTTTTACTATTATAAACTTATCGACTACTTCTGAGGTCAAATAAGCCTTATAGAAGTTCATATTTGACCCATATATTTATGGCCAAAGAGTTCTCGATCTTGACCTTTCTATACATACTCATTTAAGACTGACTTCTCGTAATGTTAAATCAGGCAGGAAGTAGTCCATATTTGACCGATTGAAAAAAAATGGACCAAAGAGTTCTCAAAAGGATTTTGTCTATCATAAACGTATAGACTCCTTCTGATGTTAAATCAGCCATGCAGAAGTCCATATTTGAACTTCTGGACAGAGACCTTGAACTTTAACCTTACTATACATATTTCTCCTACTATACAGACTTCTCACGGTGTTAAATCAGCCAGACTGTAGTTAATATTTGACCGATTTAACATATTTTTGGCCAAAGAATCCTCAAAATGTTTTTTACTCTTAGAAACTCATAGACTCCTTCTGATGTTAAATCAGCCATACAGAAGTCCATATTTGACCTTCTGAACATATTTATGGACAGAGACCTTGAACTTTAATCTTACTATACATATTTGTCGTACTATACAGACTTCTCGTGATGTTATATCATCCAGACTGTAGTCCATATTTGACCAATTGAACATATTTTTGGCCAAAGAATCCTCAAAATGTTTTTTACTATTATAAACTTATCATCGACTCCTTCTGATGTCAAATCAGCCTTACAGAAGTCCATATTTGACCCAAGGAACATATTTATGGCCAAAGCGATCTCGATCTTGGACTTTCTATACATACTCATAGACTCCTTCTAATGCTACTTAAGCCATATACATATCCATATCTGACCTTTTGAACTTATTTCTGGTCAAAGGGTCCTCAAAAGTTTTTAAACTATAGAAAGTTATAGACTCTTTCTGATGATAAATCAGCTATTCAGAGGTCCCATTTTGACCTACTGATTATATTTCTGGCCAAAGAGTCCTAAACGATTAACACTATGCATTCAGACTGATATCTTCGGATGTTATATCATCCTGACAAAAGTCCATATTTGACATACCGAATTTTTTTCTGGCCAAGGATTGAATACTCGAAACTTGACCTTTCCATATATACTTGTTGACTCTTTCTGATGTTACGTCAGCCATACAGAATTCCATATTTGACCCAAGGAATATATATCTTGCCAAAGAGTCCTCGATCTTGGGCTTTCTATACATACTCATAGACTCCTTCTGATTGCTTCTTAAGCCATATAGTTGTCCATATCTGACCTTTTGAACTTATTTCTGGTCAAAGTGTCCTCAAAATTTTTCAAACTATATAAAGTTATAGACTCCTTCTGATGATGAATCAGCTATACAGAGGTCACCTTTTGACCTTCTGAACATATTTCTGGCCAGAGACCTTGAACATTTACCTTACTATTTATATTTCTCCTACCATAAAGACTTCTCGTGATGTTATAACAGCCAGACTGTAGCCATATTTGACTGATTTAACATGTTTTAGGCCAAAGAATCCTCAAAATGTTTTTTACTCTTAGAAACTCATAGACTCCTTCTGATGTTAAATCAGCCATACAGAAGTTCATACTTGACCCAAGGAATATATTTATGGCTATAGAGTTCTCGATCTTGACCTTTCTATACATACTCATAGACTCCTTCGCGCGGTAAGCGCGGTCATAATTGAAGCGACGCGCTCATTTTTTCCAGGCGAGATGAAAAAAATCGCACATTTTTTTTAGAATGCCACAAACGCACCGCGGTCATATGACAAGAACCAACCAATCAGCTTCACCCTCTCCGTAACAACATTGAAAGCTCCGTCAACATGAAGGATGGGGGTGCACTCAAACACTACAGGTGTTTTTCTCTTCTCCGTAAATGAATCTTGAAGCAGAGCTACAGCAAGCGTTTCTCGGTGGTGGAAATCCATTAGCTACTAAAACTTATTTGTCATTGTGGAGAGCGCAGTGCATGGTTGCATAGTAACGAAAGACGCCACGGGCAAATCGGACCGAATCTTACTATTAAAAATAAAAGATAAGCTAATCATGTGCATTGTAAATGTCAGTAATTTATCTTTTTTGACTCATTCTTTTTATAAAAAAATGATTTAAAGGCTGAAATATGTGAGGTTTATCTTTTTTTCAAAACTTTATTTGAACTTGTACATGTTAGTAGATAACATGTTGCAAGAAGACACACTCTTTTAAAATCTGGCTATCATTTTTAATGTTATTATTTTAATGTTTATGTAAACAAAAAGTGCATATTGATGCTAATTTTATTTGGTATTTGCTGGTTTTCGACATAAAACTTGGTGAATTGATGTCATTGTGTAGTATTAGTACTTTTTGAAAAGGATTCTGTGATAACCGTGATCATTTTTGTCACTATAACCATGAAATGAAATGTTCATGCCATTTCATCTCTAGTTATGATCAACTAAAATCAACTATAATTGTGTTTTTACAGTATAATATGCAAAGTACAATTTTCTATAAAAAAAAAAAAACTGATTCTGTTCTTTTCTCTGACATTTAAGGGTGACATATATAGGCCTACAAAAACTATTTTAGGACTAAAAAAGTTTGGATAGTTGTTAATATGAGAGTTATGAGACATTTGATTTAAGTATTGTATTACATGAGTAGCTCTCGGCCACTTTCATTTTTAAAAAGTAGCTCTGTTCTAATGCTACTTAAGCCATATAGATATCCATATCTGACCTTTTGAACTTATTTCTGGTCAAAGGGTCCTCAAAAGTTTTTAAACTATATAAAGTCATAGACTCTTTCCGATGATAAATCAAGTATTCAGAGGTCCCCTTTTGACCTACTGAACATATTTCTGGCCAAAGAGTCCTAAATGATTAACACTATACATTCAGATTGATATCTTCGGATGTTATATCATCCTGCCAAAAGTCCATATTTTACATACTGACATTTTTTCTGGTCAAAGAGTCTAAACTTGACCTTTCTATATATACTCGTTGACTCTTTCTGATTCTTCATAAGCTATATAGATGTCCATATGTGGCGAATTGGAAATATTTTTGGCAAAAAGGTCCTCACAAGTTAACTTACTAAATACTCATAGACTTCTTCTGTTGCAACCCGGTATCACGACAAGACGTGAAATAATCACGTTGGTCCACTTTGGAAAACGTGTAGATGTCACAGTTTAACACCCTCATATACGTGAATCTTACACGTTTGCGTTTGAGCCACTAATCCTACCCCTAAACCTAACCTAACCATTTCTTAAAACTACGTAGGCTACAATTATAAAGAAAAACAACAGACAGACAAGTATAATCATAATTTATTTATTGAGAAAATGTCAAAACCGGTACCAAAAGTCGTTCACCTGACGATGTGTCGCAGTCCTCTCTGGCAGCAGAATTTAAATTATTAATTCAAATCCATGAAAATGTTAATCCGTCTTCGGTTCGCTCTGTTCTTTTGCGCGCCTCTTCATTTCAAATGTAGCACCGACTAAAACCATTGTGACGCAATCTGTGACGAAGCAGGCGAGAGCCAATGAGCGTTTGATATGCCGTAACCATAGTAACCTGTCGTAACGCTTCTTGAGGGCGCAATTTTTGAATTTGAATCATAACGAGCGCGGGGTTTGACGTTTACGGTCAAGATGAAGATCACTGGACAAAGGGCTGAGTTTGGATCTTTTTCTTGTAAATAATAAATGGATTCTGAAGGTTTGGATTACATTAAGCTAATAAAATTGATGTATTTTGTGAATCGATGTTGTGTATTATGGTTCTAACTTCTATAGGAACAATAAATCAATTATTGTGATTACACTTGTCTGTCTGTTGTTTTTCTTTACAATTGTAGCCTACGTAGTTTTAAGAAATGGTTAGGTTTAGGGGTAGGATTAGTGGCTCAAACTATATCTTTTAATGCTATATTGTTCATAAAACTGCCATTCCCCTAACTTACACATATTTGTCCATTACGTTTTATCATTTTAATATTGTCTATAAAATGTTTAGGTGTGGGAGTAGGGTTAAGGGATCTTACATTTATAATCTATAAAATGGTAAAAGCGAAATTGTAGACAGATATCTTCATGATATGGCAAACGTGTAAGATTCACGTATAAGTGTGTTAAACTGTGACATCTACACGTTTTCCAAAGTGGACCAACGTGATTATTTCACGTCTTGTCGTGATGATACATCACTTTAACAGGTGTCCATATGTGATCCTCTGAATATATTTTTGGCCAAAGAATCATTGAACATTAACTCTCTATACATATTGACTCAAGAGTAAAAATTTGACCTCTTTTGGTCTGATTTATCATCAGATGGAGTCTATAATTTTACATAGTTTAAAAACTTTTGAGGAACCTTTGACCAGAAATAATAATAGGTCATATATGGACATAAATATGGCTTATGAAGAATCAGAAGGAGACTATGAGTATGTATAGAAAGTTCAAGATTGGCCACAAATATGTCCCTTGGGTCAATTATGGACTTCTTTATGGCTGATGTAACATCAGATGGAGTAAACGAGTATGTATAGAAAGAAACAGCATAAGGAGTCAATGAGCATGTATAGAATGTTCAAGATCGAGGAATCTTTAGTAGAAATATGTTCAGTAGGTCAGTTATGAACAATTGTCTGGCTGATGAAACATCAGAAGGAGTCAATGAGCATATATAGAATGTTCAAGTACATAGACTCGCTGCTCAGAAGAAAAAAAAAATTGTCATTATGAACAGTTGTCTGGCCGATGTACTATCTGAAGGAGTCTATAAGTTTGAATAGAAAGTTCAAGATCAAGGACTCTTCAGTCAGAAATATGTTCAATATGTTAAATCTCAACTACTTTATGGCTAAAGAAACAAAATAAGGCGTCACTGAGAATGTATAGAAAGTTCAAAATCGAGGACTCTTTTACCAGAAATATGTTTAAATATGGATAATAGCCTGGGTGATGAAAAATCAGAAGGAGATAGTTGCACTTAATTATGTATAGATAATTAAAATTGTCACCGGCCCACCGGTGGGCCCAAAGCCATTACAGATTTAAAACAGTAATATCCTATACTAAACCTAAACTAATCTTGACAAACTGTATATCATTTGAAAGCTTACAATCTCTAGTTTTCATATTTGGTGACTGATTCTCAAAATAAATGACAGAGGAGCCCAATTTGCAACAAGAATATTTTCATATTCCTAAGGCGTGTTCAGACCTTTATTTTGAAATAGCAATGAACATAAAAAATCATGAAAGAATGGTACAAACCTCAGTTTGTTTTTATGCCAAGAGTTCAAAAGATAACATCCATTGAATTATTTTAGGAAAAAAGGTCTGAAAATGTTTTAAATATAAAGAAAAAATATATAGATTCACCATTTGTGATGTGGCAGTGAGCTATAGCGCACATACGTGTTATTTTATGCACATAAAACATTTTAACACTCGTTGTTTCTTAGAAGGTTGAATTCATATCAAAATCTGCCAAACTTCCCATACTACTTCTGAATAGAATGTCTACTTCATAAATTGTATGAAAATTGTGGAAATAATGGTTCAGATCACTCAAACCACATATGGAAATGGAGGGCGCCCTTATATGGGCAGTAATGGAGTCTGGTTGTCACCTAGTGAAAATGTTTGGTACTGCGCCCAAACAAAATCTTACTGAAAGCTCATTTTTTGAGATATCAATCTAAAATTTGAAACACAACTTGTTCAGATTTTTGGCTTTGATTTTTTTTTGTGCCGTTTTAGAGTCGCCCAGGTTTTAAAAATATATATTTTATATGAATAATTAATTTTTTTCTATAACTTTCTTTCTGTTTCACTTTCTTAATTTAATTCACTTCTACAGAAATCTGCCAAATGTCTTCTTTAAAACAAGACCAATTTTACGTCTATACTCCAAAGCATTCTTTAATTACAACCATTTAAGTTCGAAATGTCTATTCAAAAAAAGGGGGGTGACACTTAAAGGGTTAAAGTTCTAGGTCTCTTTGGCCAGATATTATGTTCAATGGGTCAAATTTGGACTAACAATATGGTTGATTTAACATCAAAAGTAGTCGATGACTACTGTCTGGCTGATGAAACACTAAAAGGAGTCAATTAGCATGTACAGAATGTTCAAGTTCATGGACTTGTTGGCCAGAAATATGTTTAATAATTAATATGGACAATTGTCTGTCCGATGTACTTTCTGAAAGAGTCTATAATTATGAATAGAAAGTTCAAGATCAAGGACTCTTTGGTCAGAAATATGTTCAACATGTCAAATCTGGACTTCTGTATGGCTGAAGAAACACCAGAAGTAAATGATTATGTATAGAAAGTTCAAGTTCATAGACTCTTCGGGCAGAAAAATGTTCAGTAGGTCAATTATGGACTACTGTCTGGCTGATGAAACACTAAAAGGAGTCAATTAGCATGTATAGAAAGTTCAAGTTCAAAGACTCGTTGGCCAGAAATGTGTTCAATGGTCAATATCTACAATTGTCTGGCCGATGTACTATCTGAAAGAGTCTATAAGTATGAATAGAAAGTTCAAGATCGAGGACTCTTCGGTCAGAAATATGTTCATTATGTCAAATCAGAACTACTGCATGGCTGATGAAACACCAGAAGGATTGTAAGAGCAATTAGTCTAGAAATGTAAAATTCAAGGTCTCATGTCTAGAAATATGTTCAAAATATAAAATTTGAACTACTGTGCAAATACATTGGATAGCAGATCGGATAGAAGATACATAAATGAACAAGTCTACAAGTATGTTTAGAAAGTTCAAGTTTGAGTACTCTTTGGCCCGAATTATGTTAGTAGGTAAAAAAAAAAAAGGGACCTCTGTATGACTGATTTAACATCAGAATTAGTCTATAAGATTATATAGCTTAAGTATTATATATTATATAAGATTATATATATTTAAAACCTTTTAAGGACCCATTGAGCAGAAATAAGTTTAACAGGTCAGATATGCACTTCTGTCTAGAGTATGTATAGAAAGTTCAAGATCGAGTACTCTTTTTCCCAGTAGTTGAAATATGGACAACTTATATTCCATATGCAATATATGCAATATATGGCTGATTTAACATCAGAAGGAGTCTATAAGTTTATAATAGTAAAAAAAAACATTTCGAGGACTCTTTGGCCAAAAATGTGTTCAATCTGTCAAATATGGACTACTCCTTGCCTGATTTAACATCACGAGAAGTCAGTATGTACGTATAGTAAGTTCTTTCATGGTCTCTTGGCAGAAATATGTTTAGTAGGTCAAAGATTTACTTTTTTTTATGGGTGATGTAAAAAAATGGGTGATATAGAAGGGTGATATATATATAAAAGATATATATAAAAAAATGGGTGATATATTGCATATTCCATATGCAATATATGCAATATATGGCCGATTTAACATCAGAAGGAGTCTATAAGTTTATAATATACACAAAATACCTTTTGAGGACTCTTTTGCCATAAAAATATGTTCAATCAGTCAAATATGGACAACTGTCTGGCTTATATAACATCACATGAAGTCAGTCTTGTATGTTTGGTAAGTTAATGTTCAAGGACTCTTTATCCAGAAATGTGTTCAGTAGGTCAAAAATGGACTTCTGTATGGCTGATGTAACATCAGAAAGATCCTACGAGAATGTATAGAAAGTTTAAGATCGATTACTCTTGGGTCAGAAATATGTGCAGCAGGTCAAACATGGACTATTCTCTTGCTAATACAACATCACAAGTCAGTCAGTCAGTAAGAACTCTTTGGACAGAAAATATGTTCTGTAGGTCAAAGAGGGACCTCTGTATGCCTGATTTGACACTTAACATATGTGCTTTCACATTGTATTGAATCACTAACTTATTCATTTTTTCTTTTAAGGGAAATTATTGCATTTACCCCTTGCGCTACAATGCATAGAATAAACTAATTCATACCTCATGTGCAATGAAAAGATAACATGAGTGTTGCATTGCACAAACGATCTAAGAATTAGCGTTTAATAATAATGTATTATTATTATATCTGACTATATCAGTTAGATCTTTTATGCAGTGGAATGTAACTCCAAAAATGGTATCTCTTCAATGCACATCGGAATGAGATAGTTACTGTTTGCAATGCACTCATAGCTTATATGTTATTCTTCAATGCACAAAGTTTGATCGTGTGTGAAATGCAATGCAACAGCACAAATTGTATTTCCTCAAAGCAAAACGCAATGAGTTTGGGAATGAGTTAGTTCTGGTGTGTAATGCAATGCAAGAAGTGCATAGCCTATATGTTATTCTTCAATGCACAACATTAGATCGTTTGTGCAATGCAATGCAACGTTTTCTCTTTAATGGGAAGGAGTTAGTTCTGGTATGCAATGCAATGCAAAAAGTGCATAGCCTATATTACTCTTCAATGCACAACGTTAGATCGTTTGTGCAATGCAATGCAACAAAACACATATGTTAACTCTTTAATGAACATGTTCTGGTGTGCAATGCAATGCAAAAAGTGCATAGCCTATGTTATTCTTCAATGCACAAAGTTAGATCGTTTGTGCAATGCAATGCAATGCAACAACACAACACACATATCATCTCTTTAATGAACATGGGTATTGTTAAGTTCTAGTGTGCAATGCAATGAAAAAAGTGCAAAACCTATATGTTATTATTCAGTGCACAACGTTAGATCGTTTGTGCAATGCAATGCAAAGCAATGCAATGCAATGCAATGCAACAACACACGTTATGTCTTTAATGAACATGGGAATGATTTAGTTCTGGTGTGCAATGCAATGCGAAAAGTGCATATGTTCTTCTTCAGTGCACAACTGAAGTGCAAATGAAATGCAGTGCAACAACACACGTTATGTCTTGAACATGGGAATGAGTTAGTTCTGGTGTGCAATTCAATGCAATGCTAAAAGTGAATAACCTATATTTTATTCTTCAGTGCACAACGTTAGATCGTTGGCGCAATGCAATGCAACAACACACATTGTCTCTTTAATGAACATGGGAATTATTTAGTTCTGGTGTGCTGTTTAATGCAATGCAAAAAGTGCATAACCTATATGTTATTCTTCAATGCACAACGTTAGATCGTGCGTGCAATGCAATGCAATTTAACAACACACGTTATCTCTTCAATGAACATGGGAATGAGTTAGTTCTGGTGTGCAATGCAATGCAATGCTAAAAGTGAATAACCCATATTTTATTCTTCAGTGCACAACGTTAGATCGTTTGTGCAATGTAATGCAATGCAATGCAATTGCAATGCAACAACACACGTTATCTCTTTAATGAACATGGGAATAAGTTAGTTCTGGTTTGCAATGCAATGCAGTGCGAAAAGTGCATAACCTATATGTTATTCTTCATTGCACAACGTTAGATCGTTAGTGCAATGCAATCAATGCAAAACAATGCAGTGCAATGCAATACAACAACAAATATGTTATCTCTTTAATGAATATAAGAGTTAGTTCTGGTGTGCAATGCAATGCAGTGCGAAAAGTGCATAACTTATATGTTATTCTTCATTGCACAACGTTAGATCGTTAGTGCAATGCAATCAATGCAAAACAATGCAGTGCAATGCAATACAACAACAAATATGTTATCTCTTTAATGAATATAAGAGTTAGTTCTGGTGTGCAATGCAATGCAGTGCGAAAAGTGCATAACTTATATGTTATTCTTCAGTGCACAACGTTAGATCGTTAGTGCAATGCAATCAATGCAAAACAATGCAGTGCAATGCAATACAACAACAAATATGTTATCTCTTTAATGAATATAAGAATGAGTTAGTTCTGGTGTGCAATGCAATGCAGTGCGAAAAGTGCATAACTTATATGTTATTCTTCAGTGCACAACGTTAGATCGTTAGTGCAATGCAATGCAATGCAATGCAATGCAATGCAATGCAACAACACAATGCAATGTAATGCAAAGTGCATAACCTATATGTTATTCTTCAATGCACAACGTTAGATCGTGCGTGCAATGCAATGCAATGCAACAACACACGTTATCGCTTTAATGAACATGGGAATGAGTTAGTTCTGGTTTGCAATGCAATGCAGTGCGAAAAGTGCATAACCTGTATGTTATTCTTCAGTGCACAACGTTAGATCGTAAGTGCAATGCAATGCAATGCAACAACAAACGTTATTTCTTCAATGAACATTGGAATGATTTAGTTCTGGTGTGCAATGCAAGAAGTGCATAGTCTATGTTATTCTTCAATGCACAAGGTTAGATCGTAAGTGCAATGCAATGCAATGCAACAACACCATGTGAATGTGTTAAGAATTAAAGACTTTCTAGAGGTTCTTTAATGAACATAGCAATGAGTTAGTTCTGGTGTGCAATGCAATGCAATGCTAAAAGTGAATAACCCATATTTTATTCTTCAGCGCACAACGTTAGATCGTTTGTGCAATGTAATGCAATGCAATGCAATGCAACTACACACGTTATCTCTTTAATGAACATGGGAATAAGTTAGTTCTGGTTTGCAATGCAATGCAGTGCGAAAAGTGCATAACCATATGTTATTCTTCATTGCACAACGTTAGGTCGTTAGTGCAATGCAATCAATGCAAAACAATGCAATGCAATGCAATACAACAACAAATATGTTATCTCTTTAATGAATATAAGAATGAGTTAGTTCTGGTGTGCAATGCAATGCAGTGCGAAAAGTGCATAACTTATATGTTATTCTTCAGTGCACAACGTTAGATCGTGCGTGCAATGCAATGCAATGTAACAACACACGTTATCGCTTTAATGAACATGGGAATGAGTTAGTTCTGGTGTGCAATGCAATGCAATGCTAAAAGTGAATAACCTATATTTTATTATTCAGTGCACAACGTTAGATCGTTTGTGCAATGCAATGCTTTTGCAATGCAATGCAATGCAACAACACACGCTATGTCTTGGACATGGTAATGAGTTAGTTCTGGTGTGCAATGTAATGCAATGCGAAAAGTGCATAACTTCTATGTTATTCTTCAGTGCACAACGTTAGATAGTTAGTGCAATGCAATGCAACAACACACCTTCTTTAATGAACATGGCAATGAGTTAGTTCTGGTGTGCAATGCAATGCAAAAAGTGCATAACCTATATGTTATTCTTCACTGCACAACGTTAGATAGTTAGTGCAATGCAATGCAATGCAACAACACACGTTATCTATTTAATGAACATGGGAATGAGTTAGTTCTGGGTGCAATGCAATGCAATGCAAAGAGTGCATAACCTACATGTTATTCTTCAGTGCACAACGTTAGTGCAGTGCAACAACACACGTTATGTCTTTTAATGAACATGGGACTTTCCCCCCTAAACCCAACTATCTAGCGTCACTGAACATTGGAATGATTTAGTTATGGTGTGCAATGCAATGCAATGCGAAAAGTGCATAACCTATATGTTATTCTTCAATGCACAACGTTAGATGTGCGTGCAATGCAATGCAACAACACACATGCTATCTCTTTAATGAACATGGGAATGATTTAGTTCTGGTGTGCAATGCAATGCAATGCGAAAAGTGCATAACCTATATGTTATTCTTCAATACACAACGTTAGATAGTTTGTGCAAAGCAACAACGCATATGTTATCTCTTTAATGAACATGGTATTGTGTTAGTTCTGGTGTGCAATGCAATGAATGGCAAGAAGTGCATAGCCTATGTTTCTTTAATGATGCTCAACCTTAGATCGTTTGTGCAAAGCACATAATGTTATAGCAATGAGCTATACATAGGTACGCTTTTGACCTACTGAACATATTTCTGGCCGAGTACTTAAATATTAACACTATACATTCAGATTGATATCTTCGGATGTTATAGCATCCTGACAAAAGTCATATTTTTGACATACTGAATTTTTTTCTGGCCAAGGAGAGTACTCGAAACTTGACCTTTCATATATACTAATTGACTCTTGTTACGTCAGCCATACAGAAGTCCATATTTCAACCAAGGTACATATTTCTGGCCAAAGGGTCCTCGATCTTGGGCTTTCTATACATACTCATAGACTCCTTCTGATGCATCATAAGCCATATAGATGTCCATATCTGACCTTTTGAACTTTTTTCTGGTCAAAGTGTCCTCAAAATTTTTCAAAGTATATAAAGTTATAGATTCCTTCTGATGATAAATCAGCTATACAGAGGTCAACATTTGACCTTCTAAACATATTTCTGGCCAAAGAGTTCTTGAACATTATCTCTACAGATTGACTTCTTGTGATGTTATATTAACCAGCCAGTAGTCTATATTTGACCTACTGAACATATTTCTGGCCAGAGTCCGTGAACATCAACTCACTATGTAAAATCAGGAAGACAGTAGTCCATATTTGACTGATTGAAAAAAAATTTGACCAAAGAGTTCTCAAAAGGATTTTGTCTATCATAAATGTATAGACTCCTTCTGATGTTAAATCAGCCATACAGAAGTCCATATTTGACATTCTGAACATATTTCTGACCAGAGACCTTGAACATTTACCTTACTATTTATATTTCTCCTACTATAAAGACTTCTCATGATGTTATATCAGCCAAAATGTAGCCATATTTGACTGATTTAACATGTTTTTGGCCAAAGAATCCTCAAAATGTTTTTTACTCTTAGAAACTCATAGACTCCTTCTGATGTTAAATCAGCCATACAGACGTTCATATTTGACCCAAGGAATATTATTTATGGCCATAGAGTTCTCGATCTTGACCTTTCTGTGAACATGAACACTCATAGACTTCTTCTAATGCTACATAAGCCATATAGACATCCATATCTGACCTTTTGAACTTATTTCTGGTCAAAGGGTCCTCAAAACTTTTAAACTATATAAAGTCATAGACTCTTTCTGATGATAAATCAGCTATTCAGAGGTCCCATTTTGACCTACTGAACATATTTCTGGACAAAGAGTCCTAAAAGATTAACACTATACATTCAGATTGATGTCTTCGGATGTTATATCATCCTGATAAATGTCCATATTTGACATACTGAAATTTTTTCTGGCCAAGGAGTACTCGAAACTTGACCTTTCCATATATACTCGTTGACTCTTTCTGATGTTACGTCAGCCATACAGAAGTCCATATTTGACCCAAGGAACATATTTTTGGCGAAAGAGTCCTTGATATTGGGCTTTCTATACATACTCATAGACTCCTTCTGATGCTTCATAAGCCTTATAGATGTCCATATCTGACCTTTTCAACTTATTTCTGGTCAAAGTGTCCTAAAAAATGTTCAGGATTTTGTCTATCATAAACGTAGACTCCTTCTGATGTTAAATCAGCCATGCAGAAGTCCATATTTGACCTTCTGAACGTATTTCTGGAAAGAGACCTTGAACTTTAACCTTACTATACATATTTCTCCTACTATACAGACTTCTCGTGATGTTATATCAGCCAGACTGTAGTCCATATTTGACAAATTGAACATATTTTTGGGCAAAGAATCCTCAAAATGTTTTTTACTATTATAAACTTATCGACTACTTCTGAGGTCAAATAAGCCTTATAGAAGTTCATATTTGACCCATATATTTATGGCCAAAGAGTTCTCGATCTTGACCTTTCTATACATACTCATTTAAGACGGACTTCTCGTAATGTTAAATCAGGCAGGAAGTAGTCCATATTTGACCGATTGAAAAAAAATGGACCAAAGAGTTCTCAAAAGGATTTTGTCTATCATAAACGTATAGACTCCTTCTGATGTTAAATCAGCCATGCAGAAGTCCATATTTGAACTTCTGGACAGAGACCTTGAACTTTAACCTTACTATACATATTTCTCCTACTATACAGACTTCTCACGGTGTTAAATCAGCCAGACTGTAGTTAATATTTGACCGATTTAACATATTTTTGGCCAAAGAATCCTCAAAATGTTTTTTACTCTTAGAAACTCATAGACTCCTTCTGATGTTAAATCAGCCATACAGAAGTCCATATTTGACCTTCTGAACATATTTATGGACAGAGACCTTGAACTTTAATCTTACTATACATATTTGTCGTACTATACAGACTTCTCGTGATGTTATATCATCCAGACTGTAGTCCATATTTGACCAATTGAACATATTTTTGGCCAAAGAATCCTCAAAATGTTTTTTACTATTATAAACTTATCATCGACTCCTTCTGATGTCAAATCAGCCTTACAGAAGTCCATATTTGACCCAAGGAACATATTTATGGCCAAAGCGATCTCGATCTTGGACTTTCTATACATACTCATAGACTCCTTCTAATGCTACTTAAGCCATATACATATCCATATCTGACCTTTTGAACTTATTTCTGGTCAAAGGGTCCTCAAAAGTTTTTAAACTATAGAAAGTTATAGACTCTTTCTGATGATAAATCAGCTATTCAGAGGTCCCATTTTGACCTACTGATTATATTTCTGGCCAAAGAGTCCTAAACGATTAACACTATGCATTCAGACTGATATCTTCGGATGTTATATCATCCTGACAAAAGTCCATATTTGACATACCGAATTTTTTTCTGGCCAAGGATTGAATACTCGAAACTTGACCTTTCCATATATACTTGTTGACTCTTTCTGATGTTACGTCAGCCATACAGAATTCCATATTTGACCCAAGGAATATATATCTTGCCAAAGAGTCCTCGATCTTGGGCTTTCTATACATACTCATAGACTCCTTCTGATTGCTTCTTAAGCCATATAGTTGTCTATATCTGACCTTTTGAACTTATTTCTGGTCAAAGTGTCCTCAAAATTTTTCAAACTATATAAAGTTATAGACTCCTTCTGATGATGAATCAGCTATACAGAGGTCACCTTTTGACCTTCTGAACATATTTCTGGCCAGAGACCTTGAACATTTACCTTACTATTTATATTTCTCCTACCATAAAGACTTCTCGTGATGTTATAACAGCCAGACTGTAGCCATATTTGACTGATTTAACATGTTTTAGGCCAAAGAATCCTCAAAATGTTTTTTACTCTTAGAAACTCATAGACTCCTTCTGATGTTAAATCAGCCATACAGAAGTTCATACTTGACCCAAGGAATATATTTATGGCTATAGAGTTCTCGATCTTGACCTTTCTATACATACTCATAGACTCCTTCGCGCGGTAAGCGCGGTCATAATTGAAGCGACGCGCTCATTTTTTCCAGGCGAGATGAAAAAAATCGCACATTTTTTTTAGAATGCCACAAACGCACCGCGGTCATATGACAAGAACCAACCAATCAGCTTCACCCTCTCCGTAACAACATTGAAAGCTCCGTCAACATGAAGGATGGGGGTGCACTCAAACACTACAGGTGTTTTTCTCTTCTCCGTAAATGAATCTTGAAGCAGAGCTACAGCAAGCGTTTCTCGGTGGTGGAAATCCATTAGCTACTAAAACTTATTTGTCATTGTGGAGAGCGCAGTGCATGGTTGCATAGTAACGAAAGACGCCACGGGCAAATCGGACCGAATCTTACTATTAAAAATAAAAGATAAGCTAATCATGTGCATTGTAAATGTCAGTAATTTATCTTTTTTGACTCATTCTTTTTATAAAAAAATGATTTAAAGGCTGAAATATGTGAGGTTTATCTTTTTTTCAAAACTTTATTTGAACTTGTACATGTTAGTAGATAACATGTTGCAAGAAGACACACTCTTTTAAAATCTGGCTATCATTTTTAATGTTATTATTTTAAAAAAAATAAAAGATAAGCTAATCATGTGCATTGTAAATGTCAGTAATTTATCTTTTTTGACTCATTCTTTTTATAAAAAAATGATTTAAAGGCTGAAATATGTGAGGTTTATCTTTTTTTCAAAACTTTATTTGAACTTGTACATGTTAGTAGATAACATGTTGCAAGAAGACACACTCTTTTAAAATCTGGCTATCATTTTTAATGTTATTATTTTAATGTTTATGTAAACAAAAAGTGCATATTGATGCTAATTTTATTTGGTATTTGCTGGTTTTCGACATAAAACTTGGTGAATTGATGTCATTGTGTAGTATTAGTACTTTTTGAAAAGGATTCTGTGATAACCGTGATCATTTTTGTCACTATAACCATGAAATGAAATGTTCATGCCATTTCATCTCTAGTTATGATCAACTAAAATCAACTATAATTGTGTTTTTACAGTATAATATGCAAAGTACAATTTTCTATAAAAAAAAAAAAAACTGATTCTGTTCTTTTCTCTGACATTTAAGGGTGACATATATAGGCCTACAAAAACTATTTTAGGACTAAAAAAGTTTGGATAGTTGTTAATATGAGAGTTATGAGACATTTGATTTAAGTATTGTATTACATGAGTAGCTCTCGGCCACTTTCATTTTTAAAAAGTAGCTCTGTTCTAATGCTACTTAAGCCATATAGATATCCATATCTGACCTTTTGAACTTATTTCTGGTCAAAGGGTCCTCAAAAGTTTTTAAACTATATAAAGTCATAGACTCTTTCCGATGATAAATCAAGTATTCAGAGGTCCCCTTTTGACCTACTGAACATATTTCTGGCCAAAGAGTCCTAAATGATTAACACTATACATTCAGATTGATATCTTCGGATGTTATATCATCCTGCCAAAAGTCCATATTTTACATACTGACATTTTTTCTGGTCAAAGAGTCTAAACTTGACCTTTCTATATATACTCGTTGACTCTTTCTGATTCTTCATAAGCTATATAGATGTCCATATGTGGCGAATTGGAAATATTTTTGGCAAAAAGGTCCTCACAAGTTAACTTACTAAATACTCATAGACTTCTTCTGTTGCAACCCGGTATCACGACAAGACGTGAAATAATCACGTTGGTCCACTTTGGAAAACGTGTAGATGTCACAGTTTAACACCCTCATATACGTGAATCTTACACGTTTGCGTTTGAGCCACTAATCCTACCCCTAAACCTAACCTAACCATTTCTTAAAACTACGTAGGCTACAATTATAAAGAAAAACAACAGACAGACAAGTATAATCATAATTTATTTATTGAGAAAATGTCAAAACCGGTACCAAAAGTCGTTCACCTGACGATGTGTCGCAGTCCTCTCTGGCAGCAGAATTTAAATTATTAGTTCAAATCCATGAAAATGTTAATCCGTCTTCGGTTCGCTCTGTTCTTTTGCGCGCCTCTTCATTTCAAATGTAGCACCGACTAAAACCATTGTGACGCAATCTGTGACGAAGCAGGCGAGAGCCAATGAGCGTTTGATATGCCGTAACCATAGTAACCTGTCCTAACGCTTCTTGAGGGCGCAATTTTTGAATTTGAATCATAACGAGCGCGGGGTTTGACGTTTACGGTCAAGATGAAGATCACTGGACAAAGGGCTGAGTTTGGATCTTTTTCTTGTAAATAATAAATGGATTCTGAAGGTTTGGATTACATTAAGCTAATAAAATTGATGTATTTTGTGAATCGATGTTGTGTATTATGGTTCTAACTTCTATAGGAACAATAAATCAATTATTGTGATTACACTTGTCTGTCTGTTGTTTTTCTTTACAATTGTAGCCTACGTAGTTTTAAGAAATGGTTAGGTTTAGGGGTAGGATTAGTGGCTCAAACTATATCTTTTAATGCTATATTGTTCATAAAACTGCCATTCCCCTAACTTACACATATTTGTCCATTACGTTTTATCATTTTAATATTGTCTATAAAATGTTTAGGTGTGGGAGTAGGGTTAAGGGATCTTACATTTATAATCTATAAAATGGTAAAAGCGAAATTGTAGACAGATATCTTCATGATATGGCAAACGTGTAAGATTCACGTATAAGTGTGTTAAACTGTGACATCTACACGTTTTCCAAAGTGGACCAACGTGATTATTTCACGTCTTGTCGTGATGATACATCACTTTAACAGGTGTCCATATGTGATCCTCTGAATATATTTTTGGCCAAAGAATCATTGAACATTAACTCTCTATACATATTGACTCAAGAGTAAAAATTTGACCTCTTTTGGTCTGATTTATCATCAGATGGAGTCTATAATTTTACATAGTTTAAAAACTTTTGAGGAACCTTTGACCAGAAATAATAATAGGTCATATATGGACATAAATATGGCTTATGAAGAATCAGAAGGAGACTATGAGTATGTATAGAAAGTTCAAGATTGGCCACAAATATGTCCCTTGGGTCAATTATGGACTTCTTTATGGCTGATGTAACATCAGATGGAGTAAACGAGTATGTATAGAAAGAAACAGCATAAGGAGTCAATGAGCATGTATAGAATGTTCAAGATCGAGGAATCTTTAGTAGAAATATGTTCAGTAGGTCAGTTATGAACAATTGTCTGGCTGATGAAACATCAGAAGGAGTCAATGAGCATATATAGAATGTTCAAGTACATAGACTCGCTGCTCAGAAGAAAAAAAAAATTGTCATTATGAACAGTTGTCTGGCCGATGTACTATCTGAAGGAGTCTATAAGTTTGAATAGAAAGTTCAAGATCAAGGACTCTTCAGTCAGAAATATGTTCAATATGTTAAATCTCAACTACTTTATGGCTAAAGAAACAAAATAAGGCGTCACTGAGAATGTATAGAAAGTTCAAAATCGAGGACTCTTTTACCAGAAATATGTTTAAATATGGATAATAGCCTGGGTGATGAAAAATCAGAAGGAGATAGTTGCACTTAATTATGTATAGATAATTAAAATTGTCACCGGCCCACCGGTGGGCCCAAAGCCATTACAGATTTAAAACAGTAATATCCTATACTAAACCTAAACTAATCTTGACAAACTGTATATCATTTGAAAGCTTACAATCTCTAGTTTTCATATTTGGTGACTGATTCTCAAAATAAATGACAGAGGAGCCCAATTTGCAACAAGAATATTTTCATATTCCTAAGGCGTGTTCAGACCTTTATTTTGAAATAGCAATGAACATAAAAAATCATGAAAGAATGGTACAAACCTCAGTTTGTTTTTATGCCAAGAGTTCAAAAGATAACATCCATTGAATTATTTTAGGAAAAAAGGTCTGAAAATGTTTTAAATATAAAGAAAAAATATATAGATTCACCATTTGTGATGTGGCAGTGAGCTATAGCGCACATACGTGTTATTTTATGCACATAAAACATTTTAACACTCGTTGTTTCTTAGAAGGTTGAATTCATATCAAAATCTGCCAAACTTCCCATACTACTTCTGAATAGAATGTCTACTTCATAAATTGTATGAAAATTGTGGAAATAATGGTTCAGATCACTCAAACCACATATGGAAATGGAGGGCGCCCTTATATGGGCAGTAATGGAGTCTGGTTGTCACCTAGTGAAAATGTTTGGTACTGCGCCCAAACAAAATCTTACTGAAAGCTCATTTTTTGAGATATCAATCTAAAATTTGAAACACAACTTGTTCAGATTTTTGGCTTTGATTTTTTTTTGTGCCGTTTTAGAGTCGCCCAGGTTTTAAAAATATATATTTTATATGAATAATTAATTTTTTTCTATAACTTTCTTTCTGTTTCACTTTCTTAATTTAATTCACTTCTACAGAAATCTGCCAAATGTCTTCTTTAAAACAAGACCAATTTTACGTCTATACTCCAAAGCATTCTTTAATTACAACCATTTAAGTTCGAAATGTCTATTCAAAAAAAGGGGGGTGACACTTAAAGGGTTAAAGTTCTAGGTCTCTTTGGCCAGATATTATGTTCAATGGGTCAAATTTGGACTAACAATATGGTTGATTTAACATCAAAAGTAGTCGATGACTACTGTCTGGCTGATGAAACACTAAAAGGAGTCAATTAGCATGTACAGAATGTTCAAGTTCATGGACTTGTTGGCCAGAAATATGTTTAATAATTAATATGGACAATTGTCTGTCCGATGTACTTTCTGAAAGAGTCTATAATTATGAATAGAAAGTTCAAGATCAAGGACTCTTTGGTCAGAAATATGTTCAACATGTCAAATCTGGACTTCTGTATGGCTGAAGAAACACCAGAAGTAAATGATTATGTATAGAAAGTTCAAGTTCATAGACTCTTCGGGCAGAAAAATGTTCAGTAGGTCAATTATGGACTACTGTCTGGCTGATGAAACACTAAAAGGAGTCAATTAGCATGTATAGAAAGTTCAAGTTCAAAGACTCGTTGGCCAGAAATGTGTTCAATGGTCAATATCTACAATTGTCTGGCCGATGTACTATCTGAAAGAGTCTATAAGTATGAATAGAAAGTTCAAGATCGAGGACTCTTCGGTCAGAAATATGTTCATTATGTCAAATCAGAACTACTGCATGGCTGATGAAACACCAGAAGGATTGTAAGAGCAATTAGTCTAGAAATGTAAAATTCAAGGTCTCATGTCTAGAAATATGTTCAAAATATAAAATTTGAACTACTGTGCAAATACATTGGATAGCAGATCGGATAGAAGATACATAAATGAACAAGTCTACAAGTATGTTTAGAAAGTTCAAGTTTGAGTACTCTTTGGCCCGAATTATGTTAGTAGGTAAAAAAAAAAAAAGGGACCTCTGTATGACTGATTTAACATCAGAATTAGTCTATAAGATTATATAGCTTAAGTATTATATATTATATAAGATTATATATATTTAAAACCTTTTAAGGACCCATTGAGCAGAAATAAGTTTAACAGGTCAGATATGCACTTCTGTCTAGAGTATGTATAGAAAGTTCAAGATCGAGTACTCTTTTTCCCAGTAGTTGAAATATGGACAACTTATATTCCATATGCAATATATGCAATATATGGCTGATTTAACATCAGAAGGAGTCTATAAGTTTATAATAGTAAAAAAAAACATTTCGAGGACTCTTTGGCCAAAAATGTGTTCAATCTGTCAAATATGGACTACTCCTTGCCTGATTTAACATCACGAGAAGTCAGTATGTACGTATAGTAAGTTCTTTCATGGTCTCTTGGCAGAAATATGTTTAGTAGGTCAAAGATTTACTTTTTTTTATGGGTGATGTAAAAAAATGGGTGATATAGAAGGGTGATATATATATAAAAGATATATATAAAAAAATGGGTGATATATTGCATATTCCATATGCAATATATGCAATATATGGCCGATTTAACATCAGAAGGAGTCTATAAGTTTATAATATACACAAAATACCTTTTGAGGACTCTTTTGCCATAAAAATATGTTCAATCAGTCAAATATGGACAACTGTCTGGCTTATATAACATCACATGAAGTCAGTCTTGTATGTTTGGTAAGTTAATGTTCAAGGACTCTTTATCCAGAAATGTGTTCAGTAGGTCAAAAATGGACTTCTGTATGGCTGATGTAACATCAGAAAGATCCTACGAGAATGTATAGAAAGTTTAAGATCGATTACTCTTGGGTCAGAAATATGTGCAGCAGGTCAAACATGGACTATTCTCTTGCTAATACAACATCACAAGTCAGTCAGTCAGTAAGAACTCTTTGGACAGAAAATATGTTCTGTAGGTCAAAGAGGGACCTCTGTATGCCTGATTTGACACTTAACATATGTGCTTTCACATTGTATTGAATCACTAACTTATTCATTTTTTCTTTTAAGGGAAATTATTGCATTTACCCCTTGCGCTACAATGCATAGAATAAACTAATTCATACCTCATGTGCAATGAAAAGATAACATGAGTGTTGCATTGCACAAACGATCTAAGAATTAGCGTTTAATAATAATGTATTATTATTATATCTGACTATATCAGTTAGATCTTTTATGCAGTGGAATGTAACTCCAAAAATGGTATCTCTTCAATGCACATCGGAATGAGATAGTTACTGTTTGCAATGCACTCATAGCTTATATGTTATTCTTCAATGCACAAAGTTTGATCGTGTGTGAAATGCAATGCAACAGCACAAATTGTATTTCCTCAAAGCAAAACGCAATGAGTTTGGGAATGAGTTAGTTCTGGTGTGTAATGCAATGCAAGAAGTGCATAGCCTATATGTTATTCTTCAATGCACAACATTAGATCGTTTGTGCAATGCAATGCAACGTTTTCTCTTTAATGGGAAGGAGTTAGTTCTGGTATGCAATGCAATGCAAAAAGTGCATAGCCTATATTACTCTTCAATGCACAACGTTAGATCGTTTGTGCAATGCAATGCAACAAAACACATATGTTAACTCTTTAATGAACATGTTCTGGTGTGCAATGCAATGCAAAAAGTGCATAGCCTATGTTATTCTTCAATGCACAAAGTTAGATCGTTTGTGCAATGCAATGCAATGCAACAACACAACACACATATCATCTCTTTAATGAACATGGGTATTGTTAAGTTCTAGTGTGCAATGCAATGAAAAAAGTGCAAAACCTATATGTTATTATTCAGTGCACAACGTTAGATCGTTTGTGCAATGCAATGCAAAGCAATGCAATGCAATGCAATGCAACAACACACGTTATGTCTTTAATGAACATGGGAATGATTTAGTTCTGGTGTGCAATGCAATGCGAAAAGTGCATATGTTCTTCTTCAGTGCACAACTGAAGTGCAAATGAAATGCAGTGCAACAACACACGTTATGTCTTGAACATGGGAATGAGTTAGTTCTGGTGTGCAATTCAATGCAATGCTAAAAGTGAATAACCTATATTTTATTCTTCAGTGCACAACGTTAGATCGTTGGCGCAATGCAATGCAACAACACACATTGTCTCTTTAATGAACATGGGAATTATTTAGTTCTGGTGTGCTGTTTAATGCAATGCAAAAAGTGCATAACCTATATGTTATTCTTCAATGCACAACGTTAGATCGTGCGTGCAATGCAATGCAATTTAACAACACACGTTATCTCTTCAATGAACATGGGAATGAGTTAGTTCTGGTGTGCAATGCAATGCAATGCTAAAAGTGAATAACCCATATTTTATTCTTCAGTGCACAACGTTAGATCGTTTGTGCAATGTAATGCAATGCAATGCAATTGCAATGCAACAACACACGTTATCTCTTTAATGAACATGGGAATAAGTTAGTTCTGGTTTGCAATGCAATGCAGTGCGAAAAGTGCATAACCTATATGTTATTCTTCATTGCACAACGTTAGATCGTTAGTGCAATGCAATCAATGCAAAACAATGCAGTGCAATGCAATACAACAACAAATATGTTATCTCTTTAATGAATATAAGAGTTAGTTCTGGTGTGCAATGCAATGCAGTGCGAAAAGTGCATAACTTATATGTTATTCTTCATTGCACAACGTTAGATCGTTAGTGCAATGCAATCAATGCAAAACAATGCAGTGCAATGCAATACAACAACAAATATGTTATCTCTTTAATGAATATAAGAGTTAGTTCTGGTGTGCAATGCAATGCAGTGCGAAAAGTGCATAACTTATATGTTATTCTTCAGTGCACAACGTTAGATCGTTAGTGCAATGCAATCAATGCAAAACAATGCAGTGCAATGCAATACAACAACAAATATGTTATCTCTTTAATGAATATAAGAATGAGTTAGTTCTGGTGTGCAATGCAATGCAGTGCGAAAAGTGCATAACTTATATGTTATTCTTCAGTGCACAACGTTAGATCGTTAGTGCAATGCAATGCAATGCAATGCAATGCAATGCAACAACACAATGCAATGTAATGCAAAGTGCATAACCTATATGTTATTCTTCAATGCACAACGTTAGATCGTGCGTGCAATGCAATGCAATGCAACAACACACGTTATCGCTTTAATGAACATGGGAATGAGTTAGTTCTGGTTTGCAATGCAATGCAGTGCGAAAAGTGCATAACCTGTATGTTATTCTTCAGTGCACAACGTTAGATCGTAAGTGCAATGCAATGCAATGCAACAACAAACGTTATTTCTTCAATGAACATTGGAATGATTTAGTTCTGGTGTGCAATGCAAGAAGTGCATAGTCTATGTTATTCTTCAATGCACAAGGTTAGATCGTAAGTGCAATGCAATGCAATGCAACAACACCATGTGAATGTGTTAAGAATTAAAGACTTTCTAGAGGTTCTTTAATGAACATAGCAATGAGTTAGTTCTGGTGTGCAATGCAATGCAATGCTAAAAGTGAATAACCCATATTTTATTCTTCAGCGCACAACGTTAGATCGTTTGTGCAATGTAATGCAATGCAATGCAATGCAACTACACACGTTATCTCTTTAATGAACATGGGAATAAGTTAGTTCTGGTTTGCAATGCAATGCAGTGCGAAAAGTGCATAACCATATGTTATTCTTCATTGCACAACGTTAGGTCGTTAGTGCAATGCAATCAATGCAAAACAATGCAATGCAATGCAATACAACAACAAATATGTTATCTCTTTAATGAATATAAGAATGAGTTAGTTCTGGTGTGCAATGCAATGCAGTGCGAAAAGTGCATAACTTATATGTTATTCTTCAGTGCACAACGTTAGATCGTGCGTGCAATGCAATGCAATGTAACAACACACGTTATCGCTTTAATGAACATGGGAATGAGTTAGTTCTGGTGTGCAATGCAATGCAATGCTAAAAGTGAATAACCTATATTTTATTATTCAGTGCACAACGTTAGATCGTTTGTGCAATGCAATGCTTTTGCAATGCAATGCAATGCAACAACACACGCTATGTCTTGGACATGGGAATGAGTTAGTTCTGGTGTGCAATGTAATGCAATGCGAAAAGTGCATAACTTCTATGTTATTCTTCAGTGCACAACGTTAGATAGTTAGTGCAATGCAATGCAACAACACACCTTCTTTAATGAACATGGCAATGAGTTAGTTCTGGTGTGCAATGCAATGCAAAAAGTGCATAACCTATATGTTATTCTTCACTGCACAACGTTAGATAGTTAGTGCAATGCAATGCAATGCAACAACACACGTTATCTATTTAATGAACATGGGAATGAGTTAGTTCTGGGTGCAATGCAATGCAATGCAAAGAGTGCATAACCTACATGTTATTCTTCAGTGCACAACGTTAGTGCAGTGCAACAACACACGTTATGTCTTTTAATGAACATGGGACTTTCCCCCCTAAACCCAACTATCTAGCGTCACTGAACATTGGAATGATTTAGTTATGGTGTGCAATGCAATGCAATGCGAAAAGTGCATAACCTATATGTTATTCTTCAATGCACAACGTTAGATGTGCGTGCAATGCAATGCAACAACACACATGCTATCTCTTTAATGAACATGGGAATGATTTAGTTCTGGTGTGCAATGCAATGCAATGCGAAAAGTGCATAACCTATATGTTATTCTTCAATACACAACGTTAGATAGTTTGTGCAAAGCAACAACGCATATGTTATCTCTTTAATGAACATGGTATTGTGTTAGTTCTGGTGTGCAATGCAATGAATGGCAAGAAGTGCATAGCCTATGTTTCTTTAATGATGCTCAACCTTAGATCGTTTGTGCAAAGCACATAATGTTATAGCAATGAGCTATACATAGGTACGCTTTTGACCTACTGAACATATTTCTGGCCGAGTACTTAAATATTAACACTATACATTCAGATTGATATCTTCGGATGTTATAGCATCCTGACAAAAGTCATATTTTTGACATACTGAATTTTTTTCTGGCCAAGGAGAGTACTCGAAACTTGACCTTTCATATATACTAATTGACTCTTGTTACGTCAGCCATACAGAAGTCCATATTTCAACCAAGGTACATATTTCTGGCCAAAGGGTCCTCGATCTTGGGCTTTCTATACATACTCATAGACTCCTTCTGATGCATCATAAGCCATATAGATGTCCATATCTGACCTTTTGAACTTTTTTCTGGTCAAAGTGTCCTCAAAATTTTTCAAAGTATATAAAGTTATAGATTCCTTCTGATGATAAATCAGCTATACAGAGGTCAACATTTGACCTTCTAAACATATTTCTGGCCAAAGAGTTCTTGAACATTATCTCTACAGATTGACTTCTTGTGATGTTATATTAACCAGCCAGTAGTCTATATTTGACCTACTGAACATATTTCTGGCCAGAGTCCGTGAACATCAACTCACTATGTAAAATCAGGAAGACAGTAGTCCATATTTGACTGATTGAAAAAAAATTTGACCAAAGAGTTCTCAAAAGGATTTTGTCTATCATAAATGTATAGACTCCTTCTGATGTTAAATCAGCCATACAGAAGTCCATATTTGACATTCTGAACATATTTCTGACCAGAGACCTTGAACATTTACCTTACTATTTATATTTCTCCTACTATAAAGACTTCTCATGATGTTATATCAGCCAAAATGTAGCCATATTTGACTGATTTAACATGTTTTTGGCCAAAGAATCCTCAAAATGTTTTTTACTCTTAGAAACTCATAGACTCCTTCTGATGTTAAATCAGCCATACAGACGTTCATATTTGACCCAAGGAATATTATTTATGGCCATAGAGTTCTCGATCTTGACCTTTCTGTGAACATGAACACTCATAGACTTCTTCTAATGCTACATAAGCCATATAGACATCCATATCTGACCTTTTGAACTTATTTCTGGTCAAAGGGTCCTCAAAACTTTTAAACTATATAAAGTCATAGACTCTTTCTGATGATAAATCAGCTATTCAGAGGTCCCATTTTGACCTACTGAACATATTTCTGGACAAAGAGTCCTAAAAGATTAACACTATACATTCAGATTGATGTCTTCGGATGTTATATCATCCTGATAAATGTCCATATTTGACATACTGAAATTTTTTCTGGCCAAGGAGTACTCGAAACTTGACCTTTCCATATATACTCGTTGACTCTTTCTGATGTTACGTCAGCCATACAGAAGTCCATATTTGACCCAAGGAACATATTTTTGGCGAAAGAGTCCTTGATATTGGGCTTTCTATACATACTCATAGACTCCTTCTGATGCTTCATAAGCCTTATAGATGTCCATATCTGACCTTTTCAACTTATTTCTGGTCAAAGTGTCCTAAAAAATGTTCAGGATTTTGTCTATCATAAACGTAGACTCCTTCTGATGTTAAATCAGCCATGCAGAAGTCCATATTTGACCTTCTGAACGTATTTCTGGAAAGAGACCTTGAACTTTAACCTTACTATACATATTTCTCCTACTATACAGACTTCTCGTGATGTTATATCAGCCAGACTGTAGTCCATATTTGACAAATTGAACATATTTTTGGGCAAAGAATCCTCAAAATGTTTTTTACTATTATAAACTTATCGACTACTTCTGAGGTCAAATAAGCCTTATAGAAGTTCATATTTGACCCATATATTTATGGCCAAAGAGTTCTCGATCTTGACCTTTCTATACATACTCATTTAAGACGGACTTCTCGTAATGTTAAATCAGGCAGGAAGTAGTCCATATTTGACCGATTGAAAAAAAATGGACCAAAGAGTTCTCAAAAGGATTTTGTCTATCATAAACGTATAGACTCCTTCTGATGTTAAATCAGCCATGCAGAAGTCCATATTTGAACTTCTGGACAGAGACCTTGAACTTTAACCTTACTATACATATTTCTCCTACTATACAGACTTCTCACGGTGTTAAATCAGCCAGACTGTAGTTAATATTTGACCGATTTAACATATTTTTGGCCAAAGAATCCTCAAAATGTTTTTTACTCTTAGAAACTCATAGACTCCTTCTGATGTTAAATCAGCCATACAGAAGTCCATATTTGACCTTCTGAACATATTTATGGACAGAGACCTTGAACTTTAATCTTACTATACATATTTGTCGTACTATACAGACTTCTCGTGATGTTATATCATCCAGACTGTAGTCCATATTTGACCAATTGAACATATTTTTGGCCAAAGAATCCTCAAAATGTTTTTTACTATTATAAACTTATCATCGACTCCTTCTGATGTCAAATCAGCCTTACAGAAGTCCATATTTGACCCAAGGAACATATTTATGGCCAAAGCGATCTCGATCTTGGACTTTCTATACATACTCATAGACTCCTTCTAATGCTACTTAAGCCATATACATATCCATATCTGACCTTTTGAACTTATTTCTGGTCAAAGGGTCCTCAAAAGTTTTTAAACTATAGAAAGTTATAGACTCTTTCTGATGATAAATCAGCTATTCAGAGGTCCCATTTTGACCTACTGATTATATTTCTGGCCAAAGAGTCCTAAACGATTAACACTATGCATTCAGACTGATATCTTCGGATGTTATATCATCCTGACAAAAGTCCATATTTGACATACCGAATTTTTTTCTGGCCAAGGATTGAATACTCGAAACTTGACCTTTCCATATATACTTGTTGACTCTTTCTGATGTTACGTCAGCCATACAGAATTCCATATTTGACCCAAGGAATATATATCTTGCCAAAGAGTCCTCGATCTTGGGCTTTCTATACATACTCATAGACTCCTTCTGATTGCTTCTTAAGCCATATAGTTGTCTATATCTGACCTTTTGAACTTATTTCTGGTCAAAGTGTCCTCAAAATTTTTCAAACTATATAAAGTTATAGACTCCTTCTGATGATGAATCAGCTATACAGAGGTCACCTTTTGACCTTCTGAACATATTTCTGGCCAGAGACCTTGAACATTTACCTTACTATTTATATTTCTCCTACCATAAAGACTTCTCGTGATGTTATAACAGCCAGACTGTAGCCATATTTGACTGATTTAACATGTTTTAGGCCAAAGAATCCTCAAAATGTTTTTTACTCTTAGAAACTCATAGACTCCTTCTGATGTTAAATCAGCCATACAGAAGTTCATACTTGACCCAAGGAATATATTTATGGCTATAGAGTTCTCGATCTTGACCTTTCTATACATACTCATAGACTCCTTCGCGCGGTAAGCGCGGTCATAATTGAAGCGACGCGCTCATTTTTTCCAGGCGAGATGAAAAAAATCGCACATTTTTTTTAGAATGCCACAAACGCACCGCGGTCATATGACAAGAACCAACCAATCAGCTTCACCCTCTCCGTAACAACATTGAAAGCTCCGTCAACATGAAGGATGGGGGTGCACTCAAACACTACAGGTGTTTTTCTCTTCTCCGTAAATGAATCTTGAAGCAGAGCTACAGCAAGCGTTTCTCGGTGGTGGAAATCCATTAGCTACTAAAACTTATTTGTCATTGTGGAGAGCGCAGTGCATGGTTGCATAGTAACGAAAGACGCCACGGGCAAATCGGACCGAATCTTACTATTAAAAATAAAAGATAAGCTAATCATGTGCATTGTAAATGTCAGTAATTTATCTTTTTTGACTCATTCTTTTTATAAAAAAATGATTTAAAGGCTGAAATATGTGAGGTTTATCTTTTTTTCAAAACTTTATTTGAACTTGTACATGTTAGTAGATAACATGTTGCAAGAAGACACACTCTTTTAAAATCTGGCTATCATTTTTAATGTTATTATTTTAAAAAAAATAAAAGATAAGCTAATCATGTGCATTGTAAATGTCAGTAATTTATCTTTTTTGACTCATTCTTTTTATAAAAAAATGATTTAAAGGCTGAAATATGTGAGGTTTATCTTTTTTTCAAAACTTTATTTGAACTTGTACATGTTAGTAGATAACATGTTGCAAGAAGACACACTCTTTTAAAATCTGGCTATCATTTTTAATGTTATTATTTTAATGTTTATGTAAACAAAAAGTGCATATTGATGCTAATTTTATTTGGTATTTGCTGGTTTTCGACATAAAACTTGGTGAATTGATGTCATTGTGTAGTATTAGTACTTTTTGAAAAGGATTCTGTGATAACCGTGATCATTTTTGTCACTATAACCATGAAATGAAATGTTCATGCCATTTCATCTCTAGTTATGATCAACTAAAATCAACTATAATTGTGTTTTTACAGTATAATATGCAAAGTACAATTTTCTATAAAAAAAAAAAAAACTGATTCTGTTCTTTTCTCTGACATTTAAGGGTGACATATATAGGCCTACAAAAACTATTTTAGGACTAAAAAAGTTTGGATAGTTGTTAATATGAGAGTTATGAGACATTTGATTTAAGTATTGTATTACATGAGTAGCTCTCGGCCACTTTCATTTTTAAAAAGTAGCTCTGTTCTAATGCTACTTAAGCCATATAGATATCCATATCTGACCTTTTGAACTTATTTCTGGTCAAAGGGTCCTCAAAAGTTTTTAAACTATATAAAGTCATAGACTCTTTCCGATGATAAATCAAGTATTCAGAGGTCCCCTTTTGACCTACTGAACATATTTCTGGCCAAAGAGTCCTAAATGATTAACACTATACATTCAGATTGATATCTTCGGATGTTATATCATCCTGCCAAAAGTCCATATTTTACATACTGACATTTTTTCTGGTCAAAGAGTCTAAACTTGACCTTTCTATATATACTCGTTGACTCTTTCTGATTCTTCATAAGCTATATAGATGTCCATATGTGGCGAATTGGAAATATTTTTGGCAAAAAGGTCCTCACAAGTTAACTTACTAAATACTCATAGACTTCTTCTGTTGCAACCCGGTATCACGACAAGACGTGAAATAATCACGTTGGTCCACTTTGGAAAACGTGTAGATGTCACAGTTTAACACCCTCATATACGTGAATCTTACACGTTTGCGTTTGAGCCACTAATCCTACCCCTAAACCTAACCTAACCATTTCTTAAAACTACGTAGGCTACAATTATAAAGAAAAACAACAGACAGACAAGTATAATCATAATTTATTTATTGAGAAAATGTCAAAACCGGTACCAAAAGTCGTTCACCTGACGATGTGTCGCAGTCCTCTCTGGCAGCAGAATTTAAATTATTAGTTCAAATCCATGAAAATGTTAATCCGTCTTCGGTTCGCTCTGTTCTTTTGCGCGCCTCTTCATTTCAAATGTAGCACCGACTAAAACCATTGTGACGCAATCTGTGACGAAGCAGGCGAGAGCCAATGAGCGTTTGATATGCCGTAACCATAGTAACCTGTCCTAACGCTTCTTGAGGGCGCAATTTTTGAATTTGAATCATAACGAGCGCGGGGTTTGACGTTTACGGTCAAGATGAAGATCACTGGACAAAGGGCTGAGTTTGGATCTTTTTCTTGTAAATAATAAATGGATTCTGAAGGTTTGGATTACATTAAGCTAATAAAATTGATGTATTTTGTGAATCGATGTTGTGTATTATGGTTCTAACTTCTATAGGAACAATAAATCAATTATTGTGATTACACTTGTCTGTCTGTTGTTTTTCTTTACAATTGTAGCCTACGTAGTTTTAAGAAATGGTTAGGTTTAGGGGTAGGATTAGTGGCTCAAACTATATCTTTTAATGCTATATTGTTCATAAAACTGCCATTCCCCTAACTTACACATATTTGTCCATTACGTTTTATCATTTTAATATTGTCTATAAAATGTTTAGGTGTGGGAGTAGGGTTAAGGGATCTTACATTTATAATCTATAAAATGGTAAAAGCGAAATTGTAGACAGATATCTTCATGATATGGCAAACGTGTAAGATTCACGTATAAGTGTGTTAAACTGTGACATCTACACGTTTTCCAAAGTGGACCAACGTGATTATTTCACGTCTTGTCGTGATGATACATCACTTTAACAGGTGTCCATATGTGATCCTCTGAATATATTTTTGGCCAAAGAATCATTGAACATTAACTCTCTATACATATTGACTCAAGAGTAAAAATTTGACCTCTTTTGGTCTGATTTATCATCAGATGGAGTCTATAATTTTACATAGTTTAAAAACTTTTGAGGAACCTTTGACCAGAAATAATAATAGGTCATATATGGACATAAATATGGCTTATGAAGAATCAGAAGGAGACTATGAGTATGTATAGAAAGTTCAAGATTGGCCACAAATATGTCCCTTGGGTCAATTATGGACTTCTTTATGGCTGATGTAACATCAGATGGAGTAAACGAGTATGTATAGAAAGAAACAGCATAAGGAGTCAATGAGCATGTATAGAATGTTCAAGATCGAGGAATCTTTAGTAGAAATATGTTCAGTAGGTCAGTTATGAACAATTGTCTGGCTGATGAAACATCAGAAGGAGTCAATGAGCATATATAGAATGTTCAAGTACATAGACTCGCTGCTCAGAAGAAAAAAAAAATTGTCATTATGAACAGTTGTCTGGCCGATGTACTATCTGAAGGAGTCTATAAGTTTGAATAGAAAGTTCAAGATCAAGGACTCTTCAGTCAGAAATATGTTCAATATGTTAAATCTCAACTACTTTATGGCTAAAGAAACAAAATAAGGCGTCACTGAGAATGTATAGAAAGTTCAAAATCGAGGACTCTTTTACCAGAAATATGTTTAAATATGGATAATAGCCTGGGTGATGAAAAATCAGAAGGAGATAGTTGCACTTAATTATGTATAGATAATTAAAATTGTCACCGGCCCACCGGTGGGCCCAAAGCCATTACAGATTTAAAACAGTAATATCCTATACTAAACCTAAACTAATCTTGACAAACTGTATATCATTTGAAAGCTTACAATCTCTAGTTTTCATATTTGGTGACTGATTCTCAAAATAAATGACAGAGGAGCCCAATTTGCAACAAGAATATTTTCATATTCCTAAGGCGTGTTCAGACCTTTATTTTGAAATAGCAATGAACATAAAAAATCATGAAAGAATGGTACAAACCTCAGTTTGTTTTTATGCCAAGAGTTCAAAAGATAACATCCATTGAATTATTTTAGGAAAAAAGGTCTGAAAATGTTTTAAATATAAAGAAAAAATATATAGATTCACCATTTGTGATGTGGCAGTGAGCTATAGCGCACATACGTGTTATTTTATGCACATAAAACATTTTAACACTCGTTGTTTCTTAGAAGGTTGAATTCATATCAAAATCTGCCAAACTTCCCATACTACTTCTGAATAGAATGTCTACTTCATAAATTGTATGAAAATTGTGGAAATAATGGTTCAGATCACTCAAACCACATATGGAAATGGAGGGCGCCCTTATATGGGCAGTAATGGAGTCTGGTTGTCACCTAGTGAAAATGTTTGGTACTGCGCCCAAACAAAATCTTACTGAAAGCTCATTTTTTGAGATATCAATCTAAAATTTGAAACACAACTTGTTCAGATTTTTGGCTTTGATTTTTTTTTGTGCCGTTTTAGAGTCGCCCAGGTTTTAAAAATATATATTTTATATGAATAATTAATTTTTTTCTATAACTTTCTTTCTGTTTCACTTTCTTAATTTAATTCACTTCTACAGAAATCTGCCAAATGTCTTCTTTAAAACAAGACCAATTTTACGTCTATACTCCAAAGCATTCTTTAATTACAACCATTTAAGTTCGAAATGTCTATTCAAAAAAAGGGGGGTGACACTTAAAGGGTTAAAGTTCTAGGTCTCTTTGGCCAGATATTATGTTCAATGGGTCAAATTTGGACTAACAATATGGTTGATTTAACATCAAAAGTAGTCGATGACTACTGTCTGGCTGATGAAACACTAAAAGGAGTCAATTAGCATGTACAGAATGTTCAAGTTCATGGACTTGTTGGCCAGAAATATGTTTAATAATTAATATGGACAATTGTCTGTCCGATGTACTTTCTGAAAGAGTCTATAATTATGAATAGAAAGTTCAAGATCAAGGACTCTTTGGTCAGAAATATGTTCAACATGTCAAATCTGGACTTCTGTATGGCTGAAGAAACACCAGAAGTAAATGATTATGTATAGAAAGTTCAAGTTCATAGACTCTTCGGGCAGAAAAATGTTCAGTAGGTCAATTATGGACTACTGTCTGGCTGATGAAACACTAAAAGGAGTCAATTAGCATGTATAGAAAGTTCAAGTTCAAAGACTCGTTGGCCAGAAATGTGTTCAATGGTCAATATCTACAATTGTCTGGCCGATGTACTATCTGAAAGAGTCTATAAGTATGAATAGAAAGTTCAAGATCGAGGACTCTTCGGTCAGAAATATGTTCATTATGTCAAATCAGAACTACTGCATGGCTGATGAAACACCAGAAGGATTGTAAGAGCAATTAGTCTAGAAATGTAAAATTCAAGGTCTCATGTCTAGAAATATGTTCAAAATATAAAATTTGAACTACTGTGCAAATACATTGGATAGCAGATCGGATAGAAGATACATAAATGAACAAGTCTACAAGTATGTTTAGAAAGTTCAAGTTTGAGTACTCTTTGGCCCGAATTATGTTAGTAGGTAAAAAAAAAAAAAGGGACCTCTGTATGACTGATTTAACATCAGAATTAGTCTATAAGATTATATAGCTTAAGTATTATATATTATATAAGATTATATATATTTAAAACCTTTTAAGGACCCATTGAGCAGAAATAAGTTTAACAGGTCAGATATGCACTTCTGTCTAGAGTATGTATAGAAAGTTCAAGATCGAGTACTCTTTTTCCCAGTAGTTGAAATATGGACAACTTATATTCCATATGCAATATATGCAATATATGGCTGATTTAACATCAGAAGGAGTCTATAAGTTTATAATAGTAAAAAAAAACATTTCGAGGACTCTTTGGCCAAAAATGTGTTCAATCTGTCAAATATGGACTACTCCTTGCCTGATTTAACATCACGAGAAGTCAGTATGTACGTATAGTAAGTTCTTTCATGGTCTCTTGGCAGAAATATGTTTAGTAGGTCAAAGATTTACTTTTTTTTATGGGTGATGTAAAAAAATGGGTGATATAGAAGGGTGATATATATATAAAAGATATATATAAAAAAATGGGTGATATATTGCATATTCCATATGCAATATATGCAATATATGGCCGATTTAACATCAGAAGGAGTCTATAAGTTTATAATATACACAAAATACCTTTTGAGGACTCTTTTGCCATAAAAATATGTTCAATCAGTCAAATATGGACAACTGTCTGGCTTATATAACATCACATGAAGTCAGTCTTGTATGTTTGGTAAGTTAATGTTCAAGGACTCTTTATCCAGAAATGTGTTCAGTAGGTCAAAAATGGACTTCTGTATGGCTGATGTAACATCAGAAAGATCCTACGAGAATGTATAGAAAGTTTAAGATCGATTACTCTTGGGTCAGAAATATGTGCAGCAGGTCAAACATGGACTATTCTCTTGCTAATACAACATCACAAGTCAGTCAGTCAGTAAGAACTCTTTGGACAGAAAATATGTTCTGTAGGTCAAAGAGGGACCTCTGTATGCCTGATTTGACACTTAACATATGTGCTTTCACATTGTATTGAATCACTAACTTATTCATTTTTTCTTTTAAGGGAAATTATTGCATTTACCCCTTGCGCTACAATGCATAGAATAAACTAATTCATACCTCATGTGCAATGAAAAGATAACATGAGTGTTGCATTGCACAAACGATCTAAGAATTAGCGTTTAATAATAATGTATTATTATTATATCTGACTATATCAGTTAGATCTTTTATGCAGTGGAATGTAAACTCCAAAAATGGTATCTCTTCAATGCACATCGGAATGAGATAGTTACTGTTTGCAATGCACTCATAGCTTATATGTTATTCTTCAATGCACAAAGTTTGATCGTGTGTGAAATGCAATGCAACAGCACAAATTGTATTTCCTCAAAGCAAAACGCAATGAGTTTGGGAATGAGTTAGTTCTGGTGTGTAATGCAATGCAAGAAGTGCATAGCCTATATGTTATTCTTCAATGCACAACATTAGATCGTTTGTGCAATGCAATGCAACGTTTTCTCTTTAATGGGAAGGAGTTAGTTCTGGTATGCAATGCAATGCAAAAAGTGCATAGCCTATATTACTCTTCAATGCACAACGTTAGATCGTTTGTGCAATGCAATGCAACAAAACACATATGTTAACTCTTTAATGAACATGTTCTGGTGTGCAATGCAATGCAAAAAGTGCATAGCCTATGTTATTCTTCAATGCACAAAGTTAGATCGTTTGTGCAATGCAATGCAATGCAACAACACAACACACATATCATCTCTTTAATGAACATGGGTATTGTTAAGTTCTAGTGTGCAATGCAATGAAAAAAGTGCAAAACCTATATGTTATTATTCAGTGCACAACGTTAGATCGTTTGTGCAATGCAATGCAAAGCAATGCAATGCAATGCAATGCAACAACACACGTTATGTCTTTAATGAACATGGGAATGATTTAGTTCTGGTGTGCAATGCAATGCGAAAAGTGCATATGTTCTTCTTCAGTGCACAACTGAAGTGCAAATGAAATGCAGTGCAACAACACACGTTATGTCTTGAACATGGGAATGAGTTAGTTCTGGTGTGCAATTCAATGCAATGCTAAAAGTGAATAACCTATATTTTATTCTTCAGTGCACAACGTTAGATCGTTGGCGCAATGCAATGCAACAACACACATTGTCTCTTTAATGAACATGGGAATTATTTAGTTCTGGTGTGCTGTTTAATGCAATGCAAAAAGTGCATAACCTATATGTTATTCTTCAATGCACAACGTTAGATCGTGCGTGCAATGCAATGCAATTTAACAACACACGTTATCTCTTCAATGAACATGGGAATGAGTTAGTTCTGGTGTGCAATGCAATGCAATGCTAAAAGTGAATAACCCATATTTTATTCTTCAGTGCACAACGTTAGATCGTTTGTGCAATGTAATGCAATGCAATGCAATTGCAATGCAACAACACACGTTATCTCTTTAATGAACATGGGAATAAGTTAGTTCTGGTTTGCAATGCAATGCAGTGCGAAAAGTGCATAACCTATATGTTATTCTTCATTGCACAACGTTAGATCGTTAGTGCAATGCAATCAATGCAAAACAATGCAGTGCAATGCAATACAACAACAAATATGTTATCTCTTTAATGAATATAAGAATGAGTTAGTTCTGGTGTGCAATGCAATGCAGTGCGAAAAGTGCATAACTTATATGTTATTCTTCAGTGCACAACGTTAGATCGTTAGTGCAATGCAATGCAATGCAATGCAATGCAATGCAATGCAACAACACAATGCAATGTAATGCAAAGTGCATAACCTATATGTTATTCTTCAATGCACAACGTTAGATCGTGCGTGCAATGCAATGCAATGCAACAACACACGTTATCGCTTTAATGAACATGGGAATGAGTTAGTTCTGGTTTGCAATGCAATGCAGTGCGAAAAGTGCATAACCTGTATGTTATTCTTCAGTGCACAACGTTAGATCGTAAGTGCAATGCAATGCAATGCAACAACAAACGTTATTTCTTCAATGAACATTGGAATGATTTAGTTCTGGTGTGCAATGCAAGAAGTGCATAGTCTATGTTATTCTTCAATGCACAAGGTTAGATCGTAAGTGCAATGCAATGCAATGCAACAACACCATGTGAATGTGTTAAGAATTAAAGACTTTCTAGAGGTTCTTTAATGAACATAGCAATGAGTTAGTTCTGGTGTGCAATGCAATGCAATGCTAAAAGTGAATAACCCATATTTTATTCTTCAGCGCACAACGTTAGATCGTTTGTGCAATGTAATGCAATGCAATGCAATGCAACTACACACGTTATCTCTTTAATGAACATGGGAATAAGTTAGTTCTGGTTTGCAATGCAATGCAGTGCGAAAAGTGCATAACCATATGTTATTCTTCATTGCACAACGTTAGGTCGTTAGTGCAATGCAATCAATGCAAAACAATGCAATGCAATGCAATACAACAACAAATATGTTATCTCTTTAATGAATATAAGAATGAGTTAGTTCTGGTGTGCAATGCAATGCAGTGCGAAAAGTGCATAACTTATATGTTATTCTTCAGTGCACAACGTTAGATCGTGCGTGCAATGCAATGCAATGTAACAACACACGTTATCGCTTTAATGAACATGGGAATGAGTTAGTTCTGGTGTGCAATGCAATGCAATGCTAAAAGTGAATAACCTATATTTTATTATTCAGTGCACAACGTTAGATCGTTTGTGCAATGCAATGCTTTTGCAATGCAATGCAATGCAACAACACACGCTATGTCTTGGACATGGGAATGAGTTAGTTCTGGTGTGCAATGTAATGCAATGCGAAAAGTGCATAACTTCTATGTTATTCTTCAGTGCACAACGTTAGATAGTTAGTGCAATGCAATGCAACAACACACCTTCTTTAATGAACATGGCAATGAGTTAGTTCTGGTGTGCAATGCAATGCAAAAAGTGCATAACCTATATGTTATTCTTCACTGCACAACGTTAGATAGTTAGTGCAATGCAATGCAATGCAACAACACACGTTATCTATTTAATGAACATGGGAATGAGTTAGTTCTGGGTGCAATGCAATGCAATGCAAAGAGTGCATAACCTACATGTTATTCTTCAGTGCACAACGTTAGTGCAGTGCAACAACACACGTTATGTCTTTTAATGAACATGGGACTTTCCCCCCTAAACCCAACTATCTAGCGTCACTGAACATTGGAATGATTTAGTTATGGTGTGCAATGCAATGCAATGCGAAAAGTGCATAACCTATATGTTATTCTTCAATGCACAACGTTAGATGTGCGTGCAATGCAATGCAACAACACACATGCTATCTCTTTAATGAACATGGGAATGATTTAGTTCTGGTGTGCAATGCAATGCAATGCGAAAAGTGCATAACCTATATGTTATTCTTCAATACACAACGTTAGATAGTTTGTGCAAAGCAACAACGCATATGTTATCTCTTTAATGAACATGGTATTGTGTTAGTTCTGGTGTGCAATGCAATGAATGGCAAGAAGTGCATAGCCTATGTTTCTTTAATGATGCTCAACCTTAGATCGTTTGTGCAAAGCACATAATGTTATAGCAATGAGCTATACATAGGTACGCTTTTGACCTACTGAACATATTTCTGGCCGAGTACTTAAATATTAACACTATACATTCAGATTGATATCTTCGGATGTTATAGCATCCTGACAAAAGTCATATTTTTGACATACTGAATTTTTTTCTGGCCAAGGAGAGTACTCGAAACTTGACCTTTCATATATACTAATTGACTCTTGTTACGTCAGCCATACAGAAGTCCATATTTCAACCAAGGTACATATTTCTGGCCAAAGGGTCCTCGATCTTGGGCTTTCTATACATACTCATAGACTCCTTCTGATGCATCATAAGCCATATAGATGTCCATATCTGACCTTTTGAACTTTTTTCTGGTCAAAGTGTCCTCAAAATTTTTCAAAGTATATAAAGTTATAGATTCCTTCTGATGATAAATCAGCTATACAGAGGTCAACATTTGACCTTCTAAACATATTTCTGGCCAAAGAGTTCTTGAACATTATCTCTACAGATTGACTTCTTGTGATGTTATATTAACCAGCCAGTAGTCCATATTTGACCTACTGAACATATTTCTGGCCAGAGTCCGTGAACATCAACTCACTATGTAAAATCAGGAAGACAGTAGTCCATATTTGACTGATTGAAAAAAAATTTGACCAAAGAGTTCTCAAAAGGATTTTGTCTATCATAAATGTATAGACTCCTTCTGATGTTAAATCAGCCATACAGAAGTCCATATTTGACATTCTGAACATATTTCTGACCAGAGACCTTGAACATTTACCTTACTATTTATATTTCTCCTACTATAAAGACTTCTCATGATGTTATATCAGCCAAAATGTAGCCATATTTGACTGATTTAACATGTTTTTGGCCAAAGAATCCTCAAAATGTTTTTTACTCTTAGAAACTCATAGACTCCTTCTGATGTTAAATCAGCCATACAGACGTTCATATTTGACCCAAGGAATATTATTTATGGCCATAGAGTTCTCGATCTTGACCTTTCTGTGAACATGAACACTCATAGACTTCTTCTAATGCTACATAAGCCATATAGACATCCATATCTGACCTTTTGAACTTATTTCTGGTCAAAGGGTCCTCAAAACTTTTAAACTATATAAAGTCATAGACTCTTTCTGATGATAAATCAGCTATTCAGAGGTCCCATTTTGACCTACTGAACATATTTCTGGACAAAGAGTCCTAAAAGATTAACACTATACATTCAGATTGATGTCTTCGGATGTTATATCATCCTGATAAATGTCCATATTTGACATACTGAAATTTTTTCTGGCCAAGGAGTACTCGAAACTTGACCTTTCCATATATACTCGTTGACTCTTTCTGATGTTACGTCAGCCATACAGAAGTCCATATTTGACCCAAGGAACATATTTTTGGCGAAAGAGTCCTTGATATTGGGCTTTCTATACATACTCATAGACTCCTTCTGATGCTTCATAAGCCTTATAGATGTCCATATCTGACCTTTTCAACTTATTTCTGGTCAAAGTGTCCTAAAAAATGTTCAGGATTTTGTCTATCATAAACGTAGACTCCTTCTGATGTTAAATCAGCCATGCAGAAGTCCATATTTGACCTTCTGAACGTATTTCTGGAAAGAGACCTTGAACTTTAACCTTACTATACATATTTCTCCTACTATACAGACTTCTCGTGATGTTATATCAGCCAGACTGTAGTCCATATTTGACAAATTGAACATATTTTTGGGCAAAGAATCCTCAAAATGTTTTTTACTATTATAAACTTATCGACTACTTCTGAGGTCAAATAAGCCTTATAGAAGTTCATATTTGACCCATATATTTATGGCCAAAGAGTTCTCGATCTTGACCTTTCTATACATACTCATTTAAGACGGACTTCTCGTAATGTTAAATCAGGCAGGAAGTAGTCCATATTTGACCGATTGAAAAAAAATGGACCAAAGAGTTCTCAAAAGGATTTTGTCTATCATAAACGTATAGACTCCTTCTGATGTTAAATCAGCCATGCAGAAGTCCATATTTGAACTTCTGGACAGAGACCTTGAACTTTAACCTTACTATACATATTTCTCCTACTATACAGACTTCTCACGGTGTTAAATCAGCCAGACTGTAGTTAATATTTGACCGATTTAACATATTTTTGGCCAAAGAATCCTCAAAATGTTTTTTACTCTTAGAAACTCATAGACTCCTTCTGATGTTAAATCAGCCATACAGAAGTCCATATTTGACCTTCTGAACATATTTATGGACAGAGACCTTGAACTTTAATCTTACTATACATATTTGTCGTACTATACAGACTTCTCGTGATGTTATATCATCCAGACTGTAGTCCATATTTGACCAATTGAACATATTTTTGGCCAAAGAATCCTCAAAATGTTTTTTACTATTATAAACTTATCATCGACTCCTTCTGATGTCAAATCAGCCTTACAGAAGTCCATATTTGACCCAAGGAACATATTTATGGCCAAAGCGATCTCGATCTTGGACTTTCTATACATACTCATAGACTCCTTCTAATGCTACTTAAGCCATATACATATCCATATCTGACCTTTTGAACTTATTTCTGGTCAAAGGGTCCTCAAAAGTTTTTAAACTATAGAAAGTTATAGACTCTTTCTGATGATAAATCAGCTATTCAGAGGTCCCATTTTGACCTACTGATTATATTTCTGGCCAAAGAGTCCTAAACGATTAACACTATGCATTCAGACTGATATCTTCGGATGTTATATCATCCTGACAAAAGTCCATATTTGACATACCGAATTTTTTTCTGGCCAAGGATTGAATACTCGAAACTTGACCTTTCCATATATACTTGTTGACTCTTTCTGATGTTACGTCAGCCATACAGAATTCCATATTTGACCCAAGGAATATATATCTTGCCAAAGAGTCCTCGATCTTGGGCTTTCTATACATACTCATAGACTCCTTCTGATTGCTTCTTAAGCCATATAGTTGTCTATATCTGACCTTTTGAACTTATTTCTGGTCAAAGTGTCCTCAAAATTTTTCAAACTATATAAAGTTATAGACTCCTTCTGATGATGAATCAGCTATACAGAGGTCACCTTTTGACCTTCTGAACATATTTCTGGCCAGAGACCTTGAACATTTACCTTACTATTTATATTTCTCCTACCATAAAGACTTCTCGTGATGTTATAACAGCCAGACTGTAGCCATATTTGACTGATTTAACATGTTTTAGGCCAAAGAATCCTCAAAATGTTTTTTACTCTTAGAAACTCATAGACTCCTTCTGATGTTAAATCAGCCATACAGAAGTTCATACTTGACCCAAGGAATATATTTATGGCTATAGAGTTCTCGATCTTGACCTTTCTATACATACTCATAGACTCCTTCGCGCGGTAAGCGCGGTCATAATTGAAGCGACGCGCTCATTTTTTCCAGGCGAGATGAAAAAAATCGCACTTTTTTTTTAGAATGCCACAAACGCACCGCGGTCATATGACAAGAACCAACCAATCAGCTTCACCCTCTCCGTAACAACATTGAAAGCTCCGTCAACATGAAGGATGGGGGTGCACTCAAACACTACAGGTGTTTTTCTCTTCTCCGTAAATGAATCTTGAAGCAGAGCTACAGCAAGCGTTTCTCGGTGGTGGAAATCCATTAGCTACTAAAACTTATTTGTCATTGTGGAGAGCGCAGTGCATGGTTGCATAGTAACGAAAGACGCCACGGGCAAATCGGACCGAATCTTACTATTAAAAATAAAAGATAAGCTAATCATGTGCATTGTAAATGTCAGTAATTTATCTTTTTTGACTCATTCTTTTTATAAAAAAATGATTTAAAGGCTGAAATATGTGAGGTTTATCTTTTTTTCAAAACTTTATTTGAACTTGTACATGTTAGTAGATAACATGTTGCAAGAAGACACACTCTTTTAAAATCTGGCTATCATTTTTAATGTTATTATTTTAAAAAAAATAAAAGATAAGCTAATCATGTGCATTGTAAATGTCAGTAATTTATCTTTTTTGACTCATTCTTTTTATAAAAAAATGATTTAAAGGCTGAAATATGTGAGGTTTATCTTTTTTTCAAAACTTTATTTGAACTTGTACATGTTAGTAGATAACATGTTGCAAGAAGACACACTCTTTTAAAATCTGGCTATCATTTTTAATGTTATTATTTTAATGTTTATGTAAACAAAAAGTGCATATTGATGCTAATTTTATTTGGTATTTGCTGGTTTTCGACATAAAACTTGGTGAATTGATGTCATTGTGTAGTATTAGTACTTTTTGAAAAGGATTCTGTGATAACCGTGATCATTTTTGTCACTATAACCATGAAATGAAATGTTCATGCCATTTCATCTCTAGTTATGATCAACTAAAATCAACTATAATTGTGTTTTTACAGTATAATATGCAAAGTACAATTTTCTATAAAAAAAAAAAAAACTGATTCTGTTCTTTTCTCTGACATTTAAGGGTGACATATATAGGCCTACAAAAACTATTTTAGGACTAAAAAAGTTTGGATAGTTGTTAATATGAGAGTTATGAGACATTTGATTTAAGTATTGTATTACATGAGTAGCTCTCGGCCACTTTCATTTTTAAAAAGTAGCTCTGTTCTAATGCTACTTAAGCCATATAGATATCCATATCTGACCTTTTGAACTTATTTCTGGTCAAAGGGTCCTCAAAAGTTTTTAAACTATATAAAGTCATAGACTCTTTCCGATGATAAATCAAGTATTCAGAGGTCCCCTTTTGACCTACTGAACATATTTCTGGCCAAAGAGTCCTAAATGATTAACACTATACATTCAGATTGATATCTTCGGATGTTATATCATCCTGCCAAAAGTCCATATTTTACATACTGACATTTTTTCTGGTCAAAGAGTCTAAACTTGACCTTTCTATATATACTCGTTGACTCTTTCTGATTCTTCATAAGCTATATAGATGTCCATATGTGGCGAATTGGAAATATTTTTGGCAAAAAGGTCCTCACAAGTTAACTTACTAAATACTCATAGACTTCTTCTGTTGCAACCCGGTATCACGACAAGACGTGAAATAATCACGTTGGTCCACTTTGGAAAACGTGTAGATGTCACAGTTTAACACCCTCATATACGTGAATCTTACACGTTTGCGTTTGAGCCACTAATCCTACCCCTAAACCTAACCTAACCATTTCTTAAAACTACGTAGGCTACAATTATAAAGAAAAACAACAGACAGACAAGTATAATCATAATTTATTTATTGAGAAAATGTCAAAACCGGTACCAAAAGTCGTTCACCTGACGATGTGTCGCAGTCCTCTCTGGCAGCAGAATTTAAATTATTAGTTCAAATCCATGAAAATGTTAATCCGTCTTCGGTTCGCTCTGTTCTTTTGCGCGCCTCTTCATTTCAAATGTAGCACCGACTAAAACCATTGTGACGCATTCTGTGACGAAGCAGGCGAGAGCCAATGAGCGTTTGATATGCCGTAACCATAGTAACCTGTCCTAACGCTTCTTGAGGGCGCAATTTTTGAATTTGAATCATAACGAGCGCGGGGTTTGACGTTTACGGTCAAGATGAAGATCACTGGACAAAGGGCTGAGTTTGGATCTTTTTCTTGTAAATAATAAATGGATTCTGAAGGTTTGGATTACATTAAGCTAATAAAATTGATGTATTTTGTGAATCGATGTTGTGTATTATGGTTCTAACTTCTATAGGAACAATAAATCAATTATTGTGATTACACTTGTCTGTCTGTTGTTTTTCTTTACAATTGTAGCCTACGTAGTTTTAAGAAATGGTTAGGTTTAGGGGTAGGATTAGTGGCTCAAACTATATCTTTTAATGCTATATTGTTCATAAAACTGCCATTCCCCTAACTTACACATATTTGTCCATTACGTTTTATCATTTTAATATTGTCTATAAAATGTTTAGGTGTGGGAGTAGGGTTAAGGGATCTTACATTTATAATCTATAAAATGGTAAAAGCGAAATTGTAGACAGATATCTTCATGATATGGCAAACGTGTAAGATTCACGTATAAGTGTGTTAAACTGTGACATCTACACGTTTTCCAAAGTGGACCAACGTGATTATTTCACGTCTTGTCGTGATGATACATCACTTTAACAGGTGTCCATATGTGATCCTCTGAATATATTTTTGGCCAAAGAATCATTGAACATTAACTCTCTATACATATTGACTCAAGAGTAAAAATTTGACCTCTTTTGGTCTGATTTATCATCAGATGGAGTCTATAATTTTACATAGTTTAAAAACTTTTGAGGAACCTTTGACCAGAAATAATAATAGGTCATATATGGACATAAATATGGCTTATGAAGAATCAGAAGGAGACTATGAGTATGTATAGAAAGTTCAAGATTGGCCACAAATATGTCCCTTGGGTCAATTATGGACTTCTTTATGGCTGATGTAACATCAGATGGAGTAAACGAGTATGTATAGAAAGAAACAGCATAAGGAGTCAATGAGCATGTATAGAATGTTCAAGATCGAGGAATCTTTAGTAGAAATATGTTCAGTAGGTCAGTTATGAACAATTGTCTGGCTGATGAAACATCAGAAGGAGTCAATGAGCATATATAGAATGTTCAAGTACATAGACTCGCTGCTCAGAAGAAAAAAAAAATTGTCATTATGAACAGTTGTCTGGCCGATGTACTATCTGAAGGAGTCTATAAGTTTGAATAGAAAGTTCAAGATCAAGGACTCTTCAGTCAGAAATATGTTCAACATGTTAAATCTCAACTACTTTATGGCTAAAGAAACAAAATAAGGCGTCACTGAGAATGTATAGAAAGTTCAAAATCGAGGACTCTTTTACCAGAAATATGTTTAAATATGGATAATAGCCTGGGTGATGAAAAATCAGAAGGAGATAGTTGCACTTAATTATGTATAGATAATTAAAATTGTCACCGGCCCACCGGTGGGCCCAAAGCCATTACATATTTAAAACAGTAATATCCTATACTAAACCTAAACTAATCTTGACAAACTGTATATCATTTGAAAGCTTACAATCTCTAGTTTTCATATTTGGTGACTGATTCTCAAAATAAATGACAGAGGAGCCCAATTTGCAACAAGAATATTTTCATATTCCTAAGGCGTGTTCAGACCTTTATTTTGAAATAGCAATGAACATAAAAAATCATGAAAGAATGGTACAAACCTCAGTTTGTTTTTATGCCAAGAGTTCAAAAGATAACATCCATTGAATTATTTTAGGAAAAAAGGTCTGAAAATGTTTTAAATATAAAGAAAAAATATATAGATTCACCATTTGTGATGTGGCAGTGAGCTATAGCGCACATAGGCCTACGTGTTATTTTATGCACATAAAACATTTTAACACTCGTTGTTTCTTAGAAGGTTGAATTCATATCAAAATCTGCCAAACTTCCCATACTACTTCTGAATAGAATGTCTACTTCATAAATTGTATGAAAATTGTGGAAATAATGGTTCAGATCACTCAAACCACATATGGAAATGGAGGGCGCCCTTATATGGGCAGTAATGGAGTCTGGTTGTCACCTAGTGAAAATGTTTGGTACTGCGCCCAAACAAAATCTTACTGAAAGCTCATTTTTTGAGATATCAATCTAAAATTTGAAACACAACTTGTTCAGATTTTTGGCTTTGATTTTTTTTTGTGCCGTTTTAGAGTCGCCCAGGTTTTAAAAATATATATTTTATATGAATAATTAATTTTTTTCTATAACTTTCTTTCTGTTTCACTTTCTTAATTTAATTCACTTCTACAGAAATCTGCCAAATGTCTTCTTTAAAACAAGACCAATTTTACGTCTATACTCCAAAGCATTCTTTAATTACAACCATTTAAGTTCGAAATGTCTATTCAAAAAAAGGGGGGTGACACTTAAAGGGTTAAAGTTCTAGGTCTCTTTGGCCAGATATTATGTTCAATGGGTCAAATTTGGACTAACAATATGGTTGATTTAACATCAAAAGTAGTCGATGACTACTGTCTGGCTGATGAAACACTAAAAGGAGTCAATTAGCATGTACAGAATGTTCAAGTTCATGGACTTGTTGGCCAGAAATATGTTTAATAATTAATATGGACAATTGTCTGTCCGATGTACTTTCTGAAAGAGTCTATAATTATGAATAGAAAGTTCAAGATCAAGGACTCTTTGGTCAGAAATATGTTCAACATGTCAAATCTGGACTTCTGTATGGCTGAAGAAACATCAGAAGACCGACTCGAAATTGATGGCAAAAGTACTAGCTCTAAGATTAAACAGGTGTGTTGGAGATTTGATTGGGGGTGATCAAACCGGTTTTATGATGGGGAGATTTGCAGCAGATAACATACGTAGACTGCTTCATGTCATTGAACAATCTGACAATTACCCGACTTCCTCTGCAATCCTTTCTCTGGATGCAGAGAAAGCCTTCGATCGAATTGAGTGGAATTTTTTATGGTCAGTTTTGGAGCATTTCGGTTTTGGCCCTTTCTTTCAACGAGCCGTTAAAACCATCTATTCGGAATGTTCAGCTAAAATTCTCACCGGTTCTCTTATCTCCGCTCCGTTTTATCTTGGTAGAGGTACTCGACAAGGTTGTCCATTATCACCTCTGCTTTTTAATTTATCATTAGAGCCTCTGGCTCAAGCAATCAGACAATGTGCTTTAATATCTCCAATTACCTGTGTGAACACCTCTCATAAAATTTCTCTTTATGCAGATGATAGTTTACTATATATGTCAAATATTAAAGAGTCAATCAAGGAATGCCTACATCTATTCAATACTTTTGGAAAATTATCCGGCTATAAAATTAATTGGAATAAGTCTGTCTTTATGCCCCTTAATACAACAGCTAAATTAGAGATTCAGACTCTTGATACCTTAATTCCAATTGCTGACCAGTTTACATATCTTGGAATTAAAATCTTTCCATCATTACCTCGCATTGCTAAATGGAATTATCAGTCCCTTCTGGATAACATAAAAAAGGATCTTCAATGTTGGACCCCTCTCTGTTTGGCTGTCCATGGCCGTATTGCTACAGTTAAAATGAATATACTCCCAAGACTAGGCTTTTTATTTTCAACCTTGCCTCTGGCGCCTCCTACTGACTATTTTAAAGTACTTAATTCGATAGTGACAAAATTTATATGGAATAACAAACGTCCTAGAATTCGACTGAAATTTATGCACCGATTAAAACCACATGGTGGACTATCTTTACCAGATTTTCAATCCTATTATTTAGCATATCAGATGAGACCACTTAGGACATGGGTGGATACAGAATCACATGTACCTTGGCGAGCAATAGAAAATAATATAATATATCCACTGCGCCTACAGGATTTACCCTTTACAGGATTATCTAGGTCAATGATGTCACGATTTGGCCCAATTATTAGGCAATCTATCAAAATTTGGAAAGCAGCAGAAAAGAGTATGGGAGCTTCAGTTAAATATTGCAAATCCACCCCTATTTGGCATAATACTAATCTTTGTATGGCAAAAAAGACATTTATCTTTAAGCCCTGGACGGATTCCGGCATATTCACCCTTAAGGATTTATACGATGCTGATGGGCTTAAGTCCTTTCAGGTCCTACAAGATGAGTTTTCTGTTCCAAGATCCTCATTCTCATTATACTTAGGTTTAAGATCTGCATTGAAAACCTTTGGTGTGCCTTGGTCGGCTAAATTGACTCCTCATCCTATGTTAAAATGGATAGACTCCAGTATGGGCTCTAAAGGAAGTGTTAGTAGGATTATTGAACAGATTGTGGTACACCAATATTCAAAAATGCCGATTGAGAACTTCTGGGAAAAGGAACTCAACATGACAATTGATTGGGACACTGTTTGGAAAAATTGTTTTGCCTGCTCTAAAAATCCAGCTCACCAAATGATTCATTTCAAACTCATTCATAAGGCATATACGACTCCATGCCTATTGTTTAAAATGAAAAGAAGGCAAAATCCATTTTGCCACCTATGTGAGAGTTCTAATCATGGCACGTATATACATATGTTTTGGTTTTGTCCTCGGGTTACATCGTTTTGGTCACTGGTGCAGACAGAGCTGTCGGTCTTAATGAACACTGAGATTCAGAAGGAACCATTGCTTTTCCTGTTGCTGGACGATTCGAGGTTGTCATTGTCTCTCAGTCAAAGGAGGATTTTGACCGCTGCCCTTACTGCGGCTAAAAAAACAATCCTAAAGTTATGGATGGAACCATCCATACCGGTTGGGTGCATATGGAGATCTTATCTGTTGGACATTACTCGTCTGGAATGTACTACTGCAAGGATTCTTGGTGCCCCTGGGAAAACGATACAGTTTTGGATGGACTTCATTGCTAATCTATCAGACAACTAAAACAGCTATATTAAGGATTATGATTTATTGTTTTCCAGAGTGTTTTTTTTTTTTTTTCTCTTACATGAACATACCTTTATCTTTTAAAATATATGTATATTTGTTATCTTGGGCGGTTCTTGGGAATGTTGTACACAAAAATAATTGTTAATAAAAAAAGAATCACAAAAAAAGAAACATCAGAAGTAAATGATTATGTATAGAAAGTTCAAGTTCATAGACTCTTCGGGCAGAAAAATGTTCAGTAGGTCAATTATGGACTACTGTCTGGCTGATGAAACACTAAAAGGAGTCAATTAGCATGTATAGAAAGTTCAAGTTCAAAGACTCGTTGGCCAGAAATGTGTTCAATGGTCAATATCTACAATTGTCTGGCCGATGTACTATCTGAAAGAGTCTATAAGTATGAATAGAAAGTTCAAGATCGAGGACTCTTCGGTCAGAAATATGTTCATTATGTCAAATCAGAACTACTGCATGGCTGATGAAACACCAGAAGGATTGTAAGAGCAATTAGTCTAGAAATGTAAAATTCAAGGTCTCATGTCTAGAAATATGTTCAAAATATAAAATTTGAACTACTGTGCAAATACATTGGATAGCAGATCGGATAGAAGATACATAAATGAACAAGTCTACAAGTATGTTTAGAAAGTTCAAGTTTGAGTACTCTTTGGCCCGAATTATGTTAGTAGGTAAAAAAAAAAAAGGGACCTCTGTATGACTGATTTAACATCAGAATTAGTCTATAAGATTATATAGCTTAAGTATTATATATTATATACGATTATATATATTTAAAACCTTTTAAGGACCCATTGAGCAGAAATAAGTTTAACAGGTCAGATATGCACTTCTGTCTAGAGTATGTATAGAAAGTTCAAGATCGAGTACTCTTTTTCCCAGTAGTTGAAATATGGACAACTTATATTCCATATGCAATATATGCAATATATGGCTGATTTAACATCAGAAGGAGTCTATAAGTTTATAATAGTAAAAAAAAACATTTCGAGGACTCTTTGGCCAAAAATGTGTTCAATCTGTCAAATATGGACTACTCCTTGCCTGATTTAACATCACGAGAAGTCAGTATGTACGTATAGTAAGTTCTTTCATGGTCTCTTGGCAGAAATATGTTTAGTAGGTCAAAGATTTACTTTTTTTTATGGGTGATGTAAAAAAATGGGTGATATAGAAGGGTGATATATATATAAAAGATATATATAAAAAAATGGGTGATATATTGCATATTCCATATGCAATATATGCAATATATGGCCGATTTAACATCAGAAGGAGTCTATAAGTTTATAATATACACAAAATACCTTTTGAGGACTCTTTTGCCATAAAAATATGTTCAATCAGTCAAATATGGACAACTGTCTGGCTTATATAACATCACATGAAGTCAGTCTTGTATGTTTGGTAAGTTAATGTTCAAGGACTCTTTATCCAGAAATGTGTTCAGTAGGTCAAAAATGGACTTCTGTATGGCTGATGTAACATCAGAAAGATCCTACGAGAATGTATAGAAAGTTTAAGATCGATTACTCTTGGGTCAGAAATATGTGCAGCAGGTCAAACATGGACTATTCTCTTGCTAATACAACATCACAAGTCAGTCAGTCAGTAAGAACTCTTTGGACAGAAAATATGTTCTGTAGGTCAAAGAGGGACCTCTGTATGCCTGATTTGACACTTAACATATGTGCTTTCACATTGTATTGAATCACTAACTTATTCATTTTTTCTTTTAAGGGAAATTATTGCATTTACCCCTTGCGCTACAATGCATAGAATAAACTAATTCATACCTCATGTGCAATGAAAAGATAACATGAGTGTTGCATTGCACAAACGATCTAAGAATTAGCGTTTAATAATAATGTATTATTATTATATCTGACTATATCAGTTAGATCTTTTATGCAGTGGAATGTAACTCCAAAAATGGTATCTCTTCAATGCACATCGGAATGAGATAGTTACTGTTTGCAATGCACTCATAGCTTATATGTTATTCTTCAATGCACAAAGTTTGATCGTGTGTGAAATGCAATGCAACAGCACAAATTGTATTTCCTCAAAGCAAAACGCAATGAGTTTGGGAATGAGTTAGTTCTGGTGTGCAATGCAATGCAAGAAGTGCATAGCCTATATGTTATTCTTCAATGCACAACATTAGATCGTTTGTGCAATGCAATGCAACGTTTTCTCTTTAATGGGAAGGAGTTAGTTCTGGTATGCAATGCAATGCAAAAAGTGCATAGCCTATATTACTCTTCAATGCACAACGTTAGATCGTTTGTGCAATGCAATGCAACAAAACACATATGTTAACTCTTTAATGAACATGTTCTGGTGTGCAATGCAATGCAAAAAGTGCATAGCCTATGTTATTCTTCAATGCACAAAGTTAGATCGTTTGTGCAATGCAATGCAATGCAACAACACAACACACATATCATCTCTTTAAAGAACATGGGTATTGTTAAGTTCTAGTGTGCAATGCAATGAAAAAAGTGCAAAACCTATATGTTATTATTCAGTGCACAACGTTAGATCGTTTGTGCAATGCAATGCAAAGCAATGCAATGCAATGCAATGCAATGCAACAACACACGTTATGTCTTTAATGAACATGGGAATGATTTAGTTCTGGTGTGCAATGCAATGCGAAAAGTGCATATGTTCTTCTTCAGTGCACAACTGAAGTGCAAATGAAATGCAGTGCAACAACACACGTTATGTCTTGAACATGGGAATGAGTTAGTTCTGGTGTGCAATTCAATGCAATGCTAAAAGTGAATAACCTATATTTTATTCTTCAGTGCACAACGTTAGATCGTTGGCGCAATGCAATGCAACAACACACATTGTCTCTTTAATGAACATGGGAATTATTTAGTTCTGGTGTGCTGTTTAATGCAATGCAAAAAGTGCATAACCTATATGTTATTCTTCAATGCACAACGTTAGATCGTGCGTGCAATGCAATGCAATTTAACAACACACGTTATCTCTTCAATGAACATGGGAATGAGTTAGTTCTGGTGTGCAATGCAATGCAATGCTAAAAGTGAATAACCCATATTTTATTCTTCAGTGCACAACGTTAGATCGTTTGTGCAATGTAATGCAATGCAATGCAATTGCAATGCAACAACACACGTTATCTCTTTAATGAACATGGGAATAAGTTAGTTCTGGTTTGCAATGCAATGCAGTGCGAAAAGTGCATAACCTATATGTTATTCTTCATTGCACAACGTTAGATCGTTAGTGCAATGCAATCAATGCAAAACAATGCAGTGCAATGCAATACAACAACAAATATGTTATCTCTTTAATGAATATAAGAGTTAGTTCTGGTGTGCAATGCAATGCAGTGCGAAAAGTGCATAACTTATATGTTATTCTTCAGTGCACAACGTTAGATCGTTAGTGCAATGCAATCAATGCAAAACAATGCAGTGCAATGCAATACAACAACAAATATGTTATCTCTTTAATGAATATAAGAATGAGTTAGTTCTGGTGTGCAATGCAATGCAGTGCGAAAAGTGCATAACTTATATGTTATTCTTCAGTGCACAACGTTAGATCGTTAGTGCAATGCAATGCAATGCAATGCAATGCAATGCAATGCAACAACACAATGCAATGTAATGCAAAGTGCATAACCTATATGTTATTCTTCAATGCACAACGTTAGATCGTGCGTGCAATGCAATGCAATGCAACAACACACGTTATCGCTTTAATGAACATGGGAATGAGTTAGTTCTGGTTTGCAATGCAATGCAGTGCGAAAAGTGCATAACCTGTATGTTATTCTTCAGTGCACAACGTTAGATCGTAAGTGCAATGCAATGCAATGCAACAACAAACGTTATTTCTTCAATGAACATTGGAATGATTTAGTTCTGGTGTGCAATGCAAGAAGTGCATAGTCTATGTTATTCTTCAATGCACAAGGTTAGATCGTAAGTGCAATGCAATGCAATGCAACAACACCATGTGAATGTGTTAAGAATTAAAGACTTTCTAGAGGTTCTTTAATGAACATAGCAATGAGTTAGTTCTGGTGTGCAATGCAATGCAATGCTAAAAGTGAATAACCCATATTTTATTCTTCAGCGCACAACGTTAGATCGTTTGTGCAATGTAATGCAATGCAATGCAATGCAACTACACACGTTATCTCTTTAATGAACATGGGAATAAGTTAGTTCTGGTTTGCAATGCAATGCAGTGCGAAAAGTGCATAACCATATGTTATTCTTCATTGCACAACGTTAGGTCGTTAGTGCAATGCAATCAATGCAAAACAATGCAATGCAATGCAATACAACAACAAATATGTTATCTCTTTAATGAATATAAGAATGAGTTAGTTCTGGTGTGCAATGCAATGCAGTGCGAAAAGTGCATAACTTATATGTTATTCTTCAGTGCACAACGTTAGATCGTGCGTGCAATGCAATGCAATGTAACAACACACGTTATCGCTTTAATGAACATGGGAATGAGTTAGTTCTGGTGTGCAATGCAATGCAATGCTAAAAGTGAATAACCTATATTTTATTATTCAGTGCACAACGTTAGATCGTTTGTGCAATGCAATGCTTTTGCAATGCAATGCAATGCAACAACACACGCTATGTCTTGGACATGGGAATGAGTTAGTTCTGGTGTGCAATGTAATGCAATGCGAAAAGTGCATAACTTCTATGTTATTCTTCAGTGCACAACGTTAGATAGTTAGTGCAATGCAATGCAACAACACACCTTCTTTAATGAACATGGCAATGAGTTAGTTCTGGTGTGCAATGCAATGCAAAAAGTGCATAACCTATATGTTATTCTTCACTGCACAACGTTAGATAGTTAGTGCAATGCAATGCAATGCAACAACACACGTTATCTATTTAATGAACATGGGAATGAGTTAGTTCTGGGTGCAATGCAATGCAATGCAAAGAGTGCATAACCTACATGTTATTCTTCAGTGCACAACGTTAGTGCAGTGCAACAACACACGTTATGTCTTTTAATGAACATGGGACTTTCCCCCCTAAACCCAACTATCTAGCGTCACTGAACATTGGAATGATTTAGTTATGGTGTGCAATGCAATGCAATGCGAAAAGTGCATAACCTATATGTTATTCTTCAATGCACAACGTTAGATGTGCGTGCAATGCAATGCAACAACACACATGCTATCTCTTTAATGAACATGGGAATGATTTAGTTCTGGTGTGCAATGCAATGCAATGCGAAAAGTGCATAACCTATATGTTATTCTTCAATACACAACGTTAGATAGTTTGTGCAAAGCAACAACGCATATGTTATCTCTTTAATGAACATGGTATTGTGTTAGTTCTGGTGTGCAATGCAATGAATGGCAAGAAGTGCATAGCCTATGTTTCTTTAATGATGCTCAACCTTAGATCGTTTGTGCAAAGCACATAATGTTATAGCAATGAGCTATACATAGGTACGCTTTTGACCTACTGAACATATTTCTGGCCGAGTACTTAAATATTAACACTATACATTCAGATTGATATCTTCGGATGTTATAGCATCCTGACAAAAGTCATATTTTTGACATACTGAATTTTTTTCTGGCCAAGGAGAGTACTCGAAACTTGACCTTTCATATATACTAATTGACTCTTGTTACGTCAGCCATACAGAAGTCCATATTTCAACCAAGGTACATATTTCTGGCCAAAGGGTCCTCGATCTTGGGCTTTCTATACATACTCATAGACTCCTTCTGATGCATCATAAGCCATATAGATGTCCATATCTGACCTTTTGAACTTTTTTCTGGTCAAAGTGTCCTCAAAATTTTTCAAAGTATATAAAGTTATAGATTCCTTCTGATGATAAATCAGCTATACAGAGGTCAACATTTGACCTTCTAAACATATTTCTGGCCAAAGAGTTCTTGAACATTATCTCTACAGATTGACTTCTTGTGATGTTATATTAACCAGCCAGTAGTCTATATTTGACCTACTGAACATATTTCTGGCCAGAGTCCGTGAACATCAACTCACTATGTAAAATCAGGAAGACAGTAGTCCATATTTGACTGATTGAAAAAAAATTTGACCAAAGAGTTCTCAAAAGGATTTTGTCTATCATAAATGTATAGACTCCTTCTGATGTTAAATCAGCCATACAGAAGTCCATATTTGACATTCTGAACATATTTCTGACCAGAGACCTTGAACATTTACCTTACTATTTATATTTCTCCTACTATAAAGACTTCTCATGATGTTATATCAGCCAAAATGTAGCCATATTTGACTGATTTAACATGTTTTTGGCCAAAGAATCCTCAAAATGTTTTTTACTCTTAGAAACTCATAGACTCCTTCTGATGTTAAATCAGCCATACAGACGTTCATATTTGACCCAAGGAATATTATTTATGGCCATAGAGTTCTCGATCTTGACCTTTCTGTGAACATGAACACTCATAGACTTCTTCTAATGCTACATAAGCCATATAGACATCCATATCTGACCTTTTGAACTTATTTCTGGTCAAAGGGTCCTCAAAACTTTTAAACTATATAAAGTCATAGACTCTTTCTGATGATAAATCAGCTATTCAGAGGTCCCATTTTGACCTACTGAACATATTTCTGGACAAAGAGTCCTAAAAGATTAACACTATACATTCAGATTGATGTCTTCGGATGTTATATCATCCTGATAAATGTCCATATTTGACATACTGAAATTTTTTCTGGCCAAGGAGTACTCGAAACTTGACCTTTCCATATATACTCGTTGACTCTTTCTGATGTTACGTCAGCCATACAGAAGTCCATATTTGACCCAAGGAACATATTTTTGGCGAAAGAGTCCTTGATATTGGGCTTTCTATACATACTCATAGACTCCTTCTGATGCTTCATAAGCCTTATAGATGTCCATATCTGACCTTTTCAACTTATTTCTGGTCAAAGTGTCCTAAAAAATGTTCAGGATTTTGTCTATCATAAACGTAGACTCCTTCTGATGTTAAATCAGCCATGCAGAAGTCCATATTTGACCTTCTGAACGTATTTCTGGAAAGAGACCTTGAACTTTAACCTTACTATACATATTTCTCCTACTATACAGACTTCTCGTGATGTTATATCAGCCAGACTGTAGTCCATATTTGACAAATTGAACATATTTTTGGGCAAAGAATCCTCAAAATGTTTTTTACTATTATAAACTTATCGACTACTTCTGAGGTCAAATAAGCCTTATAGAAGTTCATATTTGACCCATATATTTATGGCCAAAGAGTTCTCGATCTTGACCTTTCTATACATACTCATTTAAGACGGACTTCTCGTAATGTTAAATCAGGCAGGAAGTAGTCCATATTTGACCGATTGAAAAAAAATGGACCAAAGAGTTCTCAAAAGGATTTTGTCTATCATAAACGTATAGACTCCTTCTGATGTTAAATCAGCCATGCAGAAGTCCATATTTGAACTTCTGGACAGAGACCTTGAACTTTAACCTTACTATACATATTTCTCCTACTATACAGACTTCTCACGGTGTTAAATCAGCCAGACTGTAGTTAATATTTGACCGATTTAACATATTTTTGGCCAAAGAATCCTCAAAATGTTTTTTACTCTTAGAAACTCATAGACTCCTTCTGATGTTAAATCAGCCATACAGAAGTCCATATTTGACCTTCTGAACATATTTATGGACAGAGACCTTGAACTTTAATCTTACTATACATATTTGTCGTACTATACAGACTTCTCGTGATGTTATATCATCCAGACTGTAGTCCATATTTGACCAATTGAACATATTTTTGGCCAAAGAATCCTCAAAATGTTTTTTACTATTATAAACTTATCATCGACTCCTTCTGATGTCAAATCAGCCTTACAGAAGTCCATATTTGACCCAAGGAACATATTTATGGCCAAAGCGATCTCGATCTTGGACTTTCTATACATACTCATAGACTCCTTCTAATGCTACTTAAGCCATATACATATCCATATCTGACCTTTTGAACTTATTTCTGGTCAAAGGGTCCTCAAAAGTTTTTAAACTATAGAAAGTTATAGACTCTTTCTGATGATAAATCAGCTATTCAGAGGTCCCATTTTGACCTACTGATTATATTTCTGGCCAAAGAGTCCTAAACGATTAACACTATGCATTCAGACTGATATCTTCGGATGTTATATCATCCTGACAAAAGTCCATATTTGACATACCGAATTTTTTTCTGGCCAAGGATTGAATACTCGAAACTTGACCTTTCCATATATACTTGTTGACTCTTTCTGATGTTACGTCAGCCATACAGAATTCCATATTTGACCCAAGGAATATATATCTTGCCAAAGAGTCCTCGATCTTGGGCTTTCTATACATACTCATAGACTCCTTCTGATTGCTTCTTAAGCCATATAGTTGTCTATATCTGACCTTTTGAACTTATTTCTGGTCAAAGTGTCCTCAAAATTTTTCAAACTATATAAAGTTATAGACTCCTTCTGATGATGAATCAGCTATACAGAGGTCACCTTTTGACCTTCTGAACATATTTCTGGCCAGAGACCTTGAACATTTACCTTACTATTTATATTTCTCCTACCATAAAGACTTCTCGTGATGTTATAACAGCCAGACTGTAGCCATATTTGACTGATTTAACATGTTTTAGGCCAAAGAATCCTCAAAATGTTTTTTACTCTTAGAAACTCATAGACTCCTTCTGATGTTAAATCAGCCATACAGAAGTTCATACTTGACCCAAGGAATATATTTATGGCTATAGAGTTCTCGATCTTGACCTTTCTATACATACTCATAGACTCCTTCGCGCGGTAAGCGCGGTCATAATTGAAGCGACGCGCTCATTTTTTCCAGGCGAGATGAAAAAAATCGCACATTTTTTTTAGAATGCCACAAACGCACCGCGGTCATATGACAAGAACCAACCAATCAGCTTCACCCTCTCCGTAACAACATTGAAAGCTCCGTCAACATGAAGGATGGGGGTGCACTCAAACACTACAGGTGTTTTTCTCTTCTCCGTAAATGAATCTTGAAGCAGAGCTACAGCAAGCGTTTCTCGGTGGTGGAAATCCATTAGCTACTAAAACTTATTTGTCATTGTGGAGAGCGCAGTGCATGGTTGCATAGTAACGAAAGACGCCACGGGCAAATCGGACCGAATCTTACTATTAAAAATAAAAGATAAGCTAATCATGTGCATTGTAAATGTCAGTAATTTATCTTTTTTGACTCATTCTTTTTATAAAAAAATGATTTAAAGGCTGAAATATGTGAGGTTTATCTTTTTTTCAAAACTTTATTTGAACTTGTACATGTTAGTAGATAACATGTTGCAAGAAGACACACTCTTTTAAAATCTGGCTATCATTTTTAATGTTATTATTTTAAAAAAAATAAAAGATAAGCTAATCATGTGCATTGTAAATGTCAGTAATTTATCTTTTTTGACTCATTCTTTTTATAAAAAAATGATTTAAAGGCTGAAATATGTGAGGTTTATCTTTTTTTCAAAACTTTATTTGAACTTGTACATGTTAGTAGATAACATGTTGCAAGAAGACACACTCTTTTAAAATCTGGCTATCATTTTTAATGTTATTATTTTAATGTTTATGTAAACAAAAAGTGCATATTGATGCTAATTTTATTTGGTATTTGCTGGTTTTCGACATAAAACTTGGTGAATTGATGTCATTGTGTAGTATTAGTACTTTTTGAAAAGGATTCTGTGATAACCGTGATCATTTTTGTCACTATAACCATGAAATGAAATGTTCATGCCATTTCATCTCTAGTTATGATCAACTAAAATCAACTATAATTGTGTTTTTACAGTATAATATGCAAAGTACAATTTTCTATAAAAAAAAAAAAAACTGATTCTGTTCTTTTCTCTGACATTTAAGGGTGACATATATAGGCCTACAAAAACTATTTTAGGACTAAAAAAGTTTGGATAGTTGTTAATATGAGAGTTATGAGACATTTGATTTAAGTATTGTATTACATGAGTAGCTCTCGGCCACTTTCATTTTTAAAAAGTAGCTCTGTTCTAATGCTACTTAAGCCATATAGATATCCATATCTGACCTTTTGAACTTATTTCTGGTCAAAGGGTCCTCAAAAGTTTTTAAACTATATAAAGTCATAGACTCTTTCCGATGATAAATCAAGTATTCAGAGGTCCCCTTTTGACCTACTGAACATATTTCTGGCCAAAGAGTCCTAAATGATTAACACTATACATTCAGATTGATATCTTCGGATGTTATATCATCCTGCCAAAAGTCCATATTTTACATACTGACATTTTTTCTGGTCAAAGAGTCTAAACTTGACCTTTCTATATATACTCGTTGACTCTTTCTGATTCTTCATAAGCTATATAGATGTCCATATGTGGCGAATTGGAAATATTTTTGGCAAAAAGGTCCTCACAAGTTAACTTACTAAATACTCATAGACTTCTTCTGTTGCAACCCGGTATCACGACAAGACGTGAAATAATCACGTTGGTCCACTTTGGAAAACGTGTAGATGTCACAGTTTAACACCCTCATATACGTGAATCTTACACGTTTGCGTTTGAGCCACTAATCCTACCCCTAAACCTAACCTAACCATTTCTTAAAACTACGTAGGCTACAATTATAAAGAAAAACAACAGACAGACAAGTATAATCATAATTTATTTATTGAGAAAATGTCAAAACCGGTACCAAAAGTCGTTCACCTGACGATGTGTCGCAGTCCTCTCTGGCAGCAGAATTTAAATTATTAGTTCAAATCCATGAAAATGTTAATCCGTCTTCGGTTCGCTCTGTTCTTTTGCGCGCCTCTTCATTTCAAATGTAGCACCGACTAAAACCATTGTGACGCATTCTGTGACGAAGCAGGCGAGAGCCAATGAGCGTTTGATATGCCGTAACCATAGTAACCTGTCCTAACGCTTCTTGAGGGCGCAATTTTTGAATTTGAATCATAACGAGCGCGGGGTTTGACGTTTACGGTCAAGATGAAGATCACTGGACAAAGGGCTGAGTTTGGATCTTTTTCTTGTAAATAATAAATGGATTCTGAAGGTTTGGATTACATTAAGCTAATAAAATTGATGTATTTTGTGAATCGATGTTGTGTATTATGGTTCTAACTTCTATAGGAACAATAAATCAATTATTGTGATTACACTTGTCTGTCTGTTGTTTTTCTTTACAATTGTAGCCTACGTAGTTTTAAGAAATGGTTAGGTTTAGGGGTAGGATTAGTGGCTCAAACTATATCTTTTAATGCTATATTGTTCATAAAACTGCCATTCCCCTAACTTACACATATTTGTCCATTACGTTTTATCATTTTAATATTGTCTATAAAATGTTTAGGTGTGGGAGTAGGGTTAAGGGATCTTACATTTATAATCTATAAAATGGTAAAAGCGAAATTGTAGACAGATATCTTCATGATATGGCAAACGTGTAAGATTCACGTATAAGTGTGTTAAACTGTGACATCTACACGTTTTCCAAAGTGGACCAACGTGATTATTTCACGTCTTGTCGTGATGATACATCACTTTAACAGGTGTCCATATGTGATCCTCTGAATATATTTTTGGCCAAAGAATCATTGAACATTAACTCTCTATACATATTGACTCAAGAGTAAAAATTTGACCTCTTTTGGTCTGATTTATCATCAGATGGAGTCTATAATTTTACATAGTTTAAAAACTTTTGAGGAACCTTTGACCAGAAATAATAATAGGTCATATATGGACATAAATATGGCTTATGAAGAATCAGAAGGAGACTATGAGTATGTATAGAAAGTTCAAGATTGGCCACAAATATGTCCCTTGGGTCAATTATGGACTTCTTTATGGCTGATGTAACATCAGATGGAGTAAACGAGTATGTATAGAAAGAAACAGCATAAGGAGTCAATGAGCATGTATAGAATGTTCAAGATCGAGGAATCTTTAGTAGAAATATGTTCAGTAGGTCAGTTATGAACAATTGTCTGGCTGATGAAACATCAGAAGGAGTCAATGAGCATATATAGAATGTTCAAGTACATAGACTCGCTGCTCAGAAGAAAAAAAAAATTGTCATTATGAACAGTTGTCTGGCCGATGTACTATCTGAAGGAGTCTATAAGTTTGAATAGAAAGTTCAAGATCAAGGACTCTTCAGTCAGAAATATGTTCAACATGTTAAATCTCAACTACTTTATGGCTAAAGAAACAAAATAAGGCGTCACTGAGAATGTATAGAAAGTTCAAAATCGAGGACTCTTTTACCAGAAATATGTTTAAATATGGATAATAGCCTGGGTGATGAAAAATCAGAAGGAGATAGTTGCACTTAATTATGTATAGATAATTAAAATTGTCACCGGCCCACCGGTGGGCCCAAAGCCATTACATATTTAAAACAGTAATATCCTATACTAAACCTAAACTAATCTTGACAAACTGTATATCATTTGAAAGCTTACAATCTCTAGTTTTCATATTTGGTGACTGATTCTCAAAATAAATGACAGAGGAGCCCAATTTGCAACAAGAATATTTTCATATTCCTAAGGCGTGTTCAGACCTTTATTTTGAAATAGCAATGAACATAAAAAATCATGAAAGAATGGTACAAACCTCAGTTTGTTTTTATGCCAAGAGTTCAAAAGATAACATCCATTGAATTATTTTAGGAAAAAAGGTCTGAAAATGTTTTAAATATAAAGAAAAAATATATAGATTCACCATTTGTGATGTGGCAGTGAGCTATAGCGCACATACGTGTTATTTTATGCACATAAAACATTTTAACACTCGTTGTTTCTTAGAAGGTTGAATTCATATCAAAATCTGCCAAACTTCCCATACTACTTCTGAATAGAATGTCTACTTCATAAATTGTATGAAAATTGTGGAAATAATGGTTCAGATCACTCAAACCACATATGGAAATGGAGGGCGCCCTTATATGGGCAGTAATGGAGTCTGGTTGTCACCTAGTGAAAATGTTTGGTACTGCGCCCAAACAAAATCTTACTGAAAGCTCATTTTTTGAGATATCAATCTAAAATTTGAAACACAACTTGTTCAGATTTTTGGCTTTGATTTTTTTTTGTGCCGTTTTAGAGTCGCCCAGGTTTTAAAAATATATATTTTATATGAATAATTAATTTTTTTCTATAACTTTCTTTCTGTTTCACTTTCTTAATTTAATTCACTTCTACAGAAATCTGCCAAATGTCTTCTTTAAAACAAGACCAATTTTACGTCTATACTCCAAAGCATTCTTTAATTACAACCATTTAAGTTCGAAATGTCTATTCAAAAAAAGGGGGGTGACACTTAAAGGGTTAAAGTTCTAGGTCTCTTTGGCCAGATATTATGTTCAATGGGTCAAATTTGGACTAACAATATGGTTGATTTAACATCAAAAGTAGTCGATGACTACTGTCTGGCTGATGAAACACTAAAAGGAGTCAATTAGCATGTACAGAATGTTCAAGTTCATGGACTTGTTGGCCAGAAATATGTTTAATAATTAATATGGACAATTGTCTGTCCGATGTACTTTCTGAAAGAGTCTATAATTATGAATAGAAAGTTCAAGATCAAGGACTCTTTGGTCAGAAATATGTTCAACATGTCAAATCTGGACTTCTGTATGGCTGAAGAAACACCAGAAGTAAATGATTATGTATAGAAAGTTCAAGTTCATAGACTCTTCGGGCAGAAAAATGTTCAGTAGGTCAATTATGGACTACTGTCTGGCTGATGAAACACTAAAAGGAGTCAATTAGCATGTATAGAAAGTTCAAGTTCAAAGACTCGTTGGCCAGAAATGTGTTCAATGGTCAATATCTACAATTGTCTGGCCGATGTACTATCTGAAAGAGTCTATAAGTATGAATAGAAAGTTCAAGATCGAGGACTCTTCGGTCAGAAATATGTTCATTATGTCAAATCAGAACTACTGCATGGCTGATGAAACACCAGAAGGATTGTAAGAGCAATTAGTCTAGAAATGTAAAATTCAAGGTCTCATGTCTAGAAATATGTTCAAAATATAAAATTTGAACTACTGTGCAAATACATTGGATAGCAGATCGGATAGAAGATACATAAATGAACAAGTCTACAAGTATGTTTAGAAAGTTCAAGTTTGAGTACTCTTTGGCCCGAATTATGTTAGTAGGTAAAAAAAAAAAAGGGACCTCTGTATGACTGATTTAACATCAGAATTAGTCTATAAGATTATATAGCTTAAGTATTATATATTATATAAGATTATATATATTTAAAACCTTTTAAGGACCCATTGAGCAGAAATAAGTTTAACAGGTCAGATATGCACTTCTGTCTAGAGTATGTATAGAAAGTTCAAGATCGAGTACTCTTTTTCCCAGTAGTTGAAATATGGACAACTTATATTCCATATGCAATATATGCAATATATGGCTGATTTAACATCAGAAGGAGTCTATAAGTTTATAATAGTAAAAAAAAACATTTCGAGGACTCTTTGGCCAAAAATGTGTTCAATCTGTCAAATATGGACTACTCCTTGCCTGATTTAACATCACGAGAAGTCAGTATGTACGTATAGTAAGTTCTTTCATGGTCTCTTGGCAGAAATATGTTTAGTAGGTCAAAGATTTACTTTTTTTTATGGGTGATGTAAAAAAATGGGTGATATAGAAGGGTGATATATATATAAAAGATATATATAAAAAAATGGGTGATATATTGCATATTCCATATGCAATATATGCAATATATGGCCGATTTAACATCAGAAGGAGTCTATAAGTTTATAATATACACAAAATACCTTTTGAGGACTCTTTTGCCATAAAAATATGTTCAATCAGTCAAATATGGACAACTGTCTGGCTTATATAACATCACATGAAGTCAGTCTTGTATGTTTGGTAAGTTAATGTTCAAGGACTCTTTATCCAGAAATGTGTTCAGTAGGTCAAAAATGGACTTCTGTATGGCTGATGTAACATCAGAAAGATCCTACGAGAATGTATAGAAAGTTTAAGATCGATTACTCTTGGGTCAGAAATATGTGCAGCAGGTCAAACATGGACTATTCTCTTGCTAATACAACATCACAAGTCAGTCAGTCAGTAAGAACTCTTTGGACAGAAAATATGTTCTGTAGGTCAAAGAGGGACCTCTGTATGCCTGATTTGACACTTAACATATGTGCTTTCACATTGTATTGAATCACTAACTTATTCATTTTTTCTTTTAAGGGAAATTATTGCATTTACCCCTTGCGCTACAATGCATAGAATAAACTAATTCATACCTCATGTGCAATGAAAAGATAACATGAGTGTTGCATTGCACAAACGATCTAAGAATTAGCGTTTAATAATAATGTATTATTATTATATCTGACTATATCAGTTAGATCTTTTATGCAGTGGAATGTAACTCCAAAAATGGTATCTCTTCAATGCACATCGGAATGAGATAGTTACTGTTTGCAATGCACTCATAGCTTATATGTTATTCTTCAATGCACAAAGTTTGATCGTGTGTGAAATGCAATGCAACAGCACAAATTGTATTTCCTCAAAGCAAAACGCAATGAGTTTGGGAATGAGTTAGTTCTGGTGTGCAATGCAATGCAAGAAGTGCATAGCCTATATGTTATTCTTCAATGCACAACATTAGATCGTTTGTGCAATGCAATGCAACGTTTTCTCTTTAATGGGAAGGAGTTAGTTCTGGTATGCAATGCAATGCAAAAAGTGCATAGCCTATATTACTCTTCAATGCACAACGTTAGATCGTTTGTGCAATGCAATGCAACAAAACACATATGTTAACTCTTTAATGAACATGTTCTGGTGTGCAATGCAATGCAAAAAGTGCATAGCCTATGTTATTCTTCAATGCACAAAGTTAGATCGTTTGTGCAATGCAATGCAATGCAACAACACAACACACATATCATCTCTTTAAAGAACATGGGTATTGTTAAGTTCTAGTGTGCAATGCAATGAAAAAAGTGCAAAACCTATATGTTATTATTCAGTGCACAACGTTAGATCGTTTGTGCAATGCAATGCAAAGCAATGCAATGCAATGCAATGCAATGCAACAACACACGTTATGTCTTTAATGAACATGGGAATGATTTAGTTCTGGTGTGCAATGCAATGCGAAAAGTGCATATGTTCTTCTTCAGTGCACAACTGAAGTGCAAATGAAATGCAGTGCAACAACACACGTTATGTCTTGAACATGGGAATGAGTTAGTTCTGGTGTGCAATTCAATGCAATGCTAAAAGTGAATAACCTATATTTTATTCTTCAGTGCACAACGTTAGATCGTTGGCGCAATGCAATGCAACAACACACATTGTCTCTTTAATGAACATGGGAATTATTTAGTTCTGGTGTGCTGTTTAATGCAATGCAAAAAGTGCATAACCTATATGTTATTCTTCAATGCACAACGTTAGATCGTGCGTGCAATGCAATGCAATTTAACAACACACGTTATCTCTTCAATGAACATGGGAATGAGTTAGTTCTGGTGTGCAATGCAATGCAATGCTAAAAGTGAATAACCCATATTTTATTCTTCAGTGCACAACGTTAGATCGTTTGTGCAATGTAATGCAATGCAATGCAATTGCAATGCAACAACACACGTTATCTCTTTAATGAACATGGGAATAAGTTAGTTCTGGTTTGCAATGCAATGCAGTGCGAAAAGTGCATAACCTATATGTTATTCTTCATTGCACAACGTTAGATCGTTAGTGCAATGCAATCAATGCAAAACAATGCAGTGCAATGCAATACAACAACAAATATGTTATCTCTTTAATGAATATAAGAGTTAGTTCTGGTGTGCAATGCAATGCAGTGCGAAAAGTGCATAACTTATATGTTATTCTTCAGTGCACAACGTTAGATCGTTAGTGCAATGCAATCAATGCAAAACAATGCAGTGCAATGCAATACAACAACAAATATGTTATCTCTTTAATGAATATAAGAATGAGTTAGTTCTGGTGTGCAATGCAATGCAGTGCGAAAAGTGCATAACTTATATGTTATTCTTCAGTGCACAACGTTAGATCGTGCGTGCAATGCAATGCAATGTAACAACACACGTTATCGCTTTAATGAACATGGGAATGAGTTAGTTCTGGTGTGCAATGCAATGCAATGCTAAAAGTGAATAACCTATATTTTATTATTCAGTGCACAACGTTAGATCGTTTGTGCAATGCAATGCTTTTGCAATGCAATGCAATGCAACAACACACGCTATGTCTTGGACATGGGAATGAGTTAGTTCTGGTGTGCAATGTAATGCAATGCGAAAAGTGCATAACTTCTATGTTATTCTTCAGTGCACAACGTTAGATAGTTAGTGCAATGCAATGCAACAACACACCTTCTTTAATGAACATGGCAATGAGTTAGTTCTGGTGTGCAATGCAATGCAAAAAGTGCATAACCTATATGTTATTCTTCACTGCACAACGTTAGATAGTTAGTGCAATGCAATGCAATGCAACAACACACGTTATCTATTTAATGAACATGGGAATGAGTTAGTTCTGGGTGCAATGCAATGCAATGCAAAGAGTGCATAACCTACATGTTATTCTTCAGTGCACAACGTTAGTGCAGTGCAACAACACACGTTATGTCTTTTAATGAACATGGGACTTTCCCCCCTAAACCCAACTATCTAGCGTCACTGAACATTGGAATGATTTAGTTATGGTGTGCAATGCAATGCAATGCGAAAAGTGCATAACCTATATGTTATTCTTCAATGCACAACGTTAGATGTGCGTGCAATGCAATGCAACAACACACATGCTATCTCTTTAATGAACATGGGAATGATTTAGTTCTGGTGTGCAATGCAATGCAATGCGAAAAGTGCATAACCTATATGTTATTCTTCAATACACAACGTTAGATAGTTTGTGCAAAGCAACAACGCATATGTTATCTCTTTAATGAACATGGTATTGTGTTAGTTCTGGTGTGCAATGCAATGAATGGCAAGAAGTGCATAGCCTATGTTTCTTTAATGATGCTCAACCTTAGATCGTTTGTGCAAAGCACATAATGTTATAGCAATGAGCTATACATAGGTACGCTTTTGACCTACTGAACATATTTCTGGCCGAGTACTTAAATATTAACACTATACATTCAGATTGATATCTTCGGATGTTATAGCATCCTGACAAAAGTCATATTTTTGACATACTGAATTTTTTTCTGGCCAAGGAGAGTACTCGAAACTTGACCTTTCATATATACTAATTGACTCTTGTTACGTCAGCCATACAGAAGTCCATATTTCAACCAAGGTACATATTTCTGGCCAAAGGGTCCTCGATCTTGGGCTTTCTATACATACTCATAGACTCCTTCTGATGCATCATAAGCCATATAGATGTCCATATCTGACCTTTTGAACTTTTTTCTGGTCAAAGTGTCCTCAAAATTTTTCAAAGTATATAAAGTTATAGATTCCTTCTGATGATAAATCAGCTATACAGAGGTCAACATTTGACCTTCTAAACATATTTCTGGCCAAAGAGTTCTTGAACATTATCTCTACAGATTGACTTCTTGTGATGTTATATTAACCAGCCAGTAGTCTATATTTGACCTACTGAACATATTTCTGGCCAGAGTCCGTGAACATCAACTCACTATGTAAAATCAGGAAGACAGTAGTCCATATTTGACTGATTGAAAAAAAATTTGACCAAAGAGTTCTCAAAAGGATTTTGTCTATCATAAATGTATAGACTCCTTCTGATGTTAAATCAGCCATACAGAAGTCCATATTTGACATTCTGAACATATTTCTGACCAGAGACCTTGAACATTTACCTTACTATTTATATTTCTCCTACTATAAAGACTTCTCATGATGTTATATCAGCCAAAATGTAGCCATATTTGACTGATTTAACATGTTTTTGGCCAAAGAATCCTCAAAATGTTTTTTACTCTTAGAAACTCATAGACTCCTTCTGATGTTAAATCAGCCATACAGACGTTCATATTTGACCCAAGGAATATTATTTATGGCCATAGAGTTCTCGATCTTGACCTTTCTGTGAACATGAACACTCATAGACTTCTTCTAATGCTACATAAGCCATATAGACATCCATATCTGACCTTTTGAACTTATTTCTGGTCAAAGGGTCCTCAAAACTTTTAAACTATATAAAGTCATAGACTCTTTCTGATGATAAATCAGCTATTCAGAGGTCCCATTTTGACCTACTGAACATATTTCTGGACAAAGAGTCCTAAAAGATTAACACTATACATTCAGATTGATGTCTTCGGATGTTATATCATCCTGATAAATGTCCATATTTGACATACTGAAATTTTTTCTGGCCAAGGAGTACTCGAAACTTGACCTTTCCATATATACTCGTTGACTCTTTCTGATGTTACGTCAGCCATACAGAAGTCCATATTTGACCCAAGGAACATATTTTTGGCGAAAGAGTCCTTGATATTGGGCTTTCTATACATACTCATAGACTCCTTCTGATGCTTCATAAGCCTTATAGATGTCCATATCTGACCTTTTCAACTTATTTCTGGTCAAAGTGTCCTAAAAAATGTTCAGGATTTTGTCTATCATAAACGTAGACTCCTTCTGATGTTAAATCAGCCATGCAGAAGTCCATATTTGACCTTCTGAACGTATTTCTGGAAAGAGACCTTGAACTTTAACCTTACTATACATATTTCTCCTACTATACAGACTTCTCGTGATGTTATATCAGCCAGACTGTAGTCCATATTTGACAAATTGAACATATTTTTGGGCAAAGAATCCTCAAAATGTTTTTTACTATTATAAACTTATCGACTACTTCTGAGGTCAAATAAGCCTTATAGAAGTTCATATTTGACCCATATATTTATGGCCAAAGAGTTCTCGATCTTGACCTTTCTATACATACTCATTTAAGACGGACTTCTCGTAATGTTAAATCAGGCAGGAAGTAGTCCATATTTGACCGATTGAAAAAAAATGGACCAAAGAGTTCTCAAAAGGATTTTGTCTATCATAAACGTATAGACTCCTTCTGATGTTAAATCAGCCATGCAGAAGTCCATATTTGAACTTCTGGACAGAGACCTTGAACTTTAACCTTACTATACATATTTCTCCTACTATACAGACTTCTCACGGTGTTAAATCAGCCAGACTGTAGTTAATATTTGACCGATTTAACATATTTTTGGCCAAAGAATCCTCAAAATGTTTTTTACTCTTAGAAACTCATAGACTCCTTCTGATGTTAAATCAGCCATACAGAAGTCCATATTTGACCTTCTGAACATATTTATGGACAGAGACCTTGAACTTTAATCTTACTATACATATTTGTCGTACTATACAGACTTCTCGTGATGTTATATCATCCAGACTGTAGTCCATATTTGACCAATTGAACATATTTTTGGCCAAAGAATCCTCAAAATGTTTTTTACTATTATAAACTTATCATCGACTCCTTCTGATGTCAAATCAGCCTTACAGAAGTCCATATTTGACCCAAGGAACATATTTATGGCCAAAGCGATCTCGATCTTGGACTTTCTATACATACTCATAGACTCCTTCTAATGCTACTTAAGCCATATACATATCCATATCTGACCTTTTGAACTTATTTCTGGTCAAAGGGTCCTCAAAAGTTTTTAAACTATAGAAAGTTATAGACTCTTTCTGATGATAAATCAGCTATTCAGAGGTCCCATTTTGACCTACTGATTATATTTCTGGCCAAAGAGTCCTAAACGATTAACACTATGCATTCAGACTGATATCTTCGGATGTTATATCATCCTGACAAAAGTCCATATTTGACATACCGAATTTTTTTCTGGCCAAGGATTGAATACTCGAAACTTGACCTTTCCATATATACTTGTTGACTCTTTCTGATGTTACGTCAGCCATACAGAATTCCATATTTGACCCAAGGAATATATATCTTGCCAAAGAGTCCTCGATCTTGGGCTTTCTATACATACTCATAGACTCCTTCTGATTGCTTCTTAAGCCATATAGTTGTCTATATCTGACCTTTTGAACTTATTTCTGGTCAAAGTGTCCTCAAAATTTTTCAAACTATATAAAGTTATAGACTCCTTCTGATGATGAATCAGCTATACAGAGGTCACCTTTTGACCTTCTGAACATATTTCTGGCCAGAGACCTTGAACATTTACCTTACTATTTATATTTCTCCTACCATAAAGACTTCTCGTGATGTTATAACAGCCAGACTGTAGCCATATTTGACTGATTTAACATGTTTTAGGCCAAAGAATCCTCAAAATGTTTTTTACTCTTAGAAACTCATAGACTCCTTCTGATGTTAAATCAGCCATACAGAAGTTCATACTTGACCCAAGGAATATATTTATGGCTATAGAGTTCTCGATCTTGACCTTTCTATACATACTCATAGACTCCTTCGCGCGGTAAGCGCGGTCATAATTGAAGCGACGCGCTCATTTTTTCCAGGCGAGATGAAAAAAATCGCACATTTTTTTTAGAATGCCACAAACGCACCGCGGTCATATGACAAGAACCAACCAATCAGCTTCACCCTCTCCGTAACAACATTGAAAGCTCCGTCAACATGAAGGATGGGGGTGCACTCAAACACTACAGGTGTTTTTCTCTTCTCCGTAAATGAATCTTGAAGCAGAGCTACAGCAAGCGTTTCTCGGTGGTGGAAATCCATTAGCTACTAAAACTTATTTGTCATTGTGGAGAGCGCAGTGCATGGTTGCATAGTAACGAAAGACGCCACGGGCAAATCGGACCGAATCTTACTATTAAAAATAAAAGATAAGCTAATCATGTGCATTGTAAATGTCAGTAATTTATCTTTTTTGACTCATTCTTTTTATAAAAAAATGATTTAAAGGCTGAAATATGTGAGGTTTATCTTTTTTTCAAAACTTTATTTGAACTTGTACATGTTAGTAGATAACATGTTGCAAGAAGACACACTCTTTTAAAATCTGGCTATCATTTTTAATGTTATTATTTTAAAAAAAATAAAAGATAAGCTAATCATGTGCATTGTAAATGTCAGTAATTTATCTTTTTTGACTCATTCTTTTTATAAAAAAATGATTTAAAGGCTGAAATATGTGAGGTTTATCTTTTTTTCAAAACTTTATTTGAACTTGTACATGTTAGTAGATAACATGTTGCAAGAAGACACACTCTTTTAAAATCTGGCTATCATTTTTAATGTTATTATTTTAATGTTTATGTAAACAAAAAGTGCATATTGATGCTAATTTTATTTGGTATTTGCTGGTTTTCGACATAAAACTTGGTGAATTGATGTCATTGTGTAGTATTAGTACTTTTTGAAAAGGATTCTGTGATAACCGTGATCATTTTTGTCACTATAACCATGAAATGAAATGTTCATGCCATTTCATCTCTAGTTATGATCAACTAAAATCAACTATAATTGTGTTTTTACAGTATAATATGCAAAGTACAATTTTCTATAAAAAAAAAAAAAACTGATTCTGTTCTTTTCTCTGACATTTAAGGGTGACATATATAGGCCTACAAAAACTATTTTAGGACTAAAAAAGTTTGGATAGTTGTTAATATGAGAGTTATGAGACATTTGATTTAAGTATTGTATTACATGAGTAGCTCTCGGCCACTTTCATTTTTAAAAAGTAGCTCTGTTCTAATGCTACTTAAGCCATATAGATATCCATATCTGACCTTTTGAACTTATTTCTGGTCAAAGGGTCCTCAAAAGTTTTTAAACTATATAAAGTCATAGACTCTTTCCGATGATAAATCAAGTATTCAGAGGTCCCCTTTTGACCTACTGAACATATTTCTGGCCAAAGAGTCCTAAATGATTAACACTATACATTCAGATTGATATCTTCGGATGTTATATCATCCTGCCAAAAGTCCATATTTTACATACTGACATTTTTTCTGGTCAAAGAGTCTAAACTTGACCTTTCTATATATACTCGTTGACTCTTTCTGATTCTTCATAAGCTATATAGATGTCCATATGTGGCGAATTGGAAATATTTTTGGCAAAAAGGTCCTCACAAGTTAACTTACTAAATACTCATAGACTTCTTCTGTTGCAACCCGGTATCACGACAAGACGTGAAATAATCACGTTGGTCCACTTTGGAAAACGTGTAGATGTCACAGTTTAACACCCTCATATACGTGAATCTTACACGTTTGCGTTTGAGCCACTAATCCTACCCCTAAACCTAACCTAACCATTTCTTAAAACTACGTAGGCTACAATTATAAAGAAAAACAACAGACAGACAAGTATAATCATAATTTATTTATTGAGAAAATGTCAAAACCGGTACCAAAAGTCGTTCACCTGACGATGTGTCGCAGTCCTCTCTGGCAGCAGAATTTAAATTATTAGTTCAAATCCATGAAAATGTTAATCCGTCTTCGGTTCGCTCTGTTCTTTTGCGCGCCTCTTCATTTCAAATGTAGCACCGACTAAAACCATTGTGACGCAATCTGTGACGAAGCAGGCGAGAGCCAATGAGCGTTTGATATGCCGTAACCATAGTAACCTGTCCTAACGCTTCTTGAGGGCGCAATTTTTGAATTTGAATCATAACGAGCGCGGGGTTTGACGTTTACGGTCAAGATGAAGATCACTGGACAAAGGGCTGAGTTTGGATCTTTTTCTTGTAAATAATAAATGGATTCTGAAGGTTTGGATTACATTAAGCTAATAAAATTGATGTATTTTGTGAATCGATGTTGTGTATTATGGTTCTAACTTCTATAGGAACAATAAATCAATTATTGTGATTACACTTGTCTGTCTGTTGTTTTTCTTTACAATTGTAGCCTACGTAGTTTTAAGAAATGGTTAGGTTTAGGGGTAGGATTAGTGGCTCAAACTATATCTTTTAATGCTATATTGTTCATAAAACTGCCATTCCCCTAACTTACACATATTTGTCCATTACGTTTTATCATTTTAATATTGTCTATAAAATGTTTAGGTGTGGGAGTAGGGTTAAGGGATCTTACATTTATAATCTATAAAATGGTAAAAGCGAAATTGTAGACAGATATCTTCATGATATGGCAAACGTGTAAGATTCACGTATAAGTGTGTTAAACTGTGACATCTACACGTTTTCCAAAGTGGACCAACGTGATTATTTCACGTCTTGTCGTGATGATACATCACTTTAACAGGTGTCCATATGTGATCCTCTGAATATATTTTTGGCCAAAGAATCATTGAACATTAACTCTCTATACATATTGACTCAAGAGTAAAAATTTGACCTCTTTTGGTCTGATTTATCATCAGATGGAGTCTATAATTTTACATAGTTTAAAAACTTTTGAGGAACCTTTGACCAGAAATAATAATAGGTCATATATGGACATAAATATGGCTTATGAAGAATCAGAAGGAGACTATGAGTATGTATAGAAAGTTCAAGATTGGCCACAAATATGTCCCTTGGGTCAATTATGGACTTCTTTATGGCTGATGTAACATCAGATGGAGTAAACGAGTATGTATAGAAAGAAACAGCATAAGGAGTCAATGAGCATGTATAGAATGTTCAAGATCGAGGAATCTTTAGTAGAAATATGTTCAGTAGGTCAGTTATGAACAATTGTCTGGCTGATGAAACATCAGAAGGAGTCAATGAGCATATATAGAATGTTCAAGTACATAGACTCGCTGCTCAGAAGAAAAAAAAAATTGTCATTATGAACAGTTGTCTGGCCGATGTACTATCTGAAGGAGTCTATAAGTTTGAATAGAAAGTTCAAGATCAAGGACTCTTCAGTCAGAAATATGTTCAATATGTTAAATCTCAACTACTTTATGGCTAAAGAAACAAAATAAGGCGTCACTGAGAATGTATAGAAAGTTCAAAATCGAGGACTCTTTTACCAGAAATATGTTTAAATATGGATAATAGCCTGGGTGATGAAAAATCAGAAGGAGATAGTTGCACTTAATTATGTATAGATAATTAAAATTGTCACCGGCCCACCGGTGGGCCCAAAGCCATTACAGATTTAAAACAGTAATATCCTATACTAAACCTAAACTAATCTTGACAAACTGTATATCATTTGAAAGCTTACAATCTCTAGTTTTCATATTTGGTGACTGATTCTCAAAATAAATGACAGAGGAGCCCAATTTGCAACAAGAATATTTTCATATTCCTAAGGCGTGTTCAGACCTTTATTTTGAAATAGCAATGAACATAAAAAATCATGAAAGAATGGTACAAACCTCAGTTTGTTTTTATGCCAAGAGTTCAAAAGATAACATCCATTGAATTATTTTAGGAAAAAAGGTCTGAAAATGTTTTAAATATAAAGAAAAAATATATAGATTCACCATTTGTGATGTGGCAGTGAGCTATAGCGCACATACGTGTTATTTTATGCACATAAAACATTTTAACACTCGTTGTTTCTTAGAAGGTTGAATTCATATCAAAATCTGCCAAACTTCCCATACTACTTCTGAATAGAATGTCTACTTCATAAATTGTATGAAAATTGTGGAAATAATGGTTCAGATCACTCAAACCACATATGGAAATGGAGGGCGCCCTTATATGGGCAGTAATGGAGTCTGGTTGTCACCTAGTGAAAATGTTTGGTACTGCGCCCAAACAAAATCTTACTGAAAGCTCATTTTTTGAGATATCAATCTAAAATTTGAAACACAACTTGTTCAGATTTTTGGCTTTGATTTTTTTTTGTGCCGTTTTAGAGTCGCCCAGGTTTTAAAAATATATATTTTATATGAATAATTAATTTTTTTCTATAACTTTCTTTCTGTTTCACTTTCTTAATTTAATTCACTTCTACAGAAATCTGCCAAATGTCTTCTTTAAAACAAGACCAATTTTACGTCTATACTCCAAAGCATTCTTTAATTACAACCATTTAAGTTCGAAATGTCTATTCAAAAAAAGGGGGGTGACACTTAAAGGGTTAAAGTTCTAGGTCTCTTTGGCCAGATATTATGTTCAATGGGTCAAATTTGGACTAACAATATGGTTGATTTAACATCAAAAGTAGTCGATGACTACTGTCTGGCTGATGAAACACTAAAAGGAGTCAATTAGCATGTACAGAATGTTCAAGTTCATGGACTTGTTGGCCAGAAATATGTTTAATAATTAATATGGACAATTGTCTGTCCGATGTACTTTCTGAAAGAGTCTATAATTATGAATAGAAAGTTCAAGATCAAGGACTCTTTGGTCAGAAATATGTTCAACATGTCAAATCTGGACTTCTGTATGGCTGAAGAAACACCAGAAGTAAATGATTATGTATAGAAAGTTCAAGTTCATAGACTCTTCGGGCAGAAAAATGTTCAGTAGGTCAATTATGGACTACTGTCTGGCTGATGAAACACTAAAAGGAGTCAATTAGCATGTATAGAAAGTTCAAGTTCAAAGACTCGTTGGCCAGAAATGTGTTCAATGGTCAATATCTACAATTGTCTGGCCGATGTACTATCTGAAAGAGTCTATAAGTATGAATAGAAAGTTCAAGATCGAGGACTCTTCGGTCAGAAATATGTTCATTATGTCAAATCAGAACTACTGCATGGCTGATGAAACACCAGAAGGATTGTAAGAGCAATTAGTCTAGAAATGTAAAATTCAAGGTCTCATGTCTAGAAATATGTTCAAAATATAAAATTTGAACTACTGTGCAAATACATTGGATAGCAGATCGGATAGAAGATACATAAATGAACAAGTCTACAAGTATGTTTAGAAAGTTCAAGTTTGAGTACTCTTTGGCCCGAATTATGTTAGTAGGTAAAAAAAAAAAAGGGACCTCTGTATGACTGATTTAACATCAGAATTAGTCTATAAGATTATATAGCTTAAGTATTATATATTATATAAGATTATATATATTTAAAACCTTTTAAGGACCCATTGAGCAGAAATAAGTTTAACAGGTCAGATATGCACTTCTGTCTAGAGTATGTATAGAAAGTTCAAGATCGAGTACTCTTTTTCCCAGTAGTTGAAATATGGACAACTTATATTCCATATGCAATATATGCAATATATGGCTGATTTAACATCAGAAGGAGTCTATAAGTTTATAATAGTAAAAAAAAACATTTCGAGGACTCTTTGGCCAAAAATGTGTTCAATCTGTCAAATATGGACTACTCCTTGCCTGATTTAACATCACGAGAAGTCAGTATGTACGTATAGTAAGTTCTTTCATGGTCTCTTGGCAGAAATATGTTTAGTAGGTCAAAGATTTACTTTTTTTTATGGGTGATGTAAAAAAATGGGTGATATAGAAGGGTGATATATATATAAAAGATATATATAAAAAAATGGGTGATATATTGCATATTCCATATGCAATATATGCAATATATGGCCGATTTAACATCAGAAGGAGTCTATAAGTTTATAATATACACAAAATACCTTTTGAGGACTCTTTTGCCATAAAAATATGTTCAATCAGTCAAATATGGACAACTGTCTGGCTTATATAACATCACATGAAGTCAGTCTTGTATGTTTGGTAAGTTAATGTTCAAGGACTCTTTATCCAGAAATGTGTTCAGTAGGTCAAAAATGGACTTCTGTATGGCTGATGTAACATCAGAAAGATCCTACGAGAATGTATAGAAAGTTTAAGATCGATTACTCTTGGGTCAGAAATATGTGCAGCAGGTCAAACATGGACTATTCTCTTGCTAATACAACATCACAAGTCAGTCAGTCAGTAAGAACTCTTTGGACAGAAAATATGTTCTGTAGGTCAAAGAGGGACCTCTGTATGCCTGATTTGACACTTAACATATGTGCTTTCACATTGTATTGAATCACTAACTTATTCATTTTTTCTTTTAAGGGAAATTATTGCATTTACCCCTTGCGCTACAATGCATAGAATAAACTAATTCATACCTCATGTGCAATGAAAAGATAACATGAGTGTTGCATTGCACAAACGATCTAAGAATTAGCGTTTAATAATAATGTATTATTATTATATCTGACTATATCAGTTAGATCTTTTATGCAGTGGAATGTAACTCCAAAAATGGTATCTCTTCAATGCACATCGGAATGAGATAGTTACTGTTTGCAATGCACTCATAGCTTATATGTTATTCTTCAATGCACAAAGTTTGATCGTGTGTGAAATGCAATGCAACAGCACAAATTGTATTTCCTCAAAGCAAAACGCAATGAGTTTGGGAATGAGTTAGTTCTGGTGTGTAATGCAATGCAAGAAGTGCATAGCCTATATGTTATTCTTCAATGCACAACATTAGATCGTTTGTGCAATGCAATGCAACGTTTTCTCTTTAATGGGAAGGAGTTAGTTCTGGTATGCAATGCAATGCAAAAAGTGCATAGCCTATATTACTCTTCAATGCACAACGTTAGATCGTTTGTGCAATGCAATGCAACAAAACACATATGTTAACTCTTTAATGAACATGTTCTGGTGTGCAATGCAATGCAAAAAGTGCATAGCCTATGTTATTCTTCAATGCACAAAGTTAGATCGTTTGTGCAATGCAATGCAATGCAACAACACAACACACATATCATCTCTTTAATGAACATGGGTATTGTTAAGTTCTAGTGTGCAATGCAATGAAAAAAGTGCAAAACCTATATGTTATTATTCAGTGCACAACGTTAGATCGTTTGTGCAATGCAATGCAAAGCAATGCAATGCAATGCAATGCAACAACACACGTTATGTCTTTAATGAACATGGGAATGATTTAGTTCTGGTGTGCAATGCAATGCGAAAAGTGCATATGTTCTTCTTCAGTGCACAACTGAAGTGCAAATGAAATGCAGTGCAACAACACACGTTATGTCTTGAACATGGGAATGAGTTAGTTCTGGTGTGCAATTCAATGCAATGCTAAAAGTGAATAACCTATATTTTATTCTTCAGTGCACAACGTTAGATCGTTGGCGCAATGCAATGCAACAACACACATTGTCTCTTTAATGAACATGGGAATTATTTAGTTCTGGTGTGCTGTTTAATGCAATGCAAAAAGTGCATAACCTATATGTTATTCTTCAATGCACAACGTTAGATCGTGCGTGCAATGCAATGCAATTTAACAACACACGTTATCTCTTCAATGAACATGGGAATGAGTTAGTTCTGGTGTGCAATGCAATGCAATGCTAAAAGTGAATAACCCATATTTTATTCTTCAGTGCACAACGTTAGATCGTTTGTGCAATGTAATGCAATGCAATGCAATTGCAATGCAACAACACACGTTATCTCTTTAATGAACATGGGAATAAGTTAGTTCTGGTTTGCAATGCAATGCAGTGCGAAAAGTGCATAACCTATATGTTATTCTTCATTGCACAACGTTAGATCGTTAGTGCAATGCAATCAATGCAAAACAATGCAGTGCAATGCAATACAACAACAAATATGTTATCTCTTTAATGAATATAAGAGTTAGTTCTGGTGTGCAATGCAATGCAGTGCGAAAAGTGCATAACTTATATGTTATTCTTCATTGCACAACGTTAGATCGTTAGTGCAATGCAATCAATGCAAAACAATGCAGTGCAATGCAATACAACAACAAATATGTTATCTCTTTAATGAATATAAGAGTTAGTTCTGGTGTGCAATGCAATGCAGTGCGAAAAGTGCATAACTTATATGTTATTCTTCAGTGCACAACGTTAGATCGTTAGTGCAATGCAATCAATGCAAAACAATGCAGTGCAATGCAATACAACAACAAATATGTTATCTCTTTAATGAATATAAGAATGAGTTAGTTCTGGTGTGCAATGCAATGCAGTGCGAAAAGTGCATAACTTATATGTTATTCTTCAGTGCACAACGTTAGATCGTTAGTGCAATGCAATGCAATGCAATGCAATGCAATGCAATGCAACAACACAATGCAATGTAATGCAAAGTGCATAACCTATATGTTATTCTTCAATGCACAACGTTAGATCGTGCGTGCAATGCAATGCAATGCAACAACACACGTTATCGCTTTAATGAACATGGGAATGAGTTAGTTCTGGTTTGCAATGCAATGCAGTGCGAAAAGTGCATAACCTGTATGTTATTCTTCAGTGCACAACGTTAGATCGTAAGTGCAATGCAATGCAATGCAACAACAAACGTTATTTCTTCAATGAACATTGGAATGATTTAGTTCTGGTGTGCAATGCAAGAAGTGCATAGTCTATGTTATTCTTCAATGCACAAGGTTAGATCGTAAGTGCAATGCAATGCAATGCAACAACACCATGTGAATGTGTTAAGAATTAAAGACTTTCTAGAGGTTCTTTAATGAACATAGCAATGAGTTAGTTCTGGTGTGCAATGCAATGCAATGCTAAAAGTGAATAACCCATATTTTATTCTTCAGCGCACAACGTTAGATCGTTTGTGCAATGTAATGCAATGCAATGCAATGCAACTACACACGTTATCTCTTTAATGAACATGGGAATAAGTTAGTTCTGGTTTGCAATGCAATGCAGTGCGAAAAGTGCATAACCATATGTTATTCTTCATTGCACAACGTTAGGTCGTTAGTGCAATGCAATCAATGCAAAACAATGCAATGCAATGCAATACAACAACAAATATGTTATCTCTTTAATGAATATAAGAGTTAGTTCTGGTGTGCAATGCAATGCAGTGCGAAAAGTGAATAACCCATATTTTATTCTTCAGCGCACAACGTTAGATCGTTTGTGCAATGTAATGCAATGCAATGCAATGCAACTACACACGTTATCTCTTTAATGAACATGGGAATAAGTTAGTTCTGGTGTGCAATGCAATGCAGTGCGAAAAGTGCATAACTTATATGTTATTCTTCAGTGCACAACGTTAGATCGTGCGTGCAATGCAATGCAATGTAACAACACACGTTATCGCTTTAATGAACATGGGAATGAGTTAGTTCTGGTGTGCAATGCAATGCAATGCTAAAAGTGAATAACCTATATTTTATTATTCAGTGCACAACGTTAGATCGTTTGTGCAATGCAATGCTTTTGCAATGCAATGCAATGCAACAACACACGCTATGTCTTGGACATGGGAATGAGTTAGTTCTGGTGTGCAATGTAATGCAATGCGAAAAGTGCATAACTTCTATGTTATTCTTCAGTGCACAACGTTAGATAGTTAGTGCAATGCAATGCAACAACACACCTTCTTTAATGAACATGGCAATGAGTTAGTTCTGGTGTGCAATGCAATGCAAAAAGTGCATAACCTATATGTTATTCTTCACTGCACAACGTTAGATAGTTAGTGCAATGCAATGCAATGCAACAACACACGTTATCTATTTAATGAACATGGGAATGAGTTAGTTCTGGGTGCAATGCAATGCAATGCAAAGAGTGCATAACCTACATGTTATTCTTCAGTGCACAACGTTAGTGCAGTGCAACAACACACGTTATGTCTTTTAATGAACATGGGACTTTCCCCCCTAAACCCAACTATCTAGCGTCACTGAACATTGGAATGATTTAGTTATGGTGTGCAATGCAATGCAATGCGAAAAGTGCATAACCTATATGTTATTCTTCAATGCACAACGTTAGATGTGCGTGCAATGCAATGCAACAACACACATGCTATCTCTTTAATGAACATGGGAATGATTTAGTTCTGGTGTGCAATGCAATGCAATGCGAAAAGTGCATAACCTATATGTTATTCTTCAATACACAACGTTAGATAGTTTGTGCAAAGCAACAACGCATATGTTATCTCTTTAATGAACATGGTATTGTGTTAGTTCTGGTGTGCAATGCAATGAATGGCAAGAAGTGCATAGCCTATGTTTCTTTAATGATGCTCAACCTTAGATCGTTTGTGCAAAGCACATAATGTTATAGCAATGAGCTATACATAGGTACGCTTTTGACCTACTGAACATATTTCTGGCCGAGTACTTAAATATTAACACTATACATTCAGATTGATATCTTCGGATGTTATAGCATCCTGACAAAAGTCATATTTTTGACATACTGAATTTTTTTCTGGCCAAGGAGAGTACTCGAAACTTGACCTTTCATATATACTAATTGACTCTTGTTACGTCAGCCATACAGAAGTCCATATTTCAACCAAGGTACATATTTCTGGCCAAAGGGTCCTCGATCTTGGGCTTTCTATACATACTCATAGACTCCTTCTGATGCATCATAAGCCATATAGATGTCCATATCTGACCTTTTGAACTTTTTTCTGGTCAAAGTGTCCTCAAAATTTTTCAAAGTATATAAAGTTATAGATTCCTTCTGATGATAAATCAGCTATACAGAGGTCAACATTTGACCTTCTAAACATATTTCTGGCCAAAGAGTTCTTGAACATTATCTCTACAGATTGACTTCTTGTGATGTTATATTAACCAGCCAGTAGTCTATATTTGACCTACTGAACATATTTCTGGCCAGAGTCCGTGAACATCAACTCACTATGTAAAATCAGGAAGACAGTAGTCCATATTTGACTGATTGAAAAAAAATTTGACCAAAGAGTTCTCAAAAGGATTTTGTCTATCATAAATGTATAGACTCCTTCTGATGTTAAATCAGCCATACAGAAGTCCATATTTGACATTCTGAACATATTTCTGACCAGAGACCTTGAACATTTACCTTACTATTTATATTTCTCCTACTATAAAGACTTCTCATGATGTTATATCAGCCAAAATGTAGCCATATTTGACTGATTTAACATGTTTTTGGCCAAAGAATCCTCAAAATGTTTTTTACTCTTAGAAACTCATAGACTCCTTCTGATGTTAAATCAGCCATACAGACGTTCATATTTGACCCAAGGAATATTATTTATGGCCATAGAGTTCTCGATCTTGACCTTTCTGTGAACATGAACACTCATAGACTTCTTCTAATGCTACATAAGCCATATAGACATCCATATCTGACCTTTTGAACTTATTTCTGGTCAAAGGGTCCTCAAAACTTTTAAACTATATAAAGTCATAGACTCTTTCTGATGATAAATCAGCTATTCAGAGGTCCCATTTTGACCTACTGAACATATTTCTGGACAAAGAGTCCTAAAAGATTAACACTATACATTCAGATTGATGTCTTCGGATGTTATATCATCCTGATAAATGTCCATATTTGACATACTGAAATTTTTTCTGGCCAAGGAGTACTCGAAACTTGACCTTTCCATATATACTCGTTGACTCTTTCTGATGTTACGTCAGCCATACAGAAGTCCATATTTGACCCAAGGAACATATTTTTGGCGAAAGAGTCCTTGATATTGGGCTTTCTATACATACTCATAGACTCCTTCTGATGCTTCATAAGCCTTATAGATGTCCATATCTGACCTTTTCAACTTATTTCTGGTCAAAGTGTCCTAAAAAATGTTCAGGATTTTGTCTATCATAAACGTAGACTCCTTCTGATGTTAAATCAGCCATGCAGAAGTCCATATTTGACCTTCTGAACGTATTTCTGGAAAGAGACCTTGAACTTTAACCTTACTATACATATTTCTCCTACTATACAGACTTCTCGTGATGTTATATCAGCCAGACTGTAGTCCATATTTGACAAATTGAACATATTTTTGGGCAAAGAATCCTCAAAATGTTTTTTACTATTATAAACTTATCGACTACTTCTGAGGTCAAATAAGCCTTATAGAAGTTCATATTTGACCCATATATTTATGGCCAAAGAGTTCTCGATCTTGACCTTTCTATACATACTCATTTAAGACGGACTTCTCGTAATGTTAAATCAGGCAGGAAGTAGTCCATATTTGACCGATTGAAAAAAAATGGACCAAAGAGTTCTCAAAAGGATTTTGTCTATCATAAACGTATAGACTCCTTCTGATGTTAAATCAGCCATGCAGAAGTCCATATTTGAACTTCTGGACAGAGACCTTGAACTTTAACCTTACTATACATATTTCTCCTACTATACAGACTTCTCACGGTGTTAAATCAGCCAGACTGTAGTTAATATTTGACCGATTTAACATATTTTTGGCCAAAGAATCCTCAAAATGTTTTTTACTCTTAGAAACTCATAGACTCCTTCTGATGTTAAATCAGCCATACAGAAGTCCATATTTGACCTTCTGAACATATTTATGGACAGAGACCTTGAACTTTAATCTTACTATACATATTTGTCGTACTATACAGACTTCTCGTGATGTTATATCATCCAGACTGTAGTCCATATTTGACCAATTGAACATATTTTTGGCCAAAGAATCCTCAAAATGTTTTTTACTATTATAAACTTATCATCGACTCCTTCTGATGTCAAATCAGCCTTACAGAAGTCCATATTTGACCCAAGGAACATATTTATGGCCAAAGCGATCTCGATCTTGGACTTTCTATACATACTCATAGACTCCTTCTAATGCTACTTAAGCCATATACATATCCATATCTGACCTTTTGAACTTATTTCTGGTCAAAGGGTCCTCAAAAGTTTTTAAACTATAGAAAGTTATAGACTCTTTCTGATGATAAATCAGCTATTCAGAGGTCCCATTTTGACCTACTGATTATATTTCTGGCCAAAGAGTCCTAAACGATTAACACTATGCATTCAGACTGATATCTTCGGATGTTATATCATCCTGACAAAAGTCCATATTTGACATACCGAATTTTTTTCTGGCCAAGGATTGAATACTCGAAACTTGACCTTTCCATATATACTTGTTGACTCTTTCTGATGTTACGTCAGCCATACAGAATTCCATATTTGACCCAAGGAATATATATCTTGCCAAAGAGTCCTCGATCTTGGGCTTTCTATACATACTCATAGACTCCTTCTGATTGCTTCTTAAGCCATATAGTTGTCCATATCTGACCTTTTGAACTTATTTCTGGTCAAAGTGTCCTCAAAATTTTTCAAACTATATAAAGTTATAGACTCCTTCTGATGATGAATCAGCTATACAGAGGTCACCTTTTGACCTTCTGAACATATTTCTGGCCAGAGACCTTGAACATTTACCTTACTATTTATATTTCTCCTACCATAAAGACTTCTCGTGATGTTATAACAGCCAGACTGTAGCCATATTTGACTGATTTAACATGTTTTAGGCCAAAGAATCCTCAAAATGTTTTTTACTCTTAGAAACTCATAGACTCCTTCTGATGTTAAATCAGCCATACAGAAGTTCATACTTGACCCAAGGAATATATTTATGGCTATAGAGTTCTCGATCTTGACCTTTCTATACATACTCATAGACTCCTTCGCGCGGTAAGCGCGGTCATAATTGAAGCGACGCGCTCATTTTTTCCAGGCGAGATGAAAAAAATCGCACATTTTTTTTAGAATGCCACAAACGCACCGCGGTCATATGACAAGAACCAACCAATCAGCTTCACCCTCTCCGTAACAACATTGAAAGCTCCGTCAACATGAAGGATGGGGGTGCACTCAAACACTACAGGTGTTTTTCTCTTCTCCGTAAATGAATCTTGAAGCAGAGCTACAGCAAGCGTTTCTCGGTGGTGGAAATCCATTAGCTACTAAAACTTATTTGTCATTGTGGAGAGCGCAGTGCATGGTTGCATAGTAACGAAAGACGCCACGGGCAAATCGGACCGAATCTTACTATTAAAAATAAAAGATAAGCTAATCATGTGCATTGTAAATGTCAGTAATTTATCTTTTTTGACTCATTCTTTTTATAAAAAAATGATTTAAAGGCTGAAATATGTGAGGTTTATCTTTTTTTCAAAACTTTATTTGAACTTGTACATGTTAGTAGATAACATGTTGCAAGAAGACACACTCTTTTAAAATCTGGCTATCATTTTTAATGTTATTATTTTAATGTTTATGTAAACAAAAAGTGCATATTGATGCTAATTTTATTTGGTATTTGCTGGTTTTCGACATAAAACTTGGTGAATTGATGTCATTGTGTAGTATTAGTACTTTTTGAAAAGGATTCTGTGATAACCGTGATCATTTTTGTCACTATAACCATGAAATGAAATGTTCATGCCATTTCATCTCTAGTTATGATCAACTAAAATCAACTATAATTGTGTTTTTACAGTATAATATGCAAAGTACAATTTTCTATAAAAAAAAAAAAAACTGATTCTGTTCTTTTCTCTGACATTTAAGGGTGACATATATAGGCCTACAAAAACTATTTTAGGACTAAAAAAGTTTGGATAGTTGTTAATATGAGAGTTATGAGACATTTGATTTAAGTATTGTATTACATGAGTAGCTCTCGGCCACTTTCATTTTTAAAAAGTAGCTCTGTTCTAATGCTACTTAAGCCATATAGATATCCATATCTGACCTTTTGAACTTATTTCTGGTCAAAGGGTCCTCAAAAGTTTTTAAACTATATAAAGTCATAGACTCTTTCCGATGATAAATCAAGTATTCAGAGGTCCCCTTTTGACCTACTGAACATATTTCTGGCCAAAGAGTCCTAAATGATTAACACTATACATTCAGATTGATATCTTCGGATGTTATATCATCCTGCCAAAAGTCCATATTTTACATACTGACATTTTTTCTGGTCAAAGAGTCTAAACTTGACCTTTCTATATATACTCGTTGACTCTTTCTGATTCTTCATAAGCTATATAGATGTCCATATGTGGCGAATTGGAAATATTTTTGGCAAAAAGGTCCTCACAAGTTAACTTACTAAATACTCATAGACTTCTTCTGTTGCAACCCGGTATCACGACAAGACGTGAAATAATCACGTTGGTCCACTTTGGAAAACGTGTAGATGTCACAGTTTAACACCCTCATATACGTGAATCTTACACGTTTGCGTTTGAGCCACTAATCCTACCCCTAAACCTAACCTAACCATTTCTTAAAACTACGTAGGCTACAATTATAAAGAAAAACAACAGACAGACAAGTATAATCATAATTTATTTATTGAGAAAATGTCAAAACCGGTACCAAAAGTCGTTCACCTGACGATGTGTCGCAGTCCTCTCTGGCAGCAGAATTTAAATTATTAGTTCAAATCCATGAAAATGTTAATCCGTCTTCGGTTCGCTCTGTTCTTTTGCGCGCCTCTTCATTTCAAATGTAGCACCGACTAAAACCATTGTGACGCATTCTGTGACGAAGCAGGCGAGAGCCAATGAGCGTTTGATATGCCGTAACCATAGTAACCTGTCCTAACGCTTCTTGAGGGCGCAATTTTTGAATTTGAATCATAACGAGCGCGGGGTTTGACGTTTACGGTCAAGATGAAGATCACTGGACAAAGGGCTGAGTTTGGATCTTTTTCTTGTAAATAATAAATGGATTCTGAAGGTTTGGATTACATTAAGCTAATAAAATTGATGTATTTTGTGAATCGATGTTGTGTATTATGGTTCTAACTTCTATAGGAACAATAAATCAATTATTGTGATTACACTTGTCTGTCTGTTGTTTTTCTTTACAATTGTAGCCTACGTAGTTTTAAGAAATGGTTAGGTTTAGGGGTAGGATTAGTGGCTCAAACTATATCTTTTAATGCTATATTGTTCATAAAACTGCCATTCCCCTAACTTACACATATTTGTCCATTACGTTTTATCATTTTAATATTGTCTATAAAATGTTTAGGTGTGGGAGTAGGGTTAAGGGATCTTACATTTATAATCTATAAAATGGTAAAAGCGAAATTGTAGACAGATATCTTCATGATATGGCAAACGTGTAAGATTCACGTATAAGTGTGTTAAACTGTGACATCTACACGTTTTCCAAAGTGGACCAACGTGATTATTTCACGTCTTGTCGTGATGATACATCACTTTAACAGGTGTCCATATGTGATCCTCTGAATATATTTTTGGCCAAAGAATCATTGAACATTAACTCTCTATACATATTGACTCAAGAGTAAAAATTTGACCTCTTTTGGTCTGATTTATCATCAGATGGAGTCTATAATTTTACATAGTTTAAAAACTTTTGAGGAACCTTTGACCAGAAATAATAATAGGTCATATATGGACATAAATATGGCTTATGAAGAATCAGAAGGAGACTATGAGTATGTATAGAAAGTTCAAGATTGGCCACAAATATGTCCCTTGGGTCAATTATGGACTTCTTTATGGCTGATGTAACATCAGATGGAGTAAACGAGTATGTATAGAAAGAAACAGCATAAGGAGTCAATGAGCATGTATAGAATGTTCAAGATCGAGGAATCTTTAGTAGAAATATGTTCAGTAGGTCAGTTATGAACAATTGTCTGGCTGATGAAACATCAGAAGGAGTCAATGAGCATATATAGAATGTTCAAGTACATAGACTCGCTGCTCAGAAGAAAAAAAAAATTGTCATTATGAACAGTTGTCTGGCCGATGTACTATCTGAAGGAGTCTATAAGTTTGAATAGAAAGTTCAAGATCAAGGACTCTTCAGTCAGAAATATGTTCAACATGTTAAATCTCAACTACTTTATGGCTAAAGAAACAAAATAAGGCGTCACTGAGAATGTATAGAAAGTTCAAAATCGAGGACTCTTTTACCAGAAATATGTTTAAATATGGATAATAGCCTGGGTGATGAAAAATCAGAAGGAGATAGTTGCACTTAATTATGTATAGATAATTAAAATTGTCACCGGCCCACCGGTGGGCCCAAAGCCATTACATATTTAAAACAGTAATATCCTATACTAAACCTAAACTAATCTTGACAAACTGTATATCATTTGAAAGCTTACAATCTCTAGTTTTCATATTTGGTGACTGATTCTCAAAATAAATGACAGAGGAGCCCAATTTGCAACAAGAATATTTTCATATTCCTAAGGCGTGTTCAGACCTTTATTTTGAAATAGCAATGAACATAAAAAATCATGAAAGAATGGTACAAACCTCAGTTTGTTTTTATGCCAAGAGTTCAAAAGATAACATCCATTGAATTATTTTAGGAAAAAAGGTCTGAAAATGTTTTAAATATAAAGAAAAAATATATAGATTCACCATTTGTGATGTGGCAGTGAGCTATAGCGCACATACGTGTTATTTTATGCACATAAAACATTTTAACACTCGTTGTTTCTTAGAAGGTTGAATTCATATCAAAATCTGCCAAACTTCCCATACTACTTCTGAATAGAATGTCTACTTCATAAATTGTATGAAAATTGTGGAAATAATGGTTCAGATCACTCAAACCACATATGGAAATGGAGGGCGCCCTTATATGGGCAGTAATGGAGTCTGGTTGTCACCTAGTGAAAATGTTTGGTACTGCGCCCAAACAAAATCTTACTGAAAGCTCATTTTTTGAGATATCAATCTAAAATTTGAAACACAACTTGTTCAGATTTTTGGCTTTGATTTTTTTTTGTGCCGTTTTAGAGTCGCCCAGGTTTTAAAAATATATATTTTATATGAATAATTAATTTTTTTCTATAACTTTCTTTCTGTTTCACTTTCTTAATTTAATTCACTTCTACAGAAATCTGCCAAATGTCTTCTTTAAAACAAGACCAATTTTACGTCTATACTCCAAAGCATTCTTTAATTACAACCATTTAAGTTCGAAATGTCTATTCAAAAAAAGGGGGGTGACACTTAAAGGGTTAAAGTTCTAGGTCTCTTTGGCCAGATATTATGTTCAATGGGTCAAATTTGGACTAACAATATGGTTGATTTAACATCAAAAGTAGTCGATGACTACTGTCTGGCTGATGAAACACTAAAAGGAGTCAATTAGCATGTACAGAATGTTCAAGTTCATGGACTTGTTGGCCAGAAATATGTTTAATAATTAATATGGACAATTGTCTGTCCGATGTACTTTCTGAAAGAGTCTATAATTATGAATAGAAAGTTCAAGATCAAGGACTCTTTGGTCAGAAATATGTTCAACATGTCAAATCTGGACTTCTGTATGGCTGAAGAAACACCAGAAGTAAATGATTATGTATAGAAAGTTCAAGTTCATAGACTCTTCGGGCAGAAAAATGTTCAGTAGGTCAATTATGGACTACTGTCTGGCTGATGAAACACTAAAAGGAGTCAATTAGCATGTATAGAAAGTTCAAGTTCAAAGACTCGTTGGCCAGAAATGTGTTCAATGGTCAATATCTACAATTGTCTGGCCGATGTACTATCTGAAAGAGTCTATAAGTATGAATAGAAAGTTCAAGATCGAGGACTCTTCGGTCAGAAATATGTTCATTATGTCAAATCAGAACTACTGCATGGCTGATGAAACACCAGAAGGATTGTAAGAGCAATTAGTCTAGAAATGTAAAATTCAAGGTCTCATGTCTAGAAATATGTTCAAAATATAAAATTTGAACTACTGTGCAAATACATTGGATAGCAGATCGGATAGAAGATACATAAATGAACAAGTCTACAAGTATGTTTAGAAAGTTCAAGTTTGAGTACTCTTTGGCCCGAATTATGTTAGTAGGTAAAAAAAAAAAAGGGACCTCTGTATGACTGATTTAACATCAGAATTAGTCTATAAGATTATATAGCTTAAGTATTATATATTATATAAGATTATATATATTTAAAACCTTTTAAGGACCCATTGAGCAGAAATAAGTTTAACAGGTCAGATATGCACTTCTGTCTAGAGTATGTATAGAAAGTTCAAGATCGAGTACTCTTTTTCCCAGTAGTTGAAATATGGACAACTTATATTCCATATGCAATATATGCAATATATGGCTGATTTAACATCAGAAGGAGTCTATAAGTTTATAATAGTAAAAAAAAACATTTCGAGGACTCTTTGGCCAAAAATGTGTTCAATCTGTCAAATATGGACTACTCCTTGCCTGATTTAACATCACGAGAAGTCAGTATGTACGTATAGTAAGTTCTTTCATGGTCTCTTGGCAGAAATATGTTTAGTAGGTCAAAGATTTACTTTTTTTTATGGGTGATGTAAAAAAATGGGTGATATAGAAGGGTGATATATATATAAAAGATATATATAAAAAAATGGGTGATATATTGCATATTCCATATGCAATATATGCAATATATGGCCGATTTAACATCAGAAGGAGTCTATAAGTTTATAATATACACAAAATACCTTTTGAGGACTCTTTTGCCATAAAAATATGTTCAATCAGTCAAATATGGACAACTGTCTGGCTTATATAACATCACATGAAGTCAGTCTTGTATGTTTGGTAAGTTAATGTTCAAGGACTCTTTATCCAGAAATGTGTTCAGTAGGTCAAAAATGGACTTCTGTATGGCTGATGTAACATCAGAAAGATCCTACGAGAATGTATAGAAAGTTTAAGATCGATTACTCTTGGGTCAGAAATATGTGCAGCAGGTCAAACATGGACTATTCTCTTGCTAATACAACATCACAAGTCAGTCAGTCAGTAAGAACTCTTTGGACAGAAAATATGTTCTGTAGGTCAAAGAGGGACCTCTGTATGCCTGATTTGACACTTAACATATGTGCTTTCACATTGTATTGAATCACTAACTTATTCATTTTTTCTTTTAAGGGAAATTATTGCATTTACCCCTTGCGCTACAATGCATAGAATAAACTAATTCATACCTCATGTGCAATGAAAAGATAACATGAGTGTTGCATTGCACAAACGATCTAAGAATTAGCGTTTAATAATAATGTATTATTATTATATCTGACTATATCAGTTAGATCTTTTATGCAGTGGAATGTAACTCCAAAAATGGTATCTCTTCAATGCACATCGGAATGAGATAGTTACTGTTTGCAATGCACTCATAGCTTATATGTTATTCTTCAATGCACAAAGTTTGATCGTGTGTGAAATGCAATGCAACAGCACAAATTGTATTTCCTCAAAGCAAAACGCAATGAGTTTGGGAATGAGTTAGTTCTGGTGTGCAATGCAATGCAAGAAGTGCATAGCCTATATGTTATTCTTCAATGCACAACATTAGATCGTTTGTGCAATGCAATGCAACGTTTTCTCTTTAATGGGAAGGAGTTAGTTCTGGTATGCAATGCAATGCAAAAAGTGCATAGCCTATATTACTCTTCAATGCACAACGTTAGATCGTTTGTGCAATGCAATGCAACAAAACACATATGTTAACTCTTTAATGAACATGTTCTGGTGTGCAATGCAATGCAAAAAGTGCATAGCCTATGTTATTCTTCAATGCACAAAGTTAGATCGTTTGTGCAATGCAATGCAATGCAACAACACAACACACATATCATCTCTTTAAAGAACATGGGTATTGTTAAGTTCTAGTGTGCAATGCAATGAAAAAAGTGCAAAACCTATATGTTATTATTCAGTGCACAACGTTAGATCGTTTGTGCAATGCAATGCAAAGCAATGCAATGCAATGCAATGCAATGCAACAACACACGTTATGTCTTTAATGAACATGGGAATGATTTAGTTCTGGTGTGCAATGCAATGCGAAAAGTGCATATGTTCTTCTTCAGTGCACAACTGAAGTGCAAATGAAATGCAGTGCAACAACACACGTTATGTCTTGAACATGGGAATGAGTTAGTTCTGGTGTGCAATTCAATGCAATGCTAAAAGTGAATAACCTATATTTTATTCTTCAGTGCACAACGTTAGATCGTTGGCGCAATGCAATGCAACAACACACATTGTCTCTTTAATGAACATGGGAATTATTTAGTTCTGGTGTGCTGTTTAATGCAATGCAAAAAGTGCATAACCTATATGTTATTCTTCAATGCACAACGTTAGATCGTGCGTGCAATGCAATGCAATTTAACAACACACGTTATCTCTTCAATGAACATGGGAATGAGTTAGTTCTGGTGTGCAATGCAATGCAATGCTAAAAGTGAATAACCCATATTTTATTCTTCAGTGCACAACGTTAGATCGTTTGTGCAATGTAATGCAATGCAATGCAATTGCAATGCAACAACACACGTTATCTCTTTAATGAACATGGGAATAAGTTAGTTCTGGTTTGCAATGCAATGCAGTGCGAAAAGTGCATAACCTATATGTTATTCTTCATTGCACAACGTTAGATCGTTAGTGCAATGCAATCAATGCAAAACAATGCAGTGCAATGCAATACAACAACAAATATGTTATCTCTTTAATGAATATAAGAGTTAGTTCTGGTGTGCAATGCAATGCAGTGCGAAAAGTGCATAACTTATATGTTATTCTTCAGTGCACAACGTTAGATCGTTAGTGCAATGCAATCAATGCAAAACAATGCAGTGCAATGCAATACAACAACAAATATGTTATCTCTTTAATGAATATAAGAATGAGTTAGTTCTGGTGTGCAATGCAATGCAGTGCGAAAAGTGCATAACTTATATGTTATTCTTCAGTGCACAACGTTAGATCGTGCGTGCAATGCAATGCAATGTAACAACACACGTTATCGCTTTAATGAACATGGGAATGAGTTAGTTCTGGTGTGCAATGCAATGCAATGCTAAAAGTGAATAACCTATATTTTATTATTCAGTGCACAACGTTAGATCGTTTGTGCAATGCAATGCTTTTGCAATGCAATGCAATGCAACAACACACGCTATGTCTTGGACATGGGAATGAGTTAGTTCTGGTGTGCAATGTAATGCAATGCGAAAAGTGCATAACTTCTATGTTATTCTTCAGTGCACAACGTTAGATAGTTAGTGCAATGCAATGCAACAACACACCTTCTTTAATGAACATGGCAATGAGTTAGTTCTGGTGTGCAATGCAATGCAAAAAGTGCATAACCTATATGTTATTCTTCACTGCACAACGTTAGATAGTTAGTGCAATGCAATGCAATGCAACAACACACGTTATCTATTTAATGAACATGGGAATGAGTTAGTTCTGGGTGCAATGCAATGCAATGCAAAGAGTGCATAACCTACATGTTATTCTTCAGTGCACAACGTTAGTGCAGTGCAACAACACACGTTATGTCTTTTAATGAACATGGGACTTTCCCCCCTAAACCCAACTATCTAGCGTCACTGAACATTGGAATGATTTAGTTATGGTGTGCAATGCAATGCAATGCGAAAAGTGCATAACCTATATGTTATTCTTCAATGCACAACGTTAGATGTGCGTGCAATGCAATGCAACAACACACATGCTATCTCTTTAATGAACATGGGAATGATTTAGTTCTGGTGTGCAATGCAATGCAATGCGAAAAGTGCATAACCTATATGTTATTCTTCAATACACAACGTTAGATAGTTTGTGCAAAGCAACAACGCATATGTTATCTCTTTAATGAACATGGTATTGTGTTAGTTCTGGTGTGCAATGCAATGAATGGCAAGAAGTGCATAGCCTATGTTTCTTTAATGATGCTCAACCTTAGATCGTTTGTGCAAAGCACATAATGTTATAGCAATGAGCTATACATAGGTACGCTTTTGACCTACTGAACATATTTCTGGCCGAGTACTTAAATATTAACACTATACATTCAGATTGATATCTTCGGATGTTATAGCATCCTGACAAAAGTCATATTTTTGACATACTGAATTTTTTTCTGGCCAAGGAGAGTACTCGAAACTTGACCTTTCATATATACTAATTGACTCTTGTTACGTCAGCCATACAGAAGTCCATATTTCAACCAAGGTACATATTTCTGGCCAAAGGGTCCTCGATCTTGGGCTTTCTATACATACTCATAGACTCCTTCTGATGCATCATAAGCCATATAGATGTCCATATCTGACCTTTTGAACTTTTTTCTGGTCAAAGTGTCCTCAAAATTTTTCAAAGTATATAAAGTTATAGATTCCTTCTGATGATAAATCAGCTATACAGAGGTCAACATTTGACCTTCTAAACATATTTCTGGCCAAAGAGTTCTTGAACATTATCTCTACAGATTGACTTCTTGTGATGTTATATTAACCAGCCAGTAGTCTATATTTGACCTACTGAACATATTTCTGGCCAGAGTCCGTGAACATCAACTCACTATGTAAAATCAGGAAGACAGTAGTCCATATTTGACTGATTGAAAAAAAATTTGACCAAAGAGTTCTCAAAAGGATTTTGTCTATCATAAATGTATAGACTCCTTCTGATGTTAAATCAGCCATACAGAAGTCCATATTTGACATTCTGAACATATTTCTGACCAGAGACCTTGAACATTTACCTTACTATTTATATTTCTCCTACTATAAAGACTTCTCATGATGTTATATCAGCCAAAATGTAGCCATATTTGACTGATTTAACATGTTTTTGGCCAAAGAATCCTCAAAATGTTTTTTACTCTTAGAAACTCATAGACTCCTTCTGATGTTAAATCAGCCATACAGACGTTCATATTTGACCCAAGGAATATTATTTATGGCCATAGAGTTCTCGATCTTGACCTTTCTGTGAACATGAACACTCATAGACTTCTTCTAATGCTACATAAGCCATATAGACATCCATATCTGACCTTTTGAACTTATTTCTGGTCAAAGGGTCCTCAAAACTTTTAAACTATATAAAGTCATAGACTCTTTCTGATGATAAATCAGCTATTCAGAGGTCCCATTTTGACCTACTGAACATATTTCTGGACAAAGAGTCCTAAAAGATTAACACTATACATTCAGATTGATGTCTTCGGATGTTATATCATCCTGATAAATGTCCATATTTGACATACTGAAATTTTTTCTGGCCAAGGAGTACTCGAAACTTGACCTTTCCATATATACTCGTTGACTCTTTCTGATGTTACGTCAGCCATACAGAAGTCCATATTTGACCCAAGGAACATATTTTTGGCGAAAGAGTCCTTGATATTGGGCTTTCTATACATACTCATAGACTCCTTCTGATGCTTCATAAGCCTTATAGATGTCCATATCTGACCTTTTCAACTTATTTCTGGTCAAAGTGTCCTAAAAAATGTTCAGGATTTTGTCTATCATAAACGTAGACTCCTTCTGATGTTAAATCAGCCATGCAGAAGTCCATATTTGACCTTCTGAACGTATTTCTGGAAAGAGACCTTGAACTTTAACCTTACTATACATATTTCTCCTACTATACAGACTTCTCGTGATGTTATATCAGCCAGACTGTAGTCCATATTTGACAAATTGAACATATTTTTGGGCAAAGAATCCTCAAAATGTTTTTTACTATTATAAACTTATCGACTACTTCTGAGGTCAAATAAGCCTTATAGAAGTTCATATTTGACCCATATATTTATGGCCAAAGAGTTCTCGATCTTGACCTTTCTATACATACTCATTTAAGACGGACTTCTCGTAATGTTAAATCAGGCAGGAAGTAGTCCATATTTGACCGATTGAAAAAAAATGGACCAAAGAGTTCTCAAAAGGATTTTGTCTATCATAAACGTATAGACTCCTTCTGATGTTAAATCAGCCATGCAGAAGTCCATATTTGAACTTCTGGACAGAGACCTTGAACTTTAACCTTACTATACATATTTCTCCTACTATACAGACTTCTCACGGTGTTAAATCAGCCAGACTGTAGTTAATATTTGACCGATTTAACATATTTTTGGCCAAAGAATCCTCAAAATGTTTTTTACTCTTAGAAACTCATAGACTCCTTCTGATGTTAAATCAGCCATACAGAAGTCCATATTTGACCTTCTGAACATATTTATGGACAGAGACCTTGAACTTTAATCTTACTATACATATTTGTCGTACTATACAGACTTCTCGTGATGTTATATCATCCAGACTGTAGTCCATATTTGACCAATTGAACATATTTTTGGCCAAAGAATCCTCAAAATGTTTTTTACTATTATAAACTTATCATCGACTCCTTCTGATGTCAAATCAGCCTTACAGAAGTCCATATTTGACCCAAGGAACATATTTATGGCCAAAGCGATCTCGATCTTGGACTTTCTATACATACTCATAGACTCCTTCTAATGCTACTTAAGCCATATACATATCCATATCTGACCTTTTGAACTTATTTCTGGTCAAAGGGTCCTCAAAAGTTTTTAAACTATAGAAAGTTATAGACTCTTTCTGATGATAAATCAGCTATTCAGAGGTCCCATTTTGACCTACTGATTATATTTCTGGCCAAAGAGTCCTAAACGATTAACACTATGCATTCAGACTGATATCTTCGGATGTTATATCATCCTGACAAAAGTCCATATTTGACATACCGAATTTTTTTCTGGCCAAGGATTGAATACTCGAAACTTGACCTTTCCATATATACTTGTTGACTCTTTCTGATGTTACGTCAGCCATACAGAATTCCATATTTGACCCAAGGAATATATATCTTGCCAAAGAGTCCTCGATCTTGGGCTTTCTATACATACTCATAGACTCCTTCTGATTGCTTCTTAAGCCATATAGTTGTCCATATCTGACCTTTTGAACTTATTTCTGGTCAAAGTGTCCTCAAAATTTTTCAAACTATATAAAGTTATAGACTCCTTCTGATGATGAATCAGCTATACAGAGGTCACCTTTTGACCTTCTGAACATATTTCTGGCCAGAGACCTTGAACATTTACCTTACTATTTATATTTCTCCTACCATAAAGACTTCTCGTGATGTTATAACAGCCAGACTGTAGCCATATTTGACTGATTTAACATGTTTTAGGCCAAAGAATCCTCAAAATGTTTTTTACTCTTAGAAACTCATAGACTCCTTCTGATGTTAAATCAGCCATACAGAAGTTCATACTTGACCCAAGGAATATATTTATGGCTATAGAGTTCTCGATCTTGACCTTTCTATACATACTCATAGACTCCTTCGCGCGGTAAGCGCGGTCATAATTGAAGCGACGCGCTCATTTTTTCCAGGCGAGATGAAAAAAATCGCACATTTTTTTTAGAATGCCACAAACGCACCGCGGTCATATGACAAGAACCAACCAATCAGCTTCACCCTCTCCGTAACAACATTGAAAGCTCCGTCAACATGAAGGATGGGGGTGCACTCAAACACTACAGGTGTTTTTCTCTTCTCCGTAAATGAATCTTGAAGCAGAGCTACAGCAAGCGTTTCTCGGTGGTGGAAATCCATTAGCTACTAAAACTTATTTGTCATTGTGGAGAGCGCAGTGCATGGTTGCATAGTAACGAAAGACGCCACGGGCAAATCGGACCGAATCTTACTATTAAAAATAAAAGATAAGCTAATCATGTGCATTGTAAATGTCAGTAATTTATCTTTTTTGACTCATTCTTTTTATAAAAAAATGATTTAAAGGCTGAAATATGTGAGGTTTATCTTTTTTTCAAAACTTTATTTGAACTTGTACATGTTAGTAGATAACATGTTGCAAGAAGACACACTCTTTTAAAATCTGGCTATCATTTTTAATGTTATTATTTAAAAAAAAATAAAAGATAAGCTAATCATGTGCATTGTAAATGTCAGTAATTTATCTTTTTTGACTCATTCTTTTTATAAAAAAATGATTTAAAGGCTGAAATATGTGAGGTTTATCTTTTTTTCAAAACTTTATTTGAACTTGTACATGTTAGTAGATAACATGTTGCAAGAAGACACACTCTTTTAAAATCTGGCTATCATTTTTAATGTTATTATTTTAATGTTTATGTAAACAAAAAGTGCATATTGATGCTAATTTTATTTGGTATTTGCTGGTTTTCGACATAAAACTTGGTGAATTGATGTCATTGTGTAGTATTAGTACTTTTTGAAAAGGATTCTGTGATAACCGTGATCATTTTTGTCACTATAACCATGAAATGAAATGTTCATGCCATTTCATCTCTAGTTATGATCAACTAAAATCAACTATAATTGTGTTTTTACAGTATAATATGCAAAGTACAATTTTCTATAAAAAAAAAAAAAACTGATTCTGTTCTTTTCTCTGACATTTAAGGGTGACATATATAGGCCTACAAAAACTATTTTAGGACTAAAAAAGTTTGGATAGTTGTTAATATGAGAGTTATGAGACATTTGATTTAAGTATTGTATTACATGAGTAGCTCTCGGCCACTTTCATTTTTAAAAAGTAGCTCTGTTCTAATGCTACTTAAGCCATATAGATATCCATATCTGACCTTTTGAACTTATTTCTGGTCAAAGGGTCCTCAAAAGTTTTTAAACTATATAAAGTCATAGACTCTTTCCGATGATAAATCAAGTATTCAGAGGTCCCCTTTTGACCTACTGAACATATTTCTGGCCAAAGAGTCCTAAATGATTAACACTATACATTCAGATTGATATCTTCGGATGTTATATCATCCTGCCAAAAGTCCATATTTTACATACTGACATTTTTTCTGGTCAAAGAGTCTAAACTTGACCTTTCTATATATACTCGTTGACTCTTTCTGATTCTTCATAAGCTATATAGATGTCCATATGTGGCGAATTGGAAATATTTTTGGCAAAAAGGTCCTCACAAGTTAACTTACTAAATACTCATAGACTTCTTCTGTTGCAACCCGGTATCACGACAAGACGTGAAATAATCACGTTGGTCCACTTTGGAAAACGTGTAGATGTCACAGTTTAACACCCTCATATACGTGAATCTTACACGTTTGCGTTTGAGCCACTAATCCTACCCCTAAACCTAACCTAACCATTTCTTAAAACTACGTAGGCTACAATTATAAAGAAAAACAACAGACAGACAAGTATAATCATAATTTATTTATTGAGAAAATGTCAAAACCGGTACCAAAAGTCGTTCACCTGACGATGTGTCGCAGTCCTCTCTGGCAGCAGAATTTAAATTATTAGTTCAAATCCATGAAAATGTTAATCCGTCTTCGGTTCGCTCTGTTCTTTTGCGCGCCTCTTCATTTCAAATGTAGCACCGACTAAAACCATTGTGACGCAATCTGTGACGAAGCAGGCGAGAGCCAATGAGCGTTTGATATGCCGTAACCATAGTAACCTGTCCTAACGCTTCTTGAGGGCGCAATTTTTGAATTTGAATCATAACGAGCGCGGGGTTTGACGTTTACGGTCAAGATGAAGATCACTGGACAAAGGGCTGAGTTTGGATCTTTTTCTTGTAAATAATAAATGGATTCTGAAGGTTTGGATTACATTAAGCTAATAAAATTGATGTATTTTGTGAATCGATGTTGTGTATTATGGTTCTAACTTCTATAGGAACAATAAATCAATTATTGTGATTACACTTGTCTGTCTGTTGTTTTTCTTTACAATTGTAGCCTACGTAGTTTTAAGAAATGGTTAGGTTTAGGGGTAGGATTAGTGGCTCAAACTATATCTTTTAATGCTATATTGTTCATAAAACTGCCATTCCCCTAACTTACACATATTTGTCCATTACGTTTTATCATTTTAATATTGTCTATAAAATGTTTAGGTGTGGGAGTAGGGTTAAGGGATCTTACATTTATAATCTATAAAATGGTAAAAGCGAAATTGTAGACAGATATCTTCATGATATGGCAAACGTGTAAGATTCACGTATAAGTGTGTTAAACTGTGACATCTACACGTTTTCCAAAGTGGACCAACGTGATTATTTCACGTCTTGTCGTGATGATACATCACTTTAACAGGTGTCCATATGTGATCCTCTGAATATATTTTTGGCCAAAGAATCATTGAACATTAACTCTCTATACATATTGACTCAAGAGTAAAAATTTGACCTCTTTTGGTCTGATTTATCATCAGATGGAGTCTATAATTTTACATAGTTTAAAAACTTTTGAGGAACCTTTGACCAGAAATAATAATAGGTCATATATGGACATAAATATGGCTTATGAAGAATCAGAAGGAGACTATGAGTATGTATAGAAAGTTCAAGATTGGCCACAAATATGTCCCTTGGGTCAATTATGGACTTCTTTATGGCTGATGTAACATCAGATGGAGTAAACGAGTATGTATAGAAAGAAACAGCATAAGGAGTCAATGAGCATGTATAGAATGTTCAAGATCGAGGAATCTTTAGTAGAAATATGTTCAGTAGGTCAGTTATGAACAATTGTCTGGCTGATGAAACATCAGAAGGAGTCAATGAGCATATATAGAATGTTCAAGTACATAGACTCGCTGCTCAGAAGAAAAAAAAAATTGTCATTATGAACAGTTGTCTGGCCGATGTACTATCTGAAGGAGTCTATAAGTTTGAATAGAAAGTTCAAGATCAAGGACTCTTCAGTCAGAAATATGTTCAACATGTTAAATCTCAACTACTTTATGGCTAAAGAAACAAAATAAGGCGTCACTGAGAATGTATAGAAAGTTCAAAATCGAGGACTCTTTTACCAGAAATATGTTTAAATATGGATAATAGCCTGGGTGATGAAAAATCAGAAGGAGATAGTTGCACTTAATTATGTATAGATAATTAAAATTGTCACCGGCCCACCGGTGGGCCCAAAGCCATTACATATTTAAAACAGTAATATCCTATACTAAACCTAAACTAATCTTGACAAACTGTATATCATTTGAAAGCTTACAATCTCTAGTTTTCATATTTGGTGACTGATTCTCAAAATAAATGACAGAGGAGCCCAATTTGCAACAAGAATATTTTCATATTCCTAAGGCGTGTTCAGACCTTTATTTTGAAATAGCAATGAACATAAAAAATCATGAAAGAATGGTACAAACCTCAGTTTGTTTTTATGCCAAGAGTTCAAAAGATAACATCCATTGAATTATTTTAGGAAAAAAGGTCTGAAAATGTTTTAAATATAAAGAAAAAATATATAGATTCACCATTTGTGATGTGGCAGTGAGCTATAGCGCACATACGTGTTATTTTATGCACATAAAACATTTTAACACTCGTTGTTTCTTAGAAGGTTGAATTCATATCAAAATCTGCCAAACTTCCCATACTACTTCTGAATAGAATGTCTACTTCATAAATTGTATGAAAATTGTGGAAATAATGGTTCAGATCACTCAAACCACATATGGAAATGGAGGGCGCCCTTATATGGGCAGTAATGGAGTCTGGTTGTCACCTAGTGAAAATGTTTGGTACTGCGCCCAAACAAAATCTTACTGAAAGCTCATTTTTTGAGATATCAATCTAAAATTTGAAACACAACTTGTTCAGATTTTTGGCTTTGATTTTTTTTTGTGCCGTTTTAGAGTCGCCCAGGTTTTAAAAATATATATTTTATATGAATAATTAATTTTTTTCTATAACTTTCTTTCTGTTTCACTTTCTTAATTTAATTCACTTCTACAGAAATCTGCCAAATGTCTTCTTTAAAACAAGACCAATTTTACGTCTATACTCCAAAGCATTCTTTAATTACAACCATTTAAGTTCGAAATGTCTATTCAAAAAAAGGGGGGTGACACTTAAAGGGTTAAAGTTCTAGGTCTCTTTGGCCAGATATTATGTTCAATGGGTCAAATTTGGACTAACAATATGGTTGATTTAACATCAAAAGTAGTCGATGACTACTGTCTGGCTGATGAAACACTAAAAGGAGTCAATTAGCATGTACAGAATGTTCAAGTTCATGGACTTGTTGGCCAGAAATATGTTTAATAATTAATATGGACAATTGTCTGTCCGATGTACTTTCTGAAAGAGTCTATAATTATGAATAGAAAGTTCAAGATCAAGGACTCTTTGGTCAGAAATATGTTCAACATGTCAAATCTGGACTTCTGTATGGCTGAAGAAACACCAGAAGTAAATGATTATGTATAGAAAGTTCAAGTTCATAGACTCTTCGGGCAGAAAAATGTTCAGTAGGTCAATTATGGACTACTGTCTGGCTGATGAAACACTAAAAGGAGTCAATTAGCATGTATAGAAAGTTCAAGTTCAAAGACTCGTTGGCCAGAAATGTGTTCAATGGTCAATATCTACAATTGTCTGGCCGATGTACTATCTGAAAGAGTCTATAAGTATGAATAGAAAGTTCAAGATCGAGGACTCTTCGGTCAGAAATATGTTCATTATGTCAAATCAGAACTACTGCATGGCTGATGAAACACCAGAAGGATTGTAAGAGCAATTAGTCTAGAAATGTAAAATTCAAGGTCTCATGTCTAGAAATATGTTCAAAATATAAAATTTGAACTACTGTGCAAATACATTGGATAGCAGATCGGATAGAAGATACATAAATGAACAAGTCTACAAGTATGTTTAGAAAGTTCAAGTTTGAGTACTCTTTGGCCCGAATTATGTTAGTAGGTAAAAAAAAAAAAGGGACCTCTGTATGACTGATTTAACATCAGAATTAGTCTATAAGATTATATAGCTTAAGTATTATATATTATATAAGATTATATATATTTAAAACCTTTTAAGGACCCATTGAGCAGAAATAAGTTTAACAGGTCAGATATGCACTTCTGTCTAGAGTATGTATAGAAAGTTCAAGATCGAGTACTCTTTTTCCCAGTAGTTGAAATATGGACAACTTATATTCCATATGCAATATATGCAATATATGGCTGATTTAACATCAGAAGGAGTCTATAAGTTTATAATAGTAAAAAAAAACATTTCGAGGACTCTTTGGCCAAAAATGTGTTCAATCTGTCAAATATGGACTACTCCTTGCCTGATTTAACATCACGAGAAGTCAGAATGTACGTATAGTAAGTTCTTTCATGGTCTCTTGGCAGAAATATGTTTAGTAGGTCAAAGATTTACTTTTTTTTATGGGTGATGTAAAAAAATGGGTGATATAGAAGGGTGATATATATATAAAAGATATATATAAAAAAATGGGTGATATATTGCATATTCCATATGCAATATATGCAATATATGGCCGATTTAACATCAGAAGGAGTCTATAAGTTTATAATATACACAAAATACCTTTTGAGGACTCTTTTGCCATAAAAATATGTTCAATCAGTCAAATATGGACAACTGTCTGGCTTATATAACATCACATGAAGTCAGTCTTGTATGTTTGGTAAGTTAATGTTCAAGGACTCTTTATCCAGAAATGTGTTCAGTAGGTCAAAAATGGACTTCTGTATGGCTGATGTAACATCAGAAAGATCCTACGAGAATGTATAGAAAGTTTAAGATCGATTACTCTTGGGTCAGAAATATGTGCAGCAGGTCAAACATGGACTATTCTCTTGCTAATACAACATCACAAGTCAGTCAGTCAGTAAGAACTCTTTGGACAGAAAATATGTTCTGTAGGTCAAAGAGGGACCTCTGTATGCCTGATTTGACACTTAACATATGTGCTTTCACATTGTATTGAATCACTAACTTATTCATTTTTTCTTTTAAGGGAAATTATTGCATTTACCCCTTGCGCTACAATGCATAGAATAAACTAATTCATACCTCATGTGCAATGAAAAGATAACATGAGTGTTGCATTGCACAAACGATCTAAGAATTAGCGTTTAATAATAATGTATTATTATTATATCTGACTATATCAGTTAGATCTTTTATGCAGTGGAATGTAACTCCAAAAATGGTATCTCTTCAATGCACATCGGAATGAGATAGTTACTGTTTGCAATGCACTCATAGCTTATATGTTATTCTTCAATGCACAAAGTTTGATCGTGTGTGAAATGCAATGCAACAGCACAAATTGTATTTCCTCAAAGCAAAACGCAATGAGTTTGGGAATGAGTTAGTTCTGGTGTGCAATGCAATGCAAGAAGTGCATAGCCTATATGTTATTCTTCAATGCACAACATTAGATCGTTTGTGCAATGCAATGCAACGTTTTCTCTTTAATGGGAAGGAGTTAGTTCTGGTATGCAATGCAATGCAAAAAGTGCATAGCCTATATTACTCTTCAATGCACAACGTTAGATCGTTTGTGCAATGCAATGCAACAAAACACATATGTTAACTCTTTAATGAACATGTTCTGGTGTGCAATGCAATGCAAAAAGTGCATAGCCTATGTTATTCTTCAATGCACAAAGTTAGATCGTTTGTGCAATGCAATGCAATGCAACAACACAACACACATATCATCTCTTTAAAGAACATGGGTATTGTTAAGTTCTAGTGTGCAATGCAATGAAAAAAGTGCAAAACCTATATGTTATTATTCAGTGCACAACGTTAGATCGTTTGTGCAATGCAATGCAAAGCAATGCAATGCAATGCAATGCAATGCAACAACACACGTTATGTCTTTAATGAACATGGGAATGATTTAGTTCTGGTGTGCAATGCAATGCGAAAAGTGCATATGTTCTTCTTCAGTGCACAACTGAAGTGCAAATGAAATGCAGTGCAACAACACACGTTATGTCTTGAACATGGGAATGAGTTAGTTCTGGTGTGCAATTCAATGCAATGCTAAAAGTGAATAACCTATATTTTATTCTTCAGTGCACAACGTTAGATCGTTGGCGCAATGCAATGCAACAACACACATTGTCTCTTTAATGAACATGGGAATTATTTAGTTCTGGTGTGCTGTTTAATGCAATGCAAAAAGTGCATAACCTATATGTTATTCTTCAATGCACAACGTTAGATCGTGCGTGCAATGCAATGCAATTTAACAACACACGTTATCTCTTCAATGAACATGGGAATGAGTTAGTTCTGGTGTGCAATGCAATGCAATGCTAAAAGTGAATAACCCATATTTTATTCTTCAGTGCACAACGTTAGATCGTTTGTGCAATGTAATGCAATGCAATGCAATTGCAATGCAACAACACACGTTATCTCTTTAATGAACATGGGAATAAGTTAGTTCTGGTTTGCAATGCAATGCAGTGCGAAAAGTGCATAACCTATATGTTATTCTTCATTGCACAACGTTAGATCGTTAGTGCAATGCAATCAATGCAAAACAATGCAGTGCAATGCAATACAACAACAAATATGTTATCTCTTTAATGAATATAAGAGTTAGTTCTGGTGTGCAATGCAATGCAGTGCGAAAAGTGCATAACTTATATGTTATTCTTCAGTGCACAACGTTAGATCGTTAGTGCAATGCAATCAATGCAAAACAATGCAGTGCAATGCAATACAACAACAAATATGTTATCTCTTTAATGAATATAAGAATGAGTTAGTTCTGGTGTGCAATGCAATGCAGTGCGAAAAGTGCATAACTTATATGTTATTCTTCAGTGCACAACGTTAGATCGTTAGTGCAATGCAATGCAATGCAATGCAATGCAATGCAACAACACAATGCAATGTAATGCAAAGTGCATAACCTATATGTTATTCTTCAATGCACAACGTTAGATCGTGCGTGCAATGCAATGCAATGCAACAACACACGTTATCGCTTTAATGAACATGGGAATGAGTTAGTTCTGGTTTGCAATGCAATGCAGTGCGAAAAGTGCATAACCTGTATGTTATTCTTCAGTGCACAACGTTAGATCGTAAGTGCAATGCAATGCAATGCAACAACAAACGTTATTTCTTCAATGAACATTGGAATGATTTAGTTCTGGTGTGCAATGCAAGAAGTGCATAGTCTATGTTATTCTTCAATGCACAAGGTTAGATCGTAAGTGCAATGCAATGCAATGCAACAACACCATGTGAATGTGTTAAGAATTAAAGACTTTCTAGAGGTTCTTTAATGAACATAGCAATGAGTTAGTTCTGGTGTGCAATGCAATGCAATGCTAAAAGTGGATAACCCATATTTTATTCTTCAGCGCACAACGTTAGATCGTTTGTGCAATGTAATGCAATGCAATGCAATGCAACTACACACGTTATCTCTTTAATGAACATGGGAATAAGTTAGTTCTGGTTTGCAATGCAATGCAGTGCGAAAAGTGCATAACCATATGTTATTCTTCATTGCACAACGTTAGGTCGTTAGTGCAATGCAATCAATGCAAAACAATGCAATGCAATGCAATACAACAACAAATATGTTATCTCTTTAATGAATATAAGAATGAGTTAGTTCTGGTGTGCAATGCAATGCAGTGCGAAAAGTGCATAACTTATATGTTATTCTTCAGTGCACAACGTTAGATCGTGCGTGCAATGCAATGCAATGTAACAACACACGTTATCGCTTTAATGAACATGGGAATGAGTTAGTTCTGGTGTGCAATGCAATGCAATGCTAAAAGTGAATAACCTATATTTTATTATTCAGTGCACAACGTTAGATCGTTTGTGCAATGCAATGCTTTTGCAATGCAATGCAATGCAACAACACACGTTATGTCTTGGACATGGGAATGAGTTAGTTCTGGTGTGCAATGTAATGCAATGCGAAAAGTGCATAACTTCTATGTTATTCTTCACTGCACAACGTTAGATAGTTAGTGCAATGCAATGCAATGCAACAACACACGTTATCTATTTAATGAACATGGGAATGAGTTAGTTCTGGTGTGCAATGCAATGCAATGCGAAAAGTGCATAACCTATATGTTATTCTTCAATACACAACGTTAGATAGTTTGTGCAAAGCAACAACGCATATGTTATCTCTTTAATGAACATGGTATTGTGTTAGTTCTGGTGTGCAATGCAATGAATGGCAAGAAGTGCATAGCCTATGTTTCTTTAATGATGCTCAACCTTAGATCGTTTGTGCAAAGCACATAATGTTATAGCAATGAGCTATACATAGGTACGCTTTTGACCTACTGAACATATTTCTGGCCGAGTACTTAAATATTAACACTATACATTCAGATTGATATCTTCGGATGTTATAGCATCCTGACAAAAGTCATATTTTTGACATACTGAATTTTTTTCTGGCCAAGGAGAGTACTCGAAACTTGACCTTTCATATATACTAATTGACTCTTGTTACGTCAGCCATACAGAAGTCCATATTTCAACCAAGGTACATATTTCTGGCCAAAGGGTCCTCGATCTTGGGCTTTCTATACATACTCATAGACTCCTTCTGATGCATCATAAGCCATATAGATGTCCATATCTGACCTTTTGAACTTTTTTCTGGTCAAAGTGTCCTCAAAATTTTTCAAAGTATATAAAGTTATAGATTCCTTCTGATGATAAATCAGCTATACAGAGGTCAACATTTGACCTTCTAAACATATTTCTGGCCAAAGAGTTCTTGAACATTATCTCTACAGATTGACTTCTTGTGATGTTATATTAACCAGCCAGTAGTCTATATTTGACCTACTGAACATATTTCTGGCCAGAGTCCGTGAACATCAACTCACTATGTAAAATCAGGAAGACAGTAGTCCATATTTGACTGATTGAAAAAAAATTTGACCAAAGAGTTCTCAAAAGGATTTTGTCTATCATAAATGTATAGACTCCTTCTGATGTTAAATCAGCCATACAGAAGTCCATATTTGACATTCTGAACATATTTCTGACCAGAGACCTTGAACATTTACCTTACTATTTATATTTCTCCTACTATAAAGACTTCTCATGATGTTATATCAGCCAAAATGTAGCCATATTTGACTGATTTAACATGTTTTTGGCCAAAGAATCCTCAAAATGTTTTTTACTCTTAGAAACTCATAGACTCCTTCTGATGTTAAATCAGCCATACAGACGTTCATATTTGACCCAAGGAATATTATTTATGGCCATAGAGTTCTCGATCTTGACCTTTCTGTGAACATGAACACTCATAGACTTCTTCTAATGCTACATAAGCCATATAGACATCCATATCTGACCTTTTGAACTTATTTCTGGTCAAAGGGTCCTCAAAACTTTTAAACTATATAAAGTCATAGACTCTTTCTGATGATAAATCAGCTATTCAGAGGTCCCATTTTGACCTACTGAACATATTTCTGGACAAAGAGTCCTAAAAGATTAACACTATACATTCAGATTGATGTCTTCGGATGTTATATCATCCTGATAAATGTCCATATTTGACATACTGAAATTTTTTCTGGCCAAGGAGTACTCGAAACTTGACCTTTCCATATATACTCGTTGACTCTTTCTGATGTTACGTCAGCCAAACAGAAGTCCATATTTGACCCAAGGAACATATTTTTGGCGAAAGAGTCCTTGATATTGGGCTTTCTATACATACTCATAGACTCCTTCTGATGCTTCATAAGCCTTATAGATGTCCATATCTGACCTTTTCAACTTATTTCTGGTCAAAGTGTCCTAAAAAATGTTCAGGATTTTGTCTATCATAAACGTAGACTCCTTCTGATGTTAAATCAGCCATGCAGAAGTCCATATTTGACCTTCTGAACGTATTTCTGGAAAGAGACCTTGAACTTTAACCTTACTATACATATTTCTCCTACTATACAGACTTCTCGTGATGTTATATCAGCCAGACTGTAGTCCATATTTGACAAATTGAACATATTTTTGGGCAAAGAATCCTCAAAATGTTTTTTACTATTATAAACTTATCGACTACTTCTGAGGTCAAATAAGCCTTATAGAAGTTCATATTTGACCCATATATTTATGGCCAAAGAGTTCTCGATCTTGACCTTTCTATACATACTCATTTAAGACGGACTTCTCGTAATGTTAAATCAGGCAGGAAGTAGTCCATATTTGACCGATTGAAAAAAAATGGACCAAAGAGTTCTCAAAAGGATTTTGTCTATCATAAACGTATAGACTCCTTCTAATGTTAAATCAGCCATGCAGAAGTCCATATTTGAACTTCTGGACAGAGACCTTGAACTTTAACCTTACTATACATATTTCTCCTACTATACAGACTTCTCACGGTGTTAAATCAGCCAGACTGTAGTTAATATTTGACCGATTTAACATATTTTTGGCCAAAGAATCCTCAAAATGTTTTTTACTCTTAGAAACTCATAGACTCCTTCTGATGTTAAATCAGCCATACAGAAGTCCATATTTGACCTTCTGAACATATTTATGGACAGAGACCTTGAACTTTAATCTTACTATACATATTTGTCGTACTATACAGACTTCTCGTGATGTTATATCATCCAGACTGTAGTCCATATTTGACCAATTGAACATATTTTTGGCCAAAGAATCCTCAAAATGTTTTTTACTATTATAAACTTATCATCGACTCCTTCTGATGTCAAATCAGCCTTACAGAAGTCCATATTTGACCCAAGGAACATATTTATGGCCAAAGCGATCTCGATCTTGGACTTTCTATACATACTCATAGACTCCTTCTAATGCTACTTAAGCCATATACATATCCATATCTGACCTTTTGAACTTATTTCTGGTCAAAGGGTCCTCAAAAGTTTTTAAACTATAGAAAGTTATAGACTCTTTCTGATGATAAATCAGCTATTCAGAGGTCCCATTTTGACCTACTGATTATATTTCTGGCCAAAGAGTCCTAAACGATTAACACTATGCATTCAGACTGATATCTTCGGATGTTATATCATCCTGACAAAAGTCCATATTTGACATACCGAATTTTTTTCTGGCCAAGGATTGAATACTCGAAACTTGACCTTTCCATATATACTTGTTGACTCTTTCTGATGTTACGTCAGCCATACAGAATTCCATATTTGACCCAAGGAATATATATCTTGCCAAAGAGTCCTCGATCTTGGGCTTTCTATACATACTCATAGACTCCTTCTGATTGCTTCTTAAGCCATATAGTTGTCCATATCTGACCTTTTGAACTTATTTCTGGTCAAAGTGTCCTCAAAATTTTTCAAACTATATAAAGTTATAGACTCCTTCTGATGATGAATCAGCTATACAGAGGTCACCTTTTGACCTTCTGAACATATTTCTGGCCAGAGACCTTGAACATTTACCTTACTATTTATATTTCTCCTACCATAAAGACTTCTCGTGATGTTATAACAGCCAGACTGTAGCCATATTTGACTGATTTAACATGTTTTAGGCCAAAGAATCCTCAAAATGTTTTTTACTCTTAGAAACTCATAGACTCCTTCTGATGTTAAATCAGCCATACAGAAGTTCATACTTGACCCAAGGAATATATTTATGGCTATAGAGTTCTCGATCTTGACCTTTCTATACATACTCATAGACTCCTTCGCGCGGTAAGCGCGGTCATAATTGAAGCGACGCGCTCATTTTTTCCAGGCGAGATGAAAAAAATCGCACATTTTTTTTAGAATGCCACAAACGCACCGCGGTCATATGACAAGAACCAACCAATCAGCTTCACCCTCTCCGTAACAACATTGAAAGCTCCGTCAACATGAAGGATGGGGGTGCACTCAAACACTACAGGTGTTTTTCTCTTCTCCGTAAATGAATCTTGAAGCAGAGCTACAGCAAGCGTTTCTCGGTGGTGGAAATCCATTAGCTACTAAAACTTATTTGTCATTGTGGAGAGCGCAGTGCATGGTTGCATAGTAACGAAAGACGCCACGGGCAAATCGGACCGAATCTTACTATTAAAAATAAAAGATAAGCTAATCATGTGCATTGTAAATGTCAGTAATTTATCTTTTTTGACTCATTCTTTTTATAAAAAAATGATTTAAAGGCTGAAATATGTGAGGTTTATCTTTTTTTCAAAACTTTATTTGAACTTGTACATGTTAGTAGATAACATGTTGCAAGAAGACACACTCTTTTAAAATCTGGCTATCATTTTTAATGTTATTATTTTAATGTTTATGTAAACAAAAAGTGCATATTGATGCTAATTTTATTTGGTATTTGCTGGTTTTCGACATAAAACTTGGTGAATTGATGTCATTGTGTAGTATTAGTACTTTTTGAAAAGGATTCTGTGATAACCGTGATCATTTTTGTCACTATAACCATGAAATGAAATGTTCATGCCATTTCATCTCTAGTTATGATCAACTAAAATCAACTATAATTGTGTTTTTACAGTATAATATGCAAAGTACAATTTTCTATAAAAAAAAAAAAACTGATTCTGTTCTTTTCTCTGACATTTAAGGGTGACATATATAGGCCTACAAAAACTATTTTAGGACTAAAAAAGTTTGGATAGTTGTTAATATGAGAGTTATGAGACATTTGATTTAAGTATTGTATTACATGAGTAGCTCTCGGCCACTTTCATTTTTAAAAAGTAGCTCTGTTCTAATGCTACTTAAGCCATATAGATATCCATATCTGACCTTTTGAACTTATTTCTGGTCAAAGGGTCCTCAAAAGTTTTTAAACTATATAAAGTCATAGACTCTTTCCGATGATAAATCAAGTATTCAGAGGTCCCCTTTTGACCTACTGAACATATTTCTGGCCAAAGAGTCCTAAATGATTAACACTATACATTCAGATTGATATCTTCGGATGTTATATCATCCTGCCAAAAGTCCATATTTTACATACTGACATTTTTTCTGGTCAAAGAGTCTAAACTTGACCTTTCTATATATACTCGTTGACTCTTTCTGATTCTTCATAAGCTATATAGATGTCCATATGTGGCGAATTGGAAATATTTTTGGCAAAAAGGTCCTCACAAGTTAACTTACTAAATACTCATAGACTTCTTCTGTTGCAACCCGGTATCACGACAAGACGTGAAATAATCACGTTGGTCCACTTTGGAAAACGTGTAGATGTCACAGTTTAACACCCTCATATACGTGAATCTTACACGTTTGCGTTTGAGCCACTAATCCTACCCCTAAACCTAACCTAACCATTTCTTAAAACTACGTAGGCTACAATTATAAAGAAAAACAACAGACAGACAAGTATAATCATAATTTATTTATTGAGAAAATGTCAAAACCGGTACCAAAAGTCGTTCACCTGACGATGTGTCGCAGTCCTCTCTGGCAGCAGAATTTAAATTATTAGTTCAAATCCATGAAAATGTTAATCCGTCTTCGGTTCGCTCTGTTCTTTTGCGCGCCTCTTCATTTCAAATGTAGCACCGACTAAAACCATTGTGACGCAATCTGTGACGAAGCAGGCGAGAGCCAATGAGCGTTTGATATGCCGTAACCATAGTAACCTGTCCTAACGCTTCTTGAGGGCGCAATTTTTGAATTTGAATCATAACGAGCGCGGGGTTTGACGTTTACGGTCAAGATGAAGATCACTGGACAAAGGGCTGAGTTTGGATCTTTTTCTTGTAAATAATAAATGGATTCTGAAGGTTTGGATTACATTAAGCTAATAAAATTGATGTATTTTGTGAATCGATGTTGTGTATTATGGTTCTAACTTCTATAGGAACAATAAATCAATTATTGTGATTACACTTGTCTGTCTGTTGTTTTTCTTTACAATTGTAGCCTACGTAGTTTTAAGAAATGGTTAGGTTTAGGGGTAGGATTAGTGGCTCAAACTATATCTTTTAATGCTATATTGTTCATAAAACTGCCATTCCCCTAACTTACACATATTTGTCCATTACGTTTTATCATTTTAATATTGTCTATAAAATGTTTAGGTGTGGGAGTAGGGTTAAGGGATCTTACATTTATAATCTATAAAATGGTAAAAGCGAAATTGTAGACAGATATCTTCATGATATGGCAAACGTGTAAGATTCACGTATAAGTGTGTTAAACTGTGACATCTACACGTTTTCCAAAGTGGACCAACGTGATTATTTCACGTCTTGTCGTGATGATACATCACTTTAACAGGTGTCCATATGTGATCCTCTGAATATATTTTTGGCCAAAGAATCATTGAACATTAACTCTCTATACATATTGACTCAAGAGTAAAAATTTGACCTCTTTTGGTCTGATTTATCATCAGATGGAGTCTATAATTTTACATAGTTTAAAAACTTTTGAGGAACCTTTGACCAGAAATAATAATAGGTCATATATGGACATAAATATGGCTTATGAAGAATCAGAAGGAGACTATGAGTATGTATAGAAAGTTCAAGATTGGCCACAAATATGTCCCTTGGGTCAATTATGGACTTCTTTATGGCTGATGTAACATCAGATGGAGTAAACGAGTATGTATAGAAAGAAACAGCATAAGGAGTCAATGAGCATGTATAGAATGTTCAAGATCGAGGAATCTTTAGTAGAAATATGTTCAGTAGGTCAGTTATGAACAATTGTCTGGCTGATGAAACATCAGAAGGAGTCAATGAGCATATATAGAATGTTCAAGTACATAGACTCGCTGCTCAGAAGAAAAAAAAAATTGTCATTATGAACAGTTGTCTGGCCGATGTACTATCTGAAGGAGTCTATAAGTTTGAATAGAAAGTTCAAGATCAAGGACTCTTCAGTCAGAAATATGTTCAACATGTTAAATCTCAACTACTTTATGGCTAAAGAAACAAAATAAGGCGTCACTGAGAATGTATAGAAAGTTCAAAATCGAGGACTCTTTTACCAGAAATATGTTTAAATATGGATAATAGCCTGGGTGATGAAAAATCAGAAGGAGATAGTTGCACTTAATTATGTATAGATAATTAAAATTGTCACCGGCCCACCGGTGGGCCCAAAGCCATTACATATTTAAAACAGTAATATCCTATACTAAACCTAAACTAATCTTGACAAACTGTATATCATTTGAAAGCTTACAATCTCTAGTTTTCATATTTGGTGACTGATTCTCAAAATAAATGACAGAGGAGCCCAATTTGCAACAAGAATATTTTCATATTCCTAAGGCGTGTTCAGACCTTTATTTTGAAATAGCAATGAACATAAAAAATCATGAAAGAATGGTACAAACCTCAGTTTGTTTTTATGCCAAGAGTTCAAAAGATAACATCCATTGAATTATTTTAGGAAAAAAGGTCTGAAAATGTTTTAAATATAAAGAAAAAATATATAGATTCACCATTTGTGATGTGGCAGTGAGCTATAGCGCACATAGGCCTACGTGTTATTTTATGCACATAAAACATTTTAACACTCGTTGTTTCTTAGAAGGTTGAATTCATATCAAAATCTGCCAAACTTCCCATACTACTTCTGAATAGAATGTCTACTTCATAAATTGTATGAAAATTGTGGAAATAATGGTTCAGATCACTCAAACCACATATGGAAATGGAGGGCGCCCTTATATGGGCAGTAATGGAGTCTGGTTGTCACCTAGTGAAAATGTTTGGTACTGCGCCCAAACAAAATCTTACTGAAAGCTCATTTTTTGAGATATCAATCTAAAATTTGAAACACAACTTGTTCAGATTTTTGGCTTTGATTTTTTTTTGTGCCGTTTTAGAGTCGCCCAGGTTTTAAAAATATATATTTTATATGAATAATTAATTTTTTTCTATAACTTTCTTTCTGTTTCACTTTCTTAATTTAATTCACTTCTACAGAAATCTGCCAAATGTCTTCTTTAAAACAAGACCAATTTTACGTCTATACTCCAAAGCATTCTTTAATTACAACCATTTAAGTTCGAAATGTCTATTCAAAAAAAGGGGGGTGACACTTAAAGGGTTAAAGTTCTAGGTCTCTTTGGCCAGATATTATGTTCAATGGGTCAAATTTGGACTAACAATATGGTTGATTTAACATCAAAAGTAGTCGATGACTACTGTCTGGCTGATGAAACACTAAAAGGAGTCAATTAGCATGTACAGAATGTTCAAGTTCATGGACTTGTTGGCCAGAAATATGTTTAATAATTAATATGGACAATTGTCTGTCCGATGTACTTTCTGAAAGAGTCTATAATTATGAATAGAAAGTTCAAGATCAAGGACTCTTTGGTCAGAAATATGTTCAACATGTCAAATCTGGACTTCTGTATGGCTGAAGAAACATCAGAAGTAAATGATTATGTATAGAAAGTTCAAGTTCATAGACTCTTCGGGCAGAAAAATGTTCAGTAGGTCAATTATGGACTACTGTCTGGCTGATGAAACACTAAAAGGAGTCAATTAGCATGTATAGAAAGTTCAAGTTCAAAGACTCGTTGGCCAGAAATGTGTTCAATGGTCAATATCTACAATTGTCTGGCCGATGTACTATCTGAAAGAGTCTATAAGTATGAATAGAAAGTTCAAGATCGAGGACTCTTCGGTCAGAAATATGTTCATTATGTCAAATCAGAACTACTGCATGGCTGATGAAACACCAGAAGGATTGTAAGAGCAATTAGTCTAGAAATGTAAAATTCAAGGTCTCATGTCTAGAAATATGTTCAAAATATAAAATTTGAACTACTGTGCAAATACATTGGATAGCAGATCGGATAGAAGATACATAAATGAACAAGTCTACAAGTATGTTTAGAAAGTTCAAGTTTGAGTACTCTTTGGCCCGAATTATGTTAGTAGGTAAAAAAAAAAAAGGGACCTCTGTATGACTGATTTAACATCAGAATTAGTCTATAAGATTATATAGCTTAAGTATTATATATTATATACGATTATATATATTTAAAACCTTTTAAGGACCCATTGAGCAGAAATAAGTTTAACAGGTCAGATATGCACTTCTGTCTAGAGTATGTATAGAAAGTTCAAGATCGAGTACTCTTTTTCCCAGTAGTTGAAATATGGACAACTTATATTCCATATGCAATATATGCAATATATGGCCGATTTAACATCAGAAGGAGTCTATAAGTTTATAATATACACAAAATACCTTTTGAGGACTCTTTTGCCATAAAAATATGTTCAATCAGTCAAATATGGACAACTGTCTGGCTTATATAACATCACATGAAGTCAGTCTTGTATGTTTGGTAAGTTAATGTTCAAGGACTCTTTATCCAGAAATGTGTTCAGTAGGTCAAAAATGGACTTCTGTATGGCTGATGTAACATCAGAAAGATCCTACGAGAATGTATAGAAAGTTTAAGATCGATTACTCTTGGGTCAGAAATATGTGCAGCAGGTCAAACATGGACTATTCTCTTGCTAATACAACATCACAAGTCAGTCAGTCAGTAAGAACTCTTTGGACAGAAAATATGTTCTGTAGGTCAAAGAGGGACCTCTGTATGCCTGATTTGACACTTAACATATGTGCTTTCACATTGTATTGAATCACTAACTTATTCATTTTTTCTTTTAAGGGAAATTATTGCATTTACCCCTTGCGCTACAATGCATAGAATAAACTAATTCATACCTCATGTGCAATGAAAAGATAACATGAGTGTTGCATTGCACAAACGATCTAAGAATTAGCGTTTAATAATAATGTATTATTATTATATCTGACTATATCAGTTAGATCTTTTATGCAGTGGAATGTAACTCCAAAAATGGTATCTCTTCAATGCACATCGGAATGAGATAGTTACTGTTTGCAATGCACTCATAGCTTATATGTTATTCTTCAATGCACAAAGTTTGATCGTGTGTGAAATGCAATGCAACAGCACAAATTGTATTTCCTCAAAGCAAAACGCAATGAGTTTGGGAATGAGTTAGTTCTGGTGTGCAATGCAATGCAAGAAGTGCATAGCCTATATGTTATTCTTCAATGCACAACATTAGATCGTTTGTGCAATGCAATGCAACGTTTTCTCTTTAATGGGAAGGAGTTAGTTCTGGTATGCAATGCAATGCAAAAAGTGCATAGCCTATATTACTCTTCAATGCACAACGTTAGATCGTTTGTGCAATGCAATGCAACAAAACACATATGTTAACTCTTTAATGAACATGTTCTGGTGTGCAATGCAATGCAAAAAGTGCATAGCCTATGTTATTCTTCAATGCACAAAGTTAGATCGTTTGTGCAATGCAATGCAATGCAACAACACAACACACATATCATCTCTTTAAAGAACATGGGTATTGTTAAGTTCTAGTGTGCAATGCAATGAAAAAAGTGCAAAACCTATATGTTATTATTCAGTGCACAACGTTAGATCGTTTGTGCAATGCAATGCAAAGCAATGCAATGCAATGCAATGCAATGCAACAACACACGTTATGTCTTTAATGAACATGGGAATGATTTAGTTCTGGTGTGCAATGCAATGCGAAAAGTGCATATGTTCTTCTTCAGTGCACAACTGAAGTGCAAATGAAATGCAGTGCAACAACACACGTTATGTCTTGAACATGGGAATGAGTTAGTTCTGGTGTGCAATTCAATGCAATGCTAAAAGTGAATAACCTATATTTTATTCTTCAGTGCACAACGTTAGATCGTTGGCGCAATGCAATGCAACAACACACATTGTCTCTTTAATGAACATGGGAATTATTTAGTTCTGGTGTGCTGTTTAATGCAATGCAAAAAGTGCATAACCTATATGTTATTCTTCAATGCACAACGTTAGATCGTGCGTGCAATGCAATGCAATTTAACAACACACGTTATCTCTTCAATGAACATGGGAATGAGTTAGTTCTGGTGTGCAATGCAATGCAATGCTAAAAGTGAATAACCCATATTTTATTCTTCAGTGCACAACGTTAGATCGTTTGTGCAATGTAATGCAATGCAATGCAATTGCAATGCAACAACACACGTTATCTCTTTAATGAACATGGGAATAAGTTAGTTCTGGTTTGCAATGCAATGCAGTGCGAAAAGTGCATAACCTATATGTTATTCTTCATTGCACAACGTTAGATCGTTAGTGCAATGCAATCAATGCAAAACAATGCAGTGCAATGCAATACAACAACAAATATGTTATCTCTTTAATGAATATAAGAGTTAGTTCTGGTGTGCAATGCAATGCAGTGCGAAAAGTGCATAACTTATATGTTATTCTTCAGTGCACAACGTTAGATCGTTAGTGCAATGCAATCAATGCAAAACAATGCAGTGCAATGCAATACAACAACAAATATGTTATCTCTTTAATGAATATAAGAATGAGTTAGTTCTGGTGTGCAATGCAATGCAGTGCGAAAAGTGCATAACTTATATGTTATTCTTCAGTGCACAACGTTAGATCGTTAGTGCAATGCAATGCAATGCAATGCAATGCAATGCAATGCAACAACACAATGCAATGTAATGCAAAGTGCATAACCTATATGTTATTCTTCAATGCACAACGTTAGATCGTGCGTGCAATGCAATGCAATGCAACAACACACGTTATCGCTTTAATGAACATGGGAATGAGTTAGTTCTGGTTTGCAATGCAATGCAGTGCGAAAAGTGCATAACCTGTATGTTATTCTTCAGTGCACAACGTTAGATCGTAAGTGCAATGCAATGCAATGCAACAACAAACGTTATTTCTTCAATGAACATTGGAATGATTTAGTTCTGGTGTGCAATGCAAGAAGTGCATAGTCTATGTTATTCTTCAATGCACAAGGTTAGATCGTAAGTGCAATGCAATGCAATGCAACAACACCATGTGAATGTGTTAAGAATTAAAGACTTTCTAGAGGTTCTTTAATGAACATAGCAATGAGTTAGTTCTGGTGTGCAATGCAATGCTAAAAGTGAATAACCCATATTTTATTCTTCAGCGCACAACGTTAGATCGTTTGTGCAATGTAATGCAATGCAATGCAATGCAACTACACACGTTATCTCTTTAATGAACATGGGAATAAGTTAGTTCTGGTTTGCAATGCAATGCAGTGCGAAAAGTGCATAACCATATGTTATTCTTCATTGCACAACGTTAGGTCGTTAGTGCAATGCAATCAATGCAAAACAATGCAATGCAATGCAATACAACAACAAATATGTTATCTCTTTAATGAATATAAGAATGAGTTAGTTCTGGTGTGCAATGCAATGCAGTGCGAAAAGTGCATAACTTATATGTTATTCTTCAGTGCACAACGTTAGATCGTGCGTGCAATGCAATGCAATGTAACAACACACGTTATCGCTTTAATGAACATGGGAATGAGTTAGTTCTGGTGTGCAATGCAATGCAATGCTAAAAGTGAATAACCTATATTTTATTATTCAGTGCACAACGTTAGATCGTTTGTGCAATGCAATGCTTTTGCAATGCAATGCAATGCAACAACACACGTTATGTCTTGGACATGGGAATGAGTTAGTTCTGGTGTGCAATGTAATGCAATGCGAAAAGTGCATAACTTCTATGTTATTCTTCAGTGCACAACGTTAGATAGTTAGTGCAATGCAATGCAACAACACACCTTCTTTAATGAACATGGCAATGAGTTAGTTCTGGTGTGCAATGCAATGCAAAAAGTGCATAACCTATATGTTATTCTTCACTGCACAACGTTAGATAGTTAGTGCAATGCAATGCAATGCAACAACACACGTTATCTATTTAATGAACATGGGAATGAGTTAGTTCTGGGTGCAATGCAATGCAATGCAAAGAGTGCATAACCTACATGTTATTCTTCAGTGCACAACGTTAGTGCAGTGCAACAACACACGTTATGTCTTTTAATGAACATGGGACTTTCCCCCCTAAACCCAACTATCTAGCGTCAATGAACATTGGAATGATTTAGTTATGGTGTGCAATGCAATGCAATGCGAAAAGTGCATAACCTATATGTTATTCTTCAATGCACAACGTTAGATGTGCGTGCAATGCAATGCAACAACACACATGCTATCTCTTTAATGAACATGGGAATGATTTAGTTCTGGTGTGCAATGCAATGCAATGCGAAAAGTGCATAACCTATATGTTATTCTTCAATACACAACGTTAGATAGTTTGTGCAAAGCAACAACGCATATGTTATCTCTTTAATGAACATGGTATTGTGTTAGTTCTGGTGTGCAATGCAATGAATGGCAAGAAGTGCATAGCCTATGTTTCTTTAATGATGCTCAACCTTAGATCGTTTGTGCAAAGCACATAATGTTATAGCAATGAGCTATACATAGGTACGCTTTTGACCTACTGAACATATTTCTGGCCGAGTACTTAAATATTAACACTATACATTCAGATTGATATCTTCGGATGTTATAGCATCCTGACAAAAGTCATATTTTTGACATACTGAATTTTTTTCTGGCCAAGGAGAGTACTCGAAACTTGACCTTTCATATATACTAATTGACTCTTGTTACGTCAGCCATACAGAAGTCCATATTTCAACCAAGGTACATATTTCTGGCCAAAGGGTCCTCGATCTTGGGCTTTCTATACATACTCATAGACTCCTTCTGATGCATCATAAGCCATATAGATGTCCATATCTGACCTTTTGAACTTTTTTCTGGTCAAAGTGTCCTCAAAATTTTTCAAAGTATATAAAGTTATAGATTCCTTCTGATGATAAATCAGCTATACAGAGGTCAACATTTGACCTTCTAAACATATTTCTGGCCAAAGAGTTCTTGAACATTATCTCTACAGATTGACTTCTTGTGATGTTATATTAACCAGCCAGTAGTCTATATTTGACCTACTGAACATATTTCTGGCCAGAGTCCGTGAACATCAACTCACTATGTAAAATCAGGAAGACAGTAGTCCATATTTGACTGATTGAAAAAAAATTTGACCAAAGAGTTCTCAAAAGGATTTTGTCTATCATAAATGTATAGACTCCTTCTGATGTTAAATCAGCCATACAGAAGTCCATATTTGACATTCTGAACATATTTCTGACCAGAGACCTTGAACATTTACCTTACTATTTATATTTCTCCTACTATAAAGACTTCTCATGATGTTATATCAGCCAAAATGTAGCCATATTTGACTGATTTAACATGTTTTTGGCCAAAGAATCCTCAAAATGTTTTTTACTCTTAGAAACTCATAGACTCCTTCTGATGTTAAATCAGCCATACAGACGTTCATATTTGACCCAAGGAATATTATTTATGGCCATAGAGTTCTCGATCTTGACCTTTCTGTGAACATGAACACTCATAGACTTCTTCTAATGCTACATAAGCCATATAGACATCCATATCTGACCTTTTGAACTTATTTCTGGTCAAAGGGTCCTCAAAACTTTTAAACTATATAAAGTCATAGACTCTTTCTGATGATAAATCAGCTATTCAGAGGTCCCATTTTGACCTACTGAACATATTTCTGGACAAAGAGTCCTAAAAGATTAACACTATACATTCAGATTGATGTCTTCGGATGTTATATCATCCTGATAAATGTCCATATTTGACATACTGAAATTTTTTCTGGCCAAGGAGTACTCGAAACTTGACCTTTCCATATATACTCGTTGACTCTTTCTGATGTTACGTCAGCCATACAGAAGTCCATATTTGACCCAAGGAACATATTTTTGGCGAAAGAGTCCTTGATATTGGGCTTTCTATACATACTCATAGACTCCTTCTGATGCTTCATAAGCCTTATAGATGTCCATATCTGACCTTTTCAACTTATTTCTGGTCAAAGTGTCCTAAAAAATGTTCAGGATTTTGTCTATCATAAACGTAGACTCCTTCTGATGTTAAATCAGCCATGCAGAAGTCCATATTTGACCTTCTGAACGTATTTCTGGAAAGAGACCTTGAACTTTAACCTTACTATACATATTTCTCCTACTATACAGACTTCTCGTGATGTTATATCAGCCAGACTGTAGTCCATATTTGACAAATTGAACATATTTTTGGGCAAAGAATCCTCAAAATGTTTTTTACTATTATAAACTTATCGACTACTTCTGAGGTCAAATAAGCCTTATAGAAGTTCATATTTGACCCATATATTTATGGCCAAAGAGTTCTCGATCTTGACCTTTCTATACATACTCATTTAAGACGGACTTCTCGTAATGTTAAATCAGGCAGGAAGTAGTCCATATTTGACCGATTGAAAAAAAATGGACCAAAGAGTTCTCAAAAGGATTTTGTCTATCATAAACGTATAGACTCCTTCTGATGTTAAATCAGCCATGCAGAAGTCCATATTTGAACTTCTGGACAGAGACCTTGAACTTTAACCTTACTATACATATTTCTCCTACTATACAGACTTCTCACGGTGTTAAATCAGCCAGACTGTAGTTAATATTTGACCGATTTAACATATTTTTGGCCAAAGAATCCTCAAAATGTTTTTTACTCTTAGAAACTCATAGACTCCTTCTGATGTTAAATCAGCCATACAGAAGTCCATATTTGACCTTCTGAACATATTTATGGACAGAGACCTTGAACTTTAATCTTACTATACATATTTGTCGTACTATACAGACTTCTCGTGATGTTATATCATCCAGACTGTAGTCCATATTTGACCAATTGAACATATTTTTGGCCAAAGAATCCTCAAAATGTTTTTTACTATTATAAACTTATCATCGACTCCTTCTGATGTCAAATCAGCCTTACAGAAGTCCATATTTGACCCAAGGAACATATTTATGGCCAAAGCGATCTCGATCTTGGACTTTCTATACATACTCATAGACTCCTTCTAATGCTACTTAAGCCATATACATATCCATATCTGACCTTTTGAACTTATTTCTGGTCAAAGGGTCCTCAAAAGTTTTTAAACTATAGAAAGTTATAGACTCTTTCTGATGATAAATCAGCTATTCAGAGGTCCCATTTTGACCTACTGATTATATTTCTGGCCAAAGAGTCCTAAACGATTAACACTATGCATTCAGACTGATATCTTCGGATGTTATATCATCCTGACAAAAGTCCATATTTGACATACCGAATTTTTTTCTGGCCAAGGATTGAATACTCGAAACTTGACCTTTCCATATATACTTGTTGACTCTTTCTGATGTTACGTCAGCCATACAGAATTCCATATTTGACCCAAGGAATATATATCTTGCCAAAGAGTCCTCGATCTTGGGCTTTCTATACATACTCATAGACTCCTTCTGATTGCTTCTTAAGCCATATAGTTGTCCATATCTGACCTTTTGAACTTATTTCTGGTCAAAGTGTCCTCAAAATTTTTCAAACTATATAAAGTTATAGACTCCTTCTGATGATGAATCAGCTATACAGAGGTCACCTTTTGACCTTCTGAACATATTTCTGGCCAGAGACCTTGAACATTTACCTTACTATTTATATTTCTCCTACCATAAAGACTTCTCGTGATGTTATAACAGCCAGACTGTAGCCATATTTGACTGATTTAACATGTTTTAGGCCAAAGAATCCTCAAAATGTTTTTTACTCTTAGAAACTCATAGACTCCTTCTGATGTTAAATCAGCCATACAGAAGTTCATACTTGACCCAAGGAATATATTTATGGCTATAGAGTTCTCGATCTTGACCTTTCTATACATACTCATAGACTCCTTCGCGCGGTAAGCGCGGTCATAATTGAAGCGACGCGCTCATTTTTTCCAGGCGAGATGAAAAAAATCGCACATTTTTTTTAGAATGCCACAAACGCACCGCGGTCATATGACAAGAACCAACCAATCAGCTTCACCCTCTCCGTAACAACATTGAAAGCTCCGTCAACATGAAGGATGGGGGTGCACTCAAACACTACAGGTGTTTTTCTCTTCTCCGTAAATGAATCTTGAAGCAGAGCTACAGCAAGCGTTTCTCGGTGGTGGAAATCCATTAGCTACTAAAACTTATTTGTCATTGTGGAGAGCGCAGTGCATGGTTGCATAGTAACGAAAGACGCCACGGGCAAATCGGACCGAATCTTACTATTAAAAATAAAAGATAAGCTAATCATGTGCATTGTAAATGTCAGTAATTTATCTTTTTTGACTCATTCTTTTTATAAAAAAATGATTTAAAGGCTGAAATATGTGAGGTTTATCTTTTTTTCAAAACTTTATTTGAACTTGTACATGTTAGTAGATAACATGTTGCAAGAAGACACACTCTTTTAAAATCTGGCTATCATTTTTAATGTTATTATTTTAATGTTTATGTAAACAAAAAGTGCATATTGATGCTAATTTTATTTGGTATTTGCTGGTTTTCGACATAAAACTTGGTGAATTGATGTCATTGTGTAGTATTAGTACTTTTTGAAAAGGATTCTGTGATAACCGTGATCATTTTTGTCACTATAACCATGAAATGAAATGTTCATGCCATTTCATCTCTAGTTATGATCAACTAAAATCAACTATAATTGTGTTTTTACAGTATAATATGCAAAGTACAATTTTCTATAAAAAAAAAAAACTGATTCTGTTCTTTTCTCTGACATTTAAGGGTGACATATATAGGCCTACAAAAACTATTTTAGGACTAAAAAAGTTTGGATAGTTGTTAATATGAGAGTTATGAGACATTTGATTTAAGTATTGTATTACATGAGTAGCTCTCGGCCACTTTCATTTTTAAAAAGTAGCTCTGTTCTAATGCTACTTAAGCCATATAGATATCCATATCTGACCTTTTGAACTTATTTCTGGTCAAAGGGTCCTCAAAAGTTTTTAAACTATATAAAGTCATAGACTCTTTCCGATGATAAATCAAGTATTCAGAGGTCCCCTTTTGACCTACTGAACATATTTCTGGCCAAAGAGTCCTAAATGATTAACACTATACATTCAGATTGATATCTTCGGATGTTATATCATCCTGCCAAAAGTCCATATTTTACATACTGACATTTTTTCTGGTCAAAGAGTCTAAACTTGACCTTTCTATATATACTCGTTGACTCTTTCTGATTCTTCATAAGCTATATAGATGTCCATATGTGGCGAATTGGAAATATTTTTGGCAAAAAGGTCCTCACAAGTTAACTTACTAAATACTCATAGACTTCTTCTGTTGCAACCCGGTATCACGACAAGACGTGAAATAATCACGTTGGTCCACTTTGGAAAACGTGTAGATGTCACAGTTTAACACCCTCATATACGTGAATCTTACACGTTTGCGTTTGAGCCACTAATCCTACCCCTAAACCTAACCTAACCATTTCTTAAAACTACGTAGGCTACAATTATAAAGAAAAACAACAGACAGACAAGTATAATCATAATTTATTTATTGAGAAAATGTCAAAACCGGTACCAAAAGTCGTTCACCTGACGATGTGTCGCAGTCCTCTCTGGCAGCAGAATTTAAATTATTAATTCAAATCCATGAAAATGTTAATCCGTCTTCGGTTCGCTCTGTTCTTTTGCGCGCCTCTTCATTTCAAATGTAGCACCGACTAAAACCATTGTGACGCAATCTGTGACGAAGCAGGCGAGAGCCAATGAGCGTTTGATATGCCGTAACCATAGTAACCTGTCCTAACGCTTCTTGAGGGCGCAATTTTTGAATTTGAATCATAACGAGCGCGGGGTTTGACGTTTACGGTCAAGATGAAGATCACTGGACAAAGGGCTGAGTTTGGATCTTTTTCTTGTAAATAATAAATGGATTCTGAAGGTTTGGATTACATTAAGCTAATAAAATTGATGTATTTTGTGAATCGATGTTGTGTATTATGGTTCTAACTTCTATAGGAACAATAAATCAATTATTGTGATTACACTTGTCTGTCTGTTGTTTTTCTTTACAATTGTAGCCTACGTAGTTTTAAGAAATGGTTAGGTTTAGGGGTAGGATTAGTGGCTCAAACTATATCTTTTAATGCTATATTGTTCATAAAACTGCCATTCCCCTAACTTACACATATTTGTCCATTACGTTTTATCATTTTAATATTGTCTATAAAATGTTTAGGTGTGGGAGTAGGGTTAAGGGATCTTACATTTATAATCTATAAAATGGTAAAAGCGAAATTGTAGACAGATATCTTCATGATATGGCAAACGTGTAAGATTCACGTATAAGTGTGTTAAACTGTGACATCTACACGTTTTCCAAAGTGGACCAACGTGATTATTTCACGTCTTGTCGTGATGATACATCACTTTAACAGGTGTCCATATGTGATCCTCTGAATATATTTTTGGCCAAAGAATCATTGAACATTAACTCTCTATACATATTGACTCAAGAGTAAAAATTTGACCTCTTTTGGTCTGATTTATCATCAGATGGAGTCTATAATTTTACATAGTTTAAAAACTTTTGAGGAACCTTTGACCAGAAATAATAATAGGTCATATATGGACATAAATATGGCTTATGAAGAATCAGAAGGAGACTATGAGTATGTATAGAAAGTTCAAGATTGGCCACAAATATGTCCCTTGGGTCAATTATGGACTTCTTTATGGCTGATGTAACATCAGATGGAGTAAACGAGTATGTATAGAAAGAAACAGCATAAGGAGTCAATGAGCATGTATAGAATGTTCAAGATCGAGGAATCTTTAGTAGAAATATGTTCAGTAGGTCAGTTATGAACAATTGTCTGGCTGATGAAACATCAGAAGGAGTCAATGAGCATATATAGAATGTTCAAGTACATAGACTCGCTGCTCAGAAGAAAAAAAAAATTGTCATTATGAACAGTTGTCTGGCCGATGTACTATCTGAAGGAGTCTATAAGTTTGAATAGAAAGTTCAAGATCAAGGACTCTTCAGTCAGAAATATGTTCAACATGTTAAATCTCAACTACTTTATGGCTAAAGAAACAAAATAAGGCGTCACTGAGAATGTATAGAAAGTTCAAAATCGAGGACTCTTTTACCAGAAATATGTTTAAATATGGATAATAGCCTGGGTGATGAAAAATCAGAAGGAGATAGTTGCACTTAATTATGTATAGATAATTAAAATTGTCACCGGCCCACCGGTGGGCCCAAAGCCATTACATATTTAAAACAGTAATATCCTATACTAAACCTAAACTAATCTTGACAAACTGTATATCATTTGAAAGCTTACAATCTCTAGTTTTCATATTTGGTGACTGATTCTCAAAATAAATGACAGAGGAGCCCAATTTGCAACAAGAATATTTTCATATTCCTAAGGCGTGTTCAGACCTTTATTTTGAAATAGCAATGAACATAAAAAATCATGAAAGAATGGTACAAACCTCAGTTTGTTTTTATGCCAAGAGTTCAAAAGATAACATCCATTGAATTATTTTAGGAAAAAAGGTCTGAAAATGTTTTAAATATAAAGAAAAAATATATAGATTCACCATTTGTGATGTGGCAGTGAGCTATAGCGCACATAGGCCTACGTGTTATTTTATGCACATAAAACATTTTAACACTCGTTGTTTCTTAGAAGGTTGAATTCATATCAAAATCTGCCAAACTTCCCATACTACTTCTGAATAGAATGTCTACTTCATAAATTGTATGAAAATTGTGGAAATAATGGTTCAGATCACTCAAACCACATATGGAAATGGAGGGCGCCCTTATATGGGCAGTAATGGAGTCTGGTTGTCACCTAGTGAAAATGTTTGGTACTGCGCCCAAACAAAATCTTACTGAAAGCTCATTTTTTGAGATATCAATCTAAAATTTGAAACACAACTTGTTCAGATTTTTGGCTTTGATTTTTTTTTGTGCCGTTTTAGAGTCGCCCAGGTTTTAAAAATATATATTTTATATGAATAATTAATTTTTTTCTATAACTTTCTTTCTGTTTCACTTTCTTAATTTAATTCACTTCTACAGAAATCTGCCAAATGTCTTCTTTAAAACAAGACCAATTTTACGTCTATACTCCAAAGCATTCTTTAATTACAACCATTTAAGTTCGAAATGTCTATTCAAAAAAAGGGGGGTGACACTTAAAGGGTTAAAGTTCTAGGTCTCTTTGGCCAGATATTATGTTCAATGGGTCAAATTTGGACTAACAATATGGTTGATTTAACATCAAAAGTAGTCGATGACTACTGTCTGGCTGATGAAACACTAAAAGGAGTCAATTAGCATGTACAGAATGTTCAAGTTCATGGACTTGTTGGCCAGAAATATGTTTAATAATTAATATGGACAATTGTCTGTCCGATGTACTTTCTGAAAGAGTCTATAATTATGAATAGAAAGTTCAAGATCAAGGACTCTTTGGTCAGAAATATGTTCAACATGTCAAATCTGGACTTCTGTATGGCTGAAGAAACATCAGAAGTAAATGATTATGTATAGAAAGTTCAAGTTCATAGACTCTTCGGGCAGAAAAATGTTCAGTAGGTCAATTATGGACTACTGTCTGGCTGATGAAACACTAAAAGGAGTCAATTAGCATGTATAGAAAGTTCAAGTTCAAAGACTCGTTGGCCAGAAATGTGTTCAATGGTCAATATCTACAATTGTCTGGCCGATGTACTATCTGAAAGAGTCTATAAGTATGAATAGAAAGTTCAAGATCGAGGACTCTTCGGTCAGAAATATGTTCATTATGTCAAATCAGAACTACTGCATGGCTGATGAAACACCAGAAGGATTGTAAGAGCAATTAGTCTAGAAATGTAAAATTCAAGGTCTCATGTCTAGAAATATGTTCAAAATATAAAATTTGAACTACTGTGCAAATACATTGGATAGCAGATCGGATAGAAGATACATAAATGAACAAGTCTACAAGTATGTTTAGAAAGTTCAAGTTTGAGTACTCTTTGGCCCGAATTATGTTAGTAGGTAAAAAAAAAAAAGGGACCTCTGTATGACTGATTTAACATCAGAATTAGTCTATAAGATTATATAGCTTAAGTATTATATATTATATAAGATTATATATATTTAAAACCTTTTAAGGACCCATTGAGCAGAAATAAGTTTAACAGGTCAGATATGCACTTCTGTCTAGAGTATGTATAGAAAGTTCAAGATCGAGTACTCTTTTTCCCAGTAGTTGAAATATGGACAACTTATATTCCATATGCAATATATGCAATATATGGCCGATTTAACATCAGAAGGAGTCTATAAGTTTATAATATACACAAAATACCTTTTGAGGACTCTTTTGCCATAAAAATATGTTCAATCAGTCAAATATGGACAACTGTCTGGCTTATATAACATCACATGAAGTCAGTCTTGTATGTTTGGTAAGTTAATGTTCAAGGACTCTTTATCCAGAAATGTGTTCAGTAGGTCAAAAATGGACTTCTGTATGGCTGATGTAACATCAGAAAGATCCTACGAGAATGTATAGAAAGTTTAAGATCGATTACTCTTGGGTCAGAAATATGTGCAGCAGGTCAAACATGGACTATTCTCTTGCTAATACAACATCACAAGTCAGTCAGTCAGTAAGAACTCTTTGGACAGAAAATATGTTCTGTAGGTCAAAGAGGGACCTCTGTATGCCTGATTTGACACTTAACATATGTGCTTTCACATTGTATTGAATCACTAACTTATTCATTTTTTCTTTTAAGGGAAATTATTGCATTTACCCCTTGCGCTACAATGCATAGAATAAACTAATTCATACCTCATGTGCAATGAAAAGATAACATGAGTGTTGCATTGCACAAACGATCTAAGAATTAGCGTTTAATAATAATGTATTATTATTATATCTGACTATATCAGTTAGATCTTTTATGCAGTGGAATGTAACTCCAAAAATGGTATCTCTTCAATGCACATCGGAATGAGATAGTTACTGTTTGCAATGCACTCATAGCTTATATGTTATTCTTCAATGCACAAAGTTTGATCGTGTGTGAAATGCAATGCAACAGCACAAATTGTATTTCCTCAAAGCAAAACGCAATGAGTTTGGGAATGAGTTAGTTCTGGTGTGCAATGCAATGCAAGAAGTGCATAGCCTATATGTTATTCTTCAATGCACAACATTAGATCGTTTGTGCAATGCAATGCAACGTTTTCTCTTTAATGGGAAGGAGTTAGTTCTGGTATGCAATGCAATGCAAAAAGTGCATAGCCTATATTACTCTTCAATGCACAACGTTAGATCGTTTGTGCAATGCAATGCAACAAAACACATATGTTAACTCTTTAATGAACATGTTCTGGTGTGCAATGCAATGCAAAAAGTGCATAGCCTATGTTATTCTTCAATGCACAAAGTTAGATCGTTTGTGCAATGCAATGCAATGCAACAACACAACACACATATCATCTCTTTAATGAACATGGGTATTGTTAAGTTCTAGTGTGCAATGCAATGAAAAAAGTGCAAAACCTATATGTTATTATTCAGTGCACAACGTTAGATCGTTTGTGCAATGCAATGCAAAGCAATGCAATGCAATGCAATGCAATGCAATGCAATGCAACAACACACGTTATGTCTTTAATGAACATGGGAATGATTTAGTTCTGGTGTGCAATGCAATGCGAAAAGTGCATATGTTCTTCTTCAGTGGACAACTGAAGTGCAAATGAAATGCAGTGCAACAACACACGTTATGTCTTGAACATGGGAATGAGTTAGTTCTGGTGTGCAATTCAATGCAATGCTAAAAGTGAATAACCTATATTTTATTCTTCAGTGCACAACGTTAGATCGTTGGCGCAATGCAATGCAACAACACACATTGTCTCTTTAATGAACATGGGAATTATTTAGTTCTGGTGTGCTGTTTAATGCAATGCAAAAAGTGCATAACCTATATGTTATTCTTCAATGCACAACGTTAGATCGTGCGTGCAATGCAATGCAATTTAACAACACACGTTATCTCTTCAATGAACATGGGAATGAGTTAGTTCTGGTGTGCAATGCAATGCAATGCTAAAAGTGAATAACCCATATTTTATTCTTCAGTACACAACGTTAGATCGTTTGTGCAATGTAATGCAATGCAATGCAATTGCAATGCAACAACACAAGTTATCTCTTTAATGAACATGGGAATAAGTTAGTTCTGGTTTGCAATGCAATGCAGTGCGAAAAGTGCATAACCTATATGTTATTCTTCATTGCACAACGTTAGATCGTTAGTGCAATGCAATCAATGCAAAACAATGCAGTGCAATGCAATACAACAACAAATATGTTATCTCTTTAATGAATATAAGAGTTAGTTCTGGTGTGCAATGCAATGCAGTGCGAAAAGTGCATAACTTATATGTTATTCTTCAGTGCACAACGTTAGATCGTTAGTGCAATGCAATCAATGCAAAACAATGCAGTGCAATGCAATACAACAACAAATATGTTATCTCTTTAATGAATATAAGAATGAGTTAGTTCTGGTGTGCAATGCAATGCAGTGCGAAAAGTGCATAACTTATATGTTATTCTTCAGTGCACAACGTTAGATCGTTAGTGCAATGCAATGCAATGCAATGCAATGCAATGCAACAACACAATGCAATGTAATGCAAAGTGCATAACCTATATGTTATTCTTCAATGCACAACGTTAGATCGTGCGTGCAATGCAATGCAATGCAACAACACACGTTATCGCTTTAATGAACATGGGAATGAGTTAGTTCTGGTTTGCAATGCAATGCAGTGCGAAAAGTGCATAACCTGTATGTTATTCTTCAGTGCACAACGTTAGATCGTAAGTGCAATGCAATGCAATGCAACAACAAACGTTATTTCTTCAATGAACATTGGAATGATTTAGTTCTGGTGTGCAATGCAAGAAGTGCATAGTCTATGTTATTCTTCAATGCACAAGGTTAGATCGTAAGTGCAATGCAATGCAATGCAACAACACCATGTGAATGTGTTAAGAATTAAAGACTTTCTAGAGGTTCTTTAATGAACATAGCAATGAGTTAGTTCTGGTGTGCAATGCAATGCTAAAAGTGAATAACCCATATTTTATTCTTCAGCGCACAACGTTAGATCGTTTGTGCAATGTAATGCAATGCAATGCAATGCAACTACACACGTTATCTCTTTAATGAACATGGGAATAAGTTAGTTCTGGTTTGCAATGCAATGCAGTGCGAAAAGTGCATAACCATATGTTATTCTTCATTGCACAACGTTAGGTCGTTAGTGCAATGCAATCAATGCAAAACAATGCAATGCAATGCAATACAACAACAAATATGTTATCTCTTTAATGAATATAAGAATGAGTTAGTTCTGGTGTGCAATGCAATGCAGTGCGAAAAGTGCATAACTTATATGTTATTCTTCAGTGCACAACGTTAGATCGTGCGTGCAATGCAATGCAATGTAACAACACACGTTATCGCTTTAATGAACATGGGAATGAGTTAGTTCTGGTGTGCAATGCAATGCAATGCTAAAAGTGAATAACCTATATTTTATTATTCAGTGCACAACGTTAGATCGTTTGTGCAATGCAATGCTTTTGCAATGCAATGCAATGCAACAACACACGTTATGTCTTGGACATGGGAATGAGTTAGTTCTGGTGTGCAATGTAATGCAATGCGAAAAGTGCATAACTTCTATGTTATTCTTCAGTGCACAACGTTAGATAGTTAGTGCAATGCAATGCAACAACACACCTTCTTTAATGAACATGGCAATGAGTTAGTTCTGGTGTGCAATGCAATGCAAAAAGTGCATAACCTATATGTTATTCTTCACTGCACAACGTTAGATAGTTAGTGCAATGCAATGCAATGCAACAACACACGTTATCTATTTAATGAACATGGGAATGAGTTAGTTCTGGGTGCAATGCAATGCAATGCAAAGAGTGCATAACCTACATGTTATTCTTCAGTGCACAACGTTAGTGCAGTGCAACAACACACGTTATGTCTTTTAATGAACATGGGACTTTCCCCCCTAAACCCAACTATCTAGCGTCAATGAACATTGGAATGATTTAGTTATGGTGTGCAATGCAATGCAATGCGAAAAGTGCATAACCTATATGTTATTCTTCAATGCACAACGTTAGATGTGCGTGCAATGCAATGCAACAACACACATGCTATCTCTTTAATGAACATGGGAATGATTTAGTTCTGGTGTGCAATGCAATGCAATGCGAAAAGTGCATAACCTATATGTTATTCTTCAATACACAACGTTAGATAGTTTGTGCAAAGCAACAACGCATATGTTATCTCTTTAATGAACATGGTATTGTGTTAGTTCTGGTGTGCAATGCAATGAATGGCAAGAAGTGCATAGCCTATGTTTCTTTAATGATGCTCAACCTTAGATCGTTTGTGCAAAGCACATAATGTTATAGCAATGAGCTATACATAGGTACGCTTTTGACCTACTGAACATATTTCTGGCCGAGTACTTAAATATTAACACTATACATTCAGATTGATATCTTCGGATGTTATAGCATCCTGACAAAAGTCATATTTTTGACATACTGAATTTTTTTCTGGCCAAGGAGAGTACTCGAAACTTGACCTTTCATATATACTAATTGACTCTTGTTACGTCAGCCATACAGAAGTCCATATTTCAACCAAGGTACATATTTCTGGCCAAAGGGTCCTCGATCTTGGGCTTTCTATACATACTCATAGACTCCTTCTGATGCATCATAAGCCATATAGATGTCCATATCTGACCTTTTGAACTTTTTTCTGGTCAAAGTGTCCTCAAAATTTTTCAAAGTATATAAAGTTATAGATTCCTTCTGATGATAAATCAGCTATACAGAGGTCAACATTTGACCTTCTAAACATATTTCTGGCCAAAGAGTTCTTGAACATTATCTCTACAGATTGACTTCTTGTGATGTTATATTAACCAGCCAGTAGTCTATATTTGACCTACTGAACATATTTCTGGCCAGAGTCCGTGAACATCAACTCACTATGTAAAATCAGGAAGACAGTAGTCCATATTTGACTGATTGAAAAAAAATTTGACCAAAGAGTTCTCAAAAGGATTTTGTCTATCATAAATGTATAGACTCCTTCTGATGTTAAATCAGCCATACAGAAGTCCATATTTGACATTCTGAACATATTTCTGACCAGAGACCTTGAACATTTACCTTACTATTTATATTTCTCCTACTATAAAGACTTCTCATGATGTTATATCAGCCAGAATGTAGCCATATTTGACTGATTTAACATGTTTTTGGCCAAAGAATCCTCAAAATGTTTTTTACTCTTAGAAACTCATAGACTCCTTCTGATGTTAAATCAGCCATACAGACGTTCATATTTGACCCAAGGAATATTATTTATGGCCATAGAGTTCTCGATCTTGACCTTTCTGTGAACATGAACACTCATAGACTTCTTCTAATGCTACATAAGCCATATAGACATCCATATCTGACCTTTTGAACTTATTTCTGGTCAAAGGGTCCTCAAAACTTTTAAACTATATAAAGTCATAGACTCTTTCTGATGATAAATCAGCTATTCAGAGGTCCCATTTTGACCTACTGAACATATTTCTGGACAAAGAGTCCTAAAAGATTAACACTATACATTCAGATTGATGTCTTCGGATGTTATATCATCCTGATAAATGTCCATATTTGACATACTGAAATTTTTTCTGGCCAAGGAGTACTCGAAACTTGACCTTTCCATATATACTCGTTGACTCTTTCTGATGTTACGTCAGCCATACAGAAGTCCATATTTGACCCAAGGAACATATTTTTGGCGAAAGAGTCCTTGATATTGGGCTTTCTATACATACTCATAGACTCCTTCTGATGCTTCATAAGCCTTATAGATGTCCATATCTGACCTTTTCAACTTATTTCTGGTCAAAGTGTCCTAAAAAATGTTCAGGATTTTGTCTATCATAAACGTAGACTCCTTCTGATGTTAAATCAGCCATGCAGAAGTCCATATTTGACCTTCTGAACGTATTTCTGGAAAGAGACCTTGAACTTTAACCTTACTATACATATTTCTCCTACTATACAGACTTCTCGTGATGTTATATCAGCCAGACTGTAGTCCATATTTGACAAATTGAACATATTTTTGGGCAAAGAATCCTCAAAATGTTTTTTACTATTATAAACTTATCGACTACTTCTGAGGTCAAATAAGCCTTATAGAAGTTCATATTTGACCCATATATTTATGGCCAAAGAGTTCTCGATCTTGACCTTTCTATACATACTCATTTAAGACTGACTTCTCGTAATGTTAAATCAGGCAGGAAGTAGTCCATATTTGACCGATTGAAAAAAAATGGACCAAAGAGTTCTCAAAAGGATTTTGTCTATCATAAACGTATAGACTCCTTCTGATGTTAAATCAGCCATGCAGAAGTCCATATTTGAACTTCTGGACAGAGACCTTGAACTTTAACCTTACTATACATATTTCTCCTACTATACAGACTTCTCACGGTGTTAAATCAGCCAGACTGTAGTTAATATTTGACCGATTTAACATATTTTTGGCCAAAGAATCCTCAAAATGTTTTTTACTCTTAGAAACTCATAGACTCCTTCTGATGTTAAATCAGCCATACAGAAGTCCATATTTGACCTTCTGAACATATTTATGGACAGAGACCTTGAACTTTAATCTTACTATACATATTTGTCGTACTATACAGACTTCTCGTGATGTTATATCATCCAGACTGTAGTCCATATTTGACCAATTGAACATATTTTTGGCCAAAGAATCCTCAAAATGTTTTTTACTATTATAAACTTATCATCGACTCCTTCTGATGTCAAATCAGCCTTACAGAAGTCCATATTTGACCCAAGGAACATATTTATGGCCAAAGCGATCTCGATCTTGGACTTTCTATACATACTCATAGACTCCTTCTAATGCTACTTAAGCCATATACATATCCATATCTGACCTTTTGAACTTATTTCTGGTCAAAGGGTCCTCAAAAGTTTTTAAACTATAGAAAGTTATAGACTCTTTCTGATGATAAATCAGCTATTCAGAGGTCCCATTTTGACCTACTGATTATATTTCTGGCCAAAGAGTCCTAAACGATTAACACTATGCATTCAGACTGATATCTTCGGATGTTATATCATCCTGACAAAAGTCCATATTTGACATACCGAATTTTTTTCTGGCCAAGGATTGAATACTCGAAACTTGACCTTTCCATATATACTTGTTGACTCTTTCTGATGTTACGTCAGCCATACAGAATTCCATATTTGACCCAAGGAATATATATCTTGCCAAAGAGTCCTCGATCTTGGGCTTTCTATACATACTCATAGACTCCTTCTGATTGCTTCTTAAGCCATATAGTTGTCCATATCTGACCTTTTGAACTTATTTCTGGTCAAAGTGTCCTCAAAATTTTTCAAACTATATAAAGTTATAGACTCCTTCTGATGATGAATCAGCTATACAGAGGTCACCTTTTGACCTTCTGAACATATTTCTGGCCAGAGACCTTGAACATTTACCTTACTATTTATATTTCTCCTACCATAAAGACTTCTCGTGATGTTATAACAGCCAGACTGTAGCCATATTTGACTGATTTAACATGTTTTAGGCCAAAGAATCCTCAAAATGTTTTTTACTCTTAGAAACTCATAGACTCCTTCTGATGTTAAATCAGCCATACAGAAGTTCATACTTGACCCAAGGAATATATTTATGGCTATAGAGTTCTCGATCTTGACCTTTCTATACATACTCATAGACTCCTTCGCGCGGTAAGCGCGGTCATAATTGAAGCGACGCGCTCATTTTTTCCAGGCGAGATGAAAAAAATCGCACATTTTTTTTAGAATGCCACAAACGCACCGCGGTCATATGACAAGAACCAACCAATCAGCTTCACCCTCTCCGTAACAACATTGAAAGCTCCGTCAACATGAAGGATGGGGGTGCACTAGATATCCATATCTGACCTTTTGAACTTATTTCTGGTCAAAGGGTCCTCAAAAGTTTTTAAACTATATAAAGTCATAGACTCTTTCCGATGATAAATCAAGTATTCAGAGGTCCCCTTTTGACCTACTGAACATATTTCTGGCCAAAGAGTCCTAAATGATTAACACTATACATTCAGATTGATATCTTCGGATGTTATATCATCCTGCCAAAAGTCCATATTTTACATACTGACATTTTTTCTGGTCAAAGAGTCTAAACTTGACCTTTCTATATATACTCGTTGACTCTTTCTGATTCTTCATAAGCTATATAGATGTCCATATGTGGCGAATTGGAAATATTTTTGGCAAAAAGGTCCTCACAAGTTAACTTACTAAATACTCATAGACTTCTTCTGTTGCAACCCGGTATCACGACAAGACGTGAAATAATCACGTTGGTCCACTTTGGAAAACGTGTAGATGTCACAGTTTAACACCCTCATATACGTGAATCTTACACGTTTGCGTTTGAGCCACTAATCCTACCCCTAAACCTAACCTAACCATTTCTTAAAACTACGTAGGCTACAATTATAAAGAAAAACAACAGACAGACAAGTATAATCATAATTTATTTATTGAGAAAATGTCAAAACCGGTACCAAAAGTCGTTCACCTGACGATGTGTCGCAGTCCTCTCTGGCAGCAGAATTTAAATTATTAATTCAAATCCATGAAAATGTTAATCCGTTTTCGGTTCGCTCTGTTCTTTTGCGCGCCTCTTCATTTCAAATGTAGCACCGACTAAAACCATTGTGACGCAATCTGTGACGAAGCAGGCGAGAGCCAATGAGCGTTTGATATGCCGTAACCATAGTAACCTGTCGTAACGCTTCTTGAGGGCGCAATTTTTGAATTTGAATCATAACGAGCGCGGGGTTTGACGTTTACGGTCAAGATGAAGATCACTGGACAAAGGGCTGAGTTTGGATCTTTTTCTTGTAAATAATAAATGGATTCTGAAGGTTTGGATTACATTAAGCTAATAAAATTGATGTATTTTGTGAATCGATGTTGTGTATTATGGTTCTAACTTCTATAGGAACAATAAATCAATTATTGTGATTACACTTGTCTGTCTGTTGTTTTTCTTTACAATTGTAGCCTACGTAGTTTTAAGAAATGGTTAGGTTTAGGGGTAGGATTAGTGGCTCAAACTATATCTTTTAATGCTATATTGTTCATAAAACTGCCATTCCCCTAACTTACACATATTTGTCCATTACGTTTTATCATTTTAATATTGTCTATAAAATGTTTAGGTGTGGGAGTAGGGTTAAGGGATCTTACATTTATAATCTATAAAATGGTAAAAGCGAAATTGTAGACAGATATCTTCATGATATGGCAAACGTGTAAGATTCACGTATAAGTGTGTTAAACTGTGACATCTACACGTTTTCCAAAGTGGACCAACGTGATTATTTCACGTCTTGTCGTGATGATACATCACTTTAACAGGTGTCCATATGTGATCCTCTGAATATATTTTTGGCCAAAGAATCATTGAACATTAACTCTCTATACATATTGACTCAAGAGTAAAAATTTGACCTCTTTTGGTCTGATTTATCATCAGATGGAGTCTATAATTTTACATAGTTTAAAAACTTTTGAGGAACCTTTGACCAGAAATAATAATAGGTCATATATGGACATAAATATGGCTTATGAAGAATCAGAAGGAGACTATGAGTATGTATAGAAAGTTCAAGATTGGCCACAAATATGTCCCTTGGGTCAATTATGGACTTCTTTATGGCTGATGTAACATCAGATGGAGTAAACGAGTATGTATAGAAAGAAACAGCATAAGGAGTCAATGAGCATGTATAGAATGTTCAAGATCGAGGAATCTTTAGTAGAAATATGTTCAGTAGGTCAGTTATGAACAATTGTCTGGCTGATGAAACATCAGAAGGAGTCAATGAGCATATAGAATGTTCAAGTACATAGACTCGCTGCTCAGAAGAAAAAAAAAATTGTCATTATGAACAGTTGTCTGGCCGATGTACTATCTGAAGGAGTCTATAAGTTTGAATAGAAAGTTCAAGATCAAGGACTCTTCAGTCAGAAATATGTTCAACGTGTTAAATCTCAACTACTTTATGGCTAAAGAAACAAAATAAGGCGTCACTGAGAATGTATAGAAAGTTCAAAATCGAGGACTCTTTTACCAGAAATATGTTTAAATATGGATAATAGCCTGGGTGATGAAAAATCAGAAGGAGATAGTTGCACTTAATTATGTATAGATAATTAAAATTGTCACCGGCCCACCGGTGGGCCCAAAGCCATTACATATTTAAAACAGTAATATCCTATACTAAACCTAAACTAATCTTGACAAACTGTATATCATTTGAAAGCTTACAATCTCTAGTTTCCATATTTGGTGACTGATTCTCAAAATAAATGACAGAGGAGAGAAAAAAGGTCTGAAAATGTTTTAAATATAAAGAAAAAATATATAGATTCACCATTTGTGATGTGGCAGTGAGCTATAGCGCACATACGTGTTATTTTATGCACATAAAACATTTTAACACTCGTTGTTTCTTAGAGGTTGAATTCATATCAAAATCTGCCAAACTTCCCATACTACTTCTGAATAGAATGTCTACTTCATAAATTGTATGAAAATTGTGGAAATAATGGTTCAGATCACTCAAACCACATATGGAAATGGAGGGCGCCCTTATATGGGCAGTAATGGAGTCTGGTTGTCACCTAGTGAAAATGTTTGGTACTGCGCCCAAACAAAATCTTACTGAAAGCTCATTTTTTGAGATATCAATCTAAAATTTGAAACACAACTTGTTCAGATTTTTGGCTTTGATTTTTTTTTGTGCCGTTTTAGAGTCGCCCAGGTTTTAAAAATATATATTTTATATGAATAATTAATTTTTTTCTATAACTTTCTTTCTGTTTCACTTTCTTAATTTAATTCACTTCTACAGAAATCTGCCAAATGTCTTCTTTAAAACAAGACCAATTTTACGTCTATACTCCAAAGCATTCTTTAATTACAACCATTTAAGTTCGAAATGTCTATTCAAAAAAAGGGGGGTGACACTTAAAGGGTTAAAGTTCTAGGTCTCTTTGGCCAGATATTATGTTCAATGGGTCAAATTTGGACTAACAATATGGTTGATTTAACATCAAAAGTAGTCGATGACTACTGTCTGGCTGATGAAACACTAAAAGGAGTCAATTAGCATGTACAGAATGTTCAAGTTCATGGACTTGTTGGCCAGAAATATGTTTAATAATTAATATGGACAATTGTCTGTCCGATGTACTTTCTGAAAGAGTCTATAATTATGAATAGAAAGTTCAAGATCAAGGACTCTTTGGTCAGAAATATGTTCAACATTTCAAATCTGGACTTCTGTATGGCTGAAGAAACATCAGAAGTAAATGATTATGTATAGAAAGTTCAAGTTCATAGACTCTTCGGGCAGAAAAATGTTCAGTAGGTCAATTATGGACTACTGTCTGGCTGATGAAACACTAAAAGGAGTCAATTAGCATGTATAGAAAGTTCAAGTTCAAAGACTCGTTGGCCAGAAATGTGTTCAATGGTCAATATCTACAATTGTCTGGCCGATGTACTATCTGAAAGAGTCTATAAGTATGAATAGAAAGTTCAAGATCGAGGACTCTTCGGTCAGAAATATGTTCATTATGTCAAATCAGAACTACTGCATGGCTGATGAAACACCAGAAGGATTGTAAGAGCAATTAGTCTAGAAATGTAAAATTCAAGGTCTCATGTCTAGAAATATGTTCAAAATATAAAATTTGAACTACTGTGCAAATACATTGGATAGCAGATCGGATAGAAGATACATAAATGAACAAGTCTACAAGTATGTTTAGAAAGTTCAAGTTTGAGTACTCTTTGGCCCGAATTATGTTAGTAGGTAAAAAAAAAAAAGGGACCTCTGTATGACTGATTTAACATCAGAATTAGTCTATAAGATTATATAGCTTAAGTATTATATATTATATAAGATTATATATATTTAAAACCTTTTAAGGACCCATTGAGCAGAAATAAGTTTAACAGGTCAGATATGCACTTCTGTCTAGAGTATGTATAGAAAGTTCAAGATCGAGTACTCTTTTTCCCAGTAGTTGAAATATGGACAACTTATATTCCATATGCAATATATGCAATATATGGCTGATTTAACATCAGAAGGAGTCTATAAGTTTATAATAGTAAAAAAAAAACATTTCGAGGACTCTTTGGCCAAAAATGTGTTCAATCTGTCAAATATGGACTACTCCTTGCCTGATTTAACATCACGAGAAGTCAGTATGTACGTATAGTAAGTTCTTTCATGGTCTCTTGGCAGAAATATGTTTAGTAGGTCAAAGATTTACTTTTTTTTATGGGTGATGTAAAAAAATGGGTGATATAGAAGGGTGATATATATATAAAAGATATATATAAAAGATATATATAAAAAAATGGGTGATATATTGCATATTCCATATGCAATATATGCAATATATGGCCGATTTAACATCAGAAGGAGTCTATAAGTTTATAATATACACATAATACCTTTTGAGGACTCTTTTGCCATAAAAATATGTTCAATCAGTCAAATATGGACAACTGTCTGGCTTATATAACATCACATGAAGTCAGTCTTGTATGTTTGGTAAGTTAATGTTCAAGGACTCTTTATCCAGAAATGTGTTCAGTAGGTCAAAAATGGACTTCTGTATGGCTGATGTAACATCAGAAAGATCCTACGAGAATGTATAGAAAGTTTAAGATCGATTACTCTTGGGTCAGAAATATGTGCAGCAGGTCAAACATGGACTATTCTCTTGCTAATACAACATCACAAGTCAGTCAGTCAGTAAGAACTCTTTGGACAGAAAATATGTTCTGTAGGTCAAAGAGGGACCTCTGTATGCCTGATTTGACACTTAACATATGTGCTTTCACATTGTATTGAATCACTAACTTATTCATTTTTTCTTTTAAGGGAAATTATTGCATTTACCCCTTGCGCTACAATGCATAGAATAAACTAATTCATACCTCATGTGCAATGAAAAGATAACATGAGTGTTGCATTGCACAAACGATCTAAGAATTAGCGTTTAATAATAATGTATTATTATTATATCTGACTATATCAGTTAGATCTTTTATGCAGTGGAATGTAACTCCAAAAATGGTATCTCTTCAATGCACATCGGAATGAGATAGTTACTGTTTGCAATGCACTCATAGCTTATATGTTATTCTTCAATGCACAAAGTTTGATCGTGTGTGAAATGCAATGCAACAGCACAAATTGTATTTCCTCAAAGCAAAACGCAATGAGTTTGGGAATGAGTTAGTTCTGGTGTGCAATGCAATGCAAGAAGTGCATAGCCTATATGTTATTCTTCAATGCACAACATTAGATCGTTTGTGCAATGCAATGCAACGTTTTCTCTTTAATGGGAAGGAGTTAGTTCTGGTATGCAATGCAATGCAAAAAGTGCATAGCCTATATTACTCTTCAATGCACAACGTTAGATCGTTTGTGCAATGCAATGCAACAAAACACATATGTTAACTCTTTAATGAACATGTTCTGGTGTGCAATGCAATGCAAAAAGTGCATAGCCTATGTTATTCTTCAATGCACAAAGTTAGATCGTTTGTGCAATGCAATGCAATGCAACAACACAACACACATATCATCTCTTTAATGAACATGGGTATTGTTAAGTTCTAGTGTGCAATGCAATGAAAAAAGTGCAAAACCTATATGTTATTATTCAGTGCACAACGTTAGATCGTTTGTGCAATGCAATGCAAAGCAATGCAATGCAATGCAATGCAATGCAATGCAATGCAATGCAATGCAACAACACACGTTATGTCTTTAATGAACATGGGAATGATTTAGTTCTGGTGTGCAATGCAATGCGAAAAGTGCATATGTTCTTCTTCAGTGCACAACTGAAGTGCAAATGAAATGCAGTGCAACAACACACGTTATGTCTTGAACATGGGAATGAGTTAGTTCTGGTGTGCAATTCAATGCAATGCTAAAAGTGAATAACCTATATTTTATTCTTCAGTGCACAACGTTAGATCGTTGGCGCAATGCAATGCAACAACACACATTGTCTCTTTAATGAACATGGGAATTATTTAGTTCTGGTGTGCTGTTTAATGCAATGCAAAAAGTGCATAACCTATATGTTATTCTTCAATGCACAACGTTAGATCGTGCGTGCAATGCAATGCAATTTAACAACACACGTTATCTCTTCAATGAACATGGGAATGAGTTAGTTCTGGTGTGCAATGCAATGCAATGCTAAAAGTGAATAACCCATATTTTATTCTTCAGCGCACAACGTTAGATCGTTTGTGCAATGTAATGCAATGCAATGCAATGCAACTACACACGTTATCTCTTTAATGAACATGGGAATAAGTTAGTTCTGGTTTGCAATGCAATGCAGTGCGAAAAGTGCATAACCATATGTTATTCTTCATTGCACAACGTTAGGTCGTTAGTGCAATGCAATCAATGCAAAACAATGCAATGCAATGCAATACAACAACAAATATGTTATCTCTTTAATGAATATAAGAATGAGTTAGTTCTGGTGTGCAATGCAATGCAGTGCGAAAAGTGCATAACTTATATGTTATTCTTCAGTGCACAACGTTAGATCGTGCGTGCAATGCAATGCAATGTAACAACACACGTTATCGCTTTAATGAACATGGGAATGAGTTAGTTCTGGTGTGCAATGCAATGCAATGCTAAAAGTGAATAACCTATATTTTATTATTCAGTGCACAACGTTAGATCGTTTGTGCAATGCAATGCAGTGCGAAAAGTGCATAACTTATATGTTATTCTTCAGTGCACAACGACAGATCGTTAGCGCAATGCAATGCAGTGCAATGCAGTGCAATGCAGTGCAATGCAGTGCAATGCAGTGCAATGCAGTGCAATGCAGTGCAATGCAGTGCAATGCAGTGCAATGCAGTGCAATGCAGTGCAATGCAGTGCAATGCAGTGCAATGCAGTGCAATGCAGTGCAATGCAGTGCAATGCAGTGCAATGCAGTGCAATGCAACAACAAACGTTATGTCTTCAATGAACATGGGAATGAGTTAGTTCTGGTGTGCAATGCAATGCAATGCAAAAAGTGCATAACCTATATGTTATTCTTCAATGCACAACGTTAGATCGTAAGTGCAATGCAATGCAAAGCAACAACAAACGTTATTTCTTTAATGAACATTCGAATGATTTAGTTCTGGTGTGCAATGCAATGCAAAAAGTGCATAACCTATATGTTATTCTTCAATGCACAACGTTAGATAGTGCGTGCAATGCAATACAATGCAACAACACACGTTATCTCTTTAATGAACATGGAAATTGTTAAGTTCTAGTGTGCAATGCAATGAAAAAAGTGCAAAACCTATATGTTATTCTTCAGTGCACAACGTTAGATCGTTTGTGCAATGCAATGCAATGCAATGCAATACAATGCAATGCAATGCAATGCTTTGCAATGCAATGCAACAACACACGTTATGTCTTTAACGAACATGGGAATGATTTAGTTCTGGTGTGCAATGGAATGCAAGAAGTGCATAGCCTATGTTATTCTTCAGTGCACAACGTTAGATCGTTTGTGCAATGCAATGCAATACAACAACACATATGTTATCTCTTTAATGAATATGGGAATGAGTTAGTTCTGGTGTGCAATGCAATGCAATGCAATGTAATGCGAAATGTACATAACCTATATGTTATTCTTCAGTGCACAACGTTAAATCGTTTGTGCAATGCAATGCAAAAACACATATGTTATCTGGTGTGCAATGCAATGTAATGCAAAAAGTGCATAACCTATATGTTATTCTTCAGTGCACAACGTTAGAACGTTTGTGCAATGCAAATGCAACAACACATTATCATCTCTTTAATGCACATGGGAATGAGTTAGTTCTGGTGTGCAATGCAATGCAATGCTAAAAGTGAATGACCTATATTTTATTCTTCAGTGCACAACGTTAGATCGTTTGTGCAATGCAATGCAATACAATGCAACAACACACGTTATCTCTTTAATGAACATGGGAATGATTTAGTTCTGGTGTGCAATGCAATGCAAAAAGTGCATAACCTATATGTTATTCTTCAGTGCATAACGTCAGAACGTTTGTTTGTGCAATGCAATGCAATGCAACAACACACGTTATCTCTTTAATGAAAATGGGAATAAGTTAGTTCTGGTGTGCAATGCAATGCAGTGCGAAAAGTGCATAACTTATATGTTATTCTTCAGTGCACAACGTTAGATCGTAAGTGCAATGCAATGCTTTTGCAATGCAATGCTTTTGCAACAACACACGTTATGTCTTGAACATGGGAATGAGTTTGTTCTGGTGTGCAATCCAATGCAATGCGAAAAGTGCAAAACGTATATGTTATTTTTCAGTGCACAACGTTAGATCGTTTGTGCAATGCAATGCAATACAACAACACATATGTTATCTCTTTAATGAATATGGGAATGAGTTAGTTCTGGTGTGCAATGCAATGTAATGCGAAATGTACATAACCTATATGATATTCTTCAGTGCACAACGTTAAATCGTTTGTGCAATGCAATGCAGTGCGAAAAGTGCATAACTTGTATGTTATTCTTCAGTGCACAACTACAGATCGTTAGCGCAATGCAATGCAGTGCAATGCAGTGCAATGCAGTGCAATGCAGTGCAATGCAGTGCAATGCAGTGCAATGCAGTGCAATGCAGTGCAATGCAGTGCAATGCAGTGCAATGCAGTGCAATGCAGTGCAATGCAACAACAAACGTTATGTCTTCAATGAACATGGGAATGAGTTAGTTCTGGTGTGCAATGCAATGCAATGCAAAAAGTGCATAACCTATATGTTATTCTTCAATGCACAACGTTAGATCGTAAGTGCAATGCAATGCAATGCAACAACAAACGTTATTTCTTTAATGAACATTCGAATGATTTAGTTCTGGTGTGCAATGCAATGCAAAAAGTGCATAACCTATATGTTATTCTTCAATGCACAACGTTAGATAGTGCGTGCAATGCAATACAATGCAACAACACACGTTATCTCTTCAATGAACATGGGAATGAGTTAGTTCTGGTGTGCAATGCAATGCTAAAAGTGAAACACCTATATTTTATTCTTCAGTGCACAACTTTAGATCGTTTGTGCAATGCAATGCAATGCAATGCAACAACACACGTTATCTCTTTAATGAACATGGAAATTGTTAAGTTCTAGTGTGCAATGCAATGAAAAAAGTGCAAAACCTATATGTTATTCTTCAGTGCACAACGTTAGATCGTTTGTGCAATGCAATGCAATGCAATGCAATGCAATGCAATGCAATGCAATGCAGTGCAATGCAGTGCAATGCAATGCTTTGCAATGCAATGCAACAACACACGTTATGTCTTTAACGAACATGGGAATGATTTAGTTCTGGTGTGCAATGGAATGCAAGAAGTGCATAGCCTATGTTATTCTTCAGTGCACAACGTTAGATCGTTTGTGCAATGCAATGCAATACAACAACACATATGTTATCTCTTTAATGAATATGGGAATGAGTTAGTTCTGGTGTGCAATGCAATGCAATGTAATGCGAAATGTATATAACCTATATGTTATTCTTCAGTGCACAACGTTAAATCGTTTGTGCAATGCAATGCAAAAACACATATGTTATCTGGTGTGCAATGCAATGTAATGCAAAAAGTGCATAACCTATATGTTATTCTTCAGTGCACAACGTTAGATCGTTAGTGCAATGAAGTGCAATGCAATGCAGTTGCAATGCAATGCAACAACACACGTTATTCCTTGAACATGGGAATGAGTTAGTTCTGGTGTGCAATCCAATGCAATGCGAAAAGTGCAAAACTTATATGTTATTTTTCAGTGCACAACGTTAGATCTTTAGTGCAATGCAATGCAACAACACACGTTATCTCTTTAATGAACCATGGCAATGAGTTAGTTCTGGTGTGCAATGCAATGCAATGCAAAAAGTGCAAAACCTATATGTTTTTCTTCAGTGCACAACGTTAGAACGTTTGTGCAATGCAATGCAACAACACATTATCATCTCTTTAATGAACATGGGAATGAGTTAGTTCTGGTGTGCAATGCAATGCAATGCTAATAGTGAATGACCTATATTTTATTCTTCAGTGCACAACGTTAGATCGTTTGTGCAATGCAATGCAACAACACACGTTATCTCTTTAATGAACATGGGAATGATTTAGTTCTGGTGTGCAATGCAATGCAAAAAGTGCATAGCCTATGTTATTCTTCAGTGCACAACGTTAGATCGTTTGTGCAATGCAATGCAAATACAACAAGACATATGTTATCTCTTTAATGAATATGGGAATGAGTTAGTTCTGGTGTGCAATGCAATGCAATGCAAAAAGTGCATAACCTATGTTATTCTTCAATGGACAACGTTAGATCGTAAGTGCAATGCAATGCAATGCAACAACACCATGTTATCTCTTTAATGAACATGGCAATGAGTTAGTTCTGGTGTGCAATGCAAAAAGTGCATAACCTATATGTTATTCTTCAATGCACAACGTTAGATCGTGCGTGCAAATGCAATACAATGCAATACACGTTATCTCTTCAATGAACATGGGAATGAGTTAGTTCTGGTGTGCAATGCAATGCTAAAAGTGAATAACCTATATTTTATTCTTCAGTGCACAACGTTAGATCGTTTGTGCAATGCAATCAATGCAATGCAGTGCAGTGCAATGCAATACAACAACACATATGTTATCTCTTTAATGAATATAAGAATGAGTTAGTTCTGGTGTGCAATGCAATGCAGTGCGAAAAGTGCATAACATATGTTATTCTTCAGTGCACAACGTTAGATCGTTAGTGCAATGCAGTGCAATGCAGTGCAATGCAGTGCAATGCAGTGCAATGCAGTGCAATGCAGTGCAATGCAATGCAATGCAGTGCAATGCAATGCAATGCAATGCAATGCAATGCAATGCAGTAAAATGCAATGCAACAACACAATGCAATGCAATGCAAAAAGTGCATAACCTATATGTTATTCTTCAATGCACAACGTTAGATCGTGCGTGCAATGCAATGCAATGCAACAACACACGTTATCGCTTTAATGAACATGGGAATGAGTTAGTTCTGGTGTGCAATGCAATGCAATGCTAAAAGTGAATAACCTATATTTTATTCTTCAGTGCACAACGTTAGATCGTAAGTGCAATGCAATGCAATGCAACAACAAACGTTATTTCTTCAATGAACATTGGAATGATTTAGTTCTGGTGTGCAATGCAAGAAGTGCATAGCCTATGTTATTCTTCAATGCACAACGTTAGATCGTTAGTGCAATGCAGTGCAATGCAGTGCAATGCAGTGCAATGCAGTGCAATGCAGTGCAATGCAGTGCAATGCAATGCAATGCAATGCAGTGCAATGCAATGCAATGCAATGCAATGCAGTAAAATGCAATGCAACAACACAATGCAATGCAATGCAAAAAGTGCATAACCTATATGTTATTCTTCAATGCACAACGTTAGATCGTGCGTGCAATGCAATGCAATGCAACAACACACGTTATCGCTTTAATGAACATGGGAATGAGTTAGTTCTGGTGTGCAATGCAATGCAATGCTAAAAGTGAATAACCTATATTTTATTCTTCAGTGCACAACGTTAGATCGTAAGTGCAATGCAATGCAATGCAACAACAAACGTTATTTCTTCAATGAACATTGGAATGATTTAGTTCTGGTGTGCAATGCAAGAAGTGCATAGCCTATGTTATTCTTCAATGCACAACGTTAGATCGTTAGTGCAATGCAGTGCAATGCAGTGCAATGCAGTGCAATGCAATGCAATGCAGTGCAATGCAATGCAATGCAATGCAATGCAATGCAATGCAATGCAATGCAATGCAGTAAAATGCAACGCAACAACACAATGCAATGCAATGCAAAAAGTGCATAACCTATATGTTATTCTTCAATGCACAACGTTAGATCGTGCGTGCAATGCAATGCAATGCAACAACACACGTTATCTCTTTAATGAACATGGCAATGAGTTAGTTCTGGTGTGCAATGCAATGCGAAAAGTGCATAACCTATATGTTATTCTTCAGTGCACAAAGTTAGATCGTTAGTGCAATGCAATGCAACAACACACATCATCTCTTTAATGAACATAGGAATTGTTAAGTTCTAGTGTGCAATGCAATGCAATGAAAAAAGTGCATAACCTATATGTTATTCTTCAGTGCACAACGTTAGATCGTTTGTGCAATGCAATACAACAACACACATGTTATCTCTTTAATAAACATGGAAAGGAGTTAGTTATTCTTCAGTGCACAAAGTTAGATCGTTAGTGCAATGCAATGCAATGCAATGCAACAACACACATATCATCTCTTTAATGAACATGGGAATGATTTAGTTCTGGTGTGCAATGCAATGCAACGCGAAAAGTGCATAACCTATATTCTTCAATGCACAACGTTAGATCGTTTGTGCAATGCAATGCAATGCAATGCAATGCAATGCAACACACATATAATCTCTTTAATGAACATGAGAATGAGTTAGTTCTGGTGTGCAAAGCAATGCAATGCGAAAAGTGCAATGTTCTTCTTCAGTGCACAACGTTAGATCGTTAGTGCAATGAAATGCAATGCAATGCAGTTGCAATGCAATGCAATGCAACAACACACGTTATGTCTTGAACATGGGAATGAGTTAGTTCTCGTGTGCAATCCAATGCAATGTGAAAAGTGCATAACTTATATGTCATTCTTCAGTGTACAACGTTAGATCGTTAGTGCAATGCAATGCAATGCAATGCAACAACACACGTTATATCTTTAATGAACGTGGGAATGAGTTAGTTCTGGTGTGCAATGCAATGCAATGCAAAAAGTGCATAACCTATATGTTATTCTTCAGTGCACAACGTTATATCGTTAGTGCAATGCAATGCAATGCAATGCAAAAAGTGCATAACCTCTAAGTTATTCTTCAGTGCACAACGTTAGATCGTTTGTGCAACAGAGTTAGTTCTGGTGTGCAATGCAATGCGAAAAGTGCATAACTTATATGTTATTCTTCAGGGCACAACGTTAGATCGTTAGTGCAATGCAATGCAATACAACAACACACACGTTATGTCTTTAATGAACATGGGAATGATTTAGTTATGTTGTGCAATGCAATGCAAAAAGTGCATAACCTATATGTTATTCTTCAGTGCACAACGTTAGATCGTTTGTGCAATGCAATGCAAGAAGTGCATAGCCTATGTTATTCTTCCATGCACAACGTTAGATCGTGTGTGCAATGCATTGCAATGCAATAACACATGTTATCTCTTTAATGAACATGGGAATGAGTTAAATCTGGTGTGCAATGGAAAGCAATGCAATGCAATGCAATGCAATGCGAAAAGTGCATAACTTATATGTTATTCTTCAGTGCACAACGTTAGATCGTTAGTGCAATGCAATGCAATGCAATGCAATGCAATACAACAACACATATATTATCTCTTTAATGAACATGGCAATGAGTTAGTTCTGATGTGCAATGCAATGCAATGCAAAAAGTGCATAACCTATAAGTTATTCTTCAGTGCACAACGTTAGTGCAATGCAATGCAATAAAATGCAATGCAAGAAGTTCATAGCCTATGTTATTCTTCAATGCACAACGTTTGTTCGTTTGTGCAATGCAATGAAACAACACATCTGTTATCTCTTTAATGAACATGGGAATTAGTTAGTTCTGGTGTGCAATACAATGCAATGCAAGAAGTGCATAACCTATATGTTATTCTTCAATGCACAACGTTAGATCGTTTGTGCAATGCAAGCAACAGCATATGTTGTTTCTTTGTTGAACAACGGAATTAATTAGTTATTGAATGCATTGTAAAGCAACAGCTAATGCAGCGATTTCTCTTCATCACACAAATGAATACATTAGTTGTACAAAGCAATGCAAAAGCACATATGTGTTTTCATTGCACAGAGCAATGTTAGATCTTTTATGCAATGCAATAAAACAGCACTCATGTTATCTATTTAATGCACAACGGAATGAGTTAGTTCTGGTATGCATTGTAATGCAACAAGCGCACAGTTTATATGATATTATTGCTTTTTATTATTACTTGTATGTTATTCTCAATGCAAAAGTTATTCTCAATGCACATTTGATCTTGTGTCTGACCTATTGAACTTTACATTCAGAGGAAGCTTTCTATAGTGAACAATACTTATTGACTCCTGATGAAGAATCAGAAGGCTTCATAAGCCATAAGCCATATAGAAGTCCATATCTTACTTATTGCTGGTCAAAGGTTCCTCAAATTTTAACTTTATATCCTCATAGACTCTTTCTGATGTTAAGTCAGCCATACAATAGACCTTATTTGACCTGCTGAACATATTTCTGGCCCAAGAGTACTTGATCTTTACATTTCTTTACTTTCTTTACATACTCATAGACTTCTTCATAAGCCATATAGAAGTCCATTTCTAACCTATTGAATTTATTTCTGGTCAAAGGGTTTTCAAAAGGTTTTAAACAATGTACCTTATATACTCCTTCTGATGTTAAATCAGCCACAGAGAGGTCCCTTTTTGACCTACTGAACATATTTCTGGCCAAAGAGTTCTTATACATTAAGTGACTAAATATACAGATTGACTTCTTGTGATGTTATATCAGCCAGACAGTAGTTCACATTTGACCTACCTAACATAGCCTTTCTGGCCCATGAGTACTTGATACTAACTTTCTAAACATACTCATTTACCTCTTCTGATCAGCCATACAATACTGTATATGACCAAAATAAGTTCAATAGGTCAGAAAGGCCTCTGGGTGTTGCACTCATTCCGATATGCATTGAAGAGATACTGTTGCATTGTTGCACAATTAAATGAATGAGTTAGTTCTTGTATTCAATGCATTGAAATATATGCATATATTATTTTTCGATGCACGGAATAAGTTAGTTTTTCTATAAATATAAAAAAAAACGAAATTTCTCAATTTCACTTCATTCATTTAATTTTTCTCAGTGTGCCATGGTTTATTGGAAGATTGCTGCCATCTACTGGGTTTTGCTCCAAACTCTGTAAAAATAAAGTCAAGAATTAACTTAGACATTATTAAAAGCATATTATTTGTATATAAAAGCATATAAAGCATTTGTATCAATACTTTGTGTCTTTTGCCCTATGCTGGTTTGACCCAGTGTGAGGGGTAAGAGGCCCACCGTGGTCCGTGTATCATCTGATCATTTCATTTCCTGTTTGGAATGGAATAAAGAGAAATGAAAAGACGGATCGTTTATTTGTTTTTTTTCGTTTAGTTTAATAAACAGAAAATGAGACTATCGGCTCGATTTCTTGATTTTCGTTTGTGGTTTACAAATTGGTTTATGGCTTTGATATTTCGTTCGCACATGTGGCCAGAGCTGAAACGCCCCTTTCATTTGATTGGTCAAACCGCTTCGTCTTCAGTACAGCCAGAATAAGAGTCCGTACGGCTCACTCAAATCCCACTTTAATAAGGGTGGTCCGTGTACTTTTTGGTCATTTCATTTCCTGTTTGGAATGGAATAACGAGAAATGAAAACCAGCTCGTTTATTCGTTTTTTAGTTTAGTTTAAAAAACGAAAAATTAGATTTTGGCTCGATTTTTCATTTTTCGTTTGTGGTTTACAAATCGGTTTATGGGTTCAATATTTCATTTGCACACGTGGGCGGTGCTGAAACACCCCTTTCATCTGATTGGTCATACTATATCAAACCGCTCCGCCTTCAGTAAGCTACGAGCTTTTCTTTCTGTCAGGCAGAATAAGAGTCAATACAAACGCACTTTAATAAAATAATGTCTGAAACCACCACTCACTGTTAACTACGCACAATATTTGAAGCAGACTATGTTGCTGGTCACGTAATTCGTGCTGCTGCGACTTGCAAGTGTGACTCCATTAATGTGAGCCACAGTAAATGACAGATTATTTTAGCATGATGTATTTCCCATTGATAAATACAGTGCAAATAGTTCAAATATCTCTTTGGATAAAAGGGAAGTGGAAATAAAAATCAATAATAGGCTGAACTGTACCATAATATGTCCGTAACATGTGCGTAGATGACCTACCCATAACTGTTACATTAGAGTTAGCTAAGTTTAACACAGTTTGTACAGTAGCTATAAAAGTTAAAAAATTATGTCTAAAGTTGAAAACCCAACAACCCAATGGGAATATATCCTTGTTGTGTAAAACATCTGTTCATAATCTGTGATTACACAATTCCAATGCGAATAGCACCGGGAGGCGTCTGGAATAACTCTGCAATGATCAATCCGCATTTTTAAGACATCTAATTTTACAGTAGGCTCATTTTCAGAATGTCGACCTTCTCGTATAACGCCAACGACCGCACAAATGGGCTTCCTTTGTGAAATATAGCAGACCACCGTTTTAAATAACAGTTTAAAAAAGATGATTTGTTATAGTCCGTCAGACAAACAGATAGATAGATAGATAGATAGATAGATAGATAGATAGATAGATAGATAGATAGATAGATAGATCTTGAAGTGTAAAGCTGGTTCTCATACACAGATAATGCCTATTTATGAATGAAATTCATGCGTTTATTTGTCATTTAAACTGATGCAAACAGGGAAAGAGTAGAAAAGACGTATTATCCTGTCGCCCCCTCTAGTGGACAGCATTAAGTATTACTGCCTTCATTGCTCAGATAACGCAGGCAAGTCAATGGATTTTTTTGGGGAAGTCAGTCTGACCAGACCACTAGTTAGAAAAGATATTAGCGAGTCAGACCAGTGTGAAGGTCTGAGCTGAGTTTGGTGATGCATTTAAGTTCTAGGCGGAGTCAATTTCTCATAATAATAATACATAATAATAATGTTTAAACATACACTCTCAGAAAAAAAGGTACAAAAGCTGTCACTGGGACAGTACCCTTCAAAAGGGTTCTAATATGTACCATTTAGGTACCAATATGTACACGTTTGGTACCAATATATAACTTTGAGGGACTTATATGCACTCTTTAGGTACAAAGGTGTACCTTTTGAAAAGGTACCGCCACAGTGACAGCTTTTGTACCTTTTTTTCTGATATGCTAGCTTTTTCAAGCCAACATAATAAAGAAAACTCAGAGAAACATCGACCAATTCAGTATGTAATAAAATTGTATTTGTTTTATAATAAAACTAATAACATTTTAAAGGTATGCCGTGCTCTTCAACCGACATGATTTAATTAATCCCAAACCTGGTAATTTTGTCAGTACTAATGTACGTTCACTTACAGTTTCTCTCTTTTCTGTCTCTTTCTTTTCATGTGAACTGAGGCTACACATGCATACATTCATAAATATAATCTTTATTTCTATTCAATTTTCAAAATTATGTATACGTCACACACGCCTACACCGGCCTTCTGATGTAAATAAAAGACGAGAGTGGTAAATGTTACGGACATATTATCAAGGTACAGTTCAGCCTATTATTGATTTTTATTTCCACTTCCCTTTTATCCAAAGAGACGGAACTATTTGCACTGTATTTATCAATGGGAAATATATCATGCTAAAATAATCTGTCATATACTGTGGCTCACATTAATGGGGTCGCTTGCAGCACGAATTACGTGAGCAGCAACATAGTCTGCTTCAAATATTGTGCATAGTTAACAGTGAGTGGTGGTTTCAGACATCATTTTATTATAGTGTAGCCTATGATTTGTCAGTGCCGCACTCGTACTGACTCTTATTCTGCCTGACAGAAAGAAAAGCTCGTAGCTTACTGAAGGCGGAGCGGTTTGACCAATCAGATGAAAGGGCCGTTTCAGCGCCGCCCACGTGTGCAAATGAAATATCGAACCCATAAACCGATTTGTAAACCACAAACAAAAAATGAAAAATCGAGCCAAAATCTCATTTTTCGTTTTTTAAACTAAACTAAAAAACGAATAAACGAGCTGGTTTTCATTTCTCGTTATTCCATTCCAAACAGGAAATGAAATGACCAAAAAGTACACGGACCGGTATCTTCCGTCCATTTCATTTCCTATTTGAAATGAAATAAGCAGAAACGAGAAACGGCGCCTTTATTCGTTTTTTCGTTTTTTCCAAAAAACGAAAAAACGAGATTTCGGCTTGATTTTTCGTTTTTTTAGTTCACGGGCAAAAAACGAATAAATGACTTCAAAATTCGTTTTGCACATGTGGACGGTCATGAGGCGCCCCTGTCAGCCGATTGGTCAAGAAAATCGGTCCGTGTAACGCTTTGCAGTTCTTTGTTCAATTTGAAATTTAATAATCAGAAATGAGAAAACGGCCCCTTTATTCGTTTTTTCGTTTTTTCAAAAAAACGAAAAAAACGAGATTTCGGCTTGATTTTTCGTTTTTTTGGTTCACAGGCAAAAAAACGAATAAATGACTTCAAAATTCGTTTTCCACATCTGGGCGGCCTGACACGCCCCCTTCCGCCGATTGGTCAAGCAAATCTGAGCATGTGACGTCATCAGTTGTCGCTCAGGTCTGTTCAACAAAATAATAGTCCTCTACTATGGCTACAGATTCTTAAACTGTACAGGGCAGGTCAGGTCCTATTGGGCTTTCTTCTGTGCAACTTTACACGTTTCACAGAAATCTTTACATCAGAAATATTAATTATTAGTCTGCCACCAGCCTGTTTTATTTAGCTGTGTGTGGTGAAGCTGCGCTTGACAGCGCCGAGCGGGAGAGGCTCACTGACCAATGTTCAGATCAGCAGTCAGAACTTTTCTTAGACGCTCCGTTTTGCCACGGGATGGTGATTGCAAATACTGTAATGCCAATCGGCTGAGGGTGGGTACCGATGATGGTGAAATACATTACTGAAACTGTAATCCGCGACCCGTGAGAATGAGACAGATGATTGACAGGACGATAGCGGAGGCAATTAAAGGCGCAAGATAACTTCTGTTAACAAAAACATAAATAAAAAACTGTTTAATATAAGTGACTTTGTCTTTGTTTTATTGTTTTTAGTCAAATAATCGTGAACCACAAACTGAGCCTTCGTTTTAAAGGGCAATTTCCAAATATATTTTATTTATTTGTTATAATATGGGTATTTTATAATACAGCATAAATAAAAACAAGCACACGTAATATGTATGCCTATTTGGTTTTGTTTGTGTGAACTTTCATCCCCAACCATATTTCTTCATGCTCCACGCTCAGCACCCCTACTTCCCATGGTAGGCCTATAATTAACATGTAAAATCTTTGGTATATGTAATCTATATGTAATATTTAAAAACACTTTACAGTGTGATGGAAAAAAAACTTTTCTTAAAGTGTGTTGTATACTGTAATTGTAAACGGTTTTTTGAAAGAAAAACTTTGCGAGCAAATGTCGAATTGTTGTTTAAAATATAAATCAACAAAAGGCTTTAGGCTGTCTGATTAACTCTGTATGAACAAACACACAGGTTTGCAGTATAGGTGGCACAGAAGCAGCATCTGACCCTGCATTTTTAGATGTACATTACACACTAATGCAGCTCAAAGGAGGCACTGTGAATTTGCATAGCAATTTCATTCTAAGCGGCCATTAAATGTGAAGTGACAACATGAAACACTACTTTCAATATATAAAAAAGCAAGTCAGCCTGATAATGATTGAATACCAATTTAATCATTTAGGCTCACAATAAGCAGATTACATAATTATACCATGAAAAAAAATGATATAGGCTATATATATGTGTGTGTGTGTGTGTGTGTGTATGTGTGTAAAGGTATGCCACTTACTGGTGGAACCCAAACAGAAGTCCAGTTCTGGCTGTATAATCAAACAATAAAAACGAGAAACAATGCATGCCATCAAGAACATTTATTGATTCCACAGGAACTTGATCCAGTTTCCCCCATTTTTACTAATAACTACTTTGTGTTAATTCAGAGGACAGTAAGGCAAACTATTAAGCATGAACTCGAACAGGATCAATTAACATTTTCAAAGCATTTTGGAACTCTTCTTGGTGGAAATTGACAGCACGTTCAAAAAGAGATGAAATGTCAGGATACTGCATAGAAAACGTATGGAGTTCAATTGCCTTTGCAATATTTTGCATTTATATATTTTTGTATATATTTTATAGTTTTCAGATGATTTGATATAATTTAATTGATTAGTTTGTTAAATACACATACTTTATCTGTTTGATTATTGTATTATATTTAATACAATATCTCTTCAGTTTAAACCATAAACGCATGCTCTCCATTCAAGTGGACATCTGAAAATCTCTTTGAAAAATTTGTAAAATGAAAAATAAAAAATAAAATCTTGTTTTCCATGCCCTAAGAGCAATAAAACACATAGGAAAAAAATCCTGACTGAGGTTATCATAATTCATGCATGAAATGGTTAAACACTTTTTTTATTTATGTTTTTGTTAACAGAAGTTCTCTTGCGCCTTTAATTGCCTCCGCTATCGTCCTGTCAATCACCTGTCTCATTCTCACGGCCCACGGGTCGCGGCTATGATTACAGTTTCAGTAAAAATGTATTTCACCATCATCGGTACCCACCCTCAGCCGATTGGCATTACAGTATTTGCAATCACCATCCCGTGGCAAAACGGAGCGTCTAAAAGAAAAGTTCTGACTGCTGATCTGAACATTGGTCAGTGAGCCTCTCCCGCTCGGCGCTGTCAAGCGCAGCTTCACCACACACAGCTAAATAAAACAGGCTGGTGGCAGACTAATAATTAATATTTCTGATGTAAAGATTTCTGTGAAACGTGTAAAGTTGCACAGAAGAAAGCCCAATAGGACCTGCCCTGTACAGTTTAAGAATCTGTAGCCATAGTAGAGGACTATTATTTTGTTGAACAGACCTGAGCGACAACTGATGACGTCACATGCTCAGATTTGCTTGACCAATCGGCGGAAGGGGGCGTGTCAGGCCGCCCAGATGTGGAAAACGAATTTTGAAGTCATTTATTCGTTTTTTTGCCTGTGAACCAAAAAACGAAAAATCAAGCCAAAATCTCGTTTTTTCGTTTTTTTGAAAAAACGAAAAAACGAATAAAGGGGCCGTTTTCTCATCTCTGATTATTAAATTTCAAATTGAACAAAGAACTGCAAAGCGTTACACGGACCCTGATTCTTCAAACTACTAAATTTACTTCATTTAAACTAATAAACTCATCTATCTATCTACTTCAAACTAAATTCAACTTCAAACTAAATTCAACTTCAAACTAAATTCAACTTCAAACTAAATTCAACTTTAAACTAAATTAAACTTCAAACTAATTTAAACTTTAAACTTCAAACTAATTTAAACTTCAAACTACTAAATTTACTTCATTTAAACTAATAAACTCATCTATCTACTTCAAACTAAATTAAACTTCAAACTAAATTAAACTTCAAACTAATTTAAACTTCAAACTACTAAATTTACTTCATTTAACTTATAAATTCTAACCTCATACACTTATGAACTAATTAACTTATAAACTCATGAATTCATAGACTTATGAACTCTTAAACTCATAAATTAATAAGCTCTGAACTCTTAAACTCATTTAAACTTATAAACTCTAAACTCAAAAATTGTACTTATAAACATCAATTTATACACTTATAAACTCTAAATTCATAAACTCTGGTAAACTTCAAACTACTTTAAACTTCTTAAGTTTAAAGCTTCCAGCTCCCAAGCAACTCCATAGCAACCAAACTTGAGTACCCTAGCAACCGTTTAGCAAGACCTATATCTCTGTATCAGAACATCGTATAGAGATGAGGTTTGGCTATTTTGACTCATGCTAGCAAACAGCACTTACAACATGCTACACATGCTAGCAGTGAATAGCTACATGCTAATAACGATTAGTTAAGTGCTAAATCATGCCAAGATCATGCTAAGAACTCTATAAAAACTCCATAGTAACCATCTGTGACAACTACCAACCACCTAGCAACACCATAGCAACCACCCAGAACACCCTAGCAACCGCCTAGCAACACCATAGCAAACACCCAGAAAACCCTAGCAACCGCCTAGCAACACCATAGCAACTACCCAGAATACCTTAGCAACTGCCTAGCAACACCCTAGCAACCACCCAGAATACCCTAGCAACCACCTAGCAACAGCATAGCAGCCACCCAGAACACCATAGCAACCGCCTAGCAACACCCTAGCAAGCACCCAGAATACCCTAGCAACCGCCTAGCAACACCATAGCAACCACCAAAACACCCTAGCAACCGCCTAGCAACAGCATAGCAACCACCCAGAACACCCTGGCAACCACCTAGCAACACCCTAGAAACCACCTAAAACATCCTAGTAACCACCCAGAACACCCTAGCAACCACCCAAAATACCCTAGTAACCACCTAACAACCACCCAAAATATCCTAGCAACCGCCTAGCAACCACCCAGAATACCCTAGCAACCATCCAAAATATCCTAGCAACCGCCTAGCAACCACCCAAAAGACCCTAGCAACCATCCAAAATATCCTAGCAACCGCCTAGCAACCACCCAGAATATCCTAGCAACCACCCAAAACACCCTAGCAACCACCCAGAACACCCTAGCAACCGCCTAGCAACCACCCAGAACACCCTAGCAACCACCCAGAATACCCTAGCAACCGCCTAGCAACACCCTAGCAACCACCCAAAATACCTTAGCAACCGCCTAGCAACCCCATAGCGACCACCCATAACATCCTAGCAACCGCCTAGCACAAAACGTTCTGGTCCAGACTTTCTCAAGCTAACTTAAAGTTTGTCTCTACGAACTTTCGCATCTAGTTATTATTATTATTGTTGTTATTATTATTATAATAATAATATATTATCAATAAAAATGTAACAATGATGTTGAATGTACAGAATTGGTAATAAATCACCAGCTTTCTGCAAAAGGTTACACTGTCAAATATTTAAAGGTTCAGCCAAAATACTGCTATATTATATTTGGATGTAACAGACTGATGGACTTGGTCACCATTTGCTTTCAGTTCATTTAAAAAAGATGGCGACTGAGGCTAAACGAAATAGTCATACAGGTTTGGAACAATGAGAGTGAGTAAATGATTACAGAAGTTTGAGCTAGGTTTATCCCTTTAAGACCTTTTTTGACAACTTCAAAAATAATATAAATTAGAAGGTTATTTATAATGTCTTATAATACACAGTGGATTATATATTCTCATTAAATACTTTTACCATAATGCTTTATATTACCACATACTATGCATGGTATAGTAGCTACTAGAGCAGTCAAAAACAAAAGACATCAAATTGGGTGAAGTTATTGGATGAAAATGGGTTTTAATACTTTAATAACTTATAACTTGTAGCAAATACAAGTAAGATTTAGAATGAGTGTTGTAATGCATTATGTAACTCTTTAGGTATTTACAACACCACTGGTCACTATATGATAAAAGTGTGAAATTGAATCATAAGAAGAAGTTTATATTAGTTCAAGTTTGCTCTGTGTGGATGTATTGTTCTGTTCCAGTGATGTTCTATGACTAAACCTAGAAGGGAAAAAATATCACCTATGGGGTCAAAGCCTGTTCCCCAATGGTCTCTGCTGAAGTCTTTGCAAGAGCCCCTCGGGTCTGTAGCGACAATGAGAAGGAACCAACCACAAACTAATCTTCTTCCAGAATATTAATTCAAACTCTCTGTGAACAAAGAGGAAGATTTGGTCAGGACTTCGTATCCTCATCCATCTTGTCACGGGATCCAGGCGCCGACCGGTCTGACTAATTACAAGAGCCCCCAGCACTAACACATAACTGGTCAATGCTAGCTTTGTTGCCAAATTACTGATTGGTTAAGAGAAAGACAGAGACCAAGGTCTGACACAAGAGTCTTCACATCCCAGACTCAAATCACAAACCAGAGCCATAAATCACCCAGGCTCCAGAGAGTCTGTAACCAAAGACTTCTATTGGTTAACTGAAGGAAGAACTGGTCAACTTCGATAGTTTGCAAGACGGATCGATACCAGCAGATGTTGTTAAACCCCCACAACATTCCTGACCCCTTCCCCGTTGGGACCTCTGAACGAACAAACAGAGTCCTTTTCTCTCTAAACCAGAAAACTGAGATTTTTCCTACAGTATACATAAAACTCATTCAAGAACAATTTTCAATGGACTTACAATCAAACATCATGCAACTACATAACTCTATTGTGTGTCTGCAACTTATATGTGTGTTTAATATGCTTAGATACCATATAACTCATGTCATGTTATAACTGTTAGATGTTTGAATGAAAGTGTGTTGTGTTTCATATCAGTATGATCGTATGCTCTTGATTCAAAAGATGGCTTGATTGAAATCTGTGTAAAATGTTTCGTATTCTTATAATACTGATCATGTCTAAACTGTGGCATCTGTTCTCTCTGTTAGTAAGGAGAGCACAGATAAGCATGATTTACGATCAGAACTGAAAAGAACGCCACCTCCTAAATTTAGCCAGTGTCTAATTGGCCAGAACTCATCCTGGAGGTTGGACAAACTTTGAGTTTAAAATCTTAAGACCCGAACAAAGTTTTAGAAGAGCAGAACCAAAAATGCAGCGGGAGATGAAGATCTAGACAGACAAGTAACCATGTAAACGCAGAGACAAAGAACCCAAATTAAGATCAGAAGAACGGGTTCAACAGCTTTATTCAAGCCATCTTACTACTCTCGTCTAAGTTGTCTTTTCTTTTCTAAGTTTTCCTTTATTTTCCGTTGTGAGTCTCGGTTCTAAGTTAAGTTTTGCGACAAGATTTCGAGCCACGTTTCTTCTGCAAAGCCAGCTTCAAACAAAGACTTTCATTCCGCCAGCACACCACGTGACTGGCCGCCCCAGACATCAGGCACGAGGACACCAGCCAATGAACGAACTCGGGAAACCCCCTTTTTACAGACAAAGGGAATCCCCAAAGCAAAGACAAGCAAGTACTGCCTCCAGACTTTTAAGCTGAACTGGTGTATTGATATAAATGTAATAACCTATCTAAGAAACGATAGAAGGGTTAAATTAATGATTGATGGTTCGTTCCAGGTCATGTCTTATAGGTGCATATAGAAACTTGGGATTTCATCATCTCACTCTTAAACTCACTCTTAAAACTTAATCTTTCCTTACTCTTTTTCCTTCTGCAACTCGTATGAATGTGTGTGTGTGTTTGTGTTAGATATTAGTTTTATGTGTTAGTATATAATCAATAAAGTATTGTTTGTATTTGAACAAAGAGATTACTTGTGTTATCTGCTTACAAATTTTATTGTCTTGAACTTCGATCTAAGTACCTATGCTTACCCTGGATTTAGTTCTTAGTTTACTGTTAGGGGGGGGAATTCTTCTTTCTTGGCCAGGAACATATTATATTTCCTAGAGTTAATAACTGTTTATGCTTTCTGTTCATTGGACGAACTGATAGACTAATCATACTATTGATTCTGCTACAGTAAATTCTGAAAATAATTAAATGATTAATTATTGATCATAATTCGTTATGAATAATAATTAATTAGATTTATACGTGGGCGTATAACGCTGCAGGTCCCAGCAAGTTTTCACCAAGGTGGTAGGACCCAGTGATCCATTGCACCACTTTGCATACCTTGTTTATTCGTGTAGCCTGCCCTCTAGATATGCACTTGCTTTGCAGTTCATCCATTGGGTTATTATGGAATTAAACTAATCAAGAGTTCTAGACTTTGACGAGTTCTTATTTGTTTTCATGTTGCTGTTCTCATGATTGCTGTATGAGATTTTTATAGACAACTATGCCTAGGGTCTTGAAGCTCTATCACACCACATGTAGCTGTCGTAGATTTTTCCCTAAACTTAACTATCTGGGTCTCGTCTACAAATCGACGTCTCCGAACGTCTACTGACGACATTTAGTCTATCTGGGTCTCGTCTACAAATCGACGTCCCCGTTGAGTTAAAGTCACCTAACTTGTTCCCCTAAACTAACTTACTTTCTAAACTAGCTTCCTGCGCAGGAATAATCAACAAACAGACTTAAGCAAATGTCCTTTAAATGCTTTAATCACGGCCAGGAGATCTTCCCGAGCATTTCTCAGGGAATCTCTCCCAAGAAGCAAGGCCGGAGGATCTCAGGCAAATTCCACTGAGAATCCCACCAGAAAACACAGATACAATCGTTTTTATAGAATCGAGAAAACAAATAAGACTAACATGTCACCTTCAATATGATTGGTTCAATTGGTTCAAAAGCCCCAACCTTTTCCCTCTGTCACTGGCACAAGCAAACTCTGTTTTTGTGATTATTTATCACAAGGTTTGGGAACTAGTCATCTGTCTAGTTTCACTTCCCCTAATAGTTATTTATACACACACAATCAAAGTCACAAGTTTTCCCCAAAGAGTTTGGAAACATTTAAAAGCATATGAATGTCGTTCCTGCAAGAAAAACAAATGTTAGTTGATTAATTAAAGGTGATTAATTAAAAAATCCATCACATTCCCCTCTCTGGCCGTAATCACACGACCAATATAGCTGGACTTTTAATTCTTCTAATGAATCATTCCATACCTGCATGATTTACTTGCAATCTAATTTACCTTTACCAAATCATCCCATTATGTCAGTGACTTTAATACCACCTGATATCTCTAATCATACCATGTTTCATCTTTTACTTTATAATACCTGTAAGACATTCCTTCAATCAGCATCCTAAGCTGTAATGAAAATACAACCAATTTCCAATGTTACCACATACACATACACATACACATACACATACACATACACATACACATACACATACACATACACATACCATCTTCTCATCTTCTTCATCTTCTTCCCAACATTCTATCTTTAAGCAATCTAATTCTATCTTTAGTAAAAAACTACATACCATAGTACATTGCCTTTTAACTTTAGTAGACCTTGAGTCAAGTTTAAGTATCATCTTTCTCTGGATTTCGAATCACATTGATCTATTAGGCCTTTAACAGGCTGATACTGCTGATTAACCATTTTTCTTAACCTTATTTTGTTAGCTTTTAATTAAAGCAGGCGATTGTTTTACTTAGTAAGATCTATTTAAGGATCTGTGTAATAAAATCTAACCAAAAAAGTACAAAATCTTTTCATTTTTATCCTTAACACAAATATCAATAATGTTATTCTTTTGTTTCAAACAATGTCATTATTTTAAAATGATTTCTGTTTAACCCAGCTCTTGCCATGAGATTAGCCTTAGCTGCTGACATGCCATTAAATATTTAACTACTTATCTTAACATGTTTGGGTTACATTGTTCTTGGTCTAGGTTTTAACTTTGTGCCCCCTACATGCTCTGGGCTTAAATCTTTAGTAATAAGTCGGAAATTTGGTTATGCTATAAAGCTCTTCAACTAATAATAATCCAGAAATTAAATATGTTTCCTAAAATCAATCTCCTTTTGAAAGTTTTTCTTTTGCTATTTTAGCAAATGGAAACACCTAAAAAATATGTAATTTAGTCATTCATTCATCGCTATAGAAGTTTACCCAATTATCTATACGGACCTAGTCCGGCAAAGTAACTTATCACCCATTCTCTTATTAGGGAACAACTATTGCCACTATACATTTTTTTAGCATCTATGATGTCTGCAATAGGGTTTTAAAACCCTCAAGTTTCTTCAAAAATAGTCCCTAGATTATTTTTTAGTTTTACAGTAATGTACTTATTTAGAGTCCCTACACTCTACAAATTTAAGAGATTTTCCTCTTCTCAATTTACGAGTACCTGAAATATTTTCAAATTAATCAGTAATTGTTCAAATCATGAGATCTAAATACTCAGTCCTACAGTATAGTTTGATTGAACCAAATAAAACATCAATAAACATTAGTTGGTCCACATCTTCCTCCAGATGTGTTGATCATCTTGTTGCCCCATGGACTTCACCAGGGTGACTCTTTGCGAACCGTTGCAATGGGCTTTCCCTCCCTTTTTCCTAGGTACGTTACTAGCACGTCCTTAATCCCCAACTTTATGCTTCGTGTTGGCGTGTGGGGTTTGCTAAGGCTCGTTGGTGTAGTTTAAGGTGAGATGCTTGGACAGAGGTGTCACTCAACCCTGCTGATAGTTGCAAGATTTTTCCTCAGAACACAACCGCACCCCACTGGACCTTGTTTGTGGAGTGAACCACAAGAACAACCTGTGAATGGAGACCTTAAGTATTTTTTGTTAGTGCCAACATGTATTATGTTGCCAGACTCAACTGCTTATCTGGCCGGTCATCCTTTTTAGATGAGACCTGTACATTTTCATTTTCATATACATTTGGAACAGAATCAGTTATGTTCAATGAGATCCATCATGACATCCTGCAAAAGGAAAAAGTTAAATATGGGGTGGACAGGGCTTTTGCTCTCTGCCTTCCCAAAGTTATGCGCTGCGCAGGTGTGGCACTGTTTCTTTCTGTTTCTGCCACAACAATATCCCAGCTCAGGATAGTTAGCCAAAATCATCCATGGCCGTTATTTTATTGGGTATATTTTACCCTCTGTGCCCACGTAATAAATTTAGATACAGCTGTTTTGATTGACATAATTCATTTGTCTTGGAACACCATCTTTCACACACTCACTTTCACCCTCTCTGGCCAGAGATTCATACCTTTTTGTCTGCCATAGCAGTTTATGAACTGAATGGGGAACATATATATTTATTATGTGTGGAAAACCACCAAATCTGAACGGTAACAACTTTGACGACAACAGAAACTACTGAACGTAGACACTCTGTGGCATTCCCCTTGCGACAGTGTCAAAACGTTAGGATATCAATTTTCAAATGTCCGATGCAGTCGCCATTTGATTGAGTTTAACACAGTGAACGTAAACCTAACTTTTCAAAATCATATAGATTAAACAGTTTAAAATATTAATCGTATATTTACCTTCAGTTGAAGTTGAGAGAGTCAGTTTTAATTTCTCAAATGCAATTTGTCATTCATTGCACAATTTCAATTTTCAAACTTTTTGTTGTTGCTCATAAGCTATTTAAAAGAAGATCTAGATATCTTCACACAATCTTTGATCCATGGACAAAAAGAAAATAACATTTCCATCTCGTACCCCTGGTGATGACAGCATGTGATTTAAAAAGTTTAGAATTAGAAAAATTGTTTCTACTGAATCTAGAAAATTACCTTTTAAATGAAATGGAGTGACCAATATTGTTGCTTTTCTTGCCATAATTTCTCTTTAGATGCCTTGTGACCTATATTGTATTTTTCTTTTCCATAGAATTCTGCATAGTCAATAACCTATTCATGCTTTTACATAACCCTCACTGCCCTATCCAGCCTCAGTTTTAACTGATTAGTCATGCTCTCACTGCTATTGCACTTCCTGCAGTAGGGCTGTTACTGGTACCACTTGAAAGCAGGTTCAAAGAGTTAGTTGAAGAAATATGAAGAATTGCTGAAACCAGTGGATAATTATAAAATAATCAAGTTAAATAACTAAATTTGAAACGGTCTCTGTAGTGATCATTGAAAATGCAGCACCTAGCCCACAAGGCTGATACATTGGATTGCCTTTCTGTGTGGATTGTCATTCAGTTGAACTTCAGGCTGATACATTTGATCGTCAGGCTGATGGCACTCTCCTCGGTCTGGCTTTTGATCCATCCTGCCACAAAATTGCAAGTGAATTGTCACCTTTGCACTGAATCAGTCTCCCCATGCTGACTCCTCTCAGAAGTGTCAACTTCCTCTTTCAGGAGAGCTGCTACAGGCACCACTTCCTCTTTTGTTTTTCTGCAGTCATCCCACATTTCAAGGCAGCTGTCTGAAATCCTGAACACTCAGAGAACCGCAAAAATCTAATTAAACAGCTTAATTTCCAAAAGTGTCTTCTGGTTTATCAACACAGCAGTTCTTCATTTTATTAACAAGCTTAGTCCTTCATTGCAGAAAAAAGCAAGCACTTCTTCGTTGCAAAGACGCAGGAAAAAGCAGGAAAACTCTTCTAATTATAATACTGTGTATAATGTAAACTTACATTTCTTTGTCTTTTTTTACAAGAAACCAAAATAAAATGGCTGTAATATGTCTGTTATCTGCTTGTTCAAATTATAATTTCTATTTAAAGTTGGTCACCCAATCTCATTCTCATACTATGCACAATGCACAAAAAAATTATCTTAGTTAAACATAAACCAAAATCTCAGAATCTCTGCAATGGATCAGTTTTTAGCTATAATATTTAGACACGTGCAGTTAATATCTGTTATTATTTATTCATCACTTTAAGAGCCCCTATTGCTCGGTTTTATATATCTCATCTACATAAATAAATCAAAGTCTAACTCATAAAAGTTTCTTCATGACTCAAAATTTCCTAATTATCACAGAATGCATATTCCTATTATTATGATTTATAATTGTAACAATTTCTGCATTTTTTAATTGATTTCAAAATGTAAGAATTCACAAGTCTCATGATAACAATATTGATCTATTTATCTTTTCTCACTCTTTCAACTTTCTCTCATTTCTTTCTTTATATTCAATCAGAATTAAAGTCTCATTCAAACAAAAAGCAAGTTGCAGTAGTACAGCATCTCGGGGTATTTTCCTTCCCGAATCTGGTTTCCAGCATGACTAGTTGCTATTTGCAAAACAAAGTTTCATTAACAGCTTTCTGGGCGCACTCTCAAACACAACAAATAAAATACTCAACATAGGTTGAATTTAACCATAATCATTGCCCTTAATAGCCAAGGTAAAAAAAAACAACCATTTTTTAATCCTTAAATCTTTTAAATCTGATCACCAGTTTTCTTCAAAATTTTACTTAACAGAATAGCCAAAATTAAATTAAACCTTTTAATTAATTTAGAAGCATTTTAAAAGAAAGGGATGAAATAAAATGGAATACCATAGTATATAACCACTTGATGGCAGTATAGGCCTATTTTTCTGGCTCAAATAATTGGCCAGTCTCTCACTGATCCTATGGTTCGTTCTGTAGTCCTGTGCACACGGACTCCAGAAAACATACAATTAAAAAGGGAAAAAACAATATGGCAATTCCATGTCACAACATACATTTCTTTTTTTTTCTTTTTATATCTAAAATCTATACTAAGACTATGACATCAATGTCATGAATGTAAACAATATGCTGTGCATGTATGTGTAATTTGTATACACATTCATACAAAGACATAGCTATGTCATGTGTATTAATTAATTAATCATATATATATATATATATATACATACACACACACACTCTACCGGTCAAAAGTTTTAGATCGGTAAGATTTTTAATGTTTTTTTAAAAGTCTCTTCTGCTCATCAAGGCTGCATTTATTTGATTAAAAATACAAATAATAATAATAATATTGTGAAATATTATTACAATTTAAAACAGTTATTTTCTATGTAATATACAGTAAAGTGTAATTTATTCCTGTGATCAAAGCTGAATTTTCAGCATCTTCATTACTCCAGTCTTCAGTGTCACATGATCCTTCAGAAATCATTAATAGTTTATAAACATTAGTTATTACATTAATAACAAATAGTGAGTATACTTTATTCATTGTCACTGTAATTAACAAAGTATTATTGTTTAAATAGCTCATATATAAAGGTTAGATAATGCTTTGTTAACAAATTATTAACCATAAATAGTTCTCACTAGATTCAGTCATATTCCATGACCTAATCTAAAGTGAGAACTATTCACGGTTAATAAGTTATTTAACTCTTTATATATGAGCAAAAAAAAATAAAAAAAATTTGTTAATTACAGTGACAATGTATGAAGAACTCACCGTTTGTATATAGTCTATTAATGTAGACTTAAAATGCATATTTACTACAGTTTATAAACTATAAATGAACTATAAACTTTTGCAAATGATTTGTAAACACTGCATATATTACGGACTAATAAAGTGTGCATTTAAGGTTAATTTGTAGGTTTACTAAACACATTGACATGCCATGTTTACTAATAATGATGGCATATTTCAAAATATGAATTATACATACAAAAACATTTTATGGGCTATATTTATGTCAATACATGTAATTGTTCCAATTTCTAATAGGTTTCATACATAGCTGTGCATATACGTTTTTACTTTATATGAGGATATATTTCATATATGGTTATTTCACATATATTAGATTTCCATATGGATAACTATATTAAATACATTACTTGATGTATTAACATGTTACAAAATATTCTTCTGGAGACCAGAGGCCTCATGTATAAAACTTGCATAGATTTCACCTGTTGTGCGCACACACTACACAACACAGATTTTACATATACTCACAAAAGTAAATTCCCTTTATCAAGCCCAATTAATGTAAAATTGTGCATACCTGCATTGCCACCGTCTCCTCCCCGAAATAACCCATCCATGTTATCCTGGCAAGTTCAACGGTACACGATAATACGGATTGTAAATGTCTTGTTTAAAAAGCATATTATTCTCATTAATTTCCATTGGCAGATGAGTTTATTTGGTGTAGGAATTCTGTTTATAAAGAAAATATATATTAGGATGTTTAAATATTTTTAGTGTAAACAGAACAGATATTTATTTTTGGATTTTTCAAAAATAATACATCAACGCGTCACTGACAGAACATTTAAAAATTAAACACAAATATTTCAGTTTGCTTCAAATTTGACAATATTTTTTTCATAATGTTAAGAAAAATAAGGAAGGCGTCATCATTAGGGTACTTTCTGTCTGCATACAACAGCGGAGCGGTTGTACATTTCATCAGACCTACTCAAACTGGGAAAAGGACTGCTTGACCACTGAATGAGTCGGGCAGTGTCTGTCTTTACTGTATACTGTCTGCTAATCATCTTCTTAATCATGACATGTGCATTGCTCATCACTAGAACTTCAGGATAACGATTACTGGTAATTTTAAATGCTTAACTCAATCCACAAGAGTGTGTCAAATAAAAAATAAAGTTTTAAATCATTCTATTTCCTTCTGTACTACTTACTCACACACCAGTAAAAGAACGCATGCGCATTGCCCAGTGTGCTTATGGTGAGCACATATTTACAGCAATTTTATTTATTTTTTATAAAACCCAATGTGCACATGGTAAATTGTTTATGCAAATTTCAAAGGTCCAAACTTCAAGTAGTCCATCAACAAATGTCAGACAAAAAATGCCAACAAAAACATCCAACATCAGACTGCTAGTAGAATTTCATTTGATGACACATTAGCACAGCAAAACTCACAGAGACAGTAATTGGAGGAAAAAAGTCCCCGTCTCTGAGAAACCAAAGACATTTATTTGCTGCAGTTTGAATCAAGTATGCTGGTCCCTCTACACTGGGTGCTGTTGTTACTCCAAACCCAGGATGTAGTTGATGCCTTGTACCAGACCAATGATAACAGGCTGCCAGGCCACAAGGTAGCGCAGCCAATCCAGCAGCTGTCCGTACATGACGTGGGGTCTCTCCCATCTAAAGACAGAGTTAAGGTGCTAAATTTAAAAACAAACAAAATGGGTTCATTTACACATTAAATAAGTTGAAACCTGCCAGATCCTGACGTGAAACAGTAATGAGCTGCTGAATATACATTATTCCATGCAGACAGCTACTTATCAAATAAATACAGACACACCTGTTTCTAGGCTATTCGCCTGATTGGAATAAAATCAGAATAATAACCTGATTGGCAGACTTTTCTTATAGTTTCAGGAAAATGTCAATAAGTTGTCAAAAGCAGTGGATATCACAGCTTTTACCAAAATTGATTTAACTTTAGAACAGGAAATGTTTTCACAAAATTTGACACTTATGTCTGAAGACAGAAGCAACAGGGTTTGGCCATTTGTTGGCACTATAACAAAACAAAGAAACATGAAAGTGACCCAAGTGTTGCAATCATTGTCCATGAGGACAGTTGTGCGTCTAGAAAAACATGGCTTCCATCAGCCAATCACATTTCAGCAGTTATTAGGCAAGATTAACAAGGTTAACAATCTTGCATAGAAAATTGAGCAACAACAACAACAAAAAACCTGTGAAGAGAGTTAAGGCCCAGTTGTGTTTGTGGTTCTGGTTGTTTTTTCCTCTTTTTAAAAAATTTTTTTTTTAGGTCTGGTGTGATTGGGACGTGAACCAAAGTGAAACTTTGTCATGGCGCCTTATTTAAACAATGTGCGATTGGTAGTCTGGGTAAGCTGTTGCTTAGCCAGTTTTCCAGATCCATGCTCCAGTTTTGGGATTTTGCACTTGGATTGATTTGGGCCATTCAAAATGTTGATGTTTATGTGAGGGTTTATGTTCAGTAGTCTTACTCGGACCACAGTCCTTTAAGGGCCGTGACACACCAAGCCGACAGTCGGTCATTGGCCAACATCGGGCCGTCTGTGAGCGTCTGTTGGGATAGTTTTTGCAGTCAGCTCTAGTCAGGCTCATGTCGCTGGGGCAGGCATTGAGAAAGATCACTCTGATTGGCTGTTCAGTTTAGCAAATGAGTCAGTACACGAGAAGCAAAAGCGATGAAAGCGAACAAAGAAGCCAAGATGGCATAGAGAGAAGTCTGATCTAATTTTACGTAGATTCCAATACGCAAATATTTTCATAACAACATGAGCCACCTGGAATGAAGTAAGTGATCATGATAGACATTCAAAATGCTGCTTATTTATGGTTTGTATATCTGCAGCCCTAGTTTTGGTTTCTCTTTTTGAATGACGAATATAGACTATTAATACATGCTGATTTAGACTTATTTCCTTACATGGAAATTATGAGCCTACTTACATGTGTAACACTTTTTCTGTTTTTTGCGAGTTGGTGCTGGATGTTATGACCCAGTTGCTGTGTTTGTGGTTGTTTTTGTTGGTCTGAGTGTTTATATGGGTGTGTGATTTAAGCGAAATTGAAACTTGTCAGGACGCCTTAGTTAAACAACATACCAACTCATTAGTTGGTAGTGGGGACTGCTGATAAGCTGTTGCTTAGGCAGTTTACCAGAACCACACTGCAGTTTTGTAATTTTGTTTGTTTTTCACTCATTCATTTGTAAATCACAACTGACAACATTTGATTATGTTGTCTTATTAATTTATGTAATAAATTCTTATAAAAAAATAATAAAAAAAATCGTATAAAAAAAATAAAAGCAAACAATTGACTTATCAGACCGCAATGACCCTTTCAAACTGACCAAGAAGCAGAATTCCACAGAGAGTGAATCAACACCCAGGACCATAAAATCAGAAGACCTGCCATCCAGGCTGAGACAGACCAACTCCTAAACAAAGAATGCTTGTAAGGGATAACTACCTGTCAATAGTTAGGCAGTTTAACATGACAAATGGGTTCGGAGATGGCACATCTTAAAGGAATAGTTCACTTCAAAATTTACTCGCCCTCAAGTTGTTTCAAACTTTTGGACATCAACTGTTTGGTTACCGACATTCTTCAAAATATCTTCTTTTGTGTTCAGCAGAAGAAAGGAAATCATACATAGTTGGGGGCCTTAAGCACATAAATAGGTAATTTCGCGCAAATTCATCTAAAAGCGCCAGATTTGGCACAGATGTAGCTCAGGTCATACCGAAATGATTTAGCTAGGGCGCCGGAGCCAGCGACCCTCGGGGCCAAGATGGCGGCCAAATCCAATATGGCCGCCGCCCGAAAAGGGTCCCGGCTTTAACTTTTGAACCACATGAGTTACAAATACAAACTTGATATGTTTTTCATCTTAATTGATCATGAGAAACACATAGGAATGTTTATATTTATGACCCAGTATATCTGGACCCCTCGATCCTCCAATTCCAATATGGCCGCTGTCCAAAAAAGCAGTTTGGGCTGTAGTATGGGGCCTTACACACCATTGTTCGCGCAAATTCATCTACAAGCACCAAATTTGGCACAGATGTAGCTGAGGGGATACTGAAATGATTTAGCCAGGGCGCCCGAGCCAATGGTCCCTGAGACCAAGATGGCGGCCAAATCCAATATGGCCGCCGCCTGAAAGGGTTTCGGCTATAGCTTTTGAGCCAGATGAGATACAAATATAAACTTGATGTCTATTTTACCTTCTTTGACCATGGGAAACCCATAGGAATACTTACATTTATGATTGGGTATATCAGGACCCCCCAAATTCCCTAAATTCAATATGGCTGCTGTCCAAAAAACGGTTTTGACTACAAATTTTGAACCAAATGCGCTACAAATGAGGATGTGGTGTCTATGTTATGTTTATTGACCACAGGAAGTCCATTGGCATATTTATATTTATGCTTGTGTAAGTCTGGAACCTGTATTCTTTTCAAGACTGTGGTTGAAAATCCTTTTTTTTTTTACCACAACTTTGAAGGTTATTCTCAATGTTGATTCATTTCCTTATAGAAGTGAAATGGTTTTCAGTTTACCACAGGTGAATACATTTCAAAGTGTAATCATATAAGAAAAAATAAGACACAATTAATATTGCAAGGCAATATTTATATTATGTCAAATTGTTAAAATAATAATATAGTCAATTTTTCCAAAACTCTTAAAGGTTTGCTTAGCATAACAAAAAAACAGCAATAACATAAAAAACAACAGTGAATTCTCATGGTCTCTCACATGAATTATCATTATCACTCACAATCACCGGATCTCTCATTGTCTTCACCATCATTGTTTGTACAAGCACCCTCACATGCACATATAGAAGTGCAACGAACTCCGGCTTTACAGCACTTACAGTGCCCTCTACATGCTGTCTTGCAGCCACAGTGGAGGAGAATGGTGCAGGCTTTACTGGCGTCTCTGAGATTAGTCCAGTAAGGTTCCCAAGTCTTGCTCGTAGAGTCACGAAACCATCCCCATGCATTAAACTCTGGGATATCTTGCTGGACAGCGGTTGCCTGATTCCAGTAGAAGCTGGCCTGCAGAAGTGCTCTTTTGATGTGCTGAATCAATGCAGCTTGGGTGGGTGGCAGGTTCTCGAGAGACTTGGTACCATTCGAGAAAAGGTGATGTCTAGCTTCATCTACACGGCTGGAACCACAGCTCTTGCTGTACATGATGAGCTCATGTGACAGATTCATAGCTCATGGTCCAAATGGTCCGGCCAACTACTGAAAAAACATTCCATGACTACGTTAACACCAATATTGCTGGGTTTGTGAGGTCACACATGAGCTATGAATCTGTCACGTGATTGGATATTGTGTTTGATACATATCCAGAGGAGAACCTCAAAACACAAACTCACCAACGCAGAGGAACCAGATCAAGAACTAAAGTAGATGGGAGAACTCCAATTCCAAAACGTAACTGGATATATCTATTATATATATACTGGATATATATCTAACTATTTGGATATATCAGTGAAGAGATAACCAAGCATGGCATGTCAGGTAAACTCCTCCTTTCCACCAAGAAAGATGCTCTACTCTCCAACAGACCAGGGTATGACATGTCTGCCCTTCAGCCTTGTAATCATCCAGAAGCAGATACAAGAATAATCCTGCATCTTGCACATGCTGGGGCCAATGGCCATAAAAAGGCATTTGTCCGGACTGTCGACAGCGATGTTGTCATCCTTGCCATCCGCTTCTTCAACACACTCGGCCTCACAGAGCTCTGGATCGGCTTTGCAGGTGGAAAAAACTATAGGGACATTCCTGCTCATGAAATCAGCAAGGATCTTGGTCCCCAGAAGTCACTAGCCTTACCACTCTTCCACGCTTTAACAGGCTGTGACACAACCTCATGGGAAAAAGAGTGCATGGGCAGCTTGGGAGGCAACACCAGATCTCACAGAATCTCTGGTTACCCTCACCTTGGAGCCTGAACAGATCAACAATGACGTCCATGTCCAAAGACTGGAGCGTATGGTCGTCATCATGTACAGCAAGAGCTGTGGTGCCAGCCGTGTAGATGAAGCTAGACATCACCTTTTCTCAAATGGTACCAAGTCTCTCGAGAACCTGCCACCCACCCAAGCTGCATTGATTCAGCACATCAAAAGAGCACTGCTGCAGGCCAGCTTCTACTGGAATCAGGCAGCCGCTGTCCAGCAAGATATCCCAGAGTTTAATGCATGGGGATGGTTTCGTGACTCTACGAGCAAGACTTGGGAACCTTACTGGACTAATCTCGGAGACGCCAGTAAAGCCTGCACCATTCTCCTCCACTGTGGCTGCAAGACAGCATGTAGAGGGCACTGTAAGTGCTGTAAAGCCGGAGTTCGTTGCACTTCTATATGTGCATGTGAGGGTGCTTGTACAAACAATGATGGTGAAGACAATGAGAGATCCGGTGATTGTGAGTGATAATGATAATTCATGTGAGAGACCATAAGAATTCACTGTTGTTTTTTATGTTATTGCTGTTTTTTTGTTATGCTAAGCAAACCTTTAAGAGTTTTGGAAAAATTGACTATATTATTATTTTAACAATTTAACATAATATAAATATTGCCTTGCAATAATAATTGTGTCTTATTCTTTCTTATATGATTACACTTTGAAATGTACAGTATTCACCTGTGGTACACTGAAAACCATTTCACTTTTATAAGGAAATGAATCAACATTGAGAATAACCTTCAAAGTTGTGGTAAAAAAAAGGATTTTCAACCACAGTCTTGAAAAGAATACAGGTTCCAGACTTACACAAGCATAAATATAAATATGCCAATGGACTTCCTGTGGTCAATAAACATAACATAGACACCACATCCTCATTTGTAGCGCATTTGGTTCAAAATTAGTAGTCAAAACCGTTTTTCGGACAGCGGCCATATTGAATTTAGGGAATTTGGGGGGTCCTGATATACCCAATCATAAATGTAAGTATTCCTATGGGTTTCCCATGGTCAAAGAAGGTAAAATAGACATCAAGTTTGTATTTGTATCTCATCTGGCTCAAAAGCTATAGCTGAAACCCTTTCAGGCGGCGGCCATATTGGATTTGGCCGCCATCTTGGTCCCAGGGACCATTGGCTCGGGCGCCCTGGCTAAATCATTTCAGTATCCCCTCAGCTACATCTGTGCCAAATTTGGTGCTTGTAGATGAATTTGCGCGAACAATGGTGTGTAAGGCCCCATACTACAGCCCAAACTGCTTTTTTGGACAGCAGCCATATTGGAATTGGAGGATCGAGGGGTCCAGATATACTGGGTCATAAATATAAACATTCCTATGTGTTTCTCATGATCAATTAAGCTGAAAAACATATCAAGTTTGTATTTGTAACTCATGTGGTTCAAAAGTTAAAGCCGGAACCCTTTTCGGGCGGCGGCCATATTGGATTTGGCCGCCATCTTGGCCCCGAGGGTCGCTGGCTCCGGCGCCCTAGCTAAATCATTTCGGTATGACCTGAGCTACATCTGTGCCAAATCTGGCGCTTTTAGATGAATTTGCGCGAAAATGTGCTTAAGGCCCCCAACTAACAGGTTTGAAACAACTTGAGGGTGAGTAAATGATGACAGCATTTTAATTTTGAAGTGAACTAATCCTTTAAGACAAGGAAAATCATGAGTTAATCCCAAAGGGGGGCGATTACCAAGACAGAGACCTAAAACAGACCTTCTTAAGACCTCTTGGTGACCTCTGGAACGCAGGACTGAAATCCTTTCTAAAATCCACAGAGACTACATTTTTACATATCAAATCGCATCAGATCATAAAAAAAAATTAAAAAAGTTAAACAATAATATTGTTTACCTTTTTGAAAACAGCTTTTCATTGACAAAATATTTATTAATCCTAAAAAAAATCCTATTGAAAAAAGAAGATTGGTTTCTTTCCATTTAAATTAGTTTTAACCTTTTTCTCTCACTTTCCCTTACTCAGTAGAGTGACGTAAGCTTCACATCACTAGCCTACCGTCTACACTGAGACCAACACTTGGACATCACCACACTTCACTGCTGATTTACAATCACTGAAATGACACTTAGCTGTTCCACCACATATAGGCTTATATCCCACACAGATCTGTGTCTGTCTCTTCTTCCCAGCGTGCCAACATGTCGCAGACTACAAACCCCACTGCCCAAGGGGAAGATGTGGACGCCTGGCTCTGAAGCATTACAGACAGCCTCACATCCAAGACAAATGAACTGATATTATTTTTAATAATAATCATGATTCTGAGTCAGCCAAACTGATTAAAACTGCCAACAGTAATTTTGTGTTCTGAGAGAAACTTCCTGAATGAAATAAAGGTTTGCATTACATTACATTACTATCAAGGTATTACTGTACAAATAGGAAAATGTCTGTAGTCTCACATTTGACCTTTTTTGTTTACGTGTATATCACAGCTAATGTTTGCTTGGAATGCTAACCTTCTACAAATGCAACATACACCGAATCTACACAAAGCAAACAACGCGCCAGTGCTACCATGGAAGTTTCACCTCGCGACAAACCGATGTGCAACCAGGGCTGAAACACGACACAACATCGCTGTCATATGAAACTAGGGGTATGTTTGTCCAATTTTTTTATGCCCTTTTCTTGTTTCCCTTCCATCTCGTTCACTCGGATGTACATCATTGCTTACATTGCACGAGTGCCCACTACAAGCAGAACCCTTGCAATGTGGAACACCCTAAGCCCTTGATCACTTGGAATCCGCAATGGAGCTGATTTATTTATTTATTTATTTTTCAAAAAAAAATTCTGTAGGATTAGGGTGTAGTTTGACTGTCTAGCTTCACCCATTATGACCAGCAAGGGGGAGCTTGACGTCAAGCTCCACACATTGGCTCTGCAGTGAGCAGCCTCTCAGTGCTTAGGGAAATTCACGAGTGTATGTCTAAAAGTGGAGTTAAATGCAACCATTTATGCACTGCATTTTGCCATGTTTTTTGCCAAGTCCCACCCACTTTTTAAAACAAAGTTACGCTACACTGACTACAATAGACCCTCTATTGTAGTCAGAGGGCTGCACCCATACCCTGTGGGTACCCTGTACGAGTGACTGCAGTTACAAAAAGATTGTAACTGATTGTAACTTAAGTGGCAAAAAGATTGAGTGGCCACATTGGTTTTTAGCGTGAATGTCGCGAAAAACACACAACACACTAAAACGGGAAAGAGCTTTGAGACTGACTGTATAAATAGATTTTACAAGAAATCTGAGGTATATTTTTACAGACTGCAGAAAGCTACCGAAAAGAGAAGCAAATGGATTGCTGCAATTCATAGAAACAACTGGACCTCAGGCAGTGAAACATGGATTTGCAGTTATCATTTTGTCAGTATGCTGAATTTTGGGGTGAAATTCAGCATACTGACCTATATATTGTATTGTTATATATTGTATTGACAACTCATCAATTAAATATTTACCATGATATATTCTGCATAATTGGATGTTTTTAATTAAACACTGAAAAAATTATAAGTTTTAAGGCTGGATGATATGATGATATATTGGCGCTTTTCCACTGCATGGTACGGTACGGCTCGGTTCGGTACGGCACGCTTTGGCGCTTTTCCACTGCATGGTACGGTACGGCTCGGTTCGGTACGGCTCACTTATGACGCATTTCCACTGCATGGTACGGTACGGTACGGCTCGCTTTAAATGGTACCACCTCTGTTGAGGTTCCAAGCGTACCGTACCGATACTAAAATGTGACGTGAAAACACTGCAGATCACTGATTGGTCAGACAGAATCATCTCTACCAGCGTCATTGTATTTACGACACGAGACACTAAACCCGCTAGATTTAAATAGCCAGTAGACAACAGCCAACGCTGTAGCTCTTGTTTTAAAAGTACTTGTTTTAAAAGAGTATAAACTTAAAAAAAAGAAATGGCTGAATCGTGGTCAGTGGACGAGGTGCAGACGTTGATTGCCGAGGAGCGGATGGGGCAACACGGAATGAAAAATTCGCATTAATATGATGATGTCATGGCAGTAGAGACGGCAACTATAACGATCAGTCCCACCCACTTTGAAGCGGTACTAACTGCAGTGGAAAAGCAGCCGAGCTAAAGCGAACCGAACCGAGTCGAACCGTACCGAGCCGTACCATGCAGTGGAAAAGCGCCATTAATGACATTGATATAAGTGATCACCCGGATTTAGACCTACCTACAGTGGGGGAAATAATTATTTGATCCCCTGCTGATTTGTAAGTTTGTTTAGCTGGAAACCCTCTTTTGGGGGGGTTAGTTTTTTGGCGGGTTACTCTTCGTTTCAGGTTCCTCTTCGTTTCTTGTAGTTGGTCATCAGGTTTGCACACATCTCAGGAGGGATTTTGGTCCATTCCTCTTTACAGATCCTCTCTAAATCCTAAAGGTTTCTTGGCTGTCGCTTTGCAACTCGTTCCCTCCACAGATTTTCAGTAGGATTAAGGTCTGGAGATTGGCTAGGCCACTCCAAGACCTTAATGTGTTTCTTCTTGAGCCACTCCTTTGTTGCCTGGGCGGTATGTTTTGGGTCATTGTCATGCTGGAAGTCCCATCCACGACCCATCTTCAGTGTTTTGGCTGAGGGAAGGAGGTTCTCTTCCAAGTTTTTACGGTACATCAGCCCCTCAATATGGTGAAGTTGTATCCTGGCAATCCTGGCAAGCCGGCCGTTCAGTGCTCATGTACCCGCAGAAAACAGCTTCATCTCGGCCAGTCCTTCGGGAATTTGCCGCTGGCTCTTATGTAGACAGTGATTAAACATGAGATATAATTAATTTGGGGTATATCAAATGGGCGATCTTTAGTCTTATTAATCTATTACTAGTTTCAGAGCAAATAGATTTTGGTAAAGGGGAAAATTAAGTTTCATAACTATATTTAGGCTATATTTTACTTGAATCCTGTACTAGAGTGCTGCTTGTACATTTGACTGAATTGTTTGCTTGTGTTTATTTCCTATTGTCTTTTATAATGGCTATTGTTCTTTTAAAAATTGTTGTTCAATAAATATTATTCTATACAAATAATATGCCGTATTTGCTATTGAGAAAGGATCATGATATGGACTTCAGTGAAAGTTACATTATTACGCCAATAGATGGTGGCAAAGACTGTCTTTATGAGTGAGTCAGAACAAAGAAAGTTGTTTTAGCAGTCACCATCATGCGATTTAAATATTCAAGTTCAGATTTACTGCTTATGAACAATTGCTCTGAATCTCGCCTGCTGCCTGACGTTTACTCAGCGTGCGTTGAGTCTGGGATAATCCGCTGCCCACGTTATGTTCATCGAGGAGCTCGCTCATCTAGGACAACTACTTATTACTACACCGGGTTCTATACCTACTATATGGTCGACTGTCAGACGGACCCGGCATATCTGGAAACACCCAGACGGGGCACAAACATTAATTATCTACGGTCTCTATCAAAGTTGTCCTCACTCCCTGTGGAAGTCAAAGCGAAAGAAACAGTGCTTACAAAGTCAGCTTTGATAAATGCTAGATCAGTGGTAAACAAAACATTTTTACTAAATGATTTATTTTTTATCAAACAAACTGGATTTTATGTTTATCACTGAAACTTGGCTGACCCTATTTCAGAACTTCTTCCCACAAACTGTGTTTTTTTCAGCTGCCCTAGAAAGTCAAAGAAAGGTGGAGGAGTTGCGGTAATTTTTAAAAACAGTTTTAAGTGTAGGCAAATACCAGCAGAGAGTTTTGACAGTTTTGAAGCTATGCTATGTAAAGTTGAATCCCCTTGCTCTCTGCTCATTGCTGTGATATACAGACCTCCGAATTCTAAAAGTGCTTTCTTAAGTGATTTCTCTGAATTCTTATCTGATATAGTCACGAGAAACGACAATCTTTTAATTGTCGGTGATTTCAATATACATCTGTGTTGTCCCGCAAAGCCTCTTGTAAATGAGTTTGTACAGCTAATGGACTCTTTTAACCTTAAGCAATCAGTATCTGGACCAACCCATAAGTTAGGTCATATACTTGATCTTGTGCTATCCTCTGGTTTCCGCATTAATGACATTTACATAAGTGACACTGGTCTGTCTGATCATTGGCCTGTTGTGTTTGATAGTGATTTCCCTATTTCTTGTAGCTCTGTACACCAGCCATCTAGTTTTCTCGCGCGCTCCTTAAACTCAGCTACTGCTTCCAATTTTAAGGATTTGTTTGTAGCTTCGGTAGCTGGTTGTACAAATTTGGCAGCTCAAGATATGGATGTCGAGAATCTGGTTACAAATTTTAATGCTTCATGTACCGAGGTGTTGAACGAAGTCGCTCCTCTAAAAGTTAAAATAAAAAAACGAAATAAGCAACCTTGGCTAAACGAAGACATCAGAACTATAAGAAAAAGTTGCAGAAGGGCAGAAAGAAAATGGAAACGGGACAAACTGCAAATTTCCTATCAGCTTATGCAAGCTAGTCTGTCTCAATATCAGGAAGCTGTTAAATTATCAAGGGCCCATTATTTTTCAAATTTGATCGAAAAAAATTCTCATTGTCCAAAGAATTTTCCACACTAAATTCTGTGTTAAATCCTCCCATTCTATCCAGTTTTGCTCCAAGTGCTGATCTGTGTGAGAAGTTTTGTAGCTTCTTCATAGATAAGATAACTGGCATTAGGTCCCAGATTTGACCATCTTCATCCGAAAGTTGTTATAATTTACTGATTTCTTCTAGTCTGTCTGCTTTTCAGACTATATCATACTCCGATTTGCGGGCTCTGATTTCCAAAATGAAATTAACTACTTGCTCTCTGGATACCATTCCCACTGTTCTTTTAAATGAGGTACTGGATGTGGTTTTACCTAGTGTACTTTCCATTATAAATGCCTCTCTGAATAGCAGCACTGTTCCATCCTGTTTAAAACACGCTGTGATCCACCCCTTGCTAAAAAAACCCAGACTTGATTCTTCAGAACTTAATAACTATAGGCCGATTTCAAAATTGCCCTTTTTATTAAAAGTTTTAGAAAAAGTCGTATTAAATCAACTTACACCGTACTTAACTGTAAATAACATCCTAGATCCTTTTCAGTCTGCTTTCAAAGCCAAACACAGTACTGAATCTGCCTTAGAGTGACTAATGATATTTTGATATCAGTCGACTCTGGCAACTGTGCAGTCCTTGTTTTGTTAGACTTAAGCGCAGCCTTTGACACTGTGGACCATTCTATTTTGTTGCAGAGATTAAATCTTGAGGTCGGCATCTGTGACAATGCATTGCAATGGTTTGAGTCTTATCTTTTAAATAGGAGCTTATCTGTTGAAATTGGAGAATTTTCCTCGTCCTCAGTACCAATAACTTATGGGGTGCCTCAGGGCTCCATCCTGGGTCCAATTCTTTTCTCTCTTTACATGCTTCCAATGCGCTTGATTTTCGAGCATCATAAGATCAACTATCACATCTATGCAGATGATACTCAACTCTATTTACCATTAGATTTTGGAAATGAATCTGTTTCTTCCCTGTTAGCATGTTTAAAGGATATTAGAGAATGGATGGACAAGAATTTTCTCCAATTAAATGAAAATAAAACAGAGGTTATCCTGTTTGGCTCCAAAACTCAAATTAACAAATACAGTGTTTTTCTAAGCAATTCGCAGTTAAAAAGTAACTCTTATGTTAAAAACCTAGGGGTCATTTTTGACTATGAGATGAAGTTTGACAAACAAATAAATTCTGCAGTTAGGGCCAGCTTTTTTCAACTAAAGTGTCTTCGTAAGTTAAAGCATATTCTGACTTTTAATGATTTGGAGACAGTAATACATGCTCTTATATCCACAAGACTCAATTACTGTAATGCCCTGTATGCTGGAATTAGTCAGTCATCAATTTCACGATTGCAGATTGTCCAAAATGCTGCAGCTTGGTTCCTTACTGGGACAAAAAAGAGGGAACATATTGCACCTATCCAGGCCTCTCTCCATTGGCTCCCTGTGAAACAGAGAATTGACTTCAAGGTTTTAACTTATGTGTTTAAAGCCCTTAATGGATTGGCCCCTAATTACATATCTGAACTTTTAAGTTCATATTCTCCTCAGAGATTACTTAGATCGTCATCTAAGTTATTATTAAACGTCCCGACAACCCGCCTGAAAACAAAGGGTGATAGGTCTTTCTCAGTTTACGCTCCAAAACTATGGAATACACTCCCATGACTGAATGAATGAATGAATGAGGCATTTATATAGCGCTTTCATATGTACTACTGTACACCCAAAGCGCTTTACAATCATATCAGGGGATCTCTCCTCAACCACCACCAGTGTGCAGCATCCACTTGGATGATGCGACGGCAGCCACAGTACAACGGCGCCAGTGGGCTCACCACACACCAGCTATAGGTGGAGAGAGGAGAGAGAGTGATGGAGCCAATTCAATGGAAGGGGATTATTAGGAGGCCATGATTGTTAAGGGCCAATGGGTGGAATGTGGCCAGGACACCGTTGTTACACCCCTAGTCTTTACGAGAAGTGCCATGGGATTTTTAATGACCACAGAGAGTCAGGACCTCGGTTTTACGTCTCATCCGAAGGACGGATCATTATCAATTAGAGCTTCCCCTACATTAAAAGTTTTTAAAACGTCGATTAAAACTTACCTTTTTGCACAAGCATATTAAAATGCGTCTAAATGCTGTATGTATTTTTGGAAAGATTATGCAATTGCACTTTTTAGTGTCGTTACTAGGCTCTTATTTTATTTTTTATCTTTTATGTGTTTTTGGTTTGAATTCTTTTGATATGCTATGTTTTAACTGTATGTGCATCTGTGCTGAGATTGTGAAGCACTTTGGTCAACATTCGTGTTGTTTTAAGGTGCTATAGAAATAAACTTGACCTTGAGCAGTGCTGTCATGGGAAGGACAAAGACGAACATATTTCTTTCCTCAGCGGATATTCAATTTTTGGATATAATGTTATGGACATAGACCTGAAGAATGAATGCAATATCAGATGCAGGTAATACACTCGTTTAGTCGATCTCTCTCATAATACCATAATACTGTACTCTACATAATACAAAAAGCATCAATGAAGCGACTCAACATTCCTTCGTTGCTAGTACTAAAGTGACGTTTTAGACTTAGTAACGGAGGCTCTGGCTCACAGTCACACTGTCAACTTGAGAACTGAACCCGTGGCGGAAGGAAGTAGTTCTGCACAAAAAAGGGTTTCCAGCTATCATTTACTCTGACCACAATCCTTTAACATTCCTCTATTCATTGCAGAGTCCAAGATGGGTACTTTTCTTACATTCTTATAATTTGAGAATCAAACACATTAAAAGGGGCTGATGTGTTAGCTGACACCCTGTCACATGCTCCTGTAGTGTTTTACACACAACAGCTCAAGTCAGGCTCATGAGTGAGTCAGAACAAAGAAAGTTGTTTTAGCAGTGCTGTCATGGGAAGGACAAAGACGAACATATTTCTTTCCTCAGCGGATATTCAATTTTTGGATATAATGTTATGGACATAGACCTGAAGAATGAATGCAATATCAGTTTGCCTGATTCAGAATGTCAATGAGAGATATTACTGTTCAGTTTAGCAAAAGAGCACAAGAATAAAATAAAAAGTGATAAAAAGCAAGCAAAGAAGTCAAGACGGCACAGAGAGAAGTTTCTAATTTTACTTCATCTTACCTGAATATTTTCATACCTGCTGACAGTTCTTTCCAAACATGCACAGAACACACAAGCTAAATGGCAGACAGCAGTAGTCTTTGCGGTGTGTTCAAATGCAGCTTTTTAACCCAGACACATCCGAAGGGAGGCGACAACACAGTCAGCATTCGGCGACGTGATGTGTCACGGCCTATTATGTTATTTTAAAGGGGTGGTATAATGCCCTTTTCACAAGATGTCAAATAAATCTCTGATATCTTCCTTGTGTGTGAATGTGAAGTTTTAGCTCAAAACTCCCTACAGATATGTTTATATAGCATGTTAAAATTGTCACTTTTTGAGGGTGAGCAAAAACGCACTTTTTGTGTCCCTTTAAATGCAAATGAGCTGCTGCTCTCAGCACAGGGGGTGGAGCTTCAAGAGCTGGTGTCCTTTTACCTCACACAGACATGCACTGGAAATGTCAATGTTTATGTTCAAACTGGAGTAAGACAATGATGGAGAGACTCAAGAAGAAGTGACAACATGTAGAATGCAACAGGACATTTCTGAATGGTTAGTTGATGAATTTAGGTATTTTATGTGTAGTCATCTTCTAGTCATTGATTAGCATATTCTGTCATGATAATCTATAAATCTCGTTCCCGGGGGCGGGGTTTATGTAAATGATAGGGTTAGTGATGTCACTAACCCGGGAGGAAGCTTGTGCAGTCTCTACAAGCCGTTTGCTGTAGTCCTTAGAAACAATTTCTTTAAAAGCAAATATCTTCCTTTGCTTTGAACTTTGAGCGTCGTAACTTTGCAGATGTTGTTTATGCTCAAATAGCAACATTACACACTAACTAAAGTTAGAAAAGTGAAATCATAATTCGATTCAAGATGAGCAAGTTGGTCCAAATAAAGTGGGTACTGACCCATCTGTAATGGATAAGCGTTTTGCAAATCTCGCGCTGACCTCGCTGAGATTTAAGCAGCAGTCAACAAAAGGCTATACTGCTATTGTATACTGCTGCTTTCGTTTTGGAGGTCTCCTACAGCTGATTTAGATGCATCAAGGGTCAAAAACACTTTCATTTTCTCATAATATACATTGCAGATCACATTTAAAAAAAATGTGTTATTTTAAATTGTAATAATATTATTTTTCAAATTCCTTGCCGTGCCGTACCAGGCTCAAGTGAAAATAACTGGAACCGTTCCTTACTGTTCATGGAAACGTTCGGCCCGACGGTGGAAAAGTGGCCTGTGTTACGTACAGGGTTTGAAATTAACACGCCAAATGTGGGTGAAAATCGACCATAGCGGGTAACGCATATCAACACACTAGCCACTTTGACTTTATGATTCATAAATTGTTTTATCACTTTGCCTGGCACCACTATCAGAACCCTTCCCCTAAAAGGAGCCTCAAACATTAGCAAAACAAAGTGTAGAGGTTAGCACACAGAAGCACTGCGCAGCACCACGTCTTCAAAATTCGAACATTAACGTGTGCGCCCAACTACGACTCAGGCTGTTCAAATCATGCCGCACCACAGCGTTTTGCCGCATCCACTCACATTTTCCATTTAAAATGCAAAGATTTGTGACAAATATATGTATGTACTGACTTTATCCTTGGCTGAAAGACTGTGTATTGTGAATTTACAATGTGGTTTTTGTGGCTTGAATAAAAGGAGTGAATGAAAACGAGTGAGTGAATTCGGACACTGAGTGAGCCAGAAGGGCTGGCACTTTTGCACAGTTTGTGCTTGCCGTTTAATAATCATTTGCAACTTAGCAAACTAGCAGCTCCAGTAGTAATAATAATACGATTTATCTTGAACTTTGTCATGGAAACTAAACCTCAATTAAACAATTTAATAATCAATTAAAAAGGAATTTATATGATATTAAGCTGTGCCCATATTGGACCAGCGGTTTAGAAAAAGAATGGATGAATAATTCTACTGCATCTTCTGGCGAGGCACAGGAATTCATTTAACCCTCACAGTGCATTTTGGGTATTCTCTAGCTGTTGAGTGTACATTGGTTGTACACTCGATATTGCGGTGCATTGTGGGATTGAATGAGTGCACTCAATAACATCCACAATGGCTTCAGACACGACTACAAATGGCAAATAGCTGAGAATGGCTTAAGCAGTGCTCTATTTAAGGATATTTTGGATACAGCCCTCATCACTGTTTATTGGGATGGGTACTTTTCTTACAGCCTTATAATTTGAGAATTAAACAAATTAAAGAGGATGACAATGTGTGGTCCTGTACTGTACTGTTAGAGTTTTATGATATTTTATGTACAGCACTTTTGTGCGGATGTTATGCGGGGCTGCTGATAAGCTGCAGATCTACGCTGCAGTTTTGAAATTCTGTTTCTTTTTAGCATCCAATCCATACATTTGCCTGACAATTTCCCTAGACTCAAGTTCAAGTATTTGTATAGCACATTTAAAGACAACCATAGTTGACCAAAGTGCTTTTAATGTCAGGATAAAACAAATAAACAAAACAAACAGTAGAGAATGTCACAGTATCAAAACTTAGTGTCAAAATTCAAAACTCAACTTAAGCAACGACTTGAAAATTTCAGCAGTCCAAGCTGTTCTTATATGAACAGGTAGACTATTAAAGAGGTTAGGCCTGAGAAGGCTCGGTCACCTTTACTTTTGAACCTGGATCTCGGAACATCGAGGAGCATCTGATTGGACGACCTCAGTGCTTTGACAGGAGTGAGGACATGTAAAAGCTCTGATAAATAAGAAGGCGCTAACCACGGGAGATGAGGAGGATTAATTGTTAATCCTGGGTACAGTATGAGCAGTGTAAAACAAGATAACCCAGGAAAAACACTAAATTGGTTTCAAGTATTTCAGAGAGCAGCATAATAAAATGTATTAAATGTAACAAAACAAGTGGCATAGCACAGCCTTATAATGGATGTCTCTCATACCAATTGCACTCTCCCTAAAAATGGAACTTGTGTAGAAACATTATCCTAGAGACTTGTCTGGACAAATCGTCATATGTCAATTAGTAATTTCTTACTCAGTGATTAAAATGTATAACAATATATAAAAAAACACACAAAAAAACACACATTTACACTGCAATAAAACCCTTGGCACAAAAGTCATGTGACTTATAGTTTAAGCCAACTGCTATGGTGTGTCTAAATTGTTTTAAACAGAAACAAGGGTTTTGTTAAAACACCACCTGAAAGTATACCTTAGCACAAAAGACTGAAAAAGGTCACTGTTTTTCTAGGCATTTCTTATATAAAGTCTGCTTTATAATCAGCTGAATCTTTAAAACAGGGGAAAAAAAGAGGAGTTACTGGCAGGTTCATGCTAAAATGTATGGTGGAGCTGTTTAACTGAATATGTTTTATTAAAATATGTCAGTGCCAATGTTTTCAGGCACGTTTATAAAAGCTACTTAAATGTCCTAATTGAAATATGCCATAATCCTGGCTTAATCTAAGCCCTGTCTATGAAGCCAGGCCTGTGTTTTGGAAGGCAATAAAGGATACGGATTACTAAACATCCTTTTAAGGTCAACTTTTTCTTTGCAGTATGGACACGTCTGCTTCTTGCCTACAATGCACCAGCCACGTATGCAAAACTCATGGAATCTGGGTAATAAATAGGTTAAGGAAACAAATTTGTGCATCATAGTCACTGCTGGAAAGGAAAAAAAGCAAAGATGCTATTACAAAAGGTGGAAACATTCACTGATGCTACAGAAGGAAAAACAATGCATTTAGAACCAGGGGTTGTAAACTGTTGAACAGGATGAAGATGTGTACATTTTTTTTATTTTGTTTAAAGACTATATTTTTTCATTTAGTACTGCCCTTCAGAAGCTACAGAGGATGCTTACATGTTTCCCAAAAGACAAAATAATTACAGTTTACCCAGATCTTCAAATTCAAAAAGTTTGCAACCCCCATATCTTAATGCATCGTGTTTCCTTCTGGAGCATAACAGAAAGTTTGAACCTTTTGTAATATTTGCGTTTGAGTCTCTCAGTTGTCCTCAGTGTGAAAGATGTATCTCAAAATCATACAGTCACTGCTGGAAAGGAAAAAAAACAAAAACAACAAAAAACAGCCGTGGATCATCCAGGTAACGATACAGTATTAAGTATTGTATTGTAAGAAGAGCATATAAACTTTTGAATGGAGTCATTTTTATAAATTCAACTTTTTTTTTTGTCTTGAGAACCATATAGTTGACTGTTGTTGGACCAAGTGTTGATAACAGTAGTTTACACACACCTTGCAGAATCTGCAAAATGTTAATTATTTTAACAAAATAAGTGGGACCTGAATAAGATATTTTAAGTCAACATCATTTAAGTAAAATATCTTATTCAGGTCCCACTTATTTTGTTAAAATAATTAACATTTTGCAGATTCTGCAAGATGCTTGTAAACTATAGTAGTCAACATTTGAAGTGGGCCAAAAAAGTTAATCAAAGTTGTCCTAAGACTAGAAGGGGTATTGTTCAAAATTCATGTATAACTTTGATGAAAGGTTTTGATCCACTTCAAATGCTGACTACTGTATAGATATATATGACAATGGTGACAGTTCAAAAAACGGGAAAAAGCACTTCTTGCTGAAATTCAACATTGTTGTATATTTAAGCTGTGAATATTTCAATTCAAAACCTTTCACACACATTTTCATTATTGAAAATTCAATAACCCATATTTCACCTTTCAGATATCCCTTCCAAAATATTCAGTCTGTTTAAAAATATAACCTATAATATTCTATATGTAAATTTCGGTCCATTTTATTTTGCTTTACAACAAAGCTACCTGCTAAGAGATCCAGTAAAGAAAGCATTTGAATTCGCCACAGAAGTAATAACATCGCTGCGAGATCTAGTGAGAAGCATTCAAATTTCTGTTATTAACGGATCAAACAGAGCTGACGTGGAAACATGGAGAAATATTGTGCCATGAATTAACTACCGGTAGTTATAAGTCTACAGATCAGCAACATTCACCATGGATTTAATGTAGTAACACTAACTGTAAGTAAGAATCCATGGAAGTTTAGCAGGAATAGTAAAATGCTTTCAAGTACGTCACATCTTTCCAGCACTTCAAAACTCAAATATTATCATATTTAAATGTTATTTTTAATGTGACGACCAAAACATTATTTGTCATCTTCAAATATTACCCCCATTTAGAAAACTAAAAGTTTCAAGATGTAGAAAAACTTACTTATTTAAAAATAATTTTTCTTTTAATTATTATAATTTTTTTTAAATCAAGGACATTTCTCTGGCATTTCTTTCTTTTTGGTGTATCAAAAACATACCTAACCATGTCACACCACTGTGTCGTATCAAACCGAACCGTGAATTTTGTAAACCGTTACACCCCTACTTATAACAGATGTTGATAAACCTCAAAGTTTGCCTTGATTGTTCTACGTTTACACTTTTACATTGCACACATTTTGTAACATTTTATTTAAGTTCAAGAGTTTCTTTAACACTTACTTTTTTATCTTTAATACAAGACAAAGATATTTTTGTTTACATTTTATTTTTGACTGCTAAAGCTAATATAATTTGTTGTTTGCCTTAATAATGTGGATAAAATAAATAAAATAAAAACAGTGGTTTAAATTCAAACTTTTCTACTTGTCTTTAAAAAAAAAAAGGTTATGTCAATAATTATCGATACCGAACGATATGAAACATTATATCGTGATTTTTTTGCCATATCGCACAGCCCTACATACAACATCGGTATAAACGTTTATAATTTCAATAGCATTTAAAGAGAACGACTTGAAGTAAAAAAACAGCTGTATCGTGTTCATCTAGGTGTCAGGTATGATGCACAACTTTTAGAAATTTTATATTTATTAAAATCAACTGTCAAATCAAATGTAAATATTGCTATGTATCTCACTACTGTATGGAATCATACACAAAATATGCCATTATTTAAAGCTCAATAGCATTTGAAGAGAACGCATGTATTTCACTACCTAATGGGCTCATCTCGGAATCTAGGCAGAGGATGAATGATTGAATGACTGTATGAGAATATATGTCCTATTAATGATAAAATTAAAAGAACTGATGATACACAAATGTTTTAATATATCAAACATCTTTATTTGTTTTCTGCATTTTATTTCTGTCATCTGGCCACCAGATAACTGCCTTGACTCAACCAACATTTTTGGTAATTGTAGGGAACTGTACTGTAAAATGTATTTATGCATGTATGTTTACAGATTGTGGGTGGGAGCCAAAAGAATTCACAATTATTTGCATAGGCAGCACTTCCAGTCAATCTTTTGAGCTCTGTTGAACTCAGAAAGGCAACATGCAACCACGTCTTTCAGCGGTAACATTCAATCTGAAAAAAAGATAACCTTATAAAATTGTTCAGTAATCAATTAGTTTATCATGTTTGCATATGTGCATGCATGTGTGTGTACAAGAGTTTGTGTGAGTTCACGTTCACTGTTTGACCTGACACCTAAATGAACACTTTACAGTTGGTTTTGTGACTTAAGTCATTCTCTTCAAATGCTAGTGAGCTTTAAATTATGGCCTACTTTGTGTATGATCCCATACAGTAGTGCAATATTTACATATTGTAACCCAGGTAGTTAAGTCATGTTGCCATGGTTATCAAGCTGTGCTAAGAGTCTTAGAAGCGAGGAGGCGACGAGCCGGTGCAAGTGCCTTGGGCCAAGTAAAATTGAAAGGAGACGTGCCTGAAGTAGTAACGGTACTAGTAAAGTACCATTGTCCTCAATGGGTATGCTAACATCGCCGGACTGCCATCAGAGACTTGGGTAACAGTAGAGCCATCAGCGTCATCTGCCTTGCCTGGCAGATTGTTGGTGGCTAGTTGCCTGCATTCCTTACCTCCGAAGTGCAATATCCAGATACCAGTAGTGCTGAAGAATGAGAGACAAACAGATTTAATAATCCCTGGCTGAAGAGCACGCGTGATTGAGGGAGGAAACCCCACGAGTGCAAAGATGCGAGTCCTGCGAAAGCTAAGATCGTTCCTGATTTTGGTGATTGGGGGAATGTGAATCGTGAATGGAATCACCCTATCATGTGAATGGAAGAGGAGAGTAACGGACCTAATTAACAACATGTCTGATGTATTTACGCTGCACGATTTGGATTATGGCCACACCGATAAAGTAAAGCACTGCATCAACCTCAGTGACAGCACGCCTTTCAAGCAGCGGGCCATGCCTATCCATTCGCAGGATGCAGACGCAGTAAGGAAGCACCTCAAAGAGCTTCTCGACGCAGGCGTCATCAGAGAATCAGAGTCCCCAATAGCTTCACCTAAAGTGAATAATGAAAGAAGAATAATGATGTGCGCTTGTCAACTTCAGAAAGTTGAATTCCTGAAAAAAAATGCAAGTTTATGCGTTGCAAAATCTGGAGGAAGCCTTTGTTCTAATGAACTCCAAATGGTTTTCAGTCCTTGACTTAAAGTCAGGCTTCTATCAAATTGAGATGGAAGAGGCCGACAAACAGAAAATGGCATTTGTGTGTCCTTTGGGGTTCTGGGAGTTCAACAGGATGCCTCAAGGGGTGACCATTGCAGCAAGTACATTTCAATGGTTAATGGAGCGGTGCATGGGGGATCTTAATCGAAGAGAGGTACTGGTTTTCATTGACAATCTTATTGTCTTCTCTAAGACATTAGAGGAACATGAGGCTCGGGTTCTGCGAGTTCTAAAGCGGCTAAGAGAACATGGACTGAAACGGTCTCCTACAAAATGAAAGTTCTTCCAAACATCGGACCTCTCAGAATGGAGTCAAGACGGATCCGGCCAAGACCGAAACCCTCAAGACCTCAAAGAGCTCATATCTTTTCTCCAAGATCACAAGACCTCTTAACGACCTAACTGTTGGTATTCCCCCCTTGCAGAAAAAACAGAGGCACACCCTGAAGGAAAGTGTAGAGTATCGGAATCCCAAAGAGCAATTTGGAGATTGATGGACACAGGAATGCCAGCAAGCATTCGATACCATCATTGAGAATCTGGCTTCAGCTCTGGTCTTTGGATTTGCTGATCACAGCCTTCCTTATGTGCTGACCACAGATGCAAGTACTACAGGAATTGGGGCCGCCCTTTATCAAGATCAAGAGGGACGAATGAGAGTAATTGCTTTTGCAAGCAGGGGACTAAACAAAAGTTAAACTAAATATCCAGTGCACAAGTTGTAGTTCCTAACGCTCAAGTGGGCGGTCACAGCCAAATTCAGTGACTACCTGTATGGAGGAGTGTTCACTGTACTGACAGACAGCAACCCGTTCTTGACATCTGCAAAGCTTGATGCAACCAAGCTTTGGTGGCTGTCCAGCCTGTCGACATTCAACTTCAAGATTCAATATCGTGCAGGCAAGCAAAAGACGTCCTCTCAAGATGTCCTCATGACAGGCCTCTGGACGACTTTGTCTCAAAAAGAGAATGAAAGAATCAGTCAATTCACTCTTCACCATTTAGCAGATACAGAACAACAGACAATTCTGCCAGCAGCGGTGAAAGCTCTCTGCGAAAGACACCAAGTGTTTCAAAACTGTGATGCTCCCGACCTGTCATGCTCACAACCCACCATGTTTGAGTGACTGTCCCTTAGTGCTGGTGCACTACCTCAAGGTTTCCAGCAAAGAGGATGCTCATGGTTTTCCAGTTGATCCACAATTGTCTTAAGAGTAATCTGATGGAATGTCAAAGGGCTCAGCGTAGTCATTAAGTACTTGGAGTCTGGGAAGAAACCTGACAGGACGGTAGAGCCTTTTGAGGTAGCCTTATGGCTGAGAGAGTGGAACAGACTGGTGGTATTCAGAAGGAAGCAAGATCGAGGAAAAGTGTGCTGTACCAGTTGGCATTAACTGTGGGTCTTTGGAAGATGGCCTTGACAAGCCTGCACAATGACATGGGCCATTTAGGAATTGAAAGGATTCTAGAACCTGATCGGAGCAACACAAAGTATATTTTAGTGATGACTGATCTTTTCATCAGATATGCTGTAGCGATATCTACCAGGGACCAGAAGGCTCAAACCGTGGCTGAATGCCTGTGGAATAACTTCCTTTCCCACTACGGGTTTCCGCAGAAACTCCACAGTGATCAGGGGCCCGACTACAATCAAAGAGCTCTGCAGCACAGCAGGAATCCTTAAAGTGAGGACAACACCGTGGAGCACTTTAACAGGACGTTGCTCCAGATGTTAGGGACCCTGGATGATAAAGGAAAGACCTGCTAGAAGGACTTTGTGAAGCCATTAATCCATGCATATACGCGTAATGACTCGACGGGATTCTCGCCTTACGAATTAGTAGATGAATTAGTCATTATACAAATAGATCTAGCCTTCGGTCCGCCTGTTGATGAGTCATCCCAGTCTCAATCGAGTCATGTAAGGAATTTGAAGGATCATCTGGAGGAGAGCTACAGGGTAGCAAGGAGGAATGCTGCAAAAGTTGCAGGGTGCAATAAGCAAAGATACTATGAGCGAGTGGTTGCTTCATTCCTTGAAGTTAGTGATCGCATTCTGGTGAAGAACGCCGCCGGATTGAGAGGGAAGATTAAGTCAGCGGATTAGTGGGAGAAAGAAATTTACTTTGTGATCAAGAGAGCCGGCAACTTACCAGTTTGTACTGTTAAACCTGTAATGAGTCAATAAGCCAAAAGAAACTTTGCAAGCTTAGAACTTGAGCAAACCCTGGTCCAAGAGAGTCTGAGAGCGAAACCCAGATCAAGAGAGCCGGCAACTTACCAGTTTGTACTGTTAAACCTGTAATGAGTCAATAAGCCAAAAGAAACTTTGCAAGCTTAGAACTTGAGCAAACCCTGGTCCAAGAGAGTCTGAGAGCGAAACCCAGAATTCTGAATCTGAAGATGACTTTGCAAGTTGTTACGCATCTGGGTACTTGCCGAATGTTGAAAGCAGAATTCTCTCTAATTCTAGAACTGAGAAGTAGTCAAAGGATGAAGTGATGGCAGGAGTTTGTCCTGAAGGAGCTGTGATTAATACAGACAGCATCCCGTTTCAAAAGAATCACAAGGGAATTCACCTAACCTACCTGATTCTGTAGATGGAAGTCCGCTTGATGATCCTGGAGTAAGGAGTCCACTGATGAAGAACCCTACAGGAACGGATGTGTTGAGTGACGTACCTATGCAGGATGAACAGCAGGACCAGGAGTCAGATGAGCCCTAATCCGGAATCTTCAGTGGAGAGGATGAAAGGAATGATGCTCTGACACAGGAAGGAACAGTTAATTCGAGAAGTACCAGAGACAACTCAATGGAGACTGGCCAGAGCCTGGAAGATGTCCCTAGACATTCACAAAGAAATCGTGAGCCACCAAAGAGGCTGCAGTAGTCTAAGTTGGGTAATTCCCTTTCTTTGAATGTAGAGCCATTGCTGCAGGGGCTCAGTACAGCTTTTGCCGTATCGGAGGAGCCTGATTCTCTTGGGGACACCTGTCTTGAAATGCCTGGTGGATATCCTCCTGCAGTGACTTCGCAGCACAGGGACCTGCATATCTTCAAAGCAGGGAGAGTGTAACACGGGTAACCCAGGCTACCAATAAAGAATTAAAGTTTAAAAAAAGGTTAAAAAGGAAAGAAAAAGTGTTCTAGAAGGAAAGAGATTGGTCCAATCGCTGATTGTACTGCAGTGACTGACACCCCTGTGAGCCAATAGTAGCCCACAGGTTGCGCCGGCACTGCTTTCAGCAATGAGCAGATGAGAAAGAATCAGATCAGAGTCGATTAGACGAGACAGCAGCACGGAGCGTCTCTCCTGAAACTCCCTGAATCAAATGTTAATCTAGCGAGAAATTGTGATTGGGTGCACTTGGAAAGTTGATGCGTCAGCCTGAAGTGTTTTTGTCAGAGAGAGAAGTGGAAATCCGAGAAGTAGAAATGGAGCAGATCCCAGCCCCCAGAGTGTTGAAGCGATGTGAATAATCTTCCTTGTGCGAAATAGTGATTTTATATGACTTTGGTGAGTGAAATTTCAGATATTAATCTGATATCATGCGAGAGATTCATGTCAAATTTCTGAAATGATTCAGTATGAGCCGAGTTTGAGTAGGCTGCGCACATTGCACGAGCTGAACTAATTAGTTCGTAGGCTAAAGGCCCGTACACACCGGGACGAATATCGGCGTGCGTTATTCGCCAGCGTTTTTCAACGCGTTTTTTGTGTTCACACCCAATCGATTTTCGCTGACGATGAGCCGAGTGAACATGCAAATTCATTCCCTGACATTAGATGGCGCTTAATGTAAAACAGAAATACAATACCACTCCATAACAGTATATACTCTGCAATACCACTCCATAGCAGTTCTCTTTTATCAAGATTTTTGTAGTCGCTGTCGCGTTTGTCATATAGTTCTTTATGTTCCGACACCAACGAGACCAGCAGCTCTACATTCATCTTGTTGCATCTTCCTCGTCTTATTTCTTCCCGGCAGTGTCTGTCTATGGGCAGTGTAGACGCTACTTGGCGTATATCTTCTTCGCTGTTACGTATGTGTGCTCGGCAAGACTTTTGTGTTTGAGCGCCCCCAAGTTGTGTTTTACTGTAACTTCAGAAGCTCCAGACACGTGAGCAAAAGCACCAATCTCATTGGTCGGATAGTTTTTGACGCGGCGCGTCAAACCAAAAAAACGAACCCGAGGCGTTTAAAAAAAAATTACGCTTTCACGCGTGGCGTTTTTCGCGTCGGTGTGCACACTCACATTGGCGCCCTTTGCTTAGTCACGAGGCGTTAAACGTCGGCGAATATCACGCGCGAAATTCGTCCCGGTGTGTACGGGCCTTAAGGTTACCACGTGTAAAATTGCTATTTGTCATGAAATGAGACAAAAAAGTGACTTATGAGTGTCGATGTGTTTAATAACTGTCGAAAAGTTGTATTAATGTGTCATTTGATATGAGTATATATGATTTGTTATGGAAATATCTGGCTAATTATTGTGTTTGCCTTGTGTTTTGCAAGGTTGGGTTTCTTTGTTCTTTCTTTCTACTTTCTGGGAGAGTTTCCTGTTTTGTGCCAAACATAATCCTTTGGAGAGGAATCGCCTGCGTATTGGACGCGATTAAATGTGCGCAAATGGCAAGCTGCCCAAGGACCCATTTCCCCTTTTGAACTGTTTGAAATCACAGGTTTCAACTGGTAGGAGAATTCCAATTTTTCTTGTTTTTCGGACACAAAAGACTTTGATTCGTCGAATTTGTTTGATTTTGCAAAGGAGACACTTTTTTTTTTTTTTTTTTTACTCGAAAGAGTCCAACTCTTTGAACTGAATCATTTGATTCGCGAACTCTGATCAACTGAGTCAATTAATTGGTTTCTTCATTTCCAATTCATATTGTTGAACAGTTTATTTTTGGAAGGAAAAGTGGTTTATTGTAAAAAATTATGAATCACATTCTGTGTTTTAGGTCAAATTGAATATCTGATTACAATTCTTTTTTTTACATTTGGGTTATTGAATGTAATATTTTGTTTAATTGTTTATTATTTTAAATCAGTTTGGTCAAGGTAAAAGAGTTTTGAATATGGTGAATATGGATTATTGAATTTTCAATAATGAAAATGAGTGAAATGTTTTGAATTGAAAAATTCAAAGCTTAAATATACAACCATGCTGAATTTCAGCCCATAAAAATTTAAGCCCTAAAAATACAATGCATTAAAATGCAACCATTAAAATTGATTTTTTTTTTTACTTTCATAGTCACTTAGCATCTAATACTTACTGTATTTAAAGAAGGATTTATTATTAATGAATAATATTGAATGTAAAAATAAGTTTGCCTGCCTGTACTTCAAAGAAGTATAAAGAACAAATTTGTATTCTTGTATTCTGAGAGCAAGTTAATGTGCCACAACTTGTGAAAATGTGTTTTCAGCGTATTTTTGGCATAGGTGTGTTCTATCCAATTGTTTTGATAGATGTAAACAAACTACATTTTTAGTTTCAACAATAATTATTCTTCACACATAAATGGGTAATATTAAAAAATTTGGACAGTGAGATGCATTGAGATCCCCATATCTATGGGATTGAACCATATATGGACTTAAAAATTAACATACTTTTGGTTCAAAAAGTTTGCTAATAACCAGAATGTAAAATCATTTTGAGATATCCTTAATACTTCTTGAGTTACAGGCACACAAACGTACTCGGTTATTAACGTAACCTCGGTTCTCTCTAGAGAGGGAACGAGTACTGCGTAATATCTTACGCTATGGGGAAATCTCTTTTCCGCGAGATACTGAAGCCAAAAATTATCCTTAATTTTGGAATAATGTAAAACGCGTTGCGGCAGCATGCAGACATAGGCGAAACAGCTCACGCGCCTATTAGCTGCTCTGCGGCAACTGCAGCAGCCTATCGAAAGGCCCCGTCGTGACGTCAGCTCCAATGAGGGCGCTTCGTGCCCACTGCGTCACGTCCCGCCTAAACGGGCGTGGCCTTGGGCTATAAATGTAGCTCGAGAGGCTGGTATAGCTGGTTTTTAATCGCCGGAGCGAACCAGAGCGTGTTGCAGGCACGGCAAGATACGCAGTACTCGTTCCCTCTCTAGAGAGAACCGAGGTTACGTTAGTAACCGAGTACGTTCTCTTACGAGAGGTTCTCTCGTACTGCGTAATATCTTACGCTATGGGGAACACAGTGTAAAACGCCGTGCGTGCTGAGATCCAGTACCAAAGTCCCAAGGGCAGGTGCCCGGGGCCCATATAGCACATGATCATCATGGGACTCACAGAGAGTCCAGGAAGAGGGGCTAGAATAGCATCATTCCTATAATAGATAGCATCCTATAAGGAGCAATTATATCAATAGTGTTTCACACACAGCCAGGGCGAAACTCGGCCTAGTCTGGTGAATATTATGGGTCTTACACACTGCCCATAGAGCTGCACGATCGATCAGCGAGCGTTGCTCAAGCAGTTTTAGTATTCTGGGCCGAAAACATCGGGGCAGACAATACCGATTTAACAGACCGACAGCAGCTTAGCCTGTAAAGCGGGAACCTCTAGGTTATAAAACCTTATAAATGTAGACTGGGAGGCCCAGCCTGCCGCCATACATATATCTTGTAAGGCAATCCCACTAGACCAAGCCCACGATGAGGCCATGCCTCTTGTGGAGTGCGCTCTAACACCTAACGGGCACTGCAGGCCCTTAGAGGCGTAAGCCAGCGCTATAGCATTGACTATCCATCTGGATAGGCTCTGTTTCGACACGGCTAGTCCCTTAGAACGTCCGTAGAACGAGACAAAGAGCTGCTCTGTCTGTCTGTCTGAAGACAGATGAGCGAGACACATAAGCCCTTAATGCCCTGACCGGGCAAAGGGGGCTGGCGTCCTTCTCCTCATTAGAGACCGGCAGGGCTGACAGGGAAATCACCTGAGACCTGAACGGTGTGTTGAGGGATTTAGGAACGTACCCGTGCCTCGGTTTGAGTATGACTTTCGAGTCATTTGGCCCAAACTCCATACATGTCGCGCTCACTGAGAGCACTTGCAAGTCCCCAATACGCTTCACTGAAGCGAGAGCCAGAAGAAATACTGTCTTGAAAGACAAGTGTTTGATATCCACTGATTGGATTGGCTCGAATGGGGCACCTTTCATGGCCTCCAAGACCGTGGAAAGGTCCCATATGGGAACTGAGGGAGGTCTGGGAGGGTTTAGCCTCTTAGCTCCTCTAAGGAAGCGAATGACCAGATCGTTCCGTCCAAGTGACTGGCCAGGCTTTGGTTTAGTAAACGCAGCTATAGCCGCCACGTAAACTTTGAGCGTGGATGGGGTCCTGCCCTTGTCCAGTAGCTCTTGTAGGAAGGAAAGAACCTCCGTCACCCCACAATCTGGGGGTGATATGCCACGGGCTGTGCACCAGCCAGAGAACACAGACCATTTCGAGGAATAGAGCAGTCTCGTAGAGGGGGCTCTAGCCTGCGTGATCGTGTTTAGCACTCCCTCCGGGAGGCTAGCGGGTACCCGTTGATGGCCCACACATGTAGGGACCAAAGCTCCGGGCGAGGATGCCAGATCGAGCCCCTGGCTTGAGAGAGGAGGTCCCTCCTCACCGGTATCGGCCATGGGGCAGTGCTTGTCAACTGCATCAGAACTGGGAACCAGGCCTGGTTCTTCCAGAACGGAGCTACTAGTAGCACTGAGCATCCGTTTTCCCTGATCCGCTCTAATACCTGAGGTAGGAGCGCGACGGGGGGAAAAGCATAGAGCGGGCAGCGGGGCCAGACGGGGGCCAGCGCGTCCATGCTCTTGGAGAAAAACTTCGGACAGTGAGCGTTTTCTTTAGACGCAAACAGGTCTACTTCCGCTCTGCCGAATGTCTCCCACAGCAGCTGGACTGTCTGTGGGTGTAAGGACCATTCTCCTGCTGGAACATTGTTCCTGGACAGTCCGTCTGGTCACACGTTCAGGTGGCCGGGCACGTGCGCTGCTCTCAGCGAGCACAAATTGCGCTGAGGTTTGTACCTGTAAAGGTACCTGTTGAAACCTGTAAAGGTTTCGGGACCTGATACCTCCCTGGCGATTTATATAGGCCACCACCGACATGTTGTCCGAATGGACCAAGACGTGGTGTCCTGCTATCTGGGGACAAAAGCGCCTCAGCGCTGTCTGCATGTCACCCTGTAGCCCAAGACCGGTTGCCCACTGAAGCTAAGCAGGGCTGAGCCTGGTTAGTACCTGGATGGGAGACCTCCTGAGAAAACTAGGTTGCTGCTGGAAGAGGTGTTAGTGAGGCCAGCAGGGGGTGCTCACCCTGTGGTCTGTGTGGGTCCTAATGCCCCAGTATAGTGATGGGGACACTATACTGTCAAAGAGCACCGTCCTTTGGATGAGACGTAAAACCGAGGTCCTGACTCTCTGTGGTCATTAAAAATCCCAGGATGTCTTTCGAAAGAGTAGGGGTGTAACCCCGGCATCCTGGACAAATTTGCCCAGTGGCCTCTGTCCATCATGGCCTCCTAATCATCCCCATATACTGATTGGCTTCATCACTGTCTCCTCTCCACCAGTAAGCTGGTGTGTGGTGGGCGTTCTGGCGCAATATGGCTGCCGTCGCATCATCCAAGTGGATGCTGCACATTGGTGGTGGTTGAGGAGATTCCCCCCTTCTATGTAAAGCGCTTTGAGTGCCGAGAAAAGCGCTATATAAATGTAATGAATTATTATTATTATTATTATTATTATTATTATCATTTCCAAGCAGTTTATGTGTAGAAGCTTTTCCCGTTCTGACCACTGGCCAAAGAACGGTCTGCCCTCGAGCAGCGCTCCCTATCCCGAGGTGGAGGCGTCCGTGGACACCACCTTCACACTCGAGGAAGTCCCCAGGCTTACACCTGACTGGTACCAGTCGATCGCTTTCCAAGGTTTCAAGGCTGAGATGCATTTCTGATTGACCTTGAGGCGAAAAAGACCGGAGGTCCACGCCCGGCGCGGCACTCGCGCTTTTAACCAGAACTGCAGTGGGCGCATGCGAAGCAGACCCAGCTGGAGTACTGATGATGCTGAGGCCATGAGACCCAGCATCCTTTGAAACTTTCTGAGCAGGACTATAGCGCCGCAGCGGAAGGTTTCCGTCATGCGCTGAATGTCCAGTGTGCGCTGTGGCAATAGCTGAGCTGTCATAGACAGCGAGTCCAGTTCTGTGCCCAGAAAAGATATTCTCTGACTGGGAGACAGTGAACTTTTCGCCCAATTGACTTTGAGACCCAAGTTCTCGAGATGTTCGAGTAACATGGTCCTGTGTTCTATGAGCTCTGAGCGAGTCTGAGCTAGAACCAGCCAATCGTCCAAATAGTTAAAAACTCGCATTCCCCGAAGTTTCAGGGGAGCGAGGGCCGCGTCCATGCACATCGTGAATGTACGAGGTGCTAGGGACAGGCCAAACGGTAGGACTGTGTATTGATATGCCTGGCCCTCAAAGCGAATCTCAAAAATCGCCTGTGACGTGACGCTATTTGTATTTGAAAATACGCGTCCTTCAGATCTATTGACACAAACCAGTCCCCTTGGCAAATTTGTGAGAGGATTTTCCTGGTCGTGAGCATTTTGAACCGGCGCTTTGCAAGCGCTTTGTTCAGCTGTCTTAGATCTAGAATGGGTCTGAGACCCCCGTCTTTTTTTCGATACCAGAAAATATCTGCTGTACAAACCCCCTTCGCTCTGAGCTTGAGATAAAGGCTCTATGGCCCCTTTGCTCAACAGTTTCGCAATCTCGGCTCGAAGTAGATGTGCTACTTCCTTTTCCACCGTGGTTTCGATTCGCGCCGCGCGACTGCGGGGGCGTCGAGCGAACTGTAGTGAATAGCATTCGCACGAATAGCTAGGGGTTGAATGAGATCTGGGCTCTGGCTGCGATATAGTGGCGGCCGCAGAGCTTCGGTATGCTGTAACAAAGACGCCACATCTGCAGCGTTTGAGGCGGGGGGCGCGCTGAATAGCAGCTGGCAGCCTGTCCGCGCTCGACTCTCCTTGGGCGGATAGCTGAGGGAGAACGAGCGGGGGGGACCCCGTGGGGCTTGTCATGTCTGTGAGTGAATGTGGGCGTAAAACCACGGGCACATTTACTGCGCTGAAAACATCGTCGGCCTGAGCTGACTGTATGTGTGTTGGTTTCGTTTTTACAGAAACCGAAAGACATGCAGTGTGTAGTGTTTGTGGGCACTGGGTCGTGGGCACGTTCACTACATTTAATGCACAACCGACATGAGTCGATTTTAAGTGCGTGAGCCCTGTGGGGCGGGCTGTGTCTGTGTGTAGGAATGGGCACTGGGCAGCGGGCATTTTTACTACACTCATAACACCATCGGCCGTGGCCGGAATACCAGAAAAAACACTCTTTGAGAGATTCATCTGGGTCGCCGTAAAAACGGCGTTTGTGTGCAGGCAAGCGGGCAGTGGTACCGGCTTGTTTAATGCATAATACACTGGAACAGTCACATTTTCTGGAACTGAACGAGCGAGAAGTTTTGGTGGAAGTCTGGCCGCAGCGAGACTTGAACACCCTCGTTTTCCTAGGCGGGCTAGGAAGACTTTGAGGCCTCGGGCTTTATTTCAACCTTCTGCCGGGGCCCACGTGGGGGGCGGCGGCCGGCAGAGCGAGAGCGCGGTCTCGAGTCTCGGGCCTGTCGACGCTGTGAAGCGAGCTTCGAGCAGACGAAGCTTCGAGCAGACGGCTGTTTAGAGCGGCCTTCGGCAGGAAATGCTTCATGGCTTGTGACGTTTTCTGCACCTCAGCGAATCTGTCCGCGAAATCTTTGACGGAAGATCCAAAGAGACCGGCAGGAGAGATGGGGGCGTCGAGGAACGCAGCGCGCTCCGAGTCCGGCATCTCAGAGAGCGTCAACCATAAGTGTCTCTCAGCAACGGTGAGAGAGGCCATGTTCCGCACTATGGCTTGTGCAGCGAATTTAGTGGCGCAGAGTGCAAGATCCGTAGCGCTTCTTAAATCCAGCACGCTGATAGCTTCCGGCCCGTCCTCATCCAGCTTTCGGAGAAGGTTGGCTTGGAAGATTTGCAATGTAGCCATTGTGTGCAACTCAGATGCAGCCTGTCCAGCGGCGGTGTAAGCGCGGCTGTGCATGGCTGAAGTAGTGCGGCAGGCTTTAGACGGAAGCGCTGTCTTTGCACGCCGTCCAGCAGAGGGCGGGCAAAGATGGGCAGCTACCGCTTCTTCCACCAGAGGAAGAGAATGGTATCCTCTGTTTTTAGCATCGTCCACCACGGAGAATGCTGCTGAGGCAGAGGTACGCACCCTGGCTGAGAACATGAAGCTCAGGAAGAAACGGCGCGGGTCTAGAAGGTGGCGAAACACGGTCTCCTAGCAGGAAACAACCATCCAGCCGGTTGTGCGCAGGCTCCGCGGGCGACGACCACTCGAGGCCGAGGCTCTGCACGGCCTGTGTGAGCAGTCGCGTTAGCTCCGCTTCAATGCTCGCTCTTTTCCCGGAAGACTCGCAAGCAGAGGGGGCGATATCCACAGAGCTCGACCAATCCTCACTTTCTGACGCCAGGATAGAGCAGCTGTCCTCCTCTACAATCGCCACTTCTTCAGTGTCATCCACAACGGAAGCGGCGGCAGACGGCGGCCGTTGTCCGGGAGTGATAGACTCTGGTGAAGCGGGCGGTGAAGCTGGCGGGCGAACCGGCGAGCTTGTAACGGTTGGAGGAGGCTCCGGGACCCGCTGAGCATGGCGCTTTTTACAGCGGTACCGCAGCGGGCGGGAGTGCAGTCTCGTGGAAGAATGCCAGGCGAGTCCTCAGAGTCGCCATAGGCAGTAGCTCGCAGTGAGGGCATCCGCCGTCAGCGAGAGCGAGAGCTGCATGTCCTTCACCCAGGCAGGAAACGCAGATGACATGGCGGTCCCCGTCGCTGAGTGGGGCTCGGCACGAGCCACAGAAGGTGCGAGACATCTTAAAAAAGACGCTCGAGCTCTTTTAGAGAGAGAGAGAGAGAGAGAGTGTGTGTCGCGGCGGCGAACACACACTAGTATTGTAAAGGATATAGTGCGCCGGATAGCGCAGCAGGAACGGCAGCAGAAGGCGGCTCGGCCAGCGGCTTCGATGCAAGGCTCGTCCCGCTGAAAAGGCTTTTTCGACGGCGCGGCTTCTCTCTGGATCCAGCGATGCGTGAGCTCCGCTGAAGAGATAAAAATCAGCTATACCAGCCTCTCGAGCTACATTTATAGCCCAAGGCCACGCCCGTTTCGGCGGGACGTGACGCAGTGGGCGCGAAGCGCCCTCATTGGAGCTGACGTCATGACGGGGCCTTTCGATAGGCTGCTGCAGTTGCCGCAGAGCAGCTAATAGGCGCGCGAGCTGTTTCGCCTATGTCTGCATGCTGCCGCAACGCGTTTTACATTATTCCAAAATTAAGGATAATTTTTGGCTTCAGTATCTCGCGGAAAAGAGATTTCCCCATAGCGTAAGATATTACGCAGTACAAGAGAACCTCTTGTAAGAGAACTTGTTCTATGCAATTGTTTTCATAGAGGGAAACAAGATATATTTCTATGTTCAACATTATATGTTCTTCAGACATCCCTCTTTAAAAGAAAAAAGTATCAGCTATATGCAAAGTGGCCATCATTTGGTTTTTGACCATTAAAAATGTGTTGAACAATTCTTGAAGACATATTGAGATTACAATATCACTGTAATTAAAGCAAATAGAGCCAAAATGAAGATACCCAAAGATACATTTCTTAAGAACCAAAATCTTTTTAAAACCAAAATTCTATTTTTGAACCGTCACCGTTGGCATATAATGCAACAAAGATTGCTAAAGTCAATAGATTTTTTTCCAATAGACCTACCAATCTCCATTTAAAATGTATAATAATGACACCAAATCTCAGGCTAAAATTGTAATTTTGACAGCCCTCTACAAAATAGTGGATTACTCAATAATATTCACCCATGACATTTAATATTTTGGCTTTTATCACCATTTATGTGTGTCTTTCACCAGAAAAAAATATGAACAAAATCCAAAATTTGAGCCGGGGAAGTTTCTGAAATTTGGTTGATTTGACATGGATTTGACCCACCTTAATTTCAAAACACAAGTTAAAAACATTTTCCAAAGTGTACATACTCTGTACGAACCCTGCAGATTGCAGACATAAATTAACAACAGTAAAAATGGTAAAGGATACACATGGTTGCAGGAGAGTCTGTAGGTGTTCTCTATGATCCCCTCTTCACTCACATCCACAAGGATTGGCTGACCACAGACAGCACAGATGCTGTCTGACAGGTGCTTAGTGGGCATTCCAGATGCACTGTAAAACTGAAGCAATAGATCTGTACATCAGGGTTCATACACTCTTTGACCAATAATTTGTCCATGCCTTTTCCAATTTTTCATGATTACCAAAGATATATATATTTTTTAATTCTGTTGAGCTTGTCCTGAAAAAGTAATTAATAGACAATGACATAATAAAATAAATAATATAATCATAATTTCCATAAAAATAATTATAACCTGGTAAATATCTCACTGAAAACAGACTAGAATTTGAGGATGCTTTCACAGAGGTTTTGCTAGTTTTGTTAGTGTAACAGCAGCTTTTAAAATGGTTTGCAACAGCAATCAGGCTAGATAATAGATGCTAAAAATAAATTGCTGTTGATAACGTATGGGCATACACTACAGACAGCCAAGTGCTGTTGTGTGTTATGATTTCAAAGTTAAACTAAAAGAAAGGAGTAAAAACAAAGTGAAAGCTGGCAGTTTTATTGGCCTGGTGAGGGGGTGGAATCAAACTTGAAATCAGACCAAGCAATAAAAGAGAAATAAAAGTATGAAAACAACTTGCAAGTGCTCAGATAAGCCAATGTGTCAAAAAAATTTGGAGGATGGCTGGAAACATAGGTAAAAGCAACATGATGTTTATCCATTGATTCAACCACTTACCCCAACTGTAGATGCCATAAAATCTGCACACATCTCTGCAAAATCCCGACCAAGTACACCATAGTACAGGCCGTAAAAAAGAAGCGACACACCAAAGTCCATGGCATCTTCTGGCTTTATTCTAAAAGCATAAAGGGAGGTGACATAAGACTCAACATAAATTATTAGTTCTTAATTACTCTATGCAGTCATTAACATTTAGCACCTACAGTCAACTGGTCAGTTTTTTTAAGTGTTTGATAATTGTTTTGTGAAAATTATCACGACTAAAGCCGGGGACACACTTATTGACTAGCTGAAACATTCTAAGACTGAACTGAACACACTTACAGACTTTTCAACGACTGGAGTAGATTTTAAACACCAACTGTGAACACCGACTGAACGCAACTGTCTCTGACTCGGCGCGTTTGGACATGATCAGTCGTATCAAATTACATTCATAATTGGCCTTATAGTCGTTAAGTGTGTCCCCGGTTTAAGAATGTGTGATATATTGGTATAATATTTTGTCGGTGATATAAAACCTTGTGAATATATTTCATTACCATGAGATGTTTTTTTATTTTTTTTATTTGAGAGCATTCTAAAACAGATTTTAGAAGGGTTTCTGATTTAAACCTCATTAGAAAACTTTCATTCAGTTCTCACTTTCAATGATTCACAAGCTGTGTCCCAAAAAGTACATATTTCACATTCATATTATACAAAACAAGCATGTACTTCAGGAACAGGGTACCCATTAACAGGGTATAATTGTTTGTCACAAGCTTTGCAACAAGCTTGCTTTGCACACTTTCTGTGAAAGATGGACACAACCATAATGCAGCAACACTTAAGAAACCATGTTAATTCTAAAGCCTGATTTGTATAATTATTGTTTTGATAAGTAAGCAATTGTGCAGTCAGCCAATGTCGCAAAATAGTTTATTTCTGAATCAATAAAACAAGCCACTGACTGAGCAGTCAACAACACATTGTTCCTTTTAGTAGCATGAAAAACAATTGTTATTCAAATTGTGATTAAATTATATACAGAAAGCAATCAAAGAACACTTCCTTCATATTTACTAGAGCTGTCAATCACTTTAGTTCACCAGCGCAAACTCATGTTCTGTTCTACCATCTACACTTTATAATGAACAGTGGTGGACAGTTACAAAGGATACTTTAAGTATCTTTACCTTATGGGAGTATTTTTAGTTTGGGTAACTTTTACTTTACTACATGCAGCAGCATACATATCATACTTTTAAATTTAGGATTTATTTAGGATAGGATTTATTATTGTAAATGATTCAAATGTTTAAAAACAAAATTTATGAGACAGTTTTGTCAGATTTCATTGGTGATTTTAGATAAGAAATTTAATCGTAAGCTTGGCGAAGAGTTTTGGAGAATTTGATGTTTCCCCATTCAAAGACATAGGACACTTGCATGCCTGAGAGGCGTTTCAAAGATGGCCGCCTAGAGAAATAATTTGTTCTAAAGGAACTTACCCTCTGAACGGGGTAGGTTTCAAGTAAAAACTAAAGTTAACATAACTCAAATTAATGCCTGTGCATCTTCCCTGCTATTTTTATATTGTATATTTATATTTGTCAACAACACATTTACAAACATTTAGTTTTTCCTCATTTTGATGTACTATATGGTATATTTTGTTGAATTCTCAATAATTATCAGTAGTGTATGACAATCTCCCCTTTGAGCAAATTGCTACATTCATGACAAATAACATTGCAAGATGATGCATGATATACGATCTTGAACTTTAATGAAATATTGTATTAAATATTGTATTACACACATATACATATTATATATACACACACACATACATATATACATATATATATATATATATATATATATATATATATATATATATATATATATTAGTGCTGTCAAACGATTAAAATATTTAATCGCGATTAATCGCATTAATGTCATAGTTAACTCGCGATTAATCGCACATTTTTATCTATTCTAAATGTCTCTTGATTTCTTTTTGTCCCATTATTTTTTTCTCATTTTAATGCTCTTATCAACATGGAAAAGTGGATCGGCTTGCTTTGTGCAAATGTTTTTTTTTTTATTGAAAACAACATTGGCATATACTGTAGTGTTCAATTTGACACTAACATTCTCACTTGGAGCAAATAATCTCTCACACAATGTAACACTGTCCATCAATAAAAGGGTGAAAGAAATACTGACGAGGTCCTGATATTGACGAGAGGCGGAGAATTCGCATCAGCTGTGTGTGCT